>JAWNKY010000209.1:2821192-4231789 GCA_035041765.1 Drosophila algonquin | reverse complement strand
ATAATTTTTGTAGCCGGCCAGCCGGAGAATAATTTCGATAATTTTTGTAGCCGGCTTTCGAGTAAAATGTCATATTCCTCGATTTTGCTGTTCGGTTTAGTATGGCTACCGAGCCGATAATCAGCCCCACCGGGTCTGAGTATTGGCATTTGCCCTTTAGTTTAATAAGTTAATATGTAATTTTACCTTTACAGTTTAACTGTACATTGTTAAACTTTAAACAAAAATAAACAATAAGCAATAAACAATATCGTTTTGTCTAGTTTTTTTTATGCATTGAGGGAGGCTTTGTTCTATAAAGTCTATATTTAATGCCTCGTAGAAATTAAGGTAAATTATACGGATCTTTCTTTCAAATAAAGAATTAGATTTTAAACTTGTGTCCAAAACTCCTGATTCATTTTTAGTTGTGGCCACAGTAGCCCTGGTTTCCAGCCAATCCAATCCAATCCCTCTCCAGCCCTGGACAGGCTCAGCTGCTCGACCTCCCATACGACACGAGAAAGTCAACAGGTTCACAACCCAAGTGAAATACGTGATAAAACATGGCAAAAGAAATTTCATTGGCTGAAGTCAAGAAGCACAACAAGGCAAAAGATCTCTGGATAGTTATCGAAAATAAAGTCTATGACGTCACCAAGTTTCGGACCGAGGTAAAAGCGGAGATTGTGTTGCTGCTGAATGAATGGAGTGGAGCTGATTCTGACTCTGATTTTATTGGCAGCATCCCGGTGGTGAGGACTCTCTCGTAGATGTGGCTGGTCGCGATGGAACCAAGGAATTCATTGACGTGGGCCACAGCCTGGAGGCCAGGTCTGCAGGCTTTCAAATTTAACAACTTTCAAGCGATTTCCTCCCATTAATTCGTTGTCTGTCCTTCATTTTTCATTTCAGGGAGATAATGAAGAAGTATTATGTTGGCGATTTGGCAGCCGCTGATATAAAAAAGAAAAGCCCAATTAGGTGAGCAACAGGCTTTAATTTAACAAGAATAACTAAAAGAACGCCTGCAATCTCATTATGTGTGGAAAGTCCTGGATCTAAATAAGACCAAGAACAGTTTTGTCCACTTCCAATAGCATCATCATCATCTTCCCCCAATCATGACTATTCCCCTTGCATGACTCAGCCGACGACCGAATGGAATGTCTTTGACATACATATAATCAATAATCAATTCTATTACGCAAATCCCCAGTTAACCAAATTTTTGTGTAACACATTCTTTGGCATCCATCAACGAAATTTTCCACGCATGAAATTATACTGACTGACTTTTCTCCGAATTTTTCTTATTACGTATATTTGTGTATCCCATTCTTTGGTATTCAGCCACGAATGTTCCGCATGAAATGTCCTGACTGATACCACTCCTCCACTCTTCCCACATATATTATACATACGTATGTATGTAAAATATGCGAAAGGTCGCTTTAGGACTTGAGAAATGTTACTAAAGCTAAAGTTACCCGTCTGAAGCTGATATTTAATTTATTTAATTTGTATTTCATGTATTTATTCTATACTATAACCTGAAAATGATCTGAAATGCACTTGTATTTGGTTATACAATTATCACACATTTGATAACAAATTGCTTACCTCTTTCCCCAAGCTTTAAGTCATTCTCAAGCTCCAAAGTTAAGTTCTACAAAAGCTAACAAGCTTTACCATATTGAAGAGGGTCCTGTAAGTTTTGTATATATGTACATATGTACCACTAAATTAGAGCACGAAAAACGACTCAAAAATATGCATGATTTTAGTTCACTAACGTTCACAACCATTTGGATGGTAGGTTTCGCACAGTTTTTCCGTTTCTGACATGAGGCGGATACTAACCACTATACTATCGAGGACCGAAATGTTTCTATTTTCTTTTGCCTTTTTCTTTTGTTTCTTGGTTTCTCTATCCCAACCACACAACCACCAACAACAAAACCCCAGCACTAGTAGTGCCACGCCCACAGAAACTGGTGAAGCCAGCATAAGTAATGCTCCTCCTACCGCGCCTAAGCAATGTTGCATCCTGCATTAGCCTCCACCTTAGAGTATACCCTTCCCAAAAGCCTAGCCCAATTAAATTGCATTGTAGATTCGCAATAGCTCGATGCATATACATATATCCCATATTTTGGAATGTTCTTGAATTAATTTTGTAAAACATGTTTTCTATTTGCCAATTCAAACAGATGCGCTCATGTGGGACTGGCCCTGGGTGCTGTTTTTCTGGGCTTTGCCCTGATTTATGTGATTAAGCGGGGAGGAGGACCCAAGCAGTAACCATCGGTACTGTCTGATATTCCTTCTGCTCTTTCCTTCATTCCGCCGCAATTGGAACAATAGTGGAATATTTATGCCCGCATTTTGGATAGTGTACAATAATGTCATTATTTTTTTTCCGTGTACAAAAATAACCACAAAGTGTATACATATATGTATGAGAATTTTTAGAAATCCATGAAGCCATTGCAATTGAGAGTCCATCAGAGAGAAAGAGAGAGGACTCCGACTCGGCACACGCATGTACAACGCATTCTCAACATCTACCTATCTATCTATGTATATCTATCGTCAAAGTTATATCTGTAGCAATCAGTTGTTCAATGTTTAATTCAATAAATCGTGGATTGTATACAAATGGTGGGAACACACATTCTTCTGCTCTTATTTCGATTTCGCTTTAAAGCAGAGGTGGGCCCGTGATTGGTACCAACTGCTCCGGAGACTGGAACTGAGAATGCAAAAACACTGCACTACTCAGTCAGTAAGTATATATAGTATGTTATCTCCTGATTTGCACTCCGTCTGTTCTCTTTTCACGTCATGACGAAAATTGTAACTCCATACTGCACGATCATATCAAAACATCTCTATCGCTCTCTGTTCCCACTTCCACTCTCGCTCTCTCCGAACTTAGAGCATTCGCGTGTCAGGGATTTAGCCCCGGGAAATTGTTTTCTTTATTTTGGTTATAAAATGGATTCGATCTGATACAGATTCGCCAATCTTCAGGTTGATATATCAAGGTGTGAGGTTAATAAAGAATGATTGTCAATATGATATGTCTTTTTGGATATCTCGTATATCTGTGGCATCCAACATTTTCAATAATACCCAATACCCTTCTAATATTGCCCTTTACTCTTTGAGTACCGAGAATAAAAAGTATGCTCTCGGTGCTTTTAAAAACATTAAACTTTTATTTAACAGCTCATCTAGTTTGGGGATATCATATTCCCATTTTCATTTAATTTTTTCAAATTTCTAATTAAGTACCGCGACTTGGTATGCCAAATTATATGAATTTTGGTTTCAACTGAATAGTTAATAATAGTATGCAGGATTTAAAACAGCGAAATTTGGTTCTGGAATTGAGACATTTTAAAAATATTTTTCTAATAGATTAGGCTCCTGCATCCTTGTTACTCTTTTGCGTTGGACTTGTGTTTTTCAAAGCTAATTCTGCTGATGGGTGCATCCACATTCAGGTGCGGCTGCGTCCTGAGCCGTGTATTCTGAATGATCTTGAATGCCTTGTAGTGCGGCAGTGCGTTCAGCACCGAAAATTTCTGCGTATGTGTTACTGGACGGTTGTTCCAGTTCGTCCAAGCGGAATTGATTGCTTGGATTGCTACGATTATCAATTAGGTCTTCCTTCTTTGCTTCGGTATGCAATTGATTTACGTTCATGCAGTCATAAAAGGTAGGCTGCTGGAAGCGGCCAGGATTTCGTTTAATGGCCTGGGCAGAGGTCTCCGGCCCGTTGTCGTCGTCGTTGTCGTTGATGTCGTCGATGGAAGCTGGATCGGGGCCACAATTCAGCTGGTAGTTTCTGCAACAACGCACGATCTGCTCGCCCAGCGCATCGTCCGAGCCCTCTGACTCGGTCTCTGAACTAATGGCGGAGATCACACACGAACGTACCTCCGATTCAAGGCCACTCTGCTGGCAAATAGTCTTATGCTCACTCGTCAATGGCAGATTGACACTGGGTTGCGCCGGCGGAATATCCGGTAAAATGGCTTGCGAAGTGTCGATTGCCATCTCATCTTTTGTCCCCTTTGCAGTGTCGGTGTCCTTTCCCACCTGATCAGCCGCGACAGCATCAGTATCCAGAATACTGGGGGACACCTGTTCCTGCAAGGGTTCCAGCTCGTAGTCCTCGATAACGGCAAAAAAGCTGAGGCAACGGCAGACACCGCAAATGTCCTCCCTTCCTAGTACCTCCATGGGACGCTCTTCAGATCCAACAGTCTTCCAATGACAGAACTCCTCCGCCGCCATGGAGCTGAGAGCCCCCTTTTTATGGCCACATCTAGTGCACTCGAACATTTTATTGTATTTTTATAGAAAGGAAAGTCTTGAAGAAATATTTTCCAAGTGAAATGAAAAAAATTTTATGAAAATTAAGTCTTACTTGTGACAAATGTTTGAAAAACTAACAAATCTAGCTCGAAACGAAGGGGAACTTTGTGAGTCACAGCTATGGACGCGACTCTACATTTGTACCTGAAATAGATGTGGGTACGCTCTCTAAGCCACACTGGATAAGAGAGATCGTAATGGACGAGTCAGAGTGGGTAAAGTTAGGATAAATTTGGATTGTCTGTGCCAAGAGATCGCCCGTGCTGTGACAGATGGTGAACTATCGTCAAGGAGGACGTCCACTTGGGCATGGAAGTGATTGCCCAGCACCCGAAACGAGAAGCATCGTGGCCGGGGATGAGTTAAAAAATGCGTCAGTCTGATTACAGCCCCGACCACTGGCTATGGACTCTAAATTTAAAAGCTGATATGTACATATATGGCTGCGCGACCCAACAATGACTACTGTAATATGAGTAGTTATGGATTTCCAGATGGAAAAAATATGAAAAATTATCCGGATGATTTGCGTATGAATCCAACAGATACATTTTACATATATTTGACTGCTAAAAGAACAATAGTTACTATCAAATTGTATAAATCTGTGTGCAGCTTCCTTTCAGAAGCTGGTGCATACATTTATACATACAAATAAAATTTTTAAAAAATATTTACAATAAATTTCCACTACAGAGATTTTTCTAATAAATTCGAACTTGAATTGCTATCCATTTCTTGCGGTTCTTGGACAAGCGCTGAAGTGTGACATGTGGTATGATCAGAACGGAAGGGCTGGCAAATAGAGCTCCAATGTCAAAACTGTCTTGAAGGTCGTAGGTGCGGCCGGTAATCACCATCATGGTGTCAGGGCGGTTTGTGGCACGAACAGCCAGTGTGCCACAGATGCTCACACCAATCGGCTTAAAGGTGGTCAACCACAAGAGTAGCATGTCGTGCGAGTCATGCTCTTGATCATACTGTGGCCAAGAGCTGCAGGTCTCGCGTTGCACAAAGACATCACGGTGTCGGGTACGGACCGACATGAGTAGAACGGGTAGCAGATTCTGCGGATCCTCGCCAACGGAGCTGATATTCCTTCCCTGCACAAGGAACATCCGGTGGCACTTGGTTTGGTTGAGACGCGTCACGTTCGGGTCCAAGAAGAAGGTCTTCGTCTGCCGCAAGTCCATCAGATCGACGGTCACCTTATGATGATTGTTTACTATATGGGTGATTAGGCCCGAGACGAAGCACGTTCTCTGGCAGCCCGAATGTGGGCACTCAAAGGGATAACGGTGAAACCTTAGCTTGTTGGGCCCCCTCTTCTCCACCGAATGGGTCTCCACCAGGGCTTCGTTCTGCAGGACGCGTACTGTGCTGAACTGTCGGACTGACCATATCGGTGCCTCTGTGCGTAGAGATGAACCCCGGATGATAAGCTGGTAGTTGCAACGCTGCACGATGGACACAAGCATCTCAGATGTCGTCTCCTGCTGCACGGTGTCCTCGGAAATGGGGCTTTCTCGATGAAGAATGCATCTCGAATCGATGTGGAAACCACTCTTCTCCTTGAGGACATCCAGCAGTCGCTCACAGAGCGAGGGCTTGTCCACATCCCCGTCCTTGCGAAGAAGACCATTTATGTCGGCATCCTTATCCACCTCTACTCCGTTCAGCCGTATATTGGAAGTGGTGCGGAGAGCTCCGCCACACTGACGCAGATGGCGCTTTCGGAAGGACTGCGACCACGCCAACCGACTTTGCTTCTCGAGATCCACCATGCGTCGTTGAATTCGAGTCAATTTCCTTATTAGTTTCCGCTTCCCCTCGATCTTACGCTGTAGATGCTCCATATTTTGTGAGCTACCACAAGAGGAGCTACTCAATCCGCTTAATGACATGGGGGTCCGCTCGTTGTTCGTGGCACTGGTCTCCGGCATAGTCTTTGTCTCTGGTTTCTCGCCGTTGGTTGAGATGTCAACACGGCCGTGTCCATGTCCCAGCTGGAGGCTCCAGACGATGCTGGGCTCCTCCTTCGGATAGAACTTGGCATAACGTGCGATCTGCTGCATATGCATATCCTGCAGAGGATAAATGGGCATCATTTTAAAGTTGGGCTGCTTCTGCTGGAGCTTGGAGCAGTGGGAATCTGCCGTAACCCCGGACGCCACCGACTTGGTGCGCCTCTTACCGCACCTCGGCTGGCGACTACGCGCACGTCGTTCGCTCGACGATCGTGGGTTCGTATAATGGCGTTGCTGTAGGCTGGCAGATCGTGGAGTCAGTGGAGCTCCCTGGCGATGCTGCTGCGAACCCAGCCGCTTCTGCTTGCCCAGGCTACGGCGCTGCAGTTTCTCGCTTTTAGTTGTTGTGGTCAGAGAAGGCTTGTTCTCCAGATCCGGATGGTGCCGCTTCTGGCTCTGTAATGCTGTTGGCTTAGCGGTCTTCATCCCCAGGCACTGGAGTTGCTGTTTCTTGGTCAGTGGAAGCTTCTTCCGTAGGTAATGGCGCTCCTGCAGTATTGGCACCATTGGCGGTGGATGCAGAATATTTTCCTGCAAATCAGAAGAAGTACTCCCAACGGTCTGCATAACGCACTGCACTACCCAGTCGGGCTGCGGATGTAGGGAGTGAGAAATGGAATGGGATGGGATGGGCATTAGTTGGAAGTTCTTGGCCTTTGGTGGGTGATGGCTTACAGCGCTCTTTCCTGTTTGTTCATCGTGTAGTTCATCCTCACTCTCCTCCAAATTGATAAAGAATGTTAGGTTTTGACATTTGCTGCAATAGTCCGAGGTACCCACCACGGTACGCTCCTCTGGCCTGGTGCTAAGACGACGGAAATCGTACTCTGGATTGTTGCTAACAAACTCCTTCGTCTGGCCACATATTGTGCACTCGTACATTCTACTGTTGCATGTTTTACCATCGGTGAAAGATATGTATCCATCAAGTGCAGCATTATTTCGAACTTACGCAATTGGTTGAAGATTATATACGAAGTGTTTTCCCTAATGGTTTCCAGCACAGATTCAGTCGTGGCCCAACGTTTTCCTCAAATCGAGCACTTGATTTGTTCGACAAAACTAACTAGATTTCCCAAAACGTAGGTGGGGTAGGGATAAATAGATCCTTGTATTGAGCTTTCGATTAGAAAGCTTACAAACTTTCACTTTGAGCAAAGATTTTTCTTCAACGAAACAAAGTTTTCGAAGATTCCTAATGGTTTATTTTTCCAAATAAATCATTAGTATTCATATCTCATTCTCTTTTAAAAGGGGTCTGCATTTCTGACACTAACTCTGAAATGCTGCTAAGCCACACTGGGAGAGAGATCAACAACCAAGCCAAATGCAATGAAATAGTCGTACATTTATTGCATAATCTTCACGGGAAAAATAAATAAAATGGAGAGGACCATTTAATGAACGGCCGATTTCATTTGCAGACAAATACTTTTTTTTCGGCTGCTCCATCCGTACGGTTGCAGCATCTTTCTATGATCCGTTCAAGAGGATTCAAACAGTCAGTTGAGAGCCGTTTCTTTGGTCACACACATCTGCATACAGTACTTGAGGATAAATTCAGCAGCTCCTACAGTGCATTGCATCCTTTTCCAGGTTATAAATACTACAGTGGGGGAATATCAATTCCCTAAGGTTAATTGTGGCCTAAGAAAGGGGATACTCCTTACCCCCTCCTAAGTGGTATAGAAGGGCTGTAATACCTTAATATCTAATCCAAAGATATTATTCAAGTTGTATGTATTTTCTGGTCAGAAAAAATTTTCATTTATTTTTGTCCGTCCATCGTCATAAACATCATCTTAGAATTTCGTTTAAGTTGACAAATTGCAATCGAAAGTGTATCGGAATATCGCTCATGTATATCGAACAATTATCGATCAACAGATCGCACTTAATGGATAGTATATCGCGAATCTTCCATTAATCTTAATTCATTTCAAATAAATGAAAACTAAAGCCCATTAATGTGTCTGTGTATCGTTTTGTTTTAGTTCTAAGAATAGTTTAAGAGTTTTGCGGGAACAATGGTGAGACAGTGGGACAGGCTGGTCCAAATCCCTCCCCATGCCCTTTTGAGTGTTGACTGTAGAGTGTAGTAGTTGTTGTTGTAGTATTGGCATTTAGAGGCCGCCACACAGGATCTCATTAGTTCTCATCGTAGAGCGGCGTCGAATCGCCCAGATTCATGGAGTGCGGCGAGGTATTTGTGCGCGGCGTGCTACGCACTGATGCTGCTTTGGACGAGGATATGGCGGCACCAGCGGCGCCAACGTTCCTGGTGCCTGTCGAGTACTCATTGGTAGGCGTCGTGCTTGAGACGCTGTAACCGAGGTTTATTCCTAGACCCATACCCATACCCAAACCCATATTCATTCCCATTCCCATGGAGGATTGCTGTGCCTGCTGCTGCTGCTGTGGTTGCTGTTGTGGGGGCCTTCGTCGCGCCCAGGAATCGTTGGCCAGCTGCCAGTCGAGGCTCTCTTTGGCACGTTGCTGCTGATGCTGTGGCTGGCCACTGCTGTAGCCTCCCCCAGCAGCAGCACCCCCCATATCATAATAGTTCCTTGGGGTTCCGCCACTCCCACTCCCATAGTGTCCATGATGATGCCGCATCTGCTGGCTGCTCGATGACTGCGAACTGGGGCTCGGTACATTGTGGCCATAGCGTGGCGTCTGTGAGGCATGCGGCGTGTACGGCGTCATGAAGGGTGTCTGGCTGCTGGGCGTATAGGGAGTGTTGACTGCGGCACCGCCAAACGATGGCGTCGATGAGCTGCCATAGTGTGCAGCGGCCGCTGCAGCGGAGGAGCCGTAGCCACCACCGCCACCACCAATGGAATGCGATATGGAGTAGGCACTGGAGCCGCCACCGCCACTGCCACGTATGTCCGAGCTGCTGATGCCGCTGCGTGGTGTACCGCCGGAAACACTTCCCGCAATGCTGCCCGATATGCTGTAAGGTCCCGCCGAGGATCCTCCTCCGCCAGAGTTGAGTGTGGCCGTAGGCGGTCGCATGCCATGCATCGGAGTGTTCATTGCCGGCGAGGCGGTGGGATCCAGCCAGTGCTCCTTGAACCAACGCAACAGACTGTTGACGGAATCGAAGACCTGACCGCGAAAGCGATAACCCTCGGGCATCACCGTCACATACTCAGTGCGCGCCTTTGTCTTGGGCAGATACGAGAGCAGGAATTTCCCTGGTATGGTCTTCGAGGCGGTGAAAAAGTAATGGATCTTCTTGGGATCCTTGGCCTTCTCGTCGCGCAGTAGCTGCTCCATGAATTCCCGCTCATTCCCATTCGCAGGCGTTGCATTCTTCTTATAGTACTTGTATTGGATGAGCTCACGGGCCGCGGCAGCCATGGGATTGATGTAGCGGGCAATGATCTCGTCGAGATCTTCAAACTCCTCGGTACCGATCCAGAGGCTGCGCCCCAGACTGTAGTCGTTCTCCTTACCCTCCTCCCGCACATCGATGTGCTGGTAGA
This sequence comes from Drosophila algonquin, assembly GCA_035041765.1. Classification (NCBI taxonomy): domain Eukaryota; kingdom Metazoa; phylum Arthropoda; class Insecta; order Diptera; family Drosophilidae; genus Drosophila; species Drosophila algonquin. The sequence continues at coordinate 4,221,903 of JAWNKY010000209.1, read as the reverse complement.
TGTCATCGGCCACCTTCCATGTGGCCGTTAAATGGGCTGCCGATTTGCTGCTGGGTCGCATAGCCACTTCGCCCTGATCGGCCTCCGCCAGCATAGCGATGACCTCCGCATACGACTTGTTGAAGAAGCACGGATGGGCAATCACACGTCGTGCATACGTCTTTCGCTTGAGGGCCTTGGCCTTTGCATCCGTCACCTTGCGATTGTCCAGCTCTTCGGTCACGAAGTCGTAGAAGGCATCACGTCGCGGCCGCCATTCGTTGTTCACGTCCTTGAGGTCCGCTGTCTTTGAGGAGCAATCGACGGAGAAGCGATCAATGTCGATCTTGATTATCCGCACATGGATCATCTGGGCAACGCGGACGCGCTCCTCGGGATTGCGCACCTGCTTGTCGGACAGATTCTTGATGTGTATGAAGCCGGGCAGGCCATTATCCAGCCGCACGCGCACACCCGACGCCTGGCCGGGACAGGAATTGGCATCGAAATGATTCCACACTTCCGAGAGCTCGGGAAAGTCATCCTTGTGGCAGAAGGGGCACTGCCAGCTGCCCGTTGTCTCATTACGCACGGGATTGGCATTGTCCAGCTGCTCGCCCTGAGGCCGGCGATAGGTGAAGCCCGTGACCATGGCCGTCACGCATTTGCCCACGTAAAAAGAGTCGGGCGTCTCCTTGGTGAGGAGATCGAAGAGCTCCTCGGCGCTGGGCTTCTGGAAGGGTGACCGGTAGTCCTTGTACAGGCAACTCAACTCGTTTCGAATGTCATACAGCGTGATGCTCTTGCTGCCGAAACCCTGACGCTCCAGCTCGACGGCAAATGCATCCAGATCGAGATCTTTGAGACGCTCCGGCGACTCGAGTATCTCCTCGAGTGCACCCGCCGGATTGGTCTCCTCATCATCGTACTCCATCGCATCGATGGCCATCTTGCGGGCCCACTCGTACGTCTCCGGATGGACGCGCGAGCCATCCAACACCTCCACATACGCCTCGGTGCTGTCGCCCAGCGAACTGGTGTCGATCTTGATGAAGCCACTGCAATTGATAAACACCTTCGGGCCCAAATGACAAACGGTGACCAGCTGTGTGCGATTCTCCAGCCGCTGGTTGCTCTGCTTTAGGAGTTTCAGCAGCGCTTGGCCCTTGCGCGGCCCCAGGCCGCAAGTGTATTGCAGCAGGTTGACGGTGCGCGAATTCTGGACCATCATATTTATGTCCAGGCCCACCTCGCTCGTGCGATTGATAAACTCCAGGCTGAGATATTCCAGCAGCATGTCACGGGGCACACGCTCCTGCAGCGGATGATAGCGCAGGCACAAAATCTCATCATCGGCATCGCACAGCTGAGAGTATTCCACCAGTGGATCCTGCATTTTGCGGGCCAGCGAAACGGCCTGCTTCAGCTGTGGCGGATACTCCTTAAAGTCCGATTCGCCCTTCTTCGAATTGGCGTAGATTTTGGCCAGTTCGTTGTCGATGATCTCCACCTCGATGGGCGGAAACGATTCGGTGGTCTCCAGCTCTTTGAGTATCTCCTTGATGTCCGTCTGGATCATCTGGGCGTCCCGCGACTCCGCCCCAATCACTACAATGTGGGGCTTCTTCATTTTAATGAATTCCGACAACTTACGGAGATCCGTGAGCTTCTGAGCCTTCTCCTCGGCATTGTGGGAGCTCTTGCGCTTGAGTATGTTCGGTAGACGCAAATAATCGGAGACGTCACCCTCAACGGTGGTCACCGCACAGAAGGCGGCCACCGATTGGTCCGGATCGTAGGCCAATCCCAGCACTCTGATGCCCCTCAGTGTGCTCCAGTCATCGTATTTGTAGTCCTGCGGCAGCTCCGGCTTGTATGGAGCAACCTTCAGCCATTTGTACAGCTTGGCGGTGCAGGAGCGCAGCACAAACTGTTGCGCCTCCTCGTGCAGGGTGGCCCTCAGCTCTTTGATGAGGTCCGGTATCACCCACTTTTGTAAAGCCAACTGGACGCATTCTGCGCGCAGGGCATTCCACTCGAGCACATGCTTGGAGAACTGATCGAGATTGTAGAGAGCCTTTGCCTCCTCCACATAGTCACCGGGTGGGCCATTGGCATTGGCATTGCCCTCAAACTCCTCGAGGAAGGTGATCTCCAGCAGTTTCTCCTCCTCGGCCATCAGCAGCTTGATGAACTGATCGCCAAAGAGATCGCCCACCGGCTTCTTAGCCACATATTTCATCGAATAAACCGGCGAGTTCTCATCAATCAGCACCATGCCGTTCTTCGTAGGCCGTATGTTAATGCGCGCCCTATCAAAGTACACTTCACGCATGGTCTTGCGTAGCAGTGGCTCTTGGGCTAGCTGTCGGGCCACCACATACTTGGCCGCATGCATCACCTCTTCGGTGGTCATGAAACGCGGCGAGAGATATTGCTTGGCCATTTCCACGGGTCCCAGGCTCTCCTGGGTGACTTCGTTTCGCTGATAATTGTCGCGCAGGTTCTCTGCGAACTGTTCGGGCGTGAGGCCAAAATGTTTGGCAAAGCCACAGATGCCTGCCTTGCGGAACACCGCATAGGGGCTGCTGTTGGGCGCCTGCTTTAGCTGTTCGTCCTGCAGCAACAGTTCGGGATCATCGTCGTCGTCCACTTCGACGGGCACAGCGTCCACATCATCGCCATTCTCGGCGGCGGCTGCCTTTCGCCTGGCGCGATCTTCACGCCGCTCCTGTAACAGTTTCCGCCGCTGTTCGGCCTGCATTTTGGGCAGCTCGTGTGAATAGTTGAGCAAAAAGTACATGTGCACATCCTTCAGCTCCTCCATGGACTGGACATCGTTGAGGCGCTCGAAATCGCTGTCTAGCATAAGCCGTACATCGTCGGGTATGGGCTTGTCCGGATCCGCACAGAGCGTGTCCAGCTGGAACTGCCGCATCTTCTCGAAGAGGGCTTTCAGCTTCCGCTTGCGCTCGTTCAGCTGACACCAGCGCTCATCAAAGTAGTAGACCTTCCACAGATCATCGATATTCAGTTCGGGCTTGACATACTCCTTCCGATAGAAAGCAATGAATGGCACCTCCAGCTGTTGATTACGTATAAACTCCAGCGTCTGCTTGATTTTCTTCACGGCCGTGGGTGGCTTGCGCATCTTCTCCCGATTATCGGCCTTCTCCTGCTCGGAGACTGTGTTCTTGCAGAACGCATACTGATAGATCCAATCGGCCTCGTCGTCCAGCTCCAATGAACCCTCGGGTACGGGCGTTACGGGCACCTGTCGCAGCTGCATACGCTCGGGGACGTCCGTTTTTCGTATCTCATTGTCCAGATCGGTAAAGTGGCCGCGCTTCAGTTCGCTCGGTTCGTAAATGTCGAAGATTGTCTTCTTGACAACCTTCTTTTTGAGGGCTTTCTTCTTTTTCACACGCTGATCATCCCCGCCGGCCATATCCTCGTCGTACTCATCGCCCTCGGAATCATCCTCGTACTCATCCTCCTCGTATTTGGAGAAATCATCATAATCAAAGTCCACACCAAATATATCCTGGCCCTCTTGCAGTGATCTGTTGTAGGACGCAGATAAAAATATAGAATTACAATCAGAATCTTTTGGGAGAGCGGAGCCCTCTCTTGAGGGGCGGGTGCACCACTTACGCATCTGTAAATATTGGACGTCTTTTCTTCTTTTTGTCGGCAATGGGACGACCATTGTCGTCCACAATAAAATCATCGGCATCCGACTCCGAATCCTCCTCATCAAAGGCATCCGCCTCGCCATGCCGTGGACTGCGCTCGCTGCGACGCTCAATGCTCTACAAAAACGAGGGAAGACATTAGCTTAAAGGATCTCAATAAACTGGAGGAGTTGTGTCTGTCTGTACCTCATCGTTTTCATCAAACAACTGTTCGGCAATCTGTTCGCGGGCCAAACCCTCGTCCACATGCTGCTCCTCGCCATCGCTTTCATTGTCATGAATGCGTCTCAGACGCTTGAAGCGTTTCTATAAATGGAATATATAATATATATATTAAAATGCATCATATATTAAATATAGAATATTGGCTACTTACACGTCTCTCAACCTTGACCCCTAGATTCTCCTCAATCAGATCATAATCGTCGTCTTCGAGTCGATCATCTAGATCATCATCCTGATGTTTCTTTCGCTTCTTGCCACTGCCTCCGCCGTCGTCATCATCATCGCCGCCGCTGGCAGTGTCCGAATCGCCGCTGCCATCCTCCTCTTCAATGGGTCTGTCATCGATCAAATCTTTAAGCTCCTCCCGCAAACGTTCTTCGTCATCTAATACGAAAAGATATATTAAAAAAGATTTAAATGATTTGTATTCGATTATAAATCGATAATTAACTACTGCCAAACCATACAAAATGAGTATTCTATTCCATATTGGAAATCCACTGAGTACACCATAAAAGTATGGGGCATCTGTGGTATTGTTTACATTCTAAAGTTACAGTCGTATATACCCAATCTGCAAAGGGTATTCAAGGGTACGGTTAAGGCATACATAACCTAACCTCAATGTTGTAAACAAATGCAAATACGCGAAAAGGAAAACGAAAAACAGAAAACTGTGTTCAGTGTGGGGATATATGGATTTTCACTGGATTTTCCATTGGGAAGCTGCCTTCCGTCTCCTCCTACAGATGCAACACTGCATTGTAGGGAAAGGGGATATTGGTGCATTACATGCATCACAATTTGTTTTTGTTTTCACAGGGCCACAACTCGATAGATATGGCGGGTGGTGTGCGGCTGTGTGCGTGGTTTGTTGGGGATCTAGTGAGATAGAGAGAGATAGAGACACGCACCTTCCTCCTCCTCACTGCTGTCAGATACAACGGCTTTCAGCTTTTTCAGCTTTTTCCTTTCGTTTAGATCCAATTCCTCCTCCTCCTGTAAAAATCATTGAAAATGCATTACATTAATATCAACACACTCGCATGCATGCATTTATATAGTTTGAATGTATATAAATGAGCATACATACATATGCATATCCATTGATACACATATGTATATACGCGCGGCGGCTACAACAGAAAACGCAAAGCGTGCAAAACGCAAAAAAATTGTGCCGAAATAGCCGGAAAGCGGTGCTTACCTCCGATTCTTCGGCCTCAGAGTCCAGAAATTCTGCCATTCCGAATAAATTAAATAATTAAACTAGTTATAGTTGCTTAAAAACGAATGTGACTAAATAATGCACAGTTTTATTTCAGTGTCACAATAAAAAAAAACTCAAAGATAAAGAAGCAGAAGTGTCAAAATTGTGTGGAACGCTAGTGTTGGCCAACGACAGCAGCTAAAACCGGAGAGCAGTGGAACCAGTACAGGACACATTCAGTGAACTGGATCTTTTGTCAACCCTAGGACTCGAATTTGTTTAAACATATTTGAAAAATATTCCAATTAGGGCGAGTACATTAATCAATCGTGTTGAAAATAGATCGTATACAATTATTTTTCAGTGTTGATAATTTCCAATCATGAATGTGAACTTACTCTTTTCGTTCGCTCAGGGATGTCTAAAAATGTTTACTTTTCGGTATATTTTAACATCGAAACCACTAACCATACAATTGTTTATATTGTTTATATATATATATACAACCATATATTGTATGGTTAGTGTCGAAACTGAGGTAAAACTGAATTTTTAATACATTTTCTGGTATTTAATGGAATGTTTTTTTTTTGCGTTTCTACGGTAAATTTGAATATCGGGCTAATAATATAATAGTCTCAAAATTATTTAGACAATGCTCAGACCATTGCCCATTTTAAGAAGCAAAGTTTTTGGAGGTAAAATGAATCAAAAACATTATTGAAAACAGATTTAAAAATAAAAATATATTAAATGCAATAAAAATAAAAAGTCAAAGAGACGAAAACAGTTGCAAATGGAAAAATACATGGTTTTCTGGCAATGAAAATTAAGAGGAAGACGATTAATATAATGATTCGTTTTATAAATTAGTGTATACTGATTGGTTCCTAATATTATTAGACTATCTTAAAAAAAGAAATATACTATTTTGTATTATTAAGACTTAGCAACATACGAAATAATGTTCACAAATAAAGGACAATACATTTTTTTTTTTTTTATTGAAAAAAATAAATATTTTTTCATCGGTATATTATTGGAAAAGCAGAGTATATTTCCATATATATGATAGATCCGCGGTCCCACTGGCCGTAGTCCTGGCACATTTGTCAAAACAATTTTATTTTTGACGGAATCCAATAAACTGAGCATTTTAAACTGCCCAATCTTGTAGAAAATTGTTTCATCTATTGAATAAAATTATGTGTTCAGGCCTGAGGGTCCTAGTTAGCTTCTTATATCAAATAAAATATAAAAAATCGAGGAATATGAGTTTCGTCGGTATTTGTAATGTATATTTTTAAAATGAGACCGTTCTTTTCGGTATATTTCTGAGGGTCGGACGGTATATCTTATCGATAATTCCGCGGTCACACTGTCAAATTGTCAAAAAAAACGCTTTTAGTTCGGCCTGATTCCTGTTTTTTTTTGTGTTCAGCGGCACATCGATATCAAAAAAAGAGAAAAATAACTGATTCCGGCGGCCTGTTTTTTTGGCCAAAGTGTTTGAGGGAGAGTGAATGTGTGTGTGTATCTCGCTCTCGGGTTCGTTTCCGCGGCGTGCTGTTTGTTGTTGCACATAATAATAATTCCCTGCTCTGTTCTAAATGCCCATCCAATCCAGAGAATAGCGTATATATACGTATATATATGTATATGACAACGTTCATGACGACAAACAACAAATTCATCAAACGCAGAGCGAACAACAACAGTATCAGTAGTCGAGTGCAAACGGAGAAAAGAATTTCAATTGAAGCCGCAAAAAAGAAAAGAAAAGAAGTGAGAAGCTACCGGGAGCATGGATATAATCAATAAGGTTAGCAATACATTCTGGAGTACTGACATTTGGTTGCCGCCAAATATAACATGGGCCGATATAGCGCCCGGCTCGCGGCCCGATGTGGTGCATGCCAATTACAAGGATCTTATCTGGCCCATTCCATTGGCGGCTGTTGTCATGCTGGTGCGCTATACACTGGAACGGTAAGTGTACTAATATACCCCCATTCCCATTTATTTCCCTTTTCACTTTTTGCCCACTGTACTGTGCCTGGTGCGTTTCAGATTTCAGATTACTGTAAATTCCCATTGAGGGCCACTTTGTGGTCACTGAGAGACACACCCACATATGTATGCTCTAGTGTTTGTTTCCTGCTGCTGCTGCTGCACAATGTACAGTAAGCAAACGTCATTTTTACTCATATTCTCTCTCCTCTCTCACTCTCTCTCTCGCTCCTTCTCTCGCTTACTCGCGTTTTGTGTCCTCTCTCCCGCTTTTTGGGCCAAACATAACCTCACGTGGAAACGCCCAACATTTTATGTACATATGTGTGTGTCTGCATGCGTTCTTGTGCCATGTCTGTGTTAGTAAGTCATGCCGCACACGCGTATTGCTGTTGTTGTTGTTGTTTTTGTTGTTGTTGCCACCTTTGCAACTCCTATGTTTTCCCTCTACAAACGCAAATGCAGCTGCCGGCCCTGGCCCCGGCCCCGGCTCCGGCTCCAATTGCAATGGCATCGATGGCTTGCTTGCGGCACCGTTGGAAATATAGAATTTCCCACAGCATTGTGGGCTGCAGTCCTCCTCTGCCACCTACCTTTTTCGATTCTCACAGATTGTTTGGTTGGACACAACAATAAAATGTATTTGTTTATAAAATAACACACTAGCATTGATCCCAGTATGTGTACACTGGTATGCTGGTATGGATGCAACAAATTGAAGATCGGTCTCGTTTCCATGAAGTAATATGACGAAGGCAATGAATAACCAAGGAATCCAATCCAAGTATATTCCACGATTCCGCGTCCAATCAAAGTTCAAGCATGACATTTATTAGTTTTGCCTTCTCGGATTCTCGGCCGATAAGCTTAGAGTACTTAAGATTTATTAGCCATGTAAACTGGCAGGGCCAGAATCGTTCCTAGACAAGATTTTCACTTGTAGGCAGAAATAACATTGGCAATTTCTGTTTTGCACCTTTATCTCTGGTCTCTTATTGAAATCAAATCTATAATAAATTGCAAAAATCTCGTTTCAATGGGAAATAATTGAAAATATCTGCCCTGAAATGAAATTAAAAAATAATAATAAATTTCACGCTGTACATTCTGAATTGGTCCCACGGTTCGGGGGCCAAGAGACCGACCCGACCCGACCGCTTTTCCGGCCAATTAACCCGTGTGCCTGGCTCTGGCTCTGACTTTTTTGGATGGTACGACGAAACGCGGCAACGATTAGTGTACGAGTGTGTGTATGTGTATTTGTATGTGTGTGTGTTGCAGTGCTGGTTGCGTGCATTTGAATGTAAAAAAGTTGTAATATTTATGCATTTTGTTTTTGTTTTGAACCAGCACGGCGCGCGTGTTGCCAATGGAGGAGCAGTGCTGCCAAATGGCCCTAAGAAAGTGCTGCCAAGTGGACAGAAGTTTTCCTTTCTTGCCCTGCCCTGCCCTGCCCTGGCCTGGTATTTTGCATGTGTTTGCCGAAACGAAACAAAAAATCTGTTTCATGGCAGTCCACTTCTTGTCGTTGCTTTTTCGTCTCTTTTTCGTTTCGTTTCGTTTCGTTTCGCTTCTTCTCTGCTGTTCGAGATCTCTTCTCAAAAAACTAGAATTGGAGAATATTGGCCTTCAAGGTCGTATCGGATTTGGAATTTTATTTTAGTGGCTTTTTTTTTGGCATTTATGTTATTGAATGGCAAATGTCGAGCGTCGATACGACGGGGGATTCGATACGGCTGCAGTCGGTCCGGCCTTCTAATCAACGAAACGAAACGGAACGGAACGGACAACCACCTTGAGGCATATGGCGCACCCGCTCCGGCACCGGCACCGGCACCCAACACCAGCAAACCACACCATCGCAGCACTCGCGCACTCGCCACCTGATAAGATTTGCGGACAAAGATTTACGTATAAAAACAAAAACAAAAGGTTGATAATGCCCCGGCTCTCGATTGCTTTACGACGAACTAGCGAATGACTATGCCCGGGTCCCAGGTCGCCTCCCCCATAGATGTGTGTGTGTGTGTGTGTGTGTGTGTGAGTGGTGTTTCATCATCGTTTCATTATTTATTTATTTTTTCTTTTTTTTGTATTTTCAAATCACTTGAGAGCGTGAGTCATGTCTTAGTCGCGGAACTCAGAAGTTTTTCCCAAGTATGTAATTTTATGGTGCCAGGCCCTCCCCTAGTGGAGCCCTCGCTGTGGAATTTGTGTTTAAACATTGTTTTATGTGGGAGAAGGAGAGGGGATCCCAGAGAATACAGGCATAAGAAAAGCACTCATACTTTTGGGGTGAAAGCCGCCGCCTCTCCCTTCAATGTCCACTCCCCAATTCTCAGTACTTACAGTGTTTATATAGTGGAGGGTTACAGACGGTATTCCTCTCTCATTTTCTTCATTTCTTGAAAAATAATATGATTTTTCATACTGAAAGCCTACACAAGTTGTTTTTATTTCATTTTCTGTTTATATCGATCTACTTCTGTATTTTTTCCCTGTAATATTGAAGGTATTCTTATTACATCATACAAATATGCGTAGTTATAAACAAATTGAAAACCTTTGACCGATTGCTCAGGGTAGTGCTTATGCGGTGGTCTGGTCTGCCGTTTTAATAACAACATTAAAAGTCTTCGCCCACTTTGGCAGAGTATTCTTCTAGGATTTCAAAAGATAAGACCAAGTCAAATAATTAACAAAAAAAGATAAGAACTTGTTGGAGAAATGAATATCCTACTCTAATGTACTCTAAATGTACTCTAATTTCTCAATAAATTCTTCAAGAAGATATGGGAGTAGTTTCCCGCTGTAAAACGAAACGTATTCCAATCTGGAAACCCAACAGTTGGGCATTAAATCAACACACATTTCAATTGCTTAGAAATGTGATAAATTGGCATTGGTATTTTGTTACCGTTACTCCACTTCGTCCAGAGGGCAATGGCACCTGGCTCAGTTTTCAAGGAAAACATTCCTACATTTACCAAAAATGTATAGCCCGGGCGTAATAATCGATAATTTATCGAATAAGCCCCTGGAAGTGATACAATTATTGGTATTATACCACCATTTTCCTATACAAGAGTTCTTCCATACAGCGGGAACGTTTATGATGATCCCTTCTAATCTGCAATCTACAATCCCCTCAATCCTCCTCCTTAAACAACGCATCAATGGAACAGAAGAATACGTGGGAATATGTGTCGGTTCGCCTATGGGAAATTTGTACAGAGTGGAACAGTGGAGAAATGAAACATTTAGCCCTTGTTTTTACCCCACCCGCTGTACGTGTTGTAGACAGGGAGGGGGTGGGTGGTAAGCTTTTTTTTCTTGTTTTTTTTTTTTTATTTTGATACGTAATCACTCGAGAGTCGACCCTCGGGGCTATGTGCTCTGTGCTCAGTGCTCTTATAGTGCGATAAAATTTCAGGTTAATTATTTTAATGGCTCACATGCACACACAACGAATCGCACACGTCAGACCCCCTCTCCTCTCCCTCCCACAACAGCAACAACAACAAATAAACACTAATCTCTGGCCAAATGTGAGAAATAGTACCAAAACCATGTGCGCACATGTGTGTGTGTGCGGCAGTGGCAGGTTCTTTTTCTGCTGGCATAATGATTTCTCTTTATCATTTGGAAACTCTAGATTATGGCTTTCCAAAAATAATAAAGCCCAGGTGTTAAGCAGCCAAATCTTAAAACCCTCTAACCCATAACCCGTTTCCATGAGGTTTTCCCCAACCCGGGACGGGAGGGGGCGGGGCACACAAAAGTCGGTCAGTTTTTTATGGCCTTATCGCCGATTGCCCAACGGAATACTCTAAACGTCGCATGCGAGTGCGAACTGGAACTCAAAAGAACGAAAAGCGAAAAGCGAAAAATGGTAAGAAGGAAAAGCACGTGCTTTACGCACAAAAGACCTGACAACTGGCCGCACTCGGAGAAAACCATTAGGTTTGTGGGAGGGGTGGGTGGGTAGTACGGTGGGGAAGGGGGAGGCGCCCCCATTCCAAGTGCAATTTGTTAAAGGCCCCCCAATTATCACCTCTGTGTTGCTGTTGTTGTTGCTGTTGCTGTTGTGGTCGGTGCGAGTTTATCGAAAGCGCAGAAGCACCCAGAATCGATAACGATGAAACGTGGAATCGTGGAACAAAGCGTTTCCACTGCTCCAAGCCCCTTGCAAAGTGGAGAAGCATCAGAATATGCAGGTATTTCTGGGTAAACCAAATGTAAACAAACGAAAACGGGGAAAGGCAACGAAGTGTCCAACGAAGAAAATGAGAGCGCAAGTTTTACTTCGTGGCTCCTTAATTGAACGAAGTAAATGAGAGATGTTCTGATGTAAAAAGGAGGCCTTCTAAGGCTGGAAGATAAACAAAGTTATTTATGGATGCAATTGGAATTGGAAAATAAAACAATGCTCCCTCCAATAGAAGTATCCCAAAATAAATACCTAAAGGTTCAAGGTATAATTAGCTAAAATCTTGCGTAAAACTGTAACAAAATATGGGAACCATTTCTTTGCAATTCACTTTAAGGCTCCGCATCGACAGCAAGTCAAAGAACGAGTAATAAAGATTACATTTCGGCGACAATTGCTCTCTTAATCAGCTGATTCACGGCAACGTATGCTAAATTCCAGCCGTACGGAGTGCAGACATACGGGGTGATATGTGTGACTCATTCCAAAAACACACACTCATCATCCAACATGCCACTGCCTGGCCTACCCACTTGCCAATCTCCCAAGATATCTATATAAATGTATATGTGCATATGGACCCCCAACTAATCGGAGATTGCGTGTTGGCAGTAATAATTCCCCAAAAACACACAAAATACGATATGTGCTATAAATATAAAGTACATATATATAAACTTAGTTGTTGTGGAGACTGATAACCGTTGACAATCGCATTGTGCATTGTGTTTTTCCATTGCATTTAAACAAATACCAAAATCTCTGCCGCAGTGCAAATCAAATTACAATCGAAAATTGTCAAATAATTCTACTTATCGCAAAGTAGTGGCAATCGAACGACCGAAACACCGATCATCAGAACCGAAAACAATCATTAACCGCACGCCAGAGATTACTTACTTATACCTAAAGGAGGTGCCTCTTCCAATCGGACCTTAATAGCTGTACAATTTGGTTGATTTATAACTAAATGGATAGAGATGTATTCAAATGCAATAGCTTTTCTCTCGATTTGTGCACTCAAAAGTTTTCTTCAGAATAAGAGTTTTGCTGTTATGATATAGTATCTATATAGGCCTATGGATGCCTAGTTTTGGCTGCTTCGTAGATTCCCCCCTTCCCTCAAAGCAGAATAGTGAACACCAAAGTCAAGGCTTACAATGAATTAACTTGTCGATTTTATTTCATTTTGCATTCTGGAACTGTGGCTTTAGCCAGCGCTGCTGGGTATTATTCTCCCGCCTGGACCTCATCGAAACCGAATCTGAGCTGGTGACGGCATCATCATCATCCTCCTCAGCTCTCCTCGTTGCTCGATCGTTGGCCATGACAATGAAGAGCTCTTGATCGGTGTGTTCGGCGCTTAGCTGTTCGCGTAAGTAGTCCAGAAACTCTGCCTCGTCGCCGATGCACATGGGCTGGCGCAGCTTCGAGTCGAGATTGTAGTAGCTGCCATTGATGCGGCGCAGGGCCAGCCAGTGGCGCATTCTGAAGAGCGGCGGCAGGAGTTGGGTGAGGCGCAGGGGCACGTTCAAAATGAAGCCCAGAATCTGGTCAAAGTCCAGGCATTGGGGATCGCGACGCCTGTCGAACCACACCGTGTCGCAGTTGTGCTGCTGCAGGGCATACATGAGGACATTCACATCATAGTTGCCCCAACCGAACCACGACCGATGCGGATTCAGCCAGTAGCGCGGCGTCAGAACATAACAGTAATCGTCCAGCTCCGATTTGGTGTAGGGCCGCCTGCCCTGGAACAGATTGTTTAGGGCATGCAAAGCGCACAATTGCCGGATCTGACGCTCATGATAGATTCCACACGAAACCGACATTTTCTATTTCTATTTTACTTGAATTTTGATTTTGAACGTGTGGCATGTGTGGCAAGTGGCAGCAGAGCGCATGTGACATTTGACACACATCCGATTGAGAGTGTGTTTACTATTGCCGCTGACTTTTGCCTTCTTTTGCCTCTCCATCATTGCCCCTTATACACCGTCTGCCTGTCCTGTCCTGTCCTGTCCGTTGGTTAAACTTTAATAATTCAATTGATTTTCCATCGAGTGACACGCACAAAGCAGGCTGGCAGCCAGCCACCCACAGGGGGAGAGGGACAGACATACCCCCAGATTCGAGCCAATTACGAAGTTATTTCCTATAACTAGAGGGGCACATTAACAATTCATGGCTTGTCACCCGCCGAATTAGTGGAGAGGGAGGCGCTCGACAATGGAGGAGAATTAATCAATAACATGAGTGACGCCATATGCGGGGCTCCACATTCTACACAGAAGTTTCAGACACACTCCCTCCAGATAATTGTGAAGAACTCTCGCATAACAGAGGTCATAGGGTGACCCAAGCTTATTTATAGGTCTACTTATATGACATTTTGTGGGACACGCATTTGAATTATTAATCAAAGTAGTAGAATAACATCTAAAATGATTTTCTCTCTCTCTCTTTCTATCTTCGTTCATTTGGACTCCAATCCCATTCCAAAGATGATGATCAATTTTGTTGTGATTTTTCACTGGTTTCCTTTGCGTTTCAGACCTAAGATATTTCTTTAATTCCAAGATATTTTTAACAATGTATTTGGGGTGCTATTATTGGCTTTTATGCACTGACTCCAATAGCAATACTGCGACTGATCCCTCTTGCAGGATTCATTATTCCCTTCACGAATGTGTATCCGTTTAGTTATGGTATATTTCTACATGGAATGAACATCATGTGCCTGAAATGTTTCGTAATAGTTCCAATTAGTCTGATCCACTACTTGAAGAATAAGTTAATTTGTTAGTAAAAAGGAAGGAGGAACTATTTCATGTTCCACAAGAAATTTCCCATAATCGAACGGATACGAAAATTAGTTTTGAATGTGGCATGAGCGTTGTGACCTACAGACCAGGAATATCTTTTAGTGTTTAAGTACATGTTTCTGCTGTGCTCGGATGCGACTTGAGGATGTTTCATAAATGTGCACATATAGAGAGCATTTGAAAGTCGACTATTGAATGCATAAAGAGTGACGCGACTCTTTCAGACTGGACTCTCGTGTGCGTTTCAGCATCGCATAAATTCAAATTAATTGTTATAATTTATATGTGGCTGTGGCCCTTGTGACTGGCTGGAATACTCGTAAAAACAAAGACAGTGAACAGAGGAATGAAAGAATGAGAATAGCAATTGCGAAAATAAAACGTAACTTTGGTTTTCTTCTCCATCTCATCCGCATCCTCTGCCGCCAGCTGCCTGCTGCCCGCTGCCTGCTGTTGCTCTTTTCGGGTATGGCTTGTGCTTTGCATACCAATCGAAATCGAATCGAAAACAACTATTTAAAATGCCAATCGCAATCGGCTAGAGATGGCAGGACGGGACGGGACCTAGAGATGTGCCAAAAGTCTCGTCGGAGTCGTAGCGGGGACGTTTCGTTTTCATCAGCAAATTAACTTCCGAATGAAAACAGAAATGAGTATTTCTAGCACTGGAGATGGAATGTTGGGTGTCTAATTACTTATGCATGTCGTACATCCCCACCCCCATCTCCATCCCATTTCCAATGCTCTGCACGTGCCAGACGACAGGTTGAGACGCTGGACTGACCGGCCATACTGATTTTGATTCTTTCCAGAATTCCAATGAATCGGAAAACAAAAAAATATCAACAATATTTCCGCATTGGGTGGGAGGGGTGCAACTCTCAAAAACATTGAATACTGAATGCGTTTCATGGATTTTTCAGGGAGTTCAAGGATTCCTAAAAAAAAACCTGGGTTTTCGAAATTCTATAAGTAATATTCCCGAAAAAGGATAGCAAGAAGATATCGAATACTGAAGAAGGAAATAACATGATCAATGAAACTCCAGTAAAAAACTGTTGCTTTTTCTCCTGCTTATGATCTGTGCTCTATATACTCGACTCTAGACGCAAAAGGCAGTCAAATTTCATTGCTTCATTGCTACTCTATAGTATCTCTGAGTATTTCTCATCACAACTCTTTCTATTACAGCTTTTGGATATCTCCTGTTGGCAAGTCCATGGGTATACGTAGTTCTAGACCTAAGAAAGCATCAAATGTTCCTATACTGGAGAATGTATATGCAAAATCCACGCGACTGGATAACAAATGGGTAAGTTCAGGATCATATTTGATACTAGGTATATATGTATAATAGAAACTACAAATCGTTTTGTTTTGCATATAGCTGGGTCCATTGTCCAAGCAGACGGACATGAGCGAGCGGCAGATCGAGCGGTGGTGGCGCCTGCGGCGTGCCCAGGATAAGCCATCGACATTGGTTAAGTTCTGTGAGAATACCTGGCGATGCATCTACTATTTGTATTCGTTCATCTTTGGCGTGATTGTGCTGTGGGACAAGCCCTGGTTCTGGGACGTGAAGAGCTGTTGGTACGGCTATCCCCATCAGGTGGGTTTCTCAGGTGGCATTTCTCTAAGAATATATCATTAATCCTCCTCGTGTTTGTTCCATTCTAGTCGATCAGCAATGACATTTGGTGGTACTATATGATATCGATGTCCTTCTATTGGTCGCTCACTGCCACACAGTTCTTTGATGTGAAGCGCAAGGACTTTTGGCAGATGTTTATCCATCATATGGTCACGCTGCTGCTGATGTCCCTCTCGTGGGTCTGCAATCTGCATCGCGTTGGTTCTCTGGTGCTGGTCGTGCACGATTGTGCCGACATCTTTCTGGAGGCGGCAAAACTAACTAAATATGCCAATTATCAGAAGCTATGCGATGCGATCTTTGCCATCTTTACAGTGGTCTGGATTGTGACGCGTCTGGGCTTTTTTCCGCGTCTTATCTACAGGTAAACATGAGCGAAAATCCTCAGCAAGATCAACATCTCAACTCTCTCCCTGTCTTCTGTCCCCTCTTCTTTATTGGGCAGCTCTTCTGTGGAGGCACCGCAAATCCTGCCCATGTTCCCAGCCTACTATATCTTCAATTCATTGCTATTGATGCTGCTGGTCCTGCACGTCATCTGGACGTACATGATTCTCAAGATAGTTGTCGACTCTCTGCAGAAGGGTTTGGTGAGTAACGAATGGCAACGAAGCGAAGACCACGACAAAGACTTTACATTGATTCCATTTGAATTGTACAGATGTCCGGTGATATACGTTCCAGTGATAGTGAGGATCTCACAGATAGTTCCGAGAATGTGCGCATGGCCAATGGGGGGTCATCGTCGTCTCGTTCCAAGAACAAGTCATCAGCGATCGCTGGTGGAGTCAGCCAGCGAAAGTCCCATAATGCCAGCAATCACACGGCGGAAACGGAAGAGAAAACGACGACTAAGTAAATAAACTGGAGGATCCCGAGAGATCCCGAAGCCCCAAAGTATCCCCAGTGAAGGAGGAAGGACGAAGCAGCAGCAACAAATAAACCAGAAAAAGGAAAAAACAAATGAAAACACCACAACAACACACATACACACAACGCATACAAAAAAAAAAAACCAAACCAGTTCAGAACGTTATGTTAATTATTATTTTTATATATAACAAAATTTTTTTTTAAGATACAAAAAAATACAAAACATGGAAAACCAAAACAAATTTCAAAATAAATGCGAAAAAAAAAATTGAATTATCATAAATAATGATGATGATGATGGTTCATCTGGGTTCCCAGAGATTTGGTCTTGTTTCGAAAATTGATGCCCACTAAACAAATTTTAAAAATGAGATTTCAGTTTAAACTGAAAGAATCCACTGACGGAAAAGATGAAAAATTCCTGTTCCTATTATTTTAAACGGTCTTCTTATTTTTAATCGTCTTCCCTTTTTGTGTAATTTAAATCAAGAAACAATCCAGTAATTTATAGGAAATATACATACATATGTACGAAATCAATATGACAGTTTTCCATTCCATAATACTTTATGGTTTATTTTTGTGCAGTTCTTGAAAATCAATTTTCGACATAAAAAAATCAAATCCGAAAATCTTTTTGGATCTAAGTACCGGACCGATCACTATTATTATTATTATTAAAGTTTCCTACTCAATCTTTATCTTGTTTTGCCTTACCAAAGCGAATAGAATAACAAGAAAGTGAGGTTTAAAATTAGAAAAAACAGGATAATATATAAAGTTAAATTCAATCGAAGTTAGGATTATTTTAAAATAAAAAACAACCTAAATAAACCGAAAGATATGGAAGAAATGGAGAGAGGTAGCACCCACAATGAACCAATCACAGCTCACACACACATACACACACAGTCGCGGGACGAAGCAAAATTCGTTTGGTGAAAGCAGAAAAAGTTAAAACGGAACATTTATGTGTAAATACCGTACTTGTACGTTTCATATATTCAAAATAAAACTTATGCAAAAGTAATAAACAGGAATGCGTCCAGCCCTCATGCTTTTCACACAACCGAAAGAGATGCATATACACACACACATACACACACAACAACAAAGAGCTTCAGTTTAGATTGAGCGACAGTAACGGTACTGCTGCAAGGGTGGGCGCGGAGAACAGTGTGTTGCCCTTTCACTCACACTCCTGGATTAGTAGTGCACTGTAATGTAACGTAACGGTACCTCTGCAGGGGTGCAATAATTGATGCCATCGACTTCTGATTCATGGATTTGAATAGCCTTGCCGGAGCATCTTCCGCATGATGTGCATTTCTGGACATATCACCAGATCTCATTTATATGAGATGTAGTTTTCTTAATAAATCCAAAGTTATATTCTATTCTTCTATATTATATTCAAAATTCAGTTCTAATGCAACTCCTAGAAAATGGTTTGCAAACTTTCATTTTTCATGGCGAAAATCCTCTAGCTGAACCCTCCACGAGGGTGGCGGCTGGGCAATGGGCACTGCATTATTCCGGACAAGGGTAATGTAAACATTAACCACGTATGGACCTTCGGGCCAAGTATGGAGCGGAAAGAGGAAGAAACACGGGTTGGGATGTCAACCCAAACTTCGGTGGGAAGCGTGGCTGCTACCACCGGCGGGCACGGGGAGGAGGAATCCTCTCTGCGTGTCGCCAGTGGCCACACTACGGACGTGGCGGGAGCAGGTCGCGTCAGTTGTAATACTATTACTGCCACAAATCCCCGCTGTAGGATGAGCCCCGAAGGTGCCGTTGTCAAGGCAGACTCGGACCTGGACAGCGTGCTATCCATCAGCAGAACAGAAGAGGATAGCCTTCTTCGCTCGCCTGAACCAGGCACCAGCTCCCTGCGCAGGGAAGGGCCGAAGCGTTCGAGGGAGGAAATGAAGCCCAAAGCCCAGTACAAGGCGGCCCTCAAGATAGTAGGCAAGCTCCAAGGTAAGGCGGATATCTCCCAGGAAGAGAAATCCAAGCTAGCTTGGGGCGAGCTGAAGGTAGAGGAGGGCCGTAAATACTACGCGCAGGTGCATCAGATGAAGGCATCGACAAGTCAACACGCCAACAAGGTGGAAGAGTTGCTGGCTACCAAAAGGCAGCGCTCGACCGACAGTGCCGTCATTCCGGCGAGCAAGCGGCAACGTGGTCCTAAGAGAGCGGAACCTCCACCTAAACTGGCAAAGCAGGGGTCAGGCGAAAGGATCAGCGATGTGTCCAAGAGACACCTGATCGTAGCACTCATCGATAGACGTGATGAGAATGGGAGGATGACAGCGGCGCAGTGGAAAATGGTCCAGGCGCGGCTGGTAGACTCCCTGTTTACAAGGATGGAAGAGAACCCAACAGCTCCCATGCCCACCTTCGATGGTGCTGGGTGGCTGAATGGGGTCAAAATCCTGAAATGTAAGGATGACCCGACGCTGAAGTGGCTGACGCAAACGGTCTGCCAACTGGAAGCGATGTGGGAGGGGGCCAAGCTGGAGGTGGTGGACAGGGAGCTAATCCCGTCCATACCAAAGGCGAAGGTGCTCTTCCCCATCGCAATCCAAGGGGACCGTGCGCTGAAGCTCCTTCAGCGACAGAACCCTGAAATACCGACCGCTGACTGGAAGGTATTGCATGCTGGTAGCCCACTACCCAACGAGGGGGCCAGCATGTGATCCTCCAGATCAACAAGCGGAGGACCATACCCCAAGCGGGAAAATGCGTGGGTATGGGAAGCGTGTACCTGCGCCTCAAAAAGCGTCAGCCCAGTGATAAGGACGCACACACCCTGCAGGCAGGCGAAGTGGAGAAGGACCTCGGTCTGGATACCATCGTAGAGGCCGCCCAGGGTATGGCGCTGGACGACACGCTGGAAGAAGAGGACGGTGACCTGACCGTGGTAGTCAACCGTCGTATGCAGGGGAGCCAGCTGCTCATGAAACTGAGTGTGCTGCAGCTCAACTTGCATAAGAGCAAGACAGCATCAGCGGAGCTCCACATTGCCATGGAGCAAGGGCCCGCTGACATAGCTTTGGTCCAGGAGCCCTGGATTGCATCAGGCAATTCGGTGGCCGGACTAAAGCTCTCAAATTACAGCTCATTCTACCCAACACCGGTAAGCAGGAATAGAACTGCCGTACTAGTACTGGAAAGGAATCCACGCTTACCTCCTGCTCATGACAGATTCTCTTACAGCACAGACGCCGACAGTAGTTATGCTGGAAAGTGAGGAGAAGCGCCTTCTGGTACCTCCTGCTACATGGCACATGACAGGTCCGCACCACAGAAGAACTAAGGAGTCTGGTGGAAGAAGCCGACTTCAAAGACTACCAACTGATCGTTGGCACGGATGCTAATGCCCACCATAGTGTGTGGGGAAGCCCCGACATTAACGACCGAGGTGAGTCACTCCTAGACTTTATATTAACAAATAACATAGATGTAGCAAACGTGGGAGAGGAATACACCTACGTGGGTCCCACCTCGTCAAACGTGCTAGATCTAACTCTCGCAGCGGGAAAGAGTACCTACATATCTGAATGGAAGGTCCTTGAAAGACCTTCCTTCTCAGACCACAGGTACATTCAATTCAAGTGCGAATTTGAATACACTCCGAAAGTGATAGTCTATAGAAACCCCCGGAACACAAACTGGGAGAAGTTTAGAAAGACAGTCACTTCGAAACTCACGAGCCCGGGCTCAGTGAAATCAGCGGAGGATATAGAGAAGTCCCTAGAGACCCTATCTACGGAACTGCTAGAGGCATACCACACAGCATGCCCACCCTCTAGAACAAGGAAGAAGTCCAAACCACTCTGGTGGAATCGAGACCTCTCTCTGCAAAGAAACAACCTCATGGAATTTTTCAAGCTCGCTAAACTAGCGAACGACGAGAACATCAACGAGGAATACAAGACGCTATTAAGGGAATACAAGAAGGAAATACGTAAGGCACGGCGCAGCTCATGGAGAAACTTCTGCTCCAGCATTGAGAAAGTGCCTGAAACGGCTAGGCTGAGGAAGCTGCTGTCAAAGCAACCCACAGTACAAAGTCAACTCAACTAGACAACGGACAGTGTCGGAAGGCAGCAAAGATGCACCGAGGTCACCGATGCTGAAACGCATCAGGACCTAGCAACTGAGAACAAACACCCCCAACAGACCTGATACCCCCATAAAGGCATGGCCTGGACGAATATTCCAGCCATGCTGCAAGTGACAAAGAGGTGATCACCCCATGGCTTCTCGCAATATACGCAGCATGCCTAAGACAGGCTATATCCGATCCAATGGAGAACCTCTAGAGTTGCATGCACCGAGGATTACAGACCGATAAGCCTGAACCGCTTTCCTACGGAAAACCTTAGACAAGCTGCTGGATCTACATATACACCCGCCGTAAGCGGACTGATGTCAACTAACCAACACGCCTACACCAAGGGAAAATCGGTGGAAACAGCTACTAGCACTCGCTAGTAGCTACCGGCATAAAGCCGCAACACTAAGAAATATGCACTCGGATATTTGTAGACATATCCGAGCATTTAATAACGTCGCTACAGAAGCAATAGCTGGACTGCCTAGAAGCTACCAGCACCCACCCGTCATCACCTCTGGATAAAAAGCTTCAATGGAGACGGGTGCAACCCAGCGTGGAGGCTCCGCTCCATGGTCAGAGGTGCACACAGGGGCACGCCGCAGGGTGGAGTCCTGTCACCCCTCCTGGAACCTGGTGGTCGACAACCCATCAAGCGACTCGAAAGGAAAGCCCCAAAAATAACGGCTTATGCAGACGCCCTAAGCGTACTTATCTACGGGCGTATGTCCATCGACTCTGACTGCAAGCAAGGCAGCACATGCGCGTGGTCAGATGGAGTAGGACTCAGTATCAACGCGGATAAACGGACCTCATCCTCTTCACCAAAGATACAAGGTACCACATGGGTCCCCCGAAAGTTCAATCGGACATGGCTAACCCCTAAAGCATCAGGTCAAATCCTCGGCACAGTACATGATCCGCAAGCGCATGGAGACCATGTAGAGAGCGGGTGAAAAAGGCCACCACCTCACTCTATGGGATCCACGAAGATGCTTAGGAGCACATGGGGCCTGTCGCCCGCTCTGACGCATTGGATCTCGGTAGTGCGACCAACTCTGCTGTATGAGTCCAGTGTGGTGGAAGCTACTGAAACGAAGACGTATCACAAGCTAATGGAACGAACCCAGCGGCAGGCTTTGCTCTGCATAACAGGAGCGCTGAGTCAACGCCAACCAAAGCCCTCGAAACTATACTTGGAATCGACCCCTCGACATCTACGCTAGCTGACTGCAAGCAAGGCGCCAGCGCTTGATTGCGTCGGGGAGCATGTCTCCAGTTCCATAGTTCATTGGAATGGACATGATCAGTTCAACCGACTACATGATCCCCCAAACGTGCCTTGAAGTAAAACAAACCCCTCATGGGACCCGAAGACTGGAAAGGGACGGGACCAGACTCAACACCTCAACATATACACCGACGGCTCCAAGATGAATGAAGGAGTGGAGCAGGCCTATACTGTACAAACCCTGAAATAGGGCGTCGTACAAGCTACCCGACCGATGCAGCATATTCCAGGCGGAAGTCTTCGCCATCAAGAAGCACAGATCGCTCAGCTCACAGAGCGACCACACAAACGGTTAACATATTCGTTGACAGCCAGGCAGCGATAAAATCCATGCAGTCGTCCGCGGTCAGTTCTAGAAGTGTCCTGGCAAGCAGGGAGGCACTAGAATCACTAAGCACGACTAAGTCAGTGCAGATCTATTGGGTTCCCAGTCACCAGGGCATCGAAGGAAACGAAGAGGCGGACGTTCTGGCTAAGGAAGGCGTCGGGCTGGCAAACGAGAGGACAGAAAGCGTGCCGGTCTCCCTAAGGACGCTACAAAGCGACCTGGAGAAGCAGGCCAAAATGAGGACAGACAGCAGGTGGAAGAACACCACCACCTGCAGAATCTCGAAAATCATGTGCAAGGAACGCAATGATAATCTCAGCCACTATCTGCTGCATCTTCCACGGAAGGATTGCAGACTGTTAGTGGGCATACTAACAGGCCACTGCCTGGCTGCGTCGCATGCGACCAGGCTGAACATCACTAACAGTGACACCTGCAGGAAATGCAATGAACCCGGGGCTGTCGAAACCCTGGAGCATCTCATCTGCCGGTGTCCGGCTCTCTCAAGGGCAAGGAGAATGTACCTGGGCGCACCGATGCTGGTATCACTGGAGGACGCCTCCAAGAAGTCGCCAGGGAAACTGCTTGCCGTTGCTAAAAACACCTCGATTCTGGGGGACTTCGGAACCTCAGAAACACCCTCGTAAGGTCCATACAATAATCCGGATAACTAAGGGCCTTTTTGGCCTATGAGAGGCCCCGTCGAGGGCCGTCCGGGATAACCTAACCTAACATTTCATTTTTCATTGAGAACTATCGCAGGGCCTGGAACTCCTTCATAGGAATATGTCAAAATATGGTTTTTTAATTTGCAAATCAATGGAAATGCGTCAAAAACAGCGATACCATCGTAATTTTTAGAATTTGATCAAAGGATCTTCGTGGGTATCATTTGATGCGAAGTTATTTTCATAGCTACAGCTTTGAAATTGCTCAACTTATTGGCGCCCCCCCATCACTATCCAATCCCAAAGAAACGCCATGTTTATTATTTCCAATTTTCAAATCCTAGTCAATGATCGTATGGGTCCACGTATGGTTCCACGTGTGTATAAAAGCCTAGAAAATGTATTTCGTCTTGAACAAATATTTTATAACTACAGGGGCTAAAGGTTACACAGGGATTGGGGGACTAGTACTGATAGCCATCGGGTTGGTACGGCCGGGCGAAGGGGCCTGGAGCAAAGGCACCGGGTGGTGGGCGCCAATTCGTTGGCGGTGGTCGCGGTGGCGGCGCTGGCATGCCCGGCGGGGCCCAAGAGTTTGGCTGCATCATACGCGGCGGCGGCGGAATGCCCATTGCCGGAGGTAGTGGTGGTTGTCCGCCCGCCATCGGTGGCAGTGGTGGTGGCGGTATTGTGGCTGGGAACGGTGTGGGCTGTGGCACTGGCGGCGGCGGTGCTATCATGCCCATATTGTTCTGCGAAACAGGGACCACGGGCGGTGGCGGCGCCATCATCGGTGGCGGCATCATTTGCCCCGGCATCATCTGGCCGGTCATCATGTTCTGCACGGGCGCATCGGCGAACAGCTGATGGGGACGGTCGGCATGGGCAGAGGGATTCTGTGCGGCAAGCAGGCGCTCGGCCGCAGAGCCGTGGCGTTCACCCTTGTGGTCCTTCTTGAATGCATAAGAGACGGAAATGGGGCGATTGCAGAGATATTGTCCGTTCATGGCGTCCATGGCGGCGTCACTGGCCTCGAAGCTGGCAAAGTTGATGAAGGCGAAACTCTTCGACTTCCCCGTCTCCGGGTCACGCATTATCTTGGGTGTTTGCAGGATCACGCCAAAGGCGGAGAATGTGTCGTAGAGCAGTTTTTCGTCCACTTCCACATCGAGATTTCCTATGAAGATGTTGGCGCCGACATCGAGGTTCTTCTGATGCGCCGACGCCTTATTCACTCTGATGGGCTTGCCATAAAGCTTGATCATGTTCATGATCTTTATTGCATAGTCGGCGTCTTCTTCGCTGAGGAACTCTACGAATCCATAGCCCTGATGCATTTGTGTGACACGATCTTTGGGCATATGTACGTTTACTGAAAGGAATAGGAGTCGATTGAGGCTGCAGAATGACCGATTCAATCACATCGCTGCTTAATGCTTACCCACTGGACCGGCCTGGACAAACAGCTCCCATAGCAGGGACTCCGACACCTTGTCGTCCAGACCGCCGGCGTAAATTGTGGCATCTGCGGATATGAGTGAAAATGTGTGTGAGAAGCAGCGCCGATAAGCCTATGTTATTTACGCACCTTGATTACGCTCCGCAATGGGACCTGCTGCCATTTTTATACTATTTACTTACAATAAACACACTATTTAAATGCTGATTTTATTTGGCAATTTCAAGCTAGGGATGCAAATCGTGGCTGACGGATAGTACTATCGATTGTGTGCTGTACACCGGCGAGGCGAGTGCTGGAAAGTGCACCAATGTGCAATCGATAGTAATTCCACTAGTGGAGAATTTCATCCCTGTATAGTTACAATGTAGCAATATAAATTATATTTACACAGGGGTTGGGCTATTGAGTTTTGCGCAAAACTTAGTTTTTTCTATTTGGGATATACATAGGGGCCTAGCGGTGGTAAACATTTGAGTTTTGGATACGTTTTAACCGCGTTTGTCTGATTTTCCGAATGTTTCAACCCTGTTTGGCTATCGTGTGAACTATCACCACTTGTAACAGCAAAAACCAGCAGATCAAAATTCAACTTTTGGCTCGTAAAAATTAAGTCTTATTGTACCACCTCCTTGATAATAAGCTTGCCGAGCATTGAGGTCTGGTTTATAGGGTCATATTAAATGTATATAATAATGTAATGCTATCTATACCCTCAATAAAAGAACTTACAATCATCATTTTCCAAAAAATATTTTTAAGGAAAAAGCACTCATTAACAAAACGCAATAACGCTCAAACTCAACGCTCACACCAAAGAGAGCGGAGAGCTCTCTCATTTCTCTCTTTCTCTTTCTGGAATTCGCCGCTTGAACAGCAGGACCGTCATTGGGCAGACCAGACATTTAATATCGCTGAAAAATATCGATGTATTTTATATTCGTCAATTTATTTTCTGAAATTGAATCCCGAGGATTTCTATAATATTTCCAATAAGGAAAAAAAGTTATTTTTAAATTTTTTAGCATCTGGCATTTTGTTTGGAAATGCGACTCAATGTATTGATATTTTATTTTAAAAATAATTTCATCATATATCGATATATTGATATTTAGATATATTTGTGGCAACTCTACTTATTTTTATGTAATGTCACTTTGTTGTCGTTTGTTACAAGCAAGAAAAAATCGGGCTAGAAACCAAAAAACCAAAGAACCAACAACACTACAATTTGTGCGCTGTGATGTGATAATCAATTGTAAAGAATTATGAATTGTCATCAGATATTGAGCGGTGCCTGCAATGCAGGTGACCGGTGCTTCGCCATTGGCTCCGTGGAAGGCATACCATTTACAGTAAGAGAGAATAGTCCAAGTCTACCCCCTCTCACCAGTACTCTGTTCTATTTATCACGCATCATCTTTCCATTGTACAACAATTTCACACACACACAGGCGTACAATTGATACACTCGCCCATTTTTGCCCCTAACGCGTTTGCAAATTCCAATTGGAATGAATGCCCGAGACACCGATCCGATCGGAGCGGAGCGCACTCTTGATCGCCACATGAGCATGTCCCGTCCCGTCCCCTTTAATGTTTATTATTTACATATATGTACATGCCTGATGCACACACAGACACATAGTACAAGTGCCAATGAAATATAAATGCTGTTTTATTGGTTATATATGTACAGAACACTATATGAATGTATATTTTGCCACACTTGGTGGTCAATTAAATCAAATGCAAATGATGAGATAGAGAATTTTATTTTCTGTGTGTAAATTCGATAACAACAACAAACTGTTAGCGATTGGATATGCGTGTGTGTGTATGTGTCTGTCCCAATGCGCGTAAATTGCTTGAGTTGACATAAAAAAACAGCAGCAGCACAGAGAGAGAGAGCGAGAGACAGAGAGAGTAAAACATCAATATTTTTGCCAAATGTTTGTCGATGGAAATAAAAGTAAACTGCATATTTACATACTTTGCCAGGCAATAAATTACATTTAAAGGTCAAGTGCTGACACACACACACACACACACACACAGAAATGAGCAGAATGCGTAGATATATGCACATATAAACATATGCGTGCGCGCGCGTGTGTTCGTGTATGTGTGTGTGTGTGTGTACCCTTCGATTGGTCAGGTGGCCTTTGATGATGCCCTAATTTTGCAGCTTGCAGCGTTACACCACCTTCCCTCCTACACATGCACACCCACACACTTTGTTCGCCCACGCCGCAAGGCGTCATAGAGCATTCCCACTCTTCCAGTTGCATTTGCACATTTTCCAAGGAATATACATATCAGTGGTATCCCTCTTTATCGCAAACAAATGAAAAATATGTATGCTATATCGTGAGAGCATAGCATACCTTACCTTATACCCCCTCTGTCTCTCGCTCCCTCTTTCGCTTGCATTGGGCCTCTCTCCCCTGCTAAGGAAATCGTCTGACGTGACGTCTACTCTCCAATAAGCAATTGGAAAAAAAGTAATAAACGGCCATAAAAATATTGGTATGGTCGTGAGCACGCATTTAAAATGTGATTTAGGTTTTTTATACCCTTGCAAGAGGTATTCTGAATTGCAGTTTTATTTCTAGATACAAATCTCAGACAAAAAGGCATCATAGATCAACGATCAATCCATCCGATTTTTTTTTTATTGGGTCTAGACACAGATATCGAAGAACCACCAATGTCTGTGGGTGGGCACGGGACGGCACTGCATAGACACTATATATATGTATATGTATGTATATATTGTGTATATATTTGCCCAGACGGAAAACTGAAACATAATTAACTGTGGCGCATTCTAATGATCGGAACATCTGCCGCGTGCCTGTCCCTGGGACCTATTTACACACATATTACGAGTATTATATTTATTTTCTTCTCTGTAATCAGCTTCGCCTCCTCCTCCGCCTCCTTCTGTTCCGCCTCCGCGATGTTGACATTCCTATGCCCGTCTGCCGCACACACTTATTGCCATCATATTAGTTTCAGTTGTATTTATTTATAATTTTTGTATGAAATGAACACAAGATATTCGTTTGACAACGGCGCCTCCTGTCATGCCAGTACTCTCTCCGAAGGAATCCGCAGAAAGAGATAGAAAAGAAAGAAATAGAAGGAGAAGAGCAGGAGAAAGGAAAGAATGTGTAGAAGACGACGAGCAGGCGAAAACTTGTGGCGCTGATGCAATGAATCCTGAAATGATTGATCATAAACGATAAACGATAGGATTTATCGCAATCTCGCTACTACTATCCTCTCTGAGCGAGTGGTAACTCCATACTCGCTGTTTCGCCAGCAATTGAATGGGCAAGGACAAGAATAACGGCCAAAAAAGGAAAAAGAACAACAATAGGGCTAAAGAACATAAGAGTAGAAAATACGCAGCCATTAGAAGATCGTAGATTAGGAATTAGATTAGAATTCGATGCATATCTAGAAATATTCGCAGGGCACCATTACAACATACCATTTCTGATTATAATCTTCGTCTAGTTACGAATGCAGAGCAGTAGATCGATTGAATAAGAATACCACGATAAGAAATATAATTTCATTTAAATAGGAATCATTACGCTAAAAGAGAGGGAGAGAGAGTGTTAACTGAAAAAAGAGAATCAAGAGTTCTGGGAAAACTCCGACTTAAGAGCTCTCTTCTGCTGACTGTTAGGAATTCCGTTTTTAAACGATAATGAGCATATCAGCGACAGCTAGGCAAATAAATCAAACACCACACACACATATATATACATATATACTATTTCAATGGAGCAGTTATAACCAGGTACCAGGTAAAACCCCCGGCAGCCCTTGTGGTGAGTTGGGTTGGTCTCTTGTCAACCAAACCGTATGACGATGATAAGCCAGCCCCAGTCTCGTATGCAGTGGTCGGTTATCACATCAAACACACAATGATATAGAAATGTAAAGATAACCGAGCTACTACGAAATATATGTATAACCGATCTTTTGCCTTCCTTTCTTTTTCCATCTGTGTGTGTTTTTTGCAGGCCTACGCCGCCGGCTGCAATGTAGTCATCCTCGCAAGCACCTTCGAGCGTGTCCAGATCATACCGGGCGCCAATCATGGCTATGTAAAGATATCCGCCCTCGACTGCAGCACCGATACGGGCAAAATAGCGGCCGCCTATGAGAATAAGATATGCATTTTTGAGCCCACGCCGGTGATCGAGTCCAGCAAGCATAATACCCATTTCCTAGACTACAGGTGAGATTCTGTAAATTTGAACTTGTAACCTTTATCCTTTAACATGTAACCGTTGAACGACTCCCTTAAAATGTCCCATAAGCGAACAGATCCAAGTTAAGAACAGAATATAATGTAGTTTCAATATTGCAGCATATACAACCCATATATTTGGAGTGAGAGCGCCCTTCGCAGTACGAATTTCCCCATAAGCAAACCGATACAAAATACTTTTGAGTGCCTTAAGAAATCAGAATGCTATTTTAATGTCTTAGCAGATAATACCCCTTTTATACGAGAGCCCCCATTCGTTTAAAGGTAGGAAGTGAAACATTGGCTATATTTAATGTCTAAAATTCCCATAAGCGAACAGATACAATCGTTACAAACGCATTCAGAGATCTATTTTTTGGAGACTCAAACATTTGGGAGTTCCTTAAATGTATTATATCTATTTTGGGTGAATATAATCCTTAAAATCTGTTAAGCTGTTGCGATATTTGTACGATGTATTTAAGATCGAAGACGAGAGTAAACTCAGGATTTATTTACATATGTATATCAGGTTGCATATTTCCGGCATACATATTAACAGAATAACAGAATAATTCTCTAATCCACGCGGAGTACACTCTTATCTAGCAGCAATAGTCATGCGCTCGACATGCATTTTGTTTTTGTATTCTCTTTCTCTCTTTTCGCTTGGGCGGCGCAGCAATATAAACAGTTGGGTGGGAGCAAGGAAGCTCGATCTTCCTATAATCCTGTATCCATCCTATAATATCTCGAAAATCCCCGCTTTGAAACATATTTTATGTGCCATTACTTACTACCATAGATGGGTGCAAACAGGCTCCTTTACCAGCCACTCGAGTGTGGTGACCCTCTCGTGGAACCTGGAGGGTACACGCCTCCTCACCGGTGGCACCAACATACAGCTCTGGAAGAGCAAATCGCCCACCCACCAGCAGGAGGAAGAGCATACGGGTAAGTCGAATGAATAAACAAACGAGGGGGAACGTTGTGAGCCGCGGCAAAGGCTTGGCAGGCGCTTGGCAGGCGTTGCGTAGCCACTGAAATTTAATTTGTTTCTTTTGGCCATAATAATGATCCGACCTGATCCATATTCGGCAATCTGGTAGATATGGTAATTTTCCATGATTCTACGTTTTTGGTTTTCTGAGTCTCTGAGAACTAGGAGTCAAAAAATACGAATGGGCAACGCAGATGGGGTCGAGTGTGAGAGAGAGCGAGAGGGAATGATGACTTTTGAATTGGTTTTCTTCATTGTAGCTATATTAGATGATCCGATCTGATCCAGATTCAACACTCTGATAGAAATGGTCTTTCTCTATGATTCTGCATATTTAGTTTTCTTGTATCTTCAAAATTGTGTATGCCACAGACTTTCGTCCTTTGTGGGGGCGGAAGGGGGCGGGGCGAAATTTGGAAACACACTTTGAGTAGTGTGATAACACAGGAGACTGAATACAAAACTTGGTTACTCTAGCTTTAATAGTCTATGAGATATAGGCGCAAATGAAGACGGACAGACGGAAACGCTTCCTTCTGGGCGTTACACACAACCGTTATCCCCACAAATCTAATATACCCCTATACTCTTCGAGTAGCGGGTATAATTAGTAAACTAATGAAATGTATGGTAAATACATATATATTGTAGGTGTAAAATTCGAGATTGGAGAAAGCAAAGAGGTTAAGCAATCGAATCAGGCCGATGATGTATCCACGTGGGAGAACATTTGGTCCTGCCAGACGGCCATACCCATTTACCATATGGCATTTAGTCCCGATGGTACACTGTTTGCCACCTGCGGCCGCAACGATCGTTTGGTGAAGATCTGGTACGAGAACAAGCAGGTACTATTTCCCGCCAAAGGTACAACCAGACACACGGATGACTTGAGCAGCAGCACCAGCGGAGGAGGGGCAGGAGCAGGTTCAGGTGGCGTGAGTGCTGCCATTGGAGAGCTTAACTTCACGTACGTGTACATTGCCCATCCGCGGGCCGTCTCGAACATTGTCTGGCGCAAGACGAGCAAGTATATGCCCAAGGGGTCGGTGGCCAACATGCTGGTTACCTCCTGCCTAGACAACATCTGCCGCATCTGGATCGAGACGGTGCTGCCCGACGATGGGATGGTCAATATGACGCAATTCGATCCGCAGAATTCGCAGAATCCCAAATTTCGCACGCATCGGCACAAGCATCGGTTTATGCAGCGACTGAAGCACATGAAGACCTGCTTTCACATACGACGGCATATGAAGGCGGGGGCACATGCCGCCCCGGGAGGTCCTGGTGGCATTCTGCCACCGGCCCACATGGGTGCTGGAGCAATGGGCGGTGCCATGGGCTCGTCGCCGGCTAGCTTCAGCAATTACCTGGGGCCAATACCATCGCTACCATCATCGTGCAGCGTTCATGACTTCCATTCATGGCTTTCATGGTTCGGGCGTGACGCCTGGCATGCACTTCCATTTGGCGGCTTCCATCAATGCTGAGACGGACATACCGCTGGTGCCATCGATGCAGACATCGGATCCGGCCAATCAGAATGTGTTTATCCTGCACTGGCTGAACAACAAGGAGATGCATTTCACCCTCCAGGCAGAGGCCATACTCCAGGAGCTAACCAAAAAGGTGATCGACGAAGAGAATGGCCATCACGGCAATTACGGACATGGCCATCATCACGGTCACTCTGGTGGTGGAGGCGTGGATCTGCCGGACGATCCACCCGGTGGTACGCATGGGGCACATGCGCACAAGAAATATCTGCGCTCCTCCAAGTCCGTATCGGTGGACGACAGCGGTGAGGCGTACAGCAAGTATTCGCAGCATACGGCCGGCACTGGAGCGGGTCTCCATCTGAACTCCATGTCCAATACAACGTCACAGAATTCGCTGAACAATGAGCAGCATCAGCAGCATCCCATCACACAGCTGGTGGATTCGCTGGACAACAAGATCGAGTGCCTGCTAAGGGACTGGCACCAGAGTCCCGATCTACTATTTGCCATCCATCCCGTGGATGGGAGCTATCTGATTTGGGTGATCGAATGGCTGGATGACTACTATCCGGGCTCGTTTCGGCAGGCGCAGGTGTCCTTTTCGACGCGCATTCCATCGGCCTTTCCACTGGGCGATGCCATGTCCATGTCCACCACGGTGAGCCTCTTCAATACGGGTAGCCATCCGCTGGCCTTTAGGGACATTGCCAATAATGTGAGGAGCAAGGATGAGTTCCACAAGAACGGCCAGGCGGATGATTCGTCGCTGAAGAGCGATCAGCATACGTTTGAGAAGCACGAGGAGGAGCAGGAGGACAACAATGAGGATGGGGATCACGATCAGGAGGCAGACGATAGTGCAGCGGCCAGTGGAGGCGTTGCCAGCAGCTCCCAGGATTCGGCTGGAGCGAGTGGCAACAACGGGGTGACCAGTGCCCTGCCCCTGAATGTCTCCCCTTCCGTTTCGATGGTCACGAAGCACTCAAATGGCACCCTCAACCTATGGCAGCTGACGTTCGCCTTCAAGACGAAATTCACCCAAGTATTAAGCATCGGCCATGTGAGCCGTGCCTCCGGGCATCGTTTTCGGGTGAATGACATCACCTGTCATCCGGTGCTGCCGTTGCTCGTCTCCACATCGCATCACAATCTACCCGATTCGGAGGCCAAGTCCCCGATGTCACCGTTTGAGCAGCCCCTCAGTGGTGGTGGCCTAACCATGGGATCCGGTACAGGCGGCGGTGCAAGTCCAGGAGGATCTGCTGGTGGTGCATCGAATGGGAATGTGAATGGCAACGACAAGGATGTCTTTACGCCCACAGGTTTCTGTTCGGAGTTAATTCTATGGCGCGTGGATTCGGTGGGTCCGTTATGCCATTCGGGCGGTGTCAGCGAACTGGCGCGCATCAATTCTCCCGAGATATCGGCCTTCAGCAATGTGGCCTGGATACCCACGCTCCTACCGAGCACCACCCTCGGCAGCTATAGCAATTCCCCCAGCGCCTGCTTTGTGGCCAGCGATGGGAGAATCTGCGCGTGTATCAGGCGGTGATTGATGCCCGGACACTGCTGGCGGAGATCTCCTGTTCGGAGAATCTCAATACGCTGCACAAGTCGCATTCGCTCTCGTCGATGATCTCAAATGCCTCATCCACAATGAAGGCCCAACGATCGGCGCTGCACGACAAGCTGAAGGTCGTCTCCCAGCAGTCGACGGCACGTCCGGGCTGCATCCTGCAACTGGATGCCATATCGGATGCCAAGCACGACTGGCAGAACACACAGTTTCTGCATGTGTTTCAGGCCCAACTGATAACCGGGGGCCAGCGCACCACCGCGACAGTGGATGTCCAGGATGTTGATGAGCCGCGCTACAATGCGTTCCTCGAATCGGACATGGATGCCATTGTGGACCTGCAGAGGAATGCCGACTTTGAGGAGCCCTTCTACATTGTCAACATTGAGAAGACGCTGCGTGGCAGCACCATACACATGTGGCGGATCGTCATAAGCTCCAAGCAACAGAACTCCTTCCTCTCCGAGACGGCCATGTACGTGCCAGATAGCAACCTCACCCAAGAAGAGCCCGAGGATAATCCTAATCCAAATCCCCGTCGGATGTCCCAGGGGGCAGAGACCCTCACGGGTGCCGAGCACTTTGGCCCGCATGTGGAGGCGCCGCACATTTCCATAACAACGAAAAGGTGTGCACTCAGGAGCTGCCGCTACCCGAGGGCGTGGATGTTATACATGCCTCACCGGCAGCGGGCCATTTGAGCAGCTCCAGCATTTATCCGGCCTGTTTTGCCCCCTACATCATTGTGACGGCCTGCTCGGACTCGGTGTCTCGTTTTTGGAAATGCGAGCCCATCCAGAACCCAGACGATGCTGGCAATGGGAATGGCGATGCCTATCACTGGTCCGAGTGGAAAATGTTTAGCCGCATCCAACAGTCGGCCATTGAGATCCCGGGCCAGCCGCTGAACATCAGCGCCGCTTACAGCGGTCGCATAGCGTGCGCCTACAAGTACGGCAAGAGTTTCACGAGACCCAACAAGGGGGATCCCGATTCGCGGTATGTGAATCTCTGCGTGGCCATCTACGAATGCGAGAGCTCGGGCGGCAGCGAATGGGTGCTGGAGGACACCATACACCTGAAGAATGTCCATTTGCCGAGGATTAACATTGGCCATGGCATCGACTTGAGTTACCTGCACGACAGCCGTTTGCTGGCCAAAAAGCAGCGCCTCAATCAGGTGCTGCACACGTTCCAGGCCCACGATGAGAATCGATCCCCCAGGAGTGGTGAGACCACACCAGAGCTGGCTGTCAGCGTGAATCGCCAGCCATCGGTGGCTGCCTCAGGACTACTAACCGTCCCAAGCTTCAGTACGCTGCAATCGTTAAGGAAGAGCATCGCCGAGAACGGGAATACTTGTCCGCTTACACAGAAGCATCTGGTGCAGCTCGATTGGGTGTCCAAGGAGGATGGTTCGCATATCTTGACAGTGGCCGTGGGCAGCAAGATCCTGCTGTACACGCCCGTCAGCTCGGACATTGCCCAGGCGAACATCAAGGCCATGAAGGAGTCGCGCTCCGTGAATCGTCCCATATTGCGGAAGGCCTCCTCGCTGGCACAGCCCAATTTTGTGGACGAGATCCGATGGATGAAGCTGCGACAGATTGATCTACAAACGGCGGATGGACTGCCCCCGCTACCTATGCAGATATCGTGGGTGCGAGATGGCATTCTAGTGGTGGCCATGGACTCGGAGATGCATGTTTACTCTCAGTGGAAGCCGCACTATACCTCCCACATGTTGGGCGGTGCGAATGGCAGTGAGGATGTGCCCGATACGCGCAATCTACGCGACGAAGATCTTCGAAGTTTGGCCAATGAATCGACGCAGCTAAGGCTGAAGAATGTGGCCTCAATGCCGCTGATCAGCAAAGTGAGCACCGCCAACCTGCAGCTGTTGTCGCACGACAAGAAGCGACGTCTGGGCAACACCAGCATGGCCAATATGAATGGAGGAGGAGGAGCTGTAGCCACCGTGGGCAGTGCTCCCAACGACGGGGACAGTGGCAGCGATGATTACATGACAGACTTTGGTCTGTTTCAGGCCTCGCGGATAGCCTGCCCGGTGCTGCCGCAATACCATCCCAAGCAGTTAATGGAGCTCTTAAACTGTGGCAAGATACGTTGGGTCAAGGCTATACTGGCCCATCTGGTGCGCTGCATGAGCGGGGGATCGAATGGTGTTACGCACGGCGTCACCCAAGACGAGGATGGGTATGCCCGACAACGCAGCTGGTCCCGCTCTCGCACTCTGAGCATCAGCTATAATGCGGCGGATAGCAACAACATTCAGGCCGAGCATCGTGGCAGCACCACACAGATACCCGAGGAACTGATGCTCGACTATGCGGAGATCAATTCGATTCCACCGCTGCCCTTGTGGGTGCTCCTGAATGCAGACAGGGAGACGCCTGGCTGCCAGGGTGGTGCCAACAACGCGGAGAATGACAAGGATTACGATGAGCTCTTCGACATGCACAATTCGGAGGATAATCTTGATGAGCTGCTGTCGGAGGGCGAGCAGGGCAAAGGCACGAGCGCCGCTCCTCGCTGCCCGATAAGCAATCCATCTCGCACTTTGGTCCACGCCAGGGGCAGCTCTTATCGCGCCTGCTCACGCACACATCTGCCGGGGCTCTCGTCGCTGGATCAGATGCACCTGCTGGCCCTCGCCGATACGGTGGCCACTTGCAATACGGACTTCTCGGATAAGTTTGCCGCCGACATGGGCAAGAATACAGCAAATGTGCCCAAAGAAGGTGCCACAGCCACTGATTCGCTAGATGATTGCGGTCTCCGTTTCCTTTTGGCCATGAAACACTTTACGTATCTTTTGCGCTGCCTGCCGCTGCAGCAGCGTGCCCAGTTCCAGCGCCAGGGCGTGGGCACCTCGAACATTGTATGGGCCTACCATTCGGAGAGCGAGGAGGAGCTGCTCAATCTGATACCCAGCTACACGAAGGGCGACCTGCGCTGGGCCACGCTGCGGGACCTGGGCGTGGGCTATTGGCTCAAGAACATCAACACTCTGCGGCGTTGCGTCGAGCGGCTGGCCAAGTGCGCCTACCAGCAGAAGCAGGACCCACTGGATGCGGCCATCTATTATCTGGCCATGAAGAAAAAGTCCCTGGTGTGGGGTCTCTTCCGTTCGATGCGTGACGAAAAGATGACAGCCTTCTTTGGCAATAATTTTGCAGAGGATCGCTGGCGCAAGGCCGCTCTAAAGAATGCCTTTGTGCTGCTCGGGAAGCAGCGGTTCGAGCATGCGGTGGCCTTTTTCCTGCTGGCCAACTCCCTCAACGATGCCATCGAGGTGTGCATGAACAAGCTGGAGGACTTTCAACTGGCTCTCATCATTGCCCGACTGTACGAGGGCGATGCCGAGGGCTGTTACTACCACAAGCTTCTGCACGAGCATATCCTGGGCACCGACCCGGAGACGGGAAGATGCGATATACCGCGCGCCCATCCGGATCCGTTCCTACGCTCGATGACCTACTGGACCCTGAAGAAGTACCAGGAGAGTCTCAACACCTTGCTCTTGACGGGCGGTGTGGGAAGCCTGCACAGTAGCTACCGGGAGGAGGATCTCCTCCGTCCCGAGCCGCAGGCCACCAATCCGAATGTCTTTAACTTCTACATCTATCTGCGCACGCATCCTCTGCTGATACGCCAGAACATTGCGCTGTCCGCACAGGAGAAACGCATCGCCCATGTGGTGCTGTCGGGCTTCAACTACGAGACAGCCGGTGCGGGTGCGGGAACGGGAGGAGCCTCCTCCGACAAACAACTGCAGCTGGAGGATTCCATCACGCCCATTGAACGGCAACTGTACTTCACCACCGCCCATGGGCATTTCAAGAGCGGCTGCCCAGCCCTGGCCCTAGAGGTGCTCAACAAACTACCGCTGAAGATCAGCGAGGATCCATCCTCATCGGGCAGCAGTGTGGCCGGCAGCCAGGTGGCGTCCACAAGCCAACAGATCAACAAAGAGGAGCTCATCAATTCGGGAATTATGGATCAGTGGGGACCGGGCACAGCCACAGCTACAGCCACAGCGGATGCCTTCGATTGGGGTGCACCTGCGGCGGGCAACGAAGCGGAGGCCAAGTTTGAGATCAAATGGGATGATGATGAAGAGGATGCCGATCCCCTAGATGATGATGATCCCGAGATGGCCACACCCCAACCTCCCATAGGTGCGACAGATGCTGCGGCTGCTGTGGGACGATCCGCGGTCGATGGCCACAAAATGGACATCATGGCCCAGCAGCTAAAGTTCGTGGCCTGTCTGAAGATCCTGATGGAGGAGCTCTCGACCCTGGCCACCGGTTTCGAGGTAGATGGCGGGCAGCTGCGCTACCAGCTGTACATGTGGCTAGAGCGGGAGGTGGAGGCCCTCAAGCAGCTGTGCAACTACTGCAGCTCCGAGCAGCAGCAGGCGAACGATGGCAGCGGCGGCGATGCAGATGCCAAGGATGACAAGGAAATGAATGCCAGCATCTGTCCGAGCACAGATCGGCCAACGCTCCACGAGATCCTCATGCAGGACAAGCAGGACTTTGAGGCCAAGGTCCTACGGGCGGCCAAGCGCAAGCGTTGGCTCAAGGCCAACGAGACGCTGCTGCGTACACTTCTCAGCTACTGCTCGCTCCACGGGGCCAGTGGCGGGGGCCTCGCCTCGGTGCGGATGGAACTGGTGCTGCTGCTGCAGGAGCTGCAGCAGGAGAAGACCCAACAGCAGTTGCTCAGTCCCCTGCCATTCCCCACAACCCTGCCGCTGCTGAGCGCCTGCGTGGCAGGCAACAAAACGGTGATTGCCGACCCCATTAAATACCTGCAATCGCAAACGGTTGACATGCTGCAGACCATCATCAAGGTGGTGCCGTTCCCCGGCATCGAGACGAGCGCCCTCAGCGAGATTTTTGTGCTGCGCGACCTTGCAGTGGCCCTCTCCTCGTGCATCTACCAGTCGCTCTGCGACTCGGAGAGTTTTGTGGTCAACAATTCGGCCTTCAATGGTTATCCCAGTCCAGGGATCGAGAACATTGCGAAGATCAACTCCTCGTTTGAGTGCTCGTATTTGGTGGGCAGCCGAAATGCCTACGGACGGAGGCGCAAGTACTCGACGGACGAGCCGGCGGGCATCTGTACGACGCCATCCAAGTGGCCGGGCGTCACCAATCTGCGGGCACTGCTTGCCCGTGAGAAGGATGAGGATGTACCCAAGCTGAATGTCCTTCTGCTGGAGTCCTTTGTGTCCACATACATGGCGCTGTTCATCTACTCGCTGTGCACATGCGACAGTCGGCTGCTGTATCGTTTGAGCGGCCAGAGCTTCAACAATGACACATGGTCGACACTCTTTGGCGGCGGCATGAAGAAACTGCTGATCAAGCCAGCCTCGGGTCAGGCCCAGAGCCAACTACCAGCAACAGCAGTAGCAGGAGCAGGAGCAGCGGGTCCCACTTCGGATGATCCAACAGCCGATGAGAATAGCGTGTGGAACACCGTGACCTCCATCACCAAGCAGCGCATGAAGCTGAACATGAAAATCCTGGGCAGCTTTAGCCAGAGCAGCACCTCGAACAACATGAAGGAGGACAAGCCCACATACCGGGAGCAGTTTATGCCACCAGAGACATCGATGCTCTCCTATTTCTTGACCAAACCGCCACCAGGTACAACCGGTAAGTTCATCCGACGAACCTCACCAAGAAATCTATCATTTAATTCTGGGGGGAATGTAATCTCTTACAGAATGCGATGATTACGATACAGATGACTCACACGAGTCGGATAACGAGGAAGAAGAGGAGGACGACGACGATGTGAACGTGAGTCGCACCCAACTGAAGGCCAAAGACAATACGGAGCACACCAATCCCACATCGTACTCGTGGAGCATACTGCGTTTGGCCCTCATGAAGATCACCACCCACAAGATCCAGGAGCTGGTGAAGGTGGCAGGAATCGAGCTGCAGGGTAGTTGTACCACCAACCATCCGCATGGAACAACCATTTTGAACAGCCACTGACTAAATATTTGTCATTGTTTTGTATCCCTAGATCTCCCTGTGATCAGTCCCCTGTCGCACGAGGTGCTGCGCACTCTAAATCGCTGGCAGGAGTTCGCATTGAGCGACCTGATCGTCCGGGGACCCCCAACACGGCAGTATATACCTGGCTGTTATGCGGAAAGCGGCATCAATGGCCTGGCCATCCACAAGTATCGATCGCTGCTGAACAAGGACAACACACCGTTTGTGTCCGGTTCCTCGGCGGGACCCATACGACGACTGTGGAATTTCCTGGTGCGCCAGGAGCCCGCCCAGGAGGTGTTCATCAAGAGCATCTTCGG
The DNA here is from genome assembly GCA_035041765.1 of Drosophila algonquin. Taxonomy (NCBI): domain Eukaryota; kingdom Metazoa; phylum Arthropoda; class Insecta; order Diptera; family Drosophilidae; genus Drosophila; species Drosophila algonquin. The sequence continues at coordinate 4,182,644 of JAWNKY010000209.1, read as the reverse complement.
CAAGAACATGGAGGGGCATCATCATCATAGTCACACGCGTGGCTCCCAGCCGGATGAGACGGATGAAGGTGTGTTTCACGGCCCAATTCTTGAATGTTTTTGAGTCTGAAATTGAAAGTATAACTATAACTTCTATGACTCATATATCCTGCAGGTCAATCGCATTCCACCAGCGAGAATACAGACCATATACGTATCATACACAAGGACCACGAATCGATATTGTCCTTCTGTTTGAAGAACAACAGCTCCTCTATGATCGCCTTCTCCAATCCGCGCGAGATCCAGGAGTTTGACATCTCCCTGCTGCTGGAGTCGCCCAATTGGTATGAGGATGAGTGCGAGTACGATATGATGAATCTGTCCAAAGATGCGGACACCAATAGTTCCGCCTTCCTCATCATTCAATCGCAAGAACAGTACGTAATCCCTTATGGCATTTGTGCCTCCAGATTTACTTAACTTTACCCTGCTCTCTGCAGGAATCCATTTGGAAGCAACAATAATCCAAATGAATCAAGTAGCAGTACACAGAGCGCCTCTCAGTCAGGACGCGGCACATCCATGGTGAGTGGAAGGAGACCACGGGCTGGAACTGGGACTGAGCATAATCCGACACTTTTGTTGCAGGTGCAGCGCCACAAGGTAGACAATGTGAAGCGTATGAGTGCTCATCCCTTGATGCCGCTCTATCTGACTGGCGGACAGGATGGCTCAGTGCAGATCTGGGAATGGGGACACCAGCAGCCCGTTTGCTCGCCACGTCCCTCTGGCACCTTTGCGAAAGTTACCCGCTGTCGCTTTTCCGAGCAGGGCAACAAGTTCGGCATCGGCGATGGTGATGGTAATCTGAGCCTCTGGCAGGCGGGCATCGCCTCACAGAATAATCGTTCGTTTATTGTAAGTGGAATGCTGCTATGATGGAGCAAAACCAATTCGTAACACCATTATGAGTTATCTCCCTCTTCTTCTCTCTATCTCTCCACAGAGCTATCAGTGCCACAATAAGACGCTTTCCGATTTTGTATTCCTTGGCTCTTGCAGTCTACTGGCCAGCGGTGGGTTTCCAGATTCCTGACTGCCTTCCAGAAGTGCACTTCTATTAATACATTTATCTTTTAGCTGGTCAAAGTTCCGAGAACAAAAACATCAACATTTGGGACACTTTGCTGCCCCACAAAAAGTCCTGTGTGTCAGGTACTGCCTATAATAAACATTGAGGATAAGCCGCTTATCATTATACATATATTATTTTCCACAGCATTCACCTGTCACGATCAGGGCTCGTCTTGTCTGGTGTTTGCGCCACAGCATCAAGTGCTCATCTCGTGCGGCAAACGCGGCGATGTATGCGTCTTCGATGTGAGACAGCGAACGCTGCGACATCGCTATCAGGTATGGGATCGCCTCTTTGGAGAAACATTTCCTGAAATGATATTAAACATGGTATTTCGTGTTTTCAGGCACACGATAGCACCATCAAGTGTATTGCTTTGGATCCCCATGAGGAGTTCTTTGTCACTGGCTCTATTGAGGGTGACATTAAGGTAGTGTGAAAGCTCCCCATAATCCCCATAACCAGGGCAATAACTTCAATATTCTTTCTGTTTCAGATATGGGACATGAATCAGTTCATGCTGATCAATACGTTCCCCCATGAGCATGCCAAGAATGGCTTCTTCAAGCATACCGGCCAGGGTGTCAGTCAGGTGACTGTCGATCCCTTTGGGCGACTCTTTTCGTGTGGGTCCGATGGCTGCATGAAGGTCCGCCTGCTGGTCGAGAAGGATAATATTGTGCACTCGGTGTATTGAAAAACTACAAAAATGAAAACTACATATATGTATTCTATGCGTGTTCTATATGTATTTGTGTATATCTCGTGTACATTTCTACTACGCTCCTACGCTCCAAATTGTGTGTGACTTTTGTCCGTATCCAGTAACCAGTATCCGTTCTCGTTTCTAGTGCTCTCGTCTCTTGTCTCTTGCTAGTGTGTGCGCGCCTCCTGATGAGTGTCCTATGTATTTGTTGTATTCTTTGTTAAAACGTTGATTATATGATAACATTATGATTGTATTTGAATTTTTCCTACACATATTTGTATGTATATTATTATTATTATTACTATAACTATTATTATTATTATTATTGTATTCCATATATATTTTTTTCTGTTTTGTCTATTTAAAATCTAAAAAAACAAAAAAAAACAACTTGTTTGACGAATTTTATGCAAATTCGTTTCAATGTTCGATGAGTATTTCCTAAACAGACTATAAACTATACAGATATACACTATATACGATATATATATATGTGTGTATAAATATATATTATACATCTATTATATATTATATGCTTTAAATCACTTATTAATTATTATTATATACGATATACAAGACATTCGACAGTATGGTAATTGATATGCTTACGAATATATATTACGATCTATGTACGAGTATGTCTCTATTTGTGTTGAGCTTTGTGCGAAATTTGTCTGTTGTTGAAAATCAATCAAGATATACTACTGTATGTATGTATGCCTAAAAGAAATCTAAATGAATTAACTTAAAGAAAGTAAATAAAGTGCAAATTAAATACAATAAATTCGTTTATTCTTTTGTAGGACCAATCCAAGTACAAAATGCTATACAGCAATGCTTTAACAGATTCAGATTCTAGAAATTGATTTTTTGATTTAGTTTGATCAGAATCACGGAAACGGCACTTCACGAAGTAATTTCGGGGATAGAGAAATCACTATACCTCAAAGAATACTGTCTAATCGCTTTTCTAGATATCGAGGGAGCTTTCAACAACGTCATACCCGGTGCCATTACGGAAGCGCTGACTGACCTTGGGGTGGATCGTCACTTGGTGATGCTCATTGATCAATTGCTCACATGCAGGACGGTGACATCATCGATGGGATCGTCCACTCAGTCAAGGTATGTCAGTAGAGGCACACCGCAAGGTGGTGTCCTATCCCCCTTCTATGGAACATAGCAGTCAACAAGATTCTATGTGACCTGGAAGGGGGGCTGCAAAGTCGTGGCGTACGCGGACGACGTAGCAATTATCTTCTCGGGCAAATACCCTCAAACACTCTGCGACTTAATGACCGCAAAGCTCGCGAGACTGTCAAGGTGGGCAGAATCGCGAGGTCTTGGAGTTAATCCCTCAAAGACAGAACTTGTGCTATTCACAAGCAAATACAAGATTCCGTCTCTAAATCCCCCCATTAAACCCCCCATTAAACGGATGCAGGCTCTCCTTTAGCGACAGTGCCAGTTACTTAGGGTTAGTAATCGACAAAAAGCTAAACTGGAACCTGAATATCAAAGACAGAGTGAAGAAGGTCAGGACATGCCCTCTACACTTGCAAAAAAGCTATTGGCTTGAAATGGGGCATGAACCCAAGTATAGTCCAATGGATATACCAAGCCATAGTTAGACCGATAATACTCAATGGAGTTACTTTATGGTGGCCGGCCTTATCAAAAAGCACGATCATCAGACAACTCGACAAAGTTCAGCGAACAGCCGCCCTTTGCATCAGCGGAGCTCTTCGTACCACTCCAAATGATGCGCTGGATACCATTCTGTGCCTCCAAAGCCTTGCCCTCGCAGAAAAAGAAAGGGCACAAATGGCAGCAATACGGCTGAGAGACTCCGACCAATGGGCACCACAGCACATAGGTCACTCCTCAATACTAAACGGCAGTTCCGTCCCTACTAAAACGGACTACTGTGTTCCAAGGGAATACACAGATACCCCCTTCGATGCAATTATCCCCCACAGAGACGAGTGGAGTGAGGGACCCCCAGGCCCAAAAGGGGCCCTAAACATCTTCACAGATGGATCAAAGCTGAACAATAGGGTCGGAGGAGGTATATACTCCGAATAGCTAAACATTAAGCACTCCTTTAGACTTCCTGATCACTGCAGTGTCTTCCAAGCGGAGGTCATTGCAGTCAAGGAAGCCCTAAACTGCCTTCAGGAAACTACCGCCATGGTAACCCGCGTAAATATCTATAGTGATAGCCAAGCTGCAATCAAATCGCTTAATGCGATCTCCGCAAACTCGGCCACCGTTGCAGATTTCCGGAAATCTCTTCACGAGATGGCTCAGCAATTTGTTATCAGCCTTATATGGGTCCCGGGCCATCGGGACATCGAGGGCAACTGTATTGCAGACGAGCTGGCCAGACTTGGCACTACAATCCCCCTTCTCCAAGACAAGGAGGATACTCGTATGCCGATGGCCACATGTAGGCTCATAATAAAGGAGCAATATAAGCAACTAACAGACAACAAGTGGCAATCAGTACCACGTTGTCGTATAACTCGGCAAACATGGCCGACCATAGATAGGAAGTGCACCTCTGAGCTATGCAGGCTCGGCAGACGAAGGTGCAGCGCAGTCATACGCTCCCTAACGGGGCACTGGTTAATAGGTACCCATGCTAATAGACTGGGCGCCCCATGCAATGATTTTTGCCGTTGCTGCAGAGACGAGGAAGAGGAGGAAACGGTGGAACACCTGTTCTGCTCTTGCCCAGCTCTCAGCAGAAGAAGGCTACAGCACTTGGGCTCGCCCTTCATTTCACACATTTCGGTAATGTCCACCATATGTCCCAGAAAGATAGCTAACTTCATAAAAGCTACAGGCTGGGACAACTGTTGACCTTAGGTCTCACAATGCGAGAAGGGGTAGATTCCCCCGCGGTATCACAACGGGCCGGAAACGGCCTAAGTGTGCTGGGCTACCAGTGAGTCGGGCGGCCGCTGTAACCTAACCTAACCTAACCTTGATCAGAATTAAGATATATACAATCCCAGTGAGTCGGGCGGCCGCTGTAACCTAACCTAACCTAACCTTGATCAGAATCAAGATATATACAATTTAAGGAACATTTTCTCGCTAATTTGGCATTTACTACAGTGGTTTTTGTTTGTTTTTACCAATTCGAGAAATCGATCCTGATTCCGTAGGCAAGGAGTTCTTCAAAAGTGAGAAGAGCCCTTCCAATCTAGTGAGTATCCAAAGGAACTTCTCTTTAGAGGGATGAAGTGTCGCTTGTTCTTATGAAAGCAGGAGTTTAATTTACGCAAGTATGGTTTCGGTTTCTATATTGGGTGGGTTTCCTATTCATGAAGTTAACAAATAAACCACAAACCAACCTGAACCACTGGCCATGTTTCGACTGATCTCTTAATTAAACCGATTCTCTAATGGTTTGTATTCGTTCCAGATGGTCATCAAAGACGCATACACTGATGTATACACGTGTTCGTATGTATATGGTCAGATCTTCAGGAATTTTAAAATACATTTTTAAAAATTGTGTAGGAAATTAAAATCATTCCATGATTTTCCTGGTCTTTGACAGGATGTTAACAATTATGATAGCCGCAGTAGCACCCCACTCCCACCTACCATATATGCAGATATTGTACGAGTGGAAACACACATACATGCATATTTACGCATATATTTATAAGCGGATGAGCGGATAGATCATTGAGTTTTGTTTCATTTCCGTTTGCCATTGAAAAGTGTTTTTCTTATTTCGTTTTTATTATTTTTCTTTCTGTGTTTGGTTTTGTTGTTGTTTTTTTTTCTTTGTTAGACAATCAAACAAATTAGACGCTATGCCTTATATGGGCCTTTAATAATAAAACTTAGCAAAAAAAAAAAAAAGAATTTCTATAAAAGACAGAGGGAGGAGAGAATAGAAAAAGAAACAAGATGGAAGATGGTAGCCAAAAGAGGAATTATTATGTATCGAACGGAAAAGTTGGGGCATAGGCATCGGCATCTGCATCGACATCGGCATCAGTTGAAGATTAAGTATATCATTTATATATTATATATATTACGGTTTCAATATATACTCGTATGCATTATTTATATATTATATATGGTATATAGAATAGGGTAGAGTAAAGGGTAAACATTAAAGTTAAAACTGAAAACTGAAACCATGAATCGCATAGAAATGTTTTGTCGTCAAAGGGAGTGGGGGCCGGGGCCAGGCCCGGACATCTGCTTATCTAGCCGGAACATGTCATCGTCGTCGTTGGGGCATCGGGTGGGGGAGGGCATCGTATTGGCATCGCTGGGTTCGGTTCGTATAGATTCATGACCTCGGTGGCTTAATTAGCTTACTGGTGGGTGGAGGCAATTTGCAGAAGCCAGCCGCATCGAATACGGGCAACAGTTCGCGCACACGCCCCGGTATCGAGCCATCGAGCATTCTTACCCCAAAAGAATAAAATACATACATATATAAAATATACACAGACACAGATGAATGATCTCTTTCTAGGCGGATCATGAATGAATGGGTATGGGTATCGGTGGATGCGTAGATGCAGACCGAAACCTACCTCCGCTTGTAGTCAATCCTGGCGCCCTTCAGTGAGATATTGGCCTCAGTGGGAAAGAACGTGGCATCATAGAAGTTGAGCCCATTCTGCAGCAGGACATTGTATTCGTCCATCGAGGCCAGAGTGATGCGTATGACGGCCGGCGGTAGCTCTCGGCGCTCTGGGCGCTCGGCCTTATCGATGGCATCACCGACAACGGAACCGCTCAAGCTGCCCAGGATCTTCGATCCGCCTGCAAGATAGATCGCGAAGAATGGGGGACATAGTGTTTAAGAGGGAACGGAGGATGGAGGATGGAGGACGGAGGAGTGGGATGAATTTTGATCGAATGGGTGTTTCGAGTGTTATTTTGTTACCAATTTTGGAGAGTACATTACTTCGGAGGGCAGCAGCTCTGCGTAACGTCTGCTCACCTTCCGCACCCTTCTCGGCATTGGCGGCTGCGGCGGCGGCGGCGGAGGAGGCATTGGCATTCACATTGCTGCTGCTGCTGCTGCTGGAGGGGCTCGAGTAGATGTGCAGGCGCACCACCTCGACAACCGAGTCGAACTTGTACATGGCATGACGGACATCCTCAACGGGCAGATCCTCCGGCACATCTAGCACATAGAGTGTGAAGGTCTTGCGCGGCCGACATGGTATGGCAATCTAGATTGGGGGAAGGAAACGGTTCGGCTTCAGGCTTAACATTATTCAATCGATTCAAAGATTCAGGTTTAAAGATGGGGCTGTGTGGGTCTGTGTTGTGGAGTTACGAAACTCTAATTTCGACATTCATAATTCGATTATTCGATTCGAGATTATTTCCCATTTTCCAACCCATCAATACTCACGCTGCGCGAGAACGATTGCTGCAAAAATATGTTGGAAATGGAAAATTTGCATTTTTCACTTGTCTGATGGAGATGGAGGGTTGGGGGTGGTTTTATTATTTTTTGGGAAATGCACATGGAGAGAGATGGGTGGGTGGGTGGTTGTCTGGGTGGATGGTGCACGCTCACCTTGCGATAGAAGCGAGCTCCGGTGACCTTGTGGAAGCCCTTCTTGAACACCGCCTGGTAGTCATCTGGATGTGAGAATTTAAATAGAATTCCTGTAGCGGTTTTCGTCAGGCTGAAGCATCCCTTGAAGCTCATCTTCTCACAGATGAGGGCAGCCCGTTCCATTGATAGTTCATAGGAGGGTGTCAGTAGGAAGGCGCCTGTAAGTACGATGGGGTTTTTTGTTCGGTGTTAGTCGGGTTACATGCGCATCATGGGCTAGGAGGGATTAGGATTCATTGTCACTAAGCAGATGTACAGTTCATCTCATGCAGGAAACACAAAACACAAAACAGAGAACAAAAAACAGCAAACAAAAATAATACAGAATAAGAGATCCGAAATGGGAAAATCCACCTTTGGTTAGAAAATTATCTGGCGATGAGACCTCCGAGTCAGAATCATCCTCCCGCTTGTCGGCCCATTTTGGCTCCGAGGAGAGCTTGTGGGCGGCCACCTTGGTAACGATGCCCGTAGGACGCTGCCGTGGGTACTCATTCTTTTCGCACTCCAAGTCCGATGTGTTCCCAATGTTTCCAAAAGACATATTAAAGACCGATCACGATTCCCGATTACAATTAAGTAGCAGGGCAGCAGGGCGACAGACGGTAGACGACAGACGGCAATTTGGAGGCAACTGAAATGTTGAAACGCTTCCCAAGCGCTTTTATATGCTTCGATGGACCCGCCGCCGGATCTTGACTCGCATCGCATCTTTGGCTTCTAGGTTTGGGCTTCGATCAGCGAAATGAAAGTCCCACACACACACACACAGGCACACACACGCACACATGTGCGTGGTATGTGTATGGGTTATGCGATCACATCGGATGTGTCGTCTCTCAAATTGGAAGTTGGTCTTACAATTAGACGGCAGAACGACAGAACACATTATTGTCTGTTATTATTGATCCTCTCTCTCTCGGTCTTGGGGAGAGGAGTGGGCGTACGGTGCGATGCGATGCGATGCGTTGAGGTTCGGTTTTGGGTACGGTTCACTACGGATCGGTTTAGTTTGGATCGGATCTGGCCCAACGATTTGCAGGTTGACGCCATCGTCAAGATCACACACTGCGGCGCCAACTGTTGCGTAAACTTCAAGAACACGGCTGCTACTGCGACTGCGACTGAGACTCCCCCCCCTAAAATGGTGCCAAATTATATAACGATTCAAACGGTGATCAAATTAATATGGGGCCCATCATCCAGACATCAGCTCAGATCAGATGGCGGCAAAAGGAGTCCAAACCGTCCCTAGGACTGGTTGCCCATCGATTTTAGCACGAATTTTTCATGGTATTTGGTGGAAATGATCCGATCAATCGATAAGCAAGTTCAGATTCCATAGCATAGGCCTAACCGGATGGTTTTTTCCCATTAAATGTTCAGATGTTGTCATTTTATTGTTTATGTTTAATACTTTGCTCATTTTGAATGATTTTCTATCAACAATTGTTCAACTTTACCGAAAAATATTCCTTTAAAAGCTTGCATTATGGTACATTTCAGATGTTATAAAGAAAAAAACAAGAAAACAAAACATTATTCAGACGTGTCCAAAGCAAATTCCCGGGAAGAAAGACAGTCTACTTATCGACCGAGGTGCGCTGTCGCATGACGATAAACGATATTCGCTGAAATTCTATATCCATATCATAGCAATTCCGTTGCCACCATTGTTCCAATTGTTCCCCCGTGTGCTTGGCAAAGCTCATCGATGATCGCCGGACGAACGCTACTTTGTTCTATAGATAGTATCTGCCCAGAGCCAGGAGCCCAATCGACAAAAAAATAAAAAAAGCCATTCGAAAAGGTATTCGCTTTAGTTTTATGTCATTTCATAATATGTGGTTTATTAATAAATTATTTTATTTAAATTAATTTTGTCAGTTTTTGTTTTGTTTGAATATTTATAATATTTTTCGCATTTGTTTTGCCTTCCTTCGTTTCGTTTCGTTCGAACAAAATGATTTCCATCCATCGCTTAATAATATTATAATAGTACTCATAATAATAATCATCTACTAAAGTGTTTTACATGGTAACTTTAAATTTCCTTTTCAATTTTCATTTCATTTGATATCGGTTCCGTTGCTTTTTATTTCCTTTCATTTCGTTTCGTTTTATTCTTGTTTCCGTTTCCGAACTCCGAAATCCGTTTCTGTCTCAGTTTCGGCATTTAATTGATGGGGTCATAACATAAGGTACAAACGATCGGAAGGATCGGCTTTAGCCAAACTGATGATAAGGATAAGAGGAATAAATGATGATGGAAAGGAAAAGCAAGCAAAGTTTTGTTTCTTCCGATTTCAGCTCTTACGGGGGATGCTTTTCCACTTGTTTTTGCTGTCGCAAAATGTTTACAATTGCTATGTTTTATATATCTTGTATATATATGTATATATATATATATATAATCTTTATATGCTGTATATATATGGGTGTGTATGTACTATATATAGTTATATAAGCATTTTGTGAAGATCACTCTTTGTGTGTGGTGTGTGTGTGTCTGGGTGTGTGAGGGCAGGGTATACATTCTGATGAATCGATTTCGTTCAGTTTCTATATTTATTATTTTTCTGTGGAGTTTTTGGTTTGTTTTTTTGCTTGCTCAAAGGAGTAAAGGAAAGGAAATCATATATCACTAGCTCTTAAAAGACATGCGCTGCTGCCAATAACAACAATAAGAATCGAGTAATCGTTAATCTGTACCATTTATCGTTAATCTGTATCGTTTATCAATTATCATTTATCTTTTATCGTTAGCTGGGGTAAGCACACATTTACATACTTACATACATACACATACACAACAACTACTTTAATAACCGATAGAAATGTTAACAATTATGCGGCGGATCGATCGATATACGATATACATATGTATATCGATACACTATACTATATGTGTGTATCAACACTCTTTGGAAGGAGTGGGGTTTTGGGCGGTGCAAATCAGCTCTGGGAGGGCGTTGGGCGTTGGGCATTGGGCGTGGGGATTGGCATTATATTGAAGCGGGGTCTCTGGGGATTTTGTGGTTGGCCAGGCAGGTGGGACATTCATAGAACTTACATGGCAAAATATCATATACATATATTGTATACATACATACATATTACTTGATTTTGTTGTTAAACTTGTTTTCCATTTCCAAATTGCTTTAATCGCGTGTTTTCCGTATTGTTTATGGTATAATTCGAAGCGAATTTATCTCTCGTACACACACATATACCATATATATATATTTATATATATAGTAGTTACTATATGTATGTATATAGCCTAGATTTTTTTTAATTAGTTATTTTTTCCCATTTTTGCAAAAAGCAGCGTAAACAATTTTTGTGATTTTTTTCTCATTTTTTCTTCAGATTTTTATATATATGTATGTATATTTTGTTGTTTTTTTTTCGATATTTATTTAATTAGTTTAATTTTTTGTATTTCTTGTGTTTGGTTTTGTTTTTTGTTTTTATAAGTTTATTTTGCATTACACTTAGCCGGCGCCTGGATGCCATACATATAATAGATTATGAACTATATAATGTGATGATTTTCCACGATTACTTGGGATACAATACAATACAGTACAAAAAAAAAGAGAAAAACAAAGATGAACAGAAATCTCTTTCGTTTTACATAGTTGTTGTATATTTCTAATGTTTCATGTATCAGTGTGCACTGTGGATATTACATACAAAATACATACAATACAGCTTAGGCTTAAGGGGGGCTGGGGGCGTGGTTAAAAGCTGATTTGTGACTATATATATAAAACTATCAGTGTGAGTGTGTGGTGTTTGTGTGAGTGTGTGGTGAGGTGACCAAACCTAAATTAAACGCCTTAAAAAATGACTAGAGAACATCATCCATCCATCATCTAACATCTGGTGTGTCTTACTAAACAATATAATAATATACTATATATATATATGTACTCTCGTATATAAGTATAGGCTGTATATAGATACAAAAAAAAAACGGTATAGTAAAAGTCTTTGCATTGGAATCGTCAAACATATAGATACGATACGGTTACAGATATAAACAGATCCGCGACACAGCGAATCGAAGCCAAGCATTTGTCTAGATATATGTATAGTACTCGTAAAAAGTGTTTTTGTGTTTTTGTGTGTGTTTCCTAGCCTCTCCTATCTCCCATCCTATCCTATCCCTACTATCTCTCGCTCTCTATTGCTTTTTAGTTTCTCTTTCTATGGCTTTCCTTTTTTGTGAAATTTTACTAGAGATGTGTGTGTGTGTGTGTACTTGCTTGTGTTCTAAGACTATATTTTGGAGGGAGGTTCTTCTAACAAGCAGTTCTACTCGTAACTGGAGGCTTGTGCTAAGCTCGGGGCATGCCACAACTGTTCGATTGCGTTCCCATTGATTGACTTCACTGTACATGTGTGTATCTGTATCTTGTATATATATGTATATATATATATATCTGAATATATGGCACTGGTAAATGCTGGAAGCTTCAATATGCCTAAATCTCTTACATTCACCCAATATAATGCCCAATGATGGCAGTAGTGCAGCTTGACTGGGAGAGTGTCAGGGTATTTGGGTGTGGTGTGGGGTGGTGTGGTAGGAGCAGGACTAGGTCTAGGACTAGGATTATATGCAGGAACTGGAGCTCCAGCTATACATATACATACAATATAAGTGGGGGAGGGACTTTGACAAACAATTGAAACTAATTTCTATATGCTAATGATATTACAATTCAAAATTAAATTGGATTGTGTGTCGGGAGTTCGTTTTCAGTCCTTTCGATTGATAGAGAGCAACTGAAGATTAATATTATCGGTACACAATGCGTTTTGGTGTTAGGGTCAGCTTAATATCGGCGAATTTCTATAATATTTAGAGTTTTAATCGAATCAATTTGATATTTTTGAAAAGATCTCATCTCAATTGGAACTTTCTTTCGCCCTACACTGATATAAGGATCACTGACCAAAAAGTGTCCTATTGCTGCCGAAACGCACTGTGTATACCTCATATTTTATGTACATTAAGTGCAATAATTGTCCAAAAGTCTACAAATTGGTTATAAATAATGTGTGTCTGTGTGTGTGTGTGTGTGCTTTTGCATTACAAAAAATCAGATTGCTTAAATTTCATTTTGTTACACTTTTTGCTTTCGTTTGTTTTACAATTGTTTTGCTTTTGGTTTCGGTTTTCCCATTTATCATTTCATTTCAGCTTAGTTTTTTGTTGTTTTGTTTTTTTTTTTTTTGGACGGAACAATTTACAAAATATGATTATGAAACAATGCTGTGTGTGGTTTAACAGAGGGTGTGTGTGAACACAAGAACATAATACTTAGATGGCCTCTAAACTATAAACTAAAGATGTGACACTGTGAACATGCATTTAATAAATAAATATATGTATATACTATATATAGTATAGTATAGTTGTGTGAACAGATCTTACAACGAAATTGAACAGGCTTATACAGCAGATGACGAACGAAGACAAATGGCAGACAGAAAAAAACTAGATATACATATAAGAATAGATTATGTCTATGATCTATGATTTGCTAATGGAATGAAGTAGCTTTTCGGGTGCTATGATATATGTATACGTATGTATATCCGAATACATTAATATGTGTGTAGAGGACGTGGATAAACGAATAAATACAGTTGCAGGATGCAGTTACACATAGATACAAAGATATACACGTATGCGTATGCGTATAAAGAGAGCGCGTGAATGAATATATATATTTAGTTATGTCTAGATATATTTGCAATTATGCATATATATACTCGTAGGCATTGTGTGTTTGTGTGTAATTTTGCTATTCAAAATATGGTTTAGGGTCTCAGTTGTTCAGTTTTTTGTTTGAATTTTGCACTTGGTAATAAATACAATAATCGTAATCATAATAATGGCAATAATAATAGAATAATAATAATAATAAATATTTTCTCGTATGCTCTAAATATTGGTAAATTTGTTAGATAAAGCTTGGATCGCTCAGTAATATCATATAATATTTGGTTACACATTTCCCCATCCATACGTTTTTTCGTTTCGTTTCGTTTTCTTTCTTCCATGCATTGAATCGATCAAATAAAGCTCATAAGCGTCTATATATCCATTTCTTGTTTGTGTGTGTGTGTGTGTGTGTGTTTGTGTGGTTTTCTTTCGATTTAGTTTAAGATTTATGATTGGTATTTTTAGGTGATAAAGCAATGGGTTTTCGTTTGTTTTCATAACTCCCTTTCGTTTCACGGATAATGCTTGTCCGGTTTTTGTATTGTAGCTTTTTCTTTAAATTGTTTTTTTTGTGTTAGCGCGCACTTTATATAATAATAAATATATATGTATATATATTCATATTTATCGTGTACATATATGTATATTATTCAGTTTTTAAGTTCTAGCGACTTTTGGGAGCGGTGCCCGGCACATTTTGTGGAAACTTCTCTCTCTCTCTTTCTCTTCCTCTCTCAATATATCTCTCTCTCTTTCTCTGTCTCTTTCTATCTTATGGCACACACACAAAGAGAGAGTCTTTATTTTGATGATTCGACGAGAAGTATTACAATTTGTAGGATATGCAATCGGGATACCGAGAGATCGTGTTACTTATGCGTGAGAACTAAAGCAGCGATGGGATATGGCAATTATCTAGATGCTGAAGCGGAGAGAAAAAATGGCGTTTTGTATTTTTTGTTTTTTTTTTTTTGGATTAAGCTATGCTTTTGATGGCTGATCCTTAACTACATCGTATATATACTTATATACGGAGGGGGAGGAGTAGGGGGATGGATAGGGTATGCTGCACCCATGACTTATGTGCATATACCAATGTGTGTGTGTGTGTTATCCGCCGATTGTGTCAAGCACGCGCTCCTCGAGATACATTTTGGATTTGTATCTCCACATAACATACAAACATATAGTATATATATATGCTTTAAATATGAACTTAGCCTAGCAATAAATATGTTTTTTATTTTGTTGTTGCTTGCGCTGCTCCTCTTACTCCTCCTTCCCATTACTTCCCATGCTGCTGCTGCTGGCTACCTTCCTTCCTCCTTCATATTTCGACTTGGTTTCTATTTCAGCATTGGATAAGCCATACAGCCCTGGGGTGGGGTGGGCGGTTCCTCCACTAAGAAAAAGGTATTGCTAGAATTGCGTTCAGATGCTGTTTGTGTGTTGTCTGTATGTTGCTTGTCCCTAAAACTGCCTGCTCTCGATATTCAGCGCTCCGTCATAGGCATCGAATGCAGTGTTTCCCGCCGCTGCTGCAGCAGCAGCCTCAGCGCTGATCTCCACATTCTCTTCCTGGGCCAATGATGATATTGTTGTGCTGGTTGTTGGTGTAGCTGTAGATGTTTCTGTTACTGTTGCGGCTACCAGCTCATCGAGCATTTGCATTTGTTTGCGTGTAGGCGTTGTTATGGGCGTGGCCACATTCTGATATTGCTGATGGAACGTTGACAATATTTCGCGAATTTTAGCAATGATCTCTTGCACTCAGGCATTTGATTCCTGCGAATTATCATAGTAAATCAGAACGAATCATCCTCAAGGATCAACCCTTCCTTCCCGTTGTACTCACCTTTAAATTATCAAAGTAATGCATGATCTGCTCGTAATCCATATCGAGATCATCCAGACCCAGACGCTCACCGGGTGTCTCTGTATCATCGACGGTGGCCGAGAACATGGGATTTCCCACAACTGTAGCACGCTTAACGCGCGATGATTTTGTTGTGGGCACCGGCACCGGCACATGACTGCCACTACCACTCACACTGACACTGGCAGACGATGGTAGCCGCATTATCTCATCACTGCCATTCGAATTGGCCGCATCCCCAGTGCTGCTAACCATGCTGTGGTTATCTGTTAAAAGAATTATTTAACATAAGTTTTGGTTATTCTTCTCCTGTGAAATAGTTTTTACCCTTGGCTTTCTGTACAGCTGCTGCCGCTGCTGCTGCTGCTGATGTTTTGGTTACTCTCTTTGGTGTCAGCGAATCAAATTGAAATGCATTCTTCTGATGTGGATTTGTGTACTCCACTAGCTTCTCAGCATTGTGCAGCTCCTCATGCTGCTGCTGCTGTTGCTTGATTTTATTGTGTGCCGCTTTTATGATGGCACCTGCTGGCTCCTGGCTAAAATTGTGGCTATGGCTATGACTGCGCTGATGTTGCGGACGTTCCAGTGGCTGCTGTTTCTGTTGCTGCTGATTGGTGTTGTTATTATCGCTAGCATTGCTAATTCCAGTACTGCTTCCACTGTTGTTATTATTATTGTTGATGACGTTGGGGCTCTGCAAATGCTCCCGTTTATAGAGCTGACTATGCCGTTTATTGGCCACCTCCTGGATTAACAGAAATTATGACAAAATATTATAATTTATGCATGAAAATCCGGTGGTTCCAATTCAACTTACCTTCACTGGAACTGGTGCCGGAGATACTGCTGCGGCTGCTGTCTGGACAATCGGCAGACACGCTCTGCTCCCCACATTCCTATGCGGTGGCACTGGCGGCTTATAGTCCAGGGCTCCTCCAGGTAACTCCTTACGCTCATTGGCCAAATAGCTACAAAAAAAAAGGAAAGGGAAAGTGTTAGACTGCTTGACTCTAAGAATGATTTCAAGCACTCACTGATCGGCATGCTGTTTATTCAAATTGGAGGCTGGCACAATATGCGTTTGCAGTTTAGGCTGCTGATCAAAGGAGCTGACGCGACGTCCATTGTCGTAGTTGATGATCGGATTACTGGTGATGCGCATGCGGGAATCTAAAAGAGACCAATATCATTAGTTTAAGAAGCTATAAACTGTGCACAGATAGATTTTACCGCGTGGATTTAAATGTGTATTGGTTTCTGCCACCACCGACTGCCGATCAATGGTGGAGCGTCCCAGCCAGACCCAGTCGTGGGCATTTGTGGTGGACTCCTTGAGGCGTACATCCCGAAAACCACCGCCAGACATGCCCCCGCCGCCGCCACCGACTCCGCCACTACCGTTGCCCATCGACAAAGGATCCAGGCCGGATTCAATCAATGCCGGTCGGAATTTTGAGGCATAGACCACGCACGAGATCACAAACACAATGATGGCAAAGCAGAAGGCCGTTAGAAGGACATACATGCCCAGCTCCATGGAGGACATGGTGCCAGTGCCGCCCTTAAGTGATTCTTATGCGAGGCCTGAATGCTGCCGCTGCCGCGATGCTGTCGAGCCTGGACAGTGGGCTCATACTGCTGGCTGGAGTCCCGCAAAGGTATTCCAACTACCGGTGGAAAAGAACGAAAATTAAATTTCAATAGGTTTTCAAAGGGAACCCCAAATCTGGAGTGATGACGCACCAATAATGTCCGCTAGGTCGCCTGCCGTTTGGCGGTAATTCTTGCGCTCGCCACGGCCCACAGTGCCATCGTTTTGTATGGCCTCCTGTTTGCTAACAATGTCCACATTGTTAAAGTCCACCTCAATGGAGGCCAGGGCACTGGCCAGCGGGGCCACATTCGATTTGTTCTGCTTGCCGGTGCTCACTGTGCTCCTGCGCGTGCGGCACTCCTCTGAAAGCAGGAGTGTGACACGCAGTAAATTGCCATTGCCCTCGCCCACAGCAATCACACGGGGATGATGGGAGGCCAGCATGGGGGCAAAGGCCACCACCTCAGTATCGAGACTCTCCACCAGCAGGAAGTAGTCCTCCACAGCAATGTCCCTGTGGAAAAGGGGTATAAAGATAAGTTCGAATCCTTAATTATAGTTTGCATTTCCTGACGCATACCTCAAGGGGGTCTTGGAGCCATCATTGAATTCCAGATCGATGTCGAGCAGCCCCTCCTGATACTGGGCGGTCAGCTTGTGGGTGACAGAGGTCTCCGCGAGGTAGCCATTCTCGATGGTATTGTCAGGCGTGATCGTTAGCTGTAGCCCCGAAATCACACGAACAATCAGTTTCGAGAGATTCACCTTGTCGCTGCCCACACGGATTTCCTTGGTGCCGATGACGCGGCCAGTGATGGGCGATAGAACCTGGACATCGGTGCGACCCATGGACTTGCCCTGCAGTATACGACCCTTGAGCGAGGCAATCTTGGGATCGGCTACGCGTAGCAGCGGCTGCACGAGATCCGTGACCCGCAGACCCGTTCGCCGTGAAATGAAGTAACTAGTGCGTCCAGAGTTCTGTTAAGAGGGAAGAATATAGCAGGTATAAAGGATACAGTGGGCAACCAGCACTCACCTGATCGACGGCCAGGAACTTGGCATAGACTTCTACGGGACTCTGCTGGTACCGTGCCCGACAGATGGTCTTGTCCGCCCCAAGATTGTTGTAATAGTTGCTGCCATGTTGCCCCTGGCTTTGGCCCCACACATACGAGCGCTTCTTCCTGCGACGCGATTGTTTATTGTGTCTTCAAGAAAGGAGGGAAGGAGAAGGTTTAGCAGGAGCAGTAATAGAAACAGGATTACCAATGGCACACTCACAGATAATGATTATCATCCGTCACTTTCCAGCCCTTGATCTGGGACAAACGATAGTCGGATATGTAAACCTCCAGCGGGAATTCGGGCATCCAAACAATAAACTTGGCAATACCCACATATGTGCCATATTTGACAATAACCGATGCATTCGAGGAGCCACGCTGCTCAGAGCCATCCACATAGACAGAGCTGCAGGAGGAGGAAACCTAAAGAGCAGGAAATTCAGCAATCAACAATCAAAAGTTCTCGCTTTCCCCGCCTTTGAAATCGCACCTTAATCACACTCTCATCTTCAGCATGGCAGGAACTCTGGAGGGTCACATCGGCCACCTTGCCTGCCTGGGAGACAATGAACACCTTCATGGCCTGGGCCACCTGCCGTCCGGTTAGAACGGCCGTGTTCATCACTTCCCAGATCTTGGCCATTGGCAGCACTGCCTGGATGTCATCCTTGTTAATTTCCAGCTTGGCAATTAGTCGCTTCTTTGTGTCATCGGTGGCAATCAGTTCGCTGGAGTCCTTGTCCTTGGGCGTGTCATAGACATGGGTCACAGACCACACGATCTTGCCGCCATCCACAATGTCGTTGGTGTCCTCGGCCACCTCCAGCAGCCAGGAGAAGACCTCGAACGATTCGTTGGTAAGATTGCCAGCCATGGCGGACTCCATGCTGGACTCCTGCTCCTTGCGGAAGGCTGTGACCCGTGCGGTGGTATGCTTGGGGTTCTCCTTCTCAATCGATACGCTCCACTGGTCCGTGGAGGCGGTGGCTCCCATAATCCTTAGCCCAGCCTTGACCCGCGCCCGCACCGTGAAGGCGGCCACCCGCTGATCGACATACTGGTGCAGAAATACGGGGACATGGAGCTTGGACATGGGATAGAGCGGATGCTGGGGCAGCAGGAACGTGACCGAGTCGTCAGCTCGCAGCTCCTTGAACGGCGTTTTGGCGGGCATCAGCGGCACCTGGGCGAATGTGGTAAGGGGCTGGATCTGAACTTTTGGTTCGCACTGCTCCGGATTGCGCAGCGGTGGCTCAAAGACGCTGTACGAGACCTGCGCATAGCGTTGCGGCACCTTGGGCGGCAGTGCTGGGGCGTTGTCCTTGCGCTGGGGCGCCGGAATCGCTGGCCACCAGCTGAGAGGCACCACCACTTCGGCCACACACACACCATCCTCGCCCTCGGGCATGCAGCGGCCCTTCAGCGGCTGTTCCGTTCCCATGGCCACGTGCAGAAGGACGCAGACCTTCTGGCGCTGCAGATGACCACCAGGATCGGCGCCAGCATGGAAGAGAACACGCAGCACAGGCGAATCCTGCGAAACGCTCGCCCTGACCAAATGCGCCGAGATATCCAGATGCATGTTCGGTTGCTGCAGCTCCAGCAGCGTGGCGGTGGAGTTCTGCAAGCGTTGGAGAAGTTCTCTCATCAGTAAGATGATGCACTGCATTCCGTGGCATTTACTTACGCTCATGTAGTCCCCTCCTCCCTGGTTGTTGTTGCTGTTTTGGTTGTTGTTGTCCATTGTGTCCGGCACAATGTAGCGCGCCAGGACTGTCTGCTTGGTGGAGAATGGGCCATAGCTGGCTCGTATGGACACCGGCTGTGTGGTCTCCACCACCGTGAAGCGGTCCAACGACAGCACAGAATCGTAGGAGGAGCGCGCCTTTAATGGTGGCGATGACGATGTCTGCTGTATGTTCGCTATTTCCGGCGTCACAGGTGGTTGGCGGGCGTGCTTCAGGAAGAATCCACTATCCGGTGCCTCAAAGTGCACCTCCACAGAGTCTATAGAGGGGAAGTGGCAAATAGACAGGGAAATGAGGCAGGGTTTTTGATGTGTGTGAGGATAAGTGGGGGGGTGGGTGCACTACTAGTTCTGGAATTTATATTTAAACTTACATGCAATGGACACCAGCATCGTTATCACCAGGCAGAACTTCATGATGATGATGGGATGTGGAGGAGGCGGCCTCGTATTTCAGTTTTTAGTTGTCAATTTCCAATTGATTTTACCCGAGATCCGAGATACAATACCGATACCGCGATGTACGTACTTTTATTTGTGTAATTCGTTCTTTATTTATTTTTACCCTCTACTCGAAGACTATAGATATTTGTATTGTATTTTTCTACTACACCACAGCCCCTACGGCCATTCACAATTGTTTTTTGTTTTTTGTATTACCGTTACAAGTGTTGATTGGAGGAGAAAAAAAATGTTTCTTTTTGGTATATTCCACTCCCGGTCGAGAGGGCGGGGAGTTTAGTTGAAACGGGGCGGGGATTCTTGCCAATTATCGAGCACTTTTCGTTGTTGTCCCTACTACCACTTTTCGGTCGTTGTTTTGTCCTTTTTCGCTCTGCCAGCAATGAAATCCACAGCACATCCTTTATTGATTCTTTCAGTGTGCTACACACACACACATGCAGATGCCCGCACTGCCATAGTAGCCTGGCTGGGTCGCACACAGTACACACACATACAGCCTACACACCTACACACGAGCTCTCACGCACTCACACACACCACTTCATACAGTTACTCTGTAGTATAGACACATCTTCGTAGCACGGGAATCTTTGGTTTCCTTTTTGTGGAACTGCAGAGCACAAAGTGTGTGTACGTTAGCCTTCGCAAGGGCCTATGCACTTCTAAGAATCGTATACTTTTCGAATTGCATGCAGTCACTAGCTTAAGCACTGTTCAATTAACGCTTTAATACATGGTTTTTCTTAGCTGGATTTTATTTTTTAACACAAATATCGGACATTTCCAAACACCCAGTGTGACCGCGGAATTATCGATAAAATATACCGTCCAACTATTAGACATATACCGAAGAGAACGGTCTGATATTAAAAATTGACCGTAAAAATTCCAACGGAAATCATATTCCTCGATTTTGATATTCTATTTAATGTAACTAGCTGAATGGGATATTGAACCCTGAACAAATAGTTTTAAATGAAACAATTTTCTTTAAGATTGACCAATTTTAAAAACTCCCTTTATTGGATTCGGTCTAAAATAAGGTTTAACAAGGAAGGTCAATATATAAGTCCCATTTGTTACATGGCAACTACACGGTAACTACACATTTGCTACACATTAAAAACATTTTTACGGAGTATGGGCAGCTGTATACCCTACTCGTATATTTTATTGGGCCTTTCTGAGGGATTTCGTGGAGGCAACATCATCCGGAAAATGTCCTTTTTCATCCCTAGGGAAATTCTGACATTCCATGCTCACCCAGTGGACCAAATGTTCGTAAACGATATCGCAAACGAGAGTTACGCGAAACTCAACCGTGTAAAATTATAGTTTTTGTATCCGAAAATGATAAAAAGTTAATCTCTGGTCGCTCAGTTTGTAACAGTGAAAGTTTCATTTTCGATTGCTCGAAAACGGATCGTTTGCGGGCCTTTTCTAATATCTTTTGAGAGCCTTTTCTAATATCGTTTGCGAGCCTTTTCTAATATCTTTTGCGAGCCTTTTCTAATATCATTTGTGAGCCTTTTCTAATATCATTTGCGAGCAGAAAAATTTGTTTTGTTTTTGTTTTTTTTTTATTTTTTATATTATACAAAAAGTAAAAAAAAAGGAAATATATAAAAAACATGAAAATTATATAACAAGTTGAATTTTTTTTGCGATTTTTGGACCCTATCTAATCAAAGACCAAGGAAAATCGAAGTCTAAGGCAGGCAAACAGCGTAAGAGTATCCCAAACGTAGGAAGAAATTCAAAAAAAGGGGACTCTTCCCCTCGAATGATGATGTTTTCGATGTTGTTGATCTTTTCTCTGAGGTCGACTTATGCTTTCCTCTCTCTTGAAATAAATACTTAATATTTTGGATTATATGCAGACGAAATACTGGTGTTACTATTGTGGTTTTCTTCAATAAATTTTGGAATTTTATCTTTTTTTGTATATTTATTAGGTATGCAAATAAAATCTCCAAAATGAAATTCTGAAAATAAATGTCGTTTTTTCATGTAAGATCATGTAGAAATACCATTTTGGGGCATGTCCGACCCCCTTCCTGACCTGCTGCTTCCAGGGGCTCATTTGAAAAAAATACGGCCATTTCTTTAATTATATCCCTATATCATATCATAATAGTGATCCACTATCCAGGAAACGCTCATGTCACTAAAATTGTATGGTGTAGTAGTCGCCATGTAGCAAATTTGTAGCATACAGTGGCGCTTTGCAACATTTGGAAAAGTTTCAAAATGTTGCGGAACATTTGAGTATTTTACATTTTACGGTAAAAAAGTATTTACATATTTGTTTCTGGTACAAAAATACTAAAATTAGCTTAAAATTCAAACGATCAAATCGTTAACCATACAGTATATAGTGATCAAATTCAAACGGCCATTTTGTTTTTGAAAAGTACACATTTCCGTCTGGGTTTTTAATTAGCGTGTGGTGAATCATGAAAATGTATCAGTTTCACTTTTTGTTTACTATATCTCGGCTGTACAGTGTCCGATTTAGGCGTGCCATACCTTTTTGTGATCGGAAGAGTCCTGGCATCAGAAAAAGGACATCCGATTTTCACTATTTTTGCGAAATATATATGCTCCTTAAATATGTAGTTCATTTGTCCGAAAGTGTAGTTAGCATGTAGTTAATGAATATGAATTTCGTCGGTATTTTTACGGTATCTTTTGAAATTATTTAGCGTACATTTTGGTATATTTATGAGGGTCGGACCGCATATAAATTATCCATAAATCCGCGGTCACACTGATTATCAAATCCGCGCAACAAACAAAAAAAAAGGCCGAACGAAAAAGTGCAGCTTAAAACCGAGTTGTACAAAGAATTGAAAAGTATTAAGCGAACAGGAGAGTAGCTGTGAGTATTAACCAAACATAAAGGAAATAAAACGCGAAGCGACAGCCACACAAAGGGCGCTACTCTCCCCCGAAAAGGGCGTGTGTGTATGAGTCAGAGTCGGCAGAGGCCGTGTCTCAAAAGAAAACAATAATTTTTCATGCCTCTTAGCATATGTGTGTGTGGGCTTTTACATCGAAATTCATAAATCTGCTTTGCTGATCAGATGGTCCTATCTGCCATTTTGAGCAAATTTTCAAGTGGCCCCAAAAACGCCAACAAGTCAGCCCCTAAGAGGCAGCAGGCGGCAGAGACAGATCTTGACGACAGCTTCAGCTGCTGTCTGTTTGTATGCCTTTTTTAGTCATTTAATTGAACTGTGAATGCAGGCTGTGTGTAAGTGTGAGTGTGTGCATGAGAATGTTTTCATTGATCTAATTTTGTTGTAGCTAATGTAAATACCCTTGCAGAACACAATATTATTATGTGGATAGAATGTTTGTAACTCATCGAAAGAAGCATATACAAAATTCCATAATTTTCTATATTCTGTACTCCAGTTGTGTAGTTTCAAGTAAACAATTTCAATCAGCTATCACACATATTGAGCGATCGATTTGAAAGAGTATCAAAAGCTTCGCCTCCCGAAGCTCCTTTCTGTAAACCGCAGTTCAACAGCATTGATAAACACTCACACACGGACACACATATAGACTGCTGCCATCTCCCTCTTTTACGTTGACGTTGCCAGTTTTTGCCGTTTGCTCGAGTGACTCAGAGATACAAAGGTATGTGTGTGTGTGTTTGAGTGAGTGTTGACACAGTTTGGGGGAGCGACGACGAAAAATCAGCTTCATCGGAATTTGTCGGGCTGCAATATGTCTATATATAGCCATAAAACACGCACACATAATATGTACACTCCACATTAATGGATTCTCCTCTGACTCGGCTAGGTCCACGCCACACATCACCGCATCACACACAGAGAGAGATCCACTCCACCAACAACGATGTCATCACGCAAAACCGCCGGTCGCCGTGCCACCACCAAGAAGCGCGCCCAGCGCGCCACCTCTAATGTCTTTGCGATGTTCGATCAGGCCCAGATCGCCGAATTCAAGGAGGCCTTCAACATGATCGACCAGAATCGCGATGGCTTCGTGGAGAAAGAGGATCTGCACGAGATGCTTGCCTCGCTGGGCAAGAACCCACCGATGACTACTTGGATGGGATGAATGAGGCACCCGGTCCGATCAACTTCACCATGTTCCTCACTCTGTTCGGTGAACGGCTGCAAGGTACCGATCCCGAGGATGTGATCAAGAATGCCTTTGGCTGCTTCGACGAGGAAAATATGGGTGTTCTGCCCGAGGATCGGCTGCGTGAGCTGCTCACTACAATGGGCGATCGATTCACAGACGAAGATGTATGTACTCTTCTCAAACTTTTGTGTAATCGTGTCCTTATAATCGCTGATTCTTCCACAGGTGGACGAGATGTATCGGGAGGCGCCGATCAAGAATGGGCTGTTCGATTACCTCGAGTTCACGCGCATACTCAAGCACGGTGCCAAGGACAAGGATGAGCAGTAAATCCAGATGCGCCACCAGCCAAGCGGCGTGCACCCAAGCTGCCTCTCCAATCCAATCCAATCCAATCCACTTCACTTCACTCCTCCACTCCGGCATGGAGCCATGAAAAATTATCCAAATCCATCAAGAGTTTTGTTTAACTTTAATTAATATTTTTTTGTTTTATTTGTTCTCCCCCGCTCTTGCTGTCCTTCGATTCCTGTACTTAACTGTGCATTTAAATTAAACAACAAAAACAAACTTATAAATACGAAAAAAAAACTAGAGAAAAGCCAGCAAATGTTATGTACGATATTTTAGTGTGTGAAAAGAAGAGCCAACACCGTTTTCCCCCAAGTTTTCATAAGTATTAACTCATTGAATATACATATACATATTACCTATATACAAATACATACTTACATATACTACAAGAAAGTGTGGCAATAAAACTAACGTTTGTTTTCCTAACATACTCACGTACTTGTGTCAACATATGTATGCCAGAACAGGCCAGACAAGACAGACCACACGCCCACGATCGTTCAGTCAGTCACCCATCCCCCTCTACCCCTACAGACACTTGTTCAAACAGTAGCCCCAAGTATTGTGTTTCACCAACTTGTTATTTGATAAAAGTAGCAATTATTTTACGTGTCGCTTTTCCCAGATACAGCTGCAAGCAATTCGCGGGGCAATGGAACAGATTAGAAGAATTAAGGAGCCACTATCTAGAGAGAGAGCAGCCCCATAATGATGCGATTATTCAACCTGAAAAGCAGGGATGAAACAGAAATGAAAATATGTAGAAATTAGGATAAAGAACACTGTGTAATTTCTTTTCACGTTGATGTGCAATAACTGCACCATCAAGTGGCCCAAGCGACACCAGCCGATGGCTGTTACGCGCGGATCCCAGGCAAGAAAGCAGCCCACCTCCCGCCCAACCGACCGAGGGCGCAGCCGCTTAACGCGCGACTCGTTAACCGAACCGATCGCGGACATGCAGGAAAGATAGGTGTTAGACTAGTGTTCGAGGAAAAGTAGAACTAATCTAACTAAAGAAACGAAGTAATTACTAATTACGGGAAAGATATAAGAGTATCAGTAATTTAAGACTAGGAAGGGAGTTAGTGGTAGATATAATATGATAGAGGGAATTATAATCCGAGCATAGGACCCTAAATGGTTCATGCAAGGAGTAATTCGATCTACAAAGCGGAAGAAACAAGGGTGTATAATTCCTAGTGCTTCTAATAGGAATCGTGAAGTTTATGCGGCTCAACAGGTCAGGGCTATCTACGTCACCCTTGATCAAGTTGTGCACAAAAATCACACCAAGCATTTTCCTACGATTAGCTAAGGTTGGAAGGTTTATTAAAAGCAATCTATTAGAGTAAGACGGCAGTCTCACACTTGCATCCCAGTTGAGGCCGCGAAGAGCAAAAAGTAAAAAGTTTTTCTGAACTGATTCTATACGGTCCCGATGTACGTTGTACTGAGGGCACCATACACAAGAGCCGTATTCTAAAATCGGACGAACCAGAGAGGTGTAGAGAGTCTTTGTTATATAGGGGTCGTCAAATTCCTTTGACCACCTCTTTATAAACCCAAGCACGCCCATGGCCTTATTCACCATGGTGGAAATGTGTTCTGAAAACTTTAACTTGGGATCTAATAGAACACCAAGATCATCAACCCGGGTAATTCTCTCAAGAGAACCACCACAAAGGGTGTAAGGAACCAGAAAGGCGCTGGAGCGATGAAAAGTCATTACTTTACATTTTGAAGCATTAAGGTTTAATAAATTTGCACAACACCAAGACTGAAATCTATCGAGATCGGATTGCAACCTGGATTGGAAAGAAATGTCCTTATACTGGACACAGAGCTTAACATCATCCGCATACATAAGTACTCGAGAGTATGTTAATACAGAAGGTAGGTCATTTATAAAGAGTGTAAAGAGTAAGGGGCCTAGATGGCTGCCCTGAGGTACACCCGAAGTCACCATAACTGGAGAGGACAGGGAGTTTTTGAAAAGGACTCTTTGAGACCTAGAACAAAGGTAGCTAGAGATCCATCTCAGGAGATTGGGCGGGAACCCTAGAAGGTCGAGCTTTTGTGCTAGGAGGGAATGGTTTACAGAATCGAACGCTTTACTAAAATCGGTGTAAACAACATCCGTCTGCAAATTACCTTGAAAGCCTTTTATTATAAAGGAGGTAAACTCCAATAAATTTGTAGTGGTTGATCTCCGCCTTATAAATCCATGTTGAGATGGAGATATAAGTGATCTGCATAGGTGCTGCAGGTGCGGAGTTAAAATTTTCTCAAACACTTTAGGAATAGCGGATAACTTAGATATACCTCTATAGTTCATTGCGTCAGACTTGCTACCTTTCTTATGGAGAGGAATTATAAAAGACTCCTTCCATATCGGGGGAAAGCATGAAGAATTTATAGATAGGTTGAATAGTTTAAGCAACGGCCCACACAGAGACTCGGCACAGTACCTGAGTACACAGCCGGGAACTCCGTCCGGACCCGGTGAGAACACCGGCTTTACTGTTCGTAGATCATGAAGCAACGAGCTTTCATTTAGCAAAGGACTGAAAATGCCGTTCGACTTCGGTAAACCGTATGGATACGGCTGACCAGAGTAAACGTCCTGCGAATAGGTAGTTTGGAAAAAACGGGCAAAAAGATCGGCAATTGCCTGATCATTATCTGCCGACGTATTAAGGAAGGATAGCGAGGATGGGTGTGCGGACGTTCTACGCTTACTGTTTACGAAGCTGTAGAACTGTTTGGGGTCCTTAGAAAAACGTATCCTGCATCGAGATAGGTAATTCTGATAGCATTGAGCGTTAAGAACTGAAAAGTTTGACCGAGCTATTACATAATGAGAAAGAGAAGAAGGAGAGCCAACTTCTTGAAATTTTTTATAAAGTCTTGATTTTAAGTTTTTTAGATGAGATAGCTCCTTGGTAAACCAAGGGGGTTTTCTTGATCTAATCGGACAGGAAAGTGGGACACAAGAGACAAAAAGTGAGTCCAGTGCATCATAGAAAATGTTTGTGCCTGTCGTAACATCACTGCACAAATATAAAGCGGACCAATCAAAATCCCTAATGAGGTTATTAAGCTTCGTAAACTCGGCTTTACGGAAGCAGCGGACACATTGGGGTAGTCTACCCGACCGATCCAGTACAGTTCGTCCTAGGTCGAGCGACACTTCGAAAGTAGGATGGTAGGCATCTTCAGGTATAGAGAGCGGGGGGACTCGAGTTAACAACGCTAAGGTCGGATCCGTTACAAAGCACAGATCAAGAAATCGACCCAAGGAGTTTTTAACATGGTTAACTTGAGACAGAGACAGGTCTATCAAGCTGTCAACAAAGTCATGACGTGCCATGGGTACCAGGCTACCAGACCAAACAATTCCTGGCAAGTTGAAGTCACCAAGAACTATCATGTGATCTTTGTCAGATAGCGAGGAAGAAATAGCGGTTAAGGCGGACAAATGCTGCTCGTAAATTCCGACATCCGAAGAAAGTGGAATATACGAACAAGTTATAAAAACGGAGAAAGCGGGAAGAATCAGTCTTGCACACAGAAATTCCAGTTCCTGCTGGATCTGGACTGTGAAAAGTTCCGACGTGAAGTTTGAGTCCACAGAAATCAGAACCCCTCCTGCACGGTGAGACGAACGCTCCAAAACTTCGGAACTAAGAATGTCCGGCTTTGACCAGGTTTCGGTAAACACAATAACGTGGGATGCAAACGCGACACTATCCAGGAAAAGAATGCTGAGCTTACTACACAAGCCTCGAACATTCTGATAGGTCACTAAAAGAGATTTTGTTAGTTTTTTGGACGGGTGGAGGTAGAGCGGGAAGATGACGAAGGAGCACTGGTCTGATTAGTTAGCAGAGTTATTGGGGGCCTAGTCTTCTTCTTTGCCTTAAACTCCTTCACCACCAACGGCAGAACAGATGGCAGATTGGCAGAACAGATGGTGTTAAAGTGAGTTTGGGAGACACTTATCTTAAATGAAGCTATCTCCCTGGCGTAAGAAAATTTGAACTTTTCCACCTTGAAATCAGCGGTTTTTATTTGGCTTTGGATATAAGCCGTCACATCATTTATTGGGGAATCAGGGGCTAGCCGCGAGACAAAAACTTGTCTCTTTGGTGGGGATCCCACCAATCTTGGCACCACAGGCCTATCACCTGTGATGGTAATACCCGGTGGTCCGGGACGTATATGCACTGGTGGGGTCGGAATTTCGGGGACAGCTAATTTTGACATTACGGACACGGACGCTACAGACGGTCTTGGCTGCATGCTCTCCGACGCGATAAATTCGGCTAATCATTAGATATACATATGTACAATCTATCATCAGCGTCATGCACACGCATTGTATGTTGTTTTTACAATTATCAGGCATTCCCTTTGGCAGCATTCACTTGGAATTAAGGATATGCCTTAAAAGCATTTCCAGGATTCTGCAGAAATTGCTCTCGATAAGTCTCCTAAATCTTCACGGGTTAGCCCAACAGATACCATTCTCAAGTTGTAAAATTTATATTGTTGGACAATTTATTTAAAAAAATATTCAGTTATTTAAAAGGACATTCACATTCTGTGATTGTGTGACAACAAGGGGGGGGAATATACAAATATATCAAGATGCGACTATTAACTAAGCGTATTCAGATATTAAAATATTCTATTTACAATCAATGCATTAGGACTAAGCAAATATCTAGTAATGGCCTCTGCAGCAGCATCCAAAAGTATACAAGTGTATAGACTGATTGGAGAATTAGTGGCTTAATCCACCTTCTTTGGCTGGGGCGCAGTGTCGAAGCGACGCTTTGATTTCGCCTGGTAGGCATCCTTCAGCTGATTGATCACGTTGGCGAATAGTATGGTGCCGAAGAAGACCAGAATGGTGCCGATCCAGTGGTTGACCGTGAATGGGTTGCGGAAATAAAGGATGGAGAAGAGAAGGGAGACAAACTTGCGCAGCGTCACCACCAGGGTGACGGTGAGCGAGGCACACTCGGTGGTCAGCACGTAAACGGCGCTGATGCAGACATACTGCGTGACAACATTGCAGAGCAGGTAGAAGAGCATCAGCGGGAACTTCCAGTTGAGGCCCAGGGCGCTCAGGACCGGCACAGCCACCGCTTCCGAGGCGACGGCTATGTTCAGGTGCTGCACAATGTTGCCGGCCATGAAGAGGAATCCGGGTAGCGGCAGCATGTGGGTGAAGAAGAGCGCCTCGCTGGGATGCTTTCCGTAACGCTTATAGATCACCTCCTGGTAGATGCCCATGTAGGCGGTCACGAGCAGGGCAATCGTCAGCAGGGCAATGCCCACCGACCACCAGAAGAAGTCCGAGTACGAGGTGTCCACCCGCAGCGTATGGTGTGTGTTGTCCTTGACATCGCCGCTGGACACCAAAGTGCAGAGCACAATACCCGCCGTGATCATCGCCACGGAGCTATACTGCCGCAGGTTGTAGCGCTTCTTCAGCAGTATGATGCCCATGATCATGTTGGCCATCAGCGAACCACTGCGGAAGATCATGTGCAGCGGCATTGGTATGTTGAAGTTGAAGGCATAGTTGTTGCACACGTTCGCCCCGAAGAAGAGCAGCACCAGGATCACATAGTCCTTGAGGGCGATCTTCGGCTTCACCGTGAAGAACTTCGATGTGAATATCAGGCCCTCCAGCGCAATGAACAGGAACTGGGAGAACGTGATCAGATTGCCTGCTCCCGGATCGATCTGGATGATCAGCTCCAGAAAGACTACATTGCTGCAGCATCCGATGAACACGAAGAGCATGCCCAGCAGGGCTTTCATGTTGAAGGCCATATCTCTGCAATAGCCAATGGAAGATCGATGAGTGGGTTTTAGTTAACAGTTAAAAACTTTAAGCAGAAAAAAGCCACACGAAGTTTTTAAAATGTTTGTGTGCCGACTACGCTGCCCCCAAGATCTTTTCCCATACGCACTGCCCATGGAACGAATTACGATATGGCACAAAAGATGATTACAAAAGATTTGCGTTGTGGTAGAGGGCATTAAAATATAATGATCATGACAACTTTGAAGCCTTTGAAGCTCTCTGTGTCTGAAAGTGGTTGGCATATCCGATATAAATGATCATAAGAAGGATAGATATCGAAGCTATACTCATATTAAAATTGCAAAATTTGTTCTCCGCATGTTAATTGATTTGATAGATGAAGAGGTATTTGAACAGTCTCCACTACTGACTTGGCTGATAATTGAGGGATAGATAGAGACGGAGAGGAGAGTCTAAGATGGTGTAGCCTTCAAGGGCAGGGGAGCGAGCGCCGAGCGACAGCATAATCGGTGCGCTCTCAGCGTTAGTCGGCAGATTTGGTGAGCGGCGATGATTGTCACGTTGCCGATAGCTTTATCGCGCTCTCGGGGAGCCCTGAGGCATTAGATGGTTAAATTGAACACTTACCTACCTATATCCCTGTATTGATGCCGTAGGAAATGCCAGTTAGTCCGGTTGCTATTCGCTTGGGAAAGATTTTGGACGAGGTTTGGTGGGGTTCGGTTGTCGTGCCGATCTGTTCTGTTTTGTTCTGTTCTGAATGTAGGAATTTCAAGATTGATTATATCAGTTGGTGGGTATGTAAATATATTATAACATGCAAACAAGCTCTCCGACACACACACGCACACATGCACATACATATGAAGAGGGAGACGGAGACCCACCTGGTTAACAAAAATTCAGTCGCTCCCACTCACTCTCTCGCGCCACACACAAATAAACGAACGAATGTGTTCTTTCAAGAACTGGCGCGCGACCTTCACAATGCTGCTGCTGACTATGGCTGCTGCTCGCGACTGCTGGCAGAGCACATTTGAACTAATAAGTTATAGCTTATAGATAGGGGATAGGAAAAAGCGGCGCCTGTTGAGGCCCCAACAATAACTATCGAAATCTGTTTTATTTTTTTGTTTTCTGTTTTTAAGAACAAAACAGCTGAACGTACATATAGAGTGACCAGTGGGCGAAGACAGCAAAATACCTTTAAAAAGCTCGCTGCGATTGGAGCTTTAAGCTTTTCTATCTTCGATTAACGATAAGCTATCGATAGGCAACGTTGCCGCACTAGGAATTCAAATGACAACATTTTCCTTAAAAATAGAATTGAAATACACTATTGATGTTGGACAAAGAGCAACTAATGATCTTTTTATGTTGGTGCTAATCTGAAGACAAGCTATTTTCCAGTTTTTATGGTATTGTACCATTTCCGCCAAAGTAAGAGCATAAACATTTTAAATACATATAAGCGACATTCGCTCGGTTTACGATGCTTGAGATAGCTGGGATCCACAATATCAGCCCCATTCGGAGGTATTATCTTGTCAAAGACGCAATTATTGCCATAATTTAAGAGTATAATAATTATCTGTGGGTGCCATTAACTAACGAACTAACTCTAGCGTTATCGAGGTTTTTGACCGGCCGTGCACTTGGCGTCAGCCCCCAAGTGTAGTCTTCGTGGCCAGCCAAGAAGGCTGTGGATTTTCAGAAACATTTTGGCAATTGGCCCAAGATGAAGATGATCATGAAGGTGCGGCATCTGTTGATCGTATTAGGGGTTTGTGTGGCAGGCACCTACCAGGTAAGACTCCTTCTGCTCCAGTTCCTGTTCCTGTTTCTTTTTCAAGCTTTGATTTAAAGGTTTCACTGCCCGATGATCCCACCTATTACGCTGGCGTTGTGGAGCACAGTGTGGCAGAGGGCACACCCAAAGAGCGGACCAGCATTATGTCTAATGCATTCAGGACGATCATAGAGTCCACGGATGCCAGGGATCTCGACATCATTGTCTTTCCCGAGCACATACTGAACAACCAGGAGACGGCCACCTTTGTGCCGCATGGTTCGCAGAATGTGACGCCCTGCTATGACACGGACTACGAGATTTTTCTGGTGGAACTGTCCTGCGCAGCCCGCTCCCGCGGCATCTACGTGGTACTCAATGTCGTGGAGAAGGAGCTGTGCGCGAATGGAGCCGGAGCGGCAACGCTAGATCCGTGTCCGGCCACAGGAGTGCGGCACTTCAACACCAATGTGGTGCTGGACAGGAGGGGGCGGGTAGTATCACGCTACCGCAAGACGCATCTGTGGCGGGGAGAGTACTACAGCACCTCGGTGCTGGTGGAGCCGGATGTGGCCATCTTCGAGACGGACTTTGGGGTGACCTTCGGCCACTTTATCTGCTTCGACATGTTGTTCTACGACCCGGCCATGCGGCTCATCCACGAGCGAAACATCACCGATATCATCTACCCCACGTACTGGTTCTCGGAGCTGCCTTTCCTCACCGCCGTTCAGCTGCAGGAGGGCTGGGCCTTTGGCAACGATGTCAACCTGCTGGCCGCCGATGCCAGCCATCCCTCCGGCCGCACCACCGGCTCCGGGATCTATGCGGGTCGTGCCGGACGCCTCACCGCCACCATTAACGAGATGCCCGTGCGTCTGCTTCTCAAAGCCCACGTGCCCAAGCGTCGTCCGGGCCTCCCGGCATATCAGCTGCCCGTTCAGGTGGACCCCATCTTTCAGCCGCTGCTGGAGACCCCTCGCTACACCAAGGTGGCCACCTATCGCGACTACAACGTGGACATCTTCACCAGCGTCCTGCTGGAGGCGGACTTTGTGAATGTTTCCCAGCAGCTCTGCCATGGCTCCTTCTGCTGCGACTTCCGGGTGCAGCGGCAGGCCTTCGCGGGCGATACGTCCGCCCTGCAGGCCTACCGCTATCGGCTGGGCGCCTACCTGGGCAACGAGACGACAGTGATCCGAGTGGATCGCAGCGAGCAGGCCATCTGTGCGCTCTTCTCCTGCCTCGATGAGGAGATCCAGAGCTGCGGCTACGTATTTCCCGAGAGCATTCGCGTGGGCAACAAGCATCACTTCACCAGCATCCGAATTGGTGGCACCTTCCCTGCTGCACCGCGAGGACGTCGCCTGATTATGCCGAGCACCCTGGATGGCCTCTTCATGCCGGTGGCTGTGGCCCACTACAATTGGACGGAGGCCCCCGCGGCAGCCGCGCACCCTGACCAGGCTATTCGTGTGGATATGGAACTGACGCGGCCGCGGAACGATCTTCTCGCGTTTGCTATTTGGTCCAACTACTATACGGAGCTGCCGTCAACCCACAATTTGAATCACCTACAGCCGAACGGCGGCGCAGTCACAGTCACTACGTCACCGCCCGTCGACGCTCCAGCTGTAGCTCCTGTTGGAGGCTCTGGAATGGCCCTAGCCTCGACTTTGTCCCTGTTGTCGGCTTGTCTCCTTTTCCATCTATGGCTTAAGGTGTCGCCAACATAGGTTGGGATAGGTTTCTTCTCTTCGAACAAAGAATTATGAATATATGGGCTTCTGGAAGTATCTCCACTTAGTGAATACAATTTTATAAAATATATTCTTCTTCCTTTACATAATCATTCGTGTGTCTACATTCACTTGAAGTCTTTTTTCCTAAATTTAGCTTTTCCTTCGCCAGAAAAGTAAAATCCATGGTGACAGCATAGGGCTCCTTCCAGAAAGAAGAAAACGATGGGGTCCAGCAGAGCCTTGACCTACAATCGACCAAAGGTCGTTATTTTGAAGATGTGCTGCAAAGTTAATTCGATGGTACATCAGTCTTTTGAATCCGTATAAAATCACTATGAGCTCCATACTGAGATGACCCTAAAAGGAGGCCATAAAGATAGCAAGATAGAGGAGTTGCTTGCGCCTTATCAACCAGAATTTTCAATTATTTCTCTCTTATTAGCGAATCTCCATTAGCGAAGAAAAAAGTGCTGTTCCATCACGACAACAGGAACACCTGAAGCCTTCTTTTGTCTGTAATCCAATCATGAAGACTTTGCGCATACCAAATGCCGATCTTTAAGCCAAATTTTCTGCTTCTCCTCTGCAGCAGCAGCAGCAGCAGAGGCAGAAGCTGGGAAATCCGAGTGCGAATCCTTGAACGAACCACTGCCTCGGCTCGTGACTCTCCACTTACCACTGCACGTGGGGTATGGGGCATTGGGAATATTTTTGAATGAATCGACGGTTACAAGACTAAGTAATTCACGGCCAGCGTGTAGAGTTCGTTCCAGCGCCTGCGCCTTACTGCCATGGGGATGGGGCAGAGGCTGGGGCAGAGGCATTGTTTGCATTTCCAACAGGTAGCGACGCCGGCGTCGCTGCCCCATGCAACAGTGGGCGCCGCTTATAATGAGCCAAGGCGAGGCAGAGCCACGAGGCAAGGACAGGGCATAGGCAGTGGTAGTGGTAGTGGTAGTGGTAGTGGCAGTGGCCGTGGCAGCAACAGCAGCAGCAGCAGCAGCAGTAGAGGCTGTGGCTTGATGAGGACCCTCGAGTGGACCCTCCCGCTGTGACACACACGCATCAATGGCAATGACGATTTCAGTGGCAGCAACAGCTTCTCGGTGTCCACCCGCTGGGCTGGAATTCTCTGAAGCTGGACAGGATTCACGCTGTGACTTTCCGTGCGATTTAACATCATTTGCCTGCCACATTCCTTGCTTCCCAGTCGCAGTCGCAGTCCCAATCCGTGTCGCAGTCCCAATCCCTGTCGCAGTCCTAATCCCTGACTCACTCTTCTGGTCGGTGAATGTTTCAAGGCGCAAAAACAGCAGAAAGTTTCAAGCCTTAAAAGGTGTCCGATGTTTGGCCAATGCGCCGGGAAAAACTTTGCCCAATGGGGCTAGGGGCAGGTTGGGTGGTGGGGTAGGTAGGGGGGGAGGGGGCGGGGCAGGTGAGGAAGCGAAAAGGCAACCGACCGAGGAGGACTGCCGTATGTCACATGCCGCCACACATAAGGATAATTGTTGATGGAATTCTCATTGAGAGATTGTTTATGGGTTAGCTAATATCTCACTCTGTCTCTCAATTTCTCTCTCTCTCTCTCTCTTTCACGCTCTCCCTTCAAGCCTCTCCCCTCTCTTTCCTCATCGCCTTCTGCCATATTTTTCCCCTTTCCACAAAAGATAACTTTCGATTCGATTTTGAGGCCTGGGCAAACATTTTTTTCCAGAAAAATCAAGAACTTTGTTCTCTCCCCTCATGCTGCTTTTCTTTCTCTCTTTTCTTCGGAGGGGATGGAAGGAAGGGGGGGGGTTTGGGTGTTGAGTGGTGGGTGGTGGGTGATGGCTGCTCCTGTGGCACCTGCCACTTGAAAATTCCACACGGCTTCTGTTACATTTTGATTTATTTGCTGAAATTTATTGTTAAAGTGAATGGAGGAGGCGCAAAGTTGCCAGCATCAGGCGGACTATGTGTGGGAGGGTGTGCGGTGTGTAATGGATGAAGTTGGGGAGGGAGGCATAGAGGCAGAGAGGCAGGTGGCAGTCAGGCAGACATACAGTATCAGATGCTGAAGTGTAGGTGAAGGCCACCGCCTCGAGCTTCGCTGGAGCACCACCAGTTCATCAGTTCAAAAATCCCATAAAATAGCATGAAAATCATGGCATGTCCGCATTCAAAACTAAAAATTGAAATATGTAGGTTACAGGGTATTTATCGAAGAATATCGATTACACTACTCGACAAATTTCAACTTTTTTTTCCGCTGTCTCCAAAAATGACTTTTTCTAATAGAAGGGGAGATTTAAAATTTTTTAAGAATTATGGTTTTTTTTTCATGGAGTAGTTTTTTTTAAAGAATTTTTAAAAAATCTGGTATTTTTTGTCATAGGTAGTGCTTCTATTTTTCACATAACTCACATTTCATACAACTGGTTGTACTGAACTTTGCAGTTAAAAAAGCTGATAAATGCAGCTATAAATCCGACTCAGACACTTTGTAGCAGAAAGTTAACGTCTGGCAGATATTAAGCTTCCAAATTGAAATTTCATCATTCTTTTCGGTATTTTTTACCCGAAATTTTGACTTTGAAACTTCAGGAAAAATCGAAAAAAAATAAATGAATGCCTTGATTTTTGGTTTTAGATAGACACATTAATTACGCGTCATTTAAGGTATCGCTTATAAAAATATAAAATCAAACGGCTAAGTTATAACCGTTTGACCAAAACGACCCAAATCTCATTTTATCTACCGAAATACCGAAAAATACTTGAATTTATTTAAGTGTTATGATACTTAAATATTTGTATTGTTATTGCTTGTTACTATTTTTAAAATGGTTTGTCTGTCTTCTTTTGTCATTTAAGTCAGATTCTTTTATGAGAGTCCACACATAGTCGCCCAAGATATTCTCATTCCAAACACCTTGATACCGTCGTTCCATAGCTTTTAATTGTTGGTGAAATCTCTCTCCGTGTTCATCACTAACATCCCCAAAGTAATGCTTAGTATTTTTTGTACACTTCATAGCTTCTGATTTAGGGTAACTTACTTTTCCTCTTTATTAAATGCTGTTAAATTCAATTTGCACGTTTTGCATATACAGCTTGGAGCCCACTCTTCGCCAATACTTTTGGGCCACATCTTATAGTTTTCCTTATACTGTTCTTGGAACTTTTCGGTAAAAACGATTTTTTCTTCTTTGCTGGTCATATACTTTCCACATATGTAGCAAAACGAGTCTGCTCGGTAAGCACATGAAGTTGACCGACTTGGGTTGTCCATTTCAATTAGAAACAATTGGTATTTTTCGAAAACACACGATCGTATTCTGCTGGAAGTCAAAACTACACTGAGGCAGGGATACTATAGGTACAGAGTTATATATCCTTTTTTATGAATAGCTTGAAGGAGAAAGGTCAAATATCTGCGGGACCAGCACCTGTGAAGGAAAAGGTCAACATTTGACCCTAACAGGTATTCATGTATATTTATCCTCACCAAGGCTTAGGTATAAGGAATAAAACTGTCCACAACACTTACACCCCAAATAAATATGACCAGGTAGGATATATATCCGATATATATCAATACCTAAGACTCGGTAAAACCAAAATTACACGTCCTTTTTGTTTTTTGCAATCCCATTTTGGAAGTTGGACCAAAAACGTACCGGACGGTATTTTTTCAGGTAAAAGTCATTTTGGGTCGTTTTGGTCAAACGGTTATAACTTAGCCGTTTGATTTTATATTTTTATAAGCGATACCTTAAATGACGCGTAATTAATGTGTCTATCTAAAACCAAAAATCAAGGCATTCATTTATTTTTTTTCGATTTTTCCTGAAGTTTCAAAGTCAAAATTTCGGGTAAAAAATACCGAAAAGAATGATGAAATTTCAATTTGGAAGCTTAATATCTGACAGACGTTAAGTTTCTGCTACAAAGTGTCTGAGTCGGATTTATAGCTGCATTTATCAGCTTTTTTTAACTGCAAAGTTCAGTACAACCAGTTGTATGAAATGTGAGTTATGTGAAAAATAGAAGCACTACCTATGACAAAAAATACCAGATTTTTAAAAATTCTTTAAAAAAAAACTACTCCATCAAAAAAAAAAACATTCTTCAAAATTTTTAAACATCCAAACCTATCAGAAAAAGTCATTTTTGGAGACAGCGGAAAAGTCGTGTCGACTAGTGTTATCGGTTCTCCGGTTCTGTCGGTTCGGATAAAATTGAATACCTACATATAAGAAATTCTTTAAAAATATTATTAAATCTAAAATATATTGTAGATTATTGTTTTCAGCTAATTTCTGTTGCTCATTCAGAATCAGTTGTATCCATTGACAAGCACCACACACACAAGCATGCACATTCCCTTAACCATTCCCATTTCCATTTTCATTTCCATCTCCTTCTATGGGTGCTCCTGGCCAATCCCCAAGCCACCGGTTTGGCTGTGTGGATGAATGCCCTCCAGGTCTCAGGCAGAACTGATTGAATTGAATATCAGTTTTCAGGTGCCCATGAACCAGCCCCACCCCACCCCACCCCCAAACAACCAACCAACCAACCAACCAGCCCCCGTGGCTCCTCGAATAACTGAAAGTAGCTCTTCCCCAACAACAGACGACTGACTGACTCACTGACTCACTGACTGACTGACTTCTTTGGTCGTTCTCCTTTTCTCGTTCTGGTGTGCCATTTGAATTTGAATGGAAATGATTTCACTTGATTTTCATATTTTTATTACGCTTCCCCTTAGGTCTTACCTTTCACACACACACACACATGTACTTGCCATCTCTTTCTATATCGCTGTTGCTGTCTCCTTTTTCTTTCTCTCGTTTTCCCCTGAAGCTATTTTGTTGGTTGGTTGGAGGAGGGAGCCGGAGCCGGAGCCGAAGCCGAAGCCCTGGCGCCTTTTTGACTTTATTAAAATGTTGTGTTGTAAATATGTACAGGGAGAGAGTGAGAGAGAGATAGAAAAAGAGAGAGTGAGAGAGACAGATTTGCCTTTCCAAGCTGTGGCCTGTTGCCTCTTTTCAATTTTATTGTTGTTTAATGCAATTTTCTAATTGTGTGCAGATTTGTAAAAACATTTCATGCTCGTTAAGGGTTCGAAGACAGTAAGAGGATTGTGTGTCGATGGCAAAACTAACAATATACATATATCGAATATATATACATACATCTACTGGTATGTGCACTCCTAATTAGTATAAAGAATTTTAAAGAAAAACATTTTCTTAATGAGCATTTGAATTTTCTTTTAGGTAAAGTGAAAAATGTTGCATTTTTCTGTTGAGAAGAATAAATGAACATAAGAATAGTTTAAAGCAGAGACCGTAATTATATATGGGGTTCTGTTAGTGAAGATATTGTTTAAATTGAAAGAGACTGGTTGAAAAGCATCCCATTTGATACAAATATCACGAGTAATTATTCGTATTCGAATGCCTTTATACATATGTAGTTGTTGAATGAATCGCCTAGTACCTTGCGCCATTTCAAGTGATTGACACCGCCGCCATTCACAGAGGACACGACTGGTTCTCACTCTCTCTGTCTGTCTCTGTCTCTGCCTCTTTTTCTTTATCTCTCACTTATTTATGTTATTCCCCTTGTTGTGGCTGTTATTGCTATTTTATCTGTTGCTTCTGTTGCTTGATCTATTTTTTTTTGCTTCTCACTTTTGTCAGCCTCTCGTCTGCTGCTCTCGTTCTGTCGTTATTCTCGTTTATGTTTCTCATGTTGCTGTCGTTTATGTTTTCCGCTGGACTTTATTTAGTTTTGCATAAAAAACGCGTTTAGATGGCACACGCGGTCAGCGGTGTCGTTCATACGTCCATCAGGTACAGGAGGTCTGTACCTGTGTGCAGGTACAGGAACAGGTACAGGCCTCCCCGCCCCCTTTAAAGTATGCGAAAAAAACTAAAGTTAAAATCTTAAAAACGGGCTGATTGTATGCACAATACATATACGCACTGATGGCCTGCCTTTTTCGGATGCCCTTGCTGTTTCTCCACATATGATATATGTATGTATGTATATCCCATTTTCTTCTCTCTTTTGCATGCGAATGTTCATTATCGAGTGCTGCTAATGGCATAAATGCCCATAAAACTATTGTGTGATCCAGCAAAGAAAAGAGTCAGCCAGTCTCTGCATGGAAAGTAGCTTAAAAGTAGCTTCACTGTAGCTGCTGATGGAAACTGTGTACAATTTATTGATCAGTTCGAAGATAGCTTCGAAGGTGGCAAACAAATCCTCCAAATGGATA
The DNA here is from genome assembly GCA_035041765.1 of Drosophila algonquin. Classification (NCBI taxonomy): domain Eukaryota; kingdom Metazoa; phylum Arthropoda; class Insecta; order Diptera; family Drosophilidae; genus Drosophila; species Drosophila algonquin. The sequence goes on along the minus strand of JAWNKY010000209.1, from coordinate 4,142,583 downwards.
GTATCCTTTTCCCGTAGAGGGTATCGAAACGAAAGCAAAAAGAAAGAACAAAAAAAGGACGGCCTACAAGAAAAAAAGCAAAGGAAATGAAGAAAAACTTGATTTATTTTTATGTGCTCGGCGATGCGGCAGCATGGAGTCCAAACAAGAGGGGGGTGGTGTGGGGTGGCTGGAGCACAGCGGCACAAATGCTACGTGCGTAATGACCAGGCACACACACACAAATACACACAGCGCCCCACCCAGCCCAGACTCCCTGCTCCCACCCCCCCACTCACGCACGCACTTGAAGTTAAAGAAGTTCCACGTTGCGTATACGTAATCATATTCTTTCTTATTTATACATTTTTCGTTTCGGACCCCTCTGAACCACCAACCAAACCCCAAGCCTGTTAAATTATACATCTGCATGTGTATATATATGTATGTATACCTGAGGGGTCAAGGGACAGTGGGCGGGAATGAGAAGTAGGATTGGGAGTGGGGATGGGATCGGATCGGAGGGTTCTTCCTGCGTGGACAAGTGGCCAAAAAAAAAACACTCACACACACAGGGCTCCAAATCAATGGGAACACCATTGGGGGACACCACACAACAAAAGGAGTTGAGGGAGGGTCACACAGGCAATGGGCAGTGGGCAGTGGGAAACGGGAAATGGTTTTCCTTTGGGAAAATCAATCGGAACAGATCAGAAATCAAACAGAGCATATCTCATAGATGCTTTTTGATCTTAATGTATCCTCCAATCAATCAGTGGATTATTTCATTAGCTTAGGAAATACATTTAATGCTGGAAATACGTCTTTTTACAAATACAACTTTTTATTGAACACAACCATCGTTGTTTGGATTCCCATTTGGTGTAACATGAATTTTGCATTGCATATACATGTATAATGGGTATACATAATCGTAATTATTATATCTAGAACCATCAGAATCATCTGGTTATACCCGCCAAAGATCTATTTATCTTCCTTTGCCCCCCAGAAGCCCCCCCCTTTCAACAAAGTTTATCTGTTGCATGTGGAGGAGTGGAGAGGTGGAGTTGCATGCTATATCCATGAGATAAGCCGATTATCCGACTAGTAATGGACTACGGGGGAGCTGCCTGTGGCAGTCAGGCAGTAATAAAATGCAAAAAGGAAATGAAATAGAAACGTACGGCATACGGGACTCCCCCCTGTTTAACCACCCCTCCCCCTACGCCCCCCTCAGTGCAATCGTGTGTAAATTCTGGCTATAGAAATACCATTATAATGGCGCTGCCTCTGAATTCTTTTCCGTTTCGGATTTCGATTCCACCTCCCATACTGGCGGCACTGCCACTGCCACTGCCGTACTACGAGTACAGCTTCTGCAATGGAAATGAAAATGGGAAAATGGAAAATTGTTGGCATCATCAACACGTAGCGTTGACGTGTTGAAAATGCTGAAAATTATCGCTAACTCGTATTTCGAATGGGTATTCGAAAGTCAGGGCATCCACCGTGTGCGGGTGTGGTGGTGGTGGGTGGGTGGGTGGCTGGTGCGGGAAAGCTGGTTGCTTTGCCAATGAAATGATTTTCAATTGTATTTCCACAGGCACACACCCTCACCGACACAGACACAGCCACAGACACAATTTTGACGGACGCAACAAATATGTATGATTACCTTTAATAACATTTGTCTGACTGGCTTTCACGCTGCTGCGGTCTGTTGGCTTTTTGCCTCGAATTTCCTTTGGTCCGTCATTAATACATAATTGCCGTAATTTTCGCTCGTAGAATCGCAACAAGGACACACTATGCCACAAATGAATCACCCGAAATGCAGTTTTCGTTACGGTTGCGAATCTGAATTGAATTTCAATTCAAAACAAGGCCAATACAATCCAATTCCGATTCGAGCCAGGCCATAATCAAAGAGAGATTCACAGATCCCTCTGGGAATGCATCCCCAGTGAAGTTAAGGAGTACATTTTATTATTGCCTCTTCTCATACTCTTAGGTTGGCCACTGGAGATTTTGGCTTGGCTAAAAAGAAAAACCAAAACAAAAATGCTCCCCAAATCCACTTGCAAGCCGTCCAATCATTTATATTAAATACACGTTAATCCCTAAAACACCTCCATTCCAAGACTCCATGTCTGAAAATGTGACGTTTATAATCGAGGAAGTTGCAATGGATTTTGGAAATGGCATCAAAACATCCTCCTCTTTCAAGGATCATGAGGAAACGATTGATTCGAGTGAAGCACCAAAGCAAATATTGCAGGATCATGTGTAGATCAAATTGAACTTTGGATATTTCGGAAATATTTGGATAAGGATTGAGGCTGAGCTGCAGACCATCAAACTCGACCATCAAACGACGGCGAGAGTCATAGGGAAGTGCTTGTGGAAAATTGCGCTGACATCGCGCTGAAAAATAGGGAAGTCCAACAAAAGGACATCATCTTCGTGGATACATTTTTTAGCCTCCATGCATCCACACTCGTCATCGAGTGTCGTTCATCTGAAGAACACCTTCAGCTTTGACTCCCGGCTGTTTGTCGAGCGCGTTTTGATATCCTGTAAAATGGGTTGGAAGTTCAACTCGTGGCTGTTGGCGAAGAACGTGTCGATGATATGATCGCACAGCGGATTGATGCCCAACGGGTCCTCGCGACAGAGTGTACCGCATGATTGGCGATCCAATAAGATAAAGCGCGTGTACAATCTCTTGGTTTGAGTGGCAGTTAAGACAGTCTTAAGGGTGTATCTGGTTATCTCTTATTCTTGCAATAGCCTTGATGCCTTAGTCCCCATTTTGGCGAAAGAATTTGTACGAAAAGCCACTCGAAATTGCACTTATATAAGGCTCTCTTTCCCTCTTTCCCCCTGTACTGTTACAATTACACATATTCGTATATAAAACAAGTGAATTGATGAATTAATACTTGGCTTCGTCTGTTCGACTTGGACAGCTGAGTCGGTCCCAGAATCCAACAACAACATACACAGTGTTTCGCGAGGCCCTCTGTCTTGAAAAACCCATCCATAGAAGGGCATTTCGGTCCCTAAGAAAACATCTTCTTCGTATTGTTGCATAGTCTTTGGATAATTTAATTAATTAATCCATTCAAAACAGCATGGAAGTCGAATAATAACTCAATTGAATGTGACAAAATTTACGCCTGTATTTAGCGAATTACTGGATTTTATTTTGTGTTAAAACAAAAGAGCAACATGTGGCAACATGTGCAGCAGAGACATCACAACACTGTTGACTAGTCGATTGAGCCATCGATGCGAGCTGTCGCCTCTTATTACTATAAATATTGCTCTATATTTATGCGCATACAGTGGCTGAAGTGTCCTTCGATCACACACACACACGCAGACCAATGCACAGGCAAGTGGTCCGCAACGGTCACAACAATGCAGCCCTGTCCTTGCCACTTGATGTGGCAATGGATGCCACTCTGGCAGCCACCCCCGTCACCCCTCCGAAGAGCAGCTCTCCAGCCAGAGGACACATTATATTCGTATTAGTTTTTGAAAAGCGCATTATGCGGCTGCCTCCTGCCATGTCCCTGCCGTGGGTAATGGCTCTTGGCGTTTTTATACCCATCCTGGATGTCCTGTGGCCGGTCGAAAAATGGAAATATGCAAATGTCGTGTGGTTCGTATGGAAAGGGAAAAGCAAATACAAATACCCAAAATAGACACATTTCGAAAGGGAAAGAGAGAAAGTGAGAGTGCCTGTCGTCCAAGGACTCATCGGGCTACGATTGAGTGCGGATTGGACGAGGGGGCTAGCGGTATCCAAAGGATGCCCGAAATCACAACGAATTCAATTCCAACTCGTTTGAGTTTTGTTGAAAGTTCATCTCTCGGGACTCCTGCTGCCTTTTTGTGGCCTCTGGTCACACTCCATTGCACCGGCCCCCCCACACTCGCCGCACCACGACACGCGCTGCCCGTCCGTTATCTCCGCCTCTTTGGGACCTAAGCCCAATAAATAAATGGACACTGAGCCCGGGACCGGGAACGGGAACGGGAATGGGGAACAGGAACAGGACTCCTTGTTTGGCCGGCTTTTGGGTCAAATCAAGCGTAAACTCTACGATAAACCGATAAACAAAACAATTAATTGCATTGTCACACAGCAGCAGAGCAACAGAGCAACCGGAAGAGGTACATGGGGTACAGATGGTTACAGGATAGGACCATCCGATCCGATCCGGTCCCGTCCCGTCCCGTCGTTCGATTCGGACTATCCCATGTCCCTTTTTAATGACTATTTTACACACACGACTTGCCCCACGGCCTCACAATATTTATTATGATAGTTGGTTGGGGGTCGGTCGGAGGGCTCTTGGCTCTTGGCTTTTTGGTTGATGTTGGGTCCGGCCTGGCTTCCCTTTTTCGGTCACAGCCTTGTCCTTGGAGACAGACAATGCAAAACAGAGGCTACGTGGAGCGCCCAGCCCATCCTTTGCTCTGTTCTCGGAAAGTATGCAATAAAAAGGGCCAGCGAGGAAAGTGCATGAAATAATTCAGTCAGTCCACAGAGGAGGAAGAGGAGGAGGAGGAGGAGGAGGAAAAACAGCCGAAAACAATGGCAGGTAAACACAACACATTTTCATATCTTTTCACCGAAAATATGCACCGAAAATAAACCTCTGGTCCAGCATCAGCATCAGACAATGCAACCTGTCCGTTGGGGCGTGCAACAGAAAGTAATACTTTGAAGACATTGTCCTGAATACCCTTGAATAATTGAAGCAAGCAGAATTCGTGGGAGGCAGCCAATCGATTCTGTTCAAATGTTAAAGGTCAATTGTCAAAACACCACAAAAGAGCACACACGCATACAAAACCATAAGAGATACACGGATTCAAAGGACTCCAAAATGATTCAAACCTCGACTAGAATTAGTACAGATATTTTACGTAAATTAGTGCAGCCTTGGGTTTGATGTTGTGATATATGTATATGCAGGTATCTATGAGGACAGTCTGAGGCACAGGCACAGCTACAGGAACATGCAATACAACAATGAAAAGGAACCCGAGAGCCAATACGGGCTCTAATAATTGCAATCTCCGGTACCAGAAAGCCTCCACCCCCCACACCATTGTATTCGATTGTACATTATGGTCTATCAATAATTGTAGAACTCCTTAGACAAAGATATCTTCCTGCGATACTCTGCGATTCCCCTGTTGATGCCACAAAAAGACAAAGGAAGACAATGCACTTATACCCTTTGTACGCTACGACTGTCGGATTTATTGTTTTACAAAAACAATTAATAGGTATATTTATTTGTGAGATCCTTTTCAAAGATATTCTTTTGTTTCGCATACTACGAGTACTCGGTGCAACACAAAGAGCAGCAGCAGGGGTCCTGTCCATTCAGCATGGATGCCATGGATACTTCCCACCTCCGACAAAAAAAAAGCCAAAGCTGCAATCTGTCTCTGTGTGTGTTTGTGTGTGTGTGTGTTTGTGTGTGTGTGTGTCGACTGTCAACCGTATACTGTACACGTATTGCCTATAACAAGCCGCCAATTACGATAGAGATCTAGAAAATGTGCAAAATCGAGCAAAAAATGTGCGACTATAAGGCGAAAACAAATTTACATGCAAATCCATTTCAGCCATGGCACAAGGACACGCCAGGAGCCAAAATGGCGACACGCCACGATGTGGGTGTAGGATCCACATCCTACTGCTGTGTATCTGTGTGTGTGTGTGTGTGTGTGTGTCAACCAACAAATTATCTCAATTTAGCATAATATTTACTGAACTGCATTGAACCTTGCCAGACGACAAGCAAAAACCAGTCTGGGGATGAGATGTAAGAATTGTGGGACCTTTTTTTTGTGGGTGGGAAGAAGAGCAGAGCAGAGCAGTGTGCCGTGTGCCAAGGATTACTGGTAATTAGAGCTGAACGAGGCTCGTGATCGATATCAATAGGTAGCTACATTAAATTCTCCAGAAGAAAGAAGCTATTGCAAAAATAGCCACAGGCGCGCTCTAAGAAATGATTTCTGAAATAGAAAACTTCACGTATGGTTATGTTGATCTATTAAGATTTGGGAACTCGTGAGAACGTTCCACCGGCTGAAATGTGGGAGGGGCTTGCTTTGGTCTCGTGTCACGCATGCAGCTCTGAGCTCAGAGCTCAGAGGGAAATGTCGCGGTGCTCTGGCATCGTTTCATGAGCTAAGAAATTGAATTGAATTTCGAGTCGTGCTCCTCGTCCTTGCCATCCTGTGCTGCTACTTGTGTGCTGATGCTGCTGCTGCTGATGCTGTTTTTCCTTGACTTATGGCTTTTGTATCCTGTTCGGGGCTTAGAGATGCTCGCTATCTACCTGTTCGGGTGTGGGTGTGGGTGTGGGATTTGGTCTGGTCTGGTATCCATTTCATGCATGGGAGTCTGGCATTCCATTCAATTCAATTCCATTGACACCCCCTCCCTCCTCCCGCCAGCCATAGGAAATCAGTCAAACTAATGGCGCTTGATTCTGTCTATTGAAAAGTCCCATTGCTGTCTGTAGCACAGCGAAAGTTTCTTTCTTTTTTGGCCAACTGCATTCCGCTGACATTGAAAAATACCCGGAAAAAGTCATCGAAAAATAGAGATAGAGATAGAGATGATGATTGGGATTGCGAATATGGATACGGATGATGATGGTGATAGCGATGATAGGGATGAGTGTGTGGGAGGTGTATCTACACGTACTTTTATTTGATGCTAATCAAAAGCTGAATTGCAAATCGAATGGAAAGGAAATGGACCGACATTGGATGTATCTATTTCCCTGCCCGAACCACTATGCAATCTGTTAGTCCCCAGATCGATTTTAGTCATTCAATTATCAAAAAAAAAAATGCTAAAAAGAAATCTATTTAAGCCCCAAAAAACTAGGGACATGATTCGAGGGAAAGAGAGAGAGAGAGAGCGGAATGGTGGTTGGCTTCCAAGTTGTTTCTTTTTTCAATTTACTAACGGAAATCCCAGGCAGTAAAGCGCATTCAATCAACGACTGCTCCTAACTTTGTTCCGCCACATGTGGGCGCTGTGGGAGTGGCAGCCGATGGGGATGGGCATTAAATTTATATGTCAATAAATCTCGAAGAGCAAAAGGCAAACGCCAAGTCCACCTCTGCCGTCCAAGGGGGCGAGAGGTGAGGAAACCTGGAGAAAACTTATTAGCCGACGCGTTTAAGGCTATTAAACCACACCAGGTGGGTCACCAGGTGGGGGACGTTCGGACATTGGGACGCTGGGACGACGAGGTTGTGCCAGATATACGACTATAAATCAGAGGCCTGACATGAACAGGAATCGGGCTATGAACTCGTCCATAAAAGGACTCTGCAATGCCAGAAGAATCAGAAGGTACGAATAATTGATGAAAGCTGATTCAAAGGCTTAATAGGCATCAGAACTCAATGAAAATGCTGCAATTCGAATTGACAACATTTCCCGTCAAATATGTTCAACTTAAATGTGAAAAAGATTCCATCAAAAACAGTAAAAAAACAAACTAGAAACCACCACCCAGTACTCTTTATTGCTTTCAGTTGTGTGCTTGAAAATGTTAAATCATTTTATGTTTCTTTAATATTAAATATTGATTCAGATTCTCAGATCTCCTTGCAGAGCACTGGCAAAGAAAATCCTTTCTCCACAAAATGCGGCTAATCGCTGATATGTAAACACAGTTCTCTGGAAAAGTACAAAGCCGCAAGTCTCATGCAAAGAGCAAAAGAAAGAGAGACAGAGAGAGAGGGAGAGACGGGAAGGGGGAGAAAACGAGACAGAGACTCATGTGTAGATAAAGTTCATTGTGTGCCTGTGCGGGAGTGGGGGCGGGGGGGCCTACATAATTCGTCACTCGCCTTGTGATACCCTTTGCCACAAGTGTATTGAAATTTGGCAACGAAGAGATGATTGCATTCCACGAGGAGGGATTCTTCGTTTTTTGTTTCTGCGCCTCTGTATTCCAATTACCAAACAAAAGGAAGAAACTCAATTTACAAAATACTTTTTACTACTTTTAGGTTGTTATTTCCCAATAATTAAATATAATTAGAATGAAGTTTACTTCCACAAGGAAGTGTATCTAAAGTTGCGATCTTCAAAGCTAGTATTTATTTTATTTTTTACATGGCTTTTTTTTGTTGTTGTTCCTTTTTTTGTGGCTGTTATTGTTGCTGGCCCTAAGCGTTCGTTATTAATCAGTCAGCCGGCAAGTCAGACCCACTTCACACCCTTTGCACACAAACACGCACACACACACACATGCATACATGCACACAAACCCCTTGCATCCATACCCACTGCTCTGGCCTGGCATAAATCTCAGACAACGCGTCGTATGAGTGATGTCAAATGCAGGCAAACACTGAGATCTGAGAACTGAGAACTGCCGCCCATTGTGGCCATCATTAATAATACTTTTTAGTTTGCATACGAATACGCATACGCACAGACACACACACACACACAGACACATGTAAGAGCACCCTTCTTAGCCATGTTCCCGTTTGGTGGCTAACAAATTGCCCGGCCTCAGGGCAACAACAAAATTACAATTAATCAAGCAGACAAAAATCTGCTCAGGCCCAGAAGGCAGAAGAGCACCCAGAGCCACCCAGTGCTCACTCATCCCACACAACTCATTCTCATCACCCAGCAGCTATCAGTCTCCAATCCCCCGCCCCCCAATATTGCATTCCCAAAGAATATGATGTCACTAATCAACAGAGAGAGAAAGAGAAAGGTACACAGAGAGTGTGGGGTCAATGTTCATCGATTGGTCGTAACTTAACTTAAGGCCAACGGATCTTTCCCCAGGATTATTCACCGAAAATACGCCCAAAAGGAAAAAGAAGGATAACCGAGGGTGGAAAAGCTTAAAAGACGAACCAAGAAATTAAATTATTTGTGAGCAAAAGAGCAAAAGCGGAATTGAGTCCCAGGTCCAAGAGGAGCACGTGGGAATCTAGAGAAAAATGAGCATGACAACAAGGCCATACAACACACAGATACACCACACACACAAATACAGATAGACACATGTGTGGGTGTGTGCCTCAGACTGGGCAACAAGTGAAAATCCATTTGTTAGAGGAAATCGTGCAAAAAGCTTAAATACGAAGCTTAAACATAAGTAGCAACGAATGGAGCACACAACCACCCAACCACCCAGCAGCGACCCTCAAACCCACCAACCACCACCCCCACGATACATATATACTCTACTCATGCATGTACGCCTACATGTGTATGTGTGTGGGGCAGGTTCCAGGCCAAAAAACTAAATGAACCACCGACCATCTCCGCTCCACGTTCTTTGCCAGCATTTAACCGAGACCTTGCCGCTGGGTAGCAGTAATTTGTGGGGCGATTTGTAACGGGAATATTCGTAGCATTTCAGGAAATACATACAGATATGGAAGATAGATAAAAGGATACTTATTAAAGTAAAGATCACTCGGGAGTAGAGCTTAGAGGATAATCATCCCTTCATCATCGCGGTGCATCCAGTATGAGTGGAATATTTCTTTAGTGATTTCTTAGGTGATTAATTGATTGATTAGATTGTTCTCTTCCTCTATGATAATCTCAATCTTCTATTTATGAAAAAATGGAAGTGTGTCCCACTCTCGTTGTGTATCCAATATGATTTTCCTGCCGCGTTTCTTTGCCCTGCCTGCCATGCCTCAATTTCTCTCGAGTTTCCACATCTTTGTGTGGCTTTTGGTGTTGTTGCTGTTGTTGTTGTTGCTGTTGTTGGGACCTCGTCTTAGCTTTTAACGTGTTTTACCGTTCGCTTCTTTTTGCGCATAAAATGAACAGGTAACAGGACCGTGAAGCACCGTCTGCCTGTACATATGTGTGTGTGTGTGTGTGTGTGTGTGTGTGTTGTGCGTGTGCTTGTGTGTATGCTACGACCGCACGGTTCGTCTCCCTTGGGTAAATTTTTGTATTTAAAATATATGACCAAGAAAATGTTCAAACATTATTTTTTAATTTTATTTTCTTTTTTTCGGTTCAAACTTTTCTTTTTACCGCAAATCAATTTGCCTGGCCCAGAAACGAGAGCATTAGAGCCCAAGTAAGGAGCGAGCATGGAAGCAGATAAACGGAAAGGATTGTCGAGTAGGGGAAGGCGGGACGGCAGGGACGGCTGTCTGTCTTCCAGCCTGCGTCTGTGTGGCAGTCTGTGGGTCTTTTCGGGAGTCTCTGCCACTTGAATTTATGTTGCATTCAGTACTAAGATTCTTAAGCAGCCAAAAAGCCCCTTTTCGGGGGCTATGGGTCTTCGCTTTTGAGCGTATGGAAATGCATTAAGTGCTGCATGCGGGAGGATGTGCGGATGGGATTACAGACTCGTTTTTGTACCTTTGCTCCAACGGAGAAAAAACAGGAAGAAAAACAAGCCCCTAAGCAGCAGGATAATAACCCAAAAGTGGAGCCGAGTCGACTCAAGTGTTGGCTGAGACCTTTACGAGTATTCCGCGGCAGATTGTGGCAGCAATTACCAGAATGATGGATGCACACCGGAGCTGGCAGTTATTTTGACTGCTGACATTTGGACTTGGTATAAGTTTTCACTCAACTGTCGATGGATGGAATGGTTATCGATAAATGTACATTGACGTAGACGCCGAAAAGTCGGTTAGTTTTCTGCGAAAGAACAGAGAAGACTTTAAAGGGCATTGCTTTGCATAGGATTCGAATTTTCTGAAATTCTGATATTTAAGTAAATTTAAAGAGGTTTTAAGTGTATGTTTGTATGTATATAAATATCCAAACAATTATGATAAAAATAATTAAACAACAAATTTCATAAAAATGTGTATTCATTTTGCATACACTTTTAAGCACATAGATTTTCATTTGAAAATATTGTGGATACATTTTGGATAACTAAAAAATCATTTTCATGATTCATATGAAAATGTTCTGGATCAAAGTCAATTGCTTCGGATAAATGTGGATATCTTTTGGATAAATAAACAATTATTTTAAATAATTTTAAACAAGTTTAATTTTATATGAAAATGTTCTAGATCAAAGTCGATGACTTTGTATAAATATGAACAGCACTTGGATAACTTTTGGATAGCTACAAAATAATATAAAATAGTTGTAAACAAGTTGAAACTCATATAAATGTGTTCTGGGAAAAATTCAAAAACTTTTGAAATATGCGGATAAATGTGTGGAAAAAATTCGAGTTATTTGGATAAATGATACATGCGGATAAGTTATGATAAATAAAAGAATATGAATATAAAATAATTGTAAAAACGTTGAATTTCATATGACATGGTTTGGATTCAAAGTTTGGATAAATGTGGATAACTTTTGGATAAATATAAAAAGATATACAAAAATTGTAAAAAAGTTTAATCTCATATCGTGCTCTGGATCGAAGTCGGTATCTTTGGATAAATGTGGATATATTTGGATAACATTGGATAACTTCAGATATTTTCATGATTATTATTGGTCCTCACAACAAAAGTGTTGGATATACACATGTAAAAATATGCAATGCATAAACCAGATAAATTTAAATATTATTTTCTCATATTGACTTATCAAATATTTTTTTAAACACATGTGTGGATCAGTACAGATGGTCCCACCCTACTTTCCGAGAAAGATATGCAATCTTCGAATCTGATAAAATCAATCGCTGATAAGCCTCCGAAGGCTGATAAAAGAAACATGCCTTCCTCCATAAAAATCATAATATCTGAAGGGAAATTATTGAAGTAATTTCATCAATCAAGGTAATGGATCATAATATGATCATAGGCCCACATAAATGGTCGCGTTGTAATAAAAAAATTAAAGATACAAATTGATTTAAGTGCACCTGAGAAATTGTTTTTCCAAGTGTACATGGAACATTGAGACCATTGATGATTAACAATAAATAGTAACGTTAGTCTGGGGCTGGACATCGATAAGACTTGCAAAAAATATACATATACAAATAGTTGACCCGAAATATAGTCCAATGTTCAATGCCCACCAAAATTCAACAATCATGGCCACGGCTCACAAACATGGCATTAGAAGAGAAGTAAGAATAGCTCCAAATGTCCGCCAAGAGTGCGTACAATGTCGCCAGGCCTCCAGGTCGCCAGCTCAAATGCTCTGAATGGAGCGGATCGAGTCGGATTGTCGACTGTCGACTGTCGACTCTCTTCCCTCTTTCTCGAGGGGAGAGTGCGACACACGTCGCCGATTGATGATTAGATTAGCCATGCGCCGATAACGATGGCTGGATGGGGGCTATAAAAGCAGTGTGCACTGCCCCAGACCCGAACAGACATCAGCGTGGCAACATGGCAACGAACTCTGCTTGGAGGCTCCTTTGCCTGTGCCTGTCCCTTGGGCTGCTCCTTGGCCTGAGTCATCAGGTGGCGAATCGATTGTTTACTTTCTGGGGAGTTCCCAATTATTTACATTTTGTTTTTGTGTGTGTTTGCAGGCGTCGATCGCCGAGAGCGACTTCTATACGGCCGGCGTGGTGGAGTTCCGCCATACCGTACTCAGCGCTTCCGCCTGGTCGGATAATCTGGCGGGTTATCTAGAGATAATACAGTCGGCGAATGCCAGTGAGACGGACATTATTGTCTTTCCGGAGCTGACGATCAATAGCTTGGGTCCGCAGACATTTCTGCCGGAGCCCAAGGATCAGATCGCCCCCTGCCTGACCGATCCCGATGCCTTGTACTATGCCGAGTTCCTGGTGTCCCTCTCCTGTGCCGCTCGAAATGTCAGCAAGTACCTGGTGATCAATGTGTCCGAGAAAAAGCTGTGCACGGACACGCCCGAGGATCCACGGCCCTGTGCCGCCGATGGCCTTAATATCCACAATTCGAATGTGGTCTTCGATCGGCAGGGGGTCGTCATCTCCCGCTATCGGAAGGTGCATCTCTATGGAGAGAACAGGAACACCACATACGAGCCAGAGCTGGAGACCTTCGAGACGGACTTTGGCGTGACCTTTGGGTCTTTTACCTGCTTCGATATAATGTTTTATACCCCGGCCCATCAGCTGATCTTGGAGCAGGGCATCACGGACTTTGTATACACGTCCATGTGGTTCTCCCAGCTCCCATTCCTCACAGGTGAGTGTCGGTGTCGAGTCGGACAGTCCCCTTATCTACCCTAAGTGGCATTTAATTAGAAAAGCCCTCTCAAGATGAAGTGCCCCAAAGATTAGCCCCCTCAATATGTGTACTTATCTCCGTTCCCCCCTCAACAGGTGTGCAAACCCAGGAGGCTTGGGCCTACGCAAACGATGTTAACTTGCTAGCCGCTGGCGCCAGTCGTCCCATAGTGGGCAGCACTGGCTCCGGGATCTACCATGGACGTGAGGGCGCCCTCACCAGCGTGATGGTGCAGGGCAACGGCGAGCGTAGCCTCCTTGTGGCAAAGGTGCCAAAGTATCCAGCGCGACGAGCCATCCGTAAGAGGCGCCAGAGGCGAGCTCTGAGTGACACCAGAGAGGCGATCAGTAGCTCGAACTTTACGATGAAACGGGACTACCTGGAGAACTACACGACTGAGCTTATTCCGATCGGAGAGAACCAAACCGGGAATCTTACGATGAGAGTCTGCCACGGACAGTTTTGCTGTCACTTTGACATCGAGTGGCTCCCCTTGGAAGGCGGCACTGGACGTTCAGCGAACTGGCGGCTGGGGGCCTACGATGGCTGGCGCAATGAACAGAATGTGGATGCAAATTACATACGCAACTGCGGCCTGTTCGCGTGCTCGGGTCCCACCATCGAAGACTGCGGCGGTCTGCTTTCTTCGGAAAACCTGGAGGAGCCAGGGCTGCGTGCGGTCTTCACCCGTTTGGAGATCGGGGTCACCTATCCGGAGTCGCGCGAGTTCCTCCTGATGCCAAACAGCGTGCTGGATGACCTCTTGCCCCTGGACCCATCGCGGTTTGAATGGTCACAGGAGCAGCCATCAGAGGACAGGTGAGTTCATCGTCCATCGCAGTTCGCATTCTCCAATCTCTAAATCTCCATTTGTCACGAAATTTTCGCTATAGCCACCTGTATGAAGTTCGCCATGCCCTGCGCGGTTCTGTCGAGGTCAGCAATCTTCTGACCTTTGGCATCTACGGTAACTACTACGATGAGAAGTGTACCTTTGGGGTCGGCTCTGAAGAGCAGCAAGTGGCCTGTGGCTACAGGAATGGATCCTCGCGTCTGGCACTCTTTGGCGCTGGTCTCCTAATGCCACTGCTACTCCTCTTGCGGGGCTGATCATCCGCTGGCTATTACTCAACGTGTTCGCTTTCTTTTTATATACATACATACATACCTAGTTTAATTTAAGGATAAGAGGAATGGTAAGCGGCGTGCCTTCATGGCTTCCATTCCCATCGAAATTTGCGCTAACTTGGTCGCAATACTGGTCCTAAGCTATATTCAGATACATGGAAATATATCCCCAAAGAGCGAATATTATGGTGAATATCTTCTAAGGGGCATATTCAAAATGTATGAAAATGTATATAGCAGTATAGTATATACCTATCAGGAGGGTCGTCCGGGTTAACCTAACCTATAGTATATACCTATACCAGCTAGAAGGAGGGTTTCCCTACCCGCACTGAATACCTCGATATGTTTTTTGCTTACTTTTGTTACTCACATTCAAGGCCTTAGCTCGGATTCAGATTCAAAGTTGCAAGAAAGCTCTGAGCTAGCTGAAATCTGTAAGGCAAATCACTCACAGGGATGGAGGCTGTCTCCGATCCAAAAGTGTGTCCCAGAGATTCAAAAACTGCGTTTCGATTTCGAGCTGGCCAATCAGGAGGCCTGTAACCCTTGCCAGCAAGAAACCCCAACATGACGAAAGCGTCGCACATCTGCAGAAGGAACAGCAGGAGCATATTGCCACAAGCAAGGAGTTCATTTTGAGGCTAACCCAGGAAAATCAGAATGAAAAGGCGTCTGAGGTCCCACTATGCGTGGCACTTCTGAGCGAATATACAAAACTGTAACTCAAAATTATGACTTTTGTCACATATTTTCGGCTGAGGCCACACCACACTGCTCGTTGGTTCTATTCCCGGTTTGCGTTTCAAGGTGGAGAGACAATCGTCTTTCTGGCTCTATACTCAAACAAGGAGAAGAAGGAACGGGTAATATCTTAGATGATGATACGTCTAATATTTCCTCGTAAACAGAGCTAAGATTTTACAAAACTAATTTAAAAAAAAAACAAATACAAAGACATCTTTGAATTCTTCATCTTCTTGGGCACAACATCTTCGGTATTGGTGGAGTCTGCTTTCCATTTATTTGATGGCAGATGGCAATCCTGTAGACGACCTCTAAATAATAGAGACTTGTTCTGAAAAGTGCATGAGATTCCAATTGAAATTGGTCCGTCTTTGGAACAATTAAGTAGTCCTCAATTCGTTCGATTTTGTTTCGCCTAAAAGGCTGCCACAGATGGAAGCAGATGGAATGCTCACTGAAATTAAAAAATAGCAACAACAAGAGCGAGAGGCGTTGATTAGCCGCGATGATTATCTACGAGTATATACGATAAGATTGAATGGAGATCTGTACAGATAGTTCGAGCACACAAGGCATGGCGTGATTGCCTCAAGAGAGACAGAGAGAACGAGAACCGGGAACCGGTTGGGCTCTCAGTCTGGCTCTAGCGTCTTTCGAGAGAGGATCAATGTGGCTAAAACGCTGGCTGGTTTTTTGTGTTGTGGTGACGGTGCACCTTGCTGCACGTCGTCCGATCAGAGCCGATGGTGATTTTTACACAGCTGGCGTGGCAGAGTTTCGACCGGCGGCGTTCGGTGGAAGTTCCGAGCAGCTGCTCGAGGAGAATCTCTCCGCGTATCTGGAGCTGATTGCCGCTGCCAATGGGACCAGCGATATACTGGTTTTCCCCGAGGCCACCCTCAACAGTGTGCTCCAGCTGACGGCGGTGCCAGCACAAACGGAGAACAGCCTGTGCGAGACACACGATGGGGATGATCCCCAGGTGGCGGAGTTTTTGCGGCGATTGGCCTGTGCGGCACGCAGTGCACGCACATATTTGGTGGTCAATGTCAAGGAGCGGGCAGAGGATCCTGCCACGAGTAGGGGATACAACATCTACAACACCAATGTGGTGTTCGACAGGAACGGGGCGGTGGTGTCTCGGTATCGCAAGTGGAACCTCTACCTGGAGCCGCTTACCAATCGCACCGAATCCGCAGAGTTGGCCATCTTCCGGACGGACTTTGATGTAACCTTCGGGCACTTTATCTGCTTTGACTTGCTGTTCTATACCCCGGCCCAGGAGATGATTGAGCGCTGGGGAATACGCCATGTGATTGTCACCAAAATGTTCAACTCGGAGCTGCCCTTCCTTACCGGTAAGACAGGGAGATCTGTGACAGAGGATCACCTATATTTCACTTTTCACTTTCTTTTTGGCTAAATCCGTTCTTCCTTTTGGCAGCTTCCCAACTTCAGCAGGGCTGGGCCTGGGCGAACAATGTGACTCTGCTGGCGGCCGGTGCCAGCATGCCACTGGCAGGGTTCAGTGGCAGTGGCATTTATGCCGGCCAGCGGGGTGCCCTCACCAGGATCATGGTGTCCGATCAGGCGGAAGGTCAGCGACAGCTGCTTCTGGCCCAAGTGCCTATCGGTGAGTCGCCATGGACGCCCCCAGAAGAGCCTATTCCGGATGAAGGAGAGGGTGCGACAGTGCAGCTGAAGTTACTCCAGCAGCCTGACATGGGCAGTTTCACCACCATTGCCGTGCGTTTGCTTGATTGGAGTTCGTCGAGCGGGCGGCTCTGCCAGGCGGATCTCTGCTGCGATTTCGTGCTCACCTGGAAGCTGCTCAGTGCTCAACCCCAGTACCACTATCGCGTGGGCGTATCCGTGGCAGAGCGTCGCTACGAGGAGGAGCAGTACAGCTCCATTCGCGTGTGCGGCCTCTTTGCCTGCCGCAATGCCAGCCTCGAGAGCTGCGGCCTGCTCAGCAATCAGCAGGAAAGCCGCGACGAGGGCGTGAATTTCACTTCGGTGAAGATCAGCGGGGAGTTTGTCCAGCGGCCGCGCCGCCTGCTGATGCCGAGCACCCTTACGTCCTCACTGTATGCGTTGCAGCCTTCGGACTTGAACTGGACCATGCTGGAGGTGCCTGGGAAAAACGGCCACACCCGCACGGAGCTGAGGCTGCTCCAGCCACAGAGCAACCTGCTTACCTTTGCCATTTACGGAAACTACTTTGAAGAGTTCGCCTCCGATGGAGGAGCGGGCACTGCAGCAGCTGTTTGGCAGGGAATTCTGACGATGTGCCTCCTGACGATGGTGACGCATCTTTTGTGGGAATAATAATAATAATAATTTCACAAGCGAAATGTAATTGGTTTGGTATGAACTTTATTCTCTAAAAATCTTACAAAATGCACAAAATTTAATTAATTAATTGTTCGAATATAAATACTGTATGTTTTCCCAACTATCAAGTCCCCAAAAGTCACTTCTTATACACTGAACGCTATATATATGTATACCTAATAATACTGGGGTAGTCAGGCAGCAATTTAGATTGGTGGCCTTGAGTCTTTTAGCAGACAATGATAATCCATCATAGAATGAGTTATATTGATATTGATCCAAGGTATATTGTTGTCCAGGCATATGAGCTTTGAAAGAAAACTACCTGTTCTACCTGTTGCTATTGGAACATATAAGAACGTATACAAATAAAAATATAAATTACATATGTACGGTTAGTATAATTTATATAATATGTTGACCTTGTGTTTTTGGCTTTGAAAATTATTCTAAAATAGTATATTTCAAGTGATCCATTCGAATGCAAAATAATCGCACTAACAAATCTTGAATGCTTTCAATATACACTAATTGCTCATAATTTTCCAATAAACATGGTTTAGTGCTCATAAATCACGAGAGGCACACAAGAATGTTATTTACATATTTAGACACAATACAGAAAACGTTTTTGGTTTCTTTTGCCGCCTGACAGATCAATAAAATGAGTGTGCTCGGGGGTAAAGTACACTGTGTACTTTTTTTAAAGCTTGTAACATGCAACTGTTTTATTGTCCTATACCTTTTTTTTGTACGTCAAAGGTAGATAATTCTGGGGAATTAAGAGCAATCGGTGTGATAAGCTTCATTGCTTTTTAAAAGTGATTCACCAATCTTTTGAAATTGAATTAAAAAACAATTGCAAAGCAAAGAAGGATCACAATGTAATCTATTTTATGTATTATATTGGATATTTTATGTATTGTGGTTTTCCAATTCAAAATGGCTTTCGTTTAATATGTTGTTCTTTATATTATCGCCAAAATTGTATCAACATATTATTTTTCTGTTATTTCTCAAAGATTATTTTAGATTTAGAATTAATCTAGTAATTTCCAGTATTTTTCTACTATTGTCCTAGTACATAAAAGGTACAAGAACGATCTCTTGCATGGAAATAAAAGGCATAGACTGCCTATCATTTAGCTATCGTTTTCCTCTTATGCTGCTCTTGAACTGCTGGCTAACAGTAATTAAGTGTTACACACACACTATGATAGCCACACAACGGGGTCTATTTGGTTGCCTTATTTATGTGAATTGTAGGCGGAGCAGAGCAATCCAGATCGGGGAATGGTGTCAAGTTCATGTCATTAAAGGTGTGATTAACAAAAATTAGTTGCTGCTTAACGGAACCCCAAAAACAATCTCCAAACACACACACCCACACACATACATTCATAGAGTGAGGGAGAGAGACGCAGAGAGAGGAGACACATCCGCAGGAAAAGGGACACTCAAGGCACCCACCCACACGGCCAGAGAAGAGCAACAGTGTGCCGCTGCTGCTGCGACTGGAAGGCAACATCAACAACCAACCCCCCCACTCACCCACTCGCCCACCCACACTCAATTACCCCTCTAAGCTTTCGCCCTATCAGGTGTGTGAGCGAAGCAACACATGAAACGGACGCCAGCGTCGACAGCGACGCTCTGCGTTGGCGCAGAGAAGTTTTCATTCATTTCAACTGTTGCTCCCCCACTTGTTAGCACACACGCGACTGCGACTGCAACGTCGACTGCGACGGCGACGGCAACGGCGACTGGAAGACGTTGATAGGAGCGCGAAGAGGGGACGATGGTAGGCTTCCAGTCGTGGAGAGTACAAGATGCGTGTGAGCAGGGTATTTTCGTTTGAGGTAAGGCATAGCCGTTCTTGTGAGTTCATTTTTGTATCCCCTGTACCCCCTTTCCCGGGGGGGTCGACCTGTGTGCATACTTTACCATTGATGGCTACCCTTTCTCTCTGGAATCGTCGTAAAAGTAAACTCCATAGGGCGACCCACGGTATACTAATAAAGGTAGTCGTATCGGCTCGCTCGCTCTCTGTTTTGCTTCTTTCGATTCAGTCTGTTGTGAACAGTTGTGAGAGTGTCTCTCTCTCTTCTGTCATTTTGACACTTACGAATACCTTCTTTGCTGCTCTCTATGCGACTACCTTTATTAGTGTACTCTGGGGCGACCCACTTGTTCTTGCGTTCAGTGCGATCCCTCTGACACTGCCCTCACCTCACATGAATATTGCTTGCGTGTGGCGGCCAACCTGTGTGCGTGTGTGCTTGCGAGTGTGAGTGTGTGCGTGAGTGTAGAGATTTTCAGAGTTTTGACTGCGTTATATTTGCCTTGAATTATTCACACAGATATGTTTTATGGATTCCATAGCAAAGTCGATGGCAAAGGAGAGCTTCGCTGCGCTGCGCTTTTGGCCGCCTCGCACGAGGCGGCCCAAAAATGCAATTAAAAAGCGCAGTACCACTGTAGCTCCCCCTCTTGCACTCCCACTTCCCACTCCCGACTGCCACACGCTCTCACGGCCACCATTCCCCCCTGGTGTCATGCTGCTGGAGCCGACATCCAGCCACCGACTTTCGATTCGGCTGGCTGTCTGGCCATTCGGCTCCTGTTCGGGCACGCCGTCGTCGTGGGCATGGTGCTGCCGGCGTCGCTGCCCGACGCGTTGCGTGCTGGCTGCCGCATGCTGGCATTCTGCGAAAGCTTTCAGCGCGTGCAACATCCAGTAGGCGTTCAGCCTCCGAGCGGATAACATTGCGTTGTTGTAGTTCTTGGAGTCCAAGCAAGACAGACACGGTCTCTATATTTCTCTTTCTCTCTCTATCTTTCTCTCTGTCTCTCTCTACCTCTCTCTCTCTCTCTCTCTTCCCATCTTACCACACACACACACACACACACACACACAAAAATAAGCTATAAAATCTACAGTTAAAAATCGAGTTTTCTAAAAGTTTTCAAAAAAAGTGCGTGTTTTAAAATTTTGAAAAATAAAAGGAACTTGAACTCCGTTAAAGAAAGGATTTCTAAATTGATTGCAGTTAGAAATTCAAAATTGAATAAACATTTTAAATTCGAAACTTAAAAAAGAAGGAAATACAAAATCTTAAACTACAAAATTAATAAAAAAAGAAACATTTTTAATGGAAGAGGACTTCAATTTTTCGAAATGTACTTGGGAAATCGATTTGAAATTTGAATAAGAAACCAATTTGAGATTTGGCAAACATGAAATTCGAAATTGGATATTTGTAATATGAAATTCGCGATAAAAATTGGTTGCTTTTCTTCCCCTAATTTGTTTTTGTACATTTTTTGTTGTAAATGAGTTTTTTTATGTGTTTGTGTTGAAAGTTTTGGTCCTTTGGTTTGGTCCTTTCTCTCGCTTTCTGCCTCGGTGGTAGAATCGTTGATTTGAAAATCGTGGATTTCTTCAGCGCGCGCGCGAATTCTTGTTCTAAAATTCTACGAGTATATGGTTCGGCAGTTCTATATACATATATAATGATCCATAGAGCACACACACACACACATATACACACACAAACTTTCGCATGGAGACACACACACACACACGCATAAGAAGTCCTAATGTTGTTTGTTGGTTTTTTTTTCGGTTATTGTGGTGATTTTGGCAGAGACACCAGAATATAAAAGACAACTCGAAAAGCTGATCAGCGGAAAGAATTCTAAATTGAAAAGAGAATTAATAAAAAAATCAAATCAAATCAAAAGAAAGAAGGAAAAATTGAAAGCAAAATAAACAAAAAAAAAAAAAACAAAAAAAATACAAAAGGTGAATCGGAAAGGCGAACGGAAAGAGCAGTCGGACGGAGAACGGAGAAGGCCATTCAACCGATAAAAGGTAAATGCCAATGTTTATCGAATATTTTATTTTGAAACATTTACAAATTGCTGAATATCACGATTATCACGCATTCGCAGTGTTGCACTGTTGTAGTGTTGTGAGTTGCGTTTCTTTATTGGGATATAATATTTTGGGGTTGAAGTGATGCAAACACATGAGGAATAAAAAGTTCCCTTTGGAAAGGAAGGTAGAGATTAATCCATAAAGCGAATTTGTGAATTCAAGGACCACCTCTAGGGCAGTATTAGCATCAATCTTTGATTCTTGTAATCCTTTCAAATCAATATGCCCAGGGATTTGCCATATTGCAGTGCCCCCCCCCATTGGGCTTTGGCAAAACGGGAAATAGAGGAAATGCATTAGTCTTTCTCTGGGTTGCACGGAAAAGGGTTTAAAAAATAAAAAAATTGATGAATGTGCGATTTCAGTTCTAGGAAACCCCGTTTCGGCATGAAGAAACGTAAATGCCAATGTCCATCGAATACTTTACAAAAAAAAAAGAAATAACTCATACGCAGTGCTGCAGTGGGAAAGCATTCCTCTGAGTTCCGTTGTGGAATTCTAAGAATTGCAATTGCATTTCAGCTCTTTTCAGAAATATGTCTGCCAGAAGTGCATTAAATTTAAGTCTTATTTAAGGACTTGTGTTTTTGAATAAGCCTTGGTACCCAATTCAATTTAAGTTTTATAAAAATGAAAGAAAATAATAAAAATACGAGTTGTATGTGCAACATTGAATATGTTTTAAAAGTTTTGAATGGGAATTTTGTAGGCTTTTGGGCTTTGGAAAAGAAAGTAAGGAAATATTTTGCTGCAAAAGGTTTTCTCCAATGAAAGGTGTCTGCAAACGGCGGCTTGCATAGGATTTCTTCCTGTCATCTCTGATTTTGGTTTTCTTTTCTCTCTTTTCAGTATTCTCCTCCTTTTCGCTTTGCTATTTTCTCATTTGTTTATTTTTCCCCCAAATCGCTTCATCGCTCACATTCTCCTTGTGTTTACAATTTGATTTTGTAATTTCCATTTTCCGTTTATCTTTTACGAATTTTTCCTTCCATTTTCAAATTTGTCTTCTCATTAATCGTTCATTGGTGTTTGGTTTTCTCATTATTTTCTTTGTAATTGGCGATTCTCTTTCATTTTCCTTATTGTGCCGTTCCTTTCGTTTGGAATTAAGTTTGATTTTTCCCCTAAATTGAGTTTGAGATGCAACCTTTTCATCCATCATTTGCATCTTCTTCGAAAATGCGAACATCTTGCGGGTCCATTAGGTCCGGTTCCCTCGTGGACGGCGAAATGTTTCAATAAATTTTCCAATTTTCCAATTTGATTCTCTCGCTATCTCTATCTCTATCGCTCTCGTTCTGTTTATGTTTCTGTTCATCTCTCTCTCTTTCCATGTGCTACGTTTGTATTATTTATGCACATTTGCTCTGTAGCAAATCAAATTCTGCCAACGGCCAGCTTTGCGTATGATTAATATCTCAAAATATGCGCACGATATGTGCTGTGATCCAAAAGAGAGAAAGAGAGAGAGAGAGAGGGGGGTGCAATTTTTGAAGGGAAGTGTGTGTGGCATGTGGCATGGGATTATTGGAAATGTTTCTTTCTTAATTATTGGCCAAACGGCATTAAATTTTTCAAGTATTTACTAAAGCTTAACAAAACACACACAACACACATAAATACACGAAATAAAAGAAAAGAAATACATACATATGTGTGTGTTTATGTACATATGTATATGCGCCACGATTTTCTGATTTTCCCGATTTTCACGAATTTCCACTAAATAAACTTTTAATTGTGTGTATTGGTTTGGTATACATTGCGAGTACGAGTAAGACTACAAATACGAGTATATATTGTACGATTATAGAGCGATAGCTGGAGGAGGCATTTGCCAGCAATTGGCAGCTGTTCGATCGACGAGTACACTGCCAAAAATATCCATGTATGTTACCAACATCCACTTGAAATATGTACTTCTTTCCTTAAGCATCTGTGTTACTTCCCTACGGCAATTGTTAACAAAAATACAAGAAAATTGTTCTTTGTTGTTATTATTTTGAAGGACTTATGGCACTTCATGGCGAAAGCTGTGGGGATGTTGAGATTTTTTTCTGTTTTCAAACTGGACGATGTTTGCGATGTTACAGAGTATGCAGGAGCTCTGAAGCTGGAAATTTGGTTTAGCTTGTCTTATTTTAAGGTTAATAAAACGCTTAAATATTTGTGGCTTGTAGAAATGTTTTTCTTCCAGTATTCCTTTAATTTAAACTATATATATATATATATTCCTTGTGGAGGATTTTAGTTAATCAATTTCTCTGGGTGTATTTTCGGATAATTCAATAAAATCGCATTCTCTGCCGCTCTCTAGCTTTCACTCTCTCTTTTTTAGTTCTTTGTTCCTTATTCTCTCTTTCTTGATTCTTTGCCTTCTTCATGTCTCTCTTTCTGGCAATCTCCTGCTCTTTCTCTCTCCCTCCCTCTTTCCTTTATAGGTAGTATATACATTTATTTCGGTCGCTAAATGAATTGATTATAAATCCCATTTGAGCGTCTCATTGAACATAAACCTTAACATACGTATATACAGTACTACTCGCACGATTCGTACGATATATGTATGTATGTATGTACATATGTATGCAGATGTATTTACTCGCATTTCGATGTATATTTATGTTCAATATATAAACAATTAGTGGGGAATTTGGTGTGTGTGTTTTTGAGTCTGGTATTTCTTTGGGGCCGCCTGAACTTTCAACTTTTTTGTTTTTGGCACTGCTTTTCCATTTCCATTGCCCATTTTCATTCTTGTGTTTTTCTGGAAGGGACTGCAAATTGAATTAACGCTAAACGTGTATGTAAATGTGTATGTAATGCCGCGATCTAAAAACCAGAAAGCAAATACAAATACACTTATCCAACGCATACACATGGACACGCATAGACAGATAGACGGACGGACAGAGAGGACAGAGCGGATAAGCGGACAACTGGCGTACTGAGCGACATGTAAACAGAGGCAGAAGCAGAAGCAGAGCCAGCGGCAGTGGCAGTGGCAGAGGCAAAGGCAAAGGTAACAAATGGCTTTTCAAATAAATTAGCGGGTGGCATTCGTAAACAGAGAAAGATGCAGAGATTTACAGAGAGGAGAGAGAGAAAGATGCAGAAAGATAAAAAGAGAGGGATGCAGGTATTTAGAGAGAGAAAGAGAACAAATAAGCAGAGAAGGAGCTGCTGTGTGTGTGTGTCTTCTTTTTTAGGGGTCGTTCCATCAATTGCC
This sequence comes from Drosophila algonquin, assembly GCA_035041765.1. Lineage (NCBI taxonomy): Eukaryota > Metazoa > Arthropoda > Insecta > Diptera > Drosophilidae > Drosophila > Drosophila algonquin. The sequence goes on along the minus strand of JAWNKY010000209.1, from coordinate 4,118,017 downwards.
GATATTCAATGAATTTCTTCACTTTCTTGCAACATTATCTGCTCCACCAGGCGTATACGAAATCTGCTGATATTCCATTCTATTGCCCATAGAAATACCAACCTGTTAAGGTCGAAAAATAGTCGTATACACTCTTTGAAGGCAGGTTTGAAGGTCTTTAAATCAAAGCTAAAACTGAAGCAAAGCTCAAACATTGCCTAAATTATGTAGAATCTAGTCATTAATTAGTGTATTAATTATAGTGTAACTCCATAGCGAGTCCCATAATGAATAGATCTAAATCGCTGATGCATTCGAAACATTTCTATTGTTAAACTTCATCGTCAACTCTCGCTCCCACGTGGCGCTACACAAAGAGAGAGAGGGTTGGAATTCCATAGGGAATTCCGATTTCCAGCAACTTTAACCGGTTGCAAGTGGTTTGATCAGATTCGTTTGCTTGCCTTCCTTTTTTCTATTCAATCTGAAGGACGTCTGGACGCCACGAGTGTTTCAATTAACCATTAGATGATGCTTAGGGGCATTCGAATGGGGCATGGGGCCAGGGGCTTTGCACAGAAGGCAATCCATTAATTATACAATTAGAACTCGGACTCGGCAGATGCAGCAGCAAGAGCAGCAGCAGCCACAGCAGGTGCAGCAGGGGTGGGGTGGCAGGTGCATCGTGGAAAATCTATCTATGTGTGTTTTGCTCTCTATTTCTTTCTGTGTGTGTGTGTGTGTGTGTGTGTATGGTTCTCTTTCTTCTTTTGTGCTGTTTGCTGTTTGCATCGTCTGCCCCGCCGTTTGATATGTAAAATTCAGACTGTGTTTACCTTGAAATATGCGCCATGTCGCTTTGCCACTGATGCGAGAGTTGAATACTCGATGGAGCACACACAACCAGTAGGAAAAGGAGAGAAAGGGCAGCAGGGAGAGAAAGAGTGTACCAGCGAAACGGAGAGAGCATTGCTGAAATGTGAAATGCTCGTGTACATTGTACAACATTATGTTGCCCCCGACTGCCCGACTGCTGTCTTCCTGCCTGACAGGTGAACTGCTGTACATGGGTCCTCCTCGATTGGGGGCAGATGAGAACTGCCGTGGAGCAGGGGTCACGGGGTCACACGGCAGGTGCACATGCACGTGCCCCTGGCTGTCACATTTGATGAGTTGCATTCCCTGCCCCATGGGGCAGCCCAAAAACCACTGGGGAACTCCGATGCCCCTGTTTTCAACTGTCATTGGTAGTGCGGAGTCTCGTCCAGTCATTAACCAGAAAGATGCATCGAGAGGGGGGCCACAACGTTTCCTTTCCCCTTTCCCCTCTTGCTATTGCTATTTCCCATTTACAGTTTCTGCATTTGTTCGCTGGAGGGGCATTCAGAAATGATTTGAATGTTTCTGCTCTTGTTGTGTTAATCGCTGCATTCACGCTTAACCACTCGTTACTGCCGCTGATGCAGTCGTTACGCAGTTCACTCGTTGGGGGTTCTGCCGCTGTTGCTGTCGTTAGGCAGAACACTCGTTGGGGCTTTTTTTCCGCTCTTCATCTCGTTGTGTACATAATTATTGTTAATGTTTACGCCACTCTTTGAGTCTGAGACTGGGGTTGTGAAGATGCCTGTCCTGTCTATCCTTTTTGTTGGTGTAGCTAAATCCATTTATGTCTGTTTATAAGGTATCCTAGAACTGATACTCGTGTACTCGTTGAGAATAGCCTTATAGTGCTGTGGTACTCGCTGCTGTGGTACTCGCTGCTGAGCTACTCGCTGCTGTTAAACTCTTTACTGCTTCTCACCATTCGCTATACACTATAGGTTCTTAGCAAAACTGATCTGTGGATATGGATAACCATTTTCCCTGTCCATTTCCATTAATTTCGCTTTCCAGAAACCAATTTGTGCAAAGTGGTTTCCCACCTAGAGATCTGAAACACTTTAGGCTCTCTGGTTACAAATTGTGCAACATGGTGCCTGCAGTAGAAGCAATTACAAGTCAATACATGAAATTCGTGATATGCCCCTCACCTTGGGCCTGAAATTCATATCTCTGGAATTCGCCACACTCAGACAGCCCGCACACAGACGGACTTAACCTTCGACCTGTGAGGCAGTTTCAGTTTCAGTTGCACGCCAACTTGCCTCCTTCCCTCCTACCCAGTCTGCATGTGCTTTCCCTAGCTTTCCCCTAATGTCTCCTCTTCAGCACCATTTACGGGGCAATAGCATTTCCTTGTCTAAGGAAAATTCAATAAGCCAGAGGACGCATTTCCGTTTTGCAGTTCAATGATTCATCCATTGTGCAGAATGCGGCATGCAACATGCCGTTGGATCTCTCCCATTCCCCTTCTGTTTCTATTCGCCCTGTCGTTTATCTCCTTCCCCTTTTTGATCGCCTTGGGGACTGCACTCCATTTGCCTTGCGGGCATTTTGTTGTTTGTCGTCCCTCTGTGGTGGTCCTCTGTTAATTCCCATTCACTACTTGTCTCCCCTCTCCATCCTCTCCTGTTCCCCCTGTCTCCTACTGCTATTTCTACTGCTTTGTTTCTTCTGCTCTCTCTCTCTCTTCTGCTGTATGCAATTACATTTTGTGTTTATTTGCGGCTTCATCTCCAACCCAAAGGCTGCAAAACTTTTCGCTCATTTTCCACACTCAAGGAGGAAAATCCCTCTCACTCAGGGGTTGAGTGCCAAGGAGGGGGGAGAAGCAGGAGGCGCCACGGCTGTGGGGTTGGCAGCATAGGAGGTTCGACATTGAGCGGCAAGTGCAGGTGCAAAAGGAGGCGGAGGCGGCACCCTGGGAGCGCACGTTTTGTTAACCGCGAATACATTTTAATTAGCAGCTAAAATATTCAAACTGAAAATTGCCCTTTGCCTGCGGGGTGGCCCGGAGACCAACAAACATACACACACACACAGCCGAATGACGATGAACACACACACACCGAACCTCTGGCACCCACAAAGCGACCCCCTCCCTCCAGCACCACGTGCTGCAAAAACCCAGCAACTCCCCCTATATATCCTTATATTCCCTGTTTGTTGTATACCCTGTTTCGCAGCCGAGGGTATTACAATTTGGATACGTTTAATGCAAATTCAGAGAACTGGCAACAGTCAAAAAATGGTTTATTTCATTGCAAGGTTATTTTCAACACACCTGTTATATGATTGTTATTCTCTTTGGAACACATTCTCATTGTGTGCAATCTCTGAGTGATCACTGATCACTGATACTCGTTGTGGCTATACTTCTTGTAGTTATACGCGCTGTATTAATACTCGTAGTTGTTGTAATCGTTATGGTTATACTCGATTTAGTTTGACTCGTTGCTGTATAGTTCCTTAGACTCGTTATCACTCCGTCTCGCTACTTTTTACCCGCTATAGTTGCTAAAAGTTGCTTCAGATTGCTCCCATTGGTTATATAATAAAGTTCTGTGGTATAAAATATGCAATAAAAACTATATTCATTTTGTGGCTTAAATTAAATTCAACCACAGTAGTTGCTTTCTTCAGAGGTCTAGGGTATCTAAAGCTTCGACTATCGATTCCTTGGCTGCCTTTGCCCCTTGTTGTTTTTGCCCTCAGAAAGTTTGCCAGCTTCCCTCTCAAACATGATGCTATGAATTTACACAGTTTTGAGCGGAGAGAAGCAGTGCGAGTCGAGTGGAGTGGATCAGTGGAGTGGCAGGTGAGAGAGGATGTGAGAGGGAGAACTTTTCTCTAAATACTTGCCAAAATATGTCAGCAAAGGTAATCGAAAGGGAGAGAGAGAGGGAGAGCGAGGCAGAGAGCGAGGGAGAGAGCGAGGTGCCCTTGGTATATAAAATAATCATAATCATAAACGTAATTTTTAAAGACTTTTGCAAGTCTTTTTTTCTTTTTTTGCTGAAATAAGAGAAAATTGTTGAATTTTCTAAGACGGTGTCTCCTGCTCATGAATTTTAATTTGAATTTTGTTTTTTTTTTTTTTTTTGTTTCTGTGTGTGTGGCTTTTTTCATTGAAATGCGAAAATGAGAACGAGAAAACTTTGCACATTCCTGATAAAAGATCAAACAGATTTTGTCCGGCAAAGAAGCAAAGAAAAATACAATATTTCAAGAATTTCGAAAGGCCTCAGACTTTGATGAGAGTGGCGAGGAGTGGTGAGTGCTGTAGGGGATGATTGTAGGGGATGAGGCAATGCTAATTAATTTTATCTGTTGTACAATAAATAAATGATGGCAATCACATTTCCATTTCCATTTCCCTGCTTTTCCTACACAACCATCCGCCGCCTCATGTGGAATGATGTGACAATAATTGTAAGGACATTCGGCATAAAATCCCGTATGAAATATGATGCGCTAGACGATTAAGTTGTAAATAATACGCCTTCATCGAAATTCTTGTAATGTTCTTAAACCTGAAATATATTTAAATTTTTTTGTAAGAAAACACAAATCAGCCTCTCATTTTCAATTCAATTATTGAAAATAGCTTCTTAATGCACGTGTACATCCACTTCCAAAAGGGAAGCTTAGGTTCCAACTTTTATGTTGGCTCGAACATGTTCGTTACTGAACTTGTTACACCTTCACTTCGTGTGAACGAGCACGATCGAACCTTTTACTGCTGCGCCAAACAATGTGTATTCCGATGCCATGTACCATTCAAAATATGTATAAATCTATTGTATTTTCAAACGAAATACCTACTTCTGCAGATGATATTTCATTAAATTCATATTTTTTTAAATACAAACCACTAAGCTTCAATTGGATATTGAGTGTTGGCCAGATAGATTTCCAGAGAAAGAGACCCAGAGAGAGACTTGAACAGAGAGAGACTTCCAAGAGAAGGATTCTCCAAGAGAAAGTTTCTCCAGGCAAATGAAATATTCTTGCCTTCAATTCACTTCATGTCCTAACCATATTTTGACAACTGTTACCGCAAAAACCCACAAAAATAAGCAAAAACCAGAAAAACCAGCAAAGCCACAATAAAAAAGCGCCTGAACAAAAGAGGATATGAAGGGAGATGTGGCATGTGGCAGGAGGCAAAAAAAGTAACGGCTTGGCCAGCTGTGTCATCCACTTGTGGTTATTTGTTGTCGGAGAACTTTGCCCGCCACAAAGTTGTGCGCTTTTTGCCGATTTTAGCCAGCTCTAATGTCCCACTGTCCTCTGTAGCAGGAGCGCCTTTTGTCCCTGTATCCCTGTACCTCAGTGTCTCAGTATGACAGTGTGTGTCCTGGGTCCTGTGTGTCATGGCTTCAGCTTTGGCCGAGAAAGAGCTCCTGCTTTTTTTCAGCTTTAAAAAGCCAGTCGGTACCAAAAATCATATCATATGAAACTTTTTGTTTTTTGACGAGATTTTTAATGTTGTACACATTATTTTTAAAGATTATAGTTTAGAACATTTTCCAGCAATAAATGGTCGGACCGAACAGCCATAACTGGAGTCTATTTTAGAATTAACTTTTTTTAGTTTGCAACATCCAAAGAAAAGTAGAACAAGATCATAAATTACAGTCGTTTGGATGAGAATAGTCAATAATATTTTTAATATTATAGGAAATAAGTTTCAGAAGAGTTGAAATGGAGTCATGGGCGCATAGCGAGCATTAGCTTATGTAGTATTTGCATTCAAAAGCTAAATAAATCATAAAAACAAAACACTAAGCACATTTTGAACATCGAGCATGCTCGATCACTCCTCCAGTCTGAGCCAATCTTGTGCTCCATTAGCAAAAATGATTCAAACTTGTATGTTTCGAATCATTCAAGAAAACTCCGTATCAAATGAAAGCTTGTTTCACGTTGAAATACGCAATGCAATCCAAGTCAGTAATATTCCTTTTCTGAAAAAATGTCTTTGCGGAGTTCTATTTTCTTTCAGATGAAGATAGAAATCATGCCTTTGCACAAGAAATGGAATGACTCTCGAATATATCCCAGGGATACACAGACAGACACACACACACACACACACACACACACAAATTTGCACTCACACACGCCTACACATACGCTCACAAACAAAAGCAATGCGATTCAATTTCCGCTGTCAGTTGGTGTCTTCATTTTGGCTTTTGGTTTTTTGTTTTGACTGTGAAAGCTTTTGTGGGGGCCAACTGTTGCCATGTGGCACCATGTGTGTGCCTGTGGGTGTGTGTGCAATTACATATGTATGTGTACTGCATGCATGTGTTCCTTGGGCCTCCTTGGGCCTCCTTGGGCTCCGCCTCATCGCATTTTTCTCACTCCACAATCTCACACTTTGCCATTTTCCCCTCAATGGCAAACAATTCAATTTGCCGCCGAAGCCCTTTCAATTTCTTCGCTTTCTTTTTCCATTTTCCTTTCTATCTTCTCCGTTTTCCCCACTCAGAAATATTTCAACCTTTTTTCGTCTGTGTCTCTTTTTTCGGCCCCAATTTAAGTTTTCATTCGCATTCCCTATTAAAAACCCATCGAGTCTTTGGCCCTGATTTTGATTTTCGGTTCGCTTGGCACAAATATATTTCGTGTACCTCTCGCTTGGGTCTGGCCTTAGTTGTACCCTGTAATTTGTGGGTCTCTAAATGTGGGTATCCAATGCATGTAAATGTGGACATTTATCGGCTTACATATTATTTTCGAAAAACTTGTAAGCTAAGATATTATCTACAAATCATACTAATCATTCAAATTACTAAAATCATAAACCTTGTTTCTAAATATATTCTAAATATATCCTGGTCTATATGCATATATTGATGTGGTCTAACCAAAATTCCATGGTATAAGTTCATGTAGAACAAATTCGATCCCTCAATGCAGAGATGTGCAGTTTTGAGTCTGTTTTCGAGAAGTAATCATACTATTAGTTAACAATTTACAAAAAGCAACTGCAGCAGTCTGCATTTTACTCTCTTTCATACTCTTGCCTTACGCTCTCTCCCTCCTTTTGAGCACCTGGTATCTTAATGTCGAGCCACGTGTGACTTTTGTACTCCCTCTTTCACATTCATGGACTGTTCAGATATATACGTTTTTTTTTCACCAAATATGCACTGTCTGGGTATTTTTTGATCGCAACCCTCGCCCTTATCGTGCTATAGCGTTGTTTGATTTGTGTACTTGTTGCAGTTTTGTTGGTTTTCTATTTTTATTGATTGTTGCAGTTGTTGTTGTTTATTAGCTGTGCATTTTTAAGTGTTTTGTTTTGTTTACCGTGAGGGAGGCACCAAGGCCTTGGGTGGACTTGGGTGCTGTCCAAGGGGGTGCAGGGTCTGGTTGGGGTGGTGCTTCGGGGGATTTCATTCTTATGACGTTCTAAATTATTCTACCTGTCTATACGACGTATCTACGTGTGTAATAAACAATATAAATACATTTTTGTGGCATGTGAAAGCAGAATACAAAAACTAAGGGAAGGGGGAACGAGAATGCGTTATGCAATTTACCAATCAAGCACATTGTCTGGTCTGACTGCAGTTTTCATTTTCATTGGATATTTATTACAATTCGAAGTTGTTCGATTTAACACTGGATTTTTCATTTAATTTGAGTGCAATTTTCTGGAAACTGGGATGCATTCCCAGCTCTGAAATTTGCAATTAAAATATTAAAATTGTTGGTAAAGCTTTTCGTATTCTCTGAGCATTTTCGGAATGCTTTGTTTCTTTACTATTATTCTCTCTTTATTTCAATGTTGATGTTTGACTATCCATTATTTAATCATGCGTAAAAGGGCTTAAATTTACAGCATTAAATGGTACATATGTGTTCGGATTAGTGAAATGGTTTGAAGGCGGTTTCCCAGCTAAATCCCTATTTATATTTTAAAGTATATTTTATGTAACAGAAAAAAAGTGTAGTTAGATGCTGTTTTTGTGCCTGTCATTTAATTTTAATTTCTTCAAGAAATGGTGACCCCGACATTCAGTCTATTTTTTAATTATATCATTAAAGTATTGCTTCTGCTTTTCCTCAGTTATTCTCTGAATCTTCCCTCAAGCAGTTTCTAAGTTATAATTCAATCTGTTTTTCAGTTTTCCAAGACTTCTTGTAGCTGTCGAGTCCCCTTTTTCTACTGTTCCAGTTTCCTTCTATTACTGTGCTCGTCTTCTAACACTTTCCCAACTATTTCTACAAACAGTCCTCTGGTTTTCCGCTCCTCTGGGTTCTCCCCAGAGACATTCTCCACACCATCTCACACAGTGTTTGTCTCGCTTTCAACACATTTACCCCCCATCCACGTTTCGCCTATTGCCCGGGAGAATATTCGTATAATTTCCAACGCAAACAGCAAATGCGAACAACAATTGTAATTGAGCATTAGCATAAGAAGAGGGACCCGCAGAATAAATCCCCAATTCCCACACTCCTCCCGTGGATCCTTGCCCATCCATCCGACCTTCCGTCTATCCATCCGTTTTTCCCCTCCAGAATTCCCAATGTTAAACATTAGCGACGTGGCCACAGGCCCCATCCTGTGTCCCAGAACTCCCAGAGCTCTCATTTGAATGTTTCATTTCGTTGGGGTGAAGGCGTCAATTTATTGAATTTTAATTAATTTTATTGCCCCGGCATTGTCGTAAAGCTCTTAATGATAGCATCGCAGCCCATCGCACGGGGTATTCGGGTTTTCGGGGCGGCTTACTGTATGCGAAATTTATACAAATGTTGAAATTATGGAAACTGTTGATGCTCCAAAAACATAAAAACAAATGTGCCCCCAATCCCCTACCACCAAGCCATCCTCTAGCCCCACTCCCACTGTCGGGTGCTCTGACGCTTGGGGGTGGCTGGCAGATGTCAAGGTTGAAGCAATTGTAGAGGCAGCAGCTCATTATGCCAAGCGGATGCCACTTGGCATACATTTCGGAGCGAGGCTTGCAGATGAATCTCTGACACACACCCAGAGAGAGAGAGAGAGAGAGAGAGAGAGAGAGAGAGAGAAGGAGAAGACCCCAACAACCACCACTTGGGGGTCAGGTGCAAGGTGCTACTACTGCACCCTTTACATAGAAAGAAAACACCCCGCCAATGGAATACAAATATATCATCGTATTTTCTTTTATTCTTGGTAATGAACGTACCTGAAATTTAGAAATCAAGGAATATTCTTTAAGATAAGGTTTGAAAGCTTTGGCATAAGTTGATTACTTCTCTAGAGAATTAATGATTAAAGTCAGATTTTCAATCATCTTTGATTTTTGAAGAATTCAAATGAAAAATAATAAGAATAGCCCAATCAAGCCATTCTCCAACAACATGTGCTATAGCACCTTCTGCCCGAACCAAAACTTGGTCCCAATGAGCAATCATGTATAAAAATGTCTCGAGCGATTCGAACTTACATGTTCGTCTCGAATCGTTCGAGCGTGAACCTGCATGAACCAAAACATTTAACCATTACCATATGATTTGAGCATTTGAACGAACTTCGTTTCAAAACTGACAAAACGAATACTTTTTGGATCCCCTTCCTCCCACTCCCACTCCCACACCCACACACAACCCCACTCTCCCTTAAGCGCTCCCACTCTATATTTGGAGAACTGTGCTTATGTGCCCTCTCCAGGAGCCAAATATTTGAACTCGATTTGTCGCCATTGCGTGGCCAATTAACACGCAACACAATCAACAATCGCAATCAACGGACTTTGGAGTTAATCCAAAATAAAATGTCCCTAACAATGTTCCCCGTTATGAAAATGGCTGCCCATGGGGTTCAGGGCTGAGGGCTGAGGGCCGAGGGTTGGGGTGGATAAATAGCAACACGTCGCCCGTTTTGCATGTCTAATGGTCATTCCAGTGAGCCCCATCGGTGGCACTTCAATCACTTCATCATAACGTCCCAACGCGAAGGAACGAAGGAACTCCGGAGTAGAGCATAAAATGCCAGAGAAAGGAGAGTGCGAAAGAAAAATAAAAGCGAAATAGGGAAATGGCAAAGTGGGGCCCCCGGAATGAGCCTCTTTATTACATTGCCAACATGAAAATAACGAATAAAAATTGAGTGGATTGCCCCTCAGACTTGAAGAGCCACAAAGCACAAGGAGAACATGAAAATGGATGAAGGAATGGAAAGGAACGAGGGATAACGATGCTAAAAACCAGTTGAAACTACGCCTGGGCAAGCGGCGGCATAAGTCCAGTAATTGTACGGCTGGGAGACAAACGAACTCAAAAGGATTTGAAATAGCAGCAAACGATGTGTTCAAGGGCGGATTAGGTGTGAAGCAGAGAACAGACCGGAGATGGGACTGCGAACAGATGACAGATGTTCTCAAGTAGCGAAAGAGATCAAGCGGAAAGCTCAGGGAAGATCACAATAAGCCAAGACATACGAGTATGTGTATAGGATGAACAAAAGGATAGTGCTAGAGGATGAGAACTGATGAGAGTTAGGAATCTGGAAAACTGAGAGATGGAAAAATATGTAGATGGGAGGGCGCATACGTAAGTGATATTTAAAGATATTACGATTTTGAGGATAGATCGTGCTTAAAACTATAACTATGAGACGAAAGTTACTTTAATGAGCTTGAGGTGACGCACTCCCTTGTGTGCCCAAAGAGGTGCATGCCCCAGGGTAAATTCAACGATTTCATTGAACCAAAGGTATTTTATTCTGTAATTATATTTCTGCCACAGTGTCCTGCTGTATCTTAACCAAAAATTGTCATTCTAACCACTTTCTCTTCTCTTTTCACCGCAATGCCATCACTCCCTCAAAATCAGTTATTAAAAGATTTGGAATCGCATCTCAAAAGCTGTCCAATCTGATATCTTGTCACACGAATTAGTAGACAGTTTATTGCAGAGGTGCCAATGCTCCGTGCCACACACACACACACAACCTTACTTTTGCCCTCCCCCCACCTGCCGACTCGACCTGTAACGGTGTGCCTCTCACTGGGACAATTGCATTTGTCGTCGCCCCGTTGCAAACAGTTTTCATTTCATTTTCATTTTGGGCTCCGGCTGTGTCCAAGTATGCCATGGGCTTCCGGCATTTGGCACTCGTTTTCTAGACTTGCATCAACTTCCGGCAGCACGAGACCCTCCCCGTCTCCATCTCCTTCCCTTTGCCCCGCTTCGACATCCCTTTCGAGTAGTGGACATGCCGGCAATTTACGCGAATTTCCGCTTGACGGAAATGCACAAAGTGAACGGCAGGGGCCGAGGAAAAAGCAAACGACAACAACGACAACTTGAGCCTGTCATCACATGAGGCAACAGCTTGTGCCACACCCGCCCCCATCACCACTCCATGAACCGTGTCCTAACCTTTCGCCCCAACCTTTGGCCATTTCTGTTCTGGCAATCGGTTTATTCTATTAGTTTCGCATTCAATCAGGGCCATATCGATGGGGAAAATTGAACGAATGTTTCCATGAGGCATTTGCCTAAGCGGAAAATGTCCCCAAATGGCATTTTCAACTGGAATTTGTTTCAAAGGACCCCAACTTTTACCTGAACATTAGGATTAGAGTAACTAAGAAAGCATCGTTGGAGATTTCAACTCTCATTAGATCGACTACAAAACGCTGTTGAAGATAGAGGAACTCTTAAGGCACAAGACGAATGATGTTCAACACCAAAAAGTATGCCATGTTCGTTGCAGAATTATCATGCGAGGCACACGGGACCTGACATCAAGATACCTCAAACGTTTTAGGAATATGGAAATATCTAATGCATTTAATAATGCGATGGATTCTGACTGATGTGCGATATGGTATGATGAATTCTTTAAGAGAAGAAAATCTCTTAAATCTCATTTTGCGAAAATGTAATGCCCAAAAACTCTGCCTGGCAAACTCTAAATAAAAGGAGATGAAAACCTACAACCTATAACAGAGCTTTCGATGAAAGTTAATCAAATACCCGCAAAAACTCTTAGAATTTCGGATGCAATGGGGTCAACCGCCCTTTGTGTGTACACCAAGTACACCTACCCCTCACCTCACCTCACCTCACCTCCTATTCGTATCCTTTTGGGGCGACAAACGGACGCTGCCCGCTTATTACCGCTGGCTGGAAAGTATGCTACGCAAATTGGCCGAGTGGCGCCGCACGTGAGACCAACAGCTGCTGAGGGGCGGAAGGGTAAGGGCGTCTACTGTGAGCCCTGGGAAATTACTCGCGACTAATGAGAGTGCGGCGGACACTCGCCCCAATCTGCCGTCTCCGCCGCTTTTGCTGCCGTGTGCTTACGCTCACGCTCACTTATGTACCTGCTAAAAATAAAAGGAAACGACACACACAAAAAATATCCAAAAGTAATCCGCTGAAGTAGTTTCTTCTTACTCCCGTAAGGCCACCCATACCCCCCTCCCATTCTATGCGATAAAACTAGGAGAAAGAACTTCTGGGAGAAGGAGAATAGAGGGGGAGGAATCGGAATCGGAAGAACTGCCAAGATTAGTTTCACAGCTTACAGCAATTTGTTGTGACTACAAAAGTACAATAAGAAGTCGCAAAAAAAACTCAAAGAAAGAAAGGCTAACCCCTGGATATCCTTTCAGATTTTTCTGCTACCCAAAGAGTCAAGGATCTCACAGCGGGAGATACACAACAAATAGTATCTTGATGTCGAGGCACGTGTGCCTCTACACAAGCGATGCTGACTAGTATCTTAATTGGTTTTGTATGGAAATATCTTCAGAAACAAATGAATTCTTCTGACCCACACCTGATTTGGTGAGGATTCTTTCCATGATATAGTAATCCGATCCCGAAGAAATTGCTGTGTAGTCAAATATCTTAAAATAAAGACAGACTGAATCACTTTGGATGCTGTTCAACAAACATCCAATGAGCATCATAATACTCGTAGTCCCAACCTGTGGAGAGGGTATACAAAAAGTTGCTCATATTCCGCTGAGTGGCAAGAGAAAGAGGCAAAAGCGAAATCCGAAAGCCAAAAGCAGCAAATGTCGTCGTCAACATTTGGCTTAGCAGCAGCAGCGGGTGGCAGTGGCAGTGGCTGTGGCAGCGAGTGGCAGAGGGGGGCTAGTGGTGGCAACTACTGTAACTGTAATACTTTAAGCCTTTACGCAGACGACAGCTAGCAACAAGAGAGACAGAGAGCGGGAGAGAGAGAAGGCGAAAGCGACGCGACCACAGCGCCAGCCACAAAATGCAATGATCCCCACAGTGGCACAGTGGTACCTCAGGGATATTCCATGGGATTACAGGTGTGTGTGTGAAGTGAAAAGATGATAAATGCGTCTTTCAATCAGTGACTGCTAAAAATATGTTAGCTTATCAATGAATTAAAGAGTTTATCATTCGAAAGATTGTGGAAAAGATTCTTTACAGTTTTCACAGGAGGATATATAGGCTTGCATCTTAAATGGAGACTCCAGAGACTCGATTGCGAGCGACTGATGTTTATGCAAAAAAAACTCAAAAAGATAGGCGACGCAGACATTAAAGTTCTGGAGTAAATTTCATTCAGGTTCCGCAATCTTTCGAGCCACTGTGCCATATGGTCTGGAGTGCTGCTGCTGGCTGCTGCTGGCTGCTGCTGGCTGCTGCTGGCTGCTGTTCTATTTTTATGCGACGTTGGCTAAACACTAAAAGTAGGCAAACAAACAAACAAACAGCCAGCCAGAGAAATGCTATAGAGAGATGGAGTGAGACGGCGAGGGGTAACCGCAACAAAAACAGAAGCAACAAGGACATGGCATAAAAAGGATTTACCCAAAACTGAAACTGAACCGCCAGCGTCTTAGCAACTTTGTGTTTGGTGGATCTCAAGCTGTGTGTAAGGGAAGGATATGGGAGATACATATGTAGAAGGGATATGTAGGATATGGTGGATACATATTGTGGCCAAAGAGGGGATCCCATGCATACACATGTATGTGGGGCCAGGGGCAGGAGCAGGAGCAGGAGCAGCGTGGCAGAATCACCTGATGCCCCAGACAGGCCCCCACTGCCGTGTGCACTAATCACATTTGTGTGTCGAATCGCGCGCGAACTTTTTCTACTGCCTCTTCGGCCCTATTCCTCTGTTTCTCTCTGGCTCTGTTGGTCGCTTTACTCCCCTTCTTCCTCTCATACTTCTGCATAGTTTCAGCAACTTGTTAGACATGCGCTTCCGTTTATGTTGTTTCCGTTTCCGTTTCTGTTTCCCCCTGCTTGCCACACAGTTGCCACTTCATTTTTTTTGCCCTGCCCCAGCCCCAGCCCAAGCCCCAACCCTAGCCGTAGCCGTAGCCGTATGTTTGCTACTCCCTGCTGCTGCCTGTCCCTGCTGCTCTTCTGGCCGGAATTTATGCGTGTCAGATTTTCATGGACACGCTGGCTGGCATGGGAGAAGGTGAAATGGTGTGGTGGTGTGGTGGTGGAGAGAAGAGTGGACTACAGGAGCCACATGTGCGCCATAACTCAAACTTAACGGTGCTGCCCGAGACGACTGACTTGCAGCACCTGGGCCTGTGCCCCACAGTGAGGCGCCACCCAGAGAGGGGGATTTTAGGCAGAGGATGCCATCAGGAAGATGGGTATGTTGGCCGCTGCGGCGTCGAGAAGGATTTATTTCTGCCTGGGAATATAATTTGCTTAAATATTCATCTCATGGGAGAAGGCTTTAAGAGCGGCAGCGAAAAGCAGCAGAGCCGGAGAAAGAGCAAGAAGAGCTGCAAGAAAATTGAGATTAAATCTACTTAAGCTTATAATGCACTGCTTGCTCATGCTGAACTGCTTAAAATGGAGTTTTCAAAGCAGTGTCGACATGTCGTGGGAAGCTATGCAGGCAGGAGAATCATAGAAGAGTAAGAGTATTTGGAATGAGTGGAATCAGCAGGCATCTGATAGGAAGTCAATCAGTGGAGCTACAATATAATCTCAAGAGTGGACTTAATGCAACAATTGAATAAGCGAAGAACTAAAGCTGACACTGCTTTATGAGGAGCTGGAAATCCGGCGACGATAAAGAGAATATGGAGAGTGTGAGGAGGCATCTCTCATTCAAGAATTAGCTATGCAAGCAGTGGAGTCAGTGGCAAACAAGGGTACTGCTTAACACTGCTTAGCTTCCTTCACCCACTCAGAAGCATGGCATACTTTTGGGGTTTAAAAAAGTAAGTTCACGTAAAAAAGAGCTATTTTGGGGCATATCCGACCCCCATTCGTGACCTCTTCGGGGTCAGAATCGAATTTCCGATCGATAGGCTCGTTTTTGTTTGGCTATATCTCGCCTATTTATGGCCTGATCTGGGCATGGCATATCTTTTCGTGATCGGAAGAGTCCTGCCAGCCGATTGGCTTCAGAGAGGACATCCTCTGGGGAGGGATCAGGGAACCAGTGTGCTGTGCTTGGTATAAAATAAACAATGGGTGATTTAGACTGATTGTTCCTATGGCAGCTATATGATATGGTGGTCCGATCTGGCTGATACATCATCTTAGTATAAATTGAAAAAAAATTGTGTGCTAAGTTTCAAGTCTCTACCTCAATTAGAAGTATTTTTGGCCGGCCTCCCCATACAACAGGAACCATGATGGAATGTTTTCAATTATTCAGAGCTCTTCCCCTGCCCCAGGGCATACACTTTTAAGCCGGGTTTAATGAGAGATTCACATTACGAATTCCGCTTTAAAAGAGCCCCCACCGCCCCACGCCACTCTCGACTGACTCTTCCATTGGCATTGCCGCCGCTCGGCTCCACTTCTACTTAGCCTTTTCAATTTCCCCCCCTTTTCAATTACAAACCTAACGAAACGCATCCCACAAAAGCAGAGCACACACAGATTTTTCCAAGGGTTTTCCTGTCTTTCCTGTCAGCTGTTACCGTTATAATCCTTTTCAAAATTACCGAAAAAAAATTAACAGACAAAAAAACGATGCAAGAAGGAAAAACAAATGCAAAACGACAAAATCTTTTGATGAAGTGCTGTCTGTTGAAGGATTGGTGGGGTGATGGTGCGTGATGCGGGGGACCAGACAAAGGGCGCCAGCAATTAATTTATGAGCCCCAATCCACACACACACACCCAAACAAAAGCGATGGAGAGAGAGAGAAAGAGAGCATTCGCACACGGACACAGACACAGACACAGACACAGACACAGAAACACATTAATTAATTACTGTGATTTCTTTTAGCGCTGTTGCAGCTTTTTTTCTCTTTTTTTTTGTTATTCTGCTCTCCTCTTTCTCTGCCTCCATTGCGCTGCCACTCCCACACTTTGTACACTTCGCCCCACAATTTACCGTTGATTTATGGAGGCTACTGCGCTGCCATTGCGCTTTCAGCGTATTTACTGCTTATTACAGCAACAACATTAAAGCAGTGGAAGCGATGGAAGCGAAGCAGTGGACGCAGTGGAAGCAGTACAGCAGTACAGCAGAAGGGTCGTCCAGAGGAAAGGTGAATTGTGGGTCAGTGGTTGCCTGCAAATCGTTCACGGCGGTCGCGGATTTACACTGAGAGATACAAAAAATATCCAGCCAACAGTTCCACTTATTCATCCATTAAAATCCTTCAAAATCAAATCCAAGAAATAAGTGTGGCTTTGAGAGCAGTAGGAGAAGCCCTGCTGTATCTTCTGGGTTTGTGAATGAATGGTGTGAATATCTTCTCGATGGAAGTCTGTCCTCTCCGTGAGCTGTCCATTAGACACTTGTATTTCAATGAATTTTTTTAAATTATAAGCTATATATCTCTGTTTTATGATCTTAAAAGATAGATCATCAAATGTATTGGACCTACAAAGATCTCTCTCGCTTTCACCTTTTTAAGGACAGTTTCCGTTAAAGTGCGTCTTCTTTTTCTTACAGTGTATGGTATTTTCCTGTTTGTTGTATTCTGCTTTGTTGGTTTTTCATTTTTATTTGTATTTTTCTTCATTCTTCTTGGCTTTTCTCTGTATTTTTCTCCTGTAGTCCCACAATGCGCTTTGTGTGCATGTGGCGCGCCTTCGAGTGCCCCATTGTCTCCTTGCCACCGCCCACTCCCCGGTCCCTGTCTCTCATGGCCCTTGGCCCCGTCTCACTCTCTCTCTCTCTCTCTCTCTCTCTCTCTCTGGCCTCTCTCTTATTTTCTCACTCTGTCTATCGGCCCCAATCTCCACCCCTTTTCCCGTTTTCTCTGGGGCCAATTGTCAACTGGCCAACAACTGGCAGCAGGAACAACAATCAGTTAAGTTATCCTAAATAAACACATTTTCCGAGCACAAGCACAAGCACGCAGCGCAAGCATTTTCCACCACCCCAACACCCCACCACCCAACCACCCCATCGCTCTTGCACCCTTCCCCACTTCCCCACTTCCACCATTCCACCCGCCTTTTGGTCCCTTGTTTTGGAGTAAAGCTGAAAGGAAAATTTGCTTTTGGTCTTTGCACTAAACAAACTGTTGCTTGGCCAAAACCAAGACCAAAAACAAGGCTAAGACCGCCGCTCCCTGAAGTGATGAAGAAGGAGGGGCTGCATGAATTGCTGAATGAAAGTTAGGGGATTGGTGGCAGACTGGGGCGGGGGGTGTTTTTGTCTCCTTATCCAGGTTTCAAATTAAACTCGAAAGAAAAACAAATTAGGCAAACGCCGGACAAAGCATTTGTCTGATGTTTGCTCTCAGCTTTTCCATTCAAAGTAGAGAGAGAAAAGAGAGAAAAAAATGAAGAGACAGACAGAGTGAGAAGGAAGAGATGTCGCATGGTTCGTTGAATAGCAGTTCGGTCCTGTCCGGCCCGCTCCGGGTCCGTGATGCCAGAGCTACAAAAATGTAGCTCCAGAGAAATGATTTGTCATTGTCCTCAAAATGGTAATTGCTTTGGACTTGAAAAAAGGCATGGACCAGGCAGCAGGGGAGGGAACAGACATGAGGGACAGGGGAAGAGGGACTGCCCCAAAAACATAGCTTGACTTATGAATGGAATTTTCTGGATTTACAGACAAATTTCCCCCATTTCCCAGGGTTGTGTTCTCCATTTCAACTGCTTTGACTTCAGGTTTTCACGGTATATCAATCACACGGCGGTGCATTCCTCTCTCACATGCAACGCTGTGTGTGTATGTGTGTGTGTGGTCAATCGATCTATCGATTGTCTCAACGATAACAGTTTTTAATACATTAAAAACGGGTGACGGGAACGGGGACGGGGAGGGGGAGGGGTGGAGTAATTGTGAACTCAATTGAAAGTGTGAGAATGAGATTGCGAATGGAAACGAATTTGTGTCATTTGCATATTTCATAAACACACAGTGCGACGTGGCGCCAAGTAATTGCCGTGCATGTATGTACATGTGTGTGTGTGTGTGTGTGTGTGTGTCAACTGCAGTGGATCTGCATATGAAATATACATATTTGATATATAGAATTATATGCTAGTGCACAGAGACAGTGCGTTTCACGAGTGGCATAAAGTGGACTAATATCATTCACAGATACGTTCCAATTCAGTTATTTTTGGGTCTGGTTGGACTTAACTTATTCAAACGGCATCTGCTATATCTATTTAGCGGCATCGGATCAATAAAACTTGGTGTAGAGAAGTTTTCGTACAGTGGATAACGAACCGCAGGATTATGTTGAAGATGTTGCAAGAGATTTAATCAGACAAAGATGTGGATCAGATAGATTATGTTTTAATCACCTTCATGTTGAGTACCAGCTACATGGCAAAAGAAAAGCTAATTTTAGAGACAGAAACATCGTACTTATCGTATTGGAAGTCAAAAGACATAGTGATTGGATCGAACATTTCCGACCAATAAGCAATTAGAAGGCTCTGTACGACACTCTAATGGATAGTATCATAATGGAGTCAATAGTCTATCAATAGACGTTCAAATACCGCTCTTAATGATGATCAATAATATATGTATGTATATATGTATATCTAATATTCATAGATAATACCATATGAGATACGAAAGTGTTAGCCTTTCAGCACTGCATAGTCGTAGATCTATTAAAAATAGGAATGCCAATGAAGAGTACCGTATACATTTTACATTTGACATGTTTGTATTCGATAGCTGATACCCCGATGAACGATTTGCTTCACTTCGATTGCTGATATACTTCGATAACTAATTAAATTCGATCGATCACTTCTGCTGCCATCTTAAAGTCTTAAACTGATGATACGCACTTTATGTACATATGTATATATATATAGGTATATGTACAATATGTATACATATATGTGTACTGTATATGGGTCACCATTATGCTTGAAGTTTGGTTAAAACCCTTGGAAAAACCTGCCAATGTGCAGGGGGCATATCATGTGTATGTATATGCAAATCAACATTTATCCACACATACAAATAAACACACACACACACACATACTTGTATATAGATAAACTCATGAGACCAACAGATGAGTCTGTGTCTCTCTCTGTTTCTCTGTATGCATAATACATGCAAAGGCCGACGGCGGCAACTGTCCCTTTGCCCTGTTCCTGTCCCTGTCTCTGTCCCTGTCCCTGTCCATCAGAGAGCCGTGAAAGAGGAGGCTGGGTGGTGATACAGTGAGCCAGCACCTCTCTCTCTCTCTCTCTCTCCCTCTCTCTCTCTCTATCTTACAGGCCATTTCATTTTTAATAGTTTCAGTCGACTAACGGACCAACGGACGGCGGACGTGGAGCGGCGGCATT
Source organism: Drosophila algonquin (assembly GCA_035041765.1). NCBI lineage: Eukaryota > Metazoa > Arthropoda > Insecta > Diptera > Drosophilidae > Drosophila > Drosophila algonquin. The sequence continues at coordinate 4,098,433 of JAWNKY010000209.1, read as the reverse complement.
TCATTTGCAGTTTGTTTACTTTGCAAACTGGGTCCCCCCTCCCCGTTTCACCTCTCCACTCACCACTCTCCCCTCCCACTCTTCACCTCACCACGCCTCACTGCATCCCCTCTCCTCCTCTTCCACTGCCCGCAATTCAAACAAAACGCAGCCGAAAAAGAAAATGAAAATTTTGTTTGTTGGTGTTCGTGTTTTTCCTTTTTCTCTTTTATTTTTTCGATTTTTACCACTGTATTTCTTTTTTTTTGGTCTTTTTGTTCTTTTAAATTTTGTGTTGATTTATGCGCCACGGTTTTCACAGGCTTAAAGCCAGCCACGCCTACGACCCCTGGGCCCAACGCGTCCAGCTCTGATCGTTTATTAAACATTTTCTTATATATATTTTTTTTTAATGTATAATTTAATTTGAAGCTGGCTTGAGCCACAGAAAAAAGGCTGAATATTAGGTAAATAATAATCGAAAAGAGAATTGAAAGACACTCAAATCGAATTCGATGAAAATTCATTGCTTGCCACAATGGGCTCCGTGATTTGGGGCATCCTTCATCGGTGGCTCCTAGTTTGTTCATCCAAAAACTCCCTCTGATTTCGGACAACTAACTATCCTTCCCTCCATAAAATACTTACCATTGCACAATGAATAATCTTTAAACACACAATATTTAAACCAAAATACTAAATATTTATTATATTCATTATACTGAGAATTGAATGCTTGAAAGAGACAAAATAATATTTTCGAATTCGCATAAGTTATCTCAGATTGCAGTCAGATTACTCTTGCAGATCTTGGAAAATATATATAATAGTGATCTGCATTTAGAGCCCATGCTAAATGTTGCTGGGCTTAAGAGATCCGTGTGGCGGCTCTAACCCCTCATTAATGGCTCTAAGTGTTACGAAATTTGATCAAAATCTTTTGAATTTAGAATTTATCTGCCATAAGAACTGATTCTGGGTCTGATCCAAAAAAGAATACACATTTTTTCCAGTCTAAAGTGGAGATCAAAGTGCATTTTGGGGGTCATGTGAATTCAGAGAGGAAGAGAGAGAGAGCAAGAGAGAGAATGAAAGTATTCACATTCGTATTCTCGTACTCATGGTCGTCTGCGTACTCGTCTGCTTGTCTGCTTGTCTGCTGGTGTGCTTGGAGTGCTCTCGCTGCGACTTTGTTTACCATTCGCTCAAGGCGTTAACCTAAAAAGAGAATAGAAAACCTAAAAAAAAAGAGAAAGCGAAATTGCAAAAAGGAAGCAGAGAACCGAGAAGCAAGCAGCAGGCAGCAAGCAGCGAAAAAGAAGAAGAAAATGGCGAGGGCTGTCCATAAACAAACACGAGGCGGCGAAGCGGCAGTGGCAGTGGCAAAGGTGAAATGTGGAACCAAGAAGAAGCAATGAGGGAATGAGAAGCGCGAAAGAGGGGTAAAAACGTGCCAAAGAAGGAGAAGAAGGAGAAGAAGGAGGCGATTTGAAGGCGCCACTGAAAGTGTGGGAGGAGACGCCACTTGATAAGTTCCCGCCGTCATCGTCCTGTCAATCGAGTGATGTCACATGAGGCGAGACGGGACACATGTCGTCGGAGTGGGGGCATGGGGCATGAGCAAACAAACAACAAACCCGCCACGAATGATATACAAATCACGCAGCACACCACACAGATACACACTTGCCCACACAAAACTTGCACTCGTGTGGATGGGGCAGACAAAAGACTTGGCGTTGCATTGCAGCGTCTCCACTGAAGTACGACAGAGCGAAAGAGAGCCGCAGACACAGAGTAACATAGATGAAGACGTCAGCGTTGACGCATGAACTCCTGTCAGCCTACAAAAGGATAACATGGGCTATGGAGCGATACGCTTCCGATATGATTGAGCAGAAAGGAGAAAAGGGCACATATTGAGGTGCAGCATGGAGCTGGAGTTATTGTGTGCCGATCGACTTATATATTATATATGTAGCAGTGTCCTGATTTCGAAGACACATCCGTAAAGAACTAACAGACTATAGATTTTCGATTTCAAAGGTTTCAAACGTCATTGGCGGAAAGCAATTAATGGAGATTTGTGGAAAGCATTATGGAAACATTTGTCTCCTGATGCAGAACAAGAGCTAGAGCCAGCAGCAGCATCTGTCTGGATCAGGATGCCCGCTTGTGTGCGTATGTGTGTGTGTGTGTGTGTACATTAAGCCTTTCATATTTAATGTCCGTCTATGTCATAAAATCAAAATAAAAGCCAAAGCCATGGCAAAGCCAAAGCCAAAGCCAAAGCCATAGACATTGCTGTAGTTGCAGATGGAGCTACGAGGCCCGACCTCCGACCTCCATCCATACTTACTATGCATGTACATTTATATATAGTACTCGCAAATATATATATAGTCATAGTCATCGTCATCCTCATAGTCGTTGTCGTAAAAGAAGATTTGCAAGGCATCTTCATGGATTTCCATGATGCAGTTGCAGATGCTGGGGCATGGCGGGGCGGGTAGATGGTAGTGCGAGTCAGTTTGACATTGTTGCTCATTGCGACCAACGAGCTGCATCTAATGCAAATGCACAAATGCGATTTATGACAACCCCGAACACGGTGCCGTGTGGGCACGGGGTGCACGGGGTGCACGGGTGCATTGGAAAAGGCGACAGAGATTGAGAGGATGAGCGAAGGATGAGTTTTGCAGTTAATGCAAACATTGCGCCTTGCTTTTAGTTACTGTCTCAACTGTCTCGATCTCTGCAGGCCGCTCGCTGCTCTGACACACAACTTGTGCGCTCTAGTTTTCCCCGGAAAACCTGTACTCCACCACCACCGCTGCACACTTGTGCATCATCCATCATTTAGGGAGATACCCTGACTTGCTGCCTGCCCGCCTGCCTGCCTGCCCCCATTTGCCTGTCTCTCAGTCTGTCAGTTGGCCCATTAACGCATATGCAGACGTAGACGTATGGGGCCCCATCCCCTGGGCCATGGCCGTGAGATATGGCACTGGGGCGCCGCTTACCATTTGACCCCCTTGGCCCGTAGAAATTCAATAAAATATGTGATTAATTGTCCCCGAAATGGGACTTGTTTACACAGTTCTTCGCTTTGCCAATATCTTATGGACTTATGGACTGAACGGACTGAAAGGAGTGGATTAACAGTTGATAAACAGCATCCCAAATAGAGAAAGTGAGAGAGAGCAAGAGAAGTTTGATGGGAAATAGATAGGAGATGGGTAGTGTAGATGCAGAAGCGATATACAGGACTACAGATCAGAATTCATTATCTTTGAATATCCTACTATTCCTCAACCCATCAACCCATCCAAATCCATTGAACATGTGTTTCACTCAGAGCACAAATTATGTTGTTTTCCATGGGTTCTTCCATTGCTCGCGTATTGAGTGTTTCGAGTGGGGCATATCATGTGGCAGCTGCGTCATGAAAAAAAAACAAGAAAGAAAAAAAAAACCCACGTCATTTTGCCCATTTGGCTATAAGCAAATAAATAAATAAATCATTTTCGTGTATGTGCCCGGGCCCGTGCTCGTGCCCGTCCAGGCGTTCTACATATGTATGTACATATGTATGTATGTCTGTATCGTATATCGTGGGATATCAACTGATATGCTGTGTGTCGAGTATTATCTACCACTCGACTGCGTTGACAGCAAGCGGCGGTGGCGGTGGCGGCGGCGCCAGTGCGGCTGCTGCCTTCGGGCCTACCTCCCCTTTGTGCGCACACATGGCGTATACTTGATATTCGCCAACATGGACATGAATCCATGAGCCCCTGCCCCCTCCCTGCGTTCCCTGTCCCCTTTGGTTCGCATGTTGTATGGGGGTTCTTAGCATATTTCATATATTTAACAACAGAGACTATCTCTCACATATCGCACTCGCACTCGTACTCGTACTCGTATCTTCCCATCGAAACTATTTTTAGGCATTTAACAAAGAGCCAAAAGAGGGGAGGAGAGGGGGGAAGAGGCCAAAAGAATTTCCATTTTCCCCAAAAAGAACGTATATGTATTTTTAAAAGCAATTTTCCTAGTGCCAGTCGCTGGGTGGCTTTTATATTTCCCCTCGGCTGCCTTTGCTGCCGATGCCTCCGCTACTATTGCTGCTGCTGCTGCTGCTTCTTCATCCGCGCTGCCTTTCAAGTGTCCATCAACATGTTTGACAAGTGCTCTGATTTGCCACGGCTCCTCCCCCCACTCAAGCCACTCTCCCACTCTCCCACTGGCCCACTCCCACCTACCTAGCGGACCTAGCACCGGACCACTCCACCGGATCACCCACTGAAATTCACTCTGTGTGAGTCATTATTTGGCTATGCTTGCAATTTCCGCTGGATCTCCACTCCACCTCGCTTTCGGCCTCCTTCTGTCGTCCTCCAACCGGAAGTTGTTAGCCCGGACAGCATCAGGAGGCGAAAGGGGCGGGGACAGCACCAGGGACAGGGCCATGGCCATGTTGTTTCAGTGCGAGCGACTGTTCCATCCCAAAAAACCTAATGAATAATGCAACAGTCCATTGGGGAGCCCATCCAAAGGTGGGTGGCAGGGTGGAGCAGGGGCAGCGGCAGCGGCAGAGACAGGTAGATAAAAAAAAGAGAAGATATATATAAAAAAAGAAGAGCAACAAAATGAAGAGAGAGGAAAACTTTCGCCAATAAAATATTTAAATCGAATGCTTTGGAAGATAGAAGGCAGAAGGATTGGCGCAGAGGCTAGGTGGAAGGAAGCGGCAAAGCGGCAAAGCTCTGAGTGAGTGATGATCATCGCTGTTCACTTCACTGCCATTCACGAGGGGATGGTGGAGGGGCCTCTTATGAACTATGTATTGCACATCATATTTTAAAGTTCGAGAAGAATGAAGAGCTATAAACAAAAGCTAATATTCCCTCTCTATACTCATATACATGGATTCTGTAGATCCACTTTATGTCCGCTATTCTTCATACTGTAATCCATATTATCTTTATTATTAAGCGAATCAATACGAAACTTTGGTACGCCCATACCCCAGTCCGAAAGGCACATCCTTCCCCGGGGCGCAGTCCTTTTCTGGGCTTCTCTTCAAATATTTGCTGGCACTTGATGATCATGAACAATAGCAAATGCATTCATCTATATTTCTAACTTTTCAACATTTTCTGATATTCTCAATATTTTCAATTTCCTAATTTCTATCTGCAGAAAGTGTCGTACACAGCTAAAAGGTTAACCGAAAATAGCTTCCGTGACATTTGTATATAGATACCTGAATATATTTGAAGTAAAACAACAACAAGTTAAGCAATTAATTTAAAACATATTGATACACATACTCTATATATCTACATAATTCGGCAATTGGTCTATTCCATTCCCCAACAAGAAAAAAAAAGACAATTACCAGATGCTCCATTTGCTGTGAAGATGAACGTAGAACGGAAAGTTTGTTGCTGGGGAAATTGCCTCATTTCCCAAATGTCGGGCCAGAAACAAGTTTCAGTTTTGCACTTTCCCTGTCTTTCGCAGCGTTTCCCTGTGGGCGGGCTGTCATTAATTATGAGAAGAGCCTCGTTCCGTGGGAGTAGAGTGGATCATTAGTCCACAGAACAAAAGGAAACGTTCATTCTCCTTCGATTCCTTCGTTTCTCTCTGTCACTTCACTCTCTCTCTCTCTCTCTGTCTCTGTCTCTCTCTTCTCTGTGTCAGTGCACTATGGGGAATTTGACCACTTTTTCTGGCCTAAATTAATAACTTCCAAACGAAGCAATATTTTTATGTTCGGTTTTTTGATATGAGTTAATAATAGTAAGAGGAAGATATTTTGAAAAAATGGGCGTGGTAGCTCTTTTCTATACCCGCTAATCGAGAGTACCGTCTTTATGAGCGCCTAGATCTCAGAGACCATAAAAGCTAGATGGACCAAATTTTGTATCCAAGCTCCTGTTATATCAAACTTTAACAAGTAAAGTACAAAATTTCGCTCCGCCCTTTTCCGCCCACGCAAAGGACGAAAATCTGTGGTGTACACAATTTTGATAGTACGAATAAAATAAAAACGCAGAATAATAGAGGATGACTATTTCTATCAGGATGTTGAATCTGGATCAGATCGGATCAATAGTATAGCCACAATGAAGAGAACCATTTTCTCTCTCTCATACAGGTTACCTAATAAAAATGCAAATTGCGCGAAAAGAGGGAAAAATAGGAAATTAAGACCAATACGTGTTAACTCAGAATTGACAACGCTACAACAAACACTTGGACGAACACCTAAACAATTCTAAACTCTTTTACATAATCCTTTCCAAAGTTGAAATTTGTTAATAAAAATCCAGCATTAGAAGCGCTTATAAAACGACAAAATACTAGTATACACACGCACAATTTCTACGATGTTTTATATTAAACACACAGTGCAAACCTGCCAAATCAGTGTTCAAGACTTGATTTTCTTCTAATTGTGTTGCCATCAGAGATATTAAGAACAAAACTCAATGCAAAAATTAACAAAACTTAGCCGCACGTGTTATCGATAAAAACAGCTGACTTAACAGCTGTTATTCTTACATGGGACTGTTAAATTTAACATTTTGAGTTTGGGGCATAATAGTCTGATATTTTCTAAATGCGTTAACAGCAAATTTGTGCTAATTCGAAAACTTTTAAAAATCATGCAAATGCCAGATAAAGTGGTCATTTTCCCCATAGTGCAGTGTTGGTGTCTCTTGCTCTCGTCTGACTGTACCTTTTGCACTTAATTATAAAATTATGTCCTTTGTCATTTACTTGTCCCCCACATTGCAGTGCGCTTTCCCAGATTTCCAACCATTTTGCTATTCCCCTTGGAATTTACCACATTTTCCTATACTTTTTCCCTGCAACGTTATCCTTTTTTTTGGGGGGGAAAACTTTCTGGCAATGGCCTGGTCTCCTCCCCTGTCGTTTTGGGGGAATGGCAGCACATGTTGCAGAAGATGTGGGAAAAGGAGCAACAGCTGTTTGCTGTAATTTGCCCCACAGCCAAGAGGCAGGCAACCTGCCTGCCCGTCCCGTTGCCTAATTGCTCCTTTTGGTCTATGCTGCGGCTTGTGCTGGCTGCCACAGAGTGAAATTTACATTTCACTGACTTCATTTAACTTTGGCTCTCTTTCGAGTCGAGTCGAGTAGAGTCGTTCGAGCCGCATGTTGCATGTTGCATGTGTCTCTGTGGCGCCTTCGACATGTGCCAATTGACTTTGCTTTTGCGGTAATTTAATATGTGTGCCGCCTGCCCGCTACAGCGTTAATTTTCATCTCAATGTTGTAGCCCAAGGACGCGCAGCCAAGGACGACAGCCATTGTTCATTCTTGTCACACTCAAAACTAGCGACAGAAAGAGAGCAGAGAGAGAGAGAGAGGGAGTGGAGAAAGTACAATCGAGAGAGAGATAGAGAGAGAGTGTGTAGGAGGGGACTGTGTAAATCAAAGCGAACATTTCACTTGCCCAAGCCATCGGCCATCAGGGCATTGGGCATCGGGCATCGGGCTATTGGCCATCGAAGCCATTGTCCAAATGGCCTTATGCAACTTAATTGAATTGCACGCTAAGCCTGAGGGCCATTGTAGGACACTGGACATGCGGACATGCGGAGATGCGGACAAGGACGCATTCGATATTCGTTGACAGGCGGCCGAGTCGTAGCAAATTTTCATTAGATTTATTGATTGGCAAACAGTGGGGACTGGTGAAGTGTAGGAGCTGAGGCTGAGCCAAAGTGAGAAATGTTAAATCGACTTAAGTGGCTTCCCAATCATCCCACAATCCTCCATATCCCTCCCCCCCCCCCCCATCCTCCTGAAGAGAGTGAGGGACATGCGAAAAGCTTTTCCCAAAAATTAAATTCATGAAGCAGCATAGGTTTTTGTCTGTGGCTTTTCGTTTCGGTTAGTTTTTGTGGGTTTCGATTTGATGTAATTAGAATCCAAATAATGCCATTATAATGCTGATCCATTAAATATGCATTGGGCCATTGGGATATTGGACTCTCTCTCCCTCTTTCTCTCCATGAAAGCCTCTCCATTTCGGTGTTGTATCGGTGTTGTTGCTGGCTCTATTGCAACCGCCAGCAAATTCCACATTAGATTCCCATTAAATTCTGATTTATTGGCTAGAAAAACACACACACAAAAGTGAAAATGCGGGTGCCTACAGCTGGATACAGCAACAGAGAGAGAGAGAGAGAGAGAAACAGAGAGATAGAGAGAGAAAGCGAACATTTTGTCAACTGTTTTGTGGCCAACGGAGCGTATGCGTGATATGCAATCGGCTAATTATTGATTTTGCCTGTGTTTGTCGACTGTATTTCGAGGCAGCAACAGGGGAGTGATTTCCCTCTGTGTGTTTTGCTGTTTTTTCATCACAAGAAAACCCTACAACATTCAGGCAGCTCCGGCACAAGGAAAAATACAACTGAACGGAATGAACGAAAAACTGGCAAAAACGTTAACCACAATTTCAGTCAGGAATTGCAGCGGTCTGTTATGTGGATTTATCGGTTAATTTCCCCTCGTTTTCATACGATGCTTGCATTACTTCCATTTTCTTCGAATTATCGTTTTACCTCAAAAATGCCAACGGGCAGAACCAGAAACTGTTTGCAGAAAGTGCAGCGGTTTTGCCAAACAGGATTCAGAGAGGTACTATGTATATGGAGAGATTTTCTAGGTTTCAATTCGCTTCACAGATGCATAACTTTGTATTCCCACAATAGTACACTCGATAGTCGGATTGACTGACTCTACTTTAGTCAAAGAATAAGCCCTCATGCCCTTGCCTGTTCCCTGGTGTAGGAAGCCCTGTTTGTTCCGAGAATGCATCCATTTCAGGAAAATACTTTTATGTAATCCGCTTCCTGCTCTTGTTTTCGGAATGATGTTGCTTGCCAGCTGCTCTGAAACATTTCATTCTCGATTCTTGAGGTTTCTGCACAATTCATCGAAAGAACGAGAAGTTGTATAACACACAGTATCTCTCCTCTTCTGTTGATGGCTGAGTCTTGTTTTCTTGTTTAAGGCCAAATCCGTGCTTGGCTCTGCTCAGCTCTACTGTCTGGTACAGTATCTGGCTGTTGTTGCCTTTGTTTCACTCTGGACCCAAACAATGCCTAGTCCGAGGTCCAAAACGCAAACCCACAAACAAAAAGCAAAAGCCCAATGTCTATCGCACCACCAGTCCAAGATCCAAAACCTAAGGCGGTAATTACAACGTTTCCAACGTAGCCTGAGCACCCGCCTAGGCCCAGGGTCCAGGGCACAGCTACAATTGGCCATTGTCTTCGGCAGGTGCAAGAGCAGGTTCTAGAGTGCATGGGGTGCAGGGTACAGGGTGAAGGGTGCAAGGTGGAGGGGCCAGGTCTGGGGCTATTGTTGAGCCAGAACAATTGCAGCTGGCCCGAGTGCCGTGGCATTGCCTGCTGCTCTTGCTCGTCGTCGTTGCTCGTCCGCCTCGTCCTTCTTAACTGCCGGAAGTTTACTCCTTGCTGATGCCAGTGAGAGTCCACCCAGTGGTTGTCTAACTGTTTGTCCCTCCGTTCCTCCATCTTTAGTTTGTTAGCTGTCATTGTGTGGCCTAAACTGGTCTCCCCGCTGCTTCGCCTGCCTCGCCTGCTTCTCCAGCTGCCTTCCTCCGTGTCATATCTGGTCTCATGGCTCCATTGTTGGCATTTTCGCTGCGGGGCACAGCTAAATTGATAAATGCACCTGGCTAACTGTATGCCAGTTTGTCTCTCCCTCTCTCTCTCTCTCTCTCTCTCTCTGTATTCATCTCCTTCTGGCAGCCTGCTTTCCCCTATAGGCTATAGCGCTTGTTGCCCCTTGATTTGCTGTGCATGCTGTGAATGCTGGCTCTTTCTTCTCGGCTGACATTTGTTCTATTGGTTCAATTGCGATGGTCTAATTGATGGTATGTGCGGCTCACAGCTGGGAATCCAGCTTCGCCGAGGGATTTTGTTAGTCTATGCGATGCGGTGGCGCGAATGCATGTGAATGCGCAAATGCACATCTTCGTGGCTCCCTAATGGGATTCTGAATGGATTATCTAATGGCTAAATTACAATTGTATAACAGCTGAATAGCCGCCTTAAATTAGTTGAATAGCGCATAAATGGAATATTTCATGAATAACAATTTGAATAGCACTCAGTGTAACAGTTTGGTACAGTACATTCAATCACTTTTCCCAACAAAACGGAGTATGGTGCACTCTATAGTAATTGATAAATCCTAAATACTCGCACAACTGTCACTGGGACTCAATCACGCTGCAAGAGCGCGTCTCCTTGGACCCATCAAATCATGAACCTCGGCGCCCTGTGCCCTGCGCCCTGCCTCCCACTCTGGCCATCCACTCAATGCCGTACATATTTCGGGTGGGATGCGTTGCACCTGCAGCTGACAGCTGCCGCCCCTTTGGCCTTGGGCCATTACTGCTATTTCTACTGCTACTTCCAGTAACAGCCTTTGCTGCATCAACAGATGACACTCCACTCCACTTCACACACCCACATCCACACCCACACCCACACCGAAGGGGAATGGGAACGAACCCTTTTGTGTCCGGGCCCCGACCTGAACTCGCACAAGTGTTGCCTACTTTGCAGCGCCGCGGCATGGCTGAATTGCTCCGCCATGGGCCGGGGCATGGGTTGAGGGTGGTTGCCGGATGGTAGATGGTGGCTCCAGAGCCCTGCATGTTGTCAGAGTGGCTTAGAAATGGTGCGCACTGAGAAATGCATAAAAGGAGTGCAGAGTCGTGCCCGTGTCCGTGCCCGTGTCCGTGTCCGTGAACGAGGTACAGCTGTGATCCGAACAGCTCCCTTATGGCAGCCTCGTCAAAGGACGCGACACGGTACACGGTGCACGGTAAACGGGACACAAAGCAATGTCAGGTGCACTAATGCAGCTGGCACACGCTGCCCGAGAAACACCTTTACGCTGGCATGCTGAAGCACTTTTACTGCCTTTGTGCTCCTCGTACGCTTTGTGCTCCACCTTTGTGCCCAACCCACTATTAACTCCGCCCGACGCACCATTGCACCATTGCACCATTGCACCATTGCACCATTCCACCATTGCGCGTGGCTCAGGGGCAGGTGGTAAGGTCACTGGAGTCGCTCGTCACTCGTCACTCATCACTCGTCGCTGGTTTTTGGGCGCTGCCTTTTTTCTACTTTTTTTTCTTTGGGAAAGCGCTGTGCACTTTCAGTTTTAATGAAGGCATTTAGCAATACGATGCCGAAGAGGAAAAATGGAAAAACTAAAAGGAAAACTGACACGCAAATTGCTTGCAAATTGTCGACGTCGGCATCGGCATCGGCATCAGCGCTGCACTTGACCTCTGACATACCGTTTGACTGTAGAAAAGGCAGAGCCAGACGCCAGAGCAGGACGCTAAAAGCCAGAGCCAGAGCCAGCAATCAGCATCGATTCCGTTTGAGAGTTGAAGTGATTTGCGTTAGAGATTCAGCCTCAGATTCTGGTGAATAGTGTAACATAGGGAAGGGAATGATGTACCATAATTGACATAGTAATCAAATGATGAAGAAATCCTATACGGAAGCCAGTCATCTATAACAAGTCACATAATGGCAACAGTCTTTAAGGTATTGAAATTTATAGACTCTTGCCATGTGCCATGCCCCGATTGCAATTCAAATTTGAGGCTCTTTAAATGCCCCAGTCACTGGCACTGCAACTGGCACGGCCAGTGCCACTGTCACTGCCACACTGCAGTGAATACCCCCCACCCCTGACGCGGGATCAGCGCTTTAAGCTCACACCTGCCCCAAAGTGTCGCCGACACCTCTTTGCGAACGAAATGAAACCAGAATCTAAATTGCAGAGAGCATCAGCAGCTGGCACTGAGAATTAAAATGAAACTAAAGTCGCTGCCGGGCATGCGTGAGTGTCGACATGAGACAACTTTTTTGTTGTTTTTTTGTTTGTTTGTTTGCTTGCTTGTTTGCTTGTTTCTGTGTTGTGCGCTGCTTGCCCTGGGGGTCATTCTGCTGACCCCAATTCTGCTCCTCCTGTATCCTCAGTCTCAATCCCCGTCCGCACACGCAACGTCTGTCCGTCCGTCTGTCCGTCCGTCTGTCCGTCCGTCCGTCTGACTGACGAGCGCTAATTGATTTCAAGACCCGAGGGCAGCGTGGCAGAGTGGCAGCGTCGGTGGTGGTGGCGGCGGCGACAACTGTCCTACAGAACAGCTTAATTATATTTCGAGTTTTGCCAATTGTTGGCCCAAACACCTCCTCCCCCCACCCCAAAGGAGCAAGAAAGGAAGTCCTGGAAAAAATGCTAGCAAAAAGAAGCAGCATTGAGAGAGGGGGCAGTCGTCTGACTGTCTCTCCTCAGTTGCAGTCGGTGGCAAGGTTAATTAATTTCTGTTTTTCCCCCACTCGCCCCCTCGGACAGGTGGCAAAGTTTTCATTCAATCAAGTGTGGCGCCGCCAAAACTGAGAAAGAACTTTGAACTTGAAGTTTTTTGGCGGCTCTATAGATGGCTTTTCATCTCCCTTTGCCACTGCCACAGTGTTTCTCTCTCTCTCTCTCTCTTTTCTCTCTCTTCTGCCTTCGATGTAATCTTGTGCACCAATGCCAGTGCCAATGCCAGCATTTTAATTAGGCTAATTAATTTTTGGCACAAAAACCCAGAGAAAACCCAAGCCAGCAACAAACTTTTCATCCGAGCACCCATCGCCCCTGTTCGCCCTTCCTGTGGTGGTGGCTGCTGTGGTGCTGGTGGAGGCGGAGGCGGAGGCGGCTGATGGCGTAAGACGGATAAAAGTTTGCGAAGAGCCAAAGAGCGGCAAGAGCGGCAAGAGCGGCAAGAGTGCCAAGAGCTGTGGCAGCCACATCAGCTGGAAGTGCAACAGGAAAAAGTTTCGAGCTGCCTGCCAAGACCAAGACCATAGAAATGCGTAGTTTTCATAAATTCCGAGAAAGCAGAGCACTCAAAAACAAAAGTATAATCAAAAGCTGTATAACAGTTGGTGGCTGTAGCTGGGCTGTGGTGTGGTGTGGTGTGCTCGTCGGACAACAGGTTGTGGAATTTCAATGCGATGCCGCAGCGAGTGTTTAGTGGATAACAGCTGTACCAGAGATGCCACAACTTTGGCACTACTTTTCAGTATTTCAGTGGAGAATATTCAATGAAAAACATACTATGTATGTTCATATATATCGATTGTGTTCAACAAGTTCAGGCTCCCAGAAGAATTGGATCGGAAATTATTCTCAAAATCCAAACTCAAGAGTCGTTTGTAGTGTATAGCACATATTTATGTATGTACAATCCTTCAAATTGTTCGAAATAAAAACTGCATAATAATGGTGAAATGAAAAGATTCCAATTCAAATATCTAAAAGCTTGAAATGGCCGCAAAATGTTGCACAAACTGTCCAATCAGCCATGTCTAGCCTCAGACCACATCCGTGTCCCCTGCCAGTCGACCCGATGCGACCCCCCAAAAGCAGTTAATAAACATAAGTTAGAGGGGAGGTGTTCAGGGTGTGGGGTTCGTGGGTCGGAATGTGTATTACAGTTGGGGCATCTGGCATCTGGCAATGGCCGGAAGTATGCAGGCGAGCGATGACAAACCCGTTTAGGAAGTTGAACGGCCTGCCATGCCCATCGCCAGGAAGGAAGGAAGAACGAGGCGGAAGTGTGTAATTTAAGCAGTGGGCGGGACAGGGACAGAGACAGGGCCAGGGCCAGGGATACGGGCCAGCTGCAGACCCGTAGCCATACTCGCAGGACATCAGGGGAGGACATCAGGAAGCTGGCTAAGCCAAAAATGCAACAAGCAGCAGTTACAGCACTGAAACAGAAACAGAAACCGAAACAGACAGCAAATCCAACCGCCGACACCGAACGTCATAGCTGGCTCGGTGTGTCCTGTTCTGTCCTGTTCTGTCCTGATCCTGCCACTGGTACTGTCCGTTTTGAACTAGTTTGTACTCCGGCTTGTGGCTAAGAAGTGGCTTGTGGGTCTGGGCTGGGCTGGGGTGGGCTGGGAATTGAAGTCCGTTTGAATTCAGTGCCAAATATGCAAAACGGCCAAATGCACTTAGTCGATGTGGCTGCTCTTTTCGTTGCAGTTTCGAAGTTGTTTCAAGTTGTTGCCGGAGTTGCTGGAGTTGCACCATAAATTGTGGCAACTTGCGTTCCCTGCTCGAAGAGCCGAAAAATGACATTTAATGCGGGAGCAGGGCGCGGGCCAGAGGCAGAGGCAGGACAAACAAAACATTTATGGCGTTGGGGCCATCGTTGGTGGCAGTAGAAGTGCGGATGGGGGATGGTGGATGGTGGATGGAAAAACAAATGGCAGAGAGAGCTTTGGCATCAACTCAAGTGGCCATAATGGCATAGACGATGTACAGGAAGCTCCGTGTTGTTGCCGTTGCTGCTGCTGCTGCTGTTGCTGTTGTGGCTGTGCGGAAAGTGTCACAGGAAACAGGAAGTGCGGCAGATAGCAAAGCAGAAGTTGGCTACGTCCCAGTTGGAGGACAACGACACCGACACCAGAGTCCACCCATCGTTGAGAGGGTGATGGAATGGTGGGATGGCACCCGCACCCGCACCCGCACACGCAGTCGCACCCTCAATCATGGGACACCCTCTGTTCAGCATCATCATGGATGATCATCAAGGTCTGCCATTTTCCACTCGACAGCGACAGCGACAGACAACACAGATAAACAGAAAATCTTTAACCGAACTTATAGAATCCATTCCCCCCCATCTCTCCGTGGGGTCCCTTAATTATGCGCTCATTAGAGGCCCGCCCGCTGCCACTGCCACTGCCACTGCCACTGCACTGCTTTGTGGCACAGATTTGGCTCTGGTCCACCCGCTAGTGCCATCGTCAGCGCCAGCGCTAGCGCCAGAGCTCGTTCGAGTACAGTACAGTTCAATTGAATGCATTTCATTTCATTTCATTTGGTTTCATTTGGTCTGGTCTTACTTTGGGTTGCAGTGCGGCCACGGGGACGGACAACTCATGACGAGAGCGGACTGACAAATATCTTAATTGCGAGGCAGCAATGCTTTTCGAATGCCTTTTCATCTTTTGCTGGAACCTACCCCACCACCCACTCCTAGCCACCCAAAATATAAGCGAAAGCAGAAAGTAGAACAAATCTGGGCCAGGCCAACGGCAGAGAGACAGTGGGATCTCTTCTGAAGGATGTAGGTGGAGTGGAGTGGAGTGGAATGGAAAGCTGCCTAATGGCCGCTGGCAAATGCAAAAAGGCTGTTGCCGTTTGTTGTTGCTGTTGTTGCAACTTTGCAACCTTGAAGTAACCGAGCATTCAGCAGCAGAAGAAGATTGTGGCAGGCAAAAAATTGAATTTAATTCAAATTGAGCTTGCGAACAAAAGAAATGAGAACAAAAAATACAAAAAACACACACAGCTCAACAATGTCTTGGCATAGTTATCCTCAACCTTTTTTCTCTCTCTCTCTCTGTCTGTCTGTTTTCTGTTTCTGCCTCTCTCTTTGCCTTCATCTCTCGTTTTGTGGCATGTGCTAAAATAGACAAGTTTATTGCCAGTTTGGGGCTTTGGGGCAAACAATGACGAGGCCAAAAGGGTAGACAAGTGCTGGGCCTCCTTCTTTTTTCTGCTTTCTCCTTTCTGCTTTTTCTCTGGGCCTGGTCTCTGGCAAAGGTCAAAAGTATGTACGTGTGTGTGTGTGCGGTGTGTATGGCGCTTTTCCTCTTTTCTTATGATTTTCTTTTGGCACTCTGCGCTGGGGTTTTTTCTTGTTTTTCCACTCGGACCGGGTCAAAAACGTTGGGGCCATAGGCTGACAGTTGTCATGCTGCGAGTGCGAGTGTGAGTGTGAGTGCGAGTGCGAGTGGGTCTCAAGGTGAGAGCAACTTGAGCCAAAGGCTTCTCTGATTCAGCAGCAGCAGCAGCAGCAGCATGCCACAGTCCCTGGCTTAGGCCTTGTGTCGTATGGCAGTGGCAGTGTCTCTGGCAACTGGCAACTGTCACAAATTGGACATGATGCAGCATCTGCTGCTTACCGATCCTTGGGTTTCAGTTACAGCCTGGCACTATCTCTCAGCTGCAGCCTCAGCACATTTGCGGTCCTGTACGTCCCGTCCCGTCCCGTCCCGTCCCATGTGTCCTGCGTCCTGTGTTTGCACTCGGTTATTCATATCCGTTCCGTGCCCCCGTAGTGCTCGGACTTTAAGCCTAATTGTCGTACAATGTTTGGGAGGTATGTGGCACGTGGTTGTGGCTCAGGTTTTTAGCTTTTTATGATGGCCTGGCCCCGAGAACTAGGTTAAAACGACCGACACTCCAAATGGTGGACAGGGCAGAGGACAGAGGGCAAAGGGCGGTGGTGCTCTCGGCAAGAGTTGTATGACAGTTGTGGATGTCAACAGAAGGCTAAGGTTCAACACGAGTCCTTGTCTAACAGCCGCCACATGACAGTCAAATGTTACTTCCATAGGGGCACAGGAGATACATACATATACATACCAGGAGGTATGCCGAAATGTTGTATATATACATACACATGTATGTATGTACTTGCATATGTACTGACTGCGCCATCAAGTGACCCAAGCAACGGAGATCAGGCAGCCCATCGACCGAGGGTCGCTGCCGCATGACACGCAAAAGCGTACACGGAACCGAAGCAGTTGGATTCGATTTCAGATTAGAGTAAAATTACAGTTATACATTCTAAGATCTGTTATATGTATTTATAGTTTGTACAGTTCAAGAGTCAATTATTATGTGTATAACAGTTCTCCAAGTAATAATCAACGGTTGTGTTATGGATTTGTATATATCGAATGCGATGTAAGTGTGTATTAAGAGATGGTATAATAGATGGTATAACAGTTTGTATAACAGTCTGTAAAATGTTGGATGATAATTAAACGAAATAATTAATGCC
Source organism: Drosophila algonquin (assembly GCA_035041765.1). Lineage (NCBI taxonomy): Eukaryota > Metazoa > Arthropoda > Insecta > Diptera > Drosophilidae > Drosophila > Drosophila algonquin. Next base: position 4,081,491 of record JAWNKY010000209.1, on the reverse strand, counting down.
AAGTAGGTGTATAACAGTTTGTATAACAGTCTGTATAACAGTTTGTATAACAGTTTGTATAACAGTTTGTATAACAGTTTGTATAACAGTTTATATAACAGTTTGTATAACAGTTCACTTACTTATTCATTTGGCTCAATTTTGAGAATAAACTGGCCATATTTTGGCCATTTCGCCTCTTCATTTTCCCGCCATTTCCATTCCATTTTATGACCGCTCCACGGAGGGGAAACTTTGCTTTTCCAGGGCATTTCCTCTCCCATCGGGTACCGGGCAATTAGGCAAGTTTTTAAGATGCTCCTTCTGCTTGTGCTTCTGCTTCTGCTTCTTCTGCTACTTCTACTTCGTCTGGTTTAGGCCTCTGCCCCGCCGCTAATGGCCGCCCATTGTGCTGAGGACTTTGGCCTAATCAACAGCAGCCGCAACAGCAGCAGCAGCAGCAGCAGAAACAGAAACAGTAAAAGCAAAAGCAGCAGCAATAGTACTCAAGAGAGAAAAAAAAGAAAAGAAAAAAAGGAAAAGCAGAAGAGGAAAGTAAATTATTTAGCCATTTTGAACGGTTGATGTCGACCTGACGGCCAATTAAAAACCAAAAATTGCGTCAACTGACAAAACAGACAAACGAGAAATAAAAGAAATAAACGGTAAAGTCCCCGAAAGAAGGAGGGCGGATTGGCAATGGTAGGTGGGGGTGGCGGTGGCGGCAGTTGAGGGCCAAGTTTAATTGAAAATTATCAAGAACAGACGACAAAGTAATAAAAACGAGAATAAATTTGAGAAAAATGAAGGTGGAGCCGAAACTGAAACAGAGGCTGGGGCCAAAAGGTGTCCTGGCCTGGCCTGGCCGTGCCCCACCTCGCAGGCGAGAGATGTGCCCAGGGAGGATCTGCAACTCTGAAAGATGATTTTCTTTCTCTGCCTGAGAAACTTCAGGGCGCACTCGAGATACTCCATTTTAAAGACATTACGATGGAAGGCCGGTCTGCGGCTGCGGCCTGCGGTCTGCGGTCTGCCGTCTGCGGTCGGTGTATGGGTATTGTGTGTACCTGGAGTGCGAGCCGACACGTTTTCATTGTTTGATAAAATGAAATTTTATGGCATACACCACGCGACAAGGGACACTGCCGGTTAAAGGATAGATAGATAGAGAGGGAGGCGGATAGAGAGAGAGGGAGGGGTACACAGCCTGAAAGAGAGGGAAATAACTGACCGAAAATTGAAACAGAGCGGCTATGAATTTTCCGGCACACTACAATGGCCTAAACGTGCTCTCAGTTCTCACTGTTAGCAGTTTTTCCTGGCTCGGCCTCCGTCTCAGTCTCAGTCACAGTCACAGTCACAGTTTAAGTCTCGAGCTGGTCTCTGGTCCCTGGTCCTAGTCCTGGCTCAGGTCTTAGTCCTGGGCTCTGAGGCTGAACTTTAGCTGGAGCTCCAGGAACAGTTTTCCCCAGACTGCAGAGACAGCAGGGGCCCCTGAAAACAAACAAAATCCGAAAACAGAGAGTTGCGGCCGAGGAGCCCCAGGAGTGCGGAAGCGGTGGGCAAAATGTTCAAGATAATTGAATGAAAATTCATTCGTGTGCTTTTCGATTTGGGAGTGGGGTGGGTCGTGTGGAGAGAAAACTTTTTGTGTCCCATCCTCAGATCCCTGTCTGCCCTGCAGCTCTCTCTCTCTCTCCATACAGCTTTTCCATTTTCTGCCCTTACGTTTCTCTGCGTTTTCCACCTGGTTTTTCCCTCTGTCCTTTCTCTTCTTACTTTTCCGCCGTCCTCCCCTTGTTGACCAAAAATGCGTTGCTTTACTTTTTCTTGTTGGTTTTGTTGCTGTTGTATTTTGATGTTTCTGGGTGCGGGAAAAAGTATTTACATGTCGTTGTCATTTCGAAATTTTCCAACAGGATTTACATACATACATACGTACATACATATGAGGGCGGCGGCAGGAGGCAGGTGGCAGGCGGCATGTGGCATGAGCTGGGGACATCACAAATCGAATTAGAGCTTTGTTGTCCCTTGTTGTCTTATTTGTTTAATTTGTGAAAAGGATGCCTGGGTGCCTGGATGCTTGGATGCCTGGATCCTTTCTCTGTGGCTGTGGCTGTGGCTGTGCTGTGGCTCCCCATGACCCACTTATGCCGCAGACTGCCAAAGCTTGCTTGTTGACTGGAATCCCTTTGGCTCAACAAGTTGAATCCCGAAAAAGAATTTGCATAAATATTCATGGGGTTAGCCCCTGAAGCTGAAGCGGAAATGGTCCCCCGAAAAAGGTTGCCATCTGTGATGTATACACCTGCATACTGTATACATATCAATATGTATACATATATGTCTATAGCTATAGCTATATCTGTTCGGTATCTGTACACCGATTAGGGACAATTCCCAGCAGCATTAAATCAGCATAATTCTGTGATTTCGCTATGCACTTTTCTTTGAACCCCCCAAACTTGGTACGCTTTTCGGGGCAAGGAATTTTCCTTCGGTGGCATGTTGGGGGCATTCTCAATGTCAGCTGCAAAAGTAATTTACAATATCGATGCGACATGGCCACAGCCTTGGCTGCTGGATGACTTCCATTTCCGCCACGCCTGCCGCGCCTTCCTCACGCTTTCCTTTGGCAAGCTGTCAGCTTTTACCTAGCTTTGGCTCTGGCTCTGGCTCCTCCTCCCTCTCGCAGCACCCTACCATTTTCATACATTTTCCTCCTTCTGCTTGTATTATTTAACAGATGCCGCTGCCAATGAGGCGAAGATGAAGGCAGCGGTGTTCTCATTACTTAAAAGCGCCGCCAACGTCGTTGATTGAACGAGTCGAAAGAGGGCGGAACGACGCGATGCGACGCGACACGACACGTCACGGCATGGAAGGCAAGGGAAAGGGGGGGTTCGGGGGTGGCAGCCTTGAAGTTGTGAAAGTGAAACTGAAAAAACGTAATGCATTGCTGCAGTTGTACGGGTGGTGGCACAACTCTTGTGGGGGATGCTTTCGAGGCGTGGAGTGTGTGGGAGGGAGGGAGGTGAAGAACAGGTTAAAAGTCAATAAAAATGAAAAAGGGGGAACATGTAATTGAATTTGTACGTCGATTATTTAATTCAATCGTTAAGCGAATGAAATTCAAGTAATTCGATTAATGTATCGATTCGATTCGATTCAATTATTGGTATTGGTATATTCAAGAGAAGACATTTTATGAATATAAACAGAACATACACATATGTATTATATCTATTAAAAGATATGTACAAGAGTACTAGTGCCATTTGCTATCTCTCTTTTATCGGCGATTCGGTGCGATAACTGGGATACTAAATCGATTGAATCGATTATGATTTCCATTACCAAATTGAATTGCTTTGCTCTCAGCCTGAGTCTCAGTCTCAGTCGCTGCCTACGGCATCCTCCGCCCAATATTCGAGACGTGCATTCACTCACCGCTGAATATTTAGCGAATAATGAATAAGTCGTGCCACATACACGCACGCATACGCACACGCACACGCACACGCGGACCGGTAGCAATAGATTCCATTAGGCGTATTACCTAAGAAAAAAAAAGATACAAAATTTATTGGATTGCAGCCGGAAAGAACAGAACAAGAAGAAAGATACCGATACAGAAATACACATCGCACAGAACTGGCGGATGCGGATGCGGATGCTCGGCTACATATTGCGGATGCAGAAAGGATACTTTGGATCCTTTACGGGCAAATTTACGGATGTGCTCAACCGACTCGCAAGGTGGCTACATCTCTCTGGCTTGGCTTTGTGGATTGCGTCTCTGCCACTGCCACTGCCACAGCCACTGCCTTGAATGGGCCAATAAAAAGCGACGCATAAAAATATGAATTTTATGTCCGTGTATTTAAAACGACAATAAGCACCGCCGGGACTGTGTGGACTGTGTAGACTGTGTGTTGACTGTGGGGTGCGTGTGCCTCTGTATGTGGTGTGTGTGGATCCACCAGTGGGTGGAGACAGTGGGGCAGAAGTTAAGCTCAAATCCTCCGCACAGGCAATCAAAACAAAATAAAAAGGTGGAAGAACAACCATAAAGAGGCCCGATGAAGAGGAATAAAGCGAGACGGAGAGCAACAAACGCGCTCAATGAAGCTGAAAAGCAACAAATGGTGAAAAGAGAAGCGGATGGGCGGAAAGAGTGGAGGAAAATCAGTTTGAATGTCTTGTGGTGCGACAGAGATGGAGGCAAATCAAATTGGAAAATGAAATGGAAACACGAAAAACTTTCCTTTCCTCTCGTTTCGTTTTGTTTCCCTTTCCTTTGCTTTTCCTTTACGTTACTTTCATTTCGATTCGTCTCGATTCGCCCGGGCCCAGGCAGGTGAAGACGACTGTAGACTGTGTCTGGCAGCTGCTGAACATGAAAATGAGTTTTCTTTTTGCCTTTCTTTGGGCTTTTCATGCGCCAAAGCAAGCCAGGCCGAGCCAAGCCAAGTCAAATAAAAATAATAATAAAATCAGCGCAATAAGCAAGCAATGAAAGCCACCAGGGAATCCACACAGAGAAAGTCAAACAGACAGTGATAGAGAGAGAGGGGCAGGGGTCCAGGCCCAGGCTCACACAGTGCGAGAGAGGAGGCATCGATTTATACACAGATGAGCAATCATAAATATTAATGTTAAATACAGGACCCTGGACCCTAGACCCTGGACAAAGAGGGAACGAGGGAATTGAAGCAGAATGAGAGGGGGGGGGACTATCTCGCGAGGACCCATACCCTTCACCATTTACCAAATGTTGTGGCAATCGAAAGGGGTGGGGGGCCCAACACAGGCCATTGGACATGGCATGGGGCTACAGCTACTGCCTATCCCCCAACAGTACTAGTAGGGGATGAATGTCTCCCATTAATCTTCAGATAGAACCTCTCCACGAAAAAAGGATCTCTCCATTTGGCGACACTGAGGCGCTGCCTCTGATTTATTTGCCCGCGTGTACAACGCTGCGTATGCTTATTTTTTGCTATACATCCCTTCCTATCAATGACAGCGGCTTGATTTTGCATTTAAAAGTGAATTATATATCTGCAGATTTCCCAGTCAGACAGTAAACAGACAGCCAACGCGAGGGGGCAGCGGGATGTGAGCGGAAGGGGAGGGAGAACTGTGCAAACATCTTGCCACGTAAGCGACAATTTATTTGCATATTTCCATGAGAAGGATGTGGGCAGACGTTAGGGATGAGTGAGTTTTCCTGGTGGCTGTTTACATTAACACAATAACAACAGCAGCAGCAGCAGCAATAACAACAGCAAAAAGACAGAAAATTGTATGAACTAATACATCCATTCAGAGGAAATAACTTGGTTAAGAAGGGATTACAGAAGTGACAATCAAATGGGCGGCGTCAGATCGAATGCTCTGCATTGTTTTATCAATTATGGCTTCAACATTAGTTCAATCATATTACATATATTGGCAATAGATTCATTGTGTGTACCTACCATATTTACTGTTTGTTCTCAATGCGTTACAGAGTCGTAGAACGCTCTCTCTGTCTCTGTTTGTCTCGCTCTCTCTCTCTCTGAAATAGTACAAGTATCTATATCTAAGTGAACCGTCAATGAATGAATGAATGGAATATAAACCAATCTCCAATTAGTATTATCTTGTACGCTGCATCATTTGCTGTGTAATCTTTCATGTAAATTGTTAATATAATTTGTATAGTATATTGTCGACTGATTATGGTGACCAACTCCACTTAAAAATCGCTTTATTACACACATTGTTCGCATTACTCTCCCTATTTTTTGTTTGACCCATTTCAAATTGTTATCGAATTAATATTGTGACATATTTGAGTGTCGCATTGATCCCATTATTCGGGGACAAAGGCCCACAGAGACCGCAGAATCCACTCCTAACCCCAAAACCCAGACCGCCTCAAAGCACTCTCCTCTGCTCTCTCTGTTTGTGTTTAATTATGTATGTAGTGTACATATATACATATACATATGTATATCTATGGCTTTTTTGTGTGTGTGTACGTACGAGTTTGTGTTTACATGGCTGCCATGTGCTGTGTTATACAAGGCGCTTACATTTCTGATTCTGACTTGAATTTCATAGAGTTTTTGTGTCTGCCAGTAACCCAGTGTCCCAGTGTACCACTCCCCCCGGTCCCCGGTCCCTAGTCCACAGTCCACAGTCCACAGTCCCCAATCCCCAGCCCTATGCCCTTGGGTTTGTTTAACATTTTCCAAAGCATATCGAAACTTTTGTATTGTCACACTATCGCACGTGTCTGTTTCTGTGGCTGTGTGTCGTGTGTGTGTGTGTGTGTGTGTGTCCATTGTTTGGCTTGGCGCTGACTTCCGCTTCCACTTCCGCTTCCGCCCGATAAACAAATGGCGCCAGCCAACGATTAATTATTTTGATTTCTAGACCAGGGTCCGGGTCCACCTCCCAGCAGGAGAATGAGAGCGAGAATAAGGACAAGCACAAGCAGGGGGACACGTGTCCTGGCCGGGGCTTATTGGCAGTTGTTTGTTTGCTGTGTTGCAGACACAATCATAAATAATCGGCCTTCCGATGAAGCATGAAGATTGATGGGGCGTTATCGATAGACGATAGGGTCATTTATTGGTTACATTTAGAGATGGGCTTACAAACCGATTGGTCCAAGGTGGATTATGGACTCACACTGAACGATTGTTAATAGTTTGTTCCAGAGCTGAATGAGCGGAATGATCCGTTCAAACGATTCCACTTCCACTGGGATCAATGCTTCTGCAGTCTAATGACACAACAATTATGAATCGATTCAACTGATAAATTGTTCGATTGAGCTGTTTGGCTAAACAATCGATTCTAAGGCGAATACTCCAACAAATATCCCAAAGAAATATTTCATATATCTGAATAACTTCAATGGAGTTCCTTTGTGCTGCTGCGGCTTTCAGAATTCCTTGGCAATTTTCTGTTTTGTGTGTTGCCTTTTGTGGTTTGCTGAGCCTATCAATAAACCAATTTTCACACAATTCCCCCCTAGCCAACATCCTTTTTCACCATCTTTGCATGTGTGTGTGTGTGTCCTACTTTTCTGTGTGTGTGTGTGTGTGCGAGTGTGTGCTAAAAACCACAACGAAGCACTTTTGGGCACGTTAATGTGTTGTAGCCTCAAACTCACACATGGACACACATACACGTACGAGGCGTAATTAATGATTGAACATATACCTATATACCTACACCTACACCTGCCCTCTCACTCGCACTCCCCCTAAGCACTCTCACTCTGTTCCATGCTTTTTCTCGGCGCCCAAATGTATGCTACACTTCTTGTCTGTGAACACAAAATATGCTGCTCATTATTTTTACGCACTTCCCACCACCCACACCCACCCACACACACGCACGCACACACCTACCCAAACCAAAACCCAAAACGTGTGTACAGTGAATGGGGGAGAGGTACGCACGTGCGTGTAAATTATGTTTTTGGCTTCATTATGTGGCCAGGGGAGGCAGGCAGTGCGGTGCTCGCATTAAAAATCAATTCAAGGCGGTGGATACGGCCACGTTGCCAAGTGGCACAGCCACAGCCACTGCCACAGCCCCCGCAGCAGCAGCATAATTTTATATTGGATTTTAATGACTCGACTAATCGCCTTTTCCTCTTTCTCTCTCTCTCTCTTTCTTTGTTTTTAGCTCATTTTCAGCAATCAGACGCAAAATGGAATGACCCTCACTGCTGCCGGTGGCCCAGACGTTGCATAGCCAGAGGCGAGTGCTGCCACAATCAGCAGCAGCAACAGCAGCAGCAGCAGCAGCAACACTTCAAACAGCAGTAGCGGCAGCAACAGCAACAGTCAGGAGCAACATTCCGTGTGGGAATGGCCAGCGACGTCGCGTGGCAGCAGCAACAGACGGCTGCACCAACGACACGAAGCTCAACACCAACACCAACAACAGCAATAGATTAAATCAAATGCATTCCAACGAAGAACCGCCCATGACGGTGATCGTCGATGGAGGAGGAGGACAGCAGCCTCAGCAGCAACTGTCGCAGCAGCAGCAGCAGCAACAGCAGCAGAAGGTGCCTCGCAGCGGCAGCCAGAGGTTGCGGAAAACGAGTTCCTCCAGTGCCAAGGCATCGATACCAGTACCTGCAGCGACAGCGACAGCTGGCACCGTGCAACGCGCACATCGACAACCATCGAACGCCTCCGCGACTGCCAGCTCCGATTCGAGGAGGCGTCGCTATCCGGGCAAGTCGGAGCGACAAGATCGCCAGGACCGGCAGGACCGACAGGACCGGCAGGATCGCCCGGATCGCCAGGATCGACAAGACCGACACGACCGACACGAGCGACAGGAACGCCAGGAGCAGATGCCACGCCGCCGGGGCGGACGACGCCATAGTGGTGCCTCCTCGCTGAGCGATGCGGTGGTCAGTGCTGGCGGCCGTGGGCGCCATCGACGTGAGGCGAGATCGGGGGCCATCAGCTCCTCGACAGCGTCCAGCTGCAATGGCAGCTGCAGCTCCGACGACGGCGACTCCTCGCACACATCGTCCTCATCCTCGTCCAGCTCTTCAGGCGAGCCGAATCTGCCGTACCCCGGCTTCCCCGAGATATCCATGAAGGCCCTCACGCAGTACACGCGGCCACGCAACTGGTGCCTGATGCTCATCACCAATCCATATCCTTTTTGCACAAACAAAACACAACACCCCTCATGCGGATGGGGCGGGGCGGGGCGGGGCGGGGCCTGGCGGGGCAGTGCGGGACGGGAGGAATGTATGGGATGGCGACTCTAATTGCCATTGTCCTTCGCTGGCGTTTTACCCCTGGGTGCCGTGTGTCTGCGTCTGCAGTGTCCTTGCCACAGATTTCACAGGATGTGCGTTGTGCTGTGAGCCTATTGATTTTTCACTTCTTTTTTTGTCCGTTTTTGCAAACTTCTCTTTTGCCTAGGCCTAAGGACACACACGAGAGCCACAGCCACTGCGACTCTTTTGAAAGATAATGCCATATAGTCGAGAAATTTCTAAATACACCAAACACGAAACTTCTGGGGAAGTAATACTCATTTAGTAATATTTGACATATTATTTCAATGCACTAGGAGTGGAAGGTGGAGGGGAAGTATTTCCAGGAATATATGTATCATCTGCTATTTCGACCCCGTATCCGTGTCAGTAGGAGATATGATATAGCCTTGTCTGTCTGTCTGTCCATACGGCGTGTCTAGATGTCGAGGCACTTGTGGTTCGATTGAAAACTTTCCGACTGGCAAGGTGTTCCCGTGCAACGTATATTTTTTTTTATTCCGCCTGAAGAGTAAGTATTTTTGCCTCGCCCAAGACTGTGTATGTTGTTGTTGGGTTCTTGGGATCGACTCAGCCTCTCTGCGTTTGGGACATCACTGAAAACCCCCGCGATGCAACAGCTTTTTACTGCCTCATGCAACATCTTGCATTGTCTGTGGAAGTGTTCTGTAGTAAGACTTAAGAGTCCATCAAAGATGAGGTGGCTAGTGGCTATCGATTAACCAGGGGTATCCCCACCATCCATACAGTTGCTTGCAATCGAAGAGTATTCACATTTTGCTTTGGGGAAATTCAATTTGGTTTTTCCAGCAGTCGCCCCGGCTGGCTTGTACGTGCGCGCATAAATAATATATATCTGAATGGGATTCATCATGGGTGGACTTGTCCCGGTCCTTGTCCCAGCGGCTTCTTCCGTTCCACGAGCCATTCTACGGTCTGGTGTTGTTGTTGAGCTGTTTTCATTTTCCGCTCTTCATCCATTTTCCGGGGATAAAGTGCGCCAATCGGTGGCGTACCCATGCCGATGCCCATGCCTATGGCCCATTCCTATCGAAACATATATCGTACGATGTCCTGGCGGAAGATGAGGCTGCTGCTGCCGCTGCTGGTTGGGCTCCATGTCGCATGTGTGTGGGTGCATGAAAAATCGCTTTGCATATCGCTCCTCCGCTCTGTGCGTTGCTGTGCGCACTTCACATTTCATTTCGAGCGAAATTAAAATTGACTGACGTTGATATTTATTTATACAGGAGCCATGACACACACGCGTTAAAAGACGCTGCCGCCAAACTGGGTGGCTTCTGCCAGGGGGGTGGGGGCTGGGGGTGAGTAAATTATGAAAATTGAGTTTAGGCGGCAGAGTCATTCTCTTGAGGAGACATTTTAGGCATCCGGCAAACGTTGATGGCTTCGATTATCCACTTGATATGCTATCATATTGCCCTCCCTCCCCTTTCATCGTTTGAGAGGGGGTGTATGAAGTGCCTCATCCCCATCCCCATTTGCACAAGTACTCGTATATAATCGCTCTCTCGACGCTTGCCACTTAATTGTTTGCCATAAATTTTGATTTTTGTCATTGTTTGCGCATTTCATCTGCCACCTTGGCAGTCCTGTCCTGTCCTGACTCTCCTGACTCTCCTGTCTCTTCTTTCTCCATTGTATCCATTGTTCGAAGCATTCTCTTCTATATCTCGCTGACATTTTATGGTTTTTATTGTCGATGTGGCTGCTGTCAAAGTTTACGATGCCTTGGATGCCTGACACACACAGACGCAGACACAGCGATAGAGACAGGGACAGGGATCCTCCTCTCCCCCAGCGGCAATTATTCTTTATCGGTTGCAGCTCTCGATTGCGATGGGAAATCTATTTTCCAACTTTTCCTGCTTGCATTTCAATTGGCGGGCAAGTAATCAAAATGCTTTGGCTAAACTAATTTAAGTTCAACTTTTAGTTGCTTTAGATCCATTGTTGTTTCCTTCCTTCCTGCCTTCCATCGCTACTCGTGGCCGCTGGCGACATTCGCCTCGGAATCGTCTATGTCGTCTATGGCCAAGTTGCAGCCTGAGGTCAGAGCTCAGAGGAGCTGAGAGGAGTGGAGCGGTGGAGCGGTGTGTCACAGCGGTGCTCAGACATTTGCCAAAAGTTAAATCCGTCTGAGTGTCGCCTGCGGAATGGCCTTGCGTATCGATACCGGACCCTACCCCAAAACCGACACGGACCGACCTCCCTTCAGAGCAGACGATCCCTCCCGAAAGTGTAATCAAATACGAGGCAACTCGGACTTGGCGCTGCCTCTGCAACTCCCCAACCTCCCCGTTCCCCAACTCCGCAGCTCCGCAGCTCGTCAGCTATTCCCCCAAATTAGCCAACGACGGGAGGAGGTGACTTGGCCACATATCATTCGAGCAGCCTGTGGACACCCAGTGGCCGGGGCAGTGGCAGCTCCCTGCGAAGTTTCCACTTTGGACATTTTACGGTGCTTTTAGCGTGAAATGTGTGCGTCTGTGTCTGTGCCTGTGCCTGTGTGTGGGGTGGGGGGCACGTTGCAGTGTTGCATGCGAGGCCACTCTGGGGAAACATAGTGCTGCTGCTGGAACTGGTACTGGTACTGGGTGGAGTCATCAGCATCTGGCTGCATCCTTATGCGGTCGCCATTAGGACCACACGACGGACGCCTAACGCGGACGCGGACACGGACACGGACACGGACACGGAAGCGGACACGCGGACATCATTAGCATGGAGTGTGCATGCGAGCAGGCCCCAACTGTGGGGTAATGTGAAACCGCCACTGCCACGTCCATAACTAATTATGACATGTACGAGGGGCACGTGGACTGTAGTCATTCCCCCGAAACGCCTCAACCTTAAGAGTCGCTGCTGGGGCAAGCCACAAATTGGTGCACCATGGACTCGCACTTGAAGAATCAATTGGGAAACTGCCTATGGCCTATGGCTATGTTAATCCACTAAAAGGGCACTTCATTACACGAGAACCTTCGAAGATTTCCACAAGTTCTGAAGTTGTTAAGGTATCTTTGCGCTACTTCATCGATTTTCATTGTGAATCGTGTGGCAGCCGTGGCAACGGCCGTGGCAATGCCGGGGCTCCATCGATGGCGTGCGTTGTCAGGCAGGGCAAGGGGCAAGGGCAGGAAGGGGCCTTACTTTCGCTTGATATCATCGCATAAAACCAATTAAATTGATCGCTTTCATTGGGCAAACTTTTGGGCCGCTGTCAGGCCAATTTATCTCAAGTTTTTCCAGTTTTTTCCAGTTTTTTCTCATTCATTTTCTTGGTACTTGGTACGCTTTTGCGTTTTTTTCGTTTTACCTCATTGCTGTTTGCACCTCTCCAGGCCATTTGCCATTTGCCCTTTCCCCATTCCCCACTCCCCATTTTGCCATTCGCTTTCATTGCGTTTCGCTTTCGTGTATTCAGAAATCCTCATCCCCAATCCGCTATAACGCTGCTCAGTCATCTTCCATGGCTATTGCTCCTGAATTTGGGGTTTCATTGAGGGTTTTGCTGCTGCTGCTGCTGCTGCTGCCACTGCCACTGCCGCTTTTGTTTGTGGGTCTTTTAATTTGTTGCGATTTCTGTACGCTTGCATGCGTCCTTGCCATGCCCCCTGCCCCTGCTCGTGCCCGTGCCCGTGCCTTGCCACGCCTCCTGGTGGCCGACTTTACGCTCGACTTAATTTGTTTACTGTTGGTTTGGGGGCCATCGCTGTTGCCAAATCAAAAATAATGCGCGCATACCCGAGACCCGAGACCCGAGAGGTCCTCTATAGACGGCACTCCGCCCCTTGCCATGCCCCATTTTTCGACCTCTGCTGCACCACCCCGACCCGCCCCGCCTCTCACCACCCTGTTGGATTGAAATGAAAGCATCGACAGAGTCGATGTTGCCTCTTTCGCTGATGTCGCCTGGGTTTTGCTGCTGCAATATTCATACTCGTGTCCGTAGCTCCACCTGCCCTCCCTCCAGCTCCGCCTCCACACTCTGCCTTTGTCTGCGCTTTTCACATTTGTTGTTATATGACAAACCCCCTCGACCCGGCGCACCCTCGCATCCACAAATCTGACGCCGCCGACCCCGACCCGGACCCGGACCCGGCTCTGACCTGCATGCATACGCGTATTACTACCCGATGCTGCCCGCTGGTCTCTCGCTGGCACATACTGTGGCTCCTAATGAATTGCCCGCTTGTTTTTTGTGGCAGCCTTAACTGCTGCTGCTGCTGCTGCTGCTGTTGCATGCCCCATGTCCCCTCTACACGCAGCTCCCTCCCATTGTGCTGCTGTACGTTTTATCTTTAATTGTGCGTTAATAGCGTAAACATTTTGCCATTTTTCCAGCATGTGTGTTCGCTCCTTAATTGCGCTGCCCCATTTCCCATTTGCCATTTCCCATTTCCCATTCGCCATGCCTATCCCCATCTCCATCTCCATTCTGCGAGTATAGTATAGGGGCAGAAAGAATGAGTCCTTGGCGCTCATTTGGCAATGCATTAAGCCAGCATGGGCCTGGGCCTGGGCCTGGGCCTGGGCTTGGGCTTGGAACTTGTCCTGGCCTTGTGTATTTGGATCTGTGTGTGGCAGTGGCGGTGACGGTGACGGTGACGGTGGCGAGTGTTTACCCAATCCAAGTGTGGCAGCAAGCTTTTAGACGACAAGTGGCAGCTGAGGGTCCTGCATCAGGTGGAATGCAGCATCACATCACATCGTATTGCATCGCATCCCTTTGCTCTAGGCTATGGCTATGGCCTTGGGTGGTAGCCCTCTCTCTCTCGCTCTCTCTCTCTCTCTCTCTCTGGGCTTGCCATCAGAACTGCGAATCGAGCATCGGGCCAGAACGTGATCGAATCGAGTGGCTTGTGGGAAATGATTGAGTGACTGACTGGCCGGCCAGCCATCATCAATTTGCTCCAATTGGAGCGTGGCAGCAAGAAATTCAAGGCATGCCTCCACAACAAAGCCATAAAGCTATCTGGACTTCAAGATACCGCTTAATCGTATTCATATTTGGGCCAAGAAATTTCTCTTCTACCATGAAATATGGGAACTCTTCCAAATTCTGTATGCCACTGGATTACTCATCTCTTTTTGTTGGGATAGATCGAAACATTACAGAAATATAAACCTATATACTAGAACTTGGTGCGAGGAACCAAGTGGCAGGCCAAGCCGGAGGACCCACAACAGTGCGCGACTGGTACGAGTATAAAGAAGAGTTGCAATGGTTTATAGTCTATGCAAAATAGGTCTTGCCTAATGGGACATTAAATACATTTCACCGATTGGAATATACCCCAAAGGGGGCCACTAATGCGGGGTATGACCGCAACCGAAACTATGCCAAACGAGAGACCGACAAGCGACAAACCGCAACGATGTGGGGGCGTGTGGAGGTGCAGGAGGCTGTGGGATGGGGGGTGGGGGGGCCAGATGCAGCCAAGTTGACAAGCACTTGAGTGCGCATTAGAGGCGACTGCAAGTTGTTATCCACTGTCACTGCCTTCTGGCTCCTCCTTTGTGTGCTCCACTGCACACTCCCACTCCCAGCTCACTCCCGCTTCCCCTCAAGGACCTGCTGCTTTGCCATGTTTTGTCTTGGTTTCATCCTTAACTGAATCTGCATCTTTTGCATCAAATGGGATCCCCGCACGTGGTTCGAGCGCGTCTCCATTCTGGTCATCCTGCTCAACTGCATCACTCTGGGCATGTACCAGCCGTGCGTGGACGATGCCTGTGTCACGAATCGCTGCAAGATACTGCAGGTAAGTAGCCCTTTTCCACGATATTCCCCACTCCCGTTGATTGGGGTTCCCCTATTATCCTGTCAGCATTGGTGGTGTCACGTTAAATGCCATTTATTTAAGCAATTTTTTGGCTCACTTCCCGACGGAATGACAGAATGCCTGACTGCTTGACTGCCTGCCTGCCTGCCTGCCTGTCTGCCTGCTGGCTGATGACATCAAACGAGGCACTTCGGCTCATTAGGCAGCGCCCACCACACGGCAGGGGGTTCCACTAAGTGGGGGCAGGGGGCAGGGGGCAGGGGAGTGTGACAGGGGAATGGGGAGTGTCAGGCAATTACAGAGCGTAGGGAAAATGTTGAGAGAGCGCAACGTGCGAAAATGTCTGTAAATGATATGTAAGCCATGGCGACATTTTGGCCGCAGCCAAGTGTAAAGCAACACGAGCAGGACCTCTACCAGGACCTGGGACACCACGCCCGCATAAGGACAAAGGACAAAGGCAAGACAGAGCCCCGACATGGGGCTGGGGCTTGCGATGGGGCTGGGGTTCGGTCTGGGTCGGAGCTGCACGAGAAGAAGAAGACAAGGCATCGCCAAATTGGCACACAGGACAAAGTCAAAATGACAACGACAGCCACACAGTGACATAAGTGGGCGCCACACCCCCACGCCCCCAAAAGAACCGCCCAAATAGCTGGGAATAAGTTGAATAAGGAGAAAGAGAAGTACGAGTAAAAGAGGGCCAAGAGCATGGCCGCATGGAAGCAGGGAAGCAGGGAAGAGCAGAAGAAGGGAAGAAGGGAAGAAAAAGATGACGATGATGTCGCCAAGGCAAACTCATTTCGTGTGCATGTATGTGATGCCTCCTCCTCCTCTGATGTGATGTGATGTGGATGTGGATGTCCTTGCCTCCTTGATGTCATCAAAAGCAGGTGGAGCACGTGGGAGCATCATCATTGCGGGCGAGAGAGGGGAGAGTCCCCCATAGTCGTTAGTGGCTGGCAGCTAATTTTAATTTGATCAACTCTCGTTAGTTCGTTAGGTCTTTAATCGAGTTGGGAGTGTGTTGGGTATGTGCTATGGAATTCCCAAAAAAAAAGGGAAAAAGGCCAAAAGGAAGAACCTATGCTTAGAGCCAGAATATACTCATTTGCATGTACATTTATTGTTCCACCTGCGATCTATTCTCATTCAATGTATCCTTCTCCGCGAATAGATCTTCGATGACATCATCTTTGCCTTCTTTGCCCTGGAGATGACCATCAAAATGGTGGCCATGGGCATGTGTGGCAAGAACACCTATCTGGCGGACTCGTGGAATCGCCTGGACTTCTTCATCGTCCTGGCCGGGCTTCTCGAGTATGTGATGCATGTGGAGAACCTCAATCTGACGGCCATACGAACAATCCGGGTGCTAAGACCCCTGCGGGCCATCAATCGAATACCCAGTAAGCCGCTATCCCACTCCTAACGCCAATCAATCATCTAATCCACCTATCGTTTCGTTTCGATTCGTTGCAGGCATGCGGATCCTTGTGATGCTGCTGCTGGACACGCTGCCGATGTTGGGCAATGTCCTGCTGCTCTGCTTCTTTGTGTTCTTCATCTTTGGGATCATCGGCGTCCAGCTGTGGCAGGGCATTCTCAGGCAGCGTTGCACCCTGGAGCGTCCCGAGGGCATGATCTATCCCATCACGTGAGTACTCCAGCGGGGTTCTGATTGTGGGGCAAGAGGTATGGGGCACATGTGGCATATGTGGCATATGTGGCATATGTGGCATATGTGGCATATGTGGGTGTGGGTAATGGTTTTTGGTGGTATATATATGCGGGTGGGGCGGGCTTCCAGGATGCATATGTTTGTCTCTGTCTGCATCATAAACATCTGTTTCGTACATACATGCATATGATATGTATCTGTTATATATACATATATACCGTATACTGTACATAAGTATATACATATATATATATATCGATATATATTCGTTGTGTCTTGGTTTTTTTTGATTTTTACTAGACCATCATCTAAGCAACATTTGAGGGGACCTTCAGCAGAGTCCTTCAACTGCTTCTTTCTTGTGCTCCTGTTGCTCTTTTTGTTTTGGTTTTTGCTTCGCTTTTGCCTTAAAGCCCACACCAATACACTCTCGCACACGCTCCCCCAACACACACATACACACACAGATACCTGCAGACACACACATCCGCACCCACAGCCACTGAGGCAATTGCATCACAGACAATGTCCCTCTGTCCACAGAAATCTGCATACGAAATCCTGTCAATTTTGATGAACTCTCCGCCGTATTTCCCTCTCAGTTCCACTCTCTGTCTGTCTCTGTCCCTCTATCCGTCTGTCCGTCTGTTATCCGGCTCTCAGTTCCACTGTCTGCCTATCTGTCTGATCCATCCATCTCCTCCATTTCCCCCACCCGCTATACATGCGGCTGGCCAAAAGCATCCGTTCTGCGGTCCTGTCATTGACAGCACGGGGGGACATGGACAATGGCTCAACATCGTTGCTGCACAGTGGTCGGATCTTTGGGTGAGAAACTGCCATGGAAGATGGGACATCTGTTCTACTCTGTCCAGGAAATGTTTCTGCAGATACTCTCCTGTAGAAGATGTTCTCGTTCCGAAACAAGGACTCAAATTCTTGAGAATTTGATGGCGAATATTTACAAACTTTTTTGCTAAACTTTAGCCTTTAGCCTGAGATGAATCCTACATTACAATTAATGGTTATTGCCAGAGCAACAAGGCCTCCAGGCTGATTCTAGTTACGCCCAAAGATACTCAAAGATTTCAAATCGTTTTCGGGTGCCACAGTGGCACTGTGTGGCACTGTGTCCCTGCCGCTGACGGCAGAATTTAAACTTGGCCAAAACAATCATTTATCATCGAAGTCGAGGGCACTCTCTTTCTTTCTCACAGCCTCACACATACACACAGTACACAACCAGCTAACACACGCACACACACACACATGGACAGCGAATCCCCTTGAAGTAGACTACAGAATTTTTGGGTCGCTGCGCGCTTAGCTCAAGAAACCCGATTTCGTTTTGCTTTGTGCTTTGTGCTCCCCGTTTCGTTTGCCTTCTCTTGTTTTTTGTTTCTGTTTGTGTTTGTGTTTCTGTTTTCCCTTTGTTTCATTGTCTCCTTGTTTGTTTCTTTGCTCTTTCGTTTGCTTACTTCCGCATGCTCTCCTCAGCTGTACATAATGTTTGTTCACACATCCCCATATACCCATATATATGTACATACATACCATCCGTACATACATACATACATATGTGCACTACGAGTACGAGAAAGCAACCGTATCCGTATTCGTATCCATATGCGTATCCGTATGCGTGTGTTTGTAAATGTATTTTTGATGCAGTGCACTGCAGTGCTCCTGTCCCACAGAATTGTGCCTCCAGTTTGGCTCTCTCTCTCTCTCTCTCCATGTCTCCCTGTCTCTCTCTCTCACTCTCTTGGTTGGCATACAGTACTCGCAATTGTTGCACATACATAATTGTGTACAGCAACAGCCCAAGCAAACTGCTATTTGCAAGAATATTTGCGCTGGCCTCCCATTTTGCATTTCATTTTTCATTTTCATTTTCATTGATATTTTATTTCGGCCTGGCATCTCGCTGGCGAAATTGTAGCTTCATTATGATTTAATATACTTTTATATTTTTTAATACTCTTATTTGTAGCCGCCCCTCGCTCCTCCCCTCGCCCCTCGGGCTGCAATTCCCGGACATTCCTTAGCTCCTTGTCCACCCGTATTTTGTTTCGTTCCGTTTTTTGTCACATTTTTTTGTGTGTGTTTTGTCATTTGTATTGTACGGACGTCCACTCCACATTCAGGTGTGTGAGCCCTCTCCGAAGTCATGCTGTATATAGCACCCAAATAGACACACACATACGCACATACATGGACACAGACACACACACACACACACACACACACACATAGACATACCACATACCAGCAAACAGACAGCGGCCAGCGATATGTCCGCGGGGAGGGGAGGCGTCGAGTCGTTGAATCGTTGAGGCGCCTTGCCAAAGCGGACGGATCGGCATCAATATGGCCATAAACAACAGAACATACATATAAAGTCCAGGATATACATACATATATACATATGTATGTATGTATATGTGTGTATATATGCATATGCATATATGTTCTCTTCCAGTTTTCCCTCAGTTTCCTAATTTTATATATTTTTTCTTTTGTTGAGACAACAAAAAAAAAAATCACCAGAAAACCACAGAATCCCACAGAAGAAAAAACAAAAACAAAACAAAAATAGTAGTAGTAATACTCGTTGCAAAATCAAAATGAAATGCAGATGAAAAATGAAATGTAAAGAAATGAAACAAAAACGAAAATCATACCGGGAACAAATTTTTTGTTTACAGGGGACTACCTGAAGTGTACAGAGTTCGAGTCCGTGTTAACTCGTAAGATAAAATGATTTATTTTCCCCCTTTTAACCTAACCTACACACACACACACACACACACAAATACACACAAATACACACGAACACACATACTTCCCTGCAGTACGGGTCATCGCTTACAAATGTGCTCACACATCGATGTCAGCGTGAGCACCCCCGCTGACATAAGTGATGACACGCGGAACGATGAACTGTTGACATTAACATTGCGATGTCCTAGGAGCATAGGGGATGACATGGTCATCGAGAAGTCCGAAAAAATAAGGCTTACTATAAGTGATGATTTTCTCGAAAAAATAAGGCTTATTATAAGCGATGATTTTCTCGAAAAAATAAGGCATATAATAAGTGAAGATTTTCTCGAAAAAATAAGGCACATAGTAAGTGAAGATTTTAGCCGAAAAAAGGTATACAGCAAGGGATGATGTTCTCGAAAAAATAAGCGATATAATAAGTGAAGATATTAAATGAAAAAGTAAGGCGTATATAAGTAAGCAGTATATTCATTTATTTTCTTTTGCTTTTTTTTAAAACGGCAATTATGTACATATGTATGTCAGTTTTGGGGATCTCTGAAGTTCTTTCGGTAACTTCAATTGCATCGCCTCTGAAATAATATGAATTAATTTATTATGGTTTTGTTTAGTTTTTTGACTTGTAAAGACTTACTTTCCATGCACTTCCAGGATGCGCCCGTTCCCATTGTGTTCCGTATTTTGTTGATCTATCAATAAAATGATTATTCTATAAAATACTATTAATTTGGTTGCAATTACATAAGAAAGTAAAGATCAAAGTTCCAAAAATATGTTCGATTTGTAAAAGAGTTGTTTAAACAAAAAGCAATGCTCACTGTAGAACAGCGGTGTTCTGTGCATTTACTCCTACAACAAAAACAAATCACGTGCCAAAATATGTACCTGCTTGAGTCAGGCCTCGCATATAAGGGTTGCTTGTCTGTTTTTGTTGTTGAACGGCTTAAAATTGAAATTTCGGGCCCACCGCAGGTTATGCATTCACATTATATTTCTTTGTTCTTCTTTTAATCCATACTATACATATTAGTCGGAGCATAAGGGAACATCAATTAAAGAGCATAAAAGAAGAATAAATAAAATTTATTTATTTTATATTTATTTAATAAATACAATGTGAATGCAGCGATACATTGAACTCAGTTTTTTCACAATTTCACAAATTTAACATTATATGCAATTGATATTTTCATAATTAACACGCGTACATCACATTTATGTTTATTTAGTGTATTAGTGCATTGACTTACCTGGTAATAATAAATAATATAGATATTTTTCACTAAATTACTGCATTTTCGCGTCCAACTCTTTCCGCACAATTGTAACAATGTAACGTAATAGCAAATGCATGGCGAACAAAGCAAGAATGCTTTGCCGACGCAGGCGCAAAAGAGAAAAAAAACCAAATTCTCTTGTAGTTCGACCGATCGGCAGAGCCGATCTATTACGATCGCGCGGAAAAGAAGGAAACAGAGAGAAAATAAAGGGTTCTGTTTAGCGGGCGTCAACGCTTAGATGACATTGTCGTTGACATTTGTCATCGCTCACGGCTGGTACTGCAGGGTTTATACTCACACACACACACACACACACACACACACACAGACACGAACACAACACACAGAACAGAAAAAGACGAAACCAGACACAAACAGATTCTAATAGCCGTCTACTAATTGCTACTAGTGTCCCACAACTACTAAAACTACTACTACTATTACAACTACTACTACTATTACTACTACTAGATCCTTGTACTAAATAAATGTAATCTCTAAACTCTCGCTCTCTTTCTATAACCGCTATTAATCTGTTAACCCGTAATAGCCCTCTCTAAATCGTCTCTCTCTCTGTTAACCCTGTTTATCCCCTAATGCGATGTTCTCTGAACCGCGTCGCAGCACACACTCTCTTCTCACACACTCACAATGGCAGAGCGAGTCCTGAGCGGATGGAGAGGATGCCGTGCTTATTCTTCCTTCTCCTCTGCTCAGGGCTCTCTCAGACAAACCCCTAGACAAAGCGCTATTCCTCAGCTAAAGCTCGCTCTCTTTCCCCGATCAGCGATGAAGGAGGTTGAGCGGATCAGCAGTCTCTGCTCTCTCTCCATCAATGAGGATCTACGTATCTATCTATCTCCTTCTCAGTTACACCACAACACGCAGACTCTCCTTCTCTGTCCTTTAGCTACGCTCTGTCTCACTCACTCTCACACGTTTGATAGTCGACACACTCTCCCTAGTAAATGTGCATAAATACTCGTACTCAATACATAATTAGTGAAGTAAAGTAAAGTAAAGTAAAGTATACTCTTGGCAATACGATTATACTCTGTTTCTCTCTGTCTATTACTATCCATCTATTTCTCTTTCTCTCTGTATAAGTAATATATGAATACATATATATATATATATATATCTATATATATATATATATACTTACGATATACTAAATACTCGTATCAACTAAACTAGACAACTAAACGACAAACAGAATAGCTGTCTCTAATCTCCTATCTCGTAACTAGTGTATCTTCTATCACTACGTTCTTAAGCCCCACACACACACACAAACACACACATACACACACACATACACAGCACTGTACCACTGCAGAACCTTTGACCCAAGTCCTAGTCCTTGTCCCTTGGTTAAACAACAAAACATCCTTAAAGTATAACACAAATTGCTACAAATATACCCATAAACACACCACTCGATATAGTACTCGTATGTTTTAGCTTTAGATTACTTTATGCTCTCTATCCCCCGTATACGTACTTGTGCTCTCTGCTATCGGAGAAGCCATAGAGTTGATGTTGATGTGGCGCCACTTGAACCCGATCTCCACTATCCACTCTTCACACTCCACTAAAGCTAACCAAACCACACGCCAACAAACACACACTTGCAACGATATATAGTATATAGTATCTATATGTATACATAAATAAGAGTACTATATGAAATTGAGGCCACAGAGTGGCAAATTCTCTCCCCATAACTCCTTCTTCCCCCTAAGCCTCAAACTCTGTTTCTGTTTTAGTTTCGCTTGTGCTGAGTTTGCCAAATTTTCGTTTTCGTTTTGCAATTTTCTGTTTCATTTTTGACACACAAATGTGATATGTTGCAGCAGGACCCCTAGATACCTAGATACCCAGACACCCAAACATCCAAACACCCAGGAAGCAACAGCAACCGAGAAGCAGCAGCAGCAGCACCACCTCCAGCAGCTTCACTGAAACATACAGTGAAACAACAGATATAGCAACCATGCCAATTAGCAACAACTCGTTCAGCACACAGAGATACACCCGGATTAAAACGGGCAATCGAGTACTCGCATGAGTACCTCTAGGATCCATGGCAGGAGAAGTGCTCCCTTTATCCATGGCAATGTTAATGATTGTTAACACAATCAATCTCGTTCGTTTTCTACTACTTTTCTGAAGAACAGCCATTTCAATGCGAGATTATGATTATGATGATGAGAGTGCCTATTAATGGGAAGAAAAGATTGAAATCTTCTCTTGACTCTGCTCATTATATAAATTCAAAGTGGAATTCCAATCATATATTAGTTAGAAGCGGAATACGAAAAGTCTTTCATTCCACCCAAAAGAAGGGAGTTCTGCTGAGACAAGTTCTTACATTGATGGCCACAAAAAGCATACCATTAAAGGTATTCTTAGCTATCCTTAACTCAAACTTTCAGTGTGACTCTCTTTAAGGTCACTCTCGTCTACATTTTGAAGGAGTTTTCTCTGTGGATTGCTGCTGCTGTTCCCTTTGCACTGGGGCACACTCTCGCATTCACTTGATTATTAATTAATTAATATTTGTTCGTTTTTTTTAATGTAAAAGTTTCGCTCCACATACAAACACACTCAGATGCATAGGAATAGTGAAGTATACGTGCACACACACACAGACACACACAAGCAGCAGCAGTAGCAGCAGCACAATATCGCCCCTACCGCAACCCCCTCGCACTCGTTGGCTGTGTGTGTGTGTGTGTGTGTGTGTGTGTGTGCGCGCGTGTGTGTCTGTGTGTGGGCGTAGGTATCTTTTGTAAGCTGAACTCTTTTTACAGGAAAAACCATCAGTTTCTATTGCAAAGGTATTTAAAGCTGCCCCCTCCCCTCCGAAACATTCCACCTTTCGCTCTCGCTCCTTCCCTTTCTGTCACATGCCAACAAATCAAGTGCAATAATTACACATACACATACATGCATAGACAGACACACACACATGTATACACAGAAACACACTCACCACCACATATGAAGAACTTCATAAAGTTTAGCATACGGCTGTGAAACGTGCGAATTGTTGCAATTTCTGCAAAAGAAATGTGTGGGAAAAAAAAGAAAAGAAACGAAAAGGTGGAAGAAAAAGGAGAACAAAAATATTTCAAATTTCACTTGCGGTACCCCCGGTGCCCCCCCTTACTCTACACTCTGCCACAGTCTCAGTGTCAGCCTCTCACTCTCCCTTTGTCCCCAATCTCGCCACTCTCCTCCAACTGTTGGGTAGGGTGTCGTCTGCCAGTGTCAGTGTCGTGCTTCCACGTGCATATTAAACACATTTTATTGTCACACACACACACACACACGCACACGGCGACACACATACACAAACACATACGGTTGACACTCGGTTGATGGTGACATTTTTTTTAATATTTTTTTTTAAGTCGCGCGTTTCCTGCTCCGTCTGCCACAGCGACAGCTGCTGGTGGCTGCGTTGTGCGTCGGCCATTTTGTGGCAACATTGCGCGTTTAATTTAAATTGCTTTGGCGTTTTCATTTCCTTTTTTTATGTCCCACCATCTCCACCCTCCTCACCCCTGGTTGTCCTTTTCCCCTTCCCCGGCGCGGCACCAAGAGTTTGTTGCTTTGTTCTTAGTTTCTCTTCGCTTTTTTTCAGTTTGTATTTAAGTTTGCGCTTTTTGTTTTGTTTTATGCCTTTGGGAGCCATCTCTCTCTCTCTCTTTCTCTCTCTCTCTCTGGTGTCTCTGTCTATCTATTTCTCTCAGTGTGTCTCTACTTCTTAGTTCTACTATTCTTCAAGTGCAGTTGTGTCGTCTTTCCAGTGGCTGACTGTCCTTCAGCTTACTCGCTCGTTCGCTTCGCGCTTTCTATCGCTCTCTCCTGCTTCCACCAACGCTTACTAGCTCCCACGCACTCTCTATCTCTCACTCTCGCTTTGTGTGTGGGTGAACTATACCTTTCTCTCTCTCTCCTTCTCTATCCCTGTAACGCTCGCTCTATCGCTTCGCTCGATGGAAGCTGTCTCTGTTTCTGTCTCACCTGCGCTTACCACATGCTCTTTATCGCTCTATCGCTCGCTCTCGCTCACTCTCGCTAACCACTCGCTATCTCTGTCTAACTTTTGCATTGGTCAGCCGTGTCTCACACACTCTCTGTCTCACTCTCACTGTCACTCTTACGCTGTTCTTTAGTTTTTGCCTCACCCATTGGCCGTCTCTGTCACTCTAATTAGTTGAATGTTCTCGTGTAGCTGCGTGTAGCACGCGTGAGCAGATCAAGCCATGAAATTAAGCACAAAATCTCTGTTCTGCAGAATTCAAAATTTATCGACTTATCGATCATTAATCGCTCTTTTTTTCCACATCTCGATGTATATGTTTACGATACGCATAAACATATCGAATAAACTTATTTGAACTTGATATGAACCACGATTATTAATTGTAATTTTTGTGCTCTCTCTCTCTCTCTCTTTATCTTTCTCTCTGTAATTTCTCTCTCTCTCTCTCTCGTTGTCTCTTGCTCTCGTGTGATCTTCTCTTTCGTACACTTTGTTTCTGTGTGTGCTGGATGTTTCGATTTCATTTAACAATCGCATCACATGACTTATTCTCTATCCACATGTGCAGCTTATCGCAATACTACGAGTTCTCCAAGGATCAGGACTACATCTGCTCAACGCCCACCGACTCGGGCATGCATCTCTGCGGCAACTTTCCCCCTACCGCAGCGGTTCACTGGTCTGCAATGGTAAGTGGTGTCCGGAGTCCGAAGTCTGAGGTATGGAGTGTGGAGTCTGGAGGACGGAGTCCACTAGTCCGGAATCTCCTCCTTCTCAATTACATTAACTTTAAAGCTAAATGAAGTGCAAATTGCGCTGTAATCAAATTTGATGGCGTTTTTAATTGCTCTTCCTGGAGGTTAATGATGAGCTTAAGTTGAGCATCAGCTGGGGTTGGGGGGTGGGCAGGCGCAGTCGCTGTCGCAGACCCCGAACCGAACCAGAACCAGCACCGGGAGCATCAGGAGTAGTATCAGCAGCAAAAGCAATCACAATTACAACGATACTCACACCTTCCCTTCCCTTTGCCTTTCCCTTTTACCATCTCGCAGAGGAGGCCAAGCTGTTCGACTTCAATGAGCCGACCAACACGTCGTGCGTCAACTGGAACCAGTATTACACAACGTGCAAACAGTCCGGCGAAAATCCCTTTCAAGGCACCATTTCGTTTGACAACATTGGCATGGCCTGGGTGGCCATATTCCTGGTGAGTGCTACGGATTGACTATATATATTTTTTTATTCTCATACCTAAGTAGAGTAGAGTTTAATGTGCTTAGCGTCCTTTTTTTTGCATTAGAGTAGTCTTCAAGGCGATCGAAATCTGTGTTAACAACGGATCATTTGTTCAACAAGTGCTGAACAATGGCAAACATTTATCCACATGAAACATGACTCGTGTTCTCTCTCACACCACAGTTGGCTTCCGTTCCGTCGAATTTCAGTGGATATTTAGGGAACTGTCATACGAATCCTCGCTCTCCTCATCCTCATCCCAGTCCCCGTCCGATTCCCAATTAGTGTTCAACTTTGTTCAACAAATACGAGTAGCAACAAGAGGAGGAGAGGGCCAAACGAACAATGTTGCATGTTAAGTCGGTGTCAACTCCACTGTGGTGGCATCGCTTTAACAAGTATCCTGGGTTGGAAAGGAACCTCGACCTTGCTGCCGTATTCATAGCGCGCATCGTTTTCAGGGAGCGAAAACTTACCAATCCCATTTCCATTTCCAATCCCAAGATACGGGGAGGGAGAGTGATAGGGTAGTGGGTTTGCGTTAGTTATATGCGTCGTGATAGCCCACATAATTTGCGCAGCTTCCTCTCGCTAATTAGCGGCGCCCTCACGTTTCAGGAATTAATTGATATGCCAATTAGAGAGGGCGCATACCGCACACCGCGAGCGATTCAGTCCATTGATATGCAGGCCAAACGATCTAATTAATACAAAATCAAGTGCACATTAAGCTATGAAGCTGCCAACTGCTGAGGGGTGCTGAGTGGTTCTCGGATAGCATGGGCATGGGCTTCGCGGTACATATTTCATTCGGCTGCCAGTTAAGCCTCACTGATTGACTCTCACGTTGGAGATGTGGTTACTGTTTGGCTACCAAAACGGAGGATTACTGTAGTCTGAAGATGAGTCATGAGGATAGGCTTTGTTTTAGTGGTGGTGCGGAGCTTTCAGCAGGTAATCTTTTCTCCCATACCAAACGATACGTATCGCAGCACATTACGCATACGTGTCGTGGTCCAGAAGGCCAAAAGGCAAATCCTAATTGCCCTGCCCACGCCTGACCACGCCCGGACCATGCCACGCCGTGGCAGGGCAGGAGCAGGGCAGAGCAGGGGCGAGAACAATAAAAGGCAGCTAAACGCCTCGATATGCGCCCGTACATTTAACCTCAATTTTATATCACCATACAAGTATCTGTGTGTATTGTATCCTTATGTGTGCGTGTGTATTTGTGTGTGTGTGTACGCTAATTATGGTGAAATATTTGTTGGATTTGCAGGTCATCTCACTGGAGGGCTGGACGGACATAATGTATTACGTGCAGGATGCGCACAGCTTTTGGGATTGGATCTACTTTGTGCTGCTGATTGTGGTGAGTGCTATCCCCGGTCCACTGTGCGATGCGGTGCGGGCCCCTACGTTGATCACGAGCTGAATATTCAATGGGAGGTGGGGGGTCTGGCTCTGGGTCGGCTTAGAGCGACCTCCACATTCTGCTGGCCGGACTAATTGAGCTGAAGCTGAAGCTGCAGTGATGATGGGAGGCTAGTGGGGCGGGATTTGCTCGATTGCCGGTTCCGAAAGTATTCTAAAGCAATTTGCCAATGTAAATAAGTAAATTACTTTTCAACTATAACCAAAAACACACACAGAGAGACCGACACACTGACGGACAAACAGCCACGAAAAGTTTGTCTACACCGGCAAAAAAAAAAAAAAAACACCATTATTTTAAATCCATTGCCGAATCATAGCCAAAAATATGTTTATTTAATGATTACATTTACATATGTACATATATACTTATCATCCCCATGAAGTAATCGAGTAATCTGGTTCCATCTGTCTGTTGCCATTAGAACTGAGATATTGGACGATGATCCTATCAATTTCCTTCAAAATTGATCAGAATTTTTTCGAGTGTACGATGAAGGCTTTACAATTCATGATGCTGTTGCTCTGTCGACCAGCATCTGGTAACATGTTGCAATGCAGAGAGATGCCTCACTCCATTGTCCCCTGTCGGGTCCACACTTTGGTTGGACTTCGAGTGGACTCCAGTCTGTTGTTGTGTCATTTGCATGGCAGGATTTGTGCTCAGGTGTCCTTGGACCAATTAAAAGCCTTTAAGTGCATGCACAGACACAGCTACAATTACAGATGGAGGTACAGACAGAGACACAGATGCAGATGCAGATACAGATAGAGATAGAGACTGGGGGGCAGACACAGATACAGATACAATTGCAGATGGAGGCACAGACAGAGATCCAGAGATACACATGAGGAAAATTTCATTATTTATGTTTGAAGTTTGCACAGTTTCCTCTTTCCCCTTACCCTCTCTGTTCTGTTTTGTTCTGTTCTGCTCTTTCCCTCTTCGTCTGCATCTGCCTCTCTCTCTCTCTCTCTCTCCCTCGTCTCTATCGCTGTTCATTTCATTTGCAAAATGATTTTCTCTTCCCGGCTGCAACTTTTGGTATGCAAATAGTTTTCTGTAGTCAGCAGCACAATCCTACACTCGTACACTGTTGAGGGTTCTCTCTCGTTTTCATTCCCGTTATGGAATTATACATTTTCTGCCCAGCTCCCATACACGAAAATGCTGGCTAGAAACATTCCATCTATTGGCCTGAAACTCGATTTTCTTTTCTCTCCTTTGAAAGTGGGCCAAGTTTTCACTCGCTCGAAATTTTCGCCACAAAGTTGGTAACTTTTCCCACAGCGATCTATCCATATGGAATAGATATAGTCTATGCTATGGTCTACAAGCTTTAAGGGTATACAGGACTCTGAGACAACTCGGTCGAAAGTACTCAAGAAAATACCACAAATCCACTCCATTCGATGCTATTCGATGTCTTTCAAAGTAACTAATTTTCAATGTTGTTCAACCATCGACCCCGCACAAGCCGGGAGATGAAAGCAAGCACTTGGTGCTTGGCGGAGCCTGCAATCCGGAGAAGATAGCCGCTAATTGAATTTAAGTGGATGGATTAAAATGTTTCCTCCAAAGACCCATGCGAGACCCCTCGGAGCAGGAGCAGTGCCAGCAAAAACAAAGGCTGTGTAAAAGTTTCAGTTCGCATTTGTCGCCCGCCAGCAACGTAAATGAAAATGAAAACGAAAACGAAAACTTTTAAACGGAAATGCGAAAAGTTTTGCGGGAACTGCTGAGCGTCACCTGCCGATGGGTACCTGGGCCTGGCCGTACACATACATTTCGCTCCACGTACTAGTACTAACATAAACCAAATGGATATGGATGGATATTTGATGATAATACGCGGATAATATTAGGACATTTTTTTAAATTTGATTTTGTGGGGATAACAATGGGTGGAGAAATTTGAGATGCCTTGTCTAATGCCTTGTTCTATATTACAGATCGGGTCATTCTTTATGATCAACCTATGCCTGGTCGTCATCGCCACCCAATTCTCGGAGACGAAGAAGCGCGAAATGGAGCGGATGCGACAGGAACGGGCCCGATACACGTCCACCTCGACGCTGGCCAGCAGCACAAACAATTCGGAACCGGCCACCTGCTACGCGGAGATAGTCAAATATATCGCCCATCTCTGGCGACGCTTCAAGAGACGAATGTTAAAGAAGTACAGATTATATAAGTATGCTGCTTGTACCTTTTGATTTGATTCAATTACGATTTCCGTTTGTTATTTCCGTTTCCGGTTTGAGTTCTCTCTCTCTGCCCTGACTTTTACTCTCTCTCTCTCTCGCTCTTGCTCTATACCTGACTCTCCAACAAAAGCTCTTTTTCACGAAAAGAAAAGAAAAGCAAAGAAAAGAATTGCAAAGCTCTAGGCTTTAGTCACCTGAAAACTGATTGATTACTAACCAAAACCATTAAAGCGAGTGATTAGCGCACTAAACTCCCGGAGCCAGAGCGAGCTCCACACCCCACTGAGACTCTCTAAAGGGGGCAAAATGGATTTTATCGATGGATTTCCTCGATTCCTCAAGCGATGCTTTCGAATATATAGCCCCCATTTACAAAGAGATGATTGACCCACCTGGGGTTTATATAATTCGGGGTTTTTATTTACATGCTTCCTCTATTACGTTGTGTTCTTTGGTTTCATTTAATTCCTCCGTTTTATTGCATTCCGTTCCTCCGTTCCATTTCTTCTGTGTTCTATTCTGCATTATTTTCTTTGGTTCCAGTCCACTGTTTCATTGCATTTCAGACTGCATACCTTTTCCTCCACCTTCCATGTTCTTCTCCCGTTTTCTATAATTTCTTTCATTTTTAATTTCGTTCCATTTCCACCATTTCACAAAGCTCTTTGTAGGAATTTTGTTCCTTTCAGCCCTTTTCCCTTTACTTCATTCATCGCCTTCTTCCCAACCCCACCACGTTCCACGTTCATTTCATTCCACCGTTCGATTCCGTTTTAGTTTCCGCTTTTGGGGTTTATTTTGTTTTGATTCTGATTTATGAAAATTTCATTTAAACCGCGCACTCGCACTGGTTTGGGTTTTGTGTTTTATTTACGTTTTTTGCAGTTGTCAGTTGTTTGTTTCTGGGTTTCCTGCATTTTGTATTACTATTCGGTTTTTCAATTATTGTTCTGGACATGTATACATGTGTCTGTCGCTCGCTTCGCTTGCATAGTCAAATATATATATGTTCGCGTAGAGCATTGCGAATGCGTAGATTAGCAGCGAGAATAGGGCTAGTCAATAGATGGATAAATCGGGGAGGGCGGAGAAGATGCTGGACTCTCTCCTGACATGTGTGAGATGTGAGATCCAGTTTATACCCCATGGATACACATGCATTGGAGTGGGGAGTATAGTTCTTGTATTAGAAGAAGGTCCCTGTTGATCCAAGCTTGGTCCACCCTTCCAGCTTCACGCTCCATGCTCCACGCTCCCAGCTCCACCAACTCCACCACCAAGCCACGTGCCGCACAATGATGCCACACAACGATGCAACAAACACACGCACACACACACACACCCATGCCGAATGCCATGATGCAAGATGCATTGAATGACACTGATTCCACAGCTGGAACTCATGTTAATTTGGATCATTTGCATTTTTGTACTGCTGTTGTCCTTAGTTCATTCATTTGATTGAATTATGTAATTGCCATTGTTGTCTGTCTAATTGCTAAGCACACACACACACACATACACACACACACACCCACACCTGAAGCCACACTTTCGCACACACACATACACCCACACAGAGACACAGATACACAGATCCATCTACAGCACTAATAAGAGTGCACCTACCACACCCACCAGCCCCCCGCACGTGCAACATTCCCATCGGTTGACCCTGCTCGAGAACCCCCAATACCCCCAGACCCGAAACCCCACAGAGAACACGATGTTTGTGTACAGACATATGTGTGAATTACGCGAATTGCCAGCCAACTTGTTACTAATCAAATTTGGTTTTCCACACCACCCAAACACCACCCAAAACACCGCCCAACCGCCCAACCGCACAACCACACAACCACCTGGCCACTGTACAGATACCAGCGACAGCAGCGCAAGGAGGGACTTCTGCCCAATGCCGACAACCTGACCTTCTCGCCGTCGCGCATCAAGTGCCACCATCCGAAGTGTCCCAAGTACAGTAATCGCAAGCATCCCTCCAGCATTCAGGATCAGATGATTACCGTCATGGTGCCGCTAAATTCCAACTCGAATTCCAACAACAACAACAACAACACCAACAATCACAATGGCAGCACCAACAATGCGAATGCCACCACCAGCAATGTGCCCAGCTGCACCACAGTGGCATTGGTGAACGGGATAAACGGCAGCACGGCCAGTGTGACAATGTCGACGGCCCAGCATCAGCAGGCCGCCCAGCAGCAGCAACAGCAGCAGCAACAGCAGCAGCAGCAGCACTCCTCCTCCGACAATACCGAACAGTCGCTGGGCGAGTCGGCCTATGGCGCCGGCGGCGGTATGGTCATGCCGCGCAGCTCCTCGCTGAAGAAGTCCTCACACCACCAGCTGAAGCCCGAGGGCAGTGCCGGCGAGCAGAAGACAATTCTGTTGAAGTTCCCCCAGCAAATCATGGATTCGGAGCAGCTGATTGTGAGTATCTGTCAATCGATAGGTAGCATTGCCATCAATCACAGCGATCACATCAGATCAGTCCATCCCACATACACACACGTTCTGGTCCCCGGGCCACAGAATCGATTCGAACAGAAAACAGAAAACAGAAACAGCAAATGCCACAGCCACAAAATATATTTGTATCTCCCAAAATTGCCACAAAAACAGACGATGCTTAAAAACGATTTATCCACAAATGAAATGCCGTCTAACAAAACAAAAATGATAATAATAAAACTCTTTCACATTTGTTATAAACCTATGCTAATCTCGTAGCTGCAGTTGGGAAATTTAGGCAAGGTACTGAACACAAAAAAAATTGTTAAATAAAATAAAATAAAATCAAATATCTGTAAATGTGAGAGAAGAGTGCCAGAGGGTTTCGGACACTCCGAATCCTGGAAGCCCTTGCAGTACGCATGCAGTGTTGCCATTGCAATTACTTTCACCTTTGGCAAGGGCATTCAGTCGCTGCACAAATAAAAAACTGTGTACACACATACATATGTACATAAAACCGTTTGCAAAAACATATCCCGTACAAATTGTAGATATAAGCGAGTCCCCGCATATGTTTGCATATTAAATCCAGTTATCATTTTTTTTTTCGATTGTGTAAATAATTGTATGTACATATAGTGTATTTGAATACAAATACAAGTACAAATATGCATATGTATATTGAGAGTTGATTGCCCCATTGAATTGCTGAATCTGAATCTTTTAGCCATTGTTCCCATTGTGTACCATTGTGTCTCGCTTGAATGCCGATCAATTATTTACCTCGTTTCGTTTTATTTGAATATGTAAAAATAATACAATTTTAATGGTTTTCATACGCAAAGGTGAAGACATTTCCCATATGAGAACCCATTACATACCGTACCTATCCATTAGTAATCACGGAAATAGTGGCCACATATTGGTTTTCATGGTAGCAGAATCTAAACATAAATTTATTCCCGAAAAGGTACCCTATACCCACATATATCCAATAAAAGTATTCATAATAAATTAAATAATTTCACATAATCAAATATTTAATCACAATTTAGTCCCTCGAAACCATTCCGCAAGGAGTTCGTTCATTAATGAAAACCTGAAGGTTTGGTTCAAGCATTTCCCCGCTGAAACCCGAAGATTTTGCCAAGCAGTGCGCTCTGAAGGTTTGGTTAAAGCAGTGCCCCACTGAAACCTGAAGGTTTGGTTCAAGCAGTGCCCCACTGAAACCAGAAGCGTTGATGCGTTTTCCCTTTAAAATCATACTACAAGCAGTTCATCAATGAAACCTGAAGGTTTGGTTCAAGCAGTGCGCCGCTGAAACCGGCATGCGGTTCATCTGCTAAACCTTAACGTTAACTTACTTTCAACCTTCCAGTGGGAAGGTTAATCTTAATCCTGATATAAGTCTCCTCAAATATCGGAGGGAGTTCAAATAATGGACCTATGGATCTCACACCAACGCTCTTATACATATGTACCTCTGTTAGTCTTGTACACCCTAGTAGCTCGTCACCCCGTTCAATATTATTGTTCTTGCTGATAATCACCGTTGAGCCTTCCCAATTCTCAGAGCCTAACGAACACTGACCCCCGCCGTGTAGAATCTCCCCTTTCTCTTCCATTATCATAACCATGAATGAAAGATGAAGATCTGGCAGCTCTAATTATTAAATACTCTTGAATACAGAGCCATCCGTGCACCTCGGGCTTCCTTAGTCCACCCACGTCGGCCAGCCGGCGTCCGTCGGTGATGTTCAACGAGTACGTGCTGCTGCATACGCCTCCTGCCCTCAATACGGAGCCGGCCCTGGCACCGGGAACCGCTTCTCCATCGGCAACAACCACCACTGTTGCCACAGTGGCGGGAACGGCAGCAGCGGCAGCAGCAGCAGCGGCAGCGACATCAGCATCACAAGCAGCATCGGCAGCAGGTCCTGGTGGCAGCAACAACCACAATCTGAACAACAACAACCACAGTGGCAGTGGCAATGGTGCGGCGGCGGTTCCAGAGAAGAGCACCACCATATTCTCTACGGAGAAGATGACCCAGGCCGGCGATGGCAGCATCTGGCAGGTGAGTGATTGACCACTCATGAATGACCCTCCAATTGACTAACACTCTCCGCTGTTTCCGAGCAGGTGAACTTACCGCAGACCATAGGCACCATCGCCAATCCATATGCAGATTGCTCTGAGCTGGGTATACACGATGCGATGACTTGTCAAGAGCTGTTAGCATTCTCTGTGGCCTTTTCAGCGGCCTTGCCGACGGGCCAGAGCACGCTAGAGTCCTTTTACACGTCGCTGGCCCGCTGCGATCCACACACCGCTGAGGCGCTTAAGGCCCAGCACAAGCGGGCCCCGACCACGACCACGACAAACCCGGGACAAAGCCAGAGCCAGGCCACTTCCCAAGCCTTAGTCTCTATCCCGTCCCCGGGACTTTTCCAGCCAACGCCGGATCAGGCGACAGGTGGAGCAGGAGATGCCTTCGAGCTGAGCGGTGCGCCCAGCACTGTGGCCGCCGTTTCAGCGGCTGTAGGCCCCGGGGAGTCGCAGGCGACCACTCATCATCGCCAGCGTAGAGAACATCACTCGCATCCCCAGCACCAGCACCAGCATCAGCACCACCACAATAATAACAACTACAGCCACAGCAGGAACAACAATGGACATAGATCACGGGGTCACACATCCCACGGACAGGGCCATGGGCGCGATCACGGCGGTCCCACGGGCAACTACATGGAGGACTACGCCTGTTGCTACGACCTGTACCAGAACGCCCTCTCGCCGCTGGAGGAGCGCCATCATCAGAGATCTCCGGCGATGCGCGGCCTAATCGCCGTCTACCGCTGCCTGTCGCGCATCTGCAGCTACGTCCGACGCTATATCAGACGCCTGGTGGAGCACAAGTACTTCCAGCAGGGTATTCTGCTGGCTATACTGATCAACACGCTCTCCATGGGGATCGAGTACCACAACCAGCCGCCAGAGCTCACAGCCATCGTGGAGACCAGCAACATAGTCTTTTCCGGCATCTTTGCGGTCGAGATGCTGCTCAAGGTGGTGGCCGAGGGACCCTTTCGCTACATAGCCAATGGATTCAATGTCTTTGACGGCATCATTGTCATACTCAGGTGAGGAGTCTCTCAGCAATAGTCCCAATAGTCTCTTTTAACATAATTTTGCTCCCTCGTTTCATCAGCGCCATTGAGATATGCCAACAGTTTTTGGGCAACGGCACTGGTGGCGGTGGCTCCGGGTTGTCCGTTCTGCGGACATTCCGGCTGCTCCGCATCCTCAAGCTCGTCCGCTTCATGCCGAATCTGCGGCGGCAACTATTCGTCATGCTCCGCACCATGGACAATGTGGCCGTGTTCTTCTCCCTGCTAGTACTCTTTATATTCATATTCAGGTGAGTTCGACTGCCCTTAAAAACCAGTCCGAAGACACACAATGACACCAACACACCAAAAATGATGCCAAAAAAAGAAAGAAAAAAAAATACATAAGAACAATACACAGATACACACAAAAAACACACACACTCACAGCTAACCACTACTAACACACACACACACACACACACACAATACACGAAGAAGGCGGAGATAACAAAAGAAAATGAAGTAACCAAAAGAAAGAAAATCCAATCAGAGTTAATCAACGATTAATCGATTGCCGATACACGGTTATCGAACGCGAAAAACCCCAAAAACCAATACCCAAAAAAAGAAGAAGAAAGAAAGTAAATCCAAACCAGTCCCAGTCAAAAAAAAAGTATTAAAGAAATGGAGCCGAAAAGTAACCTGATATAACGATACCGATACCACCAAACAGTTCCAGTTTGTTAGTCCATCCATAGCAAGGCGTCTAACGTCTAATGTCTAACAGTTCCTAGAGCCTCACTACGAGCATAGCTGCTTTCCAACATCAACTTTCCATATAGTTCAATCGATCCACCCACCCCCACGAGCCCATGAACCCCTCATATTCGCCCGTCCTTCCATATTGAAGTACAGTCTCGTCTCGTACTATCCATTTTTCACAGCTAAGCGAGAAAGCTTTGGGTCATTTCATAATGTGATACCCAAACCACTCTCTCCCTCTCTCTCTCTCTCATTTAACGACACACACACACTCACACCCACCTATTAGCCCCTATATCCCGTCGAAATTGTGCTCTGGTACTCGTAATTACTCGTAACTGTACTCGTTTATACTATGCTTTGACACGATTCTACCTACATTCTACCTATTTGTTCCCACTGCCGCGTACCACTTGAGTAATACATACGTATTTGAGTAAAGATTTGCCTAAATATCTCTCTCTCTCTGTCTTCAATCGATATCTCTCTCTCACTTACACGCTCATTTAAGCTCTGTCTCTCTATTACACGCTCTGTCTCGCTCAGTAACATATTTGAAACGTAATGAAGAAACGTAGTTAGCGTTACGATTTTGGTAACTTTGTAAGCAATCGATTCTCTCGTACAAGCAAGAACTGTACCACCCCCGTATCACTTGCTTTTGATCTCTTTCTCCCATTCATACCTCTCTCCCTCTCTCTCTCTCTCTCTGCCGTAAGTTGTCGTACACTTTGACTTCTCGCTCGCTCACTTTGCATTAATTTCTCTTTGACACTCACACACACCCACACACGATCGAGTGAATTTATTCTTTCTCTCGCTCTCGCTCTCTCTCTCTCTCTCACTTGATACACCATCAATATTCTGATTCAGTTCTAGCTCCGCGTCCAATTTAAAAACTTATTCAGCTTTTAGTCAAGGATATTCGTACTCGCTTAGTCCCCCGTTTCAAATTCCAAAATCACTCACTATTTCTTCCACTACCACTACCACTCTCACTCCAATTCAATTTCTGCTCAAAATTCATTTCGTTTACTTGAGTTCTACACCGACAAACACACACACACAGACCGACACACCAACAACAGCCACAGAAACTATCGCAAAATAAATAAAAACAAATTAGTTAGCCAGTTAGTTAGCCAAAAGTACGCTTTATTCCAATTCAAATTAACTAAATGTGTGTCTTAGCTTCTCTTAGCGTTAACCAACACTGAAACACACACACAAACCACACAACAACACACGCCACATTCAGAGAGACACTTGAAAGCTCGATCCGAAGTTTTGTTTGCGGCTTGCGAGCGAGCTTCCTTCCCCGCTTTGAGCTTTTCACACAGACACGGCACACGCACAACACAAGGACACGCAGAGACACACAAGTACCAGATCGTACGCTTAATTATTGTGTAGTATTGCAGCCGCTGCAGTTTTGATACATACTCGTACTCGATATATACTCGCTGTCTCTCTCGCTCTGTCTCTCTCTCTTTCTCTCTCTCTCTCTACCTCTCTACCTCTCTCTGTCGCTATACTATATATGATTACTCGTAATTGATATACTCGTACTCGTATAACTATGGTATTGTATCAATTTCACACTCACACACGGCCAAGAACACACAAGAACACGCCAGAACACAATACAATACACGTACATTACAAAATAATTAGCTAGTCTAGTTGCTAAAGTAAAAGTAATCGAGTTTGTGTAGTTAGAATAGCAACAGCAACAGCTGCGACACAACATGCCACACGCAACATGCAACACATGAGACATATGTAACTCTCCAGATATATCTGCATATCACTACTCGTGCATATCGTACATATATGCCACCGATTAAAGAAGTTAATGAAAATGCCGCATTTCGTATGAAATTGAAGCCAGCGTCGATGTCTGTACGAGACGACTGAAACGAAAACCGATAAACCAACTCGATAAACGACCCTTGATTAAACTCAAAAGAGAAACCTAAACCCAAACCTAAACCGCAAAACAGACCACAAACCAAACCAAATCAAAATCTGAATAAATAACCCCCCAAACCCGACGTCACCATCCGTCACGTTGCCCTTCCACCCTCCCCCCACAGGCTATAGCTTCTCCTCTCTCCACTCTCTCTCTCTCTCTCTGTCTCTATCTCAGCTTGGGATTGACCTGACTCTTTGTTTCGTTTTACTTCTGTTGTAGTCCGATTGCAGTCGTGTGAGTGAGCTTTGATCCTCAGAAAGGAAAGCTTTGAACCGAAAGCTGCAAGCTTAAGCCCCACCTTCACTAAAACTCTCTCTCTCTTTCTGTCTTTGAGTGTTTTCTTTTCTATGCCGCTCGTCGCTCAGTCAACACCCACACAAACACACTCTCTCTCGCTCCTTCTCACTGTCTCTCTCTCTCTGTCTGCCTTTTTCTCTCACACTCTCTCACTCTGTGTCTTTCTTTCTTCACTCTCTCTCTCTCTCTATTTCTATATTTTGTCTCTCTCTCTCTCTCTTCGTCACACTCCACACAATTTAAAAAATATAAAAAACTTACTAAAACTAAAACCAAAACAAAAACAAAATAATAATCAAATAAACTGAAAACCGAAATTAAAATAAACTCAAATGTATGCTAAACACCAACCCAAAAAACCAAAAAAATACCCCAAAAAAACCTCAAAAAAACACAAAAATATATAAGAATATATGTTATAATGATAATCGAAAACAAACAACAACAAAAAAACCAACAAAAACAATAAAATATATATATATATATCATATTATATATCAACAAAAACAAACCATCACTTTAGTATACTCGGCATGAATCTGTTCGGATGTAAATTCTGCGAGAAAGTTAACGGAGAGATGATTTGCGATCGTAAGAATTTCGACAGCCTGCTCTGGGCGCTCGTCACAGTGTTCCAGGTAGACCCATTGCTATCAGCCTTATACCATATATAAACCTATAAATATATATATATCTATACTACTACTACTGCTACTACTACTACTACTACTACTACTCCCAATGTTACGCCATTATATGCTACTACTGATATGATTACGATTAACTGTTCATGAAACTGAAAAAGAAATGCTAAAACCAAAAAACCAAAAGGAAAGAAAAGAATTACAGAAATCCTTTTCGGAACCAAAGAGCATTTTGTTTTTCCTTTGTGTTCCTTTCACTTAGAATTCCGCTTCAGTTTCGATGAGTATTTTGATTTCCGTTTCTGTTTCGATTTCATTTACCGTTGCGATAACCATTGATCGTAAAGCATTATTACCGTTGTGTCTTCCTATCACTCTCTCTCTCTCTCTCTCTCTCTATCTCTCGCTCTGTCTTCGTCTGTCTGTGTAAGCTTGTGTGCGAGTGTGTCACAAACACACACACACGCACACAGGGATTTCTTATAAGTTTATGATTTATTATCGACAAGCCGATTGGCAGAGCGATATCGATGTCAATGTCGATGGCGATAGCTCGCTCGCACTAATTTGTGGTGTGTACTTGAGTGTAGTATTCAGTTGAACATGCTTTGATATTGAGTTCCTTCGATTACAATACCGATTTCGATTACGATTACGATTAAGATTACCATTTCGATTACGATTCTTGAGTTGGCATGCCAGTTAAGCGTTACCGTTTCGAGTTCAATAGCAAGCAGCGCGCATCCGCATCCGCATGCAGTTCCGTATGAGTATCCGTAGATATTCGAGAGAGCTGAATAAGCCAGCCCTATAACCGTAATACATATCTATATATACTACATAGCCAATTCTTATCCGTATCTGTATCTTTGTATATATTGTATCTATGTATCTGTATATTTTTACATTGCACCAGGTAAGCATTACCGTTCGCTCCAGTTCGTTGTTGAGCTTTGCATGGGTTCGTTCGGAAGTAGAACTGATAAATGCGTTTGCATCCCAGCATCCACCCCACCCTACCCCAACTCGACTCGACTCGACTCGAACACATTGCATACTTCGTACACCCCCGATACACACACGATTTTACTATATCTTACTATATATATCTATCTATCTATCTATCTATCTTTCTGTCTATCTAACTGTCTCTGTCTCTCATATGCTATCTTATACGTATGCATATGTATGTACTACTTGTGTGTACTATGTATGCTTTGATTGTCACTTTCGTCTCTTGTTGCCTTCCCACTTTCGTTTGCCTTCTTTGTCACTCACATTTTGGCGTTTATCTTTATCCCACTATGTCTAAGTGTATATTCTATATTCGTGCCTATTTCAATCTATAGTCTTCATCCTATTCTAGTCTCT
The DNA here is from genome assembly GCA_035041765.1 of Drosophila algonquin. Taxonomy (NCBI): domain Eukaryota; kingdom Metazoa; phylum Arthropoda; class Insecta; order Diptera; family Drosophilidae; genus Drosophila; species Drosophila algonquin. Next base: position 4,041,561 of record JAWNKY010000209.1, on the reverse strand, counting down.
AAGTTGTATAGAACTCAGCCCCGAACGTATCCCTCTTAAAAGAGAACTCCCCCTCTGTATCTCCCCCTCTCTCTCTCTCTCTCCTACTCTCTCGATTACACACACACACACACATATGCATTGCCCACTGTAAACTATATTCCCCACTGTAACTCTCAGACCCCTCAGGCACACTCTCGCACACACACACACACACATCAGATGCATATGTACATGTACTTCTACTAGAGTCTCGGGACCCAACAAACTGTACAATAAAAAACTCAGTCCCTTGGCCACTCACACCACATGAATACGAGTAACTATACATAAATATATGTATGTATGTATGCATGTATGGATGTGTGGGGGTCCATGTCCAGATTCAGATCCACTCTGTATATAAACAGACATCAGAACCCATCAGAACAGAAAACAGAACAGAACTCCTGGCCAACTCCAGATAGAAGACAAGACCAACAAGTCGCCAGAAGTCTCTTTCTCACACTATCTCTCTGTCCTTATCTTTGCCTCTTTTTATATACATATATACTATATATACGTACATACCCGAGAATAATCCCAGTTAACACCCAGCCCCATGTATAGAACAGGGACCCTATATCCGTATATACAATAAACAGATATACAATGTATTAATATATATTGTATACATACATATACATATACATATGTCTATGAATTGCTAGAATTTGCATATACGAGTATATAGGGAAACCACCCCTCTACCAATCTCTCTATGACTATATCTATGAATCAATTTATATATATAGTACGTATATGCCTATATATGTATAAATGAATATCGAATAACAAACACACATCTATAACTCTATGAAAACATATATATATATATATAAAACATACATATATATAAACCTACAGCATACTCGGCATGTATCTGTTTGGCGGTAAGTTTTGTAAATTTTTGGACGAATCCGGACTCGAACGCGAGTGTACGTGTCCCGAAATAATCAGCCGGCATCCGCAATGCGAGTGCGATCGCAAACACTTCAACAACATTTTGTGGGCCACTGTCACAGTATTCCAAGTAAGAACAATAAAACAGCAATAAACTTACAGAATCCCCCAACCATACCCACCCACCCAACCACCCACATCCGACCGCACCCATTCCTTGCCTACTGTACTAGCTCCAGCTCCAGCCACACTCACAACCCACAACCCACTTTTCCCCACTGTAAGAAAAATACAACAGTTACAACAAATATCACCTATCAAATGAGTCTGAAATTCTTGCGATTATGTAACCAGTATTTTTAATGAATTTTCACGTATAGCCACAAAAGTTCCCAGTTCCTAGTTTCTCCCTGTTTCTCTCTCTCTATATACTTCTCTCCTTCTCTGTTTGATCTCTTGATTTGTATTCATTTCTCATGATTTCTAGCCACTAGATTTCCAACCCTCTCCGCGTTAGTTATATGTTTTGAGTTCTGATCTTTGAGTTCTCGTGTTCGCTTTTGAGTTTTTCGATTTGAGTTTGAATTTCGATTCCGATTCCGATGCCAGCAAATGTAGTCACACCTATGCCTATGCCCCCCACAAACACACATGCCAGAAAATTCCCCACAAAAGAACACCAGGGTAGACCGCAGATCTTCCCAACGCCAGTGTATATAAATACATCTATTGTGTACAGATCACATACCATTATCCACATATGCTGCCACAGTACTGCTGTACACCGATCTTCAGAGGTACAGTCTCGTCCGGCCTAGCGCTCTATCACATAACCTCTTTTCTTTCTCTCTCTTTCTCCCTCTTCTTTCTCTCCTTATCTTTCACCCACCCACCCGTTCATGACACACGATGATGCTACCTTTTGTTGCATGTCCCTTTGGGATCCCCTCAGCTACTTTGCCTATGCCTATGCCTCTGCCTTCGGCTTTTGGCTTTCGGCTTTGATTTTGTTGTATGCAGTCCTCGGATCTGATTCCGATTTTTAATCCAATTCAAAGTCAGATCCCTACTGACACACACACGCACACACACAATAGATTTTTTATTTACATGTTTCATTTTCGTTCCGTTTCGTTTTGTTCCATTCGGTTCGTTGGATCGTTAGCTTGTTACAAACGAAATAAAACTTTTGATTTCTCAATTAGCTGCCCCACCACCCTCCCAAAAACACCCCAAAATCTCGTTCTCTGTCTCTTTTTCTGTCTCTCTTTCCCTCTCTCTCTCTGTCTGTGTCTCTCTCTGTCTCACATAGTCGAACCATTCGAAAATTGTCGCTAAGCAAAACCGTTATATATTCATCAATATGTTGAAAGTTGTATTTGTGCAATACCAATGTACAGCCACAAAGTTAAAAAATCATAACAAAAAAACAAAAAAAAAACAGAACATTAAATTTAACTTTTATATCAACCGCATTCGTATTGTATCATATTCAAAAAATCAAAAAAAAAACTCTTAAATTTAACAGAAAATCAAACATTGGCACGTCGTGTACAGAGCAAACCAAACAAAAAAAACAAAAAAAAACAAAAATTTGAAATCTTTGAAAAATTCCTATGCAAGAATTATGTGCGCTTTTTGCCTTTGCCTTTGCCTTTTGCTCTTTGTCCTTAGTCCGAGGGGAGCAGCCGCCGTGCTGCTGCTGCTTCTCTTTGAGTTTTGCTATTGAATTGATTTAGCTTTTGCTTTGCTTTTGCTTTCGGCTTTTGGCTTTTGGTTTTGGCTTTGCTTTTAGCGTTCTCGTTTTTGTCTTAGTTTGTGTTTTTGCGTTGTTTTTGTGTGCCTTTGTTTAGTTATTAGTATGCCACACCACGAATTATTGTTTGAAGAACCGCTCTGTGCAGCAGCCTACCTACGAATATTGGATATTGGTCGCACTCTACTGTCCAGCCAGAGAAACGAAACGAAATGAATGAAATGCATCGGGTGTCGCTGGCACTCAACTCCTTTTCGCCTATCAACTGTCCTGCTCTACACATCTCTCTCTCTCTCTCTCTCTCTCTATGTGTCTCTCGCTCTCTTGCTATATCTCTTGCTCTGGCACAGCCTGCTTGCTTTTGTTTGCGTTTGCCTGTTGATTGCCAAATCACTTTTAAATCATAAGTTATGATTGACTGACTGATCGAGTGCTGTCCTGTCCGTAAGAGTCCAACATTTGTGATATTCCTGTACATGTTCCTGAATATATGTGAAGATAATGTTTGTTACAGCTGGTCCAGAAGACGACCTATTCTTCTGTTAAGACTTGCTAATGGTAGAATAAGAAAAAAAACTTACAAAGCGTTAGATCATTAATAAAGTTATTGTGTATTACTTAATATACTACGAATACATTTACATATACCTACTCAAATTACAAGAAATACCTAATGAAAACTTAAGGAAAAGTACAGGATACATTTCCATGCAAACAGCTGTGATGCACAGCTGTGAACAGCTGATATTCGCGATCAAATCTAAAACTCTTACAGCAAAACCCATAATTTTAGATAGGTTTCACGATTAACGCATCCTTTTTGTGTTGCGGACAAAACTAGCAAACAAAATCTAGTGCCTGATATCATTAAAATATGCGAGAATACATGTGTGTACATATGTATGTATGAGTACATATGGAACAACTCGTAAAAGTATGCTACATATTTTCGACTAGCAGGTTATATAATATACATACATTGACTAATAGTACTTAACTACCTTCTCTCGCTCTCGCTCTCGCTCTCAATCTCGCCATCTCTATATGTCTCTTTCGCTCTCTTTCTTTGCTCTCTCCCTCTGCTCTCTCTCTCTCGCTGTCTCCCTCTCTGTATCTGTCTGTCTCTGCCTTTTGTCTGACATTTAACATTCGTTTGGCATTCGTTTTATATTACGTTTCTACTTACTTACTTACTTACTTACGTGCCACCCACCGCAACAAATAAAACTACAAAATTTGTTTATTGGTATTTCGTTCTTTTTTTCTTTCGCTTCTTTCGATTAATTATCGATACATGTATATCCGACATATGTATATGTGATATCCATGCATATGTATGTTATATCTGCACCACGTTTGCCGCCCGCCACTGCAACTGCAACTGCAACCGATCAACAACAACAACAACAACAACTCCAACAAATAATTCCAACTCCAACTACAACAATCTCCAACAACAATTCAACTCAACAACAATCTACAACAACAATCACCAACAAAATGTTTTTAGATACTGACGCAAGAGGATTGGAACGTCGTCCTGTTCAATGGAATGGAAAAGACAAGTCATTGGGCCGCATTGTATTTTGTAGCCCTAATGACATTCGGCAATTATGTGCTATTTAATTTATTGGTGGCCATTTTGGTTGAGGGATTCAGTTCAGAGGTAGAGTTTTGCCAACAACAACAAAATCCCCCCATGCTTTACCCCTCATCAAAGTTCCCCTGCCACCCCCCGCCCGCCTCATCAACCACCCTACGTACTCGTCGCAAGCCCCCTTTCAAACAGCGATGCGAGTCGAACACAAGCTCGAAATCGATAATCCGAAATGATTACTCCCTAAGCTATCGAAATGCAACGCCTTAAATGTCACAAGTCGATAATTATTTGTGGATCAATGAAAAGCCAATTGAAAGGTACTACTATCCGAACGATAGACACAATAGAACGATAAGTTCTGTGCATTCAAGAAAGATTAGCGTACCCATCACCATCTACGAATATTATTTTGATTAGTTAACTAGCATATGTATCTCGAAATATGATGAAATGTCATGTTTATAATATCACTAGAAATTTATTCGTCGAGAAGCTGTATTATTTTGCAGAATGATCGAACAAATTGATCTTAAATAACCATCAAATGCAGCGAATGCATTGTTTTCTGATCCATAAGCTCGAGCTTCCCATTAACCATTGAATACAAGGCGAATTTTCTTATGCTATTCGATAAGCCCGAGCTTCTCCGATAAACAAAACGTCTTGTATGCAAACCTTAGTCGATCGCCCACAGCCCGCCCCCCCCACAGCCATGCCCTCTCCAGCGCAATTCCAAGCACCCAAGAACCAGCGTGAGGCAAAAAACGCGTGAAGCGTGCGACCAGCTAAGCAGCGCAGCGCAGCCAACCGACCCCCAAAAAGAATCCCCCACTCCATGATCCACGCTCCAAGGTTGACGAGAAAGTCTAATTTTGAAATTTTGATTCCCTCAGCGAAATGAACGTCGCGAGCGCGAACAGCGCGAGTTGGTTAAGAAACTGCGCGAAGAGACATTGGCCGAGAATTATAGCGATGGTATGTACGATGAATCGCGCAGCGAGGCGGATTCATCGACCACTAACGATAGTTACTACGAGGTACGCAATCGCTGGCGCTCAGCGGAGGACGTGCGCAAGGTAAGTCATCCGGAAGCGAAAGCGAAAGCAGAAGCGGAAGTGCCACAGTGGACATAGATCCGGTGCGTGTGTATATGTGCCTGTGTGTGAGTGGTCTATTCGGTTGCATGCGCCTCGTTGCATGAGTGTGTGCTAGACTCTGAAGGAGAGTATGTTGAATGAGTGCATGTGTGTCTGTGTGTGTGTGTGTGTTTATGTAGCACAGCACCGGTTCTATCCACGGCTCGTCCTCCTACTCCCAACAGCTGCAGGACTCGGCCGAGCTTATCATCGAGGCTAAGAGCAACGTGCACCGCCAGCGGCTGCTCCAACCCAGTCACGACTACCAGATCAACGAGCTGCCAACGCCGGGCGGCGCACCGCCATCTGCCATTCCTGCTTCCGGCCAGGACAAAGAGGCTGGAGGTGGAAGCAGCGGCGCCAGCAACAAGCTGATGCCGCACGAGGAGGGCAGCAGTAGCAAGCCCCGCGGTGGCCTCAAAAAGGTAAGTCAAGCAGCGACGGAAACTGCCATTGGAAGAGCAGCCAGGACCTTCGACGAACAGGACATGACTCATGAGACATCCATATACACATAATGTAAATTGCTCGCTTTGCATATAGACATACTCCGTCAAGGACAGACGCAGCGAGGCGCAGCGCCTCTCCAAGATGCGGCTCGTACGGGAGCCACCCATCATCACGACGACGGCGGCCACGCCACAGGACTCGCCCAGCACCACCCTGGAGCCGGGCATGAGCTTCCGCCAGTGGGGCGACATGGAGGTGAGTGCTCTCTTATCCTTTCTCTTTGCGCTTTTCGAGATTGCATTTAACTCTACTACCACGCCCACAGCCACCGCCTCCTCCATCGCCATCGCTGCTGCGACCCCCAACATTTTCACTGGGGGACAGCGCACACTGGACGAGGGCATACCCGCCATCGATCTCATTCCGCCCTCCCCAGTGCTCGCCCACAAGCCTCTCAACATCCTCAACGCCAGCCAGTTGGGAGTGGGTGTGGGCGGAACCGGGGGCATGGGCATGGGCATGAGCATGGGGTTAGCAGGTGGGACGGGGAGCACAGGGAGCAGCATGCACAGCGTCATCATCGATGACATATCGAAGAGCTCCGGCTCGACGGCAGCCGCCACGCCCATCTATGTGCCCACTATCTCCTCCTCGTCCACGGCGGGGGGACTGGGGGCTGGACCCCAGCCTCCAGTTGGGCCCACCACTGCGCACACGGAGAGCCACAGCTACAGTCACAGTCTGAATGATCTGACTGGCTCGATGGCTGTCAATGGACCTGGAAGTGGAACTGGAACTGGACTTGGGGCTGGACCTGCCTCCAGTGCCGGGGCCTCGACCAGCGGCAGTTCTTCCAGCGAGCGCCTGCCCCTGACCCCGTCCCCGTCCCCGTCCCCGTACAGCGGCCTTGCTGGAGGCAGCTTCAAGCAGCGCTTCAGGCGCAGCAGCTCCAAGAAGAGAAGGCCCCAGCAGACGGCTGCGGCCGAGGATAGCATCAGTGGCCATGACGAGGAGGAGCAGCAGCAGCATCAGCTGAACAACGGCAACGACAACAGCTTCCTGCTGAAAGGCAGTGCGGGAGGAGGATTGGGAGGAAGTGGTGCAGGTGCAGGTGCAGGAGGAGCTGCCAAGGACACTAACCGGTTGAGTCCGCAAAACTCGATCCGCAGACTCTCGAATACGCTAAGCATTGGCAGTGGCAGCAGTCCGGGGGCGGCGCTGGGCAGTCGCCGGGCCTCGGCCTGCATCTTCAACTCGCAGGTGTACCAGAACCTGAACCAACCTCCGAAGCTGCGCCCGGGCACGGGTCAGCGGCGGATGAGCTCCATCGAGCTGGCATTCAGCAAGACCTCGCACCTGAATCTGCACAACCTGGAGGCGAACCGCAAGTCACTGTCCTACACGAACTCTAAAATGGACCTCGACAAGTGGCAGCGGTCGTACGGAAATCTAAACGAACCGGACAACATGCTGCAGCAGTACATCGAGGCTCGGGACAAGCGCAAGACCTCGATCAGCCACTATAACCTGAAGAAGCGGCTCGAGGAGAAGGAGCTGCAGCAGTTGCAGCAGCTCCACCAGCAGCAGCTGCTTCTCCAGCAGCAGCAACAGCAACAGGACTCCTCTTCCTCCTCCCAGCAGCAGGTCCAGTCCCAGTCGCATCGGCTCTCCAAGGACTTCCAGCACCTGGCACTGCAGCCACATTCCATGATGACGAGTGGCGACCGGATGTCCAAGCTGAAGATGATCATCGAACGGCTCACGCCCAGGCAGTTCGCCATGGAGCGTGAGTCCTACTCGATGTACGTCTTTCCCGAGGATAACAAGTGAGTGGCCTAGCGTTTCGGATCTATTTTGAAGAATGGAAGTCAGCTTTTATTCGGTCAAAGTCGGATTCACAGTATAACCTAACTTATCCTTATCCGTGCAAACAGACGACACATTACAGACAGAAAGCCTTAGATTTATTTCAATTAGTGTTCCTTAGCATGATTTTCCATTGAGATGGAAATATCTATGTAAAAAAAAAAACGGTAGGACTTCTTCTTCTTAATTGATGTCCCCATGTCCCCCGACAATTTATTATTCGGTTATTCGAATAAGCAAATCCGGAATTGCATTTAAACTTGGAATCTTGCCATTAATCTCCATCCATCCTCTCGTATCCAAAACAATTTGCGACACCCAGGTTTCGGCAGGTCTGTACGTGGTTTGTCAATCAGAAGTGGTTCGACAATGTTGTGCTGCTGTTCATTGCACTCAACTGCATCACCCTGGCGATGGAAAGACCAAACATCCCTCCAACCAGCACCGAAAGATTGTTCCTGTCAACAGCCAATTACGTGTTCACCGCCGTCTTCACCGTTGAGATGTTCATTAAGGTAGGAGTTTCCCCCGGAAGGCTCTTCCTGGATGGCTCTTTCGTAAAAGCAGACAGCATTGATTTAAACCAAAATCTGAATTCCGATTGCAGGTAGTCGCCACGGGCATGTTCTACGGCTCGGATGCGTACTTTACATCCGGTTGGAATATCATGGACGGATCTTTGGTTACCATTTCCATAATTGATTTGTTAATGTCATTGATTAGCGAATCGAGCCCGAGGATATTTGGGATTTTAAGGGTAAGTAGGGGGTCGCTGGGTTAATTTGCAATCCGACAGCAGTCGCAGTCACAGTCGCAGTCGCAGGCCTCAGCATCATCGACAGATAAATTTCAACAACAAAAATTTCAACAACAAGAAATCAACAACAGCTAGAACGAACAACTAATGCGATTCCAATAACAGCTTCAACAACAACAAGCAAGAACAACAACCAGAAAAAGCAGTACAATCGAATCGACCACGCCCATTTATTGCTGGCTGCTGCTTGCGCACACGCGGATCAGAAAAGCTCTCGCTAAAGCTCTGGCTAAAGCTGAAGCTCTCGATAAAGCCCAAGATCGCCTTCGCTCGCTCGCTCCTTCGCTCGATGCTATGCTCTATCTACCTCTATCTGTCTGCTGATTGGCTATCTCTCTACACTTTTCTCTATTTCGCACACACACTCAAACACATACTCTAACACTCACACACCCACACACCCACACAAAAACACACACACCCGCACACGATTGAACAATTGAACAACTTCTTTTCAAAACTTTTCAACAATTTGTGTTCAATTTTTGTTGTGTATATGTACGTACTCGTATTGTTTGTGAATATCGGGTATATCTATACATATACCTACATATGTGTACATATATATGAATATATATATCTATCTATCTGTATCTCATGTATATATGTACATACCCGTATTTCTCTCTCACTATCTCTCTCTCTCTCTCTCTCTTGAAACCGCAGGTAAATTCCTTATTCTGCTAATTTGAGTTACTGAGCAAAAAAACAATAAATCCTATTGCTTTCACCATTTGTTACTATATGTGTGTGTAGTCCCGAAACCGAAATCCAAAATCCATTCCAAAGATACTATTCCAAATCCAGTAAATGTTTGGCTCGCCTCCATTGAGTTCTTGTATGTATATTGTATATAATTCGACCGATTCGGTTACTTCCAGAAACCCCCTCATTTTCAGCTTTACCCCTTCCCATCCCCCAAAAGAATTTGTATGTATTGAGAAATTATCCCATTGAGCCCTTTACTCTCCATTTGATTTCATTTCATTTAATTCATTCCATTTCGATTAACACTTATGTAAATGATATGAATTCCAACAGTATCTCCACTTAGATATACAACTGCGTTCGGAACGATGGTGGTGCCAAAACCAAAAAAGAAACAACGCCACCATTTTTTTTAAGATCAGGAATATCTCCGCCTCATGATTATGGTCGAAACAGCTTAAATGTACACGGATTAGAACCACAGATGAAAAGTAGACGTAGTTATCTAAGCTTTGCAAATCTAGCACAATTTTTCACAAATTGAAAGCTACTCAAGCACGTTCTACAGAAAAATATCTCTGATGCATTTTTTTTTGCATATTTTGAATATGTTAATGAAGTTGAGATGGAAAAGGCAATTTGGATACAGATACAATTAGTTGTTACATATGTATGTATGTCTTTGGGAGCTACCCGTAAAGGCGAATTTGTAGTATCTTTCTCGCAGGGAAGATATAGTATTTTCTCTTAACAAACCGTGAGTGATGCTAGGATCACTATTTTATTCCGAGCGCAGCGGTATGTAGGCAATTAGATCCATAGGTAGAGCCCCATCCGGACCGACCATCCACCATCCAGAAAACAGCATCCACCACTTTAGCCTTGCTTTGTTGTCCACACACACGTTTGTTGTGCGCTTTATTTGCGTTCAATTTAATTCCATTTAATTCAATTCAATTCCATTCCATAAGAGGTGGCGCCGCCCTGCGTTTTTTGCGCATAGCGATATAAGCAGTGCAGTGCAAGCAGTGCATATTCGCTATATCAATGCATATTGAACATCCCTCTACTGTCTCTTTCTCTCTCTCTCTCTCTCAATGGTTCGTTCACAGGTGTTTCGGCTACTTCGTTCCCTGCGGCCTCTGCGGGTGATCAACCGTGCCCCGGGTCTGAAACTAGTCGTGCAAACGCTCTTATCGTCCCTGCGTCCCATCGGCAACATCGTGCTGATCTGCTGCACCTTCTTCATCATCTTCGGGATACTGGGCGTGCAGCTATTCAAGGGCACCTTCTTCTACTGCGAGGGCGAGAACATCAAGAACGTGCGCAACGCGGACGAGTGCCGCCGCATTCCGGGCAACGTCTGGACGAACCGCAAATACAACTTTGACGACCTGGGCAAGGCCCTGATGTCCCTCTTCGTGCTGAGCTCCCGCGACGGGTGGGTGAACATCATGTACACGGGCCTCGATGCCGTCGGGGTCGATCAGCAGCCCATCGTGAACTACAACGAGTGGCGGCTGCTCTACTTCATAGCGTTCATCCTGCTGGTGGGCTTCTTCGTGCTCAACATGTTCGTGGGCGTGGTGGTGGAGAACTTCCATCGCTGCCGCGAGGAGCAGGAGAAGGAGGAGAAGATCCGGCGAGCGGCCAAGCGGGCCCTGCAGATGGAGAAAAAGCGCCGCCGGATGCACGAGCCACCCTACTACACCAACTACTCGCCCACCCGCATGTTCGTGCACAACGTCGTGACCTCCAAGTACTTCGACCTGGCCATCGCAGCCGTCATCGGGCTGAATGTGGTCACCATGGCCATGGAGTACTACAGAATGAAAATGGCCCTCCAGTATGCCCTGAAGATCTTCAACTACTTCTTCACCGCAGTCTTTATCCTGGAGGCGAACATGAAGCTGGTGGCCCTCGGCTGGAAGCTATACCTCAAGGATCGTTGGAACCAGCTGGACGTGGGCATCGTCCTGCTCTCGATCGTTGGCATCGTGCTTGAGGAGCTGGAGACGAAGATTATACCCATCAATCCGACAATCATTCGGGTGATGCGTGTGCTGCGCATCGCCCGCGTGCTCAAGCTGCTGAAAATGGCAAAGGGCATTCGCGCCCTACTGGACACCGTGATGCAGGCCCTGCCACAGGTGGGCAACCTGGGACTGCTCTTCTTCCTGCTGTTCTTCATCTTCGCGGCGCTGGGCGTGGAGCTGTTCGGGCGCCTCGAGTGTTCCGACGAGATACCCTGCCAGGGCCTGGGCGAGCACGCGCACTTCGCCAACTTTGGCATGGCTTTCCTCACATTGTTTCGCGTAGCGACTGGCGACAATTGGAACGGCATCATGAAGGACACGCTGAGGGATAATTGCGATGACGCGGCCGATTGTGTACGCAATTGCTGCGTCAGCTCGGTTATTGCTCCCATATTCTTTGTGATATTCGTGCTAATGGCGCAATTCGTTTTGGTGAATGTCGTCGTGGCTGTACTGATGAAACACCTCGAGGAGAGCCACAAGCAAATGGAAGACGAGCTCGACATGGAGGTGGAGCTCGAGCGAGAGCTGGTGCGCGAGCAGGAGTTCGCCCAGGAGCAGAAGCTGTGCCAGCAGCTGGCGGAGGCGCAGGCAAAGGCGGCTGCTCCCCCACGCCCCCTCGCCAAGGTCAAGTCGCTGCCCAAGAACTTCATCTACAGCACACCCTCGCTGGACAAGAAGTTTCCCAGCCCCCAGTCCCTCACCGGCAGCGCGGCCACCAATCTCAACCAGCTGCAGCAGCTCCAGCAGCAGAATCCATCCACATCGACATCCACATCGCCGGGACTGGGGGGACTGGCGCAGCGGAGCGTGGCGGCGGGAGCGGGAGGACGCCGCCAGACCGTACAGTACTTTAATCAGCCACAGAGTGGCCCGGGCCTGGGCCTCGGCCTTGGCCTGGGCCTCAGCCTGGCCGAAATGGGCGGCACGCTGACGCCTCAGGCGCTTGGCGCGCGGCTGGGCGAACCCTTTGGCGGCACCTCATCAGCGACGGCAGCGGGAGGAAGCATTTGTTCCGGCCCCGGCTTCGGCCAGGAGCCAGGCAACCTCCAGCTGCCGCCACTAGGGCGCCGCGGGCGACGCGCCTCGGCCGCCGCTGGCTTCCGCAAGCGCGGCGTGCTGTCCAAGGAGCGCTCGCTGGACGAGCAGGCCATTCGACGACGCAATTTGGAGGCCAAGCGCACCAGCTGCGACTCGCTGCCCTGGGGCGGGGATGCGCTCGATTACAGGCGCGGCACCATCTTCGAGAGCCTCGAGTCGGATGGCGGGGGCGGCGGACTGGGATCGGGACCGGGATCTGGAGGATCGCCACTCGGTTTTGATATTCGCAGCGTGCGCAGTGCGGATGTGCCGCACTTGGAGCCGGAAACCGATGCTCTGGCCGTAGTCAGTGCCCTGGTGCCCGCAGCAACGCCCATGCCCCTGTCCATGCCGCTAGCCCTGCCCATGCCCACGCCCACACCCACAGCCTCATCCACACCCACCGGGATGTCGTCAGCACATCATCCGCCACCACGTCGCCCCTTCGGCTGGTCGCAGTCCGTCGACCAGGGCTGCCTCCTGGGGGCGCCTGGTCGAAGCAGCCTTCTCCTCTCCGTACCGCGTTCGATGCCGCCCCGGAGCCGCAGCGGCAGCACCAAGCAGCTCTTCAAGCAACAGGCCCTCGACGAGGATGCCGACATGGACGAGAGCTCCCTGCTGCTGCCAGCCGTCAGCGGGGGAGCTGTTGGAGTCCCCGCCCCCACCGTCGCCGCTGCCCTAGAGGGCGTGGCTGCCGCCAGTGCTGTGGACACCCACATGCTACCAGGCAAATCCGATTCGGCGGACATCTTGCGCATTATCAGCGAGCGGCGGCGGATGGATCAGCGGGATACGAGGGATCCCAGGGACGATGTCGAGGACAGGGACAGCGACTACAACGAACTGTTGCTGGTCAAGTCCCCGCAGTCCTCGATGGATTAGGCATGCAATACACCCTGCACCTGTAGGTGCAACACCCTGTATGTCTACCTTTCTCTCTCGCTCTATCTCTCCAAGTATACATAGATCCCTGTCTGTCCCTGTCTGTCGCCCATACTTTGTATACCAGTCTCTGTATAACCCATTAAAAAAAACCAAAAAAATCTTTAGGGAATTTTCTAAGTGCTCAGTTTTAGAACTTGAAAACTACAACTAAAAAAAATCGATAGGCAATAGGCAATAGCGATAACAATAAAGATAAATGAAAATGATTAATCGATAGCCATAACTATTAATGATAAACGATAACTACTCTTAGAGCGTTCGTTATCCAACGCAAGACAAAAAACCAAATGAAAAACAAAACTAAAACTAAAAAAAAAAAACGATAAAACAAAAAGAAAGAACAAAAAAAATTGTCAACTGTTTTTAGTGCAATCCTACGGTTTTCATAACTTTAAAAAGCATCCAGATGGTATCAGAACCTACGAAAAGGAGGTCTTTAAAAAAAAACACACTCACACGCAGAAGATAAATTGAAATACCGAAAAAAATAAAAACAAAGAGAATAAACTAAAACGTAAAAAAGAGAAAAGAAAATAACTATGTTTAATGTTGATTAGAGCGTTTTCCGTTTCAAGCTGTAGTCGAGAGATCAAAAGCCACGAGCTGACGAATTATATACAAGCGTTATATGCGATTTACATATACATATACTATATACTATATACAGTTATATATACATACATATATACATACTTATATATATATATATATACTTATAGGGGTACTGCATACATGATGGAAATTTGTGAACAAAAGATCATCAACTCTGTGATTAGCTCTTAAAGTTTAAACATTTATAGGATGAAGGCGGCGATGAATACACTCAGACACTCACACTCACCACTAAACACGTACGATGTCTGTATATAGTAAGAATGTATGTGTGTATTTTACTTAGTCTAGAAGGGAAAACTAACTAAACAGAAAACAGAAAACTCACTCAAAACACAAACGCAATGCTGACAAGACCTCCATAGTACATACGAATACGAGTACAGCTGAAGCTGCAGCTGAAGAGCTGACAAGCAGTGCGTGCACCTCGATAAGCAATTGCTAATAAGATCGTACCTAATCCACCCCGAAAAACAACACAAAATCCATAAGAAAAGAGGATCTTTACAAAATGAAATGAAATAAGATTAGAATATGTGCTGCGTTGATGCGCTGCACTTCATTTTTTGCTAAGGAAGATGATAAAATCTATGTGCAAACGAATTTACTTAGGTACTTAGACACACCCAGAAGCCCATAGAAGCCCATGATATATGGAAACAGATAATGGCTACAACCCAATACCAATAGTCCATCGGGTCGACAATCTCTGCATTATCTCTCACTCTATCTCTATCCTCTATCAACTCTGCCTTTTCCATAGGACCCCAGACAACAGCACCACCTCCCCACAGTACTACAGTGCCAAGGTCAGCATATTAAGGGTATTCATGTTTGCTAAAACATGAGCAATTATTTCTTTTTTTTTTTGGGTGGATACAGTTCTTTTAACTATCCCAAAAATAAAAAGATGGCGACAACTGGAAGTTAATGAAGCAGAAGATCTTTAAAGTCTAGCATTTATTAACAAAACAAACAAACAAAAAACAAAAAGAGAACAGATTAGTAGAAATTTAATGATTAATGTTTAATGACTATATATAGTGTATATATGGAACTATCAACGAATTACAATAGAGTATCAAGATATTTCTAGGCACATGATCGGAGCGAGCGACAGGAGCGACGAAAAGCTGATAGAAAAAGATGGAAAAATGGAAATGAGGAAATTAGGAAGAAGTAGGACAAGGAACACTAACTTAACACTGTCAATTTTTCAACATGATCTAAGCTAATTTTTCAAAGAAAACCAAAAGCAAAAACCACAAGGAAAACAAAAAATTTTACACTCTTTGTACACACTGCAAAAAATGAGGGAAACGAAGGATCTACCCAGTTTAGATAAACTTTAAACAAAAGAACTTACAAAACCAAACTTAGCAAACGATTTGGGCGAAAGCTATAGCGACGACGACGACGACGACGAAGAAGCAACAAATTTGATTAATAATAATTTCATCTGTGCCTTTCTCTACGAAAATATATATACATATATCTATATATATATATTTACATTTATACATATACTATATACAAATTTATCAGATACTAGAACTCTTCTAGACTCTCCAGCTCTCAAGCTCTCCCTTCTCCTACTCCCTATTCTGTCTAAAAACACACACACACCACACTCACACACAGAACTAACCTCTACTCAACACAGACACAGTCAAGACGAAGGACGAAGCAGTGCGTTATGTAGGGCAAGCCAAGCAGGATTAAGAATGAGACGGTCATAGGAGTGGGACTTGAACACATGGGCGGCACCAAGCAGTACTAAGCAGTGCAATGCAGTGCAGGGCCAAGCAGTGTCTCGCGTTGGAAACTAATGAAGAAAATGCAAAACTCTGACAAAACTATTTACGAAGCAAAACGAATGAATAATGAAATAATTACTTAAGCCTACTAACAAATCAAGAAACCGAAAAAAGGAAAACGAAAACGAAAAAGATAACGATAACGATAAAGCAAAAAGCAAAAAGAAAAGAAAATGGAAACGCATGCATAAAAATACCAATAAAATTATAAGCAAACGCAAACATAAAGTTTATAGGTTAATGCGCTAGTAGTTTTGAACCGTTTATTTTTTGTAATTGTAATTTTTTATTGTACTGTAGCTGTTGATGTAAACTGAAACAGAAACTGAAAAGTCAAATGAAACTGTATTCGTTTTTCAGTTTTTAGTTGAGTGTGTTCCCTCTTTTCCCTCTGTTTGTTTGTTTGATGAGGAGAGTAAGGCAACTTATCGCATAAAGAGCGTTTTTCTTGTTGATTAATAATTAGGTAAAAATACTACAAAGCATAAGTTAATTAAAGCAAAGCAAGCGACAAGCAAAAAGCTGAAAAACAGAAAAACAGAAAAACCAAAAACCAAATTAGACAATGTTGCAGACGAAGTAAATTAAATTTTAAAAAAAATTATAGCCATAAAGGTAAACGAAATGCAAAACTAAGTAAATTTGCTTTTAGCCCCATGCAGGTACAAAGGTACAAAGCGAACACAAAGAAAAAACCACTCCAAACCAAACCAAACCAAAGAAAAACCAAGAAAGAAGCAAAACCAAAGGAAAAACATATATTTGAAATGTATATTGATAATTGCCTGTGTGTGTGCCACTGTCAAAGGGGAAAACAGATAGACAGACCCGAACGAAACAAACCAGAACCGAATGGAAAACCATAGTAAATTGGGCACTACCCGAGTACCCCTGCAGTAACCACTAAAACTAAACAAAAAAACAACAAAAACCAAAAAAAAAACACGAAAAAACTGTTAAGAACAATAGCCATAGCCGTGTGTAATCATTTCGTTGCGTGCAATTTGCGTATAATTTAACGATTCGATTGGTTCCACTAAATATGTACGTACTATATACTGAGAATGCATATGTAAAATCAGCAGCAATGCTAAAGCAAAAAACAAAAAACGAGCATTATAAATTAAAGAGAATTTGAAAAGAACCAACAATTTTTTGAATTCATATGGGATGGGTGGGAATAAAAGGGCGATTCGTTACATTGGATCTATCAATGTAAAGGCGGTAGAAGATTATCGTAGGTCTGTTTAGGGATATGGATCGGGGTGGGAACGGGAATGGTTCCACTACTGAGAAACAGCACCCCCCATATATGCAAACCTCTATACGATTTTTTGCACCCATCTATGCGAGTGTATCTCCAATTTGTAGCCCAGTGCACCACTTTCGTACGCTGTATCAAATGGAAAGTATTCTACTCCTATGACGTATTTCATTTTAAGCATATTGCTAAGCATATTCATATCTAGAGGGCACAAGCAATCGCTGTTTTCAGACTGTTTCTAGTGGCCTCAGTGCGTATACGTAATGCCAACGATTGTCTGTAAATACATGTAAATAAAGCACGAGGCTGTCGTGTCACGCGTATATCGCGGTTGCGGTACATCTCTACCATATTATGAGATAAGTATGCACGATATATGTACATCTGTAGGTATGTACATATGTGCTCGTAACCACATGCACTTGCACATCGGGCATTCGAAAACAGCCGCAGCCGCAGCCGCCGCCTCAGCCTTAGCCTCAGCCCCAGCCCCAGTCACAGACTCCACACGCATTATCGTGGCACAGTTTAGCCATGCGACGTCTTCCCGGGCGTCTCTCCACTGCCGAGGATGACGTAGGGCAGTGGAGACACTTCCCCAGTACCCCACCTGTTTTGGGCTGGGGCATTAATAATGGGTAAGTGACATTGCAGTTTTTGTGTCGCAGTCTCTCACGCGGTTTTGTTTGTATTTCGCGCTTTGTCTTATTGTCAATTTTCTCTTCATTGCATAACGATGGTGTCCCCGTACCCGCACCCCCTACCGCCCTACTGGCCGCTATCCGTTGCCTCTTCGCACTTCCCTTCGGTGAAGTTCGCGCGGCCATAAAACAGAGAGCCGCAAGCAGCAAGCAACAAGCAACAAGCAACAAGCCGCAAGAGTCAAGTGAAAATATTTTGGCGCCGCTGTTGTAACAGACCTGCCAGCGGGACTGGCCTTCTCTCTCTCTCTCTCGCTCGCTCTCTCTTTCGCTTCAAAATCAATACGTGCATTCCGAATATACCATATGTACCATATGCAGGTAACTGTATGGATATGTAGATATATCTGTAACGAGATCTATAACCATATCAATATCTGTATGTGATCTGTTTGTCTGCTTTGCTTATCGAATACTGTTCAGTGTTTTTCGCAGTGTAGCTGACGCTGCACTCCACTCTCCACTCTCTTCAGCCATCTCATGGGCTCCTTCTTCCCTCTCGCTCGCGCAATCTGCGCTCATTTGCCCGTGCGTTTGCGTTTTTAATTAACGGTAGTTTCTTCTATTGCCTCACGAGAGATTGCAAATGAAGTAATTATCAAAGAAAAAAAAAATGAGGGAAAAAATAGAAAGATGAAGAAAGAAACCGAGACATGAAACAAAGTTACGACCAACATTCGGTTCAATTTCATCCGTTCATCCGTTCATTCGACCCCCTCGCTCACTTCCTCTCCCTCTCTATCTATTGCTCTCACTCACACTCACACTCGCTCTCTCTCTCTCTCTCTCTCTCTTTCCAAATTGCCGTCCGTTTTTCCCTGCCAAGAAATGCGTTCATGGTCAAAGTGTCAAAAGTGATGCAAGAGCAGCAACAACAAAAAAAAAACACACAAAAAATTACTACCACAACAATAACATATTTGGAGGGCCAAGCGATCAAAAAAAAAACAAAAAACAATAATAAAGCTATTGCTGTTGAAAAAAAAAAACCAATGTGAAAATGTGCAACTATTTGGTCGAATGATTTCCGAGTGCCAAACTGCCCCACGCACTCGAAAAACAGAAGAGAATCATATGGAGTGGTCAGAGGCGTTCTCTTCCAAGGGGTTGCATACCAGAAGGGTGATATATATATGTATATATGTATGTCTCACATATAGTGATCCTTAAAAGACACCAATTTTTCCAAGATGATCGGTTAATCGGAGGCCCAAAAACGCGCAGACGGACGAAGGGATTCAATAAAGCCTATAGATCATAAAAAATTTCCTAAAATTCACGTAAGATATGTAATGGGTTATATTAGATATAAATTGTGCCGTTCAATGTGCTACTCATCTTTGAAATGGATATATGTATATATGTACATATATATCCTATATTTGAAAGCTACCAACTTTAAATGAAACCCAATGATATCTTACACCAAAAATGATCTTATGGTCAAACATATCTCTTTAATTGTCTTTAAATCTGTTTTTCTTTGGCTGCAGATCTCAAATATTCTTGCACAAAAATCACATGAAAACGATCTCAATTTTTGTGGGCGGAAGATCGATTGGGGTCGGTATCGAATTTGTAATGAAATGTTAATTAAAATATTCATATCAATTCCCAAAGACTTGCGGCTCTGGCTCTGGCTGAAGCTCTGGTTGGGGCTCTTCTGATCGATCTGATCTGGGGTCGGCACAGTCTTCGGGGTCAATTCCAGTTATCGATTAGCTAATTGATAGCTAGACATAATCATTATTAATCGTCGTCAAAGGCGCCCAGACCCAGTGATGGAAATGTGTATTTTGTTTGTACTTTGTTTAGTGGCGCGTTATTATTTATTCACTGTTAAGCGAATGGTTGTGGCGGCTGTTGGCGACGGTGCTGCTTTGCTTACGAGTATTTCTTGACACTTTCACTTTTCTCATTAAGATATGAGCTCGACCTGGCCCGTTTAGGGCAGGGGCAAGAGCGCGACAGGTTTTCGCTGGCAGAGCATAAACACACTCGCACACACACAGACACCCATACAGACACAGCCCCAGAGACCTTACGTGTACCGAACGACCCGACAGACCGGACAGAGGCTCCTCTCCTTCCGTCGTCAATCTCCCCAAAAACCCTCCCCCCACCATGACTTGGGCCTAACCTTAAAAATCGGTGTGATTTCATTTGCATCTTCATTCATGCCCATTGCTCTCTTTCCCTGGTCTCGCTAGCCCCACCAGCCCCACTCCCCTCAGTCTCCATCGGTTTGCCGAGACATGAGACACCGATATGCCATTCCTTGCAGAGGGTATTACGTTTTTGTAAGGATCCCATCCAGAGAAAAGAGTACGCATCGAGTTAAAGGATAGCAAAATGCTTAACTGAACTTTAAATAAACATTGCAGCAAGTCATCTGTAATTAGCTTGGCAATTGTAATCATTTTACAAAACTCTCACAAAGTTTATCAAAATCGTAATGATATGACCCCCCTTTTCCCCGCTGAGTGATTTTGAACTTTGGAGTTTATCAAACGAAGAAGAGCTGTCGATGGCTGTGCAGCTTGTGCGCTTCTGAATGCAGTTTTTGGCGTTCATTGGTAGCCCGGAAACCAGTTTACTCACTTTGAAAATCTTCTTCTGCTACTTGCCACTCTTTTGGTTGTTCTTCTTACGTATGTATCGTCTTCTTCTGCTTACACTCTCTCTCTTCCTCTTAAAAACAGACCTTAAGTAAAGGCTGAACGTTTAATGTTTCTTGTTTTTACCTTAATCATTTCTCATTCGATTCCACTTCCAAAGGCTGTTAACATTTAATTTTTTGGCAACATTTTCTTCTTCTTTGTCTTCTCCTTCTTACCTCTCTCTCTTCCTCATCCCCTCTTGCTGCTGCTGCTGCACCAAGAACTGGTTTCCATTTTGTAAATACGAATTCATGCCTAACGGTAGCTGCAGCCATCGATTATGCTGCCTCTCCTCTCTTTCTGGCCACTGCGGATCTCGCCTGGACCGTGGAGAGTGGACCGTGCTCCCAACTTTTTATTTGCAAAATTGTGGATAAAAAATTGAAAAACCATTGCACGCGACGTTTGACGTTTTATGGATTGCACAATGGTGTCTCATTTCGTTGGGGAGACGCCAGAGAGCCAGAGGGAGACCGGGCCACTTGCTGCAGCTTGAAAGAGGCCAGTTGGATCGAGGGAGAGAGAGAGAGCAGAGGAGAGGAGAGGCTGGCTGCGCCAGGTGCAAGTGTCTCCGATTGAATCTGTACGGGTATCTGTTTGTAAAATGGGTCACCAATATCGCAACAGCAACAACAATTGTTCCATCTCTTGCGACATTTCTCGGCATTCCTCCATTCCTGTCGTTTTGACTGGAAATTGGAATGGACCGGTGATTTTTTTTGTTTCTTGTAGCTTTACACTGTGCAAAAAAACCCATAATAAAACTATATTATTAAAAATCGAATGAAAAGTATGCGTTTTTCTTCGAAATTTTTCAGTCTTTAGAAAGTCTCCGGCTTTTGGAAAGAAAAAATTGGAAGAAATACAGATTGCACAATCATAATTTTAATAATAATATTACATTTCTGGGTTTCATTTCTTATGATATATTGGACATTGAATTTCAATATAGTGAGATCTGCTTTGTATAAAGATTTCGATTTGTTTTGTTTTTCTCTGTGTAGAGTGAATGTACTGACAATTACAGCTTTTTCGGGCAGACACAGACACCCACTGGTTACAGTATGGTATGGTTTTCCCGCCCAAAAGAGGTGTCTGTCTGGAAGAGATACACTGACCAAAATGCTAGTGGTAGATACACAACAACATGCTCACACATCTTGTAAATGTTCAGACCACAAACTACATTAATTTAAACTAATTATTTACATATAATTGCGGAGGAGGATATCTTTATGATATTAATTAATGAATCTGATATCGAATCCCCCTATCATTTATTTCCTAAGAAACAGTATTCGCAAGATGTTGATTGATGCGTTTTTTTTTGTAGTTAAGACAAATGATTGTGGTTCTCCTGGGACCTGTTACATTCAACTCTCACGAGTGATGGCTTGGGCCAATTAAATCGATCTCAATTCGGGATTACATCGTACAAAACATGCTCTGCTCGGATTATTCGTGACAAATGTATTCGTTCGCTTATGCAAAATTTGAACAGAAATTTACCATTATTCGATCTTCTAGGGTACCAGAGTTTCGATGCCCGAATCTACACAAATACATATGTACATATGTATGAATGTGTAGCCTTACTTTCTTGTTCCCAATTCCTTGATTAACCTCCATTTACGCAGTGTTTATTATGCATGCATTCTTGTGTGATCCTCAAGGCTCTCACTTAGATGCGAGTGCACTCATTTGACCCACTTCGAAGGCATGGGGCTGTCCATCCATCCATCCACTCACTCAGTAGTCGATTGCAGCCATCCCATCCCGCTTTTGACCATATTCAAATATCAATGGCTAATTTCATTTTTGCGGCCACTTTTGCAACACTCACACACTCTCATACTAGCTCACACATGCACGTGCAACATATGTACATAAATACAACGCGATTACAACATAGCCGATGACGCAGGGCTTTTGCTTTTCGTACAAGGCAGCTCTTCCAAGCTGCTCTCTCTCGCGCGCGCTGTCGCTCTCCCAAGCTTCCCAGCATTTGTTGCTCTCTCTGTCTCTCTCTCTCTCACTCTGTCTCTCATTTCTTTCGGCCGCGACGGCAGCACTTTCGTTAGCCCAGCGCTAACGGTACATCGTCGCCACTCGGTCGCTCACTTGCGCTTTCAAGCTCAAAGCTGGGCTGGGGAGAGCTTGAGCTTGAGTTTGAGATCTTTTTGGGGGGGCTCTCACGCGTCGCTGCCGCGACTGCTGCTGCTGCTGGTGCTGCTGCTGCTGGTGCTGCTGCGACGCCTACTTTTTTGGGGCTGCGTTTTTTAAATTGTTCACATATTTTTACAGCTGCTCAAGACGCGCAGTCGCGATTCGTAGACGTGCGTTCAATCCAGGCGGTCGTCGCTTGTCGCAGCTCCCAAAAATCTTCCAAAAATCTCCCCAAAAAAATCTCTTCGACCCCAGCGCGTGTGTGCCCCAACCCCCTGTCCAGCCTGCCCGAAACGACACAAAACAAAAGTAAAAGTGCCAAAAAAAAATACAAACAAAAATTATAAATCAAAGCAGAATACAAAACATACACAAAGAGGAAGAGGAAGATCGATTTGGAGCCATTCTAACGGTTCCCAGAGCACACAAAAGCTGCACTGGAAA
Organism: Drosophila algonquin; assembly: GCA_035041765.1. Lineage (NCBI taxonomy): Eukaryota > Metazoa > Arthropoda > Insecta > Diptera > Drosophilidae > Drosophila > Drosophila algonquin. Next base: position 4,018,582 of record JAWNKY010000209.1, on the reverse strand, counting down.
ATAAAAACCAAATCCAAAAACCAAAAACCAAAAGAAGAAAGGAGTTTCGTGTGCTATAAATTTTTTTTGTCGTTGCATTTTGTTTTTATTTGTGGTGAAAATGATATAAGAAGAAAGATATACGAATATACAATATATATGTAAATATTTCATTTAGCACAAGCCCGAACCCGACATTGGATACTTTTTGTGGTTGTTTGCATCTTCTTTTTTTTCTGTGAGTGTATTTACTGAGTGAAAGTGAGCCAGGCCGCCGAGCGCAGAGACGTCGCAGGAACGTGCCCGATCAATTTGTGGGCCACTCACACACACACACACACACACACACACACACCCAGACACCATCATACCATCTTCACCAGAATGGGAATGATGGGTCACCAGCAGACGATGCTCGTGCTGGCCTTGCTGCTCTCGCTCCTGGCCACCCCCCAGGCGGCCATCGACAAGGACGAGGGCAAGCAGTCCTCCTCCACTTCTGCCGCCGCCGCGAGGCAGAACATCACCGGCGACCAGCACAACGTGATTAACCTGAGCCTGCACCCGGGCCTAGCCCTTCCCCTCCCCACCACCAACGAACCACCGCTGCCATCTGCCATCGACCTGGCCCACGCCCGCCGCCTGCGCGACGCCCTCAACGTGTTCGATCTGACTCTGCTGGCGGGTAGTTGGAGCAGCCTGGAGGCCTCCGGCGCCCTCGGCTCCAACTGCAGCAGGGACATGCGGAGCTATCTGAGCGGCCTCAGCGCCTCCAAGATGTGGGCCGTCAAAAGTAAGTCCAATTCTAAAGAGATCTCCAGAACGCATGAATGGGATGATCCTTGTACAAAAATATATGGAGATTACTTTGTATTCCATGAGAATTGGTTTTGGTTAACAATTTCAAAGTTTTAGGCTGGGTATCAAAATGATCTCACTTGGCAGATCCATATGGATATTTTGCACTATAAAACAATTTTCAGTAACTTTTATTCTACTACCAGTGATAAGGATAGGGTATAGCCGTCACTTAAGCAGTGGCTCCAGGTATAAAGTATGATATCAGGTATCAGGTCAGAATGAAATCTTATCTTCCTTGCTTCCTATTTATTTCTTAACTTTTGAAAGATTTGAGCTAAAGATCAGATATCAACCGATAACATTCGTCATATTCAAGAAGGGAACCATAGCAGAATGAAGCCAAGATTTAAATTCGAATACTTTCAATATTTAGTTTTTTGGAAGGTTTCTCTTTAGTAATGAATTTCCCACTTAATCACCTCATATTACATATCATATTGCAGTTTCCAAACCGCCAGAATGGTCTCGGCTAAAGATTATTATAGGCACATACTTGTATATCTGTTGTGCCGCGACTCATTCGATGCATTCGATCTCTTCTACCTTGTATCTCTGCCTCCGGCCCACGTTCGCACATTAAACGTGCCATTCGCCGTTCGTCGGATTGCCGGATTGCCGGATCGCCGGATCGCGACTCTGCGGATCGGTGGCGACTTGTTGTGGCTTGGCGTGGCGCATGCTCTGATCACAAATAGACGAACTCGCCCATAAGCACACAATCTACATAAGTGCACGATACTGGTACGATACGATCCGATCGCGATACCCGATCGCCAAGGTCGCAATTAGTTCTTGCACCGTTCTTCCAGCAGCAGCAGCAGCAGCCGCAGCCGCAGACAGAAGCAACAACTCAATCAAATTTTCGGCTAGTGCATTCGATATTTTCGGCGTTCATTTTCCAATGCATTTTTCTACACTCAACTTTTGGGCTAATTGGTTTTCCTTCTCTTTGTTTATCGACCAATTATGTGTGTCTGTAGGGGGGGATTGTTAATGAATAACGGTTACCTTTTAATAGCAACTGCTTGCATTGCACTGCTTGCAGATAGGGGCAGCTGTGTGCAGTTCTTTTTAGTTTTTTCCCTCTTCTTTTTTACTGTCGAAAGTTAACCAAGGCAAACACAACGGGCGATCGGAACGGATCAGAGCGGAGGGAATAAGGCAGGCAGAAATTATGAATAAATGTTGTGCGACTCGTTTTATTTTCGATTTTTTTTTCATTATCGGATTTTTCTTTTTGGTTGCGCAGCCGCAGCCGTAGCCGCCACTACCGTCCCGTCCCGTCCCGCCCCAATCCCCAGAGACCGAAACCCCACTGACCAACTGACGTACCGTACGTTCGTTGCCCACTAAGCCACTCACTCACTCACTCACTCACACACTCACTCAATCACTCACTCTCCCAGAGCCTATCCGAGTTTGTTTGTGTGTGTCTACTGCGCTGGTTATGTAATCAATTAACACGAAAAAAAACTGCTGGTGCAAAGACGAATCCATGAAGAAAAGAAAAAAAAAAAAGAAAGAGAAAGAGCGGGAGAGGTAGAGGGAAAAAATAAAAGTGTTTGGGTTTCTTTCAAAGTTTCTTTTTTTTATTATGACCAAAATCGTTGCACCATGGGCCCGGAAAGTGAACATAATCGTAATCGTAATCGTAATCGTACGAGTAATCGCTAAAAGCGCTCTTTTGCGAGGCCTTTTCCCTCGATTCCCCAATTCAGTTCAAGTTCAGCATTTCCGAGAGGAAAAGAAAGACAGCGACTGAATGGCATGGAAATGGGGGAAAACGGTGGGAAAATTGAAAGTTGAATCCATGGCATTGTTTACTTTCTGGGTTGGGTTGTTATGCGTTCACCTCTCAATGGGGGGTGGGGGGGATGTCCTGTATCGTCTACGATTCCTGAACGGTAGCTTATGCACCTTATGCACCCTTTGGGCATCTTTTATCTATTAGATATTTTCATAGAAGCTAACCTCACACTCTTACCCTCTTCTTTGTACCCCCGGAGGTTCCTTAGGAGTTTCCCTGTGCAGTCTTGCCCCCCCCCCTCCCATACTTGCACAGTTTACTCACTTCGCTTCACTTTCGCTCAAGTGAAAAGTGGCTGCTGCTTTGCTTCTCTGCTGGCCATGTGGGGCTGGGCTGGGGCTGGGCCGGCTGGGGTGCTGGGGAGGCGGCATCTATGTCAATGTCTTCGTGTAAGCAATATTACATGAGCGCCAGCAACACAGTTTTTCCTGTTGGCCCCAGCCAAAGACGATAACGAAAACGAAGCTGAAAACTGAAAACTGAAAACTGAAACATAAACCGGACTCTCAATCTGAATCTGAAAACTTATGTCGTCAGGTCTTTGGTGCTCTTGGGGCTCTTTTAACTGGCTGGAAATTGTTATTTAAACGCTTCGGTCATAATATCCAGCCACTGGTTTGCTCGATGTATCGCAGTATCTGGTGCACAAGACAAGGCGACCGATGGCCAAGATCAATGGCTAATAAATTGTGGCCGTGTTAGCATTTTGCTGCAGTTGGCTGCCACTTTTTTTGCCCGTCTGTGTGTGTGTGTGTGTGTGTGTGTGCGTGTGCATTTTGCCTGCTGGCAGCTACGCTTCGCTGATTTTTTGCCCGATTTACTCAAAACCCGATTGCCAGACGAAAGACTTTGGCTAAGTTGAAGGTTGAAAATGCACGGCCCATGACAGAACAACGCTGGCCCGATGCTGGTGTCAAGTGGAAGGCTGCATTCCGCAGCGATACTGCGATACTGAGATCGGAAAAGTATTATTTCCATTGCTCTACAACTGAAAATCATGTTTGTACATCTCTTCGAATAAAACTCTGTAAAATAGAGGAAAATTCACAATAATTAGCACACAGAAATATGAGCATAGAGAATGTCATGCGAGTCTTATCGAATCGCTACGTAAATATCCATTATTTATGCTATTTCTGGGTTCCGTCCTTGGCCCATCCCCCCCTCCCCTTCCGGCCACTCTGCAGTTGAACTTCAATTTGCGGTGTTTGCGGTGACTTCTTCGGCGTTTGGCGTTTGGCGCTTGTCTAATTTATGATTCCATCTCTTTTCTTTCGCGGTTTTTTCACGGTTCGTTTGCCGAGTGGCAAGGGGCAGACATCAGGCGGCGAACCCCAGCAAATGTCGGGTTCGGCGCGGTTCGGGCAAAAGTCTAAGAGGAAGTGCAAATATTGGCACAAAACATCATCCCAACCCCAAGCATCGGGCGCACATCGTGCGATCTGCAAACTTCCTCAAAAAAAAAGCTTTCACAATTTGTATTTCTTTTTCTCTTTTTTGTTGCTTTTTTTTTTTGATTTGCAAATATTCCAGGAAAAGAAAAATTATAAATTGCAACGTATTTGTTTTTTCTTTGTGTCTGTTTGTCTGTTTTCCGTTTTGGTCGATTGTTGCCTTTTGCTATTATTATTATTTCATTTTCTGTTGGCTGTAAGACTTGCAAAATCCAAAATTGACCTCGTGTTGCATTTCACCTGTTTCCCCAGAGTGGAGCGGGGAGGAGGAGGAGGAGGAGCGACAGAGCCAAATGTTACAAAAAAAAAACACTGACAATTGATAAAGGTTCGAGGCATTTCGGTTGCGATTTGGCAGCCTGTTTTCTGGTCATTAGTTGGTCACATCACAGCACACAACGTCTTTTGTTTCATTTTTAGGCCAATATACTTAGCCGACTTTTGCTCGGGACTGCGACAGCGACAGCGACTGCGAAAGGGGAGACGAGGTAACAGACCCAATTACAGTCTTTGTGCGAATTGAATCGTCACGCAACATAATTTCTACGGCTTTCCCATATACAAAATATTTCTTGCTTTTTCTGTTGCTGTTATTGTTGTTGCTGATGTAAATATGTGGCTTTTCGAAGCAATGAAGAAGAAGCGGACCCCGAAATTGCACAACAAATAAACACAACGAGTCGCCTCAACAGCAGCAGCAGCAGCAGCAGCGGCAGCAGCAGCGGCAGCAGCAGCGGCAACATTTACAACAGCAACAGACATAAGGCTAGAGATGGGCATGGCGTCTTCGTGCCTCGAAGCTGCATTTCGTGAGTGCTTCGTGCAAGGTACTAGGGTTAGATGGTATCGAACTTGGAGCCATCGGATCCTGCAGCAATCTGCAGCAACTTTGTCGCCAATGCTTCCCATGCTTTGTACAGTCCCAAAGGAATCCCAAACAAGTTACCTTAATGTCGAGGAAGGTGTTCCTGGTATGTGGGATGCCACATTTTCCTGCTGCTCAACCATGCCTCTCTTCCTCTCTTGCTCCAGGCCTCCCTCTCTCTCTCTCTCTCTCTCTCTCTCGCTCTGTCTTGGCATCTCTTCTGGTCAGAAACAATAGCGTCGTCGTAGTCGTAGTCGCAGTCGTACAACATCAAAGCTTAGCCCCTTATGTAATGTAACTTTAATTTGATTGTTGCAATGTCTTGCAGTTTTTGTTGCTGTTGTTGTCTGCTGTTTTTGTTTGTGGCAGCGGCAGCGGCTGCTGTTGGTCGAAAACGACAACGCCAACAGCAAACGATTATGGCCAAGACAACTCGGGCGGCCGGGGCGGGCCAACAACCCAAATGCAGGCCGCTACTGGCTGCTGCTGTCTGCTGGAATGGTAACTGAATCGTTATTACCACTTCGACAATTCGTATGTAAAATACTTTCAACTCTGACCGACTTTGCGCTGGAGATTTTCCCCCCGCGAGGCGGCAAGTGCGAGCGGCGAACGCGAACGCTTATGCGTTGTTTTATTGGCCACCAAAACGAATGACTTGGGCAACAAACTCGTTTCTGGTAATTGTGCGTAATTAAAAGCCAGTCAGCCAGTCAGCCAGTCGACGCAGGTCCCCAGGTCCGACTGTCAGCCGAAACGCCATGCAATTGACCAGAAGCCAACATTCAGTGGCCAAAAGCCAGTAACCAGTAGACAGCAGTAGCCAGTGGCCAGTAGCCAGTAGCCTGGCCAAATCCCCAGTGCCCCAGAGACGTTAAAGGTCTAGGACAAATATTTGACCAGGTGACAGAACAGGCTAAGAACTGGTTGACAAGAGTACACTTGAGACTTTGGATCCAGCCACTGGAGCCTCACTTGAGCCACTCTTGAACATCCAAGAACATTTTCATTCATTCATTCATTGATCATTGCAAGATCATTCATTAAAAGAATGGCATACCATTCCACAGATACAATATACGAAAAGAAGAGAAAAGAAAAGCCACCAGAATTTCAGAATATGTAGGAGATCATTGGGTGGAATGATCTCCCGTTTGACCCAAGTCCTCAACCTCTGGAAGACCAGACGACCAAACGACCAGACGACCAGAGCCGACTACCACTCGAAGGCACAGCCAAAGATTAAATTCAAGTTAAACTTTGCTCTTGAGCTCATTCCGACCTAACCGTCTAAGGCAATTAACACGAAATCCATTTGACCATTTGACGAGCGGCCAACGCCTAAATGCCACAATTAGGCAACCCCAACCGACCAGCCGACCAGCCGTCAAGCCAACGTCGACACTTGCATCTTTACAGCGCGCTTCAGATGATAATTAGACGGAGATTGGACGGAGGAGACAATCGTTTTGTCATCGAATGTCGCGCGTAATTCCTCTAATTCGTTGAACGCAGACAGCAGACAGCAGATCGCAGATCGCAGACCGCGAATATTGCTATATCATTCAGGGAGGGGTACGATATGTACATATGTTTGCCAAATCCATTTGGATTTCAAGTTTAATGCGACACTCGGTCTTGGCTCTGGGGCTGTGGGGGCTCTGGGGGCTTTGCTAATAAAGCGATTTCTATGGCCAGTGGCAGGCGAAGCTCGAGTTGCATTTGCCCGCGAAGGTCCATTTACACACGCACATGCACGCACACATCGTTACTCCTCCTCATCGTTGTTCCTGAACCAGATTCGAAGATCGATCGATTGCGGATGGGTCTCTGTGCCATAACCGATACATTACCATCTTGGCCTCATTTGCATTTGACACTGCGACTGGGACTGAGACTGGGACTGAGACTGGGACTGAGACTGGAGACAGCGGCTCTTTCCGTTAGGTAAAAGTCGGCCCCAAAAGCGACGATCGTCTGCGGCATTCGCGACGTGCCTGGCATTCATTCGGAGTGAATCAAAACGAATCGAATCAAATCGGTTATGAAACGACCAGAGCCACAATTTGCATGAGCTCTCAAATTTGGGGTTATTGACCATAATTGCATTTTGGGGGTGGTCGTATCGATTTATGATAACATATTAGGATCGAATTTCGTAGACCCTTATGCAATCGACAGACAGACAGATAGACAGACAGACAGACAGGAACGCAATGGAAGAATCGTTTGAATCGAAAGTTGTTCCACGTTGAAAGGGATGGATCGACCTTAAGGGAATCTTCTGCGAAAAAAAAACAGACAGTCAGACAGATAGACACATGTCTATTTGGCTAATTAGATATTCCCCCATATACTGAATCGGAAGGCCAATCGGTCGATGCATCATGACTGTCCATATTCCGGGCTAATTATTCAACAAATATTTGGTATTACTCAAAGTAATCGTTTCGGCAATGACTCTCGGACCCGATCATTTCCATATGTGATTCACAGTCTGTCAGCCGCCCTGCATCAGCCCTGAAGATGAAAGAGTAGCCATAACCACCGATCCGTCGATCCATCGATCCATCGATCCACAGCAAACTGGTTTCCCCTCGCAAAAGAAATGCGCAGAAAATAGACCATCCATCGATGGGCCGATCTCTCATTACGCAAAACGCAATCGACTGACCAACTGACCGACCGACCGACCGACGCGACTGGCCATGCCACGTGTCAGTGACCAAGAGTAGTCCGATGTCTTTCCAGGGAGGCAGGGACCGAGGGAGACCAGACTGAGAAATACCAGTTAGTCACGAAACCAAACCCAAAACTGAAGATGCAGCTGACCTTGTGCCGAATCTCGCTTGGAAAGATAAAGATAGAGTCAAAGACATACATACAAGAAAAAGAGAAAAAAACCCAAAATCAACTCCCCAAAAAAAAAAGCACAAAACACAAAACTCAAATGAAAAGAAACAGCCAAAGACGCGGACCACCGCTGCCACTGCCACTGCCACTGGCACTGGTACTCCACTCTCACTTCACTCTCTGTCTCGTGTTGGTATCTGGTATCTGGTATCTGTTTTCTGTTGTCTGGCCTCTGGCTCTGGCTGTTGGCGTTGAAAGCCCCAAAGACAACGCCAATCGAAGGTGGACGTTTGATAGACACCCACCGCAGTACATCTTGAACCCCCAACATTGACATTGAAAACAGCAGAGAAAGAGGGAGAGAGCAGAGAGGAGAGAGTGTGCGTCAAGGTGTTTCCAGGTCCCCGTTCGACGAGACCTGAATACCAAATGGCCAATAGCCAACAGCCAACAGCCAACTGCCAGACCAGATTCAAAGTCAGGAAGTCATCGGGAAGCCTACCTACCATCCATGTGGAGCTGCAGCTGGTGCTGTTGCTGGAGGCTGTCTATCGTTGCTCGACGATCTGTTTTGCGCATCTTCGAGCATAAAATTGCCAAACGAGTCGCGTTTTTACGAGTATTATGCGACTCAATTAGGCAATGGCGAATGTAATTATTACACTGCGCCGCCACAAAGCGGATAAATACTCGCATTCGCACTCGCACTCGCACAGACAAGCAGACACGCAGACAGACAAGCACAAAGTAAAAAAGTAAAAAAGTAATTATGAATTATGGCTGAAATAACGACGGAGAATGTTAGCAAGACCATAAACGTTGATCGACTGTGATATCACGACGAGAAACAATAATACGAATAATCGTACAGATAATTCGTACGGGAAATGGTCATGGAAGTGATGATCTCCTATAACAAACGATCAGCAAAGGAATCCAGTGCTCAAGAGCATGGGGAATGCTTATCGATTCCCCGAAGATCAATGATCCGTAGGAGTTGGCTAGAAGTTGGCAAGGACTGCCGCACAGGCTCTGAGGTTTTGGGTATTAGGAGCAACTGATCATTGAATGCTAGTGAGTAGATCATAAGCATGATTATTAGTAGGTAATACGATGACTTTAAAGGATCCTTTGAGTGTGGCTCCTGGATAAATCCAAGCTAATCTTAATCCAAATGAGAAGAGCCAAGTACATCTTGGGCTTGAATAGATTGAATGCCTGATCTCTGCCTAATCTGATCCTGTCGTGTGGGGGGTTGCCGCTGCCGCTGCCGTTGCCCCACCCATGAGATCGCATCATCTCATGAACAGCACACATGTGCCACAAAAACCACAGAGAATAAATTAGCAAACTCTCAGGGTTATGAGAGATCGCTTAGAACCTTTGATGCCCGTTTCCCCAGAGATGAGCGGATAGATGGATAGGCTTCTTTCAAGTTCAAAGACTTTACGTGCTAGGTGGTTGTGTGTGTGTGAGTGTGTGTTGGGGGGGGGGGGAGGGGTAAATTGTTTGCTAGAGTCTTAAGTCCACAACACACGCCTCTAATGTCTGCAACATTAGATGTGTCTGTCTCCGGGTTCTAACGACCAGGGCAAACATTAAGACGAAGGGGAGCAGCAACAGCAGCATCCAAGCAATACCCAAAAAAAAAAGAAGAAGGAAGGTAATGTACAAATTCAATAAGGAAATGTGCCCACATTAGCGGTAATTGTGTGGCCTTTGAACTGATCGTTAGACCAGAGAGTTACCAAGAAATACCTGGGACGGGGGGAGCTTGTTTCGCGGCCAAGACAGAAGTCGATTGATTCGCTGTGCCAATATTTGCGCCCGTCATTGATGTTTTACTGAGAGATTTACGAGTTGTTTCAGCAAACAAGAGCATGAGCCAAGTTATGCGTTTAATTATCGTTTGTCTCAAGAGCAACCTGAGCATACATCATGCACCAGTCCACCATTCCACCATTCCACCATTCCGCCAGTCTACCAGTCCATCTGTAATGGCTTTAACCTCTTTGTAACTCCCATACTTTTTTTGGTTTTGTGTCAGAATTCACACATACTAAATAAATAATGCGTTGAACCACTCCCAGAACCCAAAAACCAACAAAAATTAACTATGTAAACATTTTGCACAGTAGAAAACTACAAAAAATACTGAAATTACTCGATGATTCGACTGGAAGACACCCCCTCTTGCCGTAATAGAAAGGCATTAAAATATTACATGATCCAAACAAGTTTAGGTGGATCGTAAACAAGAATAGAGTTGTTCATTACACGTCCAATGACTGGGACGGGGACTGGGATGGGATGGCAAGAGTCTTGTATAACAAGGTGTAAGAACAGATCGAAAACCATGGAACGCCCTCTTCTGCCCCACTCCGCCCCCCTCTACGTGCTCTACGAATTGCCAGGTATAAACAATATTTTTATGGATCGCAGTGCAGTGCAGTGGCGGTTAAGCGGGGGGGGGGCTCTTCTGACGCAGGTCCTATAATAAGTATGTAATTTATTTAATATTTTTAGCCCCTTAATTGAACAGTTAGCAGTTGAGACGCGTAGACGTGCTGGCAGGCCATTTCTGCAGCTATTTTTATGTGTTATTCGATATTCGGTCTTTGATTTTGTTTGCCATTTCGCAATGAGAGCCCGAAAGGTTTATAGAAAGAAAAAAAAACAAATGGCAAATGGCAAAGAGACAAACAAAGGAAAAATTATATTGGATTTACAATAATAACAAACTATTTGCCACCGCCGCCCCCCATTATTTATTGCCATTATATTTATACAATCGTTTCATCAATCAAATGGATTTCAACAGCTTTGTCACTCAGTCTACTGCCTGATGGCTGATGGCTGATGGCTAATGGCTGATGGCTGAGGCCTGGGGACTGTTAGATGGGGACTGGGCCCCTCCCTAATTATGGTCGAATGCAATCGGTTTTTTATTATGTTAACACATTTGCTTAACCCGCGCTCGCGCGAGCGCCTCTCTATGCTTCTATGCTTTGTGGCTGGCATCTGTGTCCTTACCTTCAGAAATGACGAGTACATGCCTCCACCCATACCCATACCCATACTCATACCCATACTCATTCCCATACCCATACTCATACCCATACCCACCCGTACTCGTATCTTAATCTTCTTGCAAATATTTTGTTTCATACATATCATATGTACATACATGTTCAAGTGCACAAATGTGATCTTGGATTTCAATGGAATTCTCTTTGAAAGATACGCCAAAAAAAAAGAGGAAGGGCACTGCAGGGTATCTACTATATGTACACAGTAGTATTAAGTAGAACATTTGACATCAGGCAGGATGTAATGCGTAATCCATATATAACGTATGGTATGTACTCGCAAATTGGTGACATTGTACGACCTTCCCGTTGACAAGAATACACGATATAAATCTGTTTTGTAGTTTTCGGTTTTTCGGTAGCCAAAGCCAAGTTCATCGGAAACATGGAGCCGGAGATTGGGTGAGACGACTCTCCGGCAAATCGAGCATTGTCATGTTCGGTTGTTGGTCTGTCTATCTGTCCGTCTGTCCGTCTGTCCATCTGTCAGTCACCTTGATAAGCCCAAAACCCATTGTCTGTCTGTCCGTCCCATCTGTTGATCTTGTTCGCGTTCGGACTTCAGCTTCCATTTACCGAAAAAGCGTTAAACGCTTGAATGACACGTTCAATTGAACACAACCCCAAGACAAGAAGAAGTGGTACGTATACATATATCTATATGTACTTATCTTCTATAGATATAGATATAAGGTATATGGTATATTGTATATTGTATATGTGATGAAATGGCTACTGCGGACAGCAAAAGTCCAAACAAATCAAATGACCTCAATCGCTAAATTAAATTGAAAACATGTTTAAACATTACACAAAGAGAGCCGACACACAGATATGATGGACAGACAGACAGAGAGAGAGAGAGAGAGAGATAGACGCCTGCAGAGTGTTGTAAAGTGTCGTGAAGTGTTGAAAAGTGTGTTGGAGGAGGAACAGTTAATTGCTTCATTTTGGCACATCTGTTCGATTAACACTTGCAATTTCAGCACATCCACTGTCCCATGACGCTGGTTCCACCCCATGGTCATTGCCATGTCTTCTTATATAACCTTACACAATCGTAGAGGAATGAATGTCTTAGATATTCGGGCAATTCCTGTTTTGGCCTCAAGGCTTCTCTTTCCTCATTCCTCCTTCCTCCAGGTGAAGTGGAAGTGGAAGTGCAAGCCACGAAACCCTGGTCATGTAATGGAGACATCTTTTCCCTCTCTAGCCGTGCGATTCGTTGCATGACTTCCAGCATCCCATGTGCCACAGAAAAACAGGTTGTCCCAGCTCTCAGGTCTCAATCTCTGGCGGGCAACTGGTTCCGAGAGCCACTGCAAATGAATCAGTGGCGGCGAGAGGGCAAAGGGACTCAGAATGCGCTATAATCTGGCTAATAAGGTTGATTGGTTACTCCCAAAAAAAAAAAGATAAGCCAAAATATAATCACACTTCTAGAGGGGAAGAATGAATAAGCGAAGTAGGGTAGGCTTAACTTTTTTAAATCGGAACTTTTGGGGTAGCGTATGGGCATTGTCTTTGAGGCAGTCACTTCGTCGCTATGATGATGGCGTTGGCAGCTTGACGGCTTCACTGCATTACATAATTTCAGCTCTTTTTTGTGCCACATTCACACACACTCGTACAGACGAACACACACACTGATGCCCTATGAATGTCCGAGGGGTTTAGCAATTCCTGATGCCCTTCTCTTTGCTTATCATCGCCTTTACTTAACTGAACTTTTTGTTTTGCCTGCAGTGGACGATGCTTCCGGCCATTATACATCCGGTTTCTTCTATGGCAACAACTATTGGATGGGTTCGTTGGCCCTTTGCGATGCCATTGACGATGGCCACACAATGGTTGCTGCCGCCGCCAGCAAGGACAACAGCTCCGGCTCGGAGGACGCCGCCGCCGCCGCCGCCGCCGCCGCTCACCCAAACCGAAACAGTGGCCTGCCTTTCGCTGCGGCCCATACCCAGGCCTACAGCACCGTCTACAATGCCCCGCCGCCCTTTGTGCCCGGCTTCTATGTGATCAAGATGCAGCTAAACGAGACGCAGCCCACAGAAGTGGTGAGTGCCACATATATGGCTCCCCATCATCCCCATCATTTCCATCGTTGGTTTTATAGATCTATCCCTCAATCTAATCCCTAAACGTGCAATCTTCTCTTCCGTTCCCCAATCCACAGGTGCGCACCATTTACGTGGGCATGTGTCTGCCCTCGAGCTGCTCCATTCCCGACGTCCACGAGATGAGCAGCCATGCCCGCGTGGAGCTGCCGACGCGGGACCTGCGCGTCCTGGACATCCGTGTGCCCACCGACAAGGAGTTTAACATTTGGGCGGACAAGACCTTCTGCCTGCTGATGTAAGTAGCCACAATTCCAATTCCAATTCCGATTCCAAATTCACTTTCAAAACTCATCGCTGGCGGCTCTAACCAGTTGGCCAAACAGAAAGATTCGGTGATTGGATTCGGCTCTGTGTTTTGTGTGTTTGATTGCCATTAGCATTTTGAGATGCTCGTAGTGTGAAATCGGTTGGCAACCCTCCCCTCCCCTCATCCCCTCCCGCTCCACCACCCCAATAGACAGATAGTTTTCATAAAAAGCGAAACTCTTTGGGGCACGCCTCCGTCTGTTTGCTGCGACAATTAGCGAGGAGTAATCGAACCGTGTTTTCCTCTTACTCCTGCAGCGTGGTCTCGGGCATCGTAATGGGCCTGATCTGCTGCGGCACCCTGTACGAGATCTACCTGAGGCGACGCCTCAAGGAGGCGCTGCGTCGCCAGGACAAGGAGATGATGAACAACAGCGAGACGAGCTCGGGCATCGGCTGTGCCTCCTCCGACTACAGCGACACCATGACGGCCCACGATGATCCCCTGAAGCACACCTCAACGCACACGTCCCAGTCCAGTTCCCTGAAGCAGTTGGACCAGTTGGTCCTGAATCTGCCACCGCCACTGACGGGCCATGACAACGACAGCGGCAATGGGCACCACGATCACCACGAGCACGAGCACGAGCATGAGGAGGACGATCATCACGGGAGCAGAAGCAACAACAGCAACTCGGATGAGCATCTCGAGGGGCATCTGCACGAGCCGGAGAAGCTCAGCATCTACTCGGAGCTGCTGCTCTCCTTCTCGGCGATCACGAACTTCAATGCGATCTGCGATCGCAATGTGGGCGCCGACACGATACCCTGCATCCATGGCCTGCGCGCCTTCAGCATGGCCTGGGTGATCCTCGGCCACACCTGCATCGTGGTCTTTAAGTACTCCGACAACATGGAGATGCGCAAGGAGGTGGAGCAGAACTTCTTCTTCCAGGCCATCACCAACGGACCCTTCAGCGTGGACACGTTCTTCTTCATCAGCGGCTTCCTCATCTCCTACATCTACTTCCGCACCAATGCCAAGGGTAAGCTGAACAAGCTGAGCAAGGGCGCCAATGAGTTCACGGCCGGAACGGCCCATTTCTTTGGCTTGGTCGCCTATCGCTTCATGCGCCTCACCGCCCCCTATTTGTTTGTGCTGGGCGTGGTCCAGGTGACCATGAAGTATCTCGCAGCATACTCAATCTTCGATCCCCCCACCATGGATCACATCACCTGCCCAGACTACTGGTGGCGCAACATACTGTACATCAACACCCTGTTCCCCGTCGACGAGATGGTGAGTACTTGCCTTGGAACAGATTGGTTCGAAATGATCTCTAATCTCTAATACGTTGCACTCCGTCACTCCGTCTGTCCTTTTGTAGTGCATGCTCTGGAGCTGGTATCTGGCGAATGACACACAGTTCTACATGATCGGTGCCATCATCCTGATCGTGGGCGTACGGCACTTCAAGCTATCGGCCATTACCACGTTGGTGTTCCTCGTGCTGTCTTGGATCACCACCGGGGTGATCGCGTTCAGCAACAACCATCGCCCCAACACCGACGATCCCCTGGCGCTGTTCGACAAGATCTACGACAAGCCCTGGACCCGTCTGGGGCCCTATCTGATCGGCATGGCCGTCGGCTGGATCCTGTTCCGCACCAACTGCAAGATCCGACTGCCAAAGCTGACGGTCGCCACCGCCTGGGCCCTGGCCATGCTCAATCTCTTCGTGCTCATCTTCGGTCTGTACCAGACCGATCTGTCGCAGTTCACGGCCGCCGCCTACAGCTCGCTGAGCCACTCGGCCTGGGCGCTGTCCCTCGCCTGGATCACGATCGCCTGCTCCACGGGCTACGGGGGCTATATCAACTCCCTGCTGTCGGCGCCCTGCCTCTATCCCTTCTCGCGGGTCACCTACTGCGCCTACCTGGTCCATCCCATTGTCATACGCTCGATGGCGCTCAACTCGGATGCGCCACTGCATTTGGGCGGGGATCTGATGGTAAGTTATTGAATGTCGAATGAATATATGTACATATGTGCGGAGTGTCAATGCGTTCTTTTTGTTTGTGTTTCTGTAGGTCGTCATGTTCTTTGGTCTGACGGTCGCCTCCTACTTCCTGTCGTTCGTCGTGTCGATGTCCTTCGAGGCGCCCGTTGTCACAATGCTGAAAATCTTGTCACCTAGTCGAAAGAAACGTCTCGCCTAAAGCCTGAAGCCTAAAGCCTAAACCTAAACCATACCCCAAAAACCATCCCAAAACCCATATCCGATTATTTATGCGTTACTATACATACACAATCCATGTTATCATGTTATCTATTCCCCGTCCTCCTTGTCCTCAACCCTCTCCCCAACCCCCCAAAAACTCATTCGAACTTAATCAAGCAAATGCCCACATATTTATAGCATCGATTCATACACATACTCGTTCACGATTCTAGTTCAGATCGTTTTCTATAAAATATAAACATAAACATAAATATATGTATCCATATCCATATCCCTATAGTATGTATCCTTGACTCCTTCCTTCTTTTCTCTTCCATTTTTTCTCATACTATTTTTGTTTTCATAATGTGTACATTTTAGTCCTTTAATTTATTCCAAATGGTTTGGAAACTTTGTGCGCGACGATGAGTAATACATAGTACTTAATAGTAATAATTATACGAAACTATAGTACCTAATTTTATAAAATCATGTTGTATATATACTCTATTCTATATATTGTTATATATAAATCTTTAAATAAAAACTGCTACCAAATACAACTTTCTAAGGGTGGCCCTCATTTATTTACAATTTTCCGACGGTACTTCCGACTTTGCTGATCAGGAAGTGAGTGGCCTTTGAGCGCTCTCTTGTATAGCCACTAAAAATCCTCGTTGGAAAGTCGTGTACCATTCCTCCCATCCGTATCAGTGTATCCAAATTCAATGAAAATTCAATGTCATTTTTTTTGATTCGGTTGGCAGGACTCTCATGATCACAATAAGGTCCGGCACGCCCAGATCTGACGCTGTATAGCCGAGATATAGGCCTATATATCTGACTATATCTATACAAAAAGGGCAAATCCTTCTTGATAACTATACGATAAATACAAAGATGCTACAAATTAGCTACATATTGCATGTAATTAGCAACGGAGACACCTGACGAGGAAATGTGTACGTTTGTTGACAAGTTTCGCCGTTTTTTTTTCATAGGAGCCCGATGGAAGCGCCACTGCGGAAAACCTCCGCAAGCCACTTTTTACATGCCGTTTTTTGCGACATTTTTGAAAAAATTGAGATTTTGATGCCGATCGGTGGGAAATTCAATTCTGACCCCGATAGAGGGTTGGACATCCCCAAAAATGGCATTTCTACATGATTTTACTTTATTTTAACCCTTAAAGTATGCTCCAAAATTTATTTTCTACATGATTTTACTTTTTTTTTAACCCCAAAAGTTAAAATATAGGTAGGTCAGCGAACAGTGGTTATTTTCAAAATTACCGCCAATGGACGATATATCTTATGGATAAATTCATGGTCACACTGCCAGCAACTCACCGCTTCCGAATTTGTTTTCGTTTACAAACAATCCAACCACACGGAGTCCTTAAAATTAGCCAGTCTAGTAGGAAATTGTTTTATCTATTGTATACAATTTTGTATTCAGGCCTGAGGATCCTATTTATCTAGTAATATTAAGCAGAATATCAAAATTTGAGAAATTTGAGTTTCGTTGGTATTTTTACGGTATATTTTTAGAATGAGACCGTTCTTTCTGGTATATTTCTGAAGGTCGGACGGTATATTTGATCGATTCCGCGGTCACACTGGGCCAACCGGCATTATGTGGCCGTCTGAGAATTAAAGAAAGCTTTTATAAATTTATACACTGACAATTCCCCCTCCCCCGCACACTGCGACGAACCCACCGCGAATATTCGACTGCCTGCCAAGCAGCGTCCGGCCACCGACATGGCGATGCCATCGATCTCAACGATACTGGGCGTGGTATTCCTGGCCTACATCGCCCACTCCATCTACCAAATGTCGCAGCTTTTCACGAAGCTGAACTGCACCTCCCAGCCCTGCTACACCTTTCCTGGCGGAGAAGCCGCGGATGCAGCTGGCGCTGTTCACGTCGCGCACTCCTCATCCGATTGCCAGCGAAGTGCAGGACATCTACAAGGCGAAACGCTTCGACTACAACCGCCCCTTCGAGCACGACTTCGAGGTGGAGGTGCCGCTGAAGACGCGCCGCAACGGCTCGCTCTACATGCATGTGGTCCTGGCGCTGGAGGGTGAGCCGCTCGAGTGGCGCAGCCTGCGGCGCGACGGTCCTACCGTCCTGCACACGCTCAGTCTCACCGATTACATGGTTCCCCGGGCCGAGGCATTCAATCTGCTCAGCGAGACAGCCGATAAGCCTAGACGGGACGCCAGCGGAAGCGGCGGAGAAAAATCGGTGCAGGGTAAGACAGCATCCGGGAGCAGTAAGGGAGCATCTGGCGGACGACCGAGCACCCATATGAGATCCAATGTGTATGTGACACTGCTGACAGACCTGTTCTCGGTGTCGCAGGCGGATGTGCCGCCGGAGATGGCCCAGCTGATACGCGTCAATCGGATGCAACAGATCCTGCCCATACTCCAGACGGACACGTTCAACACCCGCATGAAGGACCTGGTGCCCATCACACGCAACACCACCGAGTTCACATTCAGCTTCCATTACAAGCCCGTGGGCGTGGGCAAGCTGCGTCTGATGCTGCTCATGGAGCACGCCACACAGGCGCTGCTGACGATCGGCTTTGCCACCAAGGACATTGACGAGGTCAAAGGGATATTCTCCGACACGAACGTTTATCTGCTCTGCGGCACCATCTTCGTGTCCAGCATACATGTGAGTAGTACCTCTTAAGATTGTAGTATCCATATTCTGTAAAATGGGTCCCGTTCCTGCCTTTCGACAGATGCTCTTCGATTTCCTCAGCTTCAAGAATGACGTCTCCTTCTGGCGCCAGAAGCAGTCGTACGAGGGCCTCTCCACCCGCACCACTTTGTGGCGGGCCTTCTCGCAGTTCGTGATCTTCCTGTATTTGCTGGACGAGAACACCTCGTATCTGGTGATAGTGCCTGTCGGCCTGGGCACCCTTATCGAGCTGTGGAAGTGCAAGAAGATACTACGCCTCGAACTAAGCTTCAGCGGCTTTGTGCGTCGCAAACTGGAGGAGCAGACGGACCAACAGAATGGCCAACTGGCCGAACAGCAGACGGATCAGTTCGATCGCCAGGGCATGCGTTACCTCAGCTATCTGCTCTATCCGCTGTGCCTGGGCGGTGCTGTCTACTCGCTGCTGTATCAGCCGCATCGTTCGTGGTACTCCTGGACCCTCAACTCGATGGTCAATGGGGTGTACGCCTTTGGGTTCCTGTTCATGCTGCCCCAGCTGTTTGTCAACTACAAGCTCAAGTCGGTGGCCGCTCTTCCCTGGCGCGCCTTCATGTACAAGGCCTTCAATACGTTCATCGATGACTTCTTCGCGTTCATCATCACGATGCCAACGGCCCATCGTGTTGCCTGCCTACGCGACGACATTGTCTTTCTTATATATTTGTATCAGCGCTGGCTCTATCCCGTCGACAAGAATCGCCTGGACACGGGTTTGGCAATCACCGAAACGGCACCGTCAACAGCTGGAGCAACAGCAAAAGCCGCCACTGAGACACGAAGTGCGGCGGCAGGCCGCAAGAAGCGTAACTAAATTATAATCGTAAATGGAGAGACAGACAGTAGATTGCACATTCCGTCTTTAGCTCTAGGTCTAGCCTAAGTGCATGGTCAATTTTTGCCCCGATTTTGATATAATCCTCAAACAACAATTCCGTCAGTAGCATTTGTAGCAAAACGAAAGAAAAATTCAAAAACAAAGCCCCAAAGGCCCCTTGATGTAGTCTAAAAATCATGCAATCGTGTATTTTCAATGGGATACAACTGGTTCTCTGCGCTCTCTGTCGCGGGGGGATTTTAGGTTGAGTGGGAAGCATCCAACGGAATAAGAATGAGATAGCTTCTATAATGATTTGTGCCACTTTTATTCTCTTGAGTGCAGGTCAATATTTGTGTGTGCGTACAGGCAGGGAAGGGATGCGGATGCGGTACAAAAGAGAGCTAAAGAGATGAGGGGGAGGGGTTTCTGCTCTCGCTGCTTAATCCTGGGGATTCAGATGCCTAGCCATTGCGTATGCCCAGGGCCTGCTCCAGTTCGGCCCGTTTCTGATTTACTTTGGTGAAGAAGTAGCGCGAAACTGCCTCGTGCGTCCACGGCTGATAGTAGAACTCGGCGCGTCGTTCCTCCTCCGGATTGCCGACAACATCCGTCATTAGCTGCAAAACAGAGAAGCAAACGATGAGCATGATCAATGAGGGAGATAAGATTTAAGATGAGATGTACCTTCAAGTCACGTGTCTGGCTGATTATCCAGCGATGGATAAACATTTGCGGGTCCTTGGCAAAGCTGAGAAAGAACTCCCGATTCGTTTCATCTGATTGATGGTGTCGACAGTCTCGTGGATCTTCGTGTCCAGGCCCTGGATTTCCTGCTGGCTGGCGGTGCTCATCAGGAAGTTGTTCATCTGGTTCTTGAGCGTGTCATCCACCTCGACATCGATGTCGTAGCAGGCCGTCTGCTTGTTCTCCGCACAGCTCTCGATAAAGTGATTAATCACGATGGGATCTGGTGGATGCAGCAGCGGATTAAGCCGCTGCGGTATCTCGGCGAACTTCATGCGCTGGCAGCTGAATATCTGCTCCAAATACTTGTCACAATTGATGTACTCCCGTTCGTGAGCATCCTGCAGCTTGTGCGTCTTGATGTACTGCCACAGAGCCGAGATGATCACCGGACGCGTCTGAGTGTGGACGCCCAGCAGGCGGGCGAGTCGTGGATCCAGCTTGAACTGCAGCGGCTGGTAGTCGAGCAGAAGAAGAATGGTGCAGCGGACATTGCGATCGCCGGGTCGCTTTACTTGGAAGCCATCTGTTTCCTGTGTGGTATGGGTGCGATGCCATTCTACCAGATGATTGTCCGGCCCGTACAGCTCCTTGTCCAGCTCAATGACCAGAGATTTGAAGAATGACGAGAATTTGCGCTTGATCTTTGTATTGGGATCGCCCTTGCCATCCTCCAGCAGGCGACCCTCGACGCGCAGCTCCCAGGAGGCAACGGCACCCTCCTCGCCCTCGTTGGAGGGCTCCTTACTGGGGTAGAATGTATTTGAAATGAAAATCCGCAGCTTCCGCTTCTGCTTCATGGGCCGCTTCAGGGCTTCCTGGATGTCCAGACGCTTTCGCATGATTGTGGCATCCAGTTTGCGCTCGGAATGCTCGCAGATCCCATGTGCGCCTGCGACTCTGGCACCAGGTCGCGCACCTTCTGCGGGGGCATCTTGTCCGCCAGCTTCTTCTTCTTCTGGCGGTTCCAAACTCTCCCTTGCCGGCCCCGCTATTGAGGCTGCGCGACTCGGCCGAACGCTTGCTGCCACCACCGGAGCCGCCGCCACCGCCAGTGCCACGCAAAACACTCTGGAATGCCGGCTGTGAGGCGCGCTGCAAGAGCGACGGTCCAGGTCCAGGCCCGGGAACGCCTGGAGGTGCCGCCGTCCCAGGCACGGGCTGCGTTGTGTTCGGGTGTAGCGGAAAACCGCGCGGCTATCAAAACACACAGACACGCACACACTCGGTTAGACATCGAATCAATCGATGAGTGTTTTTTTACTTACCGGAAAAGTGGCTCCTGGCGGCGGATAGGGACGCATGCCGGGTGACGGCGGGTGGCGGTTGGTAGCGCGACTGCACTGGCGCTTGGCCAGGTGCAAAGCGTTGCGACATGTTCGCTTGCTAAGTTGAGAACACTTCAAATTGCTAATTCACAGGGAAACTTGACTCTTTTTCCAATTACAACAACGCGTCACGCAAAAAAAAATTGGCTGTAAGATGGCGTCAAAGCAGAGTTGCATTTTACATTGGGGATGAGTAGCGAGATATTAGTAAAAGTATTTTTAGCAACGACAATAAAAGTATTTTGAAGTAAGCAGTCACAGTCAGGATTTAATTTGCAAGATTCAGTTATAGCTTTATTATTTAATTTTTTATTGGAAAATAAATTTTATTTCATATGATAAGGTTTAACTTACAAATATTTAATATAAACATACATAGCCGTGACATCGTATCAAACTATCAACGACCGAAACGTCATCGAACGTCACTAGTTACACGATACTTTCAATTTTATCAACTCATTCCATATCGATAGGCTGCCTTTTTCTATTTTGTGCATTTTAAAGAAACTTAATGACAAAAACGCATGTAATGGAGACGACTTGGTTGGTGGCTAACTTAAAGGCCCTAGAGATTAAGGACTGGCGCCTAGAGGCGCTAACAAACACGATCACGGTAATCAACAAGGCACCGGCATGTCGCGCGAAACGATCGAGCTCCTGTTGACCTGCCCGGAGCTGGACGAGTGCGCGACGATTGCCGGCGAGGATGAGCAGAAGAAGCTGGACCAGCCAGTAGTCGATGCGGCCATAGAACTACTGGGCCTCAGCCTGGAACCACTGGAAATCAATATCGAGGACGAGACTCTGCCGACCCTATTTAAACGCGGATTCACCCACTCCAATCCCAATGTGCGCTCGGTTGTGCTCAACAATCTGCTGCGAGTGCTGCGTCGCCAGACCAGGGAGGACAGTGTGCTCCCGCTGCCCAGCAACGAGCTTATTGTGTATGTGCTGGACGAGCTGAAGCAGCCCGAGTCGGACTGCAGCAGTGCAGCTATCAGCATTCTATCGATTGTCCTTACACTGCGACTCGAAGATGCTGAGATCCAGTCGAAGCTGGTGCAGTTGCTGCAACAGAATGAGATCATCCGATGCCGCGCCTACGAGCTGGGCGTTATGCTGGCTAAGCGCAGTGCAAGCTCGCTAAAGAGCGTGGAATTCATTCTGGATGCTGCCCTTAGTGAGCTGGACAACACCGATGTGCTGCTGCAGGCCAGTGTCATGGAGATTCTTGTGCCGCTGGCGGACCAGAACCACGGACTCACCTACATGGAGCGTCGTCGCGTTTTCGATGTGATCAGCTCCCGAGTGCAGAGGGTCGATCAGGAGCCGCTCAACATGCTGCTTATTCCGAATATCATGAAGTTCTTTGGCAAAATTGGCGCCAGCCAGCCGCAAAAGATTATCAGCGATTACCCCGTCATGGTGGAGTGCCTCTTCAATCAGCTGAAGCACGAAGACGAGAATATCCTGCCCATAGCAATGGACACTCTGGCAAATTTGGCGAGCACACCGCAGGGAAAGGTTCTGATTTCTATGAACTTCCAGCCGGCCATGCTGCTGGCGCTGAAATCTTTTGGTGTCTACGTCCAAAAGCTATCGCCGCAAATTAAAATACGTATGCTCGAGTCGCTGACTGTTATACTGGGGACAACGGTGAGCCCCAACTCAGATATCATGTGAGTCCTGTCCTGCCCCCTTATACCTACTTAGAACATGTTCTGACGATTCGATTTGAACCCATTTGTTTTAGCACGATCCTCTACCACTGGTATGAGAGCTTTGCCGGGGGCCAGCAAGTGAACTACATCATGGACCTATACAACACACCCTTCGACGATCTCCAAATCGCTGCTCTCACCCTGCTCAAGACCCTCTGCGCATACCGTTGGGGCATTGAGGCCCTGCAACGCAGTGGAGGGGCCATAGAGAACCTGTTATCGCGTCAGCGTGATCTCCAAAAGGATGTCAAGTACCTAAAATGGGAGATAATGGGACTGCTGGCAGGCAGCTCGGAGTTCACGGCCACGGAGACAGTGCGCTTCACTGCCTACGTAAATGAGGGACCCTACTATGTGCCTTCGCAAGTGCAATTGCCACCGAGTCGCAGGGCAACTCTTAGAGGACGGGGCCCACCACCGACAAACACCGAAGCGGGCAGTCATATAAACAGAAAAGAGAAACGGAATACATAAGTTTACAAATTTTGTAGTTACACTTGGAACCGCATCGGATCGGATATATGTATGTAGGTTTTTGGGTTAGTAGGATAGATAGATTCTTTTTGATTACAAATCGAAAGCAAAGAAAATGGATTCATCTAACTTTTTAATATGTATGTATTTGTAGAATAAAAATTAAATTTAACTATTAGATCACTATCACATGAAACTTTGCCCTCGTGGCCTCCTGTCTGTGTGTAAGTCCGTCGTCGATCTGCATGCCAGCCATACCACACTTTACAGATAGCTCATTTGGCGATGCGACAGCCGCTTGCGACCAGAACCACCGCCGCCAGCCCCGCCCAGGTGAGCCAGACTCACGCTCAGACCGGACTCGTAGGCGGTCTGGGTCTGGGAGCGGGTCTCATTGTTCACCAGCGAGCAGCTGGGCAAAGTGTGGCAGTAGCGGCGCAATTGCTGCTTAAAGGCCGCCGTCGTCAGTGGTACAGCACAGGATTGAGGGCCGAGTTCACGGGCAACACAAGCACCGCCAGCCACGCATAGAGATCCGGGGAGATGACACAACCTGAAAGCGAAATGGTGTCACTCCAATGGAATTTGTATACATGTACTATATGTATGTGAGGAAAAACTCACCTGAAAGAGCAGCCACCTTCACCACGATGATGGGCAACCAGCAGGCGCAATCGGTGGTCACAATGATGGCAAACCTAACGATGAAAGAGAATGTGTCAAACGTTGCGATGGGCTGCTTTTAACTCTTTGATTCTGACTGATACTCACCGCGTGGCCACCACATTCTCGCGTCCACTGTGTGTGCTCCGCATGCCGCCGCCCGAGTCGCGTATGGCCTGCAACATTCGCACGTAGGAGAATAGTATGAAGACCAGCGACATGGTGTTGACGCAGATGAACAGAAGCGCCGAGTATTCCCAGCCCTGAAAAGGAATACCCAGTTATTTATCACCATACATCCTCCCCGTTTTCCGACTCACCTTGGCATAGGGATCGTGGATGTGCAGCGAGAGGCACACACCGTTGTTGCCATAGAAGTAGCTGCCGAAGTATGCGTTGGGCAGCAATGGAGCCGCCGCCAGGCCAAAGCTTACGCCCCACAGCAGCATCAGTCGCAGGACGATTCTGAAAAGAGCAATCACATTGATACACACGGCACTGACAATCGCAAGGTACAGGACTTTTCTCCCACAATTAAACATTAGATATTCCAAAAATGTAATGAATTACTCGTTACACTTAGTTACAAATTTGCGTTTAAGGGAAACGTTCAACATTTTTAACGGGAATGAACAAGTCTGTTGGCTGTTGCGGCTATTCAGACCTTTGGGGCCACCAAGTCTTAGCAGGCCCTCGATGCGGCATTGAATCTTGGCCAACTTCTTAATTAGCTGGGGACGTGAGGTGCACTTTAGAGAACAGTAGATTCACAGGGAATCCCGTTCGCTTACGGCTCGATCCTCGGCTCCTAGTTGGACGAAGAAGGTGAGGTAATTGCAAACGTCGCAAATGTCCGACGCAAATGTGCAAATGTGGCGCCCCTCGGGACAAAATTGTTCGGCCCAAGTAACTCGAATTACAGCTCAGATCTATGAGTTTCCTTTCTTATATCACAACAAGAAAAAAAAAACTGTTGGACAACTCGTGTACGGGTACAGTTCTTGACTGAGTTTTAACCACTCTATTCACGGATTTACTGGACAATCGAATAAAGGAAACATTGATTTCCACAAAACTTTTCGGAGTATTTCCTCTAAGTTTTTGCTAGTTTTCATAACTTCGCCTTTGCTAACTAGTCGCTTTTTCAATTGAAAAACCCATCATAGCAATAAAGATACTGTAATATTTACTATAGATGGACTCCATAAAGTATAGATATGCTCGATATGACTAGAAACAGTCAGCTCGACAGGATTCCACATTCACAAAATCGACTTAAACCTGTGATATCCACTACATAAAATGTACGGAACTGTACTTTGGCTTAAGATATAGATTTGCTGGAACCATGGGGTTTCATTTTCAAATAAAAACCAGACGCAACGATTTTGTCGAGGCACATTTGCTAGAATTTAATATGTTCCTCCCTATACTTGCACTCGTATCAGTTCAGTTTCCATTCATTAGTTCGATCAAGTAATTTTAATGCAAATGAGATTCAGTCTTACCGAATCTTTTCCGTATCCCGTGGCTTTGGGCCGCGTGACGGACATCAGGCGGTCCCAAGTGACCAGCGTGAGCAGCAGAGTCGACGATTGGCAGCTGAAGGTGCTTAGAAATCCTAAATATAGATGAATGAGTAAGATTAGACAAGGAGGATGAATGGAATGGTGGGTAACCCACCTGCAAAGGCACAGATGCCGCTGTGGCGCCAGGCCTCCTCGTGCATGATGTATTCCCCGCGAAAGGTGATGTCCGCACAGGCAATCAGCGTCAGGTAGATGCCCATGAGGAAGTCGCTGGCCGCCAGATGCCGAAGATATAGCGAGTGCTCGACATTGCTGCGTGACTTATAGAAGTATCTGCCCAGAAGGACGAGCAGGTTGCCCACCACAGCAATGGAGGCCATAACCCAAACACTACGGTAGAGACCAAAAGACAAAGTGGGGGTAGAGTATAGTCTTTGGCTGGACAAATGTCCCCCTATCCACACGCAGGAGTACCAATGCCGATGCCCATAAATTGGGGCAATTAAAGGAAACCTAAGACTCCACCGGTTCCCGTTTGTCCTCTGATTTTGTGTGCGATGTACGTTGTGCCTTGTGTTGCTGTGTTTCTGTGACTCGTGACCCATACAATTGCCAATTGCCTGGGCGCCTCATTATTGCAGCTGTGCCACTAGGAGGCTGGGAGGTGTGGCAAGGATGCTTGAATAGAGACGAGACTGGGGCACAAAGCAGTGGCTACAGCATTCAGAGAAACGGCAACAGGAACAGTAACAGCAATTGCTGACGCTGACAATTATAGACACCGCCCCAATGCTTACGGGTACACTACATGCAGGGAGAGGAGAAAGGAGAAAGGAGAAGGAGTGCCCTTTAGCTCTGTAATTTATGCCAGTGGCAAGTGCTGTTCCGCTTCCCATTCATTTGTCACCGCTCCAAGTAGGTGGATGATGATTGACAATCATCAGGCGCGCACAAAATGCAGGCATGCCGTGTTAAATAAATCAGAGAATGCTTCTAATTTACTCGGTGTCACCGAATGCAATAAAATAAAGAGTATTTCTAATAAGCCAGAAGAAAACAGGAATTAGGGTAGATATTGTCTGCGGTCGGGGTCACCAATCACTAGTAATCTAATCTTTTTCCTAGAACAGGAAGTTTTCATCTTTTGCCGACGTTAGGGACGCTTAGTGGAATAAATTGGGTCATACATAAAGAGGCTTAAAGTTAAAGGGAATTTGAATTAATTTTGCGATAGAATGGGTGCTCTCCTTTAGAAATACATAATGGAAAAAAAAATTATAGAAAGACATCTTTAAATGTCAAAAAATTTAATTAGGCAAGAAAATAGGCGCGTCACAAGTAGATTAATCGAAAGCGAAGTCAATAAGGAAAATTCAAAGATTTCCGTTGGAGTCTCCAAATGTAATTAGTGGAATAATTAACGGATATCCAACCTGGCGTTGATGATTGCTAATTGCTAGTTACTCTGGTAGGACGGAGTCGGGAACCCCAAGTCGCACCGATTTAATTATATCAATTATCTACCCTATCATTTTTGGAGTCCGGAAAGTGTAATCGCCTTTGGTGTTGATCCGTGAACATTTTGTTAAACTTGCAATTGTTAGCAAGTTTTTATTTGAGCACTGCAGGCACTTTCCTTACAGAACCCAGATTGGTCCCAATGTGGTGGAAGGCGGTGCCTAGGATAAAGGGCAGCTGCTAAATGAAGATAGCGCTTGCAGGTGACTAATAAAAGCACAGCCGGGAGTCGGCAGCGAAGCGTCTAAAACAAGGGATAGGGATCCGCTCCAACGACTTGAAAACCCTAAGTATTTAATTTTTATGAAAACATCAACATGGAATAATGAAATAATGTACTGAGCACAAAGTAAATTCTTGTCAGCAGTGTGTCCTTGGATCCCTGGATCCTGCTCCGTCCGTCTCTCTGTCTATCTGTCTGTATGTCTATCTGTGTGCTTGTCTTCGTATGTGCCTGTCTGTACATGCTGTTGTTTGCTTTTGGTGTTGGGAGTATTTGGATATACAGCACTTAGGGGCATGGTGCTGGAGTCGAGTTGGAGATGGAGCTGAAGACGGCATGCAGAGTGTGCAAAATGTGTAAAAAGCAAGCAAACAAACCACCAACACGGTAACCAGAGAACCCAAGGAATGAGGGGAACATGAAGAGAACCTGCTGCTGCAAACGTAATTTTCATTTTCCGACCAAGACGAAGACGACGCCGTGGCAGGCAGCCAGATAATCACTCAGACCAGTTGATGACAAGTGACTGCCGGTTGCCGGTTGCCAGCTTCCAGTTGCCAGTTCCTAGTGCCACTGCAGGACTCCTGCTGCCAGTTGCACGTCTGCTGTCCTGTCTACCTATTTGCCTTGCCAAGTAGCTACCCGTAAAATATCAAAAAGGAAAGAAAACTAAATATTTAGATAGCAGGTTTGGGGGTGGTTAGGGGCGGCCTAGGATCCCCCCTTAGAGGATTGGTATGCCTGAATTTAAGGACCTAAAGCGATTAGGCCAACAAATTGGTAGCCAAAATAATCCTTGTACGCCGGAAAAATTATTTTAGATGACTCCCAACCACAACCGCGATAATAGTAGGCAAGGATTCCCACTTCCATCTTCATTCACAATCTCTCTCTTTGGTGATCCTCACGGATAGCAAAAAAAGCAAAAACGCTAGCACGCTTGTGACATCAAAGGAAGCAGATGATCAACGACACGAAAAAAAGCTCTCTTTGGTGACCCCGAACGACAAGAAATAAGGCTCATTTGTTATCTCAAGAAGCCTCGAAAGAAGCCTGTTTTTATGACCAAGATTCAGACAAAAGGGACATCCGCTCTGATCAACGATTGATGCCACAGAAACCTCATTCCCGATTCGCCCACAGCAATACTTAAGTCCTAATTAAAAATAGCAAACATGCTGAAATATGCCAAACAGCAAGCGTTGATTTATGGCAACGTCAGAGCCCAAACGGGCTAGTCAAAATTCTGTGTGCTTCCGACATACAATTTTTGTTCCCTAAATTTACCAATAATCAAAAGCCCGAAGACGCAATGCTGACCGACACAGATGACCGCGAACCGCTGGGCGAACGTAACACCGGAGGAGGGGCCTGCTGCGATGAGACGGCCTTAGAGCCAATTCGACCAAATGGCCTGGTTTCGACCGTTGTCGAAAGAAGTGCAGAAGCGACGAGTATCGGGGAGTCGACTGCGACGAGTATCGGGAATTCGACTGCGACGAGTATCGGTGAGTCGACTGTGACGAGCCAAAACGGGACACAGCAGAATCATGTGCGTTGGATGATCCTGTCACACCGCATTCATCGCGCGATGTACCACGAGTGAGGCCTCGCCAGGGAGCAAAAGTAGGCAGCAAACTTTGGGACAAATATAACTGCAAGCTGAAACAGAATTCCCATCCCAGTTTTAATCACTCGAGCTCAAGTGTTGTGATTGTCCTCTGATTGCGATTGCGATTGCGATTGCAATCATAAGCATGGCACTCCTTCCCTAATTGCAGTTGGCAAGTGCTGGTGTCCTTGGCGCTCAAGAGTGCGGCTTGTGGCCAGATACTCGAGTGTGCACTGATGATAATGATTTAATTGCAGTCTAATGAATTTCAACCGATTTTCAGCGACTTCGAGTGAAGTTGAAACCCAAACAACACTTCAAGGGATTTAACCGGCATGCCAAAGTGTTTTCCTTAAGCTGCGATGGCTTGCCTTTGAGAGCTTTCGAGGGTTTCCTTTTAGTTTGATTAAATGTTTGGGGTGTACTCACCTGCCACGAAGTATCTGATTATCCAGCAGATGCCAGGTGCTGCTGATGCCATCGCCATGCGGATCGCAGACCCTCACGTGGAGGGCGGCGCGACACAAATGGAACCACGAGAAATAACTGACAGGGACGAATGGCAGGGATGAATAAAAGTACCACGAGGGTCATAACCATTTCAATCGGGCTGTCAACTCACATGTAGTCCAGGCTGCTTAGGTTCTGCAGGACTCGCGGATCGAGGGTCTGAAACCGATTGCCCGTTAGGAGCAGAGAGCTGAGACTTTCCAGGCACGCGAAGGCCCGCAGGTCGAACCTCTCGATGCGGTTCTCGTTCAAGTGCCTGCAAAACGAAGGAGAATTATGGCCTGGTGATGCTTTGGCGGTGGCTCTGGATATTGGTTAACACTCTGGCGCGCGCGGGCATAAAAGCCAAGGTAATGTGCCTGCGTGTGTTTTTCTGTTCGCCTTCTGCTTATTTGCATTTTGGGATTCGCTGCTAGCCGGGAGCTTAGGTTTCAGGGTGCCGTGCCCGAAAGCGCACTGGCTCAAAATTTCATCGTTAAAGTTGCGGCCCTGATGCCGGGGCACGTATCCTATCCGGCATATTTGTCCATTCCATTTGCCTACCAGTTCGTCTTCATTTTTTCCTGCCGCTTTCTTCTGATTTTTCCCTATCCCCTTATATTATTTTCTTTTTCGTTTGCATGCAAATCATTGCCATCCTCAGCCGCAGCCTCAGCCTCAGCATCTGGCTGGACCCGTCTCGGCCCGGCCCGGCTCGGCGACTCTTCAATATGCATTAAATGAAAATTGCTTGAGTCAAGCCGTGGAATGCGGAAGGAATCAGCATCGGATAGGTTAAGCAAATGAAAAACTGTCAGCTTTTGGCTTTTGCATTCCTCACTCTACGCCTGGGGTTCTCCGGCCCCGCTGGCCGAGCCGACAAAAAACATTATTGATAAATTAAATTCCTCGGCCCGAAGCGAAACTTAAACGGCAATAAATCCAAATGACACTTGGCCCGAACCTCACCCCAGAGACCCACATCATTCGGTGTCCGAGGTCAAGGCGAGTGACACGAAAGGGGCACAAATGAAATCCATCCGACACTTGTTTGCTTGCCTCAATACCCTGCATTTATGAATGGACACTGGGGTTAATAAGGCTCTGCATTTGGCATAGACTGTTTAAAGAGACTCCTCCTAGTTGCACCCATTCTTTCTAAGAATTATAATAGAAGTAACTTCTTGTACCATCTATTTACCTATCTATCTATCTACTAACACCCCGATCACATCCCTTTACACAGCATTTTGTAGTCGATTGATGTATGTATGTATAATTTCGGCTGGCTATCTTTTACTATGTTTTCTTGCCACTTACAATCCTTGAAGATAGCTGAGATTGCAGAAGGTTTCGTCTCGTATGTAGGACAATCTATTGCCAGCCAGAAATCTGCAATCGGCAACAGATTGATATGTTTATGTGTATGTCCTCCGCACAGACTGGGGGGGCATCATGAGACTCACAAGTGTCGCAGGCTGGGAAATGGAAATGTGTTTGTGGCTATCTCCGCGATTCGATTCTGGGCCAGGGATAAGGTATGCAAATTAGGCAATGTCTTGGGGAACATTTCCGGAGCCAGAAGCTGGACGCGATTCTCGTTCAGGTATCTTTGGGCGATAAAAACCAGAGAATTTTAAAGTTTCGCGGAAATACCAGAACGAAGGAATACTTACAGCACTTCCAGGCTTTGGAGCTGGGCAAATACCTCGGCCTTGAAGTGTTCAATGCGATTGCCTCGCAGATCCCTGAAAGAAACGGATAGCATGGGTGTGCATGGGAAGGCTGTAGGTACATACATATGTGTGTACACCTCTGAAGAGTTTTCGCTGTGGTCTTCCTTTACTTCGTTTATCAAATACTTACAGCTCCTGCAGATGAGGTAAATGCTGGAAATCGCTCCGATTGAGGCTGTGCAGGCGGTTGCGTGCCAAAATACTGCACCGGAATGGTTTTCGGAACGTTTTTGCAATGAAAAAGGAAAGATACAAAATCTCATTTTAATGCAGGCGAAACTTGGCAACAAAAGCCGCTCCGATTGCAGCCAACAATGGAGCTGCAACGCGACTAGAACTGAGAGAAAAGTCGGAGCATATATCTAGATTTTAATTAGCCATTAAACGCAAGTTACATACAGGACAAAGGCACCCCACACGCCCACACCCCGCCCCCAGTGGCTCCTCCACTTGGTGGCTCCCACTCTCTCCCATATATCTCTCCGGGACTGTCAACTGGCCGAAAGGGGAAAGTTTTGCAGCAGACCAATGCCAAGTGCAGCTGTGACTCCGCATTCATCCGGTGGCATCGGGAGTCTCAGTCTGAGTCCGAGTCCGGGTCGGAGTCTGAGTCTGAGTCCCTGCTGCCCATCCGCCTCAAAAGTGTAACTGAGTTGTTTATGTGTTTTTGTGTGTCGCCAGCTTTGTATATACTACTTTGTTAGGGTATGCCAAGGGGTATGGTATGGGTATGATATGCTTCCGACTTGTCGTAGATTGCCCTTTGATTGATCATCGATTTTGAATCAGAAAAGGATGGGCTTTTGATGTGACCTTCAGTTATGTTATTTTTAAGTTTTCACGCGGATATTTCTATTCCTAAAAAGCTGAAATGTGCTGAAAATAGGCGATAAATGTAGAAACATATTGGAGAATGGATATAATACTTGGTAAGTGGTTTTAAAACCCTGATAGTCCGACTGTTAAGTGCTTTTATTAAAAGACTTTAAATAGCTAATAGGCCGTGAAACTTAAGCCCATATATATACATATATATTGACCTAAAATCTTTAAAGAATATATTTCCTTATACATTTAAATTTGTAAATTATTTCAAAACGGTATTCAAGTTTTATTCGATTGAATAAACTATTTTGAATCGCATATTTTGCAACAACAATTAAGGAGCGGTTCGAAGTGAATTCTAAATATTTATTTAAATTATTTCCAAGTGAACAAAATGGACCCACAAATCGAGGGCATTTCCGTCTCGTCATGGGTCCATTTGGTGGCCAACTGCTGTTGCTGTTGACTTCCGAACTGGCCAAAAGGGTAGCGAGGGCGTGGCCTCTTTTGGCCCGCTCAATTCAGTGCACAAAACAAGCTGAAAACTTTTTACCGTCTGTGCTAATATTTTTATGCCCACAAAACGGGAAAAAGGACAACGAAAGCGCCACAACAAAGAGCGGCCGGAATGCCGTACCGTGCCACAATTTCTGTCGAAATGCCCCTGCAACCCGTGCCCCTGTCCTGGTCCCTGGTCCCTGGTTCCCGATTCACTGGCCCAAACAATAGGCACAGTTTATATCCCACAGAGGCTGACAGCAATAATTGTGATTAGCATCGGCTGGCTGTGTGTGTTGTGTGTCGAAGGTCGGCACATTCCATATTCGGAGATGATATAATCGGGCGACCCCACGTTTATTGGCAATTACTGGATTTTTGTCATTTACGATACCACCTCGGGCTGCCCAAAAACGAATGGGCCCTGACAGAAGTCGTTTGTACGCTTTCTATGCCCCCTAAAAGCGGACATTGCGTTTGCTCTTGGTGGTTTAATTCGATTATGGATTTTGTAATATTTAAAATTTAATCAGCACTCGGCTGAGCCTTAATCTAATTTGATTTACGTTCAATTAGCATGTGTTCACTGGCGCATAAATCGGCCATCATTTCATATATATTTTTTTCTAAATTTTATAACAATAAATTCGCATTTCAATTGGTGCTCTGCAAGCCGCAAACAAAGCCAGCGACAAACATAAATAAGGCCCTAAGGCCTTAAGGCTTAGGGTTATAGGGGGGTACAGTATGGCTCGTAACTATCAGGCTATCACACATCCAAAAATAGGAAAGGCTCTCTTCTGCATGCAGTTCATTTGTTAGCTTTATAATTTATATTCATATAGTGATCCGATCTTGGCTGCTCTGCAACGAGATGGGTCTATTCCTCTTTCCAAATATTATTCAAGATGCCTTTCAAAATTATATTATCTTTGCCGTACACATTGTATATACTAACCGCGAAAGGACATAAATTCGACCATAAAGAAAAATGGCATTAATTCGTGCGGAAATGCGGGGGAAACCGCATAACCAGATTTAATGAAAAACGGAAAACGGACACTGATACGGCGATACTTACAGAATCCTTAATTGATTGCCCTCGGCGAAGAAGTGTTCCGGCAGATGCGACAATTTATTATCGTCCATATAGCTGGAAAGTGTGAAAAGTGCGTTAAAAAACGCACAAAGCCACAAACCAGAGAGAGCGAAAATTATTATTAAAAAGTAAACAGAAACGAGGCCATGGCCAATCGAAGTAAGTAGCAAAAAAACCCGGAAAAAAACCAATGTTAAGTGCACATAAATATTAAGACTTAATTATGAGTTATTGTAGGGAGCGTTGTGTTCGGCCGGCTGGGCTTCCGGTTCGCGTTTCGTTCGGTTTGGGTCGAGGGAAGTACTCACAGGGTCCTCAGTGGGATGGCGGAGAGGCGATCAAATGCATGCGAGGCAATCTCACGGATTGAGCAGAACTTCAGGACCCTGAAAGAGAAAACACTCGACTGAATGAAACGTAATAAATATGAAATTCAATTGCAAAGTTTGCACAATGCGGGAGGCGGCTTAAAAGTTCTAGACACAACTTTTGTCTGCTCCCCCGCTCCGGATGAGATGTGGAAAATAATGCTCTCTTTGTTTTTCGCGTGACATTGTTTTGGCCAGAAACTTGAGGCTCATTTGTATGTGCAAATACAGGGGGCTAACAAGAGATAATCCAGGGGCTAGGCCGCCGACGCATTCCCTCTTCATTAGGCGCGTGTTTAGGGCCTGAACTGCTTTCAAATCAATTTGAAATTCAACTTCCCTTCAATGTTATCTTGGATTTCATATACTATTTATGGATGGTGATTATTCCAGAATTCTCTTCAATGGTTTCCCACTTGAGACACATTTTAAAACAGTTTTCAGTCCAAGATCCGCTCTTGTTCAAAAATTACTTTTAATTATTCCACAAAATATTTTCCACGAAATTCCCACATATTCATACAGACAATACAATTTGATTGTGTTTTTGTGACAATTGTTCGTGGGACGTCTCTCCCACACACAGAGACAGATCTGATCCAGGACTTGGACACGCCAGCAGACAATTTAATTTATGCCAGAGACATGTCCTGGCTACAGGTTCTGCCGTCGGCTCCTACGCAGCTTCCATCGAGTGCCATACAAATATCTGCGAGTTCTCACGCGTCACGAAATCTCGAGCCGGAATCTCCTTTATAGGAAGATGGATGGATGCAAGGAAAGGTGAATTGGATGGCCTGTTGAAGATATCCCACGAAGAGAAGAGCCTTTAGTTCCCATCGAAAAAGCAAGGAACACGAGCTCAATGCGTAACCACAGATGTGCATAAACTAGAGAAGGCAGCAGGACAGAGCAGAGCGGGGGAGAAAGTAACTTAAATCCCTACATCCCGAGTATTTCGTTGCCAATTAACAAGAATATTTTACGAAAAGGGTAATCTTATTTTCGCAGATTTTAGTGGCACACAAAAGGAACAGGGACTATGTATTTAGTATAGATATGCTTAGTCCGCAAGAATATTGGAGTCTGTTTACAATGACAGCTAAACCCTTAAGTTAAAACTTTAAATTCATGCTGCAGGCCATATCTGTTCATAGTCGATAGTCGAGATACATATATGTATAACATCTGTGGAGTAATCGCTGCTGCATTCCAAGTTGCTGCGTAAAATATGGCTGATTTTCCTATCCATCCTTTTTGCTCGTCCTGCCCATCCCCAGCGCCAATGAGAAAGAGCAGCCGGTGAATGAGAAGGTCCAACATGTGGCTAGAATGTCCAATTTAAGCCGAGCCGGGGTGTTCTTTGGCCCAGTGACACATAAACTGCAACACGAGTCCTGCATGCCTTCTCCTGCATCTGTTTGCTGGTCTCTGGTCTCTGGTATCTCGTCCCTGACTATCCTTATCCCTGTGCTTGTCTAGCTGGTGCGTAATTTGTATATAAGCCAGCATGTGATGGCTACCACTGATACTAGTCCTGCGACTACGACTACGACACCAACTGCAACGACAACGACAACGCAAACGGCAATGCCAACCGACGACTACTTAAAGGGACTATTAAGGACACAGCATGGCGCTAATATTTGTTGCGGTCGAGACGGGTTTCGTACTGCTCCAGGGTTTGCTTGAAAATTTGAACATCCCCGTAACCCATTCCCATTCCCATTCCATTCAAAGCGAAAACAGCAGAAGCAGCAGAATTTTATTCCAGTTTTAATTAAGAACCACAAAAGGCAGTGCAGCTTGTCGACCCAATCGGAGGTGCCTCAACTATTAAACGATTTAGGGAACTTCGTTTCTATGAAATATTTGAAAAGGTTTGTTCTTTTTTAATTGAAACACCAAAGGCCCTTTTCTAAGTAAATTAAACAATAGCATGAACAAATAGTATATAAGAAAGGACTTACAAACTTTCCAGATTTGGCAGCAAACTGAAGAACGTCTCGTGAATGATTTCGAAATTGTTTCCTGTTAGATCCCTGCCAATGAAAAAATAATAAATATCCATTGGGTTATATACAAAATAATATAATTGTGTCCGGTGCTAGATTTACGTCATTATATGTACATATATTCCCAATGCCACAAAATGCAATTTAAAATAAATTTCTATAAATAATTGACAGTGCAAAAAATGTCATGAAATGGTAATATAACATTGTATGCTGCATTCTACTGTCTGTCTCTCTATATAAGAAATTACTGATATATTTTGAATGGCAGATAAATGAGATAGAGAAAAGGCTATTTGATACTTTAATCTTCTCCGAGACACCCAATACTTTTTGGACACAAATGCTGTTTAATGATACTTTCAATCACCTAACACATGTACGAGTAAATGCCAATAAGAGAAAAAGATAATGAGATAGCCTAACACAACTGTACTCACAGTGCTGCCAGATCGTGTTCCGGCAAGTGCATGGGCAGGGACGTCAGCATCTGGAATCGGCAGAGTATCTCGTCACCGCGACAAGGACAGCTGAAGTTCTCGTTGCGCCACACTGAAAATATGGAGACGGAAAAAAGCAAAAGACGAGATGATGAGTCAATGCCATTGCCATTGCCATTGCCATTAGGAAATCGCCGGACAACTATCGAATTTACATGGCGCCACTCATTTGCACGCCGTAATTGCTTTGCCACGTCCGCATCCGCATCCGCGTCATTGGTACAGTGGTACGGTACTCACAGCACTCGCCAATCGGTATGTCGTCGTGCCGGCCGAACGGCTGCTTTCGGTAGAGATGATCCCAATAGCGCGCATCCACCTCGTTCATGCAGTCCCACTCGTCGGATCCGTCGTCGCAGTCAACGCTGCCGTCGCAGTTGGCGCGCTGCGGCACGCACTGCGCCGTGGCGTTGCAGTGGAAGTAGCCTGCGGGGCAGTGGTCGACTGCGTCTGGTAAGAGTATTTCCGCCTCAGCGACGTCGCCAGTGCTCAGCGGCGAGATCACTGCCGACCCCCGCCCGGCAGGTGAGTCGGTCTTCCTTCCCCCGGCAGTTCCGACTCCCGTTCGTGTTCTATCTGATTCTGTCGCGCCTTGGATAACGGTGAGCGATTCTTTTGTTGCATCGGCTACTGCATCGGCTACGGCATCGGCTGCTGCATCGACTGCTGCTTCGGCTCCTCGCTCGGCTCCCACTTCGTCTGTCACTTCAGCTGCCACGATTGCTGCTGGAAGATGGAGCAGGAGCGAGAGCACAATAGCGATGGACAGACGGCCTATGAAAGAGAAAAGCAACGATAAGTTGGGCGATAACAGCTGTCGATGAGGGAGTAGGCGGTAACGATCGTAATTTAAAAATTCGGTACAGCCTTGAGCCAGCCAGCCATTATACCATTTCCCCAGATACACATCCACGCTGATCAGAGGGTTACCTGATCTGTGTGGCACAGAGAACGAATCATTTCACATAAACTACGGTCGGGATTTGCGTAGTCAGCTTCCTTTGGAGAGACTTTTCAATTCTTTAGTTTTTCATTCATGTTGGAAATGAAATCCGCTAACCCAATTCAAAGAAATAATATTAATGATTCCGGGCAAACATCTGTTTCTAAGCGAAAAGCAATATGAGATTCATAAATTTCTTTAGCAAATGAGGCCGAAATATTTGTTTAACCGATTAAATGGGTTAATTAGCATCCGATTATCTTTGCTCTGAGCAGACACGAATAGACCAGAACAGACCAGAAAAGAGAATAGTCAGAGAGAGAGAGAGAGAGAGAGAGAGAGCGATCCGAACAGATCCGATGTTCGTTGATGTTTCACGTGATAAAATCGACAACACATGCCTATCAAATGCCCAACGGCACAGTGCTCCCCCCTCCCCTCTGGCCACCACACATACATACCTCCAATGATGGCAGTGCATTTATCATTTTTAACGATTGCACTTAATGCGTCGCAATTTCAACGAAGAGAGAGCCACAGCCACAGCCAGCGCCCACAAGGAATCGGAATTGGATTCGATTGAGGCCAGAGCGCGAGGCGAGTGTAGGATGTGGATATGGATACGGATGGGATATGGAATATGGGATATGGGAATTGGGGGCGTGGAACATTCGATATCTGAAGTTGAACGAATATTGTAGATTGCAAATTGCAAATATGTAAAATGTAAAATGTGTAATAAAATTGTTTGTAATAAAAATTATGCACAGTACATTTGGGGCCCAATGGCGATGCAATGGTGCGTGAAATATCTCCCAGAGGATGGATGGCGGCCGCCCGCCTGGACACATTTAGCGGCCTCCCCCTCCCCAGCCCCATAGTCCAATGGCCATCGATAAGGCATCATCGTCATCAGCATGACTGGCTGATTTTCTGATGGACACGATGCCGCGACAGCAAAAAGGCAAAAAGGCAAAAATAATTATTATAATACTCGTACATACGGGATCGGATCAGGTAAACAAATGAAAATCAAATTAAATTGAGTCTGACAAAAAAGAAAATCAACAACCGATGGAAATGCGGAAGAGATTAAAGACAAAATATCCTATGGAAGGAAAACAAAAGCACAGATACATAGGTACTCAGAAATATTTCAGAAAAGGCTTTGGAAAGCATGAGAATCTTTTGAAATATTCTTCAGTTATCGAAAGCGATTCAAAAGCCTTTAAGTATTGATCAAATTCGAAATATAACAACAATCGTTTGTTTGGGAACCACTTGAACAATTTCCTATAATTACAAGGATATCATTTCTTGGTGCGATATGAGGATGATAATGAAAAATCGGTGGGGAAAAATGCCATACAATTTTCGTACATATGCCATGTCTTATCCAGATGAACAATATTCAGAGACGGAGACCGTCTGGGGGGAGCCAGGAGTCCCTGGGAATGGGGATGGGCGATTGCATTGCAGCTCATAACTCAATCGGAGGAGGAGGAGATGGATACGAGGACAGCGGATTGTAATTACGAATGTTGAATGCAGAATGGAGAAGGACCCGACTGCGACTGCGAATGAGACAAAGATGGAGATGGAGATGGAGGTACGAGACTGTGGATGGAAGGATGACTCCATAAAAGTGTAATTAAGCGAGGCATCAGACAGTCGCGGGTCCAGGACAAGAGCAAGGACAACCTACAACCGACAACGATATTGAGCATTTGACACGTGTTGCTAATGTGGCCGGCGCCCACAGCCCACAGCCCACAGCCCACAGGGCCAAAGGGTTAGGATGCTGGAAGCAGCATACCATCATCCATCCGATCCGATCCCATGGCCGATGGCGATGGTATATCAACGTTTTGTCAACACATTTGCCGCAAATTGAAATGTTTGATATGGGACGTCTGGGACTCGTCTCATGATTGATGAGCCATCTCAGGCCATCCCTCCCAGAGAGAGCCAGAGAGGCCAGCGAGGCCTCCAGTTGCAAAGCAGAAGCAGGTGCTGTGCTCCAGGGTCGCAGGTGCATCGGAGATTCTCACAGAAAAGAAACTTTCGTTGCCTTGTAGCTCATAAATTCCAATAGCTGCCTTGCCACTCCTCCTCCTTCTCCTACACCTCCAGCCCCGCATAGCGTCCGTCATTCCAACCCATTCTCCGGCCCCATCCGCCATCGACTGCGATTTGTTTATACAGCCTGACCTCACCTTTCTTAGCATGCACACCCACACCCACACCCACAAACCCGCACACCCGCCTGCCCCTAGAAGGCAAACGCACGGAAATAGACTCTGGAGAAAGTTTTGCTCTAGGACAGGACAGGACAGGACTGGACAGAACAGAGGAATGAAGAAGCAAGAAGCAAGAAGCAAGAAAGAAAGGAAGGAAGGAAGGCGCTGGACAGGTGGTCGAAGTGGATTGGAGTGGAGTGGAGTGGCCTCTTCGTGGCAGTAATTAAAAGAAACGAAAACTTGATAGGTTGAAGGCGGCACAGAAATAGATGTGGCTTATGCCACACGGCTGCCTGCACTTTGATGTTTGATTTCTTTTGTTCGGTTTGGTTCCTTCTGGAAACAATTTCAAAGTGGTATGTGTGTACATACTAGATTAGATTTCGAGCCTTTGCAAAGTTTATTGTTTATTTACCAAAAACATCATGATATGAATACAAAGATATTACCTAAAATTGTTGTCACATACATATATGTGAAACCCAAAATTGCAATGCGATAACTCTGCGACGGATTCCCATTTCCCATTCCATTTCAATCACGAGAATTCCATCAAATCAATCATTTGTCAAAACATAAAAGAAAGACTGGCCTCGTGGGCCGCATATTGCTGTAGATCGCTGATCGCAGCTATATAATATAGTGAAACGATCTTGGCATTGCCTTCCATTCACATACATTGAAGTGAAATAGAAATGATCCAGGTATATATGAAATTTTGGATGCTTTAAGGAGTGGTAACTGACTCACATTCTAATCATTTGTGGTCTCCAGGGGGTGGGGCTTTTCTAAAAAATAAAACTGTCTGTATTTGATTTACTTGACCAACACAAAAAACAGAAATGAAAAAAACGTATGGCTTTCCATCATATTAAACAGTTTTTTGAATGGAATGGGCATCAAGTGGATTCCTGTACTAAATACAGCTGAGAAATTCCAAAAGTTTTATTCACTCACGGGGCTGTTTAGATTGGAATTTAACTCTGACGGAGTCTACGGCACATTCACTGCCAGTGCGAAAGCAAATGGAATTTTTATACCCTCGAATTGGGCAACAGACATGGACACAGATACAGCACAAAAAATCCAAGCGAAGGAAACTTTCTTGGCCAAGAAGAACCGAGTTATAAACAAGATTCCAACTGGGCGGGCGGGCCACGGCCCCAATCAACAGGCAGCACAGAAAAACAAAAAAAAACACACACAAAAACAAAAACAAAAAGAAGGCAAATGATAAACACAAATATTTGTAGAGAGAGAGAGATGCCTCTCCAAGTGCTCATTGCCATTCTTATAGCCCATACCCATTCTTGCAACGTTCTATATATACACATCGATCCATCCATCGATCCTATATATACATACATATGTATATGTATATATATTTATATATATGATCGTAAGTACTTCTTATATAGTGCAAATCTCTGACGAGAGCATTCGACCAAATGGCCCACCGAAGCACCCACCAATTGCTATTCCTGTTCCAATTCCAATTCCTATGCCGAATGCGAATGCGAATCCGATTGATCCATTGAACCACTCAAGAGGCCTGCTCTGGGCTGTCTGCACATGCCAATGGGTTAATTGTTAACCCATTAGGGCAGCAATGCAAATCACAATGGAACTCCATTCCCGGATGGCAGACGTGCATCTGTTTGCCTCGCCATTCATCCAAAATTAATTACTTCATGAGTATTAATCATCTACATCCACTTCACTCTACTCTACTCTTCAATTACTATGGGGGGGGGGGGGGGGTCACCCCTCTATGCTGCTTTCGGGGCTGGCGGTGGCGGCGTTGGTGGTGGAGGAGGAGTTCATGTCAATACGAAAAGAACACACAAATGAATATAAATGTGATGGCAAAATGGTTAATGTCGGGATTGGAGCTGTTTCTCATGGGTCAGAGGTCATGCGAGACGCACACACACACGCACACGCACAAGCATAGGGAAGGGAAGTGGCGGTGGCCCTGTCGAAATTAAGCGGTTTCTAGGCCGATTTGCCTTATTGGTTCTATTTGCTTGGGACTTCCCTTTTTTCTGAGTTAGTTGCTCTTTTTATCCTATGTCCTGTATCCTGACTCTTTGCGTTTTAATCAAGGAATTACGCCTGTCATTTTTCATTTTTCCACTTGGCAGCCGGGTCAGGGGTCACACACACACACACACGTACTGTACCGTACCGTACATGTGCTCGTATGTAAATACCGATGTTTTATCTCCTATCCCAACATTCTTGCAAGCCAAAGCCCCAGAACCGAATGTGTCCCTTTTCCAGCTGCTTTCACTTGAGTGAAAGAATAATAAAACAATCGAGAATGGTAGATCCGACTAAAAGATACCCCTCAATCTGAGATACAGATATTTTCAGTATCTAATGGCGAGAATTTCAAATGACATATCTTTAAGCAAACATTAAACATTCCATTTTCATTCCCATTCGCCTGCTGCAATGACA
Organism: Drosophila algonquin; assembly: GCA_035041765.1. Classification (NCBI taxonomy): domain Eukaryota; kingdom Metazoa; phylum Arthropoda; class Insecta; order Diptera; family Drosophilidae; genus Drosophila; species Drosophila algonquin. The sequence continues at coordinate 3,976,530 of JAWNKY010000209.1, read as the reverse complement.
ATGCGTAGTGGGTATAGAAAGTGCTATACCATTACCATTAATTAGATGTACCCCGGTCTGGCATTGACGTACGGGTAAGCCACTGTGGATGGTCTATCTTCCTTTGGGAGTTCTCCACATGGGGCTCCTGGTTCGTCAATAGGAGTGGTGTCCTTATTGGCAACTTTTTCGATGAGTCTTAGATGAAAGCGAAATATATGATTAAAGTTCGGGGCAAACTTTTGGAAAGCCATCAACGAGGGAATTATTATTAGCTTAGAACTAAAATTGAAGTTGCCTCTTCGAAGGAAGCTCCTAATTTTTCTTTATCAATGAGTGATGCTATTGTTATTGATGACATCAATCAACCACCCAGAAGCATAATACATATACTATTTGTACATATGTTTAACTATTGAAATATTTCTTGAAGTCATGAATAAAAATGAATGCAGGAAGAAGTCGTGAAGCACTACCACACACTCGCGCTTAATTTTTTAGGTTCCTTTTGTTTCTTTGAAGTCGAAATCCTGTCTCACTTCATTAGCGAACAGCAACGATGGTTTGAGGTCTTGATCTCTGGGGAATCAATACCCATTATGCGCCCTTCAATCGTAGGCAAGAGCAATCAGGCCCAGCCCACACTTTTGCTCATTCGTTGGCCAACGCCTTTCCTTGTTTTTGGCAATCACTCAGGGGTCCTGCAACTCCAGTCTTTGATGGCAAAGATGTCCATTTAGAAGAAGAACTTACTATCTATCTTCCTATATGATACGTATCACTTCCGCCCGTATTGTGGGTGCTGTGGGAGTGGTCTAATGATGCATAACCTTTTCGAGATTGCCATTGCCGGACAGCTGTCTCCATGGACAATTCAATTATGAGACGTTTCACATTTCCCCGAAAATAAAATAAAATTATATGGATTACTTGATCAACTTAAAAGCTTATTCTGTCCCCGAGCTGCCTGCAACCTGATATTCGAGAGGCCTCCTCGTGGGCATCGATTAGCGTTGGTCCGGACAATGATGTGTTGGATGATGTTAGGGGATGCTGTCCGTTCGGGGCTGCTGAAATTGTAGAGCGTTTCCCCCTTAAATGTAATGATTGCCACCCCGTATTCAAATTACCAGAATCCCATCCCATCCCATCCCATACATGGCCAAGGGATCCCCTTCGATCCGAATTGAATGGCCACTTTCTTAGGACCTTTGAACAGGGTGTTCCCTAAAACCCGAACATATTTTTCATACGAGTACTCGAACTATGCCGCGGGCGACATATTCTTAAGTGGAAAGTCGGTTGCCCAGTTTCCTTTTACATTTTCCCCCCATTGATAGTGTGTGTGTGTGTGTTCGTGTGGGTGTGTGTGTGTGCAGAGGTGGGCCACGCACAAAATTTCGAGGGCGCTCCTTGTCTGAGTTACAATTTGTTTTTTCCGGCTTTTTCTTTGGCAGTTTTTCTGCCACAATTACCAACGATTTTCACGCTTGCGTCTCGCAATGGAGACCGCTTTAGTATTTGCTGAGAAAAAAAATTGGGGAAATCATGATGGGTTTTCTGCGTTAGATGATGATGTCTCTTGCGTCATTACGCTTTTTCATGTTTTCATGTTTTCACGTTTACACGTCTTGTGGCCGGTAACCAGTCGTCGTTTAAGATTTGACCTTGGGTTAAATTCTATTTTCTTGTCGCATTCTTACACCCTCAATACAGGGCTCTACAGGGGTACATTTAAGTCATGTAGATGTATGTAACAGTCAGAAGGATCCTTCCAGCGATTTCGATCCCATAAAGTATCTCTCTATTAAATAAAATACTTTTGGGTCGTCCCTAGTGGGGAAAAGAGGTGACAAAAGACAAAGAATTGTATGAACACTTTGGATGAATATAATATGAGAGAGAATATTTAACAGCTTTAAAAAATCAAATTTTCTGCATAATCGGATCTTTGGGTTAGGCGGTATAAGCACTCAAAGTTGAAAATTATTTCAGTGTGCAAACATTTTTTCAACTTTTATTCAATTACTTAATTTTTCAGGTGGAATAAAAAGTAAACTCTGTCACACACGATTCTGTTTTTGGTATTTTGTTTTAGATATATTCATTGTTATCAATTTACAATAAAAAACCTGGTCTGTAGCATAGACAGTTCTGAAGAAAAACTTATTTCCCCAACCATCTAATTTGTAGACTGTTTTTGCAACTTTGACTTGACTTTTCAAAAATATACCCCTACATTTTCCCGAAAGATTATCCGTATACGTTATTTGAATATTCCTTTACCAAAGTTCAAAAGCGCACTCTGTGGTTCCTAATTACCCAAAACTTTTCCCCATATAACATCATATATCATATATCCATATATCATTCAGATATTTTTCTTTTTAGTTGTACATATGTATGTATTTCTTGGCTTTTTGGAACAGGTGATACCCCATACCCTATAAAAAAAACCGCAAATATAATAAAACAGGCGCTTTCCGTACGTATTCTATAATTCCAGCAACGAAATTAATTTTCACTCGAGAATCTCAATAGAATAATTGACACATTCCTTGAATTCTTCCTAAATCTCCCCCAAACATATTTCCACTGAAGCAATTATATTCAGAGATGAGAGGACTTTTGGGGTGGGACTTGGAGACAAATGTAATCCTCATTCGCCCATTCCATAAAAGGTATCCATGGACGAATGATGGCCACTGGCAGGGGATTTGCCTAAGCTTGTCGAACTGGCAACCACTAATAACAGAACTTTTTTGGCTGTTCCAGTACCACATACTAGACGCCACATCTACATGACTCCAAGGCCGTGCTGTTGACCACTGAAACCGCATCAAGGGCGCACCACTCAAACCATAGAAACCACACCCACACCCACAACTACCCATCCAGCAGTTCGCAGCGCAGCATCGATGATGCCCCACCTCAAGCCCCTAAGGGGGCTTACCCTTGGTCGTCAGCCATTGGCAAATTCATTCAACCTCATAAATCTAAACGGCACCACGCACTTACTCTTAATGACATTTTATTACAAAAATTTAACACAGACAACCAGAGGGAAAGAGATATCTACGGATACAGGAGAGGGGAATGAGAAGGGGAGAGATAGAGATAGAAACAGAGATGGATATAAACGGAGTAGGGAAAATCTCTCCTATATAGCATCCATGGGGTCCGGGGGTGGTCGCTTTCTCCATTTAATAACATAAATTAATATGCAAATTGAATGAAACAAATTTTTAATTGAAATTCGGTTGTGTAAAAATACATTTTGTACTTGATTCGTCGAGGATTCCATGAATATTTTCAATGTAAAATAATATAGGAATATATCCATGGGATGGACTATGAAATCGATTATTGTAAGCCATTTTTCACATGTCACACAATTTCCAAATAGTTTTAATCAATCGGTTCCATTTGTGTTGAATACTCGTACTTTGTTTGGTTTCTTCTACGTCAATGGGGATCTCTGATCAACTTGATCACAGATTTCAATCTTTATACACATATATTCTACTTATGTACATATGTATATCGTATGCCTTCTTCCAACTTCCTTTAACTTTTCCCTCATTTTATCTATTTATAAATCTCTTTTCTATACAACTCCCAATTTGATGGTTCTATTCATCTCGAACTGTGTTCTCTGTCATCCTATTATTAACTTAATAATATCATTCTACTCCAGCCCGGTCTTTTGATGTTGTGACTTCTTTCCGCCCCCCAAAAACTAATCATACTCCCTGGTGTTCATTAAATATCTCGGCGAGTATCTGTATCTTCCCGCGCAACAACGGATCTACTGAGATGTCTACAGATGGCCAATATCTTGGCCAGTTCTGGTCTGGGGGCGGCGCACTTGTTATTCTCGAAACATTGTGGATAAAGTAGATAAAAAATATACATACACCCGTCCACATCCCATATGAAGATATCTTATGGGCCAAGCGAATAAACAATTGCAATGCGATAAATAAACGATTATCAAGAATAATTAAAACCGAAAAAAGGGAAACTGAAATTGAGAAATTGGGCATTGTTTATTGGTCCAAGACGTACGCATGATCCCAATGGACAGTGGCATCATCAGCGGCATTCCCATCACGATATCTCTCTGGGGAGTTCTCGTCGCGTCGGGACGACTGTTTCTTATTTTCCTTTCGAATCGGGCCATAAACAAATTTTCTAAGATTTCGTTTTTATATTTAGATTAAAACTGCAATCGACACAAACACTGAAACTGCAACACGGGGAGGGAGGAAGGGGCCGGCCAAACGGGGACCAACACTGTCTAAAAAAATAAAACAAAAACTTTCGACTTTTTATTTCGAATTGAGATCGTCGCGAGATACGGCTTTGCGGTTTATTTGTTAATTAATGCTCGGATCTCACAGATCCTCTACAGATCCGCTGTACACCCGCTACAGACGCCTCCCCGTCAATCGGCGGACACAGTGTCGGGCTCGACTCTCGGTGTGCGATGTGCGATGTGCGTTGGGCGATGTGCGGTGTGCGGTCTCGTCGCATCGGTGCGCGCGTTCGCTGCCAACGATAACAAACAACTGAAGGCGAATCGAATGCCGAGCCGAACGCTTGCAACATGTGGCATGCGGCATTTGGCTAGTGGTACCGTACCCCTCCGTCGCACCCCACACCCCACACCGAACCCCAAGCCCACTCATTCACCAAAACGGCTGGCCAATCTATGAATGAATCGAGAAAAGCTCACCAGCGTCGCACTCTATCCAGTTACTGGCACTGGCAGTGGCATTCAAGTTCAAGGTGAAAAGCCCACGTCTCAAAAGCTCTCTGCGAAAGCTCAGGAAGGGAATATGCTTCAGCGAACCGTTACAAGAGTGTGGAAATTCAAGAGTTTCGTTAAAAATCAAGCGGCAACAACATCCAAATATCTACCCCTGGTGATGCATCATCCAAAGATGACGCTTCTCATGCAACACACAGATTCTCTATGGCAATGCCCATCCGCAGAATCCGGAGCAGCAGGAGAGACTCGAAGATCGAGGACTGATACTGTGAAATGATCATAAAATATACATGTGTTTAGGAAGAATCTTCTTATATGAAAATAATAGATACGAATATATTTATATGTTATTTTCAAACTGTTTTTGGATGGCACTCCAATGTTTTGCGTAGTCCTTTGCAGTCTGAGAGTGATACATTGCAGATTAATGAGGGATTTCAATGGAAATCAGAGGAACACCTCGTCTCTGTGTCACTTCTTTGAACTAAGCAAACGAGGATCTGATATTATCTTCATCTTCTTCGGGCAAGGGAGAATTAAACGGATCTTGGGAATCTTACGAATAAATTGGTGTAGATTTATGAATCGTTTGATTTATTTCGGAGTGTATGTCTTTTCTTTCCCCTTTCTAATTCACAGCAGTTATATCCCCCTGAAGCAATGGCCACGTTAACAGTTTTGCGCATGAAAATCGGTATACACTACAAAAGTCCAGACCTCTATTTTACAAGAGAATATAATTGAATATGTTAACCAGGTAGAGGCTGTCATTGTGATTGAGTCTGGAGTCTCTCAATCGTACATATATTTTTTGTAACGATGCCCAGAAAGTACAGACAAATTCCAACAATCAAGTGCGTGATAGTCGGCGATGGGGAGTGCGGAAAGAGCGCCTTCATCCAGCGCCACTTGACGGGTCAGTTCATGGAGCAGTATATGCCCACATATGGAATCACGGTGATCAAGCTACTTTTCCCCACAACTCGGGGCCCAATCTGCTTCGAAATGTGGGAGGGCGGCAGGGCCGAGTACGCCAGGTATCCCAGTAATCCCTTTTTCCAGAAGATCCAATGCGCCATCCTGATTTTCGACGTCAGCGGAAAGGGGGACCCCTTCAAGAAGTTTAACACTTACGACTCTATGACTAACATGATCCCTTCACGCACTCTAAAGATCATTTGTGGCAACAAGGCGGACGGAAACGTATGCAAACCCAACCCCCTGCCAAGGAAGATCTACCCCTACATACACATGTCTGTCAAGACTAATATGAACACACTGCTGCCCTTTGTGTACCTCTCGCGCATATTTCTCAAGGACCGCTCGCTTAAGGTCACGCCCAGGCCAGACATGTTGCCGGCCCAAGTAATGCCCAGCCGCAGGGAAAGAAAGAGGAAGGCAAAGTACTTTCAGATCATGCAACGACAAACAGATACCCAGAACAGAGAGCGTGTGGGAGTGGCTGCACCATCGGGCGGCATATCAGGTGCCATATTTCTGATTCGATTCCAAATTGAATCCCTTATTAATCTGTAAAATATCATTCCTTTCAGGCCGCTGTGGCGCACAGAACTTGAATAATGGTGCCCCGAGATGCCCCGGGATGTGGCAACATAAAAAGACTTCATATCGGAACAAGCAAAGCAATTCAAGGCCTTTGCATCTTTGATAAATAACTTACTATAATTAATCATAATTTAATTTACAATAAGAATATAAACCACTTGAGAACATGAACGAAAAAAAAACATTTAGAAAAATCACTAGAGAATAATCGCCACTTTTCCTGCTCCTCCTTTTCCTCCTACTCTCAGTAGTGCTGGTAGGAGTGGGTGCGGGCGTGGTGCTGCTGCTGCGCAAGGTTGGCCTGGGCGAAGATGTGCTCCAGCTCCGCGTCACTCAGCTGATCAAAGATGCCTCCCTGGCTGCCGACTCCACCGCTGGAGGAGCTAAGGGCCGATGGCTGTGAGCCGACAGGCGGTAGATAGCCTTGAATGATGCAGTTAAGGATATCTTAGGACATGTTCTCAGGTTCTGATGTGAAATGAATTCTTACCTTCTGCGGGGGCACTGCCGTAGGGGGGCAGCAGCGTGATCGATGGACGGTTGGGCGAGGCTGGCGCTGACTCTGTGGGCGGCTGATAGAAGACTGGCTTCCATGGCTGCTGTGGCTGCTGTGGCTGCTGCGGCTGCTGCTGTGTGGGACGCACTGTGGGCAGCGGTGGTGGTTGCGACTGCTCCGGCTCCGGCTGTTCTGGCACCTGGGCTGGTATCTGGGGCGAGGCTATAGCCGTGCCTGTTTCGGGACGCACTGGACTCGATCCCGGCAGCGGGACTATTCCGCCCGGAAACTGCGCCTCCGTCTGGATGAACGTTGGTGGCTGCTGGGGCAGCGGTGGCTGCACCACCGAAGGAAAGAACTGGCTGTTGGGCGGTGCTTGGGGAAAGGCGGGAGCAGCGGGTGCCGTCGGTGCCTGTGGGAATTGGGGCACCTGTGGAAAGCCGGGGAACTGGAACTGTGGAATATCCGGAAACTGAGGATTCACTGGGAACTGTGGTATCTGTGGTATCTGTGGTATCTGTGGTATCTGAGGTATCTGCGGAATGGCAGGTATCTGTGGAATGGCTGGGATCTGTGGAATGGCTGGGATCTGTGGTATTTGGGGTACCTCAGGTCCCTCTGGTGCTGATGCCGGCTGAGCGGGCTGTGGAGGCTGTTGGGGCTGTGCTGGCACCGCTGGCTGAGCGGGCTGAAAGGCGAAGGTCGGAACACCTGCAAATCCCGGGGATGGGGGTCCCACCGGGAACTGGGGATTGAAGTGAATGCTAGGCTGTTGTCCGGCTGGCGCCACTGGAACCGGCGAAGGCAGGGCAAAGGTCACCGAAGGCTGCTGCACCGGTTGTACGGCATGGAAGTGCTGGACGGGCTGAACGGGCTGGTAGTGCTGTACTGATGGAACGACTGGTTGGAACGACTGGACGGGTTGGACGGGCACAGCAGGAGCTGCAGGGGCCAGGGCCTGCACATAGGTGGGCTGAAAGAGAGCAAGCGATTGAGATACAGATTGAATATCTTGCATTCAACTTCATTCAGAACTCACCTGCACAGCATGGACATGGCCATGGGCTGGGACTGGTACTGCGGCTGCTGCTGCTCCTACTGCTGTGGCTGGTCCATGGAAATGCACGGGTCTGGGGCCGGACGAGAGCACGACTTGTGGCTTGTGCAGATGCTGGTGCGGATAGTTGACGCTGTACGAGGTGACCACGGCGTTGCCTGGACGCAACACATATGAGGGCGATGCCACGGGGCTGGGCAGTGGAAGCCCTCCTCCACCGATGGCCGTGGGCAGGGCAGTGGCCACAGCAGGTGTGAGGGATCCGGTGACGGGGGCGGTTGCAGGGAGGAAGGCGGCTGCAAGACTTGGGCCAGAGGCGGCTCCAGCCAGGGAGAACGGTTTGAGGTGCAATCCGTGCAGCGGGGAGACGGCTCCGAACTTTAAGAACCCGTGACGATGACCGATGGGCACATGGGCTGGGGCTGCGGCCAGGAAGGTGCTGGCGCCGGGCAGCTGGAGGCTGTAGCCATAGTGGGAGGCGTAGGTGCGTGCCGGCCAGGGCGCAGAGGCGTGCAAGGAGTGGCCGTGGTGGCCATGCAAGATGCCACGCTTGTGCTTGCCACTGGCTAAGGCGGTGCCCTCAGTGGCACCCGTCGATTCGGATGCACTGCTCTCCTCCGCCGGCTGCGCCACCGACTCCTCAGCGGTCACTGGACTGTCGATCGTGTTGGGGCTGGAAGATCTGTCTGTGGCTGTGGCTGTGTCGGTGGCATTCCCTGTCGCTGTAGCTGTGGCTGTGGTGGGCGCAATCTGGCGGCTAGAGTGTCGCAGGCGTAGACGACCCGCCTCGGCTCCCGCTATGGCGATGGTCAGGGCGATGGCCAGCAGCAGGCGAATGCTTCTCGAGCTGGGACAGAGCTTCATCCCGATTCGTAGTGGGTGGTGCTGTGATGATAGTGTATAATCCGTGTGGTGCGACAGATGGTGCACTGGCACTGCTTATGGCTATGTGGTTATGTCAACGCTTCGATTGCTGCCAAGAAAATGAAACGAACTTCCTTGGTGTTTGTTGTATTTATAAAGCGGATATCGGAGCGGAGCGACGCGCCACAGTGCCACTGTGCCACCCTCGGTGCATACAAAACAGCTATAGACACCGCCGATCGATCGATGGCTGCTACTATAGGTATCGGCCATTGGCCACCGATCCACCTATCCACCGATCATCCATCGTCAAGTGCAGTACCCGCTCGCCCGGACCCTGGGCTCATCGGTAGGCCATCGGCGGTCGGGCAGTTTATGACTTTTACGCTGCCATTTCACCTGCCGCCATCAAACGCCTCTACCATCCACCCGCCCGAAATTACCCCCCCGAAATCACCCAAACACCTCATTATGCTGGACCGACCCCCACTGACCGAAGAGCCCAAGAGCCACAGTGGTGCTAAGCCCTTCAAAATAGGCTCGTATCTTGAACAAATAAATAGCTAAATTATACAACAGAATTTCCTAAATATATATTCACTAATACATATGTGCATAAATAAATCGAATGCATCGTTAATGGATTATCCTATAAAAATATAGTATTCCAGCCACGAGAAATGAGCATCCGACTTGGAAGTGGGATGGTTGTGGAGGTGCAAAAAGAGGCTGAAAATGAAGAGGCTGTACAAAAATAAACTTAGATCCTTGCATGTTTAGTTACTGCCACAAATATTATGTGAGGAATGGTATGATCTATATATATCTGGGGACATATAATGGACAAAGGCTTGCCGAAAAGCCATCTTAAGTGTAGACATCCAGCGGATATATGGATTTTTGCATATCTTCATAAGAACTACCATATGTCTTTACATGTTATTCTTGTGAGAAGGGATTTTACATCTCTATGATCTCATACAACCATACATTTCTAGAAATTGTCACCAAATTTTACCAAATCGCAGTTTGTTACTATTCCATCGATCAATATTATACCCTGATGCGAGTATTGTAGTAGAATTGAGTTAATTTCTTCGGTTCGCATTCGCAGGCCATTCGCTTTGCACCACTGTCACGATGAGGGAATCGATCCACCTACGCATGCGCCGCACGTCTCTGCACGCAAAAGACTTTTGTTTTCAATAGGGGGCCCCCGTTCGTTCCATGTTCCATGGCACTTTTCACTTTCCGTCGACCCGGTACCCGGTTGCCCATCCCCCCAAAATGGCCATCGTATCGAAGGTTTTGCCACCGTTTGTCCGCAATTAAGATACAAATCAAATAAAGCCATCAAACCATTCCAGAGTCTGTCTTTTATGGCAGGTTACATAAGTAACATCGATCCGCAAAGGAGATGTAAATGCGCCACCGCACCCGCACCTGCACCCGCTCTATTGGTGAAAGCATAATTGCCATAAAAATAAAACCAAAGAAGAGCAGACCAGACTGAAAACAATTGTCAATTAGCATTATTTCGATGGCATTTCAATTGTGTTTCTGTTTCTGTTGCTGTTTCGTGAATGAAATTCCACATTCACACGCATAAATTTCACCTGAACTAAATTTGATCGCCACTGGGGCAAAGTGGTCATACAATACTCGTATAGTGATATCGTGCCTCCCAGCAACAAAAACAACAACAAATGCATTTTAAATGAAATTTCAATTAGCGCACATATTTATCCGTAGTTTCCATTGATTTTCACTTTTTTTTCGCTTCGGAAATTGAGCAAAAATTGAGCTTGGAATTTTAATGGCAGAAATCTGAACGATTTGTGTTTGTGTGTGCTATGAGGGGTTTATCTAAGTGGCATCTCGTACTCGTACTCGTATCTGGGTCTCTGCAGGCCCCAAGGTCTTTCCCAGGCCTTGCAATACGCAAGTAAATCTCATCAGTTTCGTTTTGGCAGCACATGTAATATTTGACAAAGAGCCACATAAAAACTTTAATGTAAGCGGAGGGTAGAAAAATAAAAATCAACTCGTCCACAATGCGATGCTTGATGGTGGGATACTGGGCTACACACGGCAGCGTCGCGGGGGTACGTGATCGGCATGGAAACAGATAAAAACTCAACAGCAAAAATTCCAACAAAGGGTTTCATTTCTAAAACTACTACTAAATCCCATCCATACGTAATCACAGCTTAAAGCCGGAGTGTATGCTGACAATGCCAAAGGTTAGGTTCTCGTAGGACACCATGTCGAAGCCAGCGTCTTCAATCATCTGTTTGAAGGGTTCTTGCTTGGGGAAGCGTCGAATGCTCTCCACCAGATACTGGTAGGCCTGCCACTGTCCGGCCAGCAGCTGGCCCATGGGCGGTATCACCTGGAAAGAGTACTGGTCGTACAGCCACTGCATCGTATCGTTGGTCAGATGGCTGAACTCTAGGCACATAAACCGTCCGCCAGGCTGCAGCACCCGATACGCCTCGCTCAGCACCTGTGGGGTGGGACAGAGATTCAATGCAATGAATGAGATTGGGACTCAACACCAAAGGCACATCCTACCTTATCCACATGCGTGCAGTTCCGTATGCCAAAGGCAATCGTGTAGGCATTAAAGCTGGCGTCCTTAAAGGAAGGGACTCGGCATCGGCGCACTGCCAGGCAATCGTTGAGTTGGGAAACCGGTCTTCGGTAAGGCCGAGACGGCGGGCCCGCTCCCTGCCAACATCGAGCATGTGCTGGTTGATGTCCGAGACAGTGACATGGCTGGGTCGGTTCTGGGGGTTCGCCTGATTGGCCAGATACTTGAGATAACGAAATGTGATGTCGCCGGTACCACCGGCCATGTCCAGCAATCGCATGCCATGCGTCGGCCCTAGACGCTCCACAAAAATGTCCTTCCACACGCGATGTATGCCCATGGACATGGCGTCGTTCATCATGTCGTAAGAGTTGGCCACCTGCTCGAACACCTCGTGGACTGAAAGCATTTCGGAAATGTTTACACCGTCCGCTCCATGTGTCTATGTACCATGGCATACCTTTCTGTTCTTTTTCGCTCTCCTTCACCGTTTTAAAGCCAAAGTGCGTGGTCTGTTCCGCCCCCGCTCCCGCTCCTGTTGCTCTAGTCGTTTGCTGGGACGATTGAGCCGCTGTCCGCCTGATCAGGTGCCTGGCCAGGGACAGCAGTCGTATGCTCTGGTTACTTTGCATGCTTGTTGCAGGTAGATCCTCCTCTGCTCCTCTTAATCGGGAATATTATGAAATAACAAAACAAGAACGTCAGCTGTAGTATGGCTATCTCCCTCTTTCCCCCTTCTTTTGCATTGCCGGCTAGGGACGTACAATATATCGATTCGTTTTTATGAACACTTCGATATCTTAGTGCGATGTATTGCACGACATTGATAACGATACTGTGCCTAGCGACAGATTTAATTCAAATTTCCAAACAGCTTTTGCAGAGGGTTAGGTTTGCCCACCTTTTCATCCGCTTTGTTGCCACAAATGATTTTTTGACTGCGTGAGGAGATAAATTTAGTCATAGAATCGTAAGCATTAAACTTCTTGAAGGGGTCTTTAGGCTGACGTCGAACATTAAGATGGCGCATGCGATCTTCTGGAAAGAGGGATTACTGGAATACTTGGCATACTCGGCCATGCCTCCCTCCCACATTGCGAAGCAGATTGGGCCCCGAGTTGTGGGGAAAGTAGTTTGATCACCGTGATGCCATATGTGGGCATATACTGCTCCATGAACTGACCCGTCAAGAAGGCGCTCTTTCCGCACTCCCCATCGCGGGGTAGCGACATATCTCCGACGACATATCTCCGCCGTTTCACAAACAAAATTTCTCCGCGCGAAATTATGTCGTTTTGAAGCGTCATACCTCCGCGCGGAGATATGTCGTCTGAAAACGTCATATCTCCGCGCGGAGATATGTCGTTTGTGGAACGGCGGAGATATGTCGTTTCAAAACGTCATATCTCCGCGCGGACTTATGTCGTTTTCAGTCAGAAGAATAGAAATAGGCAGGGAAACCAACAATTCAGCAAAAATACAACTGTAAAAATGTGTGTATGTACAGTTGCGTCCAAAATAATAGTAGTGCTGATATGGGCCTTACATATTGTTCATTTTCTCGAAAAAACTGTAGCAATCGAATTAATTTTTTTACCTCAGCAACTAGCACAGTATTGCTGTACTTAAAAATGTAGTTCAAATTTCTTAACGCCTTTTTTTAGTCATATATTTAGCTTTTTCGCATAACATCGGCATTTTGAAGCGTTCAAAATAATAGTAGTGCTACAGAATGTAGTAGTGCTACAGGAAATTTTGAATATTATTAAATCTACTGCATTTCTTGCAAAGTTTTTTGTTTTAAATAATACTTGAATGGTTTATTTCATAGTTTTAAGCTTTTATAGTTTCCTTTTTGGTCATCAGTCGTCGATATCTTGGGGCGTGGCCAGCCCTATAGTGCCCAAAAACTCAAAGTAATTAGAGGGCTCATTTCAGAAGGAGAGAAGTATCTCGAGGTAAAAATTATCATTGGTTGTTCAGTTTATACTATCAGAAATAACATTAAATAAGAAACCCAAAGTAAAACCGGCGATCGGTGAAGTTATTCGCCAAAACATCAGTCGATCGACTACTACGACAGAGGAGGTACGATGCTTTCGCTCCTATTGCAGCCTCTCAAACATTTTTTAATTTGGAAACTCTTTTTGAGACCATTAGATGAAGCCTTAAAGACTATAATTTAAAAGTAAAAAACTCAAGAAAAACAATTTTTCCGATATTTCCATAAATTGAAAATTAGAAAGTGAAGGAATAATTTTTTGTCGGAGGAGTCCAAAATTAATTTTGTATTGTGGCCATAGATCTCGTTACTATCTAAGACGACCACAACAATATCAATTTTCCCTAAAATAAACTTTCAAAACTGTAAAATACGGTGGGTCTTCAATGATGGTTGGGGCGAGTTTTTCATACTACAATATTTGGACAGTTTATGTGCTATAACTTATAAGTACAATCGCTCGTCATTTATTGGTTGGAATATTGGCCGATATGATGCTACCTTATGTCTCATTGGACATGCATCTGTTTTGGGGAGTCCAGGAGGACAACAATCTGAAGGACACCCACAGATTTCTCAAAGAGTTGTTCGCTGCCAACAAGGTAGAGTCAATGGAATGGGCGAATCGGTCAACCGATCTTAATCAAATTGATAATTTCTTGTATAATATAAATAGAGCAGTCTTATATGTACAAAAAATTAACTATAGGACGCTTTACAAAGGTCCTGGAACTCGATTTTCATAGAGAAATGCCACAATTTGGGTAGCTACATGCCAAATCGCTGTACAGTCGTTATAGAAATGCAAGGCTACTCAACTAAATATAAAAATTTAGTACATATGTATATGGATGTCTTTTATCGGATAGTTGTTATCTATTATTATAATCTGAAATAAGCTAGGTTACTATAAAAATTAACCAACTTTCGGGGAAGCGCTCCTAAGTCTTGCTATTGAGGAAAAATGAAAATTGGTATCGGCACTACTATTATTTTGGACGCAGCTGTATGTATATGAAAGCAAGAAAAATGGGACAAAGAATAAGTTTTACTTTACACTTTTTGCTCAAAATCGCTGCGCGGAGATATGTCGTTTGAAAACGTCATATCTCCGCGCGAAGGTATGACGCTTCAAAACGACATAATTTCGCGCGGAGATATGTCGTTTGTGAAACGACATATGTAAGTCCTCCAGAAAAAAAGCGACATAACTCCCCCGGAAAAATGTACTGGGCGGATATATGTCGTCGGAGATATGTCACTATGCCCCCATCGCCGACTATTACGTACTTGTACTGGTACTTGTATTGGTACTTGCCTGTACTTTCTGGGCATCGTTGCAGAATGTACGATTGAGAGGAGTCCTGCTCTGAATGAGTAATTACCAAGATTTTTAACTGTTAAATACACAGTTAAATAAATAGAGAACAGTTTCGAATTGAATTCCTAGGCTAGACGCCACACAATGATAAATGTTAAGGAATATCCAATGACATACGGTAAAGCTACCGGACAACATTCATATAATTAAAAGATCATCATATTTTGAGTTCATGTAAACTGCAAATTTATTTTTGACAAATTGTACGCATTTATTCAGATTGTTTTACATGCGTTCTTCCGTTTGTTTTCATTATTGCTCCATGATGCGTAGGGTCCTGCACGGCACCAGCAACTCGGGGGCCAATTTATTGATGGCTAAACTTAATTACGATATTACATGTGTAAAAATACCTAATTACAAAACAGCTCTTCTTCGTGTTGGCTTCATTAAGGACAAACAATATCTTTTTCATGGGGTGTTTTTTGTGTGTGTTTTTCTTTCATTCTATCGTTCTGCAATGCTGAACTGCGCTGCAGACTGCAGCCTCCTGAACAGATCTTAATGGAAGTTACATGTTAAAAAAAAATTAATAAAAAAAATATATATATATAGTATATGTATTTTTACATTAGTGATAATCATAGTAATAAATAGTTTACAAGGTGTGGTGGTTTATTGTGTAAGCTTTTAATTTAAAGTACAACTAAAACTAAAAATAAAGATTTTAATCATTGAGAAAAAGTCCATTGATAAGCGTTTTCATTCCTTTCATTATATATCTTTTTATCCTTTTGTGGGCTTGGGTGGTTTATGGGGGAGGGAGGAAAGGGGTGTCCATCTGTTCTCTTCATGAGGCGTTAATGATTGGGTTACATGGTTACATACACGTATATCATATTTCTTGTACATATATTAACGATTGTAGGCGGATACGATGTGTGTTAGTTACGATTAAGTCTATGCTTAAAAGACAGTAAAAATAAAAAAAAAATTAACAAAAGGTAAAAGGATTCTGTTCCAAGCGTTTTTGCTGCTGTCCGTCGATCTCTCGCTACATATTCCAATTTTATGTACTGTACTCGTATTTAAGTGTAAGCTAATGAATATTTATATGTATATCTGTATATATATATATATATATATATATATATATAACTTGCTGCTATTTTTTAATGCTTTCATGCAGTTCTGTTCCATTCCCTTTTTTTAGTAGTTAAACTCCTCCTTCTTCTCGGAATCGCTGCTCAGATCGTTCATGAGGAGATCGAAACACGACTTGGGTATCATGGTGCCCACAATCTTCTCGCCCTCGGTCGTCTTCATGCGTATCACTTGCATTTTGCTGTTGGAACGTGTATTCAATATGTGCTCGACCCGTCCCCACACGGACAGTACCGATCCGGCCAGCACATGGTACAGACGCTGCCTGAGGCCCACCTATAAAACCAGAGTTACGAGTATGAGGATTTGTTCCACATCTTTGTTGTTGTTGTAGCTAGTCACTGCCACTGCCACTGCCACTGCACTCACCTCACAATCGTTGCCGAGGCTCACGTTCCGACAGTTGCCGTTCCAGTAGGCGTGCGAGCACGTGTTCACCGATGCATCGTACTGTTCTGTCCAGTGGGGCTCCGCCTCGTCGCTGCCCACCTTTCTGTACTTTTTCTCCAGCTCGAAGAGCGACTCATGGCGCACTTGCAGGCCCGTATTGGGTCTGTAGATCTGGCACATGATCTCTTTTTTGCTGCGTGACTTTTTCTTCTTGCTATTGCTGCTACCTCCATCCGCATCGGTGGTACTGGTGCTGCTACTACTGCTGTTCCGTGGCGGCTGATGTTCGAGTACCACGACCAGGATGGCGGTGCGCTTCTGATTCCGCAGCTGATGCGACAGATAGAAGCCCTCGTTGTCGTTGAAAAGATCGGCATATCTGTAGAGGAAAAGATTCGATTGCAATTAGGTCTCGTCTCACAATCATATCGGAAATGATATTCACTTGTCAATGGCCTCCTGCCAGATCATGCCACGTTCCACGCGCACCGTATGCAGCTCTGTGGGTGCCACTCCGGTGGCATGTTTGCGCACAAAACGTATCAAACGCACACGAATCACATTCTCCCCAGCAGCGCCCAAATCTGCAAACGAATATTAATTATGTAGAAGGAGTTATTTCCCACTCTCTCTCCGGGATCTACTCACCCACGATGCCCAAATCGAAGCGACCGCCGCGCTTCGCCTGATTAATGATGGCCGTCATAGTGTCGGTGAAATACTTGAACAGGCGATTCTGCAAATCCACAGGACAGCCGAGGATGCGATTGAGAAACTTTGATATGTTATTGTAGTCCTTGTCCAGACTGAGTACGCCCGGATTGCTCTCGCTGTTCACAATGATCCCCACACCCACCAACGCTCCAGCAATGTCCTTGAAGAACTCCCCATTGTAGTCGGTGGGCGGCGGCACCAGCGGCGCCTCATAGCCCATAATGGTGCGCATCACCGTCTCGAGGGCCTGACGGCCGTACTTGTTGTCGATATTGAACTGGGACAAGTCACGCGTCTCGGTGGCACGACGATCGCCGTGGGTGAGGGCCCCGAGCGACTCCAGGCGCTTGGCCACCGTCGAGGCGAAACGTCGCTCGCCGGCCAGATCCGAAATGAGGAATATATACTCGGGGGCATTGACCTGATTGGAACGATGGGTGCGTCCAAACTGCTGGATGGCCCGATCGGCGGACCACGGCAGCTCCAGGGTGATATGGACACGCCGGCGCTGATTGAACACCCGACGATCACTCTGCAGGGAGATGCCGCTGGAGGCGGCCTCGGAGATGATGGCCACATCCTTTTGGCCGTCCATGAAGCGTTGCTTCTCCGTGATATTCAGTGTCTCAAGTGGAACATCGGACTCCGTGCGCGACTCGTACTGAATGGAGCCATCGTCGTTTTGGACGACACGGCCCCGTCGTCCGGTCATCTCGGCCACATTGTCGGGTCCTCCGAGTTCGTCGATCAGCTGGTCGAGTGTGTTCGGTGGCAGGCGGGAGCCGAGACGCTCGATCTTGCGCAGAAGCTCCTCCTTCATGGTGCAGGCGCGCTCGATGGCATCCTTGGGCGGTGGGCCATAGTTGAGCTTCACCCCATTGACGCCCACGGGTGTGACGGTGCCCTTGAGCTCTTGTTTCTTTTGCAACAGATCCTGGATCTTGTCCTGCGTTGATTGCTGCGATTTGCGGGTCTTGGCCGCCGTCAGAGCAGCAACCACAGCGGCGGACATTACGGAGCTGCTGCTAGCGCTGGCCTCGCCAGTCGTCGCTGTTGGTGCGGGGGTGGAAGCAGACGCTGGCTGGGACTCCTTCTTTTCTTTCTTCACCTTCTTCTTGACCTTTTTCTGGGCCTTCTTTGTGGGCTTCTTGCTGCGCGCATTCACCCAGGGATCAATGTCGCTGTCGCTGCCACTAAAGAATGGATTGAAATCGGAGCTGGCATCGCTGGCCACGCTCCTGCGATCGCTGTCCCGATCGTGCTCCTCCTCGGCATCCTCCTCGTCCTCTTCCTCCTCGTCGTCCTCTTCGGCAAAAGCCTCGCTGTCTGCCCCCTCGCTGTCGCTGTTCGAGTTGGCTCCAAAGTCCCGACTGGGTGTGCGGGCTGCCTCCTCATCGCTGTCGCTCATCTGCCACGACCCTGCACTCATTTTCGATTTCTTCTGCGACGACTTGGTCTGGACGCCGCCCTTTCGCTTTCCTCGTCCCCCGTTTTTGCCATTATTATTGTTGTTGTTGTTGTTCGAGGCGGCTGTCTCCGTGACAGCAGACAGGGGCGTCGGTGTGTCATCGTAGAGCCCAAGAATGCGATTGATGCGATTGCGATCGGGCGCCGGAAAATGTCGCTCCACGAACGACTGGAAAACACCTCTGCAAAAAAATAATTGAAGCTGAAAATCTGCCATGGGTGTGATGGGTGTTCTGAGACTTACTTGGCCGTCGAAACAAAGTCCGTTAGCTCCCCATCATCGCGCTCTAACTGATCCAAAGTTCTGGCCTCCCCCGTGGACTGCAAACCGATGACCACACACTTGCCATACTTGATGGATTCACGGGCCACCAGCACCGCATGATTGACCTTCGCGGCAATGCACAGATACTTGAAGAAACGCTGATGCGATGACCAGAACTGTCCCCACATGGTCTTCTTCATGCGACTCTCGGCATCGATCAGTTCAGCGGCCTCCGTAAACTTTTGCATGGCCTCCACCCAGAGCTCCACCGACTGGTCGTAGATCTTGCGGAATTCCTTGGTGAGGGGCACCTCTTCGATCTTGAAGCTGACGCCCTTGAAGCTCAGCTGACGAGCGATGTACATGCCGCGTAGCTTCATGTCCATGGCAACGATTTCCATGGCACCAACACCGCTAAAACCAATGCAAAAAGAAGGAGAGATTAGATCTGATGGGGGCTTGGGTTTCCTCCACTTACCGTCGCTCTACCGCTGTGATAAAATCATTGAAATTCGCAAAGGCCGTGCCCTGACCCCACAATCCCAGTCGGACCATATAGGCCATATTCTTGGGCTCTGAGGCGCCCGTGGCGGAGGCATAGACCACACGGGCCTTAGGCAATTTTTGCTGCAGCTCGAGGACAGTCTGTCCTGTTTTTGTGGGCTTGCCGGAGCCCACCGGGCACAGATTCTTGGCCTTGTGGCACTCATCGAAGATGATCAGACCCTCAAAGTCCTCGCCACACCACTGCAACAGCTGGCGGAAGCGTGAACGATACTTGCCGGTCTTGTTGTTCGACTCCCCAATGAGGGCCGAGTACGTGCTGAATATTACGCCGCGTTTGACATTGTTGTTTACATCGGAACTGATTTTGGCATACTTAAACTGCAGAGAGAGAGAGCAGGAGAATGAATAGTGGATCGCATCGCATCAAAGGAAGAGATCATACTTTATTCAATGGATGCACACCAATACGAGAGGCTCCAATATCGATGAGATCCCGCTGGGCATCGTACTTCAGATCGTTCGATACGGATATCCAGAGCGCCTTCTTGCGTCCCTTGAGAAAGTTCTCATAGATGATGCCCGCAATGGTGCGACCCTTGCCCACACCAGCACCATCGCCGATAAGGAAGCCAGCACGACTGCCATCCGGCAGAAGGTGATCGTGCGCCTGCGAGGCATACGTTATGGACTCCAGCTGCAGGGCACTCAGCTGCCCCGTGCTGATCGTATCGTTGGGTATCGACATCGTGTAGTAGACATCGCATGGCTCCACAGAGCTGAGAGAAGCTGTCTCCACCACAGCATCGGGATGCTTCTTGCCCAGCTTCACTGTGTGCCCCAGAGTAGATGAAAAAAGTGCAAAAGAGTCTCAAATGAGCTCAGGGATATACATACATGTCTGGTGGCAGATACTCACATTTTGCTGGCCAATAATCGGCATATGTCTCGGCCACACCCATCTCCTCGTAGTCCACTTCGTCCTCCTCCTGCTGAACATAAGCAGCCTGTGCGGCGGCGGCGGAGGCTGCCGCTGCATTGGCCTGGGCCTGCTGCATGGACTGCTGCATCGACATGGACATGGACATCGACATGGGCCCGGGACTGGGGCCGGACATCGAGGGGGTGGCTGGCGAGGGGGTGCGCTTCATCGATTGCATGAACATCTGGAACACATTGTTCGGTATGCCGCTGGTCAGATATTCCGGATTCATGGCAATCAGTTTCTGGACAGCCTCCATCATGGATGTGCTGCCCTTTGTGCCACCAGCGCCAGTAGTTGTTCCTCCTCCTGCTGCTGCTGTGGCACTCGCCTGTGGCATGGCCACCTTGGACACCACTCCCTTGAACGGACGCACCACCGGCAGGGCAACACCACCTGCACCGCTGCCGGCATAGCTCACTGCGAGAGACACAAGGAACGGGCGGAAGAAAAACAAAAAAAAAAGGATGTTTCGTGTAGGTTTCGAGTTTTGTTGGTTGCAAATGTCATTTGTTGGTCGATTGTTTATTGTATGTGGTGCAATGTGGCAAGTGGCATGTGGGAATGACAGGGTGTGATATGCATTGAATAGAAAGAGACAACAGACAGCGGAAGACAGAAAGAGACAAAGAGAAAGACAGAGACAGAGAGAGAGAGAGAGAGACAGAGCGTTCATCAGCAAAAATTGTAAAATCGAGGAAAACCTACAAATTTGGGGGAAAAAATACACAGAAATCTTTCAATTGGAATGCATACAAAACCCTCTGCAAATAACTTCTACCAAAAACAACAAAAACTAGAGAAAACATCGGGCATACATCAAAGATACATCTCATCACATCCGCTTACATCAGATACATTACAAAAGGCATACAATCGAAATATGATAGATATTTTCAACCTTCAACGAAAGCTTCTTAGGACGTACATTAAATGTGCATCAATCTGAAGGAAAGCCCGACGAGGTACACACATACATGTACATGTATGTATGTATTAGAGCCCTGCACGGACGGGCAATCGAATCGATTCGGTGTGATTCGGAATTCGTTTCGTTTGGTCCGACCGAATCAGCGATTTGGCTTTCTCATACTTAGATTCGGATTGATTCGGAGTGATTTGCATCTGACTGAAGGCTTCAAGGATTCGTAATGTTCGAACGCATTGAAGTGGCATGAGTATAGCTGTGATTTTATGAATACTGTGGATACATGCATTGCTCTCTTATGCATAGCTTTTGCAAAGATCTCTTGATACTTTCCCCTTACCTTCATCAAGCGTACATCAATGGCATTGCAGAATATTGGTAAATATCTCTAGTCGACTTTCTACTAAATTTCTCAACTAAAACTCAATTGAAAACCGAAGGCGTCTTGTCTTCCGTTTCCGTCCCCATCCCCCTACTATTTTGTACCCATCGGTACAACATTTTGATTCAATAAGCAGGAATATCTAGAGGGCATCATCGACGGTTCAGAGCCATCGAGAAGGATGAGCTCTTAAGGAGCAGAGCATATTGAAACCACTCGCATCTCCTTCTGTAGTGCTCGCTCGCGTCTCAAGTCTCAAGTCCCCCACCTTGAGGTAATCCGAATTGCGGAAGAGCACCTGAGAGTGACCTCAGTCGACGACACCCCTCCTCCTCGTCATCCTCTACTTCGCTTTGTGAGGAATTTCCTACTTTGACGAGAGAAAATATTTGCAAATTCCACAGAAACACAAAACTATCGACGGCAAACCAAAACCAAACATTCATTCATTCACGCAAGATGCAGAAAAAAATTTAAAAATAAAACAGCAGTGTAACAGGACACTGCTGGACAGGACATACTATGTACAGTTGCGTCCAAAATATTAAAAGTGCTTCTCCTGTTTGTGTCTCAGGATACAGATCTGTGCCTCATGGATAATTCTACGATATTTATAGATAATTTCAAACTATTTCCCGAATATATCATATTCCATTCGGATAACTCTTGTTGAGACATTTCGTTCATTTCGGCTAACGAGTCGCGCGTTACGCGGCAGCGCCCCTCGGTCGGTTGCCTTCTTGCCTGATATCCGCGCGTAACAGCCTTCTGCTGGTGTCGCTTGGGGCACTTGATGGTGCAGTCATTGCAAACACTGAGCATTCTATCCTAAGAAGCAGGTTTTACTTCATCTATCGAGGTTCATCAACTGTTTTTCCTGTATTTTTTACCAGTGTCTATATCTACTAGTACCTACTATTTTCCATATAATAAACTTGCAAATGTTTATACTGAAATTCAGATTATAGTCCTGCATGAACTGGCAATCGAATTCGAGAGTGTAAAGCAGCCAAGTGGTCACGCGTGCCTCTTTAGAAAAATTCCGAACAGGTCACGGAACTCGATCTATACATTCGCGTATTGGTTCCTGTTCTACTCAGATCTCCGCTCAATGTGGATCGTTTTCGATTCATGTCGAAGGACCTTTTGTAGACCCTTCTAACACTACATTGACTAACAATTTTCTACATATCCTGCCTTCTTCTTTGGGAAGTTGCCAGCCTTTTGGAGCACTTTTATTATATTGAACGCAGCTGTGAGATCGGTGGGGGTGTCTTGGATTGGTACGAGTAATTCGGAGTAATTCACTTTTGTACGCTTTTCTTGGTTGTTACCAACATTAATCGACTTACTCTGCGCCAGTAAAGACGCGGCCATATTGAAACTAGCGGCAGAAGCACCACCGCCACTCCCGCTGCCGCTGCCGCTCCCACTGCCACCACCCATCGCTGACGCATAGAAGTTGGAGGCGCCGCCACTGGAGGTTGATGTGGAGGTGGATGTGGATGTGGAGGAGTGCGAGTGCGAGGGCGAGGGTGAGGCACTGCCACCCTTGGAGGCCACGTAGGCGGCGAGGTTCATCAGTTCGTTGGTGGAGAGGCTGTTCAGGTAGCTGCCGGCGCCGCTGCTCAAGTAGCTGCTGGCGGACCCCACACCCCCACCGCCGGCCCCTGCATGGATGTGGGGTGTGGATGTGCCGGTAGGGGTGGGGTTGGCGGTGGTAGTGCCCGAGACCGAGCCGCTGGTCCTTGCTGCGGGTGGTAGAGTGGGGCCCATGGCTGGACGGACAATGCAAAACGAATGCAAAACGAAACGAAACGAAAGAGAGAAAAAAACCAAAACAAAACCAAACCAATAACAAAAAGGGTTTCAGGGGGGTGAACGAAAAACAAGAACAAGTTAAATGGGGTGGTAAGGGGGATAAACGTTGAGAGGGGGGAGAGGGGTAGAAAGAGAGAGTGTGTGTAGGATGTAAAGAAAGAGAAGAAAGAGAGAGAAACACAAGGGACATTAATTAATTTTAAATCGTTCTAACAAATTTCATCTTTTTCTTTCTGTCTGTCCGTCTCTGTTTCACGCACTGGTGGGTGTTTGTGTGTATGTGTGTGGGTGTATATGGGTGGGTGTACATCTATGTAGGTGTGATGGCAGGGTACATTCATAACAAGGTGAGGCATTCGCCCAGGGATTCATTCGGATGACAGATGCATTGGAAAAACTGCAAAATATCTACCCTGGCCTCTCACTTCTGCGAAACATTAGAACATTCGAGAATGCAATAGTAAAAACGTTAGATGGCAACAAAATATAACGAAGAGAAGCAGAAGCAACTGCGAGAAAAGGTTCGGCAGGGAACATTGTAAAATTACGTATTAGGTGAGGCTTTCGCCACATCTGCTCTCTTACGAGGACCATCCGTGCACGATTGTCTTTCATTGGCTACTTTTTTATTTTTGATTTCATTAAGCTCGTAAACAGAAAACATATGTTTGTAATATGTTATTCCAATTTGTTTTGCATTCTTTTGTTTTATTTATTAGCGAAAATATTTGCTATCTCTTTCTAGCCGCGAGAGCGAATTGAAAAGTAGGATGGTCCTCAACCCAGCGGACGGCATCACGTTTAAGTAAAGGATACAGATACATATGTATGTTCCGAATTCTCATTGCCTATTGCATCTACTATAAGCCTTAACCGAATAGCAATACGATATACCTGATCTGATCTGGGCTGATCTCTCTCTGTGGGTGCGTGCCTCACCTTGTGTTTTGCAAATGTGTCTCCTCTCTGTGTTCGAGTTTGTGTGGTGTGTGCGTGTGTATATGTATGTATGTTGTTTCAACTTACCCGTCAATTTCTTTGGCATATTGTTTAAACTATTCTCTAATCCTACTTTTCTGGCTACCACAGATACTGCTCCCTTGGACGTCAGTTCTAGCCGCCTCCGACTCCTGCTCCTGCTCCTGCTGGTGTGGCCTTTACTATTGGCACTCCTTTCAATCCGGCTGTTACTGCTCGGTACTACCGGTCTGGTGGCTATAACGATGCCGTTGTTGTTGCCAATCTTGTTGTTATTGCTGCTGCTGGTGATATTATTATTGTTGGTGCGCAGCAGGGAAGTGGGCTTATTGTTGTTATTGTGATTGGTGGTAATGGTAATGGTTTTGGTAGCGCTGTTGCTGCCCGCTGGACCCTTCGTTACGCCCACTCCGCTGCGTATGTTCTGGGCGTAGGTGACAGCTGTGTTCAGATCGCGACCGCTACCTGGAGAAAAGACATACATTAATGATCCAGTCCATTACAACACTACAACAGTCATCGATTAACCGATAAAATGTCATTGGAATCTGTCACTGGATACTCCTTGACATTTATCATTGTGTAACGTCTAGCCTAGGAATTCAATTCGAAACTGTTCTCTATTTATCTAACTGTGTATTTAACAGTTACAAATCTTGGCAACTACTCATTCAGAGCAGGACTCCTCTCAATCGTACATTCTGCAACGATGCCCAGAAAGCACAGGCAAATACCAACATTCAAGTGCGTGATAGTCGGCGATGGGGAGTGCGGAAGAGCGCCTTCATCCAGCGCCACTTGACGGTCAGTTCATGAAGCAGTATATGCCCACATATGGAATCACGGTGATCAAACTACTTTTCCCCACAACTCGGGGCCCAATCTGCTTCGAAATGTGGGAGGGCGGCAGGGCCGAGTACGCCAGGTATCCCAGTAATCCCTTTTTCCAGAAGATCCAATGCGCCATCCTGATATTCGACGTCAGCGGAAAGGGGGACCCCTTCAAGAAGTTTAACACTTACGACTCTATGACTAACATGATCCCTTCACGCACTCTAAAGATCATTTGTGGCAACAAGGCGGACGGAAACGTATGCAAACCCAACCCCCTGCCAAGGAAGATCTACCCCTACATACACATGTCTGTCAAGACTAATATGAACACACTGCTGCCCTTTGTGTACCTCTCGCGCATATTTCTCAAGGACCGCTCGCTTAAGGTCACGCCCAGGCCAGACATGTTGCCGGCACAAGTAATGCCCAGCCGCAGGGAAAGACAGAGGAAGGCAAAGTACTTTCAGATCATGCAACGAAAAACAGATACCCAGAACAGAGAGCGCGTGGGTGTAGGTGAGGGTGGGATTGGGTGCCCTGCGTCTGATTCGATTCAAAATTAAATGCCTTAATCTTTAGTCTATCGATTATTTTGTGACAATAATTCAATAAAATTGTTCATGGTTTTCCACATTAGATGCCAGCCTTCCTAAGATGTGACACCTGCAGCATCATTTTAACTGTGGTTTCTGTGTGGTTGGGTGGGTGACTCTGGTGGTAGTACCACAAGAGTATGAGTCTCAGGACTGGGACAAGAGACACACAGTGCGTATGACGGGGCAGCCAGGCTGGCTCGGTCCCGCGAATGCAAAAACAAAATACATACATCTAGTGTTAATGAAGTGCCGCGACTCGGGTCTCTCTCAGATGAGGTTTCAAAAAGCATTCTTTGATTTTCTTGTGGCTTGTGGCTTTCCAGCGCGTAATGTTGCTAGCAATTTTCCCATTTCCATTTCCACATTCGTGGCTGGAATGTTTGAATACCTTTAATTTGAAATCAGAAATATTATTCCCATTTCTGTTGCACAATTATGCAGACGTTAATCATTATATAGGGAGACTGGCACCCCAACCTCACGGCGGCAGCAGCGGTGGCAACGGGTCTCGTTCAGGTAAATAACTAATTAATGAGCAAAGATACAGATACAATACAGATACAGATGCAGATGGGGAGGATGCACATAATATGTACATAATATGCAGCAGGAAGGATATACATATGTACATTGCACATATATGAAAAGGAAGTGCGGGGGTTCTGTCTATGTAGTCATATGTAATCATAATTATGTGCAACCAGACAACACATACGAGCAGAGTACACACACTCGCATGTGGCATCCATTCACACATGCAGCATTGGCAAGGGATAGTGCAATAATTCCATGTTGCCGTTGCCGTTGCAGTTGCAGTTATGGTGGTTACCACGCGGTCAAGATGCATGTCCGACGACCCCCCACGCCACCCAAAGACCGCAGATGAAATTCGAATCGCAGACCCAAAAACGATTGCACAACTCTGCACTTTGACAGACGGGAATATCCAAGGATCTACCAAGGTTTCAACCAAAGAAATGGATAAGAAATAAGTAATCTTTCAAGATTCAACTCCCATTGCTATGAGATTTATTCTTCTCATCAAAGAGAATCCTCGAGAAGACAGAAGACAGACAGTCCTCAGGGACAGAGCTTCAGGATAGTCCAAAAACAGAGCTTGAATATCCATGTATTTACATATAGGAAGGAGAGAGACTACTATAAAAGTCTAAAGCACACTTTCAACTAAAGGTTTGGCCTCTAAGATGTGTCACGCCAAACAAAATTTTCAGCTCGATTTTTCCGGTCAGGAATTGCACGCAATTCCTCACTGAAAAAGAGAGAGACAGATAGACCGAGAGCGCTCTAGTGGCAAACGCTCTGTACGTGAGGCTGAGCTTTAACTGTATGTGTGCACATATTGTAGGTCTGCTTGTTTGCATTGGTTGTTTACGACGCCGCTGTCGAAGAAAACACCCATTACGCACACATGTTTATTTGCAGTTCTGTGCGTACGTACACAAGCAAGCTAATTTGTAGCTATTTTTAGATCTGCGAGCGCACGGGAGTTCGTGCGAGCGAGACAGCGCGTATTTTGTCTCTCTGTAAAAAACATTACTTCCTACAAAACAGAAATGTAAGAGCGTTACACATCCCTGGGCCATGGGATCTAGAATCGTGGTATTTCTTTTGGCGCGCCCCGAGATGTCATTTCCATAGCCATGAGAGAGCCGGGAAGTTGCTACAAAGGGTTTCCCGATGATTGCTTCTTGCGTCTCCCGAACGATTGCTTCTTGCCTTCTTGAACCTTTCAATTAATTGATTTTCAATTGGTTGTGTTATTTTCTTGTGTGTCGAAGGACTTTGTAATTATCCATCGATTGATGGACGGATGCCTTGCCCCTTGGCATAGAGCATCGGGCATGGGGCATGGGGCATGGGGCAATTGCCAATCGAGTTTAATAATTCAGTCAAGATGTCCACCACCGACCGAGTATGACGCACAGAGGCAGGACAGGAGCCTACCATCGTGGTTATATCTTCAGCTACATATGTATATATGTATTCCATTTCATTACGGATGGGGTGGGGTGGTGTGACGCACAAATGAGGAGGAGGAGGAGGGGCAACCACACACATAATTGCTACATACTGTAGTATGTACTCCGAACTGTACAGAGTATATGTACACTATATCCATATCGGGAAAATCGAATGCAAACACAATGCACTCTGCCCGCTGCACTCTGTTTGCTGCACATTGAAAGTACATCTTTGTGGTGACCTATGGACAGGGCAGGTGGGAGACGACACCTCCAACCTCTCCAGGAGTCTCTCGCTCTTACACTTGATCTCATATCTGTTTTGCACATTTGAGGGGGAGTCCCACACACATGTCCCACTCCGCCCATTCCGGTTTTCTTGAACTCGGTTCTCCATGCTTCTGCTCTGCTCCCGATGCTCCCAGGGGGTAACCCCAATCCAAACTGACACTCATTTTGGGTGATCTGCACACACTGTAGGAGTGGAGGCACACGAATACTATTTCTTAGTGGATTTTTAATTTCAGTAGGGGACATTCTCTATGCTTACCAGGCACTTCTATTAGATCTGGATCTTCATCATCGTCAAAATCGGAACCAGAGTCCTCTTCATCAAAATTATCGTCGTCGTCGTCGTCGACGCCGTCCAAAAATGCTTTTCGCTTTTTCGATGTCTGCAAAACAACAACAAAAATACACAATTAATTTAATGGGTCCACATTGGGGTCCATTGGGGGCGAGTATTTTTCTGGTATTAATTTGATATGTTTCTAGTATTTATTTGACATTTTTCCAGTATATATCTCGTGCTTCCTACTACGAAAGTGAGTAATTTCTAGTATTTTTTGATTCTAGTATATCTATGGCATGTTTTGGCATTAAATTCTGTGTTTGGAAATGATTAATTTTTTATCATTAATTTGATATTTTCTAGTGTTAATTCTAGTATTTATATGGATTCATGGTATTCGTTGATTATTTCTGAATATTTTTGGTATTTTTCAGTATTTATATAGTATATATTTTAGAAATTCTTGATGTATTTTAGTATTTCTTGGTATATTTTGGTATTTTCTTTGTATATTCTAGCATTTCTTATTATTTTATTATTAATTTACCATTTTTATAAAGTTTTTTTTTCTTTTTTCAAAAACTTCAGCAAACAAAAAAAAAATTGCAATTTTGTAGATTTTAAAATTTGTATTTTTCTCCTATTTTCATCTATCTCACGACATGTATAACATCACACATTCATATAGTATAAATGGCAGGATAACCATCCGATTTGATCAACAAAATTTCTCTCAGTGGACGCAAGAGCCAGCAAAAATCAATAGTTTTGATAGTTTTCAAATTTCTACATTTCGAACCACCAAAAAAAAAAAATTCAGGACCTACACACAGGCAAGGAAAAAGCGGAATAACGAAATAAAAACAAAACGCAAAATAAATGTGACACAATGAGAAAGAGAGCAAAAAAAAAAAACCCAAAAATACCGCATATATTTTTATAGCACACTTTTCAGAGCACAGCACAAACACACAAACAAACACACACAGCACGCACACATGCATAAAACGGGGGAATAAAAGGGATAGAATGAAGAAAGAGAGCCAGAGCCAGAGGGAGAGGGAGAGACTGGGAGAGAAAGAGAGCAAGTTGGGGAGTTTCCGTCTCACTTGTTTAGAAAAAACGGCACAAAAAGCACGTGCAAAAAAAAGCAACAGAAAAAAGCGCGAACACAGCGGACGACAGCGGACGACAGCGGACGACAGCGGAGGGGAAAAAAGGCAGAAAAAGGCTGGAAAAGCACTCACGGAAGAGACGACGGGCCAGAGGAGGTCGGTCACAGATGCGATTCAGCCTCGACGGGAACTGGTTCTGTTCTCGGTTTCGACCTGGTTTTTGGTATTTAGTTTGTGTTTGTGGGATTTTCGTCTGTTCGAGGTTGTCTTTTTGCGGGAGTGGTGTGCGACTGTTTCGGTGCTCGTGTTGGAGCCAACTACCGCCACTTTTCCAGGACTCAGACCCGTACCCGGGTACGGCCTCTGCCACAGCCACAGCCACTGCCACGACATACCTCTTGTCTACATGGCACATGGCAGAGTACCCCGTAGAGCACACACCCCTACCCCTAGCCCCCTCCCTGCCCCTTTCTACTCCACTCAGAATGCTGGGAATATTCACCGTTTCATTTTGGAATATTCCTAGCAGGAGGCAGCAGCAGCAGCAGCAGCAGGACCAAGCGGCTGCAGTTTTTCGATAGTAACGGGTTAAATCGTGGAGGGGGTGCAGCTCCTTTTTGGGGGTGGGTTTTTGGCGTGTGTGTGTCTGTGTCTGTGTGTGCTGGACGGACATCAAGAAGAACAGAGCTGGAAACAGGCCGATAAACAAACGAGGTGGCGACGACTACCGAGAGTCCCACTACCAACCCTTTTTCGCACAGGCACAGTGGGATTCATTGTCCAAATATCGGACACAAACTGAGCTCGATTTTCTGATTTCAAAAATCCATTTGGTACTTCTGCTTTTTCTTCGCACAAATGTGTATGTATTATCGTATATGTGGTATTTATTTGATATATTCTGGTATTTTTTTGTCCTCCTCGCGTTTGGACCCTTGTAAGTAAAGAGCAGATAATGTTCTCTCTTTCAATTAAATATTGTATTCTAAATTGCAATAGCCTCGATATGGTTCATTTTGGGAGGCAGATGTTGTGGACAACTCCGATGCCTTTTTTAAGGAAAATTTCCGCATGGAAAGGAGTACTTTCAACCTTCTTGTGGGACTGTTGCCCAATCTCAAGAAGAAAGACACTCATTACAATCCCTCTGGAGAAGAGAATAGCCATAGCATAGCCCTCTATTGCATAGGATCGTCTGCGGAATATCGTACGGTAGGGATTTGGTATTTGGTGTGCCAAGGGGCATTGCCTGCCGCATATTACTGGAGTTTTGTAGCGAGGTAGTTGCTCAGCCACAGAATCCCATGCGCTTTTTATTGCTTTTGAATCGAAATGTTTCCTCCCTCTTCACGACACTATTTATAAGTTGTATTATTTCTTCGTCGCAAAGCTGCCCCAATCTTTTATTTGTATTTTTGTTAGCCATTTCTTGTCTATTCATCAGTTTTAGCTGCATGTCAATAAAACTCTAGGGACTGTAAAAAATACCACAAATACCATGAAATACCTTTCTAGCATATATCGGCGTGTTTGCTTGGTGATCTGAATACTGCTTTCGAACTGACCCTAGCAAACGCATTTTGCATTCAAAAATTTGACTTTTTCGGATCTCGGCACGGCCTTTAAGTACTTTTTCGGCACTTTTTTGGTATCTTCATAGTCATGTTTTCTTCTTCCACATCTATTATCTTCCACGACAGTAGTGTACGTCAGATGCCTCTGCGGATTTATAACAACAACGAAAACAGTAAATGTTTTGACATTTAATAACTTGGAAAATCAACGCCCCATACTTCTTCATGCCACAAAAAATGCTCAGAACCCCTTCTTTTTTATTTATCGTAACTGCAGGTCAATTCTTGGCTTATATCGTTAAAACCGTTCATTCGATTGTTGGGGGTGATTATATGGAGCTCCCCAATTTATACTGATTTTAAATTATTTTGACTAGAATTATTATATTTGGTATTTTGCATCGCTTTGTGTTTCCTTTTCTGATCCTAAATCCTTAATGCATCCCACGGTGCTCCAGTGGACCCCAAAAAGGGGTTGGATTGCTGCTCGCTCTCTCTCTCCCGCTCTCCCGCTCTGCAGCCACCGCCTTTGCCTCCGTTCCGTTTCCGTTCCCATGAGCCACCTTCTCGTTTCATCTTCGTTCCACCGAAAAGCAGCAACAAAATGTTTGGCATTGCAGAGATACGAAGTTTCGTCCTCCATCGATGCGGCATATGCAGGCGGCAGGGGCACGGGCACGGGGCACCCCCTCCATTGCCCCACGAGAGAGGGTTGTAATGGGGAGGCAGGGCAGCAATGTAGAGGTTGACGCATGTACAGCAATTAGAGCAGGACAGAGTGATGTGTGAGAGGGTGGTGCACCATATCTCTCCCTCACTCTTTATATATAGCTGACATCCAGCACATTCGATATGTATCCTATATTCCACCTATATGTAGGATCTTGGCTTTAAAGCAGACCAGAATGCAGCCACAGTAAACACCCGGGGAAATGGAAGCCCAAGTAGAAGCCCCAAGTTCCAAATCGATCCTGACCGAAGCTCCTTGAATATGGGACTTAAGATCGTAGTCCAAGTTTTAGGAAGCCTGAAGAATCCAACTTTAAAGCTGAAAAATAGCTTTAAGTTCCAGTAGGGGAGAGATATAAGATTGCTGTTGACGAATCTAAAAGGATTCGATATTGAACAGCTTTTGTATCAAATAACAAATGGAAATGCATACATTAAGCTGTTACATATATCTTATATCTCTCCCTTCCCCTACCTACAATACCTCCAATACCTGTCGCGCCCCTTCCTGTCCTTCCCCTTCCTGAATCCCTTTCAACTCTTTTTAGATGTGCAACATTTTTGTTGACACACAAAATAAAATCAAAACGAATGACCTTGCAACACACACACACACACATAGAAAGAGTGCCTCTTATGTGCAACATACATCAACATCAACACGTTGTTGCTGCCACACACACACACACACACACACAGACACACACCCACACAGAGACCGACACAGACACAAGCCAAGGAGAGAAAATGTTAAAAATATCCCAAAATAAAGGACAACATTTTAGGGCTTATCAAAAGGGTTGCTGCTGCTGCGGCTGCTGCTGCTGCTGGGGCAAAAGCAAAACGAAGATCAAAGTAAAAACAAAAAATCGCAGATAAAACTGCCCCACAAAAAGGATGAAAAAAATACATACATACACGGAGGAATGTACAAGTGAGGCATGAACAAACGGATACCCTCTAATCGGTTTACAATTGAAGAGGAGAGACGAGGTGTTGCTTTTTATGCAAAATATTCTTTCGCCTTCCACCAGAAGATGTTCGCATACGATTCAGGATGTTAATGATGATAAACCCCCAATTCTTCACCAATTGAATGTCGAATTGGCAATCAGGCATTAAAATACACAGGACACACAGGGTATAGGTATACCGACTATGTGCTCTGTCGCCAAACAGACAGACAGAGGGAGAGGTAGCATGGAGAGGGAGAGACAACGTGGAAGGAGAGGGAGTGCCCGGTCAGACAATTGGGGGGTTCCCCTCAGGGCGCATGCGTCACAACAAGCGGCCGAATGCAATAGCCAAAGAGCAGGCAATGATACATAAGCCTTTTTCCCCACCCACACGCACACGCACTCCATTCATCCATTCCACTGCAGCGCTGCCGTTGGTGGGAGTGGCAACCATTCTCGGGTTGATGCCGCGCCACAGTGAAGCCTCTTCTCTGGAGGAAATCAATCATCTCCCGACACCAGGCAACTCCAGGGTGTGGGTCTCGGCTAGCGTCCAAGGGGCCCTTGGTTGGTTGCCGACTCCGCTAAGCAACAAGTGCAAAAATAACGAAAGAAAAAAAAACAGCCCAAATAATAAACAAAACTAAAAGATAAACCAAAGCACTTTGCACACCCTATGAGAGTATGGTGTAGGCCATGATTTAGATAATTTTACTGTGTCTAACCTTTAAAAATATAGAAAATATCTAAAGGTTTTTGCAGTGCATTCATTGAAACCCCAAAAAATATTGCCAATTGGCTTTTTTTTAATTCGCCAAAATCCATCCTGACGATATCAATTACAATAACAATAAATAAATGAATAAACAACAACAGCAAAAAGAAACAATAAAAAAATGGTATCCTCCGCATTCTATGAACCGCATTTTGGGACCGCAATCCTTGCTTTCGTTTGAAGCAGAAATTCAATAAATAAATAAATTTCAATGAATTCATCGAATATCTAAAAAATAGCCAGTCAAGAAAAACCGTAGATGTATAGTAATATACATGATTATATTTATATATTATACAATTTATATCTTTTCCCTATGGACAGCATACCTCTTGTTGGGTATCAACCCGATCCATCAATTAAACAAAAAAACTCAAATCTAATCCCCCTCCCGCACACCCACACACTGGGTGTGGCGCCACGCCGCAACATGAATCGCATGGCCTTAACCCTAACCTAGCACAACTTTTCAACGGAATTCATTAACTCTCGCCCGCCGCCTCCTCAGTCGTCGAAATCTGGACAGAGCACGCGGCACGTGCGAGCGAGATGGCAGGCGGAAGCACACACGCAAAAAAAAAAAATAATAAACGCATGGTTTCCAAAGCAAAAGTCACAAAAACAAAAATCAAAAGAGAAATCCCTTCTCTTCTGTTGGAAGTACCTCAGAAAACTGATATGCTGGTGGAGGAGAGAAAGAGGGGGTGAATGAGAGACGGTAAAGTGCTGATGTGCAAGGGAGTTAAAAGGAAAGAGAGTGCAGAAAAGCTTAGGAATGCAACGGTGTATACGTCGCAAAAGAGAATCTCAGAGCAGAACAAAAAATTATTGAATGAGTAGCTGCTCTGTCGCTGCTCTGTATCTTTCTGCTTCTGCTGCTGCAGTTTTGCCACTTCCTCTTTTACTTTATATGACTGACGCTTCTTCCATCTCTTTCTACTGGCTACCGTACTTCTGCTTCTTCTTCGTTCCTCTTCTGCAGCTGTTCTGCTCTTCAGCTGCTGCTTCTTCTAGGCTTCCACTGCTTTTACATTTTACATCTTTGTTTGTTGTGTTGTTTTAACAACGGTTAACCATGCGTGTTTTAACAATAATTTGTTTTTTGGTCATTCCCTATCGGTGTGCGTTTGTGTGCTAGCGTGTGTGTTGCGTGTTTTAGCAACAAAGAAAATGTCTTAAGTCATTCCGCAGTCATTCTGTATAAGCAGCCAGCGGGCGCAGCGTAGCAGCGGCGACCAACCACACACACACAAATAAAACAACAGAACAAATGTTTCTGTTCACTTACCATTTGGCGCTGCAATTTGTTTGTAGGTTTTGTTTTTATATCGCTATAGATGATTGTAAAATATATATATTTATGTATAACTACACGGCAGTAATTCGATCACTTTTTTGTCTCAATAACACACGTTTTTCCACTTCCACTCTTCGGCGCCTCGCCTCTCTTTCGCTGTTTAGTTAGCTCTTTCGTCCCGTTCTTTATATGGCGTTCCTCCTTCGGAGCGCGCTTTCTGTCCAGCAGCAGCACAACACCGCCGCCGAGGGGCACAACCAATGGATTGGGTGGCTGCAGCGACTGGGTGCGCGTCTGGTGGGCCGGGGCCGGGGTGAGGAAATGCTCCACTATCCTCTTTGAGCGGAACAAAGCTAAGGGCCGGGCCGGGTCGGTCGGTTCGGTGCAGCAGTGCGAGGGCCGTACTGGTGGTTTTTCTGCCGCTACTCTGCGCAGCACGCGGTAAATTATTACGGATAATTGTTAATACGTTGGCTGCTCTGCCGACGCGATTGCTGCTGCTGTTGTGCCTGGGCACAATATAAAAAACAAGTGCTAAAGAATCACGACAAACGGCAACAAGAACTAGAGAACAGCCGGAGCAACAACGAAAAGAAGGAGGAAGGAAACAAAAAAGAAATCGAGAAGCCGAAAACACACGTAACATCAACTAGACGTTAGAGCTGGAGAAACGTCGATGTTAACATCGATATAATCAATGTTAGGGTTCTAACTGCACACATCGATAGTTTTTTCAAACATCGATGTTTTTTCCAGACACCCGTAAATTTAATCGATATGATTTTAATCGGCTCTGGTCGAAAATTGTTTCCAATTTGATATTCCGACTATATTGCTAGCTAACTAGGACCCTCAGGCCAAACCCTCACAAAATTTTATACATTCAATAAAACAATTTTCTACAAGACTGGCTAATTTCAAGGGCTCCGTTTATTTAATTTTTCACATGGCAACTACACGGTAACTACACATTTGCTACGCATGAAAAACCTTTTTACGGAGGATGGCTTTTGTATACTCTATTCTACTTCTGCAAATACTGCAAATACTGTTCTGTTAGAATACTGTTTTCCAAGCTAAGTACCAATGCATTTTTCTCGTTTTGAAATGTTTTTGACCTATTCATTCATTTAATTAGATTTGTATATATATTCCCGTAGGTCTCGATCCTAATCCTCATATTTGGTATCAGTAGGAAGACTATAAACTACAAAATTTCATTGCGATAGCTTACAAGTGTGAAGATTATTTTGGAATACCTACTAAATACCCAATAAAAATTTATAAAATCAGTTATTACTTTTGTTGGACAATCTTTTAATCTCTTATGCTCTTCGAAAGGTAGTTAAAAAATGCACTCCTAAAAAAAGAGGGATGGACAGCAGGCAAAACGGCCCAGAAAATGCAAGGCCTGCAAGGTAAAATCCACCCCACGCTAGCGCCAACACGTCCTATCGGAGAAAAATTCGGGTAAGGTGAAAATCGTGCGAGCCGTTAAATTTCCCGTGGCTGAATTACCCGTTATCCATACCTTTTTTTGGCTCAACCCAAAAAGTTGTGTCGAACCGATCAGTTTGACACTAAACGCGCGCTTTTACTCATTTTCGCGTTAATGTATGAGCTCTTACTCTCTTTTACTCTCACGGTATGAGTTCGAAACGATCATGCAACAAAACATCAACAAAAACGTAAGTATTGATATGAAATTAAGAAAAAAAAGTTTTTGAGAGTTTTCCAATAAAGTATTGGCAAAAAACCCTGAAATAAAAGAAAATGCGTGTATGTGTGTAACCACATGTTTATATTTGCATGGTTTTATTTGTTTTAAATGCAATTTATATGCATTTATCAACCCATCCGTATTCCAAATGAGCAATATTGTATATTTCCGTAATGAAAAATTATCTTTAAATATATTTTGAAATAGTATATTCGACAGTTGGGAATTTGAACGCTGAGACAGATGATGATACAAGAACTTATGTTCCTAAATAATAACTACAACGTCTTCTGGTCTTCAAACACCGACTAAGTTTAATGTTGATCTCGAATTGATTAATCTCTGATATTTAAATTCCATTGAAGGGAACCTTTATGATGTCTTCCAAAAAATATAACGTCGATTAAATTTAAAAACCAGTAACTTTTCGTTTTTTGAGAACATTTGGGCATCGTGGAACATAGCATGCAGTTCATCGTGCTCAGGTCTGATAGAAGTTTGGTACAAATCAGATGGCCATAATAAACAAGAACAGCAATGCAATACTATTTTATTCTAAAACAATAACTTTAAAAAAGTCTTTCATTTTTTTTAATAATCGAAAAATAAAAACATCGATGCTTAGTCACTATTAATAATTTGCTTATCGAAAACATGGATGTCCGCGAAATTGAGGAAGATTTAAAATCTTTGCCACGAAAGGCACGACAAACAAAAGCTTCTGTTGTCCCCAGTGCTAGGCCCCTATCCTATGTATGTATATTTAAGAGACAATACATCGCAGCCTGATCTACCAGAGATACATATATAGATATAGTAGGAACCATTTTACATGCAAATGGCGATCCTTTAGCCGACACAAAAATTAGCTTATTTTTATTTCAATAGCCATACGCATTGGCTTAAGCACATAAATGATAAATAAAGAAAAAAAACATTTAATGATACGTGATGGATAATCCTGCGGTGTGTTAGGTCGAGTCCTGGCTCTGCTGGTGCGGCTGGATCGCCAAGAAGATTTCATCGACGTTGTTGAATTTCAGGGAGATATTCTCCACGAACTGCAGCTTCTCCAGCTGGAAGTCGCTGCTGAAGTCAAAGGCCACGATCAGTTTCACAAGGAACACCTTCATGATGAACAGCCCATACCGTCGACCTGTGGGGCAATGGGATAAAAATAGGAGTGATAACATTTACGTTCCCAAAAATTTCCTTGGGATGGGGAAAAGATGAATGATATGTGGCTGCTATGAAACTTTGAGGGGTGAATGCTCCGAAACGATTAAGGGTGGTGGCTAAAAAACTTGTAAAGGGGAAACAATACAAGGTGGCTGCCACGAAACTGTCAAAAATTCTCTGAAACTGGTAAAGGCTGGCTACTATAAAACTCTCAAAGGTGGCTGCTGTGAAAATCTTCAATGTGGTTCAATGTGGCAAAATAAGGTGGATTACATCCATTCTTGGTCTAAATCTTTCTCCAGATTCGTTCGCCCTTAGTTTACCTAGAGATCTGTGACCCTCACTCACCAATGCACGAGCGTAGTCCCTTGGAGAAAGGCAGGAAGCTGTAGGAGTGACGCCTCTGCTGCTGCTGCTTGTGCTGCTTCTGTTGGCCATTGATCTTAGGGATTGAAGATCCAGAAATGTTCTCGACCTCTGGCGACTGATTTGGCTGATCGTCCTGGTCGAGGAATCGTTGCGGATCAAACTGCTTGGCATCTTCGCCCCACCAGTCCTCGTCGCGCTGCATGTTGAAGGTATCTAGCACGATGATGCTGTTCTGAGGCACGACGGCCTCGCGTCCCGGCAGCTGGAAGTCGCGGCTGACGTGCCGCAGGTTCATCGGAACAGTGGCCAACAGGCGCAGGGCCTCGTTGACGAAAGCATCCAAGTATCGCAGCTGCTGCAGCTGCTCCAGGCCGACATGGGTGACATCCGGAGGAGAGCCCTGAACCTGGCCCGGAAAGACGCTGGCGATCTCCGCCCGCAGCCGCTGCTGACAGTCGCCCTTGTGGGTGGCCAGGCAGAGCAGGGCCAGCATGATGCTGTTGGAGACCGTCTCAAACGACTGCCACGATGCAGGGGAAGTGGTTAGTAGTTCTGTCTTCTATCAAAAGAGCTGCGCTACCCACCACCAAGACCATGGACTGGGCCTCGTCCTCGATCTCCTGCAGCGTCAGCTCCCCATTGGCGGCCAGCTGGAAGATCTGCTCGATGAAGATGCGCCGCTGCCAGGCGGTTGAATCCCCGCCAGCCTCCTCGTTGAGGGCGGTCCGCAGCTGCCAATTGCGATGCTTGGTCTGCACAATCCCAGCCACAAACTCCACCAGCAATTTGTTGCACTTCTCGGCCTCCGCGTACAGCTCGGGGGCCAGCAAACGGTGCAGTAGATCGATTTGCAGCCACGGATTCACCACTCTAATGGCCGAGATCTCCAGCAGGCTGTGTGGATGGAAAGGCATCAATCCTGGAGCTATATATGTATCTAAGCCATATGCCATTACTACTCACCGCTTGTAGCTGGAGGCTATGTTAGCGTCATCCGTTTGGGTGAAATTTGTTGGGGTTCCCATAACAGTCACTGAAAAAATTAACGAGGATTTGAGGCTGGACCTTTTAACTCCATGAAGTCTGCCAAGTTTAGGAAAACTATGGGCTTTTCATTCTCCTTCATGGAGATACATGAATCCGTGTATAGAAACTGGGAAGCCGGCTGTCTTGATGTCGAGACTCGAAGTGTAGCTCCTACTCTGAGACTCGGTCTCTGGCTATATGGTAACTGCATGAAGGCCATTAGGAAATTGCACTCTCTCTCTCTTTTTGGTATCCAACATCCACATCCAACCACGATCAATCGTTCATAATTTATAGACAAAATTATATGTGTGTGGGGTGGGGATGGGTGGTTTTCGGTTTTTCGGATT
This sequence comes from Drosophila algonquin, assembly GCA_035041765.1. Lineage (NCBI taxonomy): Eukaryota > Metazoa > Arthropoda > Insecta > Diptera > Drosophilidae > Drosophila > Drosophila algonquin. The sequence continues at coordinate 3,937,210 of JAWNKY010000209.1, read as the reverse complement.
ACGTGCGTTGCATGGAAACGGGGGAAACGTGTCGAACCGCGAAGGGCAGGAAAACAAACATTGGACGGAGAGAGTCTATTCCGCAATGCATTTTGGAGCTCTGGCTTGAGAGGGGGTTTTGGTTTGGGGTTGTCTACTCACGGCAGGAGACCTCCAGAACGGCACGACTGAGCATATCCTCGGCATCGGTGTACTTCACAGCCCGGCCATGTAGATGCGGCTGGGATGCGAACTGCTCGACCATCTGGTTGCCCACGGCATTGAACACATCAATGAAGCTGGCAACAATGTTATGACTGAATGCCGGATTGAGCTGCTTGCGACGTAGCTTCCACTTTTGCCCTGCAATTCATTGGCAATTGTCATCGCGGATTGGGGATTTTTGGAATCACTCTGAACTTACCGCGCGCATGAAGCAGGCCGCGTCTGGCGAAGAACCCATCCTGCAGGAAGGTCTTGTCCAGGCACTCGGGGGCATTCAGTATGCTCTCCATGCCGGCGGGATCATCGATGTAGACCAACACCCGGGTACCGATCAGGATGGCCAGCGGTCGCTGAAAGATCTTTCGCATCTGTGTCACCCTCTTCAGAATGCCTGTCGTTGGAAGCGTTCAAGAATTAAGAAGCTACTATTGCTACTTTTTCGATCTGAACAAATGGTTGGAAGACTCAACTGGTTGGATGCAGGTTAATGCAGATCAGGAACCACAAGATCGGCTGCTGGGCCACGCCCCGCCATCCGTTCAGCTGCCAGATGAGGCGCCAGCATTTGCGCTGCTGCCAGCCAAGCAGAAGAGCCAGAGCAGTGCCACACACCCATAGGGCCACATACAGGTCCATCGTTGTTCCTGGTCTAATCGGGTGGGTGTGGGGTCTGGTTTCCAATTGGCCTAATGCGGTGCTTTGTAGGCAGCTACCGTGCTGGCCGTGCGTTTGTCCAATTGACAATTTCCTCACCAATTCAATTCCGTAGATTCCGTTTCGTAGAGCAGTAGGCAAAAGGCAACCGCACTGTTAGGCCAGCAGCAAACAACTGCCAAACTATCACGAACCGAACAGCTATTAATATATTATGTATTATTATCATTATTATTTGGCAGATGGAGAGAGTTCACGAGCTCATGAGCATTAAGAGTACTTAACCAAGCAGCTTAGACCCCTTTTCAAGGGGCCCTCGACTTGGAAAGTGTCCAAAGACATAAATAATTATAATTGTAATACATATAAGTAAATATGTATCTACATTTCTAGGGCTCTCTTTTATTTAATCTTCAATGGATTGATGAGTCTGTAAATCTCTAACTAAGAACCACACCACACCCTATTTGCAACTGGTACGGTCGACGAACTGCTACTTTTTATTCCATAGAATCCCATAACAAAATACAGTCTTTGGCGACGCACACAAGTCGGTCCCAAGAAACTAACAACAATAAACTTTTCTTGGGGATAAGAAAAACATTAGACGCTCGAAATTCAGAAGAAATAGTGGATCTAAAACTATACACTGAACCCTTTGGATCCAATGGCCAAGATCTGGTAAAATATTATAATATAATTATTGTATTGAGCTAATTGTTTCCTATAATCATTTCCATTTGTCCCGTAAGTTTGTTAAGAAGCAGCTGGAATAAGAACGATCGACTAGACAATGTGAATGAGAAGGAAGAACCAAGAAATGAGTAACTAATATCTCTTAGCTATTAGAATCATAAGAAAATATATATGTATATGTACATATATGTTCTAAGATTAGAATATAGTGCTAGGGTCAGGCTTTCAAGCTTAAGGCTGGCTTGTATCTTAAAATAGTCGAGCAAATTTTTTGACGTTTAAAGTCTCTTATATCCAATGTTTCAATGTTTTAATTTTAATTCTATACATTATTTAGCTACAATACCAAAGTACCCACATATCTATCCAATTTGGGTGATAAAATATGAATATGAATGAATGAATTCCTGCCAAGTACAAATAATCGTAATAATTTATAGAATAGAGAATGTTAGAGCCTTCATGTATCCATGGGTTTTATCCATACTTCTCTGTAATCTGTAATTATACCCGGTACTCGAAGGGGTATATTAGATTTGTGGTGATAACCGATGTGTGTAACGCCCAGAAGGAAGCGTTTCCGACCCCATAAAGTATATATATTCTTGATCAGCATCAATAGCCGAGTCGATATAGCCATGTCTGTCTGTCCGTCTTCATTAGCGCCTATATCTCAGAGACTATTAAAGCTAGAGCAACCAAGTCTTGTATCCACTTTCCTGTGTTATCACACTACTCCAAATGTATTTCAAAATTTCGCCTCGCCCCCTTCCGCCCGCACAAAGGACGAAAGTCTGTGGCGTACACAATTGAAGATACGAGAAAACTAAAAACGCAGAATCATAGAGAATGACAATTTCTATCAGAGTGTTGAATCTGGATCAGATCGGATTATTAATATAGCCACAATGAAGAAAACCATTTCGAAAGTCATCGTTCCCTCTCGCTCTCTCTTACACGCGACCCTGTCTGATTTGCCTATTCGTCCAAATGAACGCCTAGATCTCGGAGACTATAAGAGCCAGAGCAACCAAACTTTCTATCCAAGCTCCTGTGGTATCACGTCAATACAAGTGTATTTAAAAATTTTTCCACGCCTCCTTCCGACCCCACAAAGAACGAAAATCTGTGGAATCCACAATTTTTAAGATATAAGAAAACCAAAAACGCATAGTGATGAGTACCGGGTATAAAGTAGAGCCGTGGCCTTTGCCGCAGCTCACAACGTTGCTCCTCGTTTTTAAATTTCCGGCAGTGCTGCAAAGTGCCATATAGCAGCCTGCCAACACTGAACCGCGCTCACAACATTATGCAGTGTGGTGTAATCCTTAGAGATTCAACAGGAGGTGCGTTTCAATCGTTTTGTAATGTATTTGTATATTTTTATATTTATTTACGGAATACAATTGTAAAAAATATGTGTATGTAAGCGATAAATGTGTAATAATAATTATGAGGCAAATGTTTATATTTTTCCTTTATTTTTCTTCTGTTTTTCGTATCGGGGAATTTGGAAGTGTGTATGGGACATACGGAAATGGGGGGGGGGCTGGGATGCTTGAGGGATCATCGTGTCGCTTTGTTTCTTAGGGTATTTTTTTAATGTAAGACCCGAGCCTACAGCGGGGCTCAAGGTGTTTCTGTTGTTGGTGGAAAAACTTCTCGTTGTTTACAATGTTTATGTTTTTAAGTTCGGAAAAAACATATCCAAGTGTTTTTTGTTTCTTGGCGTTATTCATCATCTTCTTGTATATTAACTATAAAAAAAATACCGTAAATGGAATACAAATACAAATACAATATGGGAACAGCTCTCGAAATGGTGTTTGGTTCCTTCACTGAAGTGGTGCCGCCATCGATGCATTTACAATAATCATAATTAAGTTAAAGAAAAAAAAAACAAATATATATATATATATATAAAGAGAGACACTCACACACTCACACTCGTACACACACGCACAGATCCGTGTGGATCTCGCGTTTGACATTCATACAGCCACATCGTCGTATCTAGGGCTTACGAATTACAAATAATATCTATATATATATACGTATCTTTCTGTGTGTTTCTTTCTGCCGTATTCTGCTTATGTATAACTGAAATTGATATTTCACCTAAGCGCACGGTTTTTAGATAGCGGGCGGTCGGTCGGTCGTGGGGAGGGGATTATAATGGGATGATATTTATGGAATAGAGGTATGGTAGCATTAACGAGCCATGGGTAGAGAGAGATACACATAGAGAGAGAGAGAGAGAGTGAGAGCTCCTCCAGAGAGCTGTGTGTGTGATCCAATCAATACAATAGATCCGTTTTCTGTGTGCCCTCGCTATAGACAACTCCACCGCCGGGGGTCGCCGTTGGATGATAGTCGTCGTCCTCCTCTCCATCCGCATCGCAATTTCCCTTCTCCTTCGTGCCGCTGGCTCCATTTGTGTTGGTCCCCGCCGCCGCCGCCGTTACATCCTCCTCGTCGCCGTTGACGCCGTCCTTGATGAGACCCTCGCCGATGCCGACAATGCTGCCGTTTCCATTGAACAGCGTTGTCGTTGCCTTGCCGCTGTTGCCTCCACCGGCTGGACTGCAGCCGTTGCTGCTGTTATTGCTGTTGCTGCCACTGCTGTTGTTGCTGTTGCTGCTGCTGCTGCTGTCGGGCAGTGCGTAACGGGTGACACCCAACTGGAAGAGGCTGTCCATCGGTGAGGCCTTCATGGGCGTATAAAAGCCCAGTGCCGTGGAGCCTGCAAAATTAAACAAAGATTAGTCCAGATTTTAAATGTTTTCGAAAAAGTTGCAGGATTCTTTTTTTTTATTTTTTTTTTGAAGTGGTTAGTACGGTAATCAAAAAGTGGCACCAAAAAATACACGAAACAAAAAAATAAACGAAAAAAATATATAGAGAAAGTGGAGTTTGGGGGGCGGAGGGGTTTTTTGTGTTTGGAGTACGGCGGATGGATCTGAGGTGATGGAATGCAAATTAAGATTGTGGATCAGAGATGGGAGAGATGTGTGATGATGGCTGATGATCTGGATGAGGACGAGGATGTGCCAAAGGTGTGTGCTGTGTGTTTGTGTGTGGGTGTGTGTGTGTGTGTGTGTGTGGTCTAATCTGGGGTTAGTTACCTTGGGAAGTAATATGAATTGGCGATTAGTTTGGATTCGATTAGTTATTGGCTTCGTTGCCATCTGACAGAGACCAGACAGAGAGCAGTGCATTTTGTTATTGTTATTGTTATTTTTTTTGGTTTTGGTTTTGATTTTGGTATTGGTATTGGTTTTGGTTTGATTTGGTTAGAGGTGGTGTGTGTTGCAGATTGATTGATTGGTTGCAGATTGTTTAGCAGTTCCTGCAGTTTCTGGAGTTTATTGATTTATTTTTTTGTTTTCATTTTAACTGTGTGGTTTTTGTTTTTGTTTTTTGGCATTCATCATCATTGGAGCCATTTGCTGTTTTGCCGCTCATTTTCTTTTGCTTTTGCTTTTGGTTTTTTGGTTTAGTTTTGTTGTTTTTATACGGTTTCTTGTTTAGTTTAATTGTCTCACACACATTAGTACATACATATATATGTATGTATATGCATATGTATATGATAGATATATGTACATATATATATCTGATATACACATATATAGATATTATTTCAACGAACTTTTTGCTTTGCTTATGTATGATGTTACATTTAAATAATATCTGCAAAAGAAATTAGTATGAACAAACAAAATAGAAAACTAGAAAATCCATAGAGAGAAGAGAGGAGGGAGAGATCCAATATTCAACAAAGAATAAACAACAAACGAAACGAACAGAAACAAACGACAGACAGAGACACAAAAACCAACAACAAACAAACAAACAAACAAACAACAAACGAGACAATAACAATAACAACAACAAAATTTACATGTATTTACGTACGTATGTATTGGGAAATGAAAAGCGTGTGTTGTGTACGTGTGTGTGTGTGTGTTGTGTGTTTGTGGAAATAGAAACAGAAACAGAGAGTTTGAAATGTGAGAGCGAGCGAGCTAGAGGTAGAGCTAGAGCTAGAGCGAGATGAAGTACGACGACGGGGGAGGGGTATACGGGATTGGGTTGCACTGCTTGCGGCTTGTGGGGTATATGCGACTGGGTGCCAGGTGCCAGATGGCAGGCAAAATCGTCTGTCTATTGCAATATAATATACCCCATACCATCCCATCCCCCACCCGCACCCCCAACCCCCATTGCATTCAACAATCGAAACGAATACACATACACATGAAATCGAATACCGCAAATACACACACACAGACACGCATACAGAAACATACACATAACTACATTTACAACTATGTACATACATACACATTTAGCAACAGTTATTACACTATTCATCCTCGATTCATAGTGGTACGTATTTTGGTTTGGTTTTGTTCAGTGCTCGTTCAGTTTTCAGTTTCTATGTATAAATAGGTACATATCTAGGTATATATTTTGTTTTGCATGCATAGCGATAGATTCGTAATCATAGGATCACTGTCCATACTCTGTTCATTCTTCAAAATTACAGATAGATGCAGGTCTTACGATCGGATTTGTATATCCATCAAAGACTATAAAATGTTGCGCCAAAGACTGTGTATTTTGTTATCCGATTCTTGGGACCGACTCAGCTACATTCACGAACAGATGAAGCCTTACCAAGAGGTAAAGAGAGAGAGAGAGAGAGAAAAACTCTACCATAGAACAGATTTTTGGTAATTGTATAGTCTTTGATACACCTACTTTATATCATATTTTCATAAATACAAAAAGGTAGCAAAAACTATCATTAATCATGCATCACTTTTTATAGATTTTTTCTGTGTCAGGGTTCTAGAGAGGGAGGGAAGTGCATTCTTTCGCTTTCTATTGAAACAGACTCTTGTATAATAAACATATCGAATCAGAGAATCATGGGATCCTTCTCTACCCGTAAATACTTATCATCGCTGGATTGCTCGATTCAATATATGTATAATAGCTAGGCTAGGTATATGTATGAGTATGAATGTATCTAGTATGGTCGCTTGCCTTCAAACAAGTCACTCAGTAGTCAGTTAGTTGTTTAGAACAAGGGAACACTCGGGCCAATAGCAGTAGCAGTATCATCGTGGAAGGGAGAGCATTCTCCGTACATCATAGTTTCACATTATTTAGCATCTATATCGTTTGGGGTGTGAGGGTGATTGTTAGTAGTTATACTATTAAGGATATTCAAAGCCAAAATTCCTTTCCTTTCCTGTCCCATCCTTTCCGTTCAGGGCTTTTCCTCTCTGGTCATCATTTCCATTGCATTCTTCCATTCATCGAACAGTTCCGTTACTCGCATATACATCATATATCACATCATATTTACATGGGGATGTGTGGATCCTCTATCGAGTGTTTTTTTTGGGTCATGTGGTCATGTTGTTCTGTGTGTATTTGTTTTGGTGTATGTTTATGTGTGTTTTTTTCTGTGTTCGGATTTTGGTTTCCTGGTTCCGCATTGAGTTATGTATGGAAGTGAGTCTTTTTGGGTGCTTTTTGTTTTGTTTTTGTTTTGCTTTGTATTTGTTTTGCTTTGTTTTCAACAACCAATTAAGGGGAGGTGGTTTTGTGGTATTGGTTTTGGTTTTGGGAAGGCCAAGCGCTGTCTCGCGTTATGAAGCGGTTTCAAGGATTTGGGGTTCGGATCACCAAATAGCCACCACACATTTCAACGGGGGATCTTTAGCCTAGTTTTAATAGGTTTATTAATACATATATGAGAAAAGCTTTTGGGCAATGCCTACGTTTTGCTGGCACTTTGCAGTCAAACGGAGATTGGAAGCTTGAAGTTTGGAGGCTTGGAGGCGCGGCTTGCAGCTTGGAGGCGTGTGGAGCATATATTATTGCATTCTTTTTTTTGTGTTGGATTTTTCGGTTCTGGTTTCTGTCGATTCGCTTTTGGTTCAGACATAGTAGAGCGTGGTGCCCGGTATGCGTGCCTGGAGCAGTGCGGTACTGGCATTGGGTAAAGCTAGCGATGACGGCAGACTTTGGCGACGACGCGACAGCTGCTGGTGGTGCTGCTGCTGCTGGGCGGCATCGCTGTTGCACTGGCTTCCTATCCTGCTACTGCTCCTGATCATGGTTCTATTTGTGGTGGTTGTGGTTCTGTTTCTGCTAGCGGGTATTTCATATTTACTCTGCTGATGATGATGATGATGCTGATGGTTTCCTATTGAGAAGGAGGCCGCCTTCCTGGGCTTAACTGAAACTGGAGGCGGTGGCGGTGGCTGTGACTGTGACTGTGGCTCTGCCTGTGACTGTGACTGTGTCAGCTTTGTCTCGCTCTGCAGGAAGCAGGCATACTGCGGCTTCAGTAGAACCGCTGGCCGTGCCCGTGCCCTATGCTGCACCTGCTTTTGTTGGCAGTGGAACTGGTGCTGCGGGTGCTTGATTTCGGCTTTTGATGGTCGTGATTCTGCAGTGGTTTTTGCTTCCAGTTCCTGGTGCTGCTGCTGCTGCTGCAGCTGCCTCTGCTGCTCTGTTTCCTGATGCTCCAACTCCCGTTGTTGCTCCTTCTCCTGCTGATCCTGCTGTTGCTCCTCTTCTTCCTCCTCTTGCTGCTGCTGCTGCTGCTGTTGTGGCGACTGTTGCAAGATAATACCCCTCCCTAAACTTGGGTAATCTGCAAAATATGCGTGAGGCGAAATTGAATGCCCTTGCCTTTTTTCGAGTACTTTTTGAGTTTTGGTTTTTTTTTTTTTATAGCATTTTGGGGTTTTTGCACAGAGAGATAGAGAGAGAGAGAGAGAGAGAGAGAGATAGAGGGAGAGCTGTGCTTTTGGTCTATGGAGAGGCTGAGAGACAAAGAGAGAAATAGCTTGGGGGGCTTAGAGGGCAGGGGGACAGACGGGTGGGTGCTGGCATCTGCTTGAACTTGCAGCTAGAACTTGGAACTCGGAACTGTATCTGGTAGCTTGGTAGCTAAAGAGGGTATGGGGGTGGCGGTGGCGGCGGCGGCTTCTTCACCCACCTGATGAGCCTCGTTAATTTGCGGAATTGTGTGCCAAGGACACGGAGCTTCGGCCAGCAGCCTTTGCCCATTGTCCGTATGGCCTGTGCCCTACTATCGCCTGTTGGTGGAACTGAGACGGAGACGGAGACTGAATCAGAGATCGTGTGATTGGGTGGTAGTGGTGGTGGTGGTGGTTTATCTGGAAATTGCACAAAACACAGATCATTTCTGTTGGAGGTTCTGGTGTGTAAGGCGGAGGGGGGTTGTATCTTCTTCTGTGCCCACCCGCCCGCTTCTAAACAACAAACCAAAAACAGAACAAAACTAAAGAACACAAAGGATAGATAAACAGGTAGACGTATTGTATGATTGATGCACAGATGATAATGATTGATCGATGATTGATTGATAGATGGTTGGATTATGTATGAAAGAGAGAAAACTCAAGAGCACAGCTTTTAATAAAAAAACAAATTTAAGGACAAGACAGAGGCAGGATAGACAGATAAATAGAAATAGTGGCGCAGGCAAAAGGCAAGGCAGGCAAAAAAATATATATATATAGAGAGAGAGAGAGAGAGAGAAAATGAGACAAAAAATAGAGAGTGTGTGTGTGATAGAGATAGATAGACAGAGCAAGCCATTCTCCATTCCATTAAGTTTTTTTTTGTTTTTTTTTTGCATGCCACACACAAGCGCACACACACACACACACACATACGCATACGCATATACACATACATTTATTGTAAATATACATATAGAGGATATCCATTGATATCCAATCCGTTCCGTTCCGTTCCGATATTACTTACCCAACGGTAGATTCCCCAGCATATTGCCCCCGCCGCCACTGCCGCCGCCACCAGTTCTGTTATTGTGTCCCCCCACCGTCGTCGAAGTGGGAAGCTCAATGATCTCGTCCACGGTAACATGATGATGCTGCTGTTGCTGTTGCACCTGTTGCTGCTGTTGCTGCTGTAGCAGCTGCATCTGTTCGGCCAACAGCAGCTGGTGATGCTTGCTGACATGGGAAAAGGGATCGGCATAGGGCGGATCATCGACGATCATCGATGCCTCTGATGGGTACTCGAAGGTGGACGTCAACGTATCGTTAAACTGCACGCGAAACTGTACACCGAAACAGGATACAACATTAGTTACGTCACATCATCAACAATGAGAAACAAAAAAGGTATTCATTCCCCCCCAAAAAAGGATGAGTTATTCCTTTCCTTTGAGCAGACTTCAGTCGAACCATAAAGAAAAGCATTACTCATCCGCTTATAAACTCTTATCGATCCCCAATCAGTGAGTCAGTGGGCGGGCGAGCAGCCAGCAATGACATTACTTTCCTTATCAGCTCAGAGAGCCGAGCCACATTTTTCCTACAATTGCTGTGAACATGTGTCCAAAGAATAAGAAGTGGGCCGCCCTGCCTGCCAGCCTCAAATCAGCGATCATATCAGTCACATTTGATGAAACGCACCCGAATACGAATACGAACACGAGAGTACGAGCATGTATGTTGAAAAAACAAACAGAAATCAAAGAAGAAGGAACCCATCCAAATCCCAAACAAAAAACTAAAGCCCAAAACTAATGCAGTTTGATTAATGGCAGATAACCGATAAGGAGTCTTACAGCGGGAGAGAGGCGGAGAGGGGGAGAGAGCATGCCACTGGCACTGGGTACAGCATAAATTCCCGTTTCGTAGACCGGTCTTATCGTCGTCGCTTGTTCTGCTCTGCTTTGTGTCCCTTCTTTCCTTCAACCCGTTCAGAATCCGTGATGGAATTCCATTTTCGTTTCAAATTTTCTCAATCGATAGAAAACAGCCCAACCCCCCTACCCCCTCCCTCTACATACAATATATGGAAAATAATCTTATCTTATCCCACACACTGGAGGGGGAAAACAAAACAAAAATAGGAAACTAAATTGGAAAAAAAAGAACCAATGCTATCTTTTGGGTTGGTGGAGGGGAGGTTGGCCTTTCTGCTGCTGATACCCGCACAATTGAGTCACGGATCTGTGCCACTAGTCTCGATCTATGCCAAATCATGGACTCCCGTTTCTTATGCATTCGGGGAGTTCCCTACCCGCCCCGAATCAGATCCTGTGGGTTTGATTCACTCTCCCTCCGACTATACTATTTGTATATCTAAAGTATGATTTCATCGGCAGATCCCTGGGAGAGTCGGTCTGTAGTCTCTCCAATACTCACCGTTGACTCTTTGGGTTTCTGGCGTATGCTGGACTTGCCATCGATCACAATGTTGGCATTCTCGAACTCCACGTCGCACGGCGAGGGCGGGCACAGGGAGTAGTCGTCGTAGTCCGTGTCCGTTGAGGTCTCCACCGATAGATCGCCCAGCAGCACGAAGCCGGGTTCATTTGGCTGTTTTGTGGCGGCAGAGAGGGAGGGCGGCGGCGGCGGCGGTGGAGGGGGGAAAAAGCAAGAGAAAGAAAAAAAGAAATAAATATATGAAAATGAGTTCAAAAAGTGAAATTCATGGAAAGCTTCATCATCATCATCATTATGGTACGAATGGTGTGACTCATGACCTGCGGAATGGATGGATGGATGATGCCTTCTTAATGGCTTTGGCCTTCCCATCCCTTTCAGGCCCTGTCCCTCTGTATCCCTATCCTCGTTTTATTATCATTCCATTCCCGTTTGCCCCATTTCTGGGGCCCCAGTGGCCGATCCATACCATACATATGCCAGGCCCCAAAAAAAACCAGAGATAAAAGCATTTCCGAAAGCAGATAAAAGAGACAACAAAACTCCAAAGCATAATAAAATGCAGTGCAGCCAGCAGAGGGAAAAAGCAAAAGAGAACAAGCGCAAAAGCAGCGGCAACGGCAGCGGCAGCGGCACAGAGAATCTGGCATCAAAAAAGAATTGACAAAAATCGGGTTCATTTCCAGAGAGACGAGACGAGACGGAAGACAAGACACCAATAATATTGCTGAGAGCAGGGCAGAAGCAGAGGCAAAGCGGGAGAGCGAACGGCACACGGCATTAAACGGGTTTGCCAACAACAGCAACCGGTGGAAATTTGGGTGTGCAGGGGGGGAGAGGGTCGGGGCGGGGCAGGGCGGAAGAAGAACTCAACTTAAGCTGAAGCTGCAAGCTAAAGCTAAAGCCGCCGTCAAAAGCTGAGAGAGCAAAACAGCGAAGAGCGAGAGAGAGAGAGAGAGGGCAACTCTCAATATGGCTGCAAAAGAAACAGCTGTGCGGTGGCTCTTGCCAGCAGCAGCCTCAAGTCTCTCAAGCCTTGCATGTCCGACCCTGTCCAGGCATTCAAAGAGCCTCCTCCAGAAAAGTAAAGCTACATACATGTACAAACATACATATATGTATATGAATATATGTATTTACTTGATATGTATGCATGTATGTATGTACTTGAGCATAATCTTTGTCTCCATGGGACAGCCAGCAGGAAGCAAAGAACAAAACGGAGAAATATCTTATGTGGTTGTACATATGTGCATATGTATGTATACAAACTGGTTTTCTCCCTTCCCCACCCCACAGACTTTGACTTTTTTTTCTCAATGTAATCAAAAACTGCAGGCAAAAGAATGGAATGAAATGAAATATCTGGATAGAGAGAGAGAGAGAGGGGAGATGGGAGCCAGGGACAAAAGCTTGCATTTTGTTTTAAACAAAGAAAAAAGTCTGGGAACGCACACACATGCAAGCACACACAAATGTAAATATGTATATATGTATATGCATGCACATATCCATCGATCGGAGAATGAGAGATTCAAGGCAAATTCTAATTGACTCTTGACTGAAGATCAATGAAAGAGTGCAAAGAGGGATGGATGTATGGACACACCACACCACACATCACTATCACATCAATAGTTCGCCTGGGAACCAGAAACAACATTTTTGAGCCGTCGCACATATGCTGCTGCTGCTGCTTCTGCTGGAAAAGAGTATTCAAGCTCCGATGTACAATAAACTCCAAAGCTTTTGTTGTTGTTCTTGGTTCTGTCTAGTTGAACTTTCGAAATGCGCATGATCGCTGGCTGTATGTGTTGTTGTTGTGTGCTTCTGCTTTGCTCTCTTTCCCTTCTACCCGATTGCGCGACACGCTCGCTCTTCAACGATTGCCTCTCTCTGTGTCTGTGTTTGTGTGCCTCTGACTGTCTGTGTATGTTTGTTTATATGGTATGGCTGCCGTATGACAAAAAAAAAAAAAAAAAAACAACAGCAAAACAGAGACTCAAATGGAAAAATAAAACCATAATAACAAAAAAGATATTGGGAACAGCAGCAAAACAACCAAATTATTATCAAGAAAATAATAATTCACAAAGTAATTAAGTATGAATAATCCGCAAGGGCGCCACATTCCAAGCACACTCACCCACATCCGAGCACACACATACACACACATTTACTCTGATAAGACGACACTTTCCAAGGGAAAATGAGAGGACGCCTGCTTCCAATTAAAAGGGAAAGGCAATAAAAACCCTTCGTCCCCTGTTGCTCTCACTTCCACTCCCCGTACGCCATGTATCAAGGTAAACGCAAAACAGCACGGGACTCCCACTCCCACCAATGGCACTATTTGCATTGGAATCCGAACCCACACCCACACCCACACTCGCACTCGCACTCACCTTTGGCAATTCCCGTTTACGCCTGTAGATCACAACATCGCTTTCAATGTAGTCGGGCACTTCTTTGCTGCTCTTGGAGAAATTGAATACCATCGAGGTGTTCTCCGTGGAATGGCTGGAAGTGGCCGCCGTTCCTGCCGCATGATGACCAGAATGGCTGCTACTTGCGGCCGCATGGCCATGACGCAGCTTGCGTAGTGTCCACAAGGGCGAGGCTGTTGTGGCCGACGCGTCCGTTTCGCTACCACCATCCCGTATCGTATTTATCACCGTATCCAGACTAGTTATAGGCGAACCCGCACCGGAGCTGCCATCGTTGGCCAGAGCCGACGACTTTTTCATCTCATTAATGCGATTCTTTTCGATCTCGCGACTGGTCAGCTGCTGAGTCGTTCCGCTGCTATTGAATAGTGGCCGTATCACACCAATCTGTTTGGTTGTCGTTATCCCGGATCCAGATCCTAATCCCGATCCCGATCCCAGTCCCGTCTCGATGGTATTCAGCTGTTTTCTTGCGATATTACTTCCACTGGGAACGTGCGCGCTCTCGATCGTGCCAACGAATGATCGCTGGGCGCCTCCTGCCGCCGCTGTCGCCGTCGTCGTTGCTGTGCTTGTGGGGCTTAAGCTTATCGCCTGCTGCCGCGCCTATATTATCGCCATCGTGCCCATTGTTGTCGCTGCTGTCGTTGCGGTTGTTTTCGTTGGTGGTGGTGTTGTCGTCATCCCCATCGTTGCCAACATCGTGCCTGGCATTATTCTCATTCTCGTTCTCGTATGCGCAATTCGCTTCGTTGTTTGGCGCCGCCGCCGCCGCTGCTACTGTTCCCGACGCCGTCGCCGCTCTGGCCTCGCTGACTAAGCTCTCATTCACCGCCGATGCCGCCACCGCTGATTCGCCATCCGCGTCCTGCAAACTGATGCAAGCATGATGTCCCATCATGGGGCTCAACGCGCTACCGGGCGAGTCCACAACGCTGACCAGCTGCCGAGGAATTATGTCGGGATGGGAATGGGGTGTGCTGCTGCTGTCGGAGATCAATGCCGAGCGTGGCGCCTGCTTGGGGGTGGAGGCAGCAAAGCCCAGACTCTGGCCGGGTTCACGCCGGGACAGAGATGGCGGTGTGTTGGCTGAGGTGGGTGCCGTCGGTCGCTGCTCCTTGAGGATCGACTTGTAGCTGGCCACCTTGCTGGCCACACCGCCCACTCCGTTGGAGCGGTGGGTGGCGCGTGGCCGACGATTGGCACTCGCCTCGAACATCTTCAGCGTCTGCTTGACCAGATCCGGTGGCGGGCGCTCCGTGTCGTCGATGATGGAGGTGAGACGCTTGGGCGGCGCCGTATCCGTGCCACTGTGCAGTCGCTCGCGGGCGTTGTGGATCTTGTCCTCGATGGTGACACAGGTGGGCGAGGCGGCGCCCGGGGAGACAGCTTGTGCTGGTGCCGTGGCCATGGCCATGCTTGTCGTCTGGTAGCTGGCTCTTTGCGTATTCCATGGCGACTTCTCGCAGAGCAGCGCCTCCACGGAGCGAGCCTGTTTCATTACCTCGTTGCCGCGCTTAAAGTGGCGCGATCGGGTCACTCCTCCTCCTCCGTTGGTGGGCTTTGTGGGATCTTCGTTGTTCAGCGCGGATAGGGTGGAGTTATTCCATTGGTGCCCAGACTAACGGGACGCTGGACAGGCGCCTGGGCGCCCTTGATGTAGCCACCGCCAAGCATCGTTGGCTTGGCACCCAGTATCGGCGGCGGTGTGGATTTGGCCCGGTTGGAGACCACTTCGATACCGGCGTTGGCATTCATCTCCTCCTCATCGTCGTCGCGATCGAGCAGCGTGTTGAGACTGGTGGAACGCTGCAGGCGTTGCGTCTGGCTCTGTTGGTGGGATTCGCGCAGAGCTAGACTGAGGTAGCGGCACCGCAGCTTCGACACGATACCCGGGCCATAGCTCAGATCCTCGCCGGTGTCCACCAGCTCTGGCAGGGCCCCTCCGGAGGCAGCCTCTGGGTCGCCGCTGTGGCTGCTGATGCTCTTCGCGATGTGACGATGCTGGCCATTTTGTTTTGTGTTCTTTTTCATTTCTTGCATGGCGACCATTGTCGTTTTTACCGTTAATTTGGTGGGCGACAATTGTTGCTGTTGCTGGTGCTGCTGCTGTTCTTGCTGTTGTTTTATAAACTTATTGCTCTGCAATTTATCGGAAATGAGCTTTGTCTTCGAACCGTTTTTATTATCAACAAGAACCAACGGCTGTGGTACTGCTGCGGCTACCAGCAGTTCTTTCTCTTTCGCGGTGGAGCTCGTCTGATTGGGAGCCCCTTCTGAAACGGTCTGTCCAAGTTTCGTTTGCAAGTGATTTGCTGACGACGACGATGTTGGTATGCCGCTGCTGCTGGCGTCGCTAGCTGTTAATGCTCCAGTTATCGCTGCTGCCGCTGTGCCAGTTTCAACTTCACCACTGCCGCCGCCACCGCCGCGAGAGCGGCAACTCACCATTAGGTCAATTTGCTCTCCCGGCTCGCGTTCGCGTTCACTCTCTCGCTCTCGCTCCCTCTGCTCGCTCTCACGCTCTCTGAGATCCAAATTTAGAATCTCTGGCTCCTTGCTGGAGCTGCTGCTGCCGCTGGTTGCTGTTGTTGTTGTTGTTGATGGACTTCTTGTGTTAAATAAACTTGATCGCTGCTTTGGTATTGGTATTGGTATTTGTGGATTTCCAGTGGCCGTTGGCCCAAACGTTGTTTCAGCTGAAATTGAAAATGCCAACGCTGCTGACGAGTCTTTGCCTTGGTAGAGCTGCGGCTGCTGCTGTTGGGTATGATGACCTCCAATAAAAGATTTCTCAGACTTTTCCTCTGTTGGTGTAGTCTTAAGCGCTGTTTGCATTTGTATATGTGCTGTTGCTGTCGCTGCCTGGCTTACATTTCTCTTTGGCAGCGCCTTCTGTTGTGGTTGACTAGTGATCGTCGCCTCAGTCGCAGTCGGTTCTGCAAAGAAGTGGATCAAAAGAAGCTATAATCTCCATATCAATTTCGGATTCGGATTTAGCCGCTTCCTGTTCGAAAACCCACCCCTCCGCAGTGATCTGGCAGCCCTGTGCGCACACACACACCACACACATATCGATACACACCACAGGGCTGCTGCTGACTCAGGCGCAATCGATAGCTGCGCGCGGCGCGGCTAATTCGAATTCTATTGGCAATGGAATTACTGATTTTGTTTAAGATAACAAACAGCTGGCAAATGCAATTATTGTTAACCCACGCAACCAGAACACAGTTTGCAATCACAATTAATGCACAGATTGTGTAAGGCACCAGCGATCACTCACCTGCACTGGCGCCTGCTCCTGTTCCTGTTTCCCCCAAGGCCACATCCACATCGGAGGTAGATGTGGGCGAGGCGGCCGCCTGGGTGCGGGCTACATTTGTCTTGCGGCGCTGTATCAGGTCCTTTTTCCACTGCGGCATGTCCGGCAGGAAGCCCGATGTGGGGGAAAATGCACCCGACATCTCAACTGTGGCTACAGCACCCACGCCTGATCCTGTGCCAGCTTCTGCCACTAAATGCAATGAGGGCCGCTTCGGTTGGGACTCCATTCTCTGGTGACCTTAGCGCTGCAAATGGCATTATGTGCATTAGTGCATGATATTACGACGTTGACGTCCTCTCTTCTGCTGCTGCTACTGTGGCTATTGCTGCTGCTCCCTTTGTAAGACTTGACCCGGCCGCGCACCCACCAAAACTGAGACTGGAACTGCGACGGACTGTCCGTCGAGCTGGAGCTGCGCTACACTGCCCGCAGCGGAGCATAGGCCTCCTCCCATCAAGCGTGGCGAATGCTTCCCATAGGCAAGTCACTGGAAGAGAGCATCACCCTCTCTCACTCTCGAAAGAGCTGCGCTTCGGGCCGTGTGTTAGGGCATTCAAAGTTCGACCTGGCCGTCGGCTCTCGTTTTAGTTTGCTTAATTGGATTAACCGTTATTTTCTGCATTAACACAAAACAAAACGAACGAACACAACACAAGCAAAAAAATGAATAAGGTAAGAATGTAGGAGAAAAGAAGCAAAGGCGCGAGACAAGAAACCCCAATATTTCCGCTGCTTAAAAAAAAACTGCCACAAGGCAGAAGAAACGAGAAAATGGAAAACTCTTCTTTTTTGCCTAAAGGGGGGCAGCACTCCCCCTTGCCCGACAATTGTTTTCTTTTTGTGGCACGGCAGAGATGGTTGTTGTAGTTTGAATTGTTTTCTTCGGCTTTTGCATACCACTGATAAAAACTGATTATTTTTTAATTTCCCGTATCACTGGAATCGCTATCTGGTCCGCTTGTGTGTTTGTGTATAACTGTGCATTGTGGCTGTCTGCGTTCATGTGTGTGCGTGTGCGCGCGCGCTGAGCCAAAAGGGGTGCTGCTAGCCTGCTACAGCTGCAGCGGCAGAGCGAAAGAGAGAGACAGAGAGAGAGAGAGAGAGAAAGGGGCTGGAAATTGCAGACCAAGCATTAAATAAACAACCGACGACGCGCTATCGATTTTTTCAACAGAAAAAACATGAGCTGCAAGAATGCAATTACACACACACTCACATACACACACACGGATACATGCAGATGCAGGCTTTGCAAAAAAAAATTAGAAATAGAAAAAAATAGAGAGCACCTAACTCTGACATACAAAACCCTGGAAGCGGAACAAGAAATAGCACTTGACAACAACACACACAAAAAATAACTATTACGCAGGGGCCCTAGCAGAGGGTCGGGCCGGGCCTGATGCCAGGGGGAAGCCGGGCGCACTTTACACACATAAACACACAGTTATTGTTGATGAAGCAGCAGCAGCAGCAGCGGCGTGGTGGCGGTTCATGAATGAAATTTACAGTAAATAGATAGGTTTTACATTTGCCTCCACCTCTCTTCCTGTGGTTGAGCGATGCTGTCTGTTGGTGGGGCTGCTGCGGTGCTATGGTGGTTGGTTTTTTCTAGCCCGTGTATGTGTACATGCGTGTATGTATGCACATAACTATCAATAAGCTCGGTTAAATGAACTACTATTTTGCGTGAAATGTGCACTTTCTTCGTGCCCCGCACGGCACTGCACTTGTCGTCGGACTGTCACTGTATGTGTGTCTGACTGCACTTGTCTCTCCTTCTTTTTCCCTCATCAAAAATGCATGTTTTGCAGCCGAGCCAGCGAAAAATTGCATTAAGCCGCGTTCAAGACCAATACACAAACAAAAACCTATCGACTGCCAGCCGCGATAATAACGAGCTATCGTGCTATCGCAGCGATATTAAGAGGGCTGCCAACATACTCCAAAGTGGCAACGCTGGCACCAGCTGACTAAGATATTGCCCGAATTGAATAAACAAAAGTGGGGACATGAGCATAAACTGGATAAAGATTACCGAACGGTAAATAGAAACCAAACTGAGCTGATCTCCGTCGATTCATATTACTTTTATCGACTTAATCAGGGCCCGGGAGGGCATAAAAATCATCAACGCCCTGCCATACGACACCTTCAACACGGTACTCTGGTACACCCATCGCCAGATGAGCCCCAGCGCAACGGCTACTGCCCCGACGAGCACCGTGGGCACTAGCGTAACCACCACGGAGCGGCCCGACAGCAGTGCCGAGGACACACCCACCAGCAGCAATGAGCCGGAGTACACGCTGGAGGAGCTGGAGCGGCTGGTGGGCGTGCCGCGTGCCGACTTTTTGCTGCTTATCAAAACATTCTCATACATCCTGCGACGCATCTCCACGTTCATCATTAAGCCGAGTCTTCTGCAGCGCGAGCTGCGCGAAAAGCTCCAGCTGGAGGACGAGGCCAAAATCGATGCCATTCTGCGGCTGTGGGTGCGCGAGGCAACGCCGATCATGGAGAATCTGGCCAGCCCGCGATACGAGTCAAATGTGGTCGAAGACGTGGCCTGGAAGCTGCACGTAGAGGTCTCCTCGCATTGCCAGCAACGCGACAGGACGCCAATAGGCGTGCTGCAGTTGCGAACAGCAGCTGGAGAGGACATTAGTTCAGAGATGACACACCCAGAGCTATTGCAGCTCTACAATCAGTTTGAACAGATTCAAGCCGAGCTAGATGCCACGCTTGCTATGACGGAAACAGCTCCTGCTCCAGCTTCAGCTCCATCTTCAGATGCAGCCAGTGGCAGTGGCACTGGCAGTAGCACTGGCAGTGGCAGTGTAAAGTAAGAGATCATTCCGTTTGCCAGTTTATCTGTTATTTCCTATTATATGGCTATGCCTTGTAGGACTAAGAAAACTTCCAAATTGCAATAGTATCTTCCTATTTATAAAAAAAATATGCTTTAAACTCGATAATGTACGCGTAGGCTTGTAGCTGGGGGTATTTTTTGTCCGCCGAAAGGTAGGCACTGCCTGATGAGCGGCGAATGCCAAATGCTCTGTAAGAGGTTGTCAGAGAGGGCCATGAGATGAAGAGAGGGTCATGGAGAGGTCATGGTTTCTCAACGAACTGAGCGGGGTTCGAAGTCGAAATTCGGTGAGGGGGAACCTATAAGTAGAGGTCAGAGGGACGACATTAGTCAAAATCGGCTTGATTTTGGTGCCAAGAAGAGACGAAAATTAAGTATCTGTAATACCAGTGGAAAAAAAAAGAAAGAAAGGTGGAAAAAATTGTGCAAAAGCCAAAACCGGCAAAGTGCGTCGGAAGAAAAGGATACAGAGGTCACCGCTTGGGGTAAGAGTAGTTGAGATGCCATGGAAAGGGCGTAGTAATGATGGTGGGGCATTTCAGGCCAGAAGTTGGAGGGGGCGCGTCTTCCACGACCAGCTGAAGCGGAATTCGCCGGAGCTTTGGGCGTCGCATGCGAGCAGAGGGTCGAGCAAAGGAAAGGCGAAGCAGTGCCCGGCAGAAAGCGGCCGCTTCAACTCGTCTAACGCTCCGGACGCGAGTGAGCTCGTGCGGGAGGGGAAGCGAAAGCAGCAACAAAGCGCCCATCACGTTCGAATAATTTCTTCAAGATCGTTCACAATCAAAAAGAAAAATGTTCATCAAAATCTGGTCGCCGTATATGTTACATTAAAGAAAGAAACAGCGTTCATCATTACATGAAAACACAAAGCGGCTGCATGTGCTTTAAGCTGGTGTTCACCAACTATCCTCTCTCTTCTATCAAGCTCTTTCTCTCACTGCAATCTCCCTTTTCTTTTCCTTGTCCGTTCCCCACCTTCCTTTTTCCCTTGAGCGCAAGCGCCAACGCACCGGTACTCGGCAAGTACCGGTGATAGCAAAAGAAAGAGAAAATAAAGAAATTCCCTCACGCAAAAGGGGTCTTGTACAGTTTAAAAAGGCGGTACTTGGCACAACAAGACCAAGGTAGGGTGGGCGTCAGTGGCTCCTCATGACCAGCAGAGGAGTCGGTTCGTTGTCCGTTACCAAATGCAGTTGTCGTCTTTTGTTTTAGGTGTTGTACTTTGTCCGGTGTTAGTTGGCTCTGTTTAGACACGCATTAATATTAAAGTAATTATACGTGGGCTTCAGCTAGAGGAACTGAAAGAACACCACACTCGTGGCCGACGAGCCAGTAGGGAACCATCTAGCCTACTCCGTGGTTGCACGTTACAATTATAATTATTTTTGGCGCCCAACGTGGGGCCACACTTTTGGGTAGGAATTAAAAATTTTTACTTAGTGGTGTGGTTCACGAACAATGGCCTAAAACAAACTTTTAAAATCTTTCCTTCCAATTTTCCAGTTGTCGGCGTATATTTGATTATCTTCGGATAAGATTTAGGAAACGGTCTGCAAGTTTTCCGATGTCTTGAAGGAGATGATATAGATGAGACCCAAATCACGTCCGCTGTTATTCAGTTCTCATCCGAGTCGTAGGAATACCGGTAAAAATAAAACCCCAGGGCATTTTTCCGGGCCATGATTCGATAGGTTCTGAGTGAATCTCACTCCTTTCCGTACAAAGAGCCTGACTGTTGGATGCTTAGAAATACCACTAGAATAGCGTTAAGACGTTGTCTGTGGTCCTTGTCAATGCAGTTTAAGCTCAATGTACTACTCATCTTTTTATGCTTGAGGGGCGAGAGGGCAAATCAGCCGTTTGGATTTACAGGGGCTGCATTCGGCTGGAAAGCATCTCTGACTACGGCTGATGTCATCAAGTACCTCAGCACTCTTAACTGTTTTGGCAACTCGGGACAGCTGCTAGTGTGAGCGAAGCAGTAGACGCATTTGGACGCAGGTGGGCAGAATTTATATTCTCCCCTGCCCACGGCTTAGGTGTTCCGATTTGCCATGATACATTTTCCTCTTTAGCTGTATTTGGTGTAATCAATTCGGATAACAAAGGGAGGCCCTGCAGGGAGCTGAGCTAACAAGGAGATCAAACATTTAGGAATTTTATTATATATTTTCTTGTGGGAACTTTTAAGGTCGAGAACTTCATGTGTTTATCGTTGTGTGTTTTCATTTATTTTATTTTTTTTATTATTTATTTAATCAATATTCAACTTTTAATTCACTTTTAAGTTGGTTTCAATATATGTATATTTTTTAGTTAAGCATTTCTTCTGAGTTTAGCATAGAATTGTAGTATAGGTGTGTAAAGATGGGATTGAATCGGTCTGATGATGAAGCGGCAGGCCCTTCTACTGCTTGTTGCAAGTTGTGCAAGATCCAAATAGACCCCGAAGACAGATATAAAACCCCATGTCAACATGAGTTCCACAAATCATGCATGCGAACGTACCTCACGACCCAATCGACCTGCCCAGTTTGAAATGCGGCTTGTCTTGCAACTCCAACGACGGCTCTGGCTCCTCTGGTTCATGGCAAAACCATGCAGCAGACAAGACAAGTTCTTGCGGCAGGTAGCATTCAATCCCAAGAGGGATCGGAGGGTCAAGAGTATAGGTCCAATCAAGTGTCAGGGGAGATGGCTGCGGCCATAAAAAGCATGCAGAGTGAACTTCTTACGAATTTAACGGAGAAGATGGCTCAAATGATAAGCACCACTGTGGAAGCTCGCATAGCCTCCCATGCGCAAACTCCGCAGCCATCACTAGGGAGTCGTGATAGAAACACTCCATTGAATCAGCTGCTAGAAATTCCCGAGGGAAACCAGGATGCACATTTTAGCTTCCAACCTCGGCATTCTCCTTCGAGATCCGCAGTCTCTGACTTAGCTCAAAGGCCTGATAAGGTGGGCCACATAATGAACAATTGGAAGCTTCGCTTTTCGGGAGCATCAGACTCCTTGAGCGTGGACTCATTTATTTACCGAGTTGAGGCCCTTACCCACAAGGCAGCTGGCTCGGCGCGGTGGCTGGAGCTGTGCGAGGCATTGAGGCAGCAGTTCAGAGATAGCCGGACAGACGTGGACATCAGACAGATGATTCGCGATAGGAAGCAGAGAGAAAAAGAGACGTTCGAGGTATTTTTCGATGCAATCCAAAGGCTTACCGACAAATTAGAGCAGCCTCTTTCAGATAAAACTTTGGTCGAAATCGTTCGTCGGAATTTGCGGCCGGGGATACAACATGAGATCCTGAATAAGAAAATAGACCCAATTGAAGTATTGCGAGACATATGTAGGAGACGGGAATGTTTTTTGGCAGAAGTGTTTGGCTACCAGAAACCTGCTCCATTTCGAAAGCAAATCTCGGAGCTGGTGGAGGATGCTTTAGGAGAAGATGCGGAAGAGTTTTCGGAGTCGGAGTTTGGGGAGGAAATAGCAGCAGTGTCCTTGGTTTGTTGGAATTGTCGGAAGGAGGGACACCGATACCATGACTGCGTAGCCAAACGGAAAGTATTCTGTTTCGGTTGCGGAGCGCCCAATACGTACAAGCCGTCGTGCAAGGAATGTCAAAAAAACATCAAGGAGAACTCGGCAGATTCTCGTCGGCTGACCGGTGTTCCGCAAAGGGGGTCGGCGAGACAGGACCAGACTTAGCAAGAGGCAAGCTGCTAGAAGTGTGTCATGGGGGTCTTAGAGAGTTAGAGCCACCGATGGCAGTATGGCACACGAGGTTGGCCGAGATTGAGAAGATGGCAACCCCAGTGGAAATTGTTAAGTCAAGGAGGTTGACCAGAAATGCGCGGCGGATAAAGGCCCACTTGAAGTCTCTAAAAACCATAAATGAGATAAGGAAAAAGGAAGGAGATAAGAGGCCTTATGCCGAGGTTAAGTTAATGGATAGAACTATAATAGGATTGTTAGACACCGGCGCCGAAATGAGTTGCGTGGGGGGTCAATTAGCTAAGGAAATAGTATGTAGTAAGAAGCCATTCAAAGTATTGTCGGCCAATGCTTTCACTGCAGATGGAAAAAGCAGCAAATATTAGGCAAATTAACAACTAAGATAGAATATCGCGGGGAAACTAAGAGTATAGAGCTATTTATAATTCCTAACTTAAGCCAAGATTTATACTTAGGCATAGATTTTTGGTCACGCTTTAATTTATTACCGTCCGAATGGGAGATTTCTGCAATTTCTGAGGGTGCGGAGGTTCATACCCTTACCTCTGCTCAGGAGTCGG
Source organism: Drosophila algonquin (assembly GCA_035041765.1). NCBI lineage: Eukaryota > Metazoa > Arthropoda > Insecta > Diptera > Drosophilidae > Drosophila > Drosophila algonquin. Next base: position 3,913,454 of record JAWNKY010000209.1, on the reverse strand, counting down.
CGTTGAACCAAGTGATTTCGCTATTTCCATCGTTCGCTGTGTCGGGTCTGGGAAAGACAGAGATGATTTCGCATTCCATAGACGTGGGAAATGCTAAGCCCATAAAGCAGAGGCATTTCTCAGTCTCACCGGCTGTTGAGAAACTTCTATACAGCGAGGTCGATAGGATGCTGAAGTTAGGGGTGATTGAGGAGTCAGGAAGCGCTTGGTCTTCTCCGGTGGTTCTGGTGCAAAAGCCAGGAAAAGCCCGGCTCTGTCTAGACAGTCGGAAAGTAAATGCGGTGACAGAGAAAGATGCGTATCCGTTGCCCCAAATTGAGGGAATCTTGAGTAGATTGCCTAAGGCGGAATATGTAACCAGCCTAGATTTAAAAGATGCATTTTTGCAAATACCTTTGGAGAGGGCGTCAAGGGACAAAACGGCATTTACTATACCAGGGAGGCCGCTATACCAATACAAGGTCATGCCCTTCGGCTTGTGCAACGCCTCGCAAACAATGTCCAGGCTCATGGACAACCCGCTACCCGCTACTCTCCGGAATCAGGTGTTTTTCTATTTAGATGACCTGTTGGTCATCTCTGATACGTTTCCCTCGCATCTGGAGGTGTTGCGTTCGGTGGCAGATCACATTCGTTGCGCAGGGCTGACCATAAATATAGAGAAGAGCAAGTTCTGTAGAAGATCGGTGAAATATCTTGGGCACATAATTGGAGATGGAGGTATTCGAACAGATCCGGAAAAAATCTCCGCCATTACTAGGTGTCCGCTCCCAAAAACACTTCGAGCGCTGAGGAGTTTCCTGGGAATGGCCGGATGGTATAGGAAATTCATCCATGACTACGCATCGTTATCCGCCCCTTTAACAGACTTGCTGAACCAGAAGAAGAAATTTACCATGTCCCAGGAAGGCATAGAGGCTTTCGATTGAAAGAAACAATGTGCAAGGCTCCAGTTTTGAGAAGCCCTGACTTTGGGAAGCCTTTCTTTATACATTGCGATGCGAGCAACACGGGAGTGGGTGGTGTGCTGGTCCAAAAGACGGAGAAAGGGGATGAGATGCCGATTGCCTTCGTGTCTAAGAAACTGAATAAAGCCCAGCGCAACTATGCCGTAACCGAGCTAGAGTGCCTGGCGGCTTTAGTATGCATAAAAAAGTTCAGAGCGTGTGTCGAAGGTCATCAATTCACCGTGATTACGGATCATGCATCATTAAAGTGGTTGATGTCCCAAAATGATCTGCATTCGAGGTTGGCTCGGTGGGCACTCAAGTTGCAAGGCTTTCAGTTTAGCATCGATCATCGAAAGGGGACACAGAATGTAGTTCCAGATGCGTTATCAAGGGTACACCAAGATGAGATTGCAGCAGTAGATAAAAGTAATGGGCTCCTGGTTGATCTAGATTCCCCTCACTTCAGAGATGAAGGATATCTCGAACTAGTCGATCGAACTGTCGATCGAACGATTCCGAGGCGGAAACGAATATAGTAGGATGTAGTCGAATATAGAAACACAATGTTACACATTTTACAGTACACTTTAATGGTTGTTGCCGCATGCTTTTCTTTGCTTTTTCTGTTTTGTTCATTTTACGAGTTTTCGCGATTTTCATTTGATCATACATATATGTTATTCTACTGATAAACATTACAAATTATTACAATGATATATATTTTATATATGTCTATATTGTATGTATGTATATGCATATGTATGTATTTCGTGTGCGAGTATACATGTATACTAGTCGGCTTTAGGCTTTAGGTTAGTACAAAGGTGTGTTCTTGGATGTAGGATAGTACTATATGTATATCTATGTATATTTCGGATATTCATGCATTATACAGACTTTTCAGTTGTTTCATTTTTGTATGGGGTATGGTATGTATTGGGGGGTGGTTCCTCCTTTCGTTGTTTCTTCTGTATCTTTTTCCTTGCACTAATCTAGAAGCAAAACTATTATTGATTTCTATTGCACCGCTTCCTCTGTCTCACAGTTTTTCTCTCGGTTAAACATTTCAACTAACTTTTCGTCTTGTTTTCTATTTTATTTATTTATTTATTCGGACAAATAAATAAAGTACAAAAATGTATGCGAAATTATTTGGACTACAGTTTTCCTATTAGTTTATGTATTTATTAGCTTTTTTCTTTATTATTCTTTTTCTATTGGTATAACAGTCGCGGGTTGTTTCTGTTCTGTATGGGTTCTGTTCGATTAGGCTTTGGCACCGGCTATCTGCTAATAGCCCTCCCTCTATAAGGTTGGGTACTATCATACTATTTTTGTTTTTCCTCCCCTCCCCCTCCTGGCTATACTCTACAGTTTTTCGTGGGATTCTTTTGTTGGTAAATGATTATCGCCGTACAAAATGCGTTGGTCATTCGTTATTCGTGTTGTGCTGCATCCGTAACCACATCGATTTCTGTTTTTTCTCCTACTTTCTGTTTCCCTAAACATCGGTGTTTTAAATTACGTTTATTTCTTTTGATTGATGGGTCTGATGGGTCCATTCTATGGTTAGGTGTGTGCCAAATTCAAAATGAGTATAAAGAATATTTGTTGTTTTTTTTTTTTAAATAAAATATAATTTTAAAACAAAAAAACTATAAGTAGCACATAGTACATACACATAAGAAATTACAATACACTCATTTACAAATGTTTTATAAAATTGTACAAATAATATTAAACAAAACAAAAAAATTGAAAAATAAAAAACTATACACTTATGTAATGTTGAAAAAACAAATTTTCTTTTAAAAACTATGTAACTCAATTAATTATTGCATTATGTATCATATCTGTGTGTCTCTGTTTTTATGGTTTTTCTTTTTGTTTTTGTTGCTGTTTTGTTTGTTGTGTTTTGTGCGGTCTATAGTTTAGTTTTTAGTTTCGTTTATGATCTAGTATTAGGCATATTGTTTATCCAGTATCTATATAGGTCTTTATATCGTATTTTGTATGCTTGTATGTATATATTATAAAAAAAAAAAAACCGTAAAACATTTAGCGCTTTGCTCGTCACAATACATACATTATACTGATATATATTCACTAACATTAGGTGTACAAAAAAAAAAAAATTGGAAGATAGATACATATACAAATATCAAATTGTGGCTAGCGTAAAAATACAATCTGTATGCTTCCATTCCATTCCTTCTGGTTGTTGAAGCAGCAATACGATTACAATTACATATATTAGATATAGATGTTTTAGTACATATACATATAGTATATAGTAGGTATATATATATATATATATATATATATATGTATATAAAATGTATAAATTGATGCGTGTTTGGCGAGATTGCTGCATTCCCATTCGATAGATCCGTTGTAGATCGGTGTAAAGTAGTGTAGTACATATGTATATATATATTGTATATCCAAGTATTAATATCAAGCGTTGATCATACATTCCAATCCATTCCATTCCATTCCACTCCACTCCTCTTTTCTCTTCCTTTTCATCTCTTAAGTAAATAATAATGTACGATAGTTTTGCCACATGATGGTTGGGTTGGGTTGGGTTCGATTCGGTTAGGTTCTCTTCTGTTTCGATTGAGTTCTTGCGGGCCTGTCTACATCCTACATTCCCGACTCGGCAATGCCCTCGTCATCTGTAAGAATGCCATCATTTTGGATGAGAAACATTCATTTAAAATCATCCATAAGCACATAGCTGACATGCATGTTAGATAATAACAAAAAAAAAAAAAATACATAAAATATATTCACATAAATGTAGAAAAAAACGCAAAAAGTCATGCAAAAATAAATGAATGGCAGGCAGCACAGAAAACATACGAGTAACACAAATAGTTGTCTCTCCATTCCATGGATACTGTGTGTGTGTGTTTGTCTACAAACCCATGAATGGATTGGCATAGATAATGCCGCCGCCGGCCTCTGCGCCAATGGAGCCGCTGCCACAGCCACCGCCACCACCACCACCGCCACCGCCATTGCCGCAGCCATTGCCACCACCATTGCCACCCATGGCTGATCCAGGACCAGCTCCAGCTCCAGCACCAAGCAGTATGCCATGATGCAGAGAGGTCTTGCAGAGCTTCGTTGTGGCATAATTGGAATCGGCATCGCCCATCAGTGTGGCAATGTCATCGTCATCCCCATTGCGGGTATTGCAGCTGCTGCCCAGCAATTGATCGTAGCAGCTGACATCGGTGCTGATCACATCTACCTCGATGTCATCGTCATCTTTCTCGAGGCTGTTCCGATTGCTGCCACCCAGGGAAGAGTGCAGGGCATGGGAGTCTTCGTAGCTGCCGCCGCCACTGTCATCGTTGGCGTTATTCGATTTGGCATCGATGTGCGTCTCGAATTCGTCGTGCATATATAGCTCAACGTCCTCTTCATCCTGGTCCTCATCCACGTTGAGCTCTTCTTCCTCCTCTTCATCATCATCCTCATCGTCCTCTTCCTCCTCCTCTTCATCGAGCTCTAGCTGTGGCACCAATTCACCCTCTTCGCCCACCTCCACGCCCAGCTCCACTTCGAGCAGAGAGCGACGTCGCACAAAGACCTCATCGTCCTGTGGATGCTGTGTATGCTGTGTATGTTGTGGATGCTGTTGCGGCATGATCATCACATCTTCTTCGGCAAAACTGAGACGAACATTGGCGCGACTGGCACGATTGCTGCCGGTACCACTGCCACCGCCACCATTGGAGATATGCTCATGGCTGAGACTGTTCTTGATATCACAGGACGAAGAGCTGAACGTGATCAGCTGTGATTTGCGTCTATGCTGGAGCGTATTATAGCCATTCCCATGCCCCCCACCCATGGTTGTGCACGATGGAGGCTGAGGCTGATGCAGCTGATGTTGCTGATGTTTGTTGGAGTCGATGATATCGAGATTACTCTTGCTGTCCTTGCAGATCATCGAACTGGGTTTGTTGTCAACCAGAACGATAACCACAGAGTTGTTGTTATCGCTCTGATTGACAACCGAATGTCATCTGTCCGGACCATCTGTCAGGTTATTGCCAGCCCCACCGCCAAAGGAGCTCATCGATGTGGTTGTGGGCAGATTGAGACTCTTGTGGCCAATGAAGCTGCTGGTTAGCGGCTGCTGATCGTCATGCAGTATGGCCGCGTTCTCATCATCGATGGCCTCCGCCTCGGCCTGTTGCAGCTCGTGATGCGACAGATGACCCTCAATGGTGGCCACCACATCTCCGTTCTCATCCAGCTGCACCACTTGTTGTCCTTTATTGTTGTTTGTTTTTTTTTCGTTTGTTTGCAGCAATGAATGGGAAGAGAGGGTTAAGTTAGTCATTTAGTTAGCCCATCACCAATAGGTCTGTAGGGGTATACAAATCTACACTAAATATTTAAAAAAATATATATATAAAACACAAGTTTCAGGCTCCATCGATCCGATCCCATGATGTCCTTGGGTGTGTCCCCAAAAGGGAGTGTTTTTTTTTGTTCGGTGGGTGGGTGTTAGTCAATTTTGTGTGCGCGCGCGCTAGCGAGAACTGGATGAAGCGTACGGATATGGGGATAGAGGGCGATGATCGTCACATACCTTCATAGCCCTCGTTGTCGTGCATCTCTCGTGCAGGACCCACAATGTTCTCCTTGCCCTCGAGTACCGCCAGCAGGCACTGATGAATGCAAATGTACTGCTGTTCCGTTTGGACCATCCAAACGCGCTCTAAATAGGAATGATACAGATTATAGGTTGAAATACACATATGAGACAATCGACAATTGGCAACAAAATGTACAGCTTTGGAGAATGTGGAAGATAACTTTTCAAGTACAGATTCTATGAGAGTTTAAAACAATTCGATTTGGATCCTACACTATGATTGTCCTACTAGTGTATGCTACACTATACGCCAACTGATTGCAGGGCTATCTAGAGACCTAGAGCAAAGGTAGCTAGAGATCCATCTCAGGAGATTGGGCGGGAACCCTAGTAGGTCGAGCTTTTGTGCTAGGAGGGAATGGTTTACAGAATCGAACGCTTTACTAAAATCGGCGTAAACAACATCCGTCTGCAAATTACCTTGAAAGCCTTTTATTATAAAGGAGGTAAACTCCAATAAATTTGTAGTGGTTGATCTCCGCCTTATAAATCCATGTTGAGATGGAGATATAAGTGATCTGAACACTTTAGGAATAGCGGATAACTTAGATATACCTCTATAGTTCATTGCGTCAGACTTGCTACCTTTCTTATGGAGAGGAATTATAAAAGACTCCTTCCATATCGGGGGAAAGCATGAAGAATTTATAGATAGGTTGAATAGTTTAAGCAAAGGCCCACACAGACACTCGGCACAGTACCTGAGTACACAGCCGGGAACTCCGTCCGGACCCGGTGAGAACACCGGCTTTACTGTTCGTAGATCATGAAGCAACGAGCTTTCATTTACCAAAGGACTGAAAATGCCGTTCGACTTCGGTAAACCGTATGGATACGGCTGACCAGAGTAAACGTCCTGCGAATAGGTAGTTTGGAAAAAACGGGCAAAAAGATCGGCAATTGCCTGATCATTATCTGCCGACGTATTAAGGAAGGATAGCGAGGATGGGTGTGCGGACGTTCCACGCTTACTGTTTACGAAGCTGTAGAACTGTTTGGGGTCCTTAGAAAAACGTATCCTGCATCGAGATAGGTAATTCTGATAGCATTGAGCGTTAAGAACTGAAAAGTTTGACCGAGCTATTACATAATGAGAAGGATAACTCCTTGGTAAGCCAAGGGGGTTTTCTTGATCTAATCGGATAGGAAAGTGGGACACAAGAGACAAAAAGTGAGTCCAGTGCATCATAGAAAATGTTTGTGCCTGTCGTAACATCACTGCACAAATATAAAGCGGACCAATCAAAATCCCTAATGAGGTTATTAAGCTTCGTAAACTCGGCTTTACGGAAGCAGCGGACACATTGGGGTAGTCTACCCGACCGATCCAGTACAGTTCGTCCTAGGTCGAGCGACACTTCGAAAGTACGATGGTAGGCATCTTCAGGTATAGAGAGCGGGTGGACTCGAGTTAACAACGCTAAGGCACAGATCAAGAAATCGACCCAAGGAGTTTTTAACATGGTTAACTTGAGACAGAGACAGGTCAATCAAGCCGTCAACAAAGTCATGACGTGCCATGGGTACCAGGCTATTAGACTCATTTGCCGAAGACCAAACAATTCCTGGCCAGTTGAAGTCACCAAGAACTATCATGTGATATTTGTCAGATAGCGGGGAAGAAATAGCGGTTAAGGCGGACAAATGCTGACCTCCGAAGAAGGTGGAATATATGAACAAGTTATAAAAACTGAGAAAGCCGGAAGAATCAGTCTTACAAACAGAAATTCCAGTTCCTGCTGGATCTGGACTGTGAAAAGTTCCGACGTGAAGTTTGAGTCCACAGCAATCAGAACCCCTCCTGCACGTCGAGACGAACGATCCTTTCTATAAGTTGTGTACCGACCTGCCAAAACTTCGGAACTAAGAATGTCCGGCTTTAACCAGGTTTCGGTAAACACAATAACGTGGGATGCAAATGCGACACTATCCTGGAAAAGAATGCTGAGCTTACTACGCAAGCCTCGAACATTCTGATAGGTCACTAAAAGAGAGTTTGTTAGTTTTTTGGAGGGGTTGAGGTAGAGCGGGAAGATGACGAAGGAGCATGATGTCACGACATTCAATCATTGAATTATTAAATAATGTACAATATACATATACATATCTGCAAGTTCTTGTAAATTCCATAGTTCCATTGAACATGAAACGAAACATTCTCATTTTTTGCTAAACATTTTGTTGCAGCAATAATGCACATAGACGACGCACCCTTGCGCATGGCATAGACAATGCCAAAGATGTCCACATAGTCGGAGGTATTGATCTGCTGGAGTATGCGATCCAGTGTGATGAAGGTGCCCGATCGACCAACGCCAGCACTGCAATGGACCACAATCGGACGCTGTTCGGCCCCGATCCGATCACGGAAGGCGCGCACAAAACGCACCAGCGTTTGGGGAGGATTTGGCACCCCAAAGTCGGGCCAAGTTGTAAAGTGGAAGTGCCTCAAAATGCGCTGCTCGCTGCCCTGTAAACAGACAAAAAAAACAGGTGTGTAGAATCGATACAGATAAAGATAAGGATGAGAAGAAAAGTTCAATTCGATCAATGTTCTTACTCTGCACAGCATAAACTCTGTCATCACCCAGTCGGCATAGTGACTGTCGTTCAGTATCTGGACCTTGATGTCACCGTAGAAGACCGGCACTGTGTCGTTGGGCCAGTACTGATCGCACTTCTCCCTGCCCTTCTCGAAGCATCGTGTCAGCATTACGATCGCCCGCGAGTTGCTCTCCCAGCACATGCGCCAGAAGTCGTCACGCGTCGAGTGCAGAGGTCCCTGGGTGACAATAAACTCACGCGGCGAATTGTGGCCGGGCACATAGTTGGCATTGATGTAGTCGGAGCCCTCGTCATCGTCCACCGGCTGGAGCTTGAAGCGAGAGTGATCGTAGGGCAGGATGTTGGTGAATCGATTCTTGGGACGATTGCAGGGCAAATCCGCAAAAGTGCAGGGCTGGTCGCGACCCACATGCTTCAGTTCCTCGAACTCTTCGCTGAAACGAAAGTCCGAGTCGGCGGACATCAGGCGATAGTGTTCCGCAAAGTTCTTGATCAGAATGGGACGATTCTGTTCGATAACGCTATCCGGCAGGGACATGTTGTCGTTGGCCCGCGAGTCTTTGGTGGTCTTGCGACAATTGTTGCGCCGTCGCTTGTAGAACATCAATGTCACAAGCAGCACCAAAATAATGGTCAGTGGCACCGTGATGGCCACAATCAATGAGGTGTTGTCTTGATCTAAAGGTGAAACAACAATAAAATCCTGGGATTAGTGCGAGATTCTGAGAGAGTGAGGCGGCATGAAACGAGGAGAAATCCAGCTGAGGACTGCGGCAAATTTCAGTTATAAATATTTAAAAAAACAAAGCAAAACATCATTATCCATTCATAAGACACTTTCATCTAAGAAAAACCAGAACTAAGATGCTAGTATCAACCGAAGGGCGCTGCTGTTTGACGTGTAACACGGTAAAGCAGGGGACATAGGTTCACAAAACTGTAGAGGCATTCTAGGCGCTCTTAGGCTGAGCCGATGGGCGCTGCTGCACGTACACAGCAAAGTAAGTAGGAACTAAATCGCATTCACAATAAGAAGCCAAGCACTTGGCTTAGCAATCTTCAATCATGGCTTCAATCATCATAGATCTATTCTAAGGTCTATGCAATTGACAAATTCTAATAAAAAACTAAAGTTTCACCTAAAAACAACTAATATTCAATCGCTTACCCGGAGAGCTTAGCAGTTCTATCAACGTAGAACAGGCAAACGCAAGACATGGTTAAGATACACAACAAGAGATGGATTAAAGAATAGTGCGCCACAAAGGGGCTGGGTGAGAGAGGACTCTTACCTGTCTGAATGGGGAAACTATAGGCAGTGTCGGTGAATTTGTCGGGTCCCGTGAAGGCTCGCACTTTGACGCGATATGTGGTGCCAGACTTCAGGGGTCCGTTGCAGTAGCCAATCTTGTGATTGTCACAGTTCTCGGTGCCAATGGTGAAATCCTCCACCGATCGATTCTCAAATGGATAGTACGGATCGATGGCCTGATAGGGCAGCCACACGCTATACGACTGAACGTCATGCCAGCTGGGCATCTCCAGCCCAGAGGCATTCTTGGCATCATCCTCGGCCACAATGATCGTGTACATGCGCACCTGCCCGTTCTGATCGGAGAAGTAGTTCTTGCGGAAACGGATCTGTATCGTGGAGGAGCTGCGATACACTTCCGTGGGTACCACCTGGGTGGCGGGTCGTGGTGGCGCCAATATGGGCATCGTTTGCCTGTACTCCCGTTCCGGACCGAAGCCAATTGCCGTCTTGGCCTGTATCTTGAAGACATACGTCTCGCCGGGCTTGAGATTCTTGATCACACCGATGGACTCCTCGGAGTCAAAGTCCTGCATGCCGGCATCGGTCAGATTGTTGACATTCGTGTACGCAATCGAGAACTGTCGGATCACGCCATTAGCCTCGCTGGACGGCAGCGACCACTCGAAATTTATCTCGCTGGGCTGGACATCTGTCGGATGGAAACGCTCTACTCGTCCGGGCACCGCCTCGTTGGTGGTGAAGCTCGCCGAGAGCGGGGAACTGCTGCGCAGCACCGACGACTCTGTCCCCGAACGCACCACCACCGTGAAGGTGTAGTTCCGATGTGGACGCAGATCGCTGATCGTGATCTCGTTCCGTATGGTCATGTTCTGGGCCAACAGATTATCGGCCGTGAGGTAGGCAATATCGAAATCATTGTACTCGCCCTTGGGCAGGTCCCAGCGCAGCGAGATCTCTGTGTCCGTGATATTGGTCGCATGCAGCTGAGTGATGGGCTCCGGATAGAGGCGATCCTGCCGCTGAATGGGCAGACTGGCCACACCACCGCTTACCGTCCACACGGTGATGTTGTACAGGCGTCCCGGCACTAAACCTGTGAACGTAACCTTTCGGTCCGTGTCATTGGCCAGCTTCTCCTTGTCCTTGATCTCGGCATCGCCCAGCGAGAAGCGATAGATGTCAAACTTCGATGAGGATTGCGGTGTGGGCGTATAGCTCAGGGTGATTGTCTCCCGTTCGTCCTCCTTCTCGCCATTGGCCACCACCACATCAGACTGGATGAGCGGCATTGTGCGCGGATAGAGGCTGGTGATGCCCGAAAGGATACCATACGATGTTGTCTGTATATCAAACTTGTACTGAACGCCCGGCATCAGTTCGCCAATGAGCACTCGCACTGTTGACAGATCGTCAGCTGTGGGAGAGAGATTATTATTATTTCTCTTAGAGATTGGGATCACAAAAATGAAACACCGAAAAACCCTTACCCGATTTATTCTCGGATACATTTTTGGTCTGGACACGACCGGGATTATCGCTGGGCCACCATTTCAGTATGTACGACTCCACTCGTCCCTCCGGCTTGGGCCACTCCAGCGTTATGTTGCGCGAGTCCACCAGTTGGATGATATTCGATACGGGATTTGGGGGCACTGTGGTGTTGACCTCCTGCGGCACAGGACTCTCAACGCCAAAGCTTACGGTGTTCACCTGAATGGTGTACTTCTCGCCCTTGGTCATGTCGGTGATGTCCGCCTCCGTTGAACGGACACTGGGCAGACGCACCCACTGCTGTTCGCTGTCCGTCCGATACCGTATCGAGTACTCTGTGAATTCTCCGCTCTCTGGGGGCGACCAATGGACCAAAACGGAATTGCTGCGCACCGTTTCGATGGTCATGTTGCGTGGTGGATTGGGATCTACGGATATACGGGCATATTCAGGGATTAGTATTCAGAGGGGAAGCAAAGGGAAGCAAAGTACTTACAAACAGCCTGGAAGTAGGCATGCGGTTCACTTCTCAGCTCATGACTGACGGCAAAGACCTTCAGTTCGTAGCCCGCTCCCGGCTGTAGATTCTTGATCACCAGCCGCGACTCCTTGGTGATGAGTGTGCGCACCTCGCTTGTGCCATTCCTCGAGTACAGGACCTCGTATTGCTCCTGCTTTGAGTTGACATCGCTTTTCCAACTGATGTTCAGGCCCATGCGAATGCTCTTCAGATCCTCAATGATGGGCGATGAGGGTCGTGTGACCACAAAGATGCTTGTCTCATTCGATTCCATCTTCTTGGAGACGGCCTGAACGGACAGAGAGTAATTCCGGCCGGGCAGGAGGCTCTCCAAGGTGAAGCGTGTCCGATCTGTGGTCAGGGTGCTGGTGTCGCCATTAAATGTCTCCAGTTCGTGGTAGCTACACGGTAGAGATTGATGATTGAGAGATTGATAGATTGATAGATTGAGAGAGAAAGATGATTACTCACACAATGCGATATTCATCCTGTGTACTGGCCGGATCTGCCTCCCAGGTGATTACCATTGTGTTGGTCTTGTCATCGTTGATGCTTCGCAGATTCCTTACCGGCAACGGACGCAGAGTCACATCGCCCGTGGCTGGCCATGAGGTCACCTTGCCGGACACCGTCTTCACAATCACATTGAACGTCTTGCCGGGATCGGCAATGTCCTTAAAGTCAAAGTACGCGATCGGTTCGTTGCTGCGTGTCACCGTCGACTGGCGTCGGGTGGTGGCCACCGACACCTGATACTTGTCGAACTCTGATATCCCCTTGGGCGCCTCCCACAGTACCCGGAACGAATTGGAGGTGATAAAGTCCCGGTCAAAGGTTACGTTCAGCGGTCGCAACGGCACTGTTCGATATTGGGCTGTCGTCGGCAACGATATCTCATCCTCGGACATTGTCTGAACCGAGATATTGTAGGCTCTGCCCGGTACCAGACCCTTGAATGCCGCCTGTGCCGGTCCTGGGGGTTCGCCCTCCTTCTCCACATAGAGGACACTGTCGTTGGCATCCGGCGGCTCGATGGAGACCTTGTAGTGCGTATAAATACCAGCGGGATATGGCGGCTGCCACAGCACCAGCAGCGTCGTCTCATTACGGAACCAGACAATGAATTTCCCCGGCGTGTTGGGCTCTGCGGGGGTAGGTCGGTGGGGATTTTCGGGAATTGCAAAAGGATTGCTTTGTGTTAGATCCTTGTTGTTGTTTTTGCTTTTGCTTTTGTATTCTAATTTCTACTTTTTTGGGGTTCAGTCTGGGATGCAAATGGGTTTTTTTGTTGTGTTTTTATGGTACAGTGGTTATCATGCAACTGAGATGCTACCGGGTTTACATATACATACTTAAAGATAGGACTAAAGTTAAAGCAAATGTTAGAGCTAAAGTTAGATTAAGTCATAAAATTGCAATGATTAGGGCCTGGCAAGTGCTGAAATACTTTGAAAGTCCTTCGCAAACGTATCCTTAAAGAAAAGCCTCTCTAAATGCTTTAAATGGTGCCAAAAGTGAAAGCTAGATATCATCCATTAATACATTGGGAAAGCTGTAAAACTCAAAGCCAACGGAGTGGCCTTTAGCTGAAGTAAATTGCAAAATAATCGAAATGTTCTTCAGAACACTGTTAGCTGGTATCTTGTTGTCGAGGGACGTGTGCCGCGATTTCAAGAAGGATCTATTGCAAATTTTGGCTGAAGTGAACAACAGCTGATCTATAAAGAACTCTAATCGGTTATCCGGATGTCGAGGGATGTGACTAGACTATATAGAGTTCTCCTGCTAGCATTTCTCTTCTCTGCTAGCTTCTCTCAGAGAATCTGGCTACTGCCTGTCCAGGTTCTCTGTATACTCCCAACAGCAGTCACCACTGTACATACGTGTGAGCTGCAGAGTTTCCACTACTTTGCTTTGTGGTCGGTTTGTTGTTGGCTACTGCTTTGCTGCAACTGTGTGGTCGGTGGTCGGTCACTGGGAGAAAGTGCATTGCGGTTTGGCAATTGTCGGATTAAAAATGAATTTTCGTGCACATTTTGGACCAGTGCCAGGCCAGTAGTGGCTGGATGGCCCTCCATGGTTGGTTTGGGACTGCTGGGACTATGTTCTAGTGCTGGTTGATGGGTGCCTGGATGCTTGGGTGGCTGGATGCTTGGGTGGCTGGATGCCTGGATGCCTGGGGGTCAGGGTTACGTGCCTCACTTACGTTCTATTGAGTGCGGAGCAGTTTGTGTGGCATGCAGATAGGAATGGTTTGGCGTTTTAAATATTACCTCTTAGGATCTTTATGTCCAGCAGCTCTTTGTGCCGCGTCCTTCGACCTTTTTGTGTGTGGGTGTGGTGTGTGTGTTGTTTGTGTTTTATGTGTGTTTGTTAATTATTTTTTGTTTTCGTTTTTAGTTACAATGAGAGCATGGGGAAACAGAGAAGTTAATCAAAGGTTGAGTCACACCATCACCAATATAAATGGGACAAACGAATGGGAGTTCTTGAGTGGTGCCGGGCGGGGGGGTTACTGCCACCTAAGAGACCGGTTACGGTTTACTCACTTGTGGTAAAATTACGGCTTGTATAGGCCACCGACTCCTTGCCGTCGTAGATCGTGTAGGCCTGCACCTGGTAGGTGGCGCCGGGCGTCAGCTCCTTAACGCTATGCTGGAATGTGTTGTCGTTCACCTGGAAGGTGCGATTGAAGCTGCTCGAGGCCTCCGACAGGCCCAGCACCTTGATCTTGAATGCCGTATAGCTGCCCTGTGTGGGCGGGGACCACAGGATGATCGCATTCTTGCCGCTCCTCACCTGCACTGAGAGATTCGAGGGTGGATCGGGTGCTGCAAAAAAGCAAATAAATACATTTTAAAAATTACACAAAATGCATCAATCGAGAAGTAAGCAAAGCACGAGGCAATCGGATATCCTGAGGACATTAGGATACATAAATATGTACATATGTACATATATGCTCCTCCTTATGTGACGAACCCCCGCGACAGCGTACGGCAAAGCATCGGTGTTGTATATGCTACATAGCCTATGCTCACGCCCGAGGTGGACTGCTGCATGACGCGTATGACAGAAAAACACACGAACCAATGCTGTGACAGGCGTAGGAAAGGACAGCAGATCTGGGCCTTAAGTTTTTAACAGTTTACAACAAACATGATTCCATTAGTTCCATTCTCTCTTTAGGTATGGGTCTTATTTCCCTTGAGCGATCAGTCAAGACTCCGTTTTGTGATGAGGTACATATGTATATTTACGTATATTTCATTTGTAATTTCTAAGCAAACAATTCAACAATAAACAAAATTCTCCACAATGTTCGATGCGTCAAAAATATTCTTTCTCTATGTGGCCCTGTCCCTGGCGATTGTCGCCATTCCGTTGGTCTTTCTGGTGCACGAGATAATGGTATCGAAGAGGTCGCTGAAGAAGCACGACGTAGAGGAGCTGGAGAGCACGGAGTACCTTTGGCAGCAACAGCCGCAGGAGAGTCAGGATGTATCAGAAGAGAGCGAGACTGAGACTCCAGCAGCAGCAGCAGCAGCAGCAGCAGCAGCAGAGGAGGAGGCAGCCCACCAGGAGTTGGGCTTTCAATACACTGACAAAATTCTTGGAATGTGATACATTTAAATGAATCAAATTGTTGTTTTTTCTGAAGTCTACATTCTGGCCTTTCATTTCTTATTTTTTCTAAATGCTTTTCCATAAAAGCTAAGAAAATGCACACATTTGTTATTGTGTTCGTATTTTTTGTTAGTTCTTTGGTTGCATTTAAATCATTCTTTGTATCTGTTTCTTTTTTCGAATTCTACTTTTGGCCGTGCCATTTTGTCCGTTTCAACCTTCCAGTTGTGTTTCTCTCTCTATCTCGTTCTCACCCGCTCCTTCTGCGACAGCCTTCAAATGCCTATTTCTCTCTCTCTCTCTCTTCCTCCAAGCTTTCTCTGCTTAAAGCTCCCCCTGGTCATTGCTGTCGTACCCGCATCTGGTTTAAGCTTTTCTTACTGCTGTTGCTTACACACGCACACATATGTACATAAATATGTGCATGTGTATGTACATATGTATTTATTGGATCGTTTCTTCTCACTTTCTTCCATTCCGAGCGGCTTTGTTTTTGTTTGTGTTTTTGGTCTTGGAATTTGCTTTGACAGTGAGGATTGTCGGCATTCCTTCCTCTCGTTGTTTCCAGCAGCCTCCCCCGCAATCAATCCAATGGCCTCCCACTCCCACTCGCACACCCATCCCTGGGGGGATTGTTGCTGTCTGTGGCATGTGCCATGTGGGGGTGCGGGGTCTACTTCCATTTCATTCAAACGATTCCCTTGGGTCATTTTATGGGCCCACTTCCACGCCCCTTCCTTGACCACTCCCTCTCTTTACGCGCTCACACTTGCTGGTGGTCATCAGGGGACAGGTGTTGGCCACGCAGACACTCCCACCGACTCCCCTCCCCAGCCCATCCATCGCTCACGCTCTCTTTTGTTTGATTGATTTCGTTGCTCAACTGACTGTCACACGATGCAGTTTTAACCGACGCCTTTTGCCATTCACATTATTCGTAGAGAGCAAGAGAACCAGCCCGCCATTCACAATATTTGTAAACTTTGCAAAATCTCATTAATTTAACAGCAAAAAGGCAAAAAGTGTGTACAAAAAATTCGTTATTGGGAGATCGAAAGCGTATAATCGAAAGCGAAATACTCCGTTTACATCAAATGTCATTTTTCTCCGAGTGTATGGGTATGTATGTAAATCCATTCGGGTGGAACCCCACTATTGAATGGAATGTCTTCTTTGCATTCGATTGCTGAAATATCCATCACACTGGAATCGCGACGGTGGAAAAGATATCGTGTAACAGTGCTCGAGTTTTAGCTCGAGTTTTAGCTCGAGTTTTGCTCATTAGGCAACACTCGAGCGAAGGAAAAGGTGGCGGCATGGCATACTATTGAACGGCAATTAGCAATTTGCGGGCCCCCGTTCATCGTGTATTTAGTTTCATCGATAGAGTTTTTTTCTACTGTCGGGCACAACAGGAAAAGGCAATTAGATGGAGAAGCCATTGGAGGACACAGACAAGGTCCTAATCTTTTAGTATGGAGGCCTTAATCCTTGAATGTCTGCTCGTTCGCTGCTCCCCCAAAACGTCTAGCCAAAGTCTATTCGGATGGAACTGTACCAAAGGCAGCAATGTTTCAGCTAGCTTACCAACACTACTTCTGCCCAGCTTACCGCTTACCAACACGGAAAACACAGGCAGTGCTGGGCAGCACTCTCTTTTCAACACTTGCAGCATCGTTTTTCTGCCGTTACTCACCCGTTGTTATGGTCACCGTCCATGTAAGCCAATCGTGATGCGTGAAATTCGTATAATAAAGCCAGAAATTGTATTTGGTGCCGGGAAGGGCGCGCGAGAATTGTATCTCATCGCCAATATCCCTGGAGGCGATGGTTGTGTTTGGCTCCGGATAGCCAAAGGGTGGACTATAGTCCAGACGATACGAGGCACCATCGTCGAGGCCGGGATTGTTGGGTATACTAATGGCTAGATCTGCGCATCGGACATCCTGTAAAGAAACACGTAGAGAAGAAAACGTAAAGTTTACTCAAATATTTCCACAGTTGTTCTTAATTCTAAATATGTAGTTGATGGTCTTTGTGCTGGATCTGAGGTCACTTGAAGGCCTATCCCAAATAGTTCTTGGCATATTCACAGCGAATGCCATCTTATACTTTTATTCATTTCCATTGTTTTTTTTCTATTGAGGTTACGCTTTTCCCTAGCATAGCAGTACTATGTACATTTCTGCGTTTTTCAGTGGGAGTTTTCAGGTATTCGTTTGATTATTCCATCAGGTTTTTCCCAGCTATTATGTATGTTTTCTTTTGGACCGCTATTCTTCAGCGTTTCTACTACTATTATTCTTTTGTTTCTTTGTTATAAAAATATATTTCCAGATACTTTAAGGGGTTCCCAAAATCATACTGAATATTCGTTTCTTCTACTACTAAACGAAGGGTGTTTTCCCATTTTTTATATCATCCTATCATCATCTAATATATTATATTTCTCTTGAAAACGAACCACTTTTTAATGAAATATTGTATTTCTTCTCCATTTATTCGTATTTATTTATAGCTTTTTTATATTTTACAGAACTTTCTATAGTTTTTTTGGTTTTAATATATTCCGCAACGAATGTTCTAATATTTCACTTCAAAAAATAATTTTTCTTAATCGCTTTCACCTTTTTGCTCGGTTTCTTTAGTAAAGGATGTATGGTCTTTATATTTCCATAGATTCTTTCCCACTTTTCTTTATGTCTGTCCAAAAAACTATTCCTATATTTGCCAGTTATTTTTGGCATATTTCCATTCTGTTGCAGGTGGTATCCCTCCCTCTGCAGCATAAAAAGTGCAATGACATTACAACAACACTACAGCAGGGACGACAACGAGACAAGCAGCAAAAAAGAAAGACAGAAAAAAAGAGTGACAATTAAATGGCACACGGCCTGCCCTGCCCTGCCCTGCACTGCCCTGCTCTGCCCTGCACTGCCAGCGCCTCTGCCAAATGAGAATGAGGTGTCCTCTGGATGTTTGTCTGTTGTCCCTGTTGCACTCCACACAGTTCTGCTCTGTTCTGTTCTGCTCTGTGTGTTTGCTGATGTTTTGCTCTCTATCTGTCCCTCCTGCAGCTGGATGCTGGGTGCTGCTCCTCCTGTCTGTTGGGTGCCAGACGCCAAATATTAACACCGCAAACAATGAGCCGCCGCCTACTACAGCCTGCCGCCTGGCGGCAACTGGCGCGCGAAAATGAGGGAAAAAAATAATAATGGATTTGGCTGGCAACGGGACACAGATGGTGCACATCCTGCCGCGATAGTAGACAGTGGGTGCAGCAGGACTGAGGCACATTAAAGGATTAAAACGACGGAAATGCGCAGTCGGCAGTCGAGGGACATTTATAGCTTCCCTGGCAGACAGACACCTGGCCAACCCCCGACCTGGCCCCACCCCTTCTGATGGCATCATTCATTCGCACTTTAGTGATTATTTCATCATATTTCTAACCATTTCATTTGTGTGGCTTTCAATTACGCAAATGAAAGCCATATAATGCACAAATTGTATTTCAAATTCAAATTTCACCATCCAAAAACTATCAATTTCCATGTTCTCTGGCATTTCACGTCATTCTATTTGGTTAAATGAAATTCCATCAGCTTTTAGAGGCTTTTAGCCAGAGGAGGAGGAGGTTGGGGCGGGTGCCATGGGCATGGGCGTTGAGAGAGGCGTTCCTGTGGTAATGGCCGCATAAAAGCTTATAAAAAAAAAAAGAGAGCAACTTGGGCATCAAATTGAAAGTGCTTTACGGCAAAAATCGTGTCGGAAAATGGCGCAAAAACAAAATGGCGCCGGCAGGCGAGGAAAAGGCAGTACGTTTTTTATTTCTGTTGCCTCAATTGAGGCGTTTGATGGGTTTCTAAAATGTACACTCTTAGCATTTTATTTGTGCCTGGAATGTGGCAAAAGTTTAAGTTTTTGGGGGAATACCCTTTTTAAAAGCAGGGAAATCACTTTTTTATACAACTAATTTTCTTGGTATTATTTTTTTATGTTGGTTTCATATTCCACAATCTCAACGCGTCTCAAATGCAAGCCCCCGCAACCAATTCCACCACAAAGCATTACAAATCTCTCAATTCACCAGACCAGACCAGACCAGCTGATCTGATCTCCCACCTCATTTCACCACACGCTCCACCCCACTCCACTCCACAGCGCCCCCTCCACACACTCAAGCTCATGCTCATGCATATGGAATTGGCAACCAATTACTGTCGTCACTCTTCTTACCAATCACTCTCCCGTCCAGTCGAGTCCACTCTCCCCTACTCCATTCATTCAATCAATCAATCGAATCAATTATTTAGTTTACTTTTTATTCACTACATATTTGGCTTTTTTTGTTGTGGTGTGTGAACTCGTTTTTGGTTTTTGGTTTTTGGTTTTTGTTTTTGTTGCAAATCGCATTGCACGGCGGCGTTGCGCTTTCGCTTTATTAAAGCAAAAGAAAAGCATACAAAAAACAAACAAGAAATGGCTAACGAAATCAAAACGAAACATGAAATGTTGGCCCAGTCCAAAAACGAAAAAAAAGCCACACACACGCATCGGAAAGGCAGGCAGGCGGCAGACAAGCCCCTTTACAGTCATCTCTCACTCTCACCCGCTGCTGCTCTCTCTTAATGCTCCTCTCTCTCCACTTGCTGCTGCTACTGCTCAATGCTCCCTCTCTCTCTCTATCACTCTCACTGCACTGCTTGCTCGTGGACTGACGCCTAACTGTAACTCTCTTGCATAATTGATCGTTTTTGTTGCTGTTTGCTGCCGCTGCTGCTGCGGCTGTTTGATGATTGCGTTTCTTCTTGCTGTTTCTTTGTGCCATGTTTCTTTCTTCGTTTCTGCTTTATTCGCTGTTTTCGATTGTTTTTCTGGTTTGCTGCTTTTTCCCCCATTTCATTTTTTTGCTTTTTTCTTTTTGGCATTACATGATGCTCCATGGAGAGGCATGATGGCCCATTAGTCATACCTCCCTCTCCCCCACCCACCCCCTTGCCGATAATGATGATGATGATTTCCAACGGACAGTATGTCAGTCTGGTCACATTATGCAATTAAATATTCGCACACACACACACACACACACACGGAAAAAGAGAGACTCACACACACACGCATTCGCATTCACAGAGCGGGGGTCTCAATTTATACAAAATACATAATACTCGTATGCAATTCGCACACGAAATTTTTGCAGTTATTATTTTTTTAACACCTCCCTCCCACCTTCTCCCTTCCCTTCCCTACCCTTCGCTCTGTGTGTGTGTGTGGCACACCCCTTTTAGTTTCGGCTTTGTGACTCATTTGTTGGCTTTGCACCAAAGCCAAGTTTTGTGGAAACATCAAATGGCAACAGAATGGCAACCAAAGTTTACAGATACATATGAATATATGTATATGTATATATATATGTACATACATATGTACATATGTATGTACAGTCAAACTTTATTCATTCAAAGTTCAGTTTAATTTTTATAATTTAATTTAATTTGGACGACAGACTATTTCCATGGCAAATACAATGAATCCTACAGATTGTAGTGTTTTTATCGATAATTATCGATAATCGGTTGAAATAGAATCAATTTTCTTCAAGAATTGCAATTTGTCGATTTTTGTATGTTTTATTAATTTTTGAACACTGAATGATCGTTTTTGTGGTTGGAAAATAATCGAATTTTTATTTTTTATTAAATTTGAGTTTAAATACAGAAAAATTTGAAAAGTTTTCGGTAACAAAAAACAAAATGTAACATTACTCTCTATGTCTGTCCGAAATACATATCGATATGTCGATTGACTACCCAATTCTTAGAAGAAGACAAAAACAGACTGCAAAAAAATAGGTGAAGATCTGATCCGAAAATTGTAAAACCCCCTCCATTGTTAGGGTATGCAAGAAAATTATATAAAATTAATTTTATATAATTATTGAGTATAAAAAGAGAAACCTTCGATTTGTAGGCACTTGAAGACTGAGACTTCAGCCAGACAAGGTCAAAAACGGTTGGCTTTAAAGTCGTTTTATGGCCAAGGCATACATGTATATATATACATATATACAGATATATATGGCTATAATCATATAGAGTACATATCAGAGAATATCGGTGGGCAAGGGGGCTTACTTGTTACTCTGCTGTTTCCATGCCCTTTCATTTCCCGCTCTACCGTTTCTACCTTTTCTCGTATATACATAAATCATATGTTTTTAAGCATTTATACATATAATATTTATTTGCCATTTTTTTTGTTTGTTTTGTTGTCAAATGTTTGGGTCTGTGTGTGCTTTTAGCCATGAGCAACGGTCTGAGTAAACGTGAACTTCAACCGGCCAAGGCAAACAGAGCGCTACAAAAGCAAACAGAGACACAGAGAGAGAGCGAGAGCGAGAGAGAGAAAGACAAATCCGGAATGCAAAGCAAAGCAAACATGCGAGAGGAGAGCAAACAAAGAAGGGAATTTCATTTGAATAATTAAGCGCAGCAGCAGCAGCAGCAGCAGCAGTAGCAGTGGCTAATGAAAGACACTGTTAGGTTAACAATGTCCACGACGTTCAACATTCAACGTTCAACGTCCATCAACGTCAGAGTCTCCTGTCAAGCCATATACATACACGTATCCATCCATCTAGCAGTCAACCCCAACCATCTGGAAACATTTTGATAGGTAGGCAGCCGCAGGAATGTCGCATGGCACAGCACAGCACAGCAGCGGAGAGCAAAGAAACAACAGAAAGATGAGCTGGAAGACAGGTCAGAGGCGGAACTACATAGGTGTAAGCATTTCCCAACCCATAATTATCATAAGTGGAAAAAGACGAGCAGAGCGAAGGACTGCACAGCGCAGGATTTCATAGCATACTTATTGGCGAATCCCGAGAGAAGGAGAGAGAATGCGTTTGCTTTTTTATCGATTAATGATCGTTTATGGATATTCTGAGGAAAAGTCAGAGAACTTAACGACCTTATTTATCAACAGGTAGCATCTTTTCATGGCTGTACCTATTTATAGTTTTTTCTATTTGCTGAACCCACTATGCAGTGCGTCTTTTGCACCCACCAGCACTGCCTCCAGTAGACTCCAGCACTCCACTTTACACCACTCCACTCCACTCCTCTGAACGCGCCGAACAACAGAGCAGCACTTGACTTGTCTACGACTTGCATTGGCTGCTGCTGGCTACCTGACCAAAAGGCAAAAGCGCAATTAGCATAAAGTGCTCGACGGGCGGGGGCCAGATGCAGATGTACATATGTATGTATGTAGTTATGGTGGCTGGGTGGGTGGGTTGGGTCGTCTGACAGTCAGACACGCAGACAGTTTGTTATGCATAGTTCTACTCGCGTAGTTTCGTAGCCCATGGCTATTGCTGTTGCTGTTGCTGTGTGCCCTTTTGTATACCCTTTCAGAAGTTTTCAAATATTATAAGCACAAGTAAAAAACATTGTCTAACTTTAAGTATGAGAGAGGGTATTGGTAGGTGGAGTCGGGTAGGTGGTACTACCATCATTCGGAGCGGAGTGCCCAAAGAAGAAGTGTGTGTTTTTATATCCATATATCTTGATTCTTGATCAGTTTCATCAGTAGATGATTCGTATGTAAAGCAGAGGCCGGCAGCGTTCTACGTACTGTGCATAGGAAAAGGCCAGGGACAGTGCACAGTAAAAACTTCGTTCAGCGTCGGCCCTGTCTGCTCGTTATTCTGCTCGGATGTCCCAGCGGCAGAGAAAGTGAATCGTGTGGCTTCGGTCCTATGCTCAAAAGGCTGAGAAAATGAATCGTGTTGCTTTGTGTCGGTTGTCACGTGAGTGGCTGTGTGCCAGCCTTGCCACAAGAGGAACAATCTGAACATAATCTGAAAAGAAGACACCTATGGCCGCCTCTATCGGAAGAGTAATTGAAACTTCGGCCTAACGAAAAAGTAGATCTCTCTGCCTTCCTACCGTTTTTGCTTCGTGCTTTTGAAGTGTGAAAAAGTTGGCGGTGGAATTGCTAGTGTGTGCTAGTGGTGGTCTTAGTGGAAGGTGCCAGAGGTTGTAGCATGCAGGGGGGCGGGGCGTGGTGTGGAAGAGCGCACAATAAAGCGAGTTAGTGGATCTACAGGAGAGGGTGTTAAAGGGTGTGGGGGCGGGTGACACAAGCGGTGCATCATCTCTGTCTCTCTCTCTCTCTCACTCCAGAGCTCTCCCAGTCTGGCGCTCTGTCTCTGTGTTTAGCTGCTGCTGCTGACGTTGTCTTCCATTCTCGCCCATTGCTTTCATTTATGTTTATATACTTTTTTTTTGGTTGCTTCTTCTGGTAATTCTGTTTCTGGTAATTGCTTTTGCTGCCTGTTTCTTTTTTTGCTGCTGCTGCAGCTTATTGTTTTTGTTGTTCTCTTATTTTTAAGCAATTGCCATTCGTTGCACGTTTCAATTGTTTCTGGCTTTGGTTTTCAGTTTTTGTTTGGCACCTCCCCCCCCACCCGACCACTCCACTCACTCCCCTCTCTTCGACCACTCGTTTTTCTCTGTTTTTGTGTGCCAGTCCAAGCAAGAGCAAGGTATGCTAAAGAGCAGGTAGGGCCACCATGCGCCACCTGCTTTCATACATATTTTGGAATTCTCTTTTTACTGTATAAATAATATTCTAATCTTAACAATAAGTGAATTTTGCTGTGGATTTAGTACGATTTAGAGCAGAGGCCGGCAGCGTCCTATGCACTGTGCATAGGAAAAGGCCATAGAGCAGCGCAGTCGGCACATACATAGTGTAAAAACTTCGTGTAGCGTCGGCCCTAAGCACACGCGGCTTCGTTTTTCTTAACTGCTGTCTCAGCAGCAGAGAAAATGAATCGTGTGGCTTCCGTCCTATGCTCAAAGGCTTTATTATTCTGCTCGGCAGCGCCACGGCGAGAAAATGAATCGTGTTGCTTCGTGTCAGTTGTCTGCGCACACAAACGCACTAAGAACATGTGAGTGGCTGTGTGCCGACTGCTAATCTAGAGACATAGAAGTGTTCTGTTTATTCCTCTTTAAAAATGCATTCGTTCATTTACCACTTCACTCATTTAACAATATTCTATCGTATGTACACTGTGGTTCCACTGTTACTAAAACTCTACCTCGCTTGAAATGGTGCCTCACCTTTTGTTGAATATACCATGCCGCTGCTGCTTTGAGCCGAGCTTTTGTTCAGGCTGCTGCACCCTCCAATCTCTTCTGTCCCATTCAACATTCCCATTCGTGTGTGTTTCTTTTATTGTATTTGTGTGTGTGTGTGTGTGTGTGGGTGTGTGTGTGCGTATTGCGTGACTAGAATTGTTTGTTTCGTTGTTGTCATAACAGCAGTGCGCGCCTTGTTATCAGTTTATCAACATTATCATCATCATCGCCCATTGCACGCAACGGCTACGGCACAGGCGCCCAGAGAGAGAGAGAGAGAAAGTGGGAAAATGCCACGACCATGAGATACCCAGGAATCAGAAAAGATACTCATTTGAGGCTATCTAATTAATCTATTTTATATAATATAATATTGTATAACATATACAAAGAAACATAAACAGATAGAGGAATAGAGAGAGAGTCGTAACGTAACGTAACGTAACGTAACGTAACTCTAAGAAAATCACAATGTTTTTTCCGCATTCCGCAATCTCACTCTTTGAAGAAATATCGGCACAAAATCAAAGCACCATTCACGCGTGATCGCGAAATAGCACGGAAACATGCGAATGGTTGTAAGGATAATCGAATAGTTGAAAAGGAGAAATAAGTACATTCCCGTGGAATCCTCGAAAGCAGCGGCCACAGATGGTTCAATAGGTAATACCCATTGGAACACAGTGTGTATCTAGTGCACATAATTTGCACTCGAACGATTTCAGCACATGGACCACTCCTTCCCCAGCTCTGGTAACCCCACCCCTGCCTTCCCTCCCATGTGGCTTGAACGCCTCTGTTGCGGTTCGAGTATTTGAGGTTCAGTTACGGACGCTATCCGCTCCTCTCCTGCTCACAGCAAATGCCCAATTTTGCAATTACAAAACAATTTCGATGGCAAATGGCAGGCAGTCCACAAATATCCCAAAGGAAAACCAGTCCTAGTCAGCCAGACAGCCAGTCAGTCATCCACTGGTCTAAGTAGCTCCGTAGGAGGCTCATGCTCCTTCACTGCTGACTCTGCCTCTGCCTCTGCCGGATCCCCTGCTGTCGCCTCCTGCTGCTGCTGCTGCTGCTGCTGAGGATACATATGTATGTATTTTGTGAATGGTTTAGGCCATAAACCACATCACGGGGGCAGGGGGCAGGGGGCAAAGCTGCGTTGCGTCTTGTCGTCCTGCTGTCCTGTGCCTTTGGCAAGGCAATTTACCAATGGAAACTTTTACCCTGTTGACATGTGTATATGCATTGAAAACTTTCAGTCAAAGTGAAGTCGAAACTCTCGGAGCAAAGCAGGAGAGGAAAATAGTGAAGGAAACGGAGGCAAAGCAGGCAGGAAAAATAGTGGAGGAAGCGAAGAGCAGGCAAGAGCAGGGGCAGAAAAGCAGTGAGGAAAAGTACTGAAGGGAGCCAAAGGAGAGGAAAAGACACGATAACCTTTCCAACGATGTCGTTGAATTGTCTGTGAGCCGTCCACACTTCCATTTCCACATAGCGTGCGCAACTTAAAAAAAAAAGTGTGACCACCGCTCCTGTAACGAAGAACACCATAAAACCATCGGCGTAAAAGGTATCGTACGAGTATGTGCAGGCTGGCTGCTGGTAGGCTGCTAACCTGGCCAGGTAGCTGTTAGCAGGTGTACAAAAGTAGAGCAGAGGGACCTCAATCAACAGACAGTGACGAGGGAAGGACACAGCAAAGGAAAGCACAGCACAGCACAGTAGAGGAGAGGAGAGGAGAGTAGAGGACAGGGAAGCGAAGGAGACCAAGTGTGGCAGTGCAGTAAGAGAATTTATTAGTTGCCTTTCACAGCAAATATTGTGACAAATGGGCATATAAAAGGAGGCCCAAAGGTGATGGCGTGTGCGGTGTACGAACGGTGTACGGTGTCGTGTCTAGGCGTAGTCCCCGTCGCCGTCACCCCTGCTCATGTGTGTGTGTGTGTGTCTCTGTGTCTTCTCTTCCCCCCCACATCCTTTGTCTGCATTGGAAAGTGGCGTGTGCATTGAAAAGTTGTGCCAACAATGAATGGCAGGCGCCATCTTGTTAATTGCTCACGGAGTGGGGGATAGGGGATATGGGTACCCCCCCGCACAGCCTAACAGGCATACCCCTAGAAAAAAGAGAGGGACAGAGATAGATCCCTAATGAGGCCTAACGGCAAGAGAAATCATTTTGCAATTCGAATTGCAGTTGCATTTTCCTCCCTCTCCCCCTAGAACCACCCTACCATCATTTGAGTCATGTGGGGGGGGGGGTAAAATGTGGAATATTTTCCTTATTTGATGCATGCATTTCCATTGCAGTTTCTACGTTGCTCACCCAAAGGTGGGCTCACTTAACGGTGGTAGGAACAATTACTTATAGTGCATTTATCGATTATTAATCGAAATGCATTCAAAACAATTTGTATGCAAAAAAGCCAATTTTGTCGATTTTGAATAGTTTTAATCGATTATAAATCGATATTAAAAATATTTGTACTTAGATGGAACAAATTATCGATAAAAAGATACACCATTATCACATGAATTATGTGATTATCGAATAGGATACTTAAAATGTATTCACACTGATCAATAGTTAATCATATTGCAATTATATCGATTTAGTAATCGATAAAATGCAGATAAATATCGACAATCATACTCTTTTAATAGCAGATTCCATTCAGTCATCGAGGTGATGGATTCATTATCGATTAGCAGTCACTTTTGTGTATTGATAGCACTCATTGCTCACAGCTTTAATAGCTATAAACATACCATTTTTGATTTCAAGAACATAAAGTTATCGATAAATACCTACTGTAGTCTGAACGGCAAGAGGAACGCGGAAACCTATAAATTCATAATCCAGAAGGCGTTTCCTCACTGTACAAATATATTTCACTCGCTGCAGTGGACTTACCAGCAAGATAACGCTCCCATTCACACTGCCAAGGTGGTCAAAAGAATGGATTGAGGCTCAAAAGGTGGACTTGCTAGAACGGCCTCCATATTGGCTTAGGAATTTCAGACCAATTCCTACCTCGGTGACGATGAACCCATTCAGTTGAGCCCTGGTATTTGCCCTGGTATTTGCATTGCATTGCATTACATTAATATCATCGAAGGGATGCTCGATGGCGTCGCCTTTTTATTGCGGGTTATCATCGGCCTTTTATTAATTTATTTATCGAATGCCATTTATCCAACAATTCGAATTTAATGAACTATAAATGTTTCTGGTATGGGAATGGATTTCAAATGGAATGCAAATTAATACAAAATTCGTGCATAAATACAAATCTTTCAAATGTTCACTCAAATGATTCGGACGCTAATAAAATGCATGCGCCATTTTCCATAAAATAATGCTTTTTCGATTATACACAAACCCCACATCATAAAGTCTGTGTGTGTGTCGTACAGATTGCATAAATTATGCCCCCCCCCCCAGTAACAGAGAGAGAGAGGAGAACACACACCCAACAAAAAATCAATATTTAATGCCAAGAAAGAGAGGAGATGGAAGCAAATTCCCTCGCCATCCCCAAAAAGGGAGAAAGGGTTCTGCTTCTGCATATAATAAATTTTGCAACAAACTTTTGCACTCTCTGTCTACTACTCTCTCCCTCTCTCTGTCTCTCTCTGTCTCTCTTATTGTTACGCCCCTTTTTCCTCCCATGCCAAGTCATGCGTGGACAGGGGCAGGACTCCAGGTCGGAAATGGGGGGGAGTCTGCTTCCGATATGAGCATTTTTTTCGCCGCTGTGTTTTGTGTTGCTTTGGTTAACAACAAACATGAAATGACCATTTCAATGAAGCCAAATGGGGTTCATGCAAATGACATTTGGAGTTCATGGAAAACAACAGTCATGCCGGCCAAGTCATCGAATCAAACTAATCGCACTATCACATTCACATCACAGGCTATCATCATCTGTGTTTTAACTGCGTTTATTTCTGGCAAATCGAGGCTTCTTTGGGCTAGTAGTAGTAAATGATGGGTCACCAATGTTAACAGCAAAATAATTATGGGTCACCAGTGTCTACCAGTGCCTACCAGGGCTGGCACAGTTAATAAACGCTAAATAACATAGCGTAACTATGTTTGATTACTACAGCGAATTATGGGTCACCACTGTTACAAATCATAGACAACTTAACTGAAACTTAATGTTTAAAGCCGTTTGTTATCATAAGTTTATGGTTGATGCTGCTTGATGGGTCACCCCTGTTAAAAACCCCAAAATCCCACTGAAGAAGACACTCATATGGCACTTGTTCTTTTGCTTCACTTCCGAGCTATGTAAATGTTTCACACACACACATACATAGAAACCCAGACAAAATCAATCAATTGGCATTATTAATGGATTTAGTCGAATGCCCATCTCAGGGAATTAACCTTAATTGCTTAAGTGCTGTGCGTGCGCTTCTGTTCGTTGCGTATGCTTCTCCAAGATTTTGCTTTCTTTACTCGCTTTTGGCCATGTCGAATGTCAGTTAGGATTTACAGGTAACAGGTTAGCAGCGAAGAGAAGAACACCTCAAGGACAGTCGATACACGGCTTTTATCGATTTGATTTGATTGGAATCCAATTATTAAGCCTGTTACCGTTTGATCTGTTCTGTTTGGATCAGCGCCACCACAGCCCCTAGCTGCGCCCTCATCACCATCTTGGGCTTCTCTGTCATGGACTTCGTCACCACTTGATCACTACTAATCGTTGTAGTCATCAGCAGGGCCAGTCCATGGACTCTACCAACAGAAAGAAGTATCCTTAAGGTTGGCATCCATAGTCTAATTTGTTTTTGTTCCATACATTCCATACATCTTCTTGTTCTTAGTTCAAAATTGTATTGGATACAATTTCTTTGCACTTTGTTCATTCCATCCTTGTAATTTCTATTTTTATTTGGTTTCCATTGTTTTATTCTCTTTGGAATCATTTTGTTTCAGTTCCAAACATTCCAATTATATTTCATTCTATGCTGTGTTCCTTTCGACTCTGGAATGCCCCCTAATTGCTGCCACACAACGAATCACTACATTATAATTTTAATTAGAAGTTTGTAGCATGCCGCATGAGGCATTTTTAATTAAGCGACTTCGAATTGCACTTTGCATTTGCCTGTCGTTTTTCTTAGTGTTCGCTCTGCTGTTTCTGCTGCTGCTGCTTCTGCTGCTGCTGTGTGCAACGAAACGTGGCAAGGCCTTAGCCCCAATCCAGCTGAATGAGCTCTCAATCCTTAAAGGATTTAAAGAGGGAGAGGGAGAGAGGGGAAACAGAAATATCAAGATTTTAAATCCTTCTCATGACAGATTCGTGCCAAGGCAGAGCCTCTTTTCAGATCGCACAGCGACCCAAATCCCAAAGTGAATCAATGTTTTCTTTTTCTTTTTTTGATTCATTTCCGTTGTTCCATGCAGCAATTCGAGGGTTGCCAGATTCGGTAAATATGTACTTGCCCAGAGTTGCAACGAAGAGAAATGGAATCACACAAAAGTGTGTCACAATTTTAATTAAAAACTTTATGGCCGAAACAACATTGTTGCAACTGCCACACCACACATAAAAGTTTCCCATTTCGACAGTTTTCTATGTATATTCATCTTGGAAATGGATACCGCAAGAGGGGAGGGGGGTTGGGGAGAACAGCGGCAACAATGTCAGGAATGTGCATATTGGAAAATTCACCCGAAAATGCCATAAAAATGCAGGCAAAATTTATGCTCGAATAAAGACGAGAAATATATTTTGAAGCTTATTAAAACCACTAACTCCACTATCTGCACTATCCCACGCATGAAAAGGCGACACATTTTGAAGTCACGCAAATATTTACGCACAAAAGTTGAAGAAGAAAGTAAAATAAAGTAAAGAAAAGCAAAGAAAAGCTGAGGAAGGGCCAAAACTAAGTAAAGAAAAGAAAAGAAAAGACGAGTGAAAACTAGGAGGAAGGAATACAAAAATGAAGTGAATGAAAAATATTGAAAGAAATTTGCAACACAAAACTCCACCGCCTGTAAGCATCTATGGACCTAAACTGGGGGCTAGGGCTAGACATCATTTTCTGTGCTATGAAAAGGTAGTATTCCTCCCCATCCTCCCCCCATAGACTGTGGTGGTATGGCGATAGTGGATGGTATATGTAAAGTGTGTGGTTTAGTTCGTGCTCGTTATAAGCATTAACCACCACGGCACAGTGACAGTCACAGTCACAGTTGACACTTGTGCAGAAGTGTCGTCAAAGTTTATTTATATACTCTTTTCAGAGAGGGTATTCACGTATTATACAACCAATAGGACCAATAAATTCATATTTTGAAGAGATTTTTGATGTATTTTCCTCCTCCACTGATGGAAATATTTTCAATTCCAATATTTTCTGAATGCAAGCTAAAATCTGAAATCTGAAACGATATAGTACTCAATACTGTATAGGAAAGTTGAAATATTGTTCCCTTTTCATTATGAGAATATTTAAATCTTCGATGTGCTGGCCTGGAATATTTCTGCTTTCTGCTTTCTGGTGTCTGCTTTCTGGTGTCTGGTTTATTTGATAGATTTTTTTTTCATTACGTTTTTTCGCTCGATTTTTGTACTCCATTTTGCTGTGGAGAGGTTGTAGTTTGCCAAACCCAAACAAAGGAACAACAAAAGCCTGGCCTGTGCTGCGGTGGGCCATTAATTGAAGTTTGTTGAACCAAAAGCTGTTTACCAACCGCCCCAACCCCTCCCCCCCACAAACCCCAAACCCGCAAACACTCAGCCTCCTCCAACCAGCACAAGAGATGATTCTGACACATTTTCTGCCTTTCAATGAGAGCGAATAAAAGAGAAACACATTTCACCTGCTGACACTTTCTGATGGCTTTCTGCGGCGGATGGCGATGGCTTTCTGTTTGATGATGGCTATGACGATGGTGATGGCGATGGCGATGGCGATGGCGATGCCAGAGCTCTGATACAGGAGAATGCAAACAGAGTTGAGGACCAATTTGTAGAGCAAGAACATCTACTACTTTCCAGTGCTGGAAAGGCACAGAGGGATAGAGAGAGACACAGAGAGAGAGAGATGGTGAGAGACGGAAGTGAGTGCAAAAGATGCCTCTCTCCTTCACGCGATATACAAAAGTTTCCAATGGGATTTTCTGCTGAAATGCACAACTTTGTTGCACAACTTTTTCCACACCAAAAAACTTTTTAGCCAGTGCTCTGGCGGTGATTTTGCTCCCACAGTAACAGTAGTGTTGCCAGTGTTGCAAAAGTCATTGCAAATCAGTCAAGTGGCAGCGACAGGAGCAGCGTGAGTGGCTTTTTGTTGGCTTTTCATAAGAGTTTGGCTTTATTTTAATGGAGATTTCATGTTCAAGCTTCAAGCAAGTGCTTTAGTTCTCTCTCTCTCTCTCTGTCTCTCTTTTCCAGTGTGGCTTACCAGTTGGGGAAGCGTTGCGTTCGCTCTTACCATCTCTGAGCCGCTGATGCTCTCCCAGTGTGGCTTAGTAGTTGAGGATGTTTTTTAATAGTTATCAAACTCTCTCTTTTCCAGATTCTTTCTCTTCCGGTGTGGCTTACCCGTTCAGGGTAAATTCTAATGGTTCTTATTCCTAATTGCTGTATCTTCCAGTGTGGCTTAGCAGTTGCGGTTGTGATTTCACTGTCTCTCTTTCCAGCTTTAGCTCTCTCTCTCTCTCCCAGTGAGACGAGACTCGTCCCGTATCCGTCCCCAATTTATACATTTTTCTTTAGTATCGTTTCGTTTCGAGACTTCAACTCTCTCCCAGTGTGGCTTACCACTTAAACAGTGAGTTTTCATGTCTCGCCAGCTGTGATGGAAACTTTTCCTGGAAACAAATCTTCTGCCTAAAGATTGAAAGATTTCCTCAATTGGTGTTTTCTTTGTTCGCACGAAATCCAAGCCGCAATTCGAGTATGCAAAAGATTTAGATACATAAATATATAGATATATGTATGTACAGGGCGCGACATGATGCAATACATCTTCACAGTGCCACCACTCCCCCCCACCCCCACCACCACTGTACTGGGGGTCGTCTGTTGTTTTTGTTGTATATTTTTCCATTAATGATGTAATTTGGTGTCATTGTTATAAGCGACAGAAACGACAGAAGCAACACTCCCAAGTGCCAGTGCCAGTGCATTTCCTACTTGACATCAGGGAACGGGGAGGGGCAGGGGCAGGGACAGACAGGCGTCGGTGGTGGTGGCGGCATCAGTTTGTCATTGCATCAGTTTTCATCCGAGTTTTCTCTGCCAGCTTTCATGGGAGCTCTGCTCCCACGACCCCAAACTGCAACAATGGCAACAGAAAAAGTGTGTGCCTGCTCCGCCCAGCTCCACCCAGCTCCTCCCTCTTCTGTCATGTTGAAATGCAAATTAATTAACATTTTGAAGCAACAAAAGCTGCAGAAGCAGCGGCAGCAACAGCAGCCACACTGCAGGACTACGCAGGACTACGACTGGAAGGGATTCCACAAAGTTGACAAAAAAGGAAGATTAACTGAGCGAAAGTTAAAACATTAAATGAAAAAAGAGTATGTCGGAAGAGAGAGAGAGAGAGAGAGGGAGAAGAGAGGACACAGGACGACCCAAACTTGGAAAGATAATCGGATTAGGCAACATACTGCAGAATCGGGGACAGTCTGAAACATTCTACGGAATCTTTGAATAAACATGTTAATTCGTCGAAACATTCTAAAGGGCTGGACAACACGCTCTTCGGCATTTCGCTCCACGAACACGAACACCAACACCAGCTCCTGTTCGTGTTCGTGTTCCATGTGTCGCTGCCACCAACTGGTCCTGTTTCAGTTGATGGAATGAGAAATTTTCCCCGGTCCAGTGCTGATCGTTCGACGATTGAAAGACACAAAATGCAGGTGGAACTCCCACTAATTCCTTCCATTCGGTCCTTCCCTGTCCCCCACTTCAAATTCTCCTCTGGCATGCCTTCGTGAGATCTCAACGTGTATGTCGAGGCACACATGTCGAGGGCTACAAAAGTCTCCCTACGAAAAGCGATTAATAAAGCGATGATGAATAAAGCATAGAACTTATGACTGCTAGCAGAGAGGTGCGAGCGGAGAAATCATCTGTCAACGCATTAACACACACGACATCCCAAAGTCAAGAGTGCAGTAAGCAATTAAGACCCTAAAGCAGTCAAAAATACTGATGCTTGGATGCAAGCAGTACCGATGCACCCGTTCCGTAGAATACAAAATTGCCGCCATCCCTCGACGTTTCTGAAATAAAGTCAGTATGAATTGACAACTCTGCTCACAAGTGTCTAGACTTTTCTTTAAAGGTCTTAACAACATCAACGATATTAAATCGATAATAAAGATAACTACTTATGTATGTAACTGCTTATGCAATAGAAGGAATGTTGTCTATGTATATATGTTGTCACTATTTATCGATTTATAATCGATTCTTTGGAATTTTCAATCGAAACTTGAGCGTAGATAAACAAAAGAAACAAGAAAGCCTTGTTTAAAGTTCAGATTTTTCTTCTTCTGATTTTCTTTTTCTTGATTTTCTTTTCTTTCTTTCCTTTTTTATTTTCTCCTCTCTTTTCTCTTTATTATTGTTTCTTTTCCCAATATTTGTGTGTATTTTGAGGCCACACACGCACACACTTTTCGTTGGGGATTAAAGCAGGGACTAAAGAGGGATCCTGGCATTAAGAATGGAAGAATTTCCAATTCGTCGGCCTTATGGGGCGGGTGGGGTCTGCAGCAGGGGCAGGACGCCATTTTAATGGGAAAATGCCATTTCTTTTGGCTTCTGCCAGTGGCTATGGGACACCTGTACCACAAACGAGCACACACACACACGCATATACATACATATACATACACATACTTCTACATCCCTTTCAAGGACATTATGCCGCAGTCCTAGACCCTACACACTCAACTCTCTCGCTCTCTCGTTTTCTCTCCCTCCCTTTTCCCTCTCCCTTTTCTGCAAACATAAATCAACGTCGTCTGCTTTTGCTTGGTTCCTCCTTCCTTCTTCTTCCCTGTTCCATTCCCTGTTCCTCCCCTACTTTGTTCTATTGTTCTGCTGCCACCGACTTCTTCTGCTTTCTGCTAGAAAGCCTTTTCCTTTTTCCCTCTCTACTGTTCTCTCCCTCAGGAACATGCTTTTTTCCTTCGTTCTTTTGCTTCCTTTTTTTGGGGCGAATGCAAATTTGATCAGAGCACCCAAGTCCTACGCTTCGATAGGTGGCAGGACCTTTCATAAATATGCATTAAGACACAGCACACAGCACATGTCTTTCCTTCTTTCTTTTCCAAGGGGCGAAGAAATTTGCAATTTTAATTTGCCTAATTTACTGCGAACAAAATCACATTCAAGGGGTAACGCAGCGGCGGTGGTGCTGCTGTTTCTGCTGCCTTTCCACCTTTCCATTCCTTCCATTTCCTTTTCCAAGTAGCACGGTCTGAGTCCTAATGATTCCTTTCAATAAAAATCGTTTGCAACATCGATTTTAAATAAATTGATTGAGGGAATGATTGATTGAAGAGAATTCCTGTGTGCCCCAAAATGTAGGCAACATCATTTGAGACAAGACGAAAGGACATCACTTCAAATACTATGTTTATTCTATGAATTTCATGAATGCTAGAAACCCCAGCTTATCCGAAAAGAATTCATGCAATCTTCTCGGCGGAGTTGCCAGACCTGTAAATTGGAAACAATTTTCAAGTAAAATTCATCTGCATTCTCCTCCTTCAGCAGCGCAAGAAAAAAGTCAGTCACCTCCGCATCAGTCCAAAAGGATCTTTTTGATCCTTCCTGTTTCGTCGTCACTTTGCCCAATTTATTTTGCTTATTTCGCTCGGCGTTGCCACCTTTTTCTCACCATTTCACGTCATGAGGCTGAATTCATAGTCAACTTTCGTGTGTTATGAAATGGGCCTATCATAAACACAGTAAAAGTCTCACTGGGATAGAGCTGGCAGTGAAGAGGTAGAGATCGAGGGGGAGGGAGAGAGGTAGAGATAGAGAGAGGTAGAGGTAGAGGTAGAGGTAGAGAGAGGGCTATAAAACGGTTGAAAGTTCTTTCCGTGGATAAACTCATTCTGTTTTGGACTCTCCTATGAAAAGCATGTTTCAATTCGCTTATGGGAATGCGGTTGTATCCATTTTGCTCTCAGTGCCAAAGAGTCTGTCAATTGTAATTGAATTTGTGGTAAATATTCGTCTAGAGTATCATTTTCAAACTCAAAAGTGTTGCCCCAAGATCCTGCTTCCTGCTTCCTGTGTGTGTCTAGTGATACCCGTATGATAATAATAGCCCCAATGGAAAAGGTATGCACATAATCAGAGTTGAAAATTGAATTAAATGCTGACACAAGAGGAATGCTTGAGTAAAGTCAACTTTCACTTTGCCCTCCAATGTTTTTGGAATATGAAAATGAATATTCTTGAAACCTTCCATTGAGGCCTTCCAATCAGGCAAATAGTATTAGAAGCTAATCTAAGGCTGTAAGATACCCTGTACTCCATGAAATGCCATTCAAATGAAATCTCTGGGAAACCTCACTGGGAAAGAGCCAGAGAGTTGGAGATGAATGTTCCACAAGAAGGTGCATGGGTGGTATCATTCTTATATCAATCCCTACATCTATCCATCCATCTATGACATCTATGTATATCCAGCTCTAGCTATCTCCCGATAGAGGAGGCATCCCTCTGGTTACCTAGGACTCCATGAATACAGCACTGCTTCGTCTCTTCTGCCGAGGGTATCCTTCTCTCTTTTTGAGCCAGAGATTTGTGCAAACAGTTTTTAGCCACAAAATACACACACACACACACATACATATGTATAGCTGCTATGTACAGGATATATGTGTTTGTATAGGGAGTGTTTACAACTGTGTGTGTGTGTGTGTCCTGTAGCCATTTCTGCTTTTTGCTTCCTTGTTCCCTCGAGGGGGAAAAAGGCAGCAGACGACCGACCGAGCGACCGACCGACCGACCGACCCCGCCTGAAAGTGAAGCCTGAGCCCAACGGCAAGCACTCTGCTTTCTCCAGCCCTCACGTTCCCTCCCTCTCTTTCTCTGTCTCTCTCTTTCTCTTACACACAAAAAGAAAGAAGAAAAACTTTTCTACCATTTGGAGTCCCAGGCAGACAAATTCAATTTGTGTTTTCTCCTACAAAATGTTTCTTTCAAATGCCAACGTCAAGCCCAGGGGCTGTAGCGGGGGGGCGGCAGGACGGTGGTGTGTGGTCGGATGGAGGCGTGGTCGAGGGGGATGCAAAAAGCTGCTGCTGCAAAAAAGAGGCCAACAAGCAAAAAAAAACAAAACAAAAAATTCTATATATTAAAAATAAAATAAAATTCCCAACTTTTGGCGGAAAGTTTTTCTGTGGTTAACTCTCATTCGCCAGCAACAAAGTCGCATGGCCATGGATTGCCTAAGGACTTGCCACTTAACGGCTAAGCCGCACTGGAAGAGAAAAATGAAGTGAGAGTCGCCTGATTTAAGCGGAAAACTTCGAATAGTGTAAATAGAGTCTCCTTCAGCTCTATCGGCGCATTCCTCTAGAGCCTAGAGCCTATTCGAAATCCAGGCAGATACATTTATAACATTTTTGATTCTGCTCTACTAGTAGTGTTCTTGTATCCTCCTGTACCCTGTACCCTGTACCCTGTATCCTGCACACTCCATTCGAGTGTCATATCATAAGAAGTCTGCCATATAGACTTTGATATTTATCTATTGCAACGCCCCACCAGAAGCCGGTGAAGAAACGAAATCAGAAGTTGGAGATGAGACGAAGTTGAGGAAAGCAGGAGGAGCACAAGAAAGCGGAAGATGATGTTGAGAAAAGGAAAATGAGAAAAAACAACAAAAAGTGCAGACAACACAAAAGGCCAAAAAAAACAAAAACAGGGAATAGGGAAAATCAATATATTTCGGCAGATACTCACACACACACACACACACACACACACACAAAAGAAAGGGAGACAGAGAGAAGGAAACACACACACAGACACACATACACAGACGAAAAGGCAAACTTCCTGCCGGCGAAAACTTGCGCTTCGCTTCATCCTTCGTCCTTCTTCCTTCTTCCTTCTGTGTGTATACATACGCAATGTGTTTGGGGGGGCCGAGAGAGAGAGAGAGAGAGAGAGAGAGTAAGCGAGACAGACCGTTGGAATTGTTGCGCAGTAAATGCCGTTAGATAAAATGTTAACGAAACGCGCGAAATATTTGCATTTCCATGAATGAAGCCACGAAAAACGACACACACACACACACACACATACACACAGAAAGAGAAAGAGAGAGGCGGAAGAAAGAGAGAGAGAGAGAGAGAGGGAGTAAGCAGTCGGAAGATATAGTAGACAGAGATAGACAATCCCCCCAATCTTGACGTTTTT
Organism: Drosophila algonquin; assembly: GCA_035041765.1. Lineage (NCBI taxonomy): Eukaryota > Metazoa > Arthropoda > Insecta > Diptera > Drosophilidae > Drosophila > Drosophila algonquin. The sequence goes on along the minus strand of JAWNKY010000209.1, from coordinate 3,875,765 downwards.
TTGTATTATTTCTTTCATGAATTTTCGTTTTCGTCTTTTGGGCCTGCAATTTTTTGTGTGTCTTCTTTCTGGTTTCCCCGAATGAATTTTCCCCTTTTGGTATTCCTCTTCCATGTGTGGGTGTGTACCTGTGTGAATAAATACATACACACATCTGCATGTGTGTGCATGTGCCCATCAATTGACCCACTTGTTAGCTCAAAAACCCATGCATTGGTTATCCCTTTGCTGCCACCTTTGGATGTCCTTTGAAGATGTTCATCCTGTTTGCCCAACCGACCGAGGGCGCTACCGCATAACGCGCGACTCGTTAGCCGAACCGCCGCGATCCGTTCGATCCCACAACGTTCCCCCTTTTTTTTATTTATTTTATAATTTAATTTTGTATTTATTTAATTTGCATTTGTTAGTTTTTGATTATTTATTTTTTAATTTATTTTAAATTCATTTATAAATGTTTTTAATTTTTATTGATTTATTTTGAATTCATTTATTCATTTGTAATAAAATATGTAATAAAATTGAGTCTTATTTTGATTTTATTTATTAATTTTAAGCATTTCCCCCAACCCCCCCAACCCCTTTGGGGGCGCTTTCAAGTCTTTCCTTTTGTCTATTTTTATTTTGTTGTTGTTTGATATTTTTCCGTTTGGTCAACTGTTGACTGGCTTTTGGAAAAAGGTTAAATCAAGCGACACTGATGCAATTAAAAGGCCAACCCGCCCCAAAAGGGGGGAAAACGTGGTAACAGGATGTGCCCTTAAGGGCTGGCCCCGAACAGAACAGAACAGAACCGGACCGGACGACAGCGTGACGAGTGAAAGTGGAAAATGAGGAGACACAGCAGTCATGGATACACGGCACCGGCTACGGCAGCAGTCGTGGTTACGGATGGGCAGGATGTGGCAGGTGGTAGGATGGGGGACGTTCTGGAAACTGCATGTAATTGCATGGAAAATTAGCTGTGACACCAGAAGAGGTAGTGAGGGGGCTGCGGGGGCTGAGGGGGCGACTGGCCAAACAGTTAATGAGGTCCTGGCAGGTCCATGTCCCTGTGTGGCTCTCATGCATACTTCAGTTTGATTTGGTTGAACGATCAATAAACATTTGCGCAATCGTACCTACACTTTCCCGTTCGTTTCGCGTTTGGAACAAAATGGAAAGAAACACATACATACATACATATATCCTTTCGCGATATCACGATTATCATCGTTGCTCAAACAATAACGAATACTTTTTGAACTCCCAGGCACTGCAATTTCCTTTCAGTGCATTTTCCTCCCACTCCATTTGTCTGTGACGGAAATGTTGACAAAGATACCAACACAGAACGAGAAACACAGAGAGAGAGAGAGAGGAAAGAGATAGGGTGAGCAAGGTGGAGGAAAGGTAGAGATAAAGGAGAGACAAATGCAATTTAGGGGCACAATGACAGAAGGAGAAGGAGAAAGTCAGAGAAGGAGAGCATTAATGCCCTGCAAGCAGGTGTCGTGTGCGGCTGCTGCTGCTGCTGGTGGCAGGAAATTGCCAGGGAAACTGCCTAACAACCGATGCGGAAATGAGAATGGAAATGCGAGAGCTTTGCCACAGCCACACGTCCATTGTTGCATTTGCATCTGCCGTCCTCGAGGCGGTGGCCCTAATGAATGTCAAATGGATGCCACGACGAGTGGCGTCTCTCCTCTCTCTCCCATCGAATAGTTGCAAGTGCAAATGCGAAAAGTTTGAAGAAAGTTCTGCCCAATCGATGGATGGAATGGATGGGAATGGGAATGGGAAATGGGAATGGGGTGGAACGGTTGAAACGACTAAAGTTCTTTAATTAATTAGTAAACTCGATAAGTTGTTGGCTTTAATTGAATTCAGTTTTCAGATTTCAATTAAACTTTTGTTTCCACACGAAATTCCACACTTTTTTCCCCTAAGCGAATGGACGCGCACACACACACACACATATATACACAAATTGGAATTGCAATTGGAATCCCAGCATCAATCAGTGCGTATCAAGTGGTAGGTGGGAGGGGGATGCAATGATAACAACACTCCTGAAAGGACATCAACAGCCGACAGCAATCGACATTCGAGAATGACAACAACAACAGCAGCAGCAACTGGGAAAAGCATCATTCAGCAATGAGACGAGGGCGACAGCTGTCAAAGCATACGATAAAATCAACGGTAACAGCAGAGAGAGAGGGAGAGAGAGGGAGAGAGAGAGAGCGAGAGAGAGGGAGAGAGAGGGGGTGGAGTGTGGAGTGGATGGAAGGAGAGAATGGGAAGGAGGTGAGGGGATGCTGAAGAGGTGAAAGAAAGCAGGAAGCAAAAAGTATGCCAGAGTCGGCTTTTTGTAGACCTTTTTCTCCTGAATACTTTCACCATCATGTACATCCAACATACATCAATACATACATACAGACATCATACATACATCATCATACATAAAATCTGACTGTAGCTTACATATCCTTTCCTCTCTTTAGTTATCATCAAACATGTTCAGAGCTTTACATCGTCTTTGCATCAATCAAGAGCTTTCAGTTCATCAAGATTTCGTTAGCTTTCGTGCTTCAAAAGTACATCGAGCATATGGTACATAACAGTAGGTATGTACAAAAGCGTTCAAACATTCCATCAATAGTACATCAATCGTTCAGCAGTATATTACATAAGATGAAACAAGTTAATCATCAAATGACAATCAAAAGAAACATTCATCAGATCTTACATCAAAAACTGATGATTTGCACTTATGAAACGTACATCAGTAATATGTATGTACATATGTACATCAAGGACATCTCTCTTAATCAGTATACGTACATCAAAGACATGGTAAGCCTTTCATTAGTTTGTCATCAACGAATGATGAAACTAAACTCAAACGTATGTACATCTCTCTTAATCAGTATACGTACATCAAAGGCATGGTAAGCCTTTCATTAGTTTGTCATCAACGAATGATGAAACTAAACTCAAACGTATGTATGTACATCTCTCTTAATCAGTATACGTACATCAAATACGTAGTAAGCCTTTCATTAGTTTGTCATCAACGAATGATGAAACTAAACTCAAACGTATGTACATCTCTCTTAATCAGTATACGTACATCAAAGACATGGTAAGCCTTTCATTAGTTTGTCATCAACGAATGATTAAACTAAACTCAAACGTATGTACATCAATCGCACATCAAGTGGAATACCCTGGCATGGCTACAGCCTTCTGCTGCGATTCCGAGGGCCAAGCCCCATGGTCTCCATTCAACCAGAAAAACAGCAGCAAACATAACCGAGGAAAACCCGAAAGAACCACACATTTTCCCCTGACCAAATCACAACAACAAGAGAGAGAGAGAGAGAGCGAGAAAGAGAGCTATAGCTAAAAATTAAGTGGAAATTTCAAGGGAGGGTGGCTGTGGATGCCATCAAAAGCTCCCATAACGACAACAAGCGGCTTGGGGCATGGGGGGGCGGGGTTCTTCTCATCATCATCTTCCATCAGCGGCATCTGTGGCAGGGGGCAGGAAAACAGGGGCTGCAACTCCGAATGGAGTTTGGGGGGCGGTTGCCTTTAAACGGATTTCATCACATCTCAAGCTCTCAGGCTTTGGCATGGCATTCAATTGAATTTATCAAGCAGCCAGAGAGAGAGAGAGAGAGAGAGAGAGAGAGAGAGAGAGAGGCACAAAAGTAAAAGTCTGTGGAAAAAGTCAGAGACTCGGGGATTCAACCCTCGGAAAAGTGTAAGGTTTTTCCACCCAGACTGAAAAGCAAATGCAATTAATCATTTTCCTTTTAGCGCTAGCTTTTTCAAAATAAATCTATTTTGAATATGTACTCGAAATCCGGTCGGACGTCGGTGTGACGCTGTGCTGCACCCTGTGGAGTCAAGGGATTACAAGGGGGACATTTGTTGACAATTAACTGTAACCGATTCGATTTTTCAAAGGCCTTTTTAGAGCTTAGAGCTCTTATAACTCTATTAGTCTGCCAGATGGAAGGAGAAGGAAAGGGAGAGACGACTGAAACAGAAGCCACAGCAGCAAGGCCAACAAATTGGTGACCCCGACACAACGGCCAAGGAGGGTTGCAGCCAATACACATGTGCGTGTCCTGCCATCTAATTAGGATCATTTGCATATGGACCACAAAAACCATCCCATCCCATTCCATTCAATGGCTTTGACCTTCTGACTTTCAACACATGGAACGATGGGTGGGTGGCAGAGCATGGAAATTCAGTTTTGCGGTCACTGCATCTAATTCTTTTTTGGTCAGCCGCATGAAAAAGGGTTGCAGCATGCTGTTGCAACCCGATACTGCCACTGTTGCACATTATCCCCCTCTCTTTCGATCTCCCTTTCGATGTTTGTTTTAAAAGGGATACGACGAGGGCTTTAAATTGCTATTTGATTGGGTTTGCAATCCAAAAGTAAACAGAAAAAAGGTGAAGGGTGGGGAAAACTTGTATGCAGGATAACGCATCAGCATGGAGGAGGTTTAGATCGATTAGATCTCCGGGATATAGTGGCTTTTCTTCGCTCACTTGATCCACTCTGACATGCTCTCTCCCTCTCCCCTAATTACCTTTTCTAGCTGCACTCTATTGTCATCTCGCTCACCCTAATTGCATTGCACCTTGGTCAGGGCCAAATGGTGCTCCACTTAGCTCTTAGCCTCAGAGGGATAGAGGGGGAAAGAGATGCACAGCAATAGACATAAAAGCGATGAAGAGGAAGTAGAAGTAGAAGGTCAGAGTGGGAGAGCAATGGAATGTAGAGACTGAAACAATGATTAACTGTAAAGGCATTGAGTGCATAGAGAATGGAAATACATTTGTTTGTTTGTTGTTTGCCAGATGCTCCTCTCTCTCTCTCTCTAGCTGTCTCTTTCTATCTGGGTGCATGTGTGGACACGAAGAATCAGCCCCAACAGGAGCGGAACAAGGAAGAAGCAACAGAGCCAACATCAACAACAGAAGCTGCTGCCAGAGGCAAAGAGCAAAAGCAGAAGCAATCGAAGTAGCAGCAGCAGCAGCAGCAGCAGCAGCAGAGGGAGCAGAGACTGCAGACAGAGAGAGGGCCAAAGGCTGCTAGGAGAGGCCAAAGCAGAGGCTGCAGCAGCGGGCATACATAGGCAGCATTAGCAGCAGTGGCAGACAGCCGTAGGCAGCGGGCAGAGCAGCAGCAGTGGGAGAGAGCCGTAGGCAGCGATTGCTGGCAAAGAGAGAGAGAGAGAGAGGGGCAGAGGACAGACAGACAGACAGACAGCAGCAGAAGCATTTAAAAAGCGGAAATCAGGCAGACGGCATAAATAAACCGCATTCGCATTTCTCGTAGAGCTCATACACACACACACACACAAATAAACACTTAATGGCTGCCTGTGTTTGTATGAGTGGATGCGAGTGTAAGGTGGTAGGGTGGTAGGGTGGTAGGGTGATAGGGTGTACGGTGTACGGTGTAGAGTGTAGGGTGAGTAGGTCTGTGTGGTGTGGCTTAAGACACAAAGTGCAAAGTGGAATTTAGAGAGGAAGAACCCCAGGAGGAGCCAAGCAGGCAACAACCGAAGAACACACGCTGCAGAGCGAGAGATAAGAGAGAGAGACAGAGGGAGAGGGAGAGATATGAGGACCTCCGTTCTTAGCTTTAGCCTGTTGCTAAAACTGAGATGTCTGCTCTCTTATCCCCTTAGAGAAGGCTTCCAGGGGTTAAGGCCGCCGGCTATTGTTGTCGGCTCTATCCCTATCTTTCTCTCTTTTGCTCCCTTTTTCTCTGTGTGTTTCCCTTAAGGAAGGAACATTGAAACTTTCATAGTCTTTAAATAAATATATTTATTTCTTCATTTTACCGTTATGAAAGGAAATGTATCCATTCGCTTAGGGGAAATTTGTAGAGCCTAAGACTGGAGAATGATGGATGGGAACGTGGAAACCATATGGGATGGAACGAGGCAACCGACTCTTTGACACTGTCTGTGCCGATTTCATGTATTCCATCTGTTCCCTGCATTCCGAATCCATGTATTCCACAGCGTAGCGAACATCTTAGATTTTTTGATGATAAATATTTTCACAATCTAAAATAGCGTTCTTAACATTTAGCTACAAGTTGAACAATGTTTTCCATATTCCAATCGATCAATATTCAAATGAAACTCAAAACAAAACAATTCACAATTCCACAAGCACACACACATTCGTCAAGTGTTTGAGTTGTGCCCAAGCGCTGGCTGTCTGACTCTCTGACTGTCTGACTGTCTCCTGCCTGGCTGTGGCTTTCGTCTTTTATTTGCTTTGTGCAACAATGAAAATAGCAAGGACTGGAATTTCCTCCAGTCATAGATTACACTCATAGACTCATGTATTTGAAGAGGAATGTACATGCTCCTCCATCTACATCTCCATCTCCATCTCCATTAGGGCCCTCAACATCTTACAAGAATTCCACTCAGTCCTCTTTGGGGTCCTCTTTGGGGGAATGGAAGAGTAAGAGCTTAAAGAACACACTCCTTCTATGGTACTCACCTGAAACGAAAGTAAAAATAATATAAAATGGAAAATTAGTAAGCGAATTTCCCATAAGCGAACGGCTAGATGTTTGTGCTTATTCAATTGCGTTTCAGCACATGAGAAAGTCTGTTCCATTCCGCTTCATTCTGCCAAATTAATGGTTAATTAATGGTTGCACCAATTACCCCTAAGTGAACTGACATCTTTGTTTCATTCCGTTTCGTTCCAAGATCATACTTTTTGTATAAATTCACCATAGACGACGGATCACATTCGTTTCAGAAAGGACTTTTCGAGATCGTCGTCTGTATACCAACATTTCCCCACTTTTCTCATTGAAAAGTTTCCGCTTTAATGAAAACTGTGTGGATATTTATTCATTTAGGGCAGAAAACTTCTTATAGAATTCGAGAAATATGTATGGATGTACATCATCATTATCATTTTCGGGAACAGAACAGCTTAATCGAATGTCATGACCAACTGCAGGCACAAATTGTTATTGCCTCATTATACGTAATCCCCACCATACAGCCAGAGGCGGTACACCCGCCACCGTACAGCCACCCACCCTTCCCGCTGTCCCCGCTGTCTGTGTATGTGTATGTGTATGTGTGTAATTGCTCTAAGCATTGTTAATGTCATTTGTTGTAGAACATTTAACCCTCAGAGAAAAAAACTAGAGCATAGGAAATATATCTCAATTGTTTCCGCTGGTGGTGGCAGACGGCACCAGGAGACAGACACCAGGCACCAGATGGAGAGCAATATTCGGCGGATTTTCGGGGGGGTGGGGGATATAAATAAATTAGCATAAACCTGCCATAGAGATCCCACCTTTTGTCATATCCCAAAAGTAAAGCATATTTGCCTGGCTTGACAATATGGGGAGTCCCATATTTCAAGGTTTTCCTTGACGATTTCCCTATATATTTCTAGCTTTGTCAACAGATGTTTTGAGACTGTTTTTGATATGTTTTGTTTTGTTTGGTTTTCTCTTGTTTTCCTTCTTTATTGGTTTTGCCTTGTTTCTCGGGGATCTTTCAGGATTCCCCTAAACAGGGGATGGACATTCTATTGCGTTCTCTCGTGTTGACTGGCTATGCCAGCGGCCAATCGAATGCCAATCGATAATAAAAGGCCAGCCCCGATCGGAACCATCCGACCATCCATCCATCCATCCATCCACACCCCAAAACGACGGCCCTCGTCGGTTTCTTTCTCCTTCGTCGGTTTATTCCACCCTTGGGAAAACCGAAACCCTGGCCACCTCACAGGGGAAAATGCGTGCCAAAAAAGTGTTAAAAATGCAATCGAAGCGGACGAAAAATACTCCCGCAGAGGGTAAGGTAAGGCAATAGAAATCTGCTTTGATTTTTTTCTGATAAATATATCAGACCGTCCCTTTTTCTCATAGGATTTGCCCTATCAAGGTATTTTCCTTTTGAAAAGAGTCAGGCCTCTTTTCAGAGTCTGTTCTTTGTGGATTCAGATATTTTTCAAAGTATTTTCTAGCGGTAAGAGCCACTTTTTGACTACTAGCAGTATTTTAAGTATTTATCATTTTTAGTATTCTTCTGGTATTTGTGTCTAGTACATTATCTAGTATGTGGATTTTCTGCTAGTTTTTTTTGGTATATTTCTGGTATTTATTTAATTATTTATTTTTAATTTAATTTATTTTATTTATTAATATTATTATTTTTTTATATTTTATTTATTATTAATTTTTTTATTTATTTATTCTTTTTTTATATTTTTTTATGGTATTTTCAATACTATGGCTGATTGTGTGGTATTTTCTTCTGATAATAAAATGCTATAAGTATTTTCGTGGTATAGTATTTTATATTTTTGTATGGTATTTTCAATTCTATGGCTGATTGTGTGGTATTTTCTTCTGATAATAAAATGCTATAAGTATTTTCGTGGTATAGTATTTTATATTTTTTTATGGTATTTTAAATTCTTTGGCTGATTGTGTGGTATTTTCTTCTGATAATAAAATGCTATAAGTATTTTCGTGGTATAGTATTTCTGGTATTTTTTCTACGTATCTCATAATTTTTTGCCTAGTGCATGAAACACTTCGTTATACTGCTAATAGGATTTTTTTGTTCCTTTTTTAGCGTTAAAAACATAACTATTAAAAAGGCCATAAAATACTTTAGGAGTTGGGCGCACACACACACGCAAACACGCACACACGTGTCTGGGCTACTTATTCCATACATAGCTACACATTTTCATAATTTTATTGGCAAACTGCAGTTCCATAAAGTCTGGGAATACGAGAGAATATGTGAGAAGCATGGCCACCACCGCCACCAGCAGTATTTCATTTCTGTATGTGGCAGAGAGGAGCCGTCATAAGCTTATTGCAACGTTTAGGTACCTAGTCGACTGGTAAAGCCCCCAATGGGGATTAGGGGATGCAATCCCTCTCTCTCTCTATCTCTCTCTCTCTCTCGCGTTTTCTCTTCTACACAACTTGCAGAAAATTGAATTTACAGTCAAGACGAGAGTTGACTCTCCTACGCAGTGCACTTTAGCACGTAGACTCTTCCTCACCAAACGCTACCCTCATCCCATGACCACGTACTCCAAATGGGAAGCCAGAAGAGAGGAGGATAAAGAGATGCACAAAAAAGAAAGAATGTGGAAAATGTTTATGCAAACAGTTTAAGCCTCATAAAGGCCATGGAAAGGAAAGGTGGCACAAGGTGGCAAGTTGGCTGTGGAAATGGAAATGGAAATGTTGCCATTTCCATGCTAAACGTTATTTAGCGTCTAGTTACATGCTTGTGCCACGTACACGTGGCATCCTTTGGCAGGATGTTCCGAGGCGTGGCGCCTCAATTACAGGAGAGTCTATGGAGAGCTACAGGCTGATTGGGTTACATACTCGTTTTACTCATGTGATGAATATGTATGCCACTCGCACGAAAAGGGGAAACGATTCGTAACGCCGCAGCGTCTCCTCTTTTGGAATTGCGGATTTAACGTCGTTTTGGAAACCACTTCAAAGTCCAAACCAATGCTGTTTAAATCGTTTCGTTTGCTCCTTTATTCCTTTTGATCTCTGGCAGGTTTATTCCACTCTTCATACGAGTATGAGTGTCTCCTCTATCTCTTTTCGTTTTTATCTATCACTTTCTTCGATCATCTCTCTCGCTCTATCCATTCGGTCGCTAATTAAATTGATGGACCGTCTGGAGTGGATTAACTTCCGTTCGTATTGCTTCCTGGGGTAGACAGATGTAGCCACCCCCAGCACACGGATTCGGATTCGGATTCGAATTCAGATTCGATTGAGAGTTTAACGTTTTGCTTTTGAGGTTTCCGCATTCCGACTGAAATTGTATACCCAAGGTCAATGGAAATGCGTGGTGCGTGGTGCGTGGGTTCAGGGGATGGATGAATGGGACACTTTTCCACCATATCCACCCTCACGCTCGGTACGCATTTGCCGGAAAATAGAAACTAGAAAACATTTCATTTCGTTTCCCAGCACAACAACTAATAATTAAGTCGACAAATGAATTCACACCCTTCTGTAGCCGAAAGACCCAGAAATTACGATCTATAGAGGGGTCGAATCTACCGTCCACACGCCACATCCCCTAATATGTATCATTCTTTTTCAAGGCCAATGACATTGGTCATTCATTCCCTCACTCATTCCGAGTCTCTTGTGATGTGTAAAATCATTGATTCATTGATGGGCATCTGAAATTCCGAAAATTTTTGCCATTAATGTTGAGAGATTTCCGTTTCCTGTCTCCTCTCGGATTCTATAACCCTCTTTGGGACTTTGTTTCCTTTCCGTCCCACCGTCTGTCTGTCCGTCCGTCCGTCCGTCCGTCCGTCTGTCTGTCCGTCTTCATTAGCGCCTATATATCAGAGACTATTAAAGCTAGAGCAACCAAATTTTCTCTATTATCACACTACTCCCTCCAAGTGTATTTCAAAATTTTGCCACGCCCCCTTCCGCCCACACAAAGGACGAAAATCTGTGGAATCCTCAATTTTTAAGATACGAGAAAACCAAAGACGATCATTATTATGGACAGAAGGAAAAAATTTAATTTCAGTGGCTACGCGACGCCTTTCAAGCGTTTACCCTTTCCCTCTCTCTTTCTCGCATACACTTTTCGCATAAACACAAACGGTATATATGTAATGGCGAATATGTAGATGTAAAATGTAGAGAAGGCAGATGTAAATAACATATGTAAACCAAAATGAAAACAGATAACATTTAATATATAATAATCATAAAATCACATACATGTATTCTGACTGAGTACAGGGTATAAAGTAGAGCCGCGGCCTTTGCCACGGCTCACAACGTTCCCCCTCGTTTTTTAATATTTTGGATTCGTCACTATTTTTATATGATTATATTGATTGGATTATTATTATATTACGTCCCTCGTAACAATCTGTATGTCTAGTATTTTTTTGGTATTTACATACATTTTTCGAAATTGCTTCACAATCTCCATATCTAGTATTTTTCAGGTTTTTACCATAGAGGAACTATCTTCGTATGTCTTATTTTTCTTTTGGTATTTTTAGTATTTTCTAGTATTTTTGTACGCATCTAGTATATATTTTAGTATTTTTATGCATTGGACCGGTCGTAAGTCGTGAGAAACTATTTTCATGGTATTTTTTGTTAGTATTTTTTGTATGCATCTAGTATTCATTCTAGTATTTTTACGCATTGAATCGCTCTGAAGTCTTGAGCAACTATCTTCGTGTTTAATATTTTTGTGGTATTTTTGTTTGGTATTTTCTAGTATTTTTGTATACATCCAGTATTTATTTTAGAATTTATATGCATTGGCTATCTTTTAGGTCTTGAGCAACTATCTTCGTATGTCTAATATTTTTTTGGTGTTTTTATTTAGCATTTTCTAGTATTTTTGATGGTAATTTCTTCGAATCGCTCTAGTACCCATCATTTTAGCATTATTCTAGAACCCCATCCCATCCAATCAACTGATTCAAAAGCCTGGAACAGCATTGTAAGTATTTCTCATTTGTTTGGAAGAGTTGCAGCGACTTCCTGGTGCACCCAACCGCCCTTTTTCGAGGGCGACTGACTGCACACACACATTCTCTGGGATCTGGGATCTGGGGGCTCTTTCCGTCGCACCGCGGGGCTAAAACAATTTACGACGCGCAGTCAATAAATTTCAATTAGACACAAAACACACAAACAAACAGAAACCAGAGTCTGGGGCAACGGCAGGCAAAGGCGGCACCCGTTTCTGCCTTTTCGCCTCCCTTTGTGCCCCAACAGCATTTGCCCTCCGTCTCTGTTTTTGCATCTCGAAACTCTCATAAAATACCAGAGATATGTACATACATACATATATACAAGCAAAAGAATCAGAAGATTCAAACGATTTGATGCTACATATATAGTTTCTGGGCAGTAAGTAGGCTCCCCCCCAAAAATCTCACACATTTCTTTAGATTTATTTCCGTTTTCAGTTCATAAAAATTCGTCAAAAGTACAGATCAAAATTTCAGTAAAAACAAAATTCTAAAATAACAAATTTTGAGTACAAAAAAAATCCAAATCATTCAAATGCCCAACAATTCAGGAGACTTTTATCGGCCGGTAAGTGAAACTATATTCGAAATTGAAATTGTGTTTCTTCAATCTTTTTCTTGTTCGCTGCAGAGCGGCCTGAAAATCGACAATTGCGAGAGGTATCCGCGGCAAAGGCAAACGGAGTTCTATCGCACACCCGAACCGCGCCCCTCTGTCCAAAGCCAGAAGGCGGAGCATGCCTCAGATCGATTGAATCGGCCACTCGGTGCCGAGGCGCCGGCACACACACAAAGTCCACGCATCCAACCGCCACGGAACTCGGAAATGCGAGTATTTCGCAATAGCTACTTTTCCTAAGAGGGAAACACACATACATACATACGCGTACATCGTACATCCATCTGATGTACATATGTATGTATGTATGTAGTTGATGTTTGAAATAGATCTTTTGCTTGGTGGAAATCTGAATGTACTTTGGAAATTAAGTTTAGGAACTGCTTGTTTTTTGTGCTATTTCTTTTCGATGACATTCCCATAAACAAAACGACATATAAGCATCTATTTCATTTCAGTCCGTTTCATTCCGTTTCGTTTCGTATAGAAAAAACGTTCGAGAGCGCATGAAAAATGTTCTCATAGGTGAAAGGGCACGTCTTGCGGCAGCGTTCCTCTGCTACTTGGACGGGAAACCAAACGGTTTGCATTTTGAGAGCGCATGAAAAATGTTCTCATAAGTGAAAGGTTATAGCACGTTCGTCATGCGGCAGCGTTCCTCTGCTACCAGGGATTCAGTTTAATGCAGAAATGCATATTTATTATTTGGGTTTTTTTCGGTAAATTCCTGAAATTTCTGGTATTATTTATGGTTTTTTTTCTGGTATTTTTTTTAGAATTTTTCTTGTATCTTGCTATAATTTTAGCTATTATTTTGGAGTTTTTCCCTGGTATTTTTCTGGTTTAACTTTTAGCATCATAAATTCCAAAATTCAATGGAAAACACGATGATTTCTCAGGCTGGAACATCGGCCACAGCGTGTGGAGCCTGCCATTTGAATGTTGGATAGAAACGTGACCTCTGGGATCTGGTATCTGGGATCTGTGTGGGGGGGTTCTCGTAATTATAATTTACTTTGGTAAACAGACATTTCGTGCCCTCCGAAACTTTGGCCATATAAAAATGATGACTTTCATAATGCAGAGGAGAAATGAGGATGAGGAGAGGAGAGGATGAGGATGAGGAAATGGTGCAATGGTTCCGATGGTGCCACCACCCCCTCACGTAATTCATACTGTAGTTTTCCCCCGTCTGGAGCATAAACCTACCCCCACCCAAAGAGGAGGAGTGGGAGTGAGTATTCGTTAAGTATTCGTTATGATTCATGGCTACTACAACAGTAAACTAAATATTAATGTGTACCACACAGACACGCAACCGAATAGCTGTATATGTATATGTATATGTACGAGTGGAGAGAAAAAGTCACCCTCAAACGGAGAGGAGAAGGGAACGCCTCACGGGAGAAACAGAGGCGGGCACGTTTCTTTCTTCCTTTTTGTGTTGCCCTTTGCCAAGCCCCCGCCCCCCCTTCAGAGTTGATTTTGCTACCGATAACCGATAACAGATAATCGATAACTGATCAGCGTTGCCTTAAACATGATTTTTCCCTCTCTTTCACCAATAAAAGGCAAGCAAATGTTTTCCGTTTTTTTCTGTTTTTCTTTGGCTTTGGATTTTGCTTGTTGCATTTTGATGTTGCACTTCCGGTATTTGCTGGCAGCATCTTGATGCCGTTTGATGTTTTTGATGGCCAGAGCGAGGGATGTCGTGGAGCCTATACTATTTTTAGATAGTTTTCTGCAAAGATCTGGCAAATACTCGAATCAATGCGTATGCGTATGCGTGTGCGTGTGGGATTTCAATGGGTTGAATGGGTTGTTTTTTTTCCATTCTGTTTCTGTATGGTATCCAAAAGTTTCCAAAGTATTCCAGCAATATTAATCTGCTTCGGAACTTCTTTCAAAGGTCGCTCTCAAGTGCCATTCACTTTTGATTCAGACATTCCACTCGCATATGATTTGTTGATTCATATAATGATTCAATTAGTCATTTCCCAAGACGTTTTCGATGTTCACTTTTCAGGGTTGCATTTGATTGTCCTACCGATTGGGACACTGTTTTGCTTTTGTTTTACCGCACTTAAATTCTGTTATCCTTCTCTTCAGGCATTCTCTTTCCCTTTCGCTGTGCCACGTGCCACCACACGCAGCAGGACAACGAATGGGTGGTGTGGCACTTTGTGTCTTATCTGCAACTGTGGCAACTGGCATCTGCCCTGCATTTAATTGCCACAGTTTGTGGTTGGGGGGTTGTCCCATTGCTGGAATGTTAATTGTTTTCCTTAAAGCCTCATTTTGCGCCTTATTTACGGGGGAGGGGCTATCTCCGATTGGTAGTGTTTAGACCTCAGAAGAAAAGTCTAGACACTTGTGAGCAGATTGTTGAATTCATACTAACTTCAGTTCAGAAACGTCGAGGGATGGCTACAATTTTGTATTCCATTCTTCTCGCTAGACCCACGGAAGGGGTGCATCGGTACTGCGAGTGACCCAACCGAATTTTTGGACTGCATTAGGGTCTTAATTGCTTACTGCACCCGACTTTGGGATGCCCTGTATGTAGCAGTCATAGGATTTATACTTTACGCATGTTTTTTACTTCGAATTTACTTAAATTGGTTTTGTGTTTATTTCCGTGAATGAGTAAAGATTCTTGTTCTTTGAGTACCATAATGTGTTCATGTTTGATCAGGTTTTTTCTGTCTCTGTCACAATTTTTGAGGGATATTGCATTTCGGAGTAGAGCAGACCTAAGACTTGGATAGGATTCTCTTTGAAATTGCCTTCGAATTGGAATACACATCTATGTAGTGCCAGTTGCAAGTCCGCTATATCATAACTATC
Source organism: Drosophila algonquin (assembly GCA_035041765.1). NCBI lineage: Eukaryota > Metazoa > Arthropoda > Insecta > Diptera > Drosophilidae > Drosophila > Drosophila algonquin. The sequence goes on along the minus strand of JAWNKY010000209.1, from coordinate 3,860,713 downwards.
TTCTGGCTTTTATGTTTTCCGTTGCAAATATCACTTAACGTTTCAATTGATTTTTCGTGTTGTATTGGGGAAAATTTTGCTGCTGTTTTTCCATCTAGAAATTACATTCCATTCCTCAATCGGTGACTCGTTTTGCACGTTTCAGGGGTAAACTACGTACCCCGCCGCTCTCTCTCTCTCTCTCTCTCTGTCTATCGCTCGATGAATGGATCTCCTCTTATTTCTGGGTATTTTTACATCAATCGAATATGAGATCCGGTCGTCTGCTGGTCAGGGCTTGCCCCCAAAGATACGCTTTTATATTTTGTTTACAAAATCGTTGACGCGTAACGTGACACCAGGAGGAGGGGGGTTATGGGGGGCGGCACCACACCCCTCCCTTCCATGCCTGCTTTTGGGAATCGATTTCAATTTACATTTCAATCGAAAAAAAAGGGGATCGTGCACTCAATCGCCATTCCAACGATCTAACGTTTTTGTTTTGTTTGCTTTAGTTGTTTATTTTATTTTGGCTGTCTTTTTTCCTCTTAAGTATTCCGCCATAAAGTCACATGCAAAAGAAAGAGGGCGGAGGGGGGAATGTGTACTCGGAAAAGTCACGTCTCGGAGTAGTATTCTCGTTTGTTTTTACCATACAAAATGGAAAGGGAGAACCACAAAAACATCCATAGATTGTTGTACACCTTTGGGATTTGCACGAAAAGTGAATTGAAACAGTCAATTAACTTAACTAACCCAAAGCCAAACTCCACCTCCAATTAATGCTAACTATTCAACTATTTCCTATTAACTATTTCATTTAGTGTTATGTCGATAAGATCTACTGCACAAACAACTACCATCCAGAAACAGAATACCCATCGGAGATTCCATGGAAAAAATGCAATGCCAAAACAGATGGATGCAAAATGCTTCATACATACATATGTAGATACATATTTACATACATATATGTATGTACATATGTAAGTAGAAACCCAATCTGCTTTGCCCATTGATTTCTTGGGACTTGATCTCTAATTAATTATATGGACAATTCTCTAATGTCAAAAGGTGAAACTTATAACTCTTGGTTAGCACTATGGTTATAGGTGAAAGGGTTGCTTTTAGGTAGTTGTTCCATTCCCAGGCAGTATTCATCCAAATGTTAACGAATATTGTAATGCAATTAGCTTACCCTGGAACATCTTAGCTGCAGCTGGCATCACTGGAAGATGCCTCCAAGAGGACGCCAAAGAAACTGCTACCCTTCGCCAAAACCACCTCGATTCTGGGAGACTCCAAAACCACCAGCTGAAACCATCCGGATAACTAAGGGCCATACTGGCCCATAAGAGGGGTAACCTAACCTAACCTAACCTAGGCTATGCATTGAGAACATTTTCTGGGGTTTTCTTAGATGGTTCAATAGGTTAGGGAGAATTTTGGGAAAAACTTTTATCAAGAATTAACTTTCTTATAGGCGTAAATAAAAATGGAAAACATGACAATAGTTTGAAGTTTGTCTGAAGTTTTTCTAATTTAAATAGTAATAGTAAATAATAGTAAAGAAAATAGTAATGGAAAACATACCGAAAGAGTGAACTCAAAGTCAATGAATTTAAGTTACATTTTTCTGAGTTTCAATCATTTTCGGATCAAAAATCGAGACAAAAATTATATGGAATTTATTAATTTTATTTTACTAAATTAATTTCAATATTTTTGTTAATCTGAAAACCTTTTTGCAGGACTCCATTTACCAGTCTTCCTTCTCTCTCTATCTATATGTATATCTATGCATATATCTCTCGCTTTATCATGTCTCTCCTTCTCGTCAGCCGCTGCTTCCACTGCTGCGTGTGTGAGAGAATGCAAGAATGCTGATGAATGTCTCTCTCTCCGTCTCTCTCTCCGTCTCCGTCTCCGTGTTCAAGGCCAGCGCAAAAGCTTTGATGCGGATATGCGGGTGTGCGTGTGAGTGAGTGAGTGAGAAACCAAAAACACGATGCGAAATAATTGAATTTAATTAACATGGGAAACAGTGACACGGAGAGAGAGAGAGAGACAGCAACAGCGGCTTCCTGTGATGCCAAGAGAGTGAGTGGGAGGGAAGAGGAGACCACTCCACACTCGCATAGATAACTGTTGTTTCCACACAATGTTGTCGTTTAAAACACATTGTTTCTTGGAACAAGTTGGAAAGTTAATTAAATAAGTGTATTTATGTGGTGTGTATGTAAATCCATGGAAAACAAGTTTTGCAATCGCCGATTGAACAACACGATTTCAAAGAAGATTTCAACAAAGATTGAGAATGAGAGTGGGTTTATCGATAGAGCCCCAGAAACCCAAAGAAATTCGATGGATAATACATACATAGTTGAATAGAGAATAGCCTGAAGGACTCCTTTGTTTCATTCCATTGGCAGCATGTACTGTATCGAATGCTGTGCAAATTACCCATAAGCAAAAGGTAACATTCGAATCGAGTGGCCCCTTTGCCACTAACTCTAAAATATGTATTTGACATCATTTTGAAGACTTAGGATGTGTTTTTTTTTATCAATATCTGTACAATGTACGTCACAACAAAAAGCACAGCGGGATCCGCAGGAATACTTATTATATACCTTGTTTTTTATTTATTTTATGAAATTGTACCTATAAAACTCAATACGAACAAAAGTTAAGTGCGTTTCTCTTATATTTTCCAACACTGTCTATCGATAAGGCCTTTCAAACTATCAGAAATTGTTATATTTTTTGGAATATAATTATAGATTATAGAATGCATATTGTAGAGTATTGATGATTATACATAGACATGTAGATACGGTCCCATTCAGTGGTCTTAAGACTGTGACGAACGAAAAGACTTCTGCTTGAGGAATAATTCAGGACAGTCGCTCCCCTGAAGGACTTAATGACAGTACCTACATATGTATACCGCATTTCAGGATCTCCAACTATAGCCAAGGCCTTCAACTTCTTTAAATTAAACAAGCTTTTCATATGTTTTATTGAAGGTTTTCTTTTTATTTATGGATATGAAACGATATGTTATATATGTACATAGGTTGTTCAATCTTTGTTCTAGACCAAGAAATGAGATGAAAGCTGCGTTAAATCTTCTAGGTTTAAGCTTTTTTTACGGATTGGTAATTTTAAATTCCAAACTTTTCTTATAGAAAAACTGAAATTTTTCTGGCTATTATACATATATTTTAGGCACGATTTTTCTTGAATGTTTCATTCTTGTGCTAAATAAGTTTAAAACTATTTTTTTATCATTGTTTTCTTTTTGAAGTTTTCTTTAGAATTTAGAATTTGCTTTCGTTTTTTTCTTTATAAAAGACTACAGAAAAAACACTAAAGCTTTTTCCTCAAAATCTCAAGATTTTGCTCTCTTTTGTGGTTGACTCTTTGCCCCCACCTCCACCCCCACCTCCACCTCCGCCTCCGCCAGCAGTACGGATAATACGAGTATCTGTAGATCTGTATATTTGTTAAGGAATTCTCTTTCTCTGTCTTACCTGAATGATAAATGCTGCCAGAAATGCTAAACTCCATAGCCATAAATGTTGTTCAACGGCTTTTCTTGCTGTTCTTGTTGCTTGTTGTTGTTGTTGTTGTTTTTGTGTTGTTTTTTGCCTTTTGAGTCGAATTCTAGTTGTTGCTTTGCTTAGCTGGTACAACATTTTGTGGCCGTCGTTGTGGCTTTTTGTTGCTGCTGCTGCTGCTGTCTGTCTGTCGCCTCTCTTCTGTGTGTGTGTGTGTGGCTCTCTCGCTCTCGCTCTCCTCTCTGTCCCGGTAGCTGGTTGCTGTTTGCTGTTTGTTGTTTGTTGGTTCTGTTTTCTGTTGCTTTTGGTTACTCTCTGGAATTGTTTTGTTTCTTAGTTTCTTTCAATTTTTGGCATTTTCAGCACGAGTTTAGTTTTTACTTTTATTAAATGCATTATTTAAGGAATTTGTTTTGATTTTGCTGTTGGCTATTCGAGGGGCGCGCTGTCTGCAAAAGAGAGAGGAGGCTTCCAATGAGGTAATGGTAAAAGAGAGCAAAAGAGAGAGAGAGAAAAAACAGCAGTTTTCAAGCTGAGCTTTGGTTGCGCCGACCCAGACGTTTCTCTCTCTCCCTCTCTCTCTCTGTCTCTCCTTCTGTCTGCCAAGCTTTCGCATTGCGATCATATCTCTCTCTCTCTCGCTCTCTTGTGCGTCCCTCCATCCCCGTTTTGCACACAGAAATTGTTGTTAATGGAAGTGCACGCACCATCCTACAGCTCCTCCACCTCCCCACCCTTCACCGAGAAACACCTTCAGTCTTTGGCTGACGTCAGCGAAAGCTTTGCTTTTATGAAATATTTAAATGCAAAAACAAAAAGGAAAACACAAGTATAAGTATAAATGAAATAAACAAATAATTAAAACACTAAAAGCAAAAACCAGTTCTGCAACTGGTATACACTTGCCAGAACCGAAAAAGGGTCATATTATTTTCAGCTAAGGCTTGCAGTCAGTCAAAGACAAGAAAAACATACATAAACTCTTTTGCTAGCATTTGAAACCGCAATTGGATATTCCATTTGCATTTGACCCAAATCGTATGATCTGTGCAGGGTATCTTCGCCTTCGGTCTTTTCCTTTCCTTCGTCTTGTGAAGTGTGGCCTAGGGTCGTGTTTAGCTTTTTTTGTGATTGTTGTCGCCATGCTGAAAAAAACAACACCAAAAAGACCTTCAACTTAAGTTTTCTGCCGAGAGCAAACACAGAGAGAGAAATAGAGAGCAGCAGCTTGAGATGGCATTGCCAGAGGTGGAAGATTGCACTGATTACGGCACTGATTGATCTTTGGGATCTCTACTGCGGCGGACCCACGGACAGAAGAGAGAGACAGCTGGAGCTGGAGGGGGAGAGCTGAGAGCATTGTTCAGGCTATGAAGTGCAGTAAAAACAAAACAATACAAATCTACCTACAAAAGCTCATTAAAATAAAAAAAAAAAAACTAAAACAAGTTTTATTTGTGCTCTCTCTCTCTCTCTCTCTGCACAAGGGTATAATGTTTTTTACAAGAAGAATGGAACACTTATGGAACATCAATGGAACCCCCACTAAATCCCGATAGGCTTCCAAAGAGATCTGCAAAGGGTATCCACGCATTTCAAGCCACTAGCCTCTCTCCTCATCTCTCTTGTGCTGCTGTCCCCCACCACCTGAATCTGAATGTGGGACAGACCGGAGAACCGGAGAACCGGAGAAGACAGACAAGTTTCTGCATTATTGTGGATTATTTATCATTCATAAAAAGTTCATGGATTGTGCTTTCGGCATTTCTTCAATTACCAAAAAACAACAACAACCAAGAGACACAGGAAGTGGAGAAATTTTCATTCAAATTCAAGCACACACACGCACGCACACACACACACATACACACAACTAATGAAACAAAGAGAGCACGAGAGAGAAAGACAATTGCTAAAACGCGCTGCTTGTGGGTGGGGGAAGGTGTGCAGGAGGAGGAGGAGGATGAGGATGGATGCTGGGCAAATGGCAGTGAGAGAGGGGGGAGCAGGGGGAGGGTGGGCGCGAGAGAAAGCAGTGGCATGCCAAAAAACGACTGCCGCCGGGTTGCGTAGGTGTCGCTGCTTCACTTCTGTTTTTGTGTAGTAGCCGCTGCTGCGACGCACCGTGGACCGCACACACACAAACACACACCAGACTGAACTAACAAAAAAAAGAAAACAACTCTCAATTTCTGCTTTTACTTTAAGCTCAATTCAGTGTTTCGTTTGTTTCGTTTCTTAAATTTTCCAATGCATAACAACAATGACAACAAATAATTCATGTATTAACGGACCATTAAATCAGGTTGTCTTAGCCCTCTCGCGACAATTTGGGGTTCAACAAACACACACACCAATAATAGTTGACCAAAATTTGTTGTACATTTTCGCGTTCAAAACATTTCTGTGGTAAACCGTTGAAGACGAAGAAGAAAACAACAACAAAAAAACGTACCAATACGAAACACACACAGACGCAACGCGCGCGCACACATACACTCGCATAAACACCTCAGAGACGGCGAGGGGACGGACGGGACCGCGACGACGACAGCGACAACGGCGGTAACAGTAGAAATTTTAGAAAAAATTCGACACTATTTATGTTCTTCCATGTCCGCGGCCCGTTTATTCATACTCTATCACACTTTACTTTTCTGAACTACCTCATCTGCTGTGTCGTCAACGAAAATACGTTAGTTATTCAACTTTGAACTTGCTTTGACTTGACGACGACGCGCTCAGCACCACCGCGCTGGTCGAATATATTTGTAATTTTGGGGCTGAAGGCCGTTCTTTCGAATCCGGCCGCTGGGAAACTGCCGTGGAAAATAGGGTATGGACAATAGGCAAAACGGCACAGAAAATGCGACGCATTCTAGGTAAAATCCACCCCTTTTGCCTAACATACCATGTTTTCGCTCTCCCACTTATTTTTGCGTGTCAAGTATGAGCTCATAGTATGTAAGGGTTTAGGGTGAGGTGAGGTTCGTTTGGCATGCCGTTTAAATTGTTGGAATTATATTAGTAATAATATAATGCAAGGTGGTGTATATTTCCACTGTTTCGGGTCTTTTTTTACGCTCAGGACCTCTGAGAGCACTTGGCCCTGCTGATCAGAAAGACAGAGACATATATACATATGTTAGATGTCTTGTTTCTTTTTTTATACTCTTCGCTTTTTTGTGCTGCTCCGAAATATGTAAAACCAAATGAAAAATAATTGGCAAATTTTATTGGAAAAAAACTATTTTTTTATTTAATAACTTTGCATATTGGGATTTTTAAAAATCCCGCATTGCAACATAACCACTCTAAGCTCGCACAAAATAAGCACCGAAAAGAGAGAGCTCGTGTTGTGGAATACATCCCTACCCTATTACTTTTTACCATGTGGGTTGCTATGGCTATCGATTTTTGTTTGAAAACGATAACGATTGATTATTGGCGCGCCGGTTTTAGGTTTTGAAAGTAAAGGTTTATAATAATTTATAATAATATAATAATTTGTCAACAAAACTGAAAACCCATCCGACTTTAAAATACAAATGGTGGCCAGCGCACCAACTCAAATTTCAAACGTTGAGCTCTTCACTAGTTGTGCTTTTCACACCCATGCGTCAATGAACTGGGCAAGCTCACCCGCTCAGAGTTGTTTTATTTAATGGTTGGTATCGATACATCTTCGCCCGCCAATATTTCTAGGCAGGCTTTGAGATAATTCAAATTTAATTATTTCGACAAAATCTATTAAGACAGCGGAATATAACGGAACCGGACACGATCCCCTAGGATTTTCAAAGACAAAAAAAATATCATATTTCCCTGTTATCCCCCGTGAACTTGGTTCAAGGGCATGGCCTACTCTCTGTGGGTGTATTTGCACCGGGACTCCTCTTGTGGGTGAGATTTTCTCTCCCGAACGGGATCAAAGAGCGCGGGCCTCTCCTACTTCTTCCGGGATCACCCTAGGGGGCGCTAGTATCAGTTAAGCCTACCCCTCAAATTTTGGCCCTGCCAACCTGTTCGTAACTTCTGCCCCTTATCAATCTATCGATAGTGAAGCACAAATAAATCATCGGTACATCGATGGGTTTTTCAGCTGGTTTTTCGTTTACATCATTGTTTTGGTTTCCAAATTCGAATATTATTGGTTCCGTTCCGTTCTTGATTCCATCCTGATTCGCAAAAAACATCCATCATGTCGTTGGCGACTGTACGCTCGGCGCGCCAACGGATGCAACGTCTGTTGAGGATAACAAGGTGCAACCTTAGCTCCTCGGCGACTGTTGCCGCCGAACGAACAGATTCCCAGCTGTTGACCCCCGACGACTATGCGACCCTTCTGTCGCCAGAACAGCAAGAGCGCTGCATGGAAAAGATGCGCAATCTGCCGGCCTTTCCCCGACCTAAATCCTTGACACCCAGCAGGCGCGAAAATCTATCTGCCTCCGTGCTCATAGCTCTTTGCCAGGAACGGGGCACGTAAGTGGCGCCCGGAAGTAGTGATTCCAACTACGTTAGTTGTTCTTGTACTCCTTTCAGAGACGAGATCTCGCTGCTTTATACACGCCGCTCCCGACAGTTGCGTAGTCACAGCTTCCAGATCTCCTTTCCGGGCGGTAAGCGGGACGAAAGCGACGCCAGCTATGTGGACTGTGCCCTGCGCGAGACGGAAGAGGAAATTGGGCTTCCTCGCAATCGCATCCAGGTGTGGGGGAGGGAAAGCCCCTATATTTGCCCCGTACCTCTGCCATTGTGCCAGTGGTCGGCGTTGTGGCCGACTTTCACATATCGGAGCTGCGTCTGAACTGGGACGAGGTGGAGGAAGTGTTCAGCATACCGCTGAACGCATTGATGGCACCCAAGGCAGCGCGGCACACGCAATTCCGTACTGGGTACAGTGGCCCCGTCTTTGTGGTCGATCAGTACCGCATCTGGGGCATCACTGGCTACCTGACGCACGTCTTTCTGCACTGTCTGCTGCCCCCGAGCCTGCTGCCCGCCTCCCTCAAGACGAATATCAAATTTGTGCGTCCCTACAAAATTCCACCAAAGCCAGTCCATCATCATACGGAACCATGATTTGGCTAAAGAAAATTCAAACTAGTCCAATTTGATAAATTTAAGTTAAGCTATCGTACTACCTCATTTCGGGGTGGAAACCTGAGTACGGCTCGTCGTTACAAACAGTTGCGTTAACCATTGAATTAATTCTCCAAAATATGGAAATACCTTAAGGGAGTGAGTGCCCTTAAAACGCGTAAAGAACGTTCAAACGACTGTTTAACTTAAATTTATAAAATTTGACTAGTTTGAATTTTTTGACACGTTTTGAAGGCATCCCCGTAAGGTATTTCAAATTTGTACAGAAATAATTCAATGGTTAACATTACTGTAGGTTGTTGTGTACAGACTTTCTTTGTAAAATTGAATAAAACTGTTGTTGATTTTTACATTATAGTCAAAATATCCATAACTCAATTGCGAATATGTACCTAGATGTTTATAAGTCCTCGTTTGCTTGCTGCTTCTCGATCCACGTGGACTAGACTTTGGTCTTGGTCTTGTGATGGGTTGGTTTCAACACAAGTACAAATTGTGGAGCTACCGGAACAGAAATTTAAACTTTAGCTTATTTCTCTGCAGGCTGAATGCGTTGCCAGCCCTGGTTTCTGTTTCTGATCATCGGTCCTGGATTCTCCATGACTGATTCGTGACTCGGCTTTTGCGAAATAAAATTACATATATAAAAATAGCTTCATTTGGATTTTGTCTTTTTTTGTTTCTTTTTTTTTAATTGTTTTATTTGTAATTTTCTCTTAAATACAAAAAATACTCTTCATTTCCTCTTTCTCTTTTCATTTGCCTTTTTGTTTTGTTTTTTTTTTTATGTTATAAAATATTAAAATACAATTTAAAAGCGAACAAAATGGCAACGGGCGCCAGGGAGCAAAGAAACAAACAAAAATAATAATCAAAAAATCATAATTTGTGGCGGACTTTTTTCCTCACATTTTCTGCTCTCATTACACGCACGAAAAAAAAAATAAAATAAAAATTAAAAGCTCCTTGCTGAATACAAAGTTTAAAGTCAAATCAAATAATAAAAAAAATATTTGTATATATAGTATATGGGCCAAGACCGGATGGGGGAGGGGGTGGTGTGGCCAATACAATGCCATCGGGAATAAGCCATTAATAGCGAGCTATCGTATATGCATATGTATGAATATTTGCATGTCAAACACAAATATGTACTCGTAGTTCATTAATTAATTAAACAAAAATACACCGCCGCAGACGGGTGGGGGGTGGTGGGTGGTGGGTTGGGGTGGTGTTTTAATCAAGCATAGCTGAAGAAAGGCAACGCGGCTACTAAAGAACACTTGTTATGCTTTTGCTATTTACTCGCTACTACTCGCTATTTGCTCGAGTATACATGTAGGTCTGTAGAGGTGTACATATGTATGTATGTATACTATATATATATGTATATAGTATATGCTTGGATAGTATGTATATCATGCTTGTAGTTGTAGTATACAATAATCTAAAAGTCCTGGTTGTTGCTTCATTCGGGTGCACATCGGGTGTTTAGTTGTAAAATTGTCCAAAATATTGATTGCTTTTTCTTTTTTCTTTTTTGTATACATATCTCATGTATAGTGTATAGTTGGGGCTGAATGTGCTGCTATTATAGGAAAAGTTACTCTGAAATATCAATTGGAATGGATGTGGTAAACGTGGGCGTCTCCAGCTCCTCGTGCTTCTTCATTTTGAGACTCTACGAGATAAAGCGAAAGAAAATTAGTAAATTGGTAAATTAGTAAATCGCAACACAAAACACCCACCTGTTGCAGCTTGTAGTGATTGATAATGTCCTGGTCGGCCGGGCACGATTGTGTAAAGGCATCCAGCTGATACATGTGGTACATGTAACGCCACAGCGCTGTCAAGTGCGTCTGTGCGGAAGAAGAAGGGAAAGGAAGATCATTAGGAGATACATAATTACTTGGCGCTTCGTTTCGTTTCGTTTCGCTTCACACTCACTGGTATCTCAAAGTCCACAAAGTATTTGCCAGCGACACGGATGTGCTGGAGACGGGGCATCAGCTCACAGTCGAAGCAGCACATGGTGTCGCCCGTGAGGAAGCGTGTATTGCGATTGGCCAAATGGTCGTTGATCTTCTTGAGGTGCGACAAGAGGGCATTGTTCTTGGCATCGTCCTTCTTCACCAGCATCAGCTTCAACTTCACATACAGATTCTCGATCAGTGTGGCCACCTCCTTGTCCTGCACAAACAGATTGTAGCCGCCGGGTATATTCTTCATAATGTGACGCTCGATCTTCTCATTCTCCAGTATGGCCAGGCCGTTGTCAATCAGAATGGGCGGATGTGTCGCCTCGAAATTGGTGCGAAAATCTGGCGGCGGCTTCTGCATGTCCACTGTGGTCACCTTGAGGCTGATTGTCTTCAGCTCGGCCAGTAGATACAGGTCCATGAAGTACTCCTGACAGAACAGGCAGGCACCCTTGCGGCGTCCATCGATGGTGGAGGCCTATGCAAAAAATGGTGCATTAATTTACTATGTTTGTACTCGTAGTTAATGTGGGTCAAATATTCTTCTTTTTCATGACAATCGCCATAGCTGTCTGCCTAATAGGAATAATAATAGCTTGCATAACGCTTCGCGTGCCGCCAATTACCGATAAATAAATCAAATAAAGTTTCCAAACCAAATGGAACAACATAATTTCAGTCATGTGACATCATCATCACCATCATCGCGATCAGAACTCTGGCGCTGCCAGAATGAGTAATTGGAGGCGGGGGACTGGCTCTTCTTCGCCTTCGTCCAAACGGACAGGACAGGAAGTGATGGTCGCCGGCCCAAGCCTAGCTCTCGCCATAGCTCTGCATCGATGCACTGCCAAGGCCAGCAGCAGCAGTAGCAGTAGCAGCAAAAGGCACGCAGCGGCCGGCCACACATGTTCCATCAAATGACGACGATGACATCATCATCATCACACATCAGATGGCAGTGTGAGGAGCGAGAGCGAGAGGTTTACTTGTCGATTTCCACTCTGTGCCTTTGCCGTTTGCCGTTTGCTTTCGACAGCCGGCTTAACTTCAATGGCAATCAATGTACATATGTTTGTATGTGTGTATGTACATGTGTGTGCGTTAGATAAGCATTCAGCGTTTCTGTTTGCCATTTACACAGCCAAGCAGTTGTTGATTGCAGAACAAAGCCAACAACAACAGCCGCCTCCTACATGTGGAATGTAGCTGTTGAATCCTTTCCAACATTAATCGATTAAACTGGCTATTTATGAATCGATTAAACCCGATAATAGTCAACGCGTTAGACTTAACGCCCGAGTTCACAAACAATTAAATAATTATTCCTAATATCTAGTTAAGTATCATTTGCCCTGTGTGTTAATGGCTTAATAGGCATCACGCCCACATGGCCCCCAGCAGCAGCAGCAGCATAATCAACCACACAATAGCGCTATGGGAGCAGCAAGCGGTGGTTTTTGTTGTTGTATTTCTCGTATCAATTTCGCTTTGGTGCTTAAACGGTGCTTATTTTTCATGAATGTTTTTTTTCATCAAAGCAGAGTAGAGCATGTTATTAACTGTGCTTTCTGGATACGATACACATAAAAACACACACGTATATGTACATGTACGCATGTATGTATGTATGTATGCATGTACCATTAAGCACGGTACACTACAGTGTCTTCGGTCTCCCAAATGACCCGGATTACATGCGATGAGGGGCATTTATTTGTTGTATCTTCTTTTTAGCCTCATTTGCCATTTGCTTTGGCTTTGGCTTTGCTTTTTCTCCATCAGTGTTTTAGCAATATGAATTGCAAAAATTGCAAATTGTACAATAAATGTGTGGCAACGCCAAAGGTCAGTCAGTCAGTCAGTCAGTCAGACAGTCAATCTTGGAGGGTGCTGCTGCAATTTGACGCTTTCAAAATAGAAATGACGAGAGAGAAGAGACAGACGGCACAGCGCCGGACGGCAGCAAAAAACAACACCAAAAGCAGTTAGCAAATGTCAAGTGCCATTCACATGCACATCCACATATGCATACACATTCATGCATATACATATATTCATATTCATGTGCACATACATATATGGCACTGCTGGCTAATAAAATCCACAAACAAAATACACACACAACACACCTCTCAGAGGAGAGTAGGGGTACACTCTCTTGCCAATAAAAACTGTAGATTTTTGAACATTGGAAATACATACATAAACTATGAATGCATGTGTAGAGCTATATACGGTGCGGGTTCCACAATCCACAGTTGAGATCCAAATAATAGTAGATAATAATCATTTATTCTGCAATTAATTAAGTTTTGTCATCTTTATAATTCGTTTTCAACCTATTCAAATACCAATAAAATAAATAATGCATCACATCATCCAAATCTGCAAGAAAAGCAGGGCCTCTGTCTGTCTCTGTCTCTCCCTTCCCCCACACTCCCACCCGTCATATTGATCGCTCTGTGTTCCTTTCAATTGCAAAGTAAATTTGTGTAGCGATAAGATAAAAAGACCAGAGCAAAATACAACACACAAAAAAAAAACTAAAGTCAAATAAAATAAAAATTTGTTAGCTTTGGGGCCCAACAGCCCAGCAAAACAGCAACAAATAATCATAAATAAGAAAAACAAAAATGAAATTAAATAGTCGGGGCACCCGGCACCCCTGTCTGCCGCCTTTGCCTCGGCCCCGCCCCCGCCCCTGCTGCTTGGCGTTATTTTTGGAACCGGTTCGCCGACAGCTGCAGAACGCAATCATTCCGTTTTCAGATGATGACGATCCTCATGGGGCGGCCAGTGATGGGAGTGCGAATGTCAGCCTTGAGGAGAGCTTTTCTTCACATGCCACAGCCACAGCCACAGCCACAACGCGGGAGCGATTCTACCTGCCGATTTCACCGATTCTTTTTGGGCCACACACAAGCAAGCAAATGTGGCACACACACACACACACACATACTTCTTCATATTTGATATCTTATCAGGCACGGGCGGAAGCCTCCGTGATGAAGTAATGGCCAAAATATAATCAACACTAAGTGGCGAACCCGGGGGCGAACGGGGGAGTGTGATGGGTGTGCTGCAAACGTGAGTTTCACACTTGCATACTGTATCTGTATCTGTATCTTCCGCCCACAAATTGGTAATGGGCTAATGGGTCTTTCCCCTGCTCCACCCACACCACACACACTACCCCTCTGGTCTGGCCTTCTTATTATTTATGAAAGCTTGAGCGATAATCAATTGGTAGAGAATTCAGTCCAGAACATTCCAGAAACGAAAGGCGTCCAACAGAGCACAGCAAATATTGATTTGGCGGGACTGCAACGCGTTTATTCCCTCGAATATCGATCGTTTCATATGGCAATTAAATGAAAAATTTACTTGAAGAAGAAGAAAATAGTATTGCCAGCCCTCCCCTTCTCCACATATTTGTGTAATACAGAGATACACTCCCCTCCCGAACGAGTAACAGCCATTTGTCAATGAAATCCACATGCCATCCACAAATGCAAAATGAAACAGACCAACTGTCAATGGTGGGGCGGGCTAGCGGAACCTATGAAGAAGGAGAAGCAGAACCAACAACAGTTCATGTAAGGCGAGGGCGGAGTAGGAGTGGGACTAGGAGGAGACGATGTGATTCACTGTAAACATTTGCGTGTTTTCTGCACACTCGCACACATGCATATGCACATATTCATGTTTATGTGTGTGTGTGTGTGTACATTGACTGACAGCACGTGGAGGCGTGAGGAAGACAACAATCAGTTGTTGGTTGAACTGTCATCTCAGCATGCACATTATGCACACCCACACACACACACTCAAACTCAATTGGTTACCACATACAGTTCTGTCCAATATTCTAGTGCCTTAAATTAGCAATAATACAAGCGAGCTTCCCAGCTCATACAGATTCGTTTTGTAATTATACGAGTTTCCAAGTTTTTGTGAATGTTTTGAATTGACCTCCGCTGTAGCCACAGCAAAAGCTTCAGTTTAAGTGGCAACAAAGAAGCGCTTTTTCCTTAAGTTGGACAATTGTTGGCGTTGTAAAGGGCCCCCTCAGCAAAAAGGCCTTAAATTAGTTTAAGTGGATCGTGAAAACATACTCTCGCACATCCACACATACATATGTAAGTATGTATGTATGAAAGGATCGTTTCAGATCGGAATCGTTTAGGAAAGGGAAATATAGTATGTATGTATGTATGTATGTATGTCCCCCCGCATCTTTGCTACAAGTATTTATTTTTCTTTTGTTTTGATTCGATGCCAATTTGGGGCATCTCTTGAGATCTCGCGTGGGCGATGACTCCAAGACTCCGACTTTAGCACGAGGAGGAGGCTTTGGGCTTTGGCGCATAGATGAGGAGGAGGAGGAGGCAGGCGGAAAAGTGCACACGAGAAAAACCTGTTTAGCGTTCAATGATTGTTTTGTTAGCTGCTTTCCTCCTGCCCTGCTCCCCCCGCGCTTTGTCCCTCTGTGGAAACAACAAAACCATTTGTGTTTGTTTGTTGCCTGCACGCGCGGAACAGAGAGGCATGCCACAATCACCCCGTCTCCCCATCCGACTTCCACTGCTTTCCTTCCCGCTCTGAAATTGAACTTTCACTTTTCTTTTTCTTCGTTTTTTGTTTTTTTGTTTTTTTTTTTTGCTGTAAATGGAAATGGCTTTTCCATGTGCCAATGCGCGAATTTCGTGTTGGTTATGTCAAAGATGCTTCTGCTGGATGCTGCTGGCTGGAAAAGTGCTGGACGGGAGGACGGGAGGCCTCCACAGTCAACAGGTGCGCCGCCTGTCGCCTCGCATCCACTTTCTCTGGCAACAGGAAAAGGGAGTGGGCAGTGCTATTGCTCATTGGAATGGGATCGGGATTGAGATTGGAACTGGCACTGGCACTGGCACTGGCACTGGAACTAGGGCTGGGTTTTGGGACCTAGTGGAGTGGTGGAATTAGTCATGCACTATAAGACTTTTCGAGAGGTGTGGCCCCGTGGCGTGGGATGGACTGATGTATGGTTGTTTTTGGGTTGGTTGGTTGGAGGAGGAGGAGGCAGCAGAGGGCTTACCCATAGAATCAACAAACCAAAGTGTGTTCCGAAAACAATCAAAAATTACTTTGGCCAAATAACGCGGACCCATGTGTGATGCGGTGGTGGTGGTGGTGGCGTTGGCAGCGGCGGGGGTAAGGCATGACGTATGCCCTCAAGAAATTTAGAAATCAGTCAAAGATAAAAGGAAGCCAAGCGGTGGAGAGCCGACCAAACTTTGCGTCGTCTGTGTCAGCATTTTGTTAAGCAATTGGCGCAAATGTGAAGTATGATTAAGAGTGTTTTCTTTCTTTTTTTTGAAAAAGAAGATAAGAATAGAACCCCGCACAGAAATACGTTACGATCCACAGTTGCAGAGACTTGCACACTTACACGAATACACAAATCAACAGGCCAGACCATGGTGTATGTGTGTGTGTGTGTGTGCGCGCGCTGATGATAGGGAGAGAAGGAAACCGGTTTTGGCGATGCTTAGAAACCACAAAAAAAAAGAACAACACACAAAGAAGGTGGGGGGCGTGCAAGAGATGGCTGATGATAAAAGGGGAGAAGCTCTGGCAAAAGGCAAAAAAAACCCAAAAGAAGAAATGAAATGGACATAATGAATATACAATTCTGTTTCATGTGACACACACACACACACACAGAAACTCATGCACATAGAAGATGATGAAGCGCAGAAGAGCAGTGGAGAGGGGGAAACATAAGTAGCAGTAACAGCATTTCCAAGGTGTATTTATTCAACGTGACGCATTGCCAAACAGCACTCTCATACAACAATAGTTTAACCATTTTGCTTTATATTGTATAAGCAGCGTCCCCTCCGCTCAAGGAGTGGAGTGCTAGACGTTCTCATACTATAGCTGGACATACACATACATATGTACATATGTATTGTATGTATGTAAATGGCAAACGAAATATGCAAAACATACTTGGTAGAGCGGGGACTTCATCACCTCATTCAAATACAATACACCTTGATACACCGTTCTTTTTTGTCTTTGTTTGCTTTTGCATTTGTGCTGCCGTAGACGCGACGCCGACGGTGCTGCTGCTGACGCTGACGCTGACAGCGCTGCATTTTCACTTTGTGGCATGGAAATTTTTCTTTTTTTGCAAATTTAAATGAAAATATAGCGCAGCCAAACACATACACTTGTGTGCATGCATGCATTTACATATAAGTATGGCTGTATGTTGGTAAATATGATGAAAAGAAAACACACCTTGATGATCAGTTCGATCTCGGGAACATCGAATTTGCTGCTGCCGTTTGTCGTCTCCTGCTGCGGCTGCGTCTCAACGTCGGCGGCGGACATGGTTTGCTTCTTATTCTTCTTTTCGCTTACAGCGTTTTGTGAAAAGGTTTATCCGCGTGACGGGGTGCGTACGTGTGTGTTTTTCCTTTCGCTTTTGTTGTGCTAATTTTTTTATTTGCTAATATCTGTACACAGACACAGAATCACAGAATGGGGAAACAGACACAGTCTCACTGCAGCAAAATATCTAATTGCTGTAAATTATTTCGCACTTGTGTACAAACGCAGTCAAAAAAATATACGGTGCGCACTTCCAAACTAGAGCTGGAGAAACATCGATTCTAACATCGATATTATCGATGTTTGGGTCCTAACTGCAGACATCGATACTTTTCTCAAACATCGATTTTTTTTTCAAGACACCCCACAATTTGATTGAGCTTCGATACGGTACATATGTATGTGCAAGAGAACATTATTGGTGTCAATGTCAGATATTAATATCTCATTGAAAGGTATTTTACATAAATTAGTTTAACGTTGGTCTCGAATTAATTAATATCTGATAAAGAAATTCCATTGAAGAGTATTGTTTTTGATAATCTAAATAAAAATGGTTAAACCGAAATATCCCATGAATGGGCTTGCTTATGCCTTAGTTTATTTACCCACATATACATACATATATAAATATACCCATTAAGGACATTTCAGAAATTTAACGAAAATTTTATGAACATCAATTTTTAATCGATGTTTGGCTCTCAAAATATCGAACACATTGATGTCCGCTAACATCGATATTGCTCCAGCTCTAGAAGGAAGTAGAGCTGGAGAAACATCGATGTTACCATCGATGTTTTTTCCATTTTTTTAAACATCGATTGTTTATGGCGAAACATCGATATTTAGTCTTAACGTCTTGTTCCGTCTCTATGAAAGAAAAAACTAATGTTTCTTAACAAAAAATCAAGACTTATTTTAAGATATATGTATGTACTTTAGGAATTTTTTTTTGTTTAAGTTTCTGACGGAAAGCTAGGAGCTATTTTAATGAAAATGATCCCAAATGAAAATGATCTCAAATCAATATGATCTTTAATAAAACTGTTTATTTTTCATGTCTTTAATAATATATAATATTTTGTATAATATTTTTACAGAATTTTCTTAACTGTTACCTCGGAAAACATCGACGTCTTTCCACCTCTAGCGGAATACTGACGAAAGTCGTATTCCTCGCTTTTGATGTTCTGTTAAATATAATATTGCAGTTTGTGGCCGCAAAAAATTGAGTTAACAATTTTACAATGGCTGGTGGGCAACATAGAGCGTTGAGAGAGACACGCATAGAGACATGCTCGTGTCGAAGTTAGTTGTTTTGGGGGCTATTGTTCTATTTGTTCACTATATTTTGGGCTATAAAGTGTTGGGGCTACTCCTTGGAAGGAAACCCATAAATTATAGTAAAAGATAAAATAATCGAATAACTAATCTCCCATGAAACAGTTTACTTTGATTTCAGCAATTTATCTATTATTTTAGTAACTACCTTGCTCATTTCAAATTCGCCCGCTGTAAAAAATCTGGGAAGCTTATAATATTTTTCCCTGGGAAATTGCTGAGGATCTTCGGAAAAATCGGGTATGGACAACAGGCAAAACGGCCCAGAAAATGCAAGACCTGCAAGGTAAAATCCACCCCACCTGATTTACCCCCACACGTCCTATCGGGGAAAAATTCAGGTAAGGTGAAAATCGTGCGAGCAGTGAAATTTCCCTTGGCTGAATTTACCCGTTATCCATACCTTTTTGGCTCAACCCAAAAAGTAGTAGTAGACGCGCTCTTTACTTATTTTTGTGTTAAGACCGTGGCGGTAAATACCAGTATATACCATGAGAAAAATACAAACGAAACTCAAATTTCTCAAATTTTGACATTCTGTTTAATATTACTAACTGAAAAGGATACTGAGCTTTGAAAAAATAATTTTAACTGAGAGATGAAACAATTTTTTACAAGATTGACCAATTTTAAAATGTCTATTTATTGGATTCTGTCAAAAATTAGGCTTAAACGAGATAGGTCAGCAATAAGTCCCTATTTTTACTTGGCAACGACACTGTAACTACACATCGGCAATATATTTACGGTGTATGGACCTATCGTATATCAATACATACAACGCCAGTATCGATAAATATTAACTGGCGCGTAAATGCAGCTCTGGTTTTGGCCCTAGGTGGCATCGCAGTTAAATTTTGTTAGGCGCACGCCGGCTTTTTTTGGTTTTTTTACAATTTTAACAAAAACATGGACCTAGGGGACCTACTGCGGCAGGCCCAGCGCCTCACAAATGACACCAGAATGGACGACGATATGCCGCGCGTTGATCGTACCATTTCACAAGTATTGGAAGCCACTCAGGAACTCCACTCCCGTGTGACCCTCACAGGAACCCACGATCTGCAAGCGCACATGCTGCTGGGCTCCAAGGGCGTGGATCTGCCGAAGCTGACGCAGAAACTGGAGACGCTAAGTGCGCGGAAGACGTTCGAGCCACTGGACCCTGTCTGTGACACCGATGTGCGTGCCTACTTAAAGAACGAGCGCGAAAACGCCATACTTTCCGTACTTGAAGAGACCAATCGTGGGATTTTCGAGTCGGTGGATAAGCAAAAGTGGCGACGCATTTATGCCGAGTGGGGGCGGGAGAAGGAGTGCCTGCTGAATGCCCTAGTTGGGCCCAAACAGAACGAGTTCCCCGATGTTCAGCGTCAGAAAGTGCCGACAACACTTGCGGAAACGCCAACGCCAGGTTCCCGTCTCAATCGAACCGAGGAGCTGTATGCCCAGGAAATAGCTTCTTACAATCAGTCACAAATCCAGAGGGGCCATCGCCCCAACCTTTTGGCAGAGTTCGCCAAGATGACGGCGGAAAAGTTCGATAACCATCAGGTGTCCGAAATGTGGAACGTGCTGCAGTTTATGGCCGACAATGCGCCGCCCTCACGTACTATAGATCCAATCAAGTCGCGCCTGTCCACCCAGAAGTTCGTCCAGCAGGCACGGACCTATCTGGAGCGGCGATACAAAACGTACATAAACACAGTTATCGAGGAGAATCGGGCACGAGCCCAGCGCGGTGGCATTCCTAGCGTCTATAATATGGTCAACTCATTCGTGAGCATTAATTTCGTCGTGCCGGCCACTTTGGTCGGCCTATTGGATGTCTATAACGGGCTGCCGTTGTGGGCTCTTGTCTACTACTGTCTGCGTTGCGGGGATCTGGGTGCGGCCGGAAAGTACCTCAAGGATACTGGCGTCTGCTACGATCTCTACCGCCTGTTGTCAATGATGAAGGAGGGCACCAGGGGAGAGCAGTATTCCCGGCTCGAGAGCAACCTCAAGCTGGAGTACAACAGTAAATTGCGGAGCTGTAGTGATCCCTACAAGAAGGCGGTAGGTCCATCCATCCCATTCTTTATCCTATTTCTCTTGATATGATTTGAAGCAATCTCTTTTTCTTCTTTGGGCTGCAGGTGTTTGCCTATGTTTTGGCATGCGATCCACACAATTCGCATCCGGAAGTGATGCGCAGCATCGACGACTTCCTGTGGATGCAGCTCTCCATTCTGCGGCAGGAGGACGATCGCGAGTACAACATCGAACAGCTCACATACAGCGGCCTGCAGAGCCTCATTCTGGAAAAGTACGGCGAGAACTATTTCAATGCACGGGAAAAGGCGTCGCTCTACTTCAGTGTACTCATCCTCACGGGCCAGTTCGAGTCGGCAATTGAGTTTCTGGCCCGAACCGAGGACAATCGTCCGCATGCCGTTCACATGGCCATTGCCCTGAACGAGATCTACATGCTGGGCACACCGAGCTCTATGCATCATCCGCTGATTAGCGTCCATCCCGAGGATCCGGCACCCATGAAACGCCTGAATTTGGTCCGCATGCTGGTATCCTATGCCAAGCGCTTTGAGATAACGAACACGAGGGAAGCGCTGCAGTACTACTTCCTGTTGCGCCACTTCAAGGACGACAACGGCCGCAGCCTGATGCTGAGCTGTGTCAGCGATCTGCTCGTCGAGAACTGTGATCAGCAAATGCTCGATCTGATCTTTGGCAACGAAAACGATAGATCAGGCCAGAGGTTAGTGCCACTCGGAACAGACTCTTTCCAGGAGCCGCCTTTATTGTTGATATTCTCATTTTAGCGGCATTTTTGGCCAGTTCCACACGATGGACTTTGACAAGTATATGCTGGCTGGTATGGTGGGCGATGAGCTGGCCCATCGCAGTAACTTCGAGGCGGCCATTCGGCTGTACTTCATTGGCGGCCAGCTGGACAAGGTGATGCGATTGGTGTGCGCTCTGCTCTCGCAGGTGGTCCACCAGCCCCCGACAGAGTCCAGTATGCGGACGCGGTTGCAGGGGATTATCGATCACCTGGACGATCTGCGGTCCGTGCAACGAGTGGACGTGGAGCCGCATGTCCTCGCCACATACACAATGCTGTCGCAACTGCTCATATTCTTCGACCATTACCACAATAAGCAGTCACAGCGGGCAATCGAGGTGCTGGCCAATTATAGGATTACGCCGAACGACTGCTCGGAGGTGGATGAGTGTATCGCCAATCTGAAGCGGCTTGGTCCGGAGGTCATCAAGGTCCTGCCCGACATACTGTTGGCCGCAATGGATCTCGTCTACGAGGAGTACAAAAATATAAAGGGAAATACTGGCAGCAGGTCATCCTTTGGCAGCCGCGAAAGTACCCAGACGGATGATTGGAAGAACGAGAACAAGGAGGGCTCGCTCAGACATCTGCGTACAAAGGCCAAGGCCCTCACGAATATGGCTGCCACGGTACCGTACAGGATGCCCACGTCCACCAATAAGCGGCTCGTTCAGCTGGAGATTCTCATGCATTAGGAGCAACGGAAAAAAAAGACACAAGTCTTGAGATGTTTTGGATATCCTGTCGTATAAATGCATGTGTTTTTTTTTGCGTGTCTCATTTTGATAAAGATAAAATTTGAAATTGGAATATTTGTTCGCGTGGATAGCGTTTGTAATAGTGTTCTTTCTCAGTCAGTAGGAGCAGGACTATGCAGGATGTGCGCTTAACCCATATACTGATAGGAGGCACACACTGGCTCCTGGTGGCGCGCGTGCGGCGATGATTGCAGGGCCAGACGCTGCAGGTGACAGCCTCGACATAGTAGACGACCATCCAAAGGATAGCACCGCTTGTCCGGCTCATCTGTCAGCTGCATGCCGCACTCCTCGCATATGTAGCAGTCCACATGGAAGTCCTTGTCCATGGACACAACACGTACGGTCTCATCGGTGCCCTCAACGGGTGTGATGCCTACGCGGTAGTGATAGAACAACATTAGAGGCAAATTGAGGAGTTTCAGAGTCTTTAGAGTAAAGCGTACCCTTGCCACAGCTGGCGCATTTGGGGGCAAACATGCGATGGTAATCGTTGACACAGTATATCTTGTGATCGACATCAACGGTGAAGGGCACACCGTCCAGGCATTCGTTGCAAACGCAACAACGGAAGCAGCCTGGATGATACGACTTGCCCATGGCCTGCAAGATCTGCCAGAAACACATACCAGTTAATGGGTGGAAAAGATATGGTGTGGCATATACGAACCATTTCCATGATCAAATGGCCGCAAATAGCGCACTTTTCCGCTGTCTGCTGGAAGCCCGAATACTTCAGGAAGGGATTGTAAAGAGTTAAAAAGAGAAAAGGACATTCATGGGACGGAAGATGCGAGGACACGTACCATGTAATCCTCCTCGCAGTATACCCGTCCATGGACATTGTAGAAGGCTTTGCCACGCAGCGCCCTGCCGCAGGAGCAGCAGATGAAGCAATTGGTGTGATAGAGGTTCCCCATGGCCTGGCAGGCCTGTCCGGCACCCTTTACCTTCTCCCCGCACGTATGACAAATGCCTATTAACGGACACGGTATGGGGGATCTATTTCAGACAGTAAATCTCATTCGATGTACATACCAAAGTATTCGCCATGCTCTTCACTTTGCTCAATCTCCTCCTCCAGCTGGCGGGTAAGCTCCTCGATCTTACGCTGCGCCTCTGTCGGACCAGCCGGACGCGGCGGTGTCACGCTGTACGGCAGCAGATTCTTGGTTAGACCTGTTTCCGGTTAAAATTGACAAGTTCAAGGATTAGCTCTAGCTTTTGCTTCTCTCTCTCTCTCTCTCTCTGTCCATCTCATGGGTCGTCTCATGCGCAACCGATTCACATCCCCTAAGGGAGGAGGCACATCCACTGTGCCTGTGGGCGAATCTGTTGAGATAAAGGACGAGACGACCATCCCCAGAGACTCGGTTCCTACCTTTTCTGGTCGCAAAGCGGCATTAACCGCTGAGTGGAAAGCATTTTAGTATGGGAGTGTAGAATGCAAAGGATATTAGTCTGTTTTGAATGGAACGGGGGCGGGGATCCATTCTAGGAGGGCGGGACGGAGGAACGGGAAACCATACCTGTGCTGCCCTGCGAGGGCGTGGGCGATGTAGCCACCGCCAAGGGTGCTGACATCGCGATGGGCGTGGCTCGCAGCGATGCTATTGCTGTGGATGATGATGATGATGACGCCGCTGCTGCTGGTGTCTCCTGGACTGCACGTTGTGGCATAGCTGCTGCTGCTGCTGCCGCTGCCACCGGTGCCGGTGCCGGTGCTGCTCTGCCAGCCACCACGCTGCCTACGCCTGGGCCTGGTCCTGTATTGCGATGCAGATTGGCCGTCATACACACGTAGTCCGAGCTGTTGATGTCCTCTATGTAGTTGGGATTCACAGACACATTGATGCCACCAGCCACATGGCCGCCGCCGCTGGCAGCTGGCGCCTGTGGTGGCGGTGGCAAGTGCGGCTGCTTGATGGGTGTGTGCTGCTGCAGCTTGGACACGGACATTGGCAGGGGTGACGGCGACGAGGGCGGCACGGGACTCAGGTGGCTAGGCAGCGACAGATTCCTATAGCGCTGTGTCGGCGAGCCCAGCGTGCCAGTGGGATGTTGCGTGTTGTTTGTGCTAATGCTGCGCTGGTGCATGGGCGACGAGAGCAGCGCGTTGAGATCCAGACCAGAGGATGCGGTGGAGCTGGCCACATTGCCCGGCATTTCCTGGTACATGGTGGCCGTGGCCGGCGAGGCCTGCGGCTGGGCACGCTGCCCGGAATGGGGTATGATGTTCTCGTAAATGGGCGCCACCACCTCCTCCAGAGGTTCGCGTAGATGGCCACCGCCAGCAGCAACTCCCACCCCCCCGGTCGCCGTCTCGGGCACGGGCGTGTGGGCAAAACGTCCGCCGCCAATCGGCTGCATCAGCAGGTAGTCGTTCAGCATGGCGCTCTGCCGGCTGCCGGGGCTCTGTGGCTGAGCGCGCTTGTGGTTCGAGTCGAATTGTCCGTAGAATTCGAGATTCTCGTAAACGGGCGAGTGCTTCTGTGGTGCGATGCGCTGGCCCATACCGTGCGGTGGGCGCATAGATTTGTGGGCTACCACCCCCATTGTTGATCGACAGCTGCTCGACGGGCTTGGGCGTGGCGTATTTGGAGGCGGCTATAATGTTGCCGCGCTCGTACAGCTTGTAGTCGTGTGCTCTGTTGCTGCTGGTGATGGTGATGCATCTGCTGCTGACCATCGTGGATGAAGTTCTCGATGGCCCCCGGCGAACGTTGGTAGCCACGCAAGCCACCGCCACCGCCACCTGAGCCAATGTGAAGACGCTGCATGAGCGTTTCGTAGTCAGACTCGTGGAGGCGGCGCTGGTGGCATTTCGTTGTGTTCTCTGGGCGGTCATTATCTTCACCCTTCTCTCTCTTGTCGCTCGCTCTGACGCTGTGCTCTCTCTCTCTCTCACTCGCTCAGGCTCTGCGGGGAGTGGTGTGGGTACGGGACGCCGCCCAAATGGAATCTATCGTCTTTGCTCGGTCAATTCCACTGTGCTTACTGCCTGGGACTGAATGTCAATCAGAAATTTGACTTTTCATTCACTGATCAGGAATTTTCAGCATTTTCTTTGTCGGAAATATGTCGGGGACCGTGGGAAATAGAGCTGGAGAAACATCGATGTTTACATCGATATAATCGATGTTAGGGTTCTGACTGAACACATCGATAGTTTTTTCAAACATAGATTTTTTTGCCAGACACCCCTATATTTAATCGATATGATTTTAATCGGCTCTGGTCGAAAATTTTTTCCAATTTGATATTCCGACTAATATTGCTAGCTAACTAGAACCCTCAGGCCTGAACACATAATTTTATTCAATAGATAAAACAATTTTCTACAAGACAGGCTAACTTTAAGGACTTTGTTTGGTTGGATTGATTATAAAATAACGTTTATAAAACTTAAGTGAGCTGACATGCGACGTAAGAAAACGTAAGTGAGCATGGAATGTCACTTCATTTGGAAATTAAACCGTTGGTATGGACATACGTACATATACCGTTTTCCATTTGATTAATGTTAAAATTATTTTTTCCAACTGCTTTAAACCGTATTTAATATTGTATTTTGTACATCTTTACATTTTTGACCCAATAATACATTTGATTAATATATTAATAATAACATATCGATCCCGACACCCATTTTTAGTCTTTATAAATACCAAAAACCATACAATTTTCTGAGATGGAGACTGACTAGTTTCAGCAATAATTGGTGTCCAGTAAAACAAACTTTTCTTAAATTCTATTATATCCAGGTCCTAATGTGGAGTTGGAGTAGGAAAAAATATATTTATATATAAAAAAATTATAAAAAAATATTTATATTGAAATAAGTTAGTAAGTCGTAATTGTTCAGTGTAGGTTAGGTTAGGTTAGGTTACAGTGGCTGCCCGACTCACTGGGAGCCATATAAGGCTGATAACAAAGAGATTTGCGGCAATCTGCAACGGTGGCCGAGGTTGCGGAGATCGCATTAAGCGATTTGATTGCAGCTAGGCTATCACTATAGATATTTACGCGGGTTACCATGGCGGTAGTTTCCTGAAGGCAGTTTAGGGCTTCCTTGATTGCAATGACCTCCGCTTGGAAGACGCTGCAGTGATCAGGGAGTCTAAAGGAGTGCTTAATGTTTAGCTGTTCGGAGTATATACCTCCTCCGACCCTATTGTTCAGCTTTGATCCATCTGTGAAGATGTTTAGGGCCCCTTTTGGGCCTGGGGGTCCCTCACTCCACTCGTCTCTGTGGGGGATAATTGCATAGAAGGGGGTATCTGTGTATTCCCTTGGAACACAGTAGTCCGTTTTTGTAGGGACGGAACTGCCGTTTAGTATTGAGGAGTGACCTGCGTGCTGTGGTGCCCATTGGTCGGAGTCTCTCAGTCGTATTGCTGCCATTTGTGCCCTTTCTTTTCCTGCAAGGGCAAGGCTTTGGAGGCACAGAATGGCATCTAGCGCATCATTTGGAGTGGTACGAAGAGCTCCGCTGATGCAAAGGGCGGCTGTTCGCTGAACTTTGTCGAGTTGTCTGGTGATCGTCCTTTTGATAAGGCCGGCCACCATACAGTCACTCCTAAAGTATTATCGGTCTAACTATGGCTTGGTATATCCATTGGACTATACTTGGGTTCATGCCCCATTTCAAGCCAATAGCTTTTTTGCAAGTGTAGAGGGCTATCGTGGCCTTCTTAACTCTGTCTTTGATATTCAGGTTCCAATTTAGCTTTTTGTCGATTACTAACCCTAAGTAACTGGCACTGTCGCTAAGTCGTAGAGTGTTTGAGGGTATTTGCCCGAGAAGATAATTGCTACGTCGTCCGCGTATGCCACGACTTTGCAGCCCCCCCCTTTCAGGTCACATAGAATCTTGTTGACTGCTATGTTCCTTAGAAGGGGGGATAGGACACCACCTTGCGGTGTGCCTCTACTGACATATGTACCTTGTCTGAGTGGACGATCCCATCGATGATGTCACCGTCCTGCATGTGAGAAATTGATCAATGAGCATCACCAAGTGACGATCCACCCCAATGTCAGTCAGCGCTTCCGTAATGGCACCCGGTATGACGTTGTTGAAAGCTCCCTCGATATATAGAAAAGCGATTGGAGAGTATTCTTTGATTTATAGTGATTTCTCTATCCCTGAAATTACTTCGTGAAATGCCGTTTCCGTGGATTTTCCTTTCCGGTAGGCATGTTGTGCTCCTGACAACAATTGAGAATTTATGGTTGTTCTCAATTGTAGCCCGACCAGTCTCTCAAAAGTTTTGAGAAGGAAGGATGATAGACTGATTGGTCTAAAGTCCTTTGGTGTAGAGTGCGAGGCTTTACCTGCTTTAGGGATGAAGACTATTTTAGCCTTAAGCCAAGCTTGTGGTATTTTCCCCACTACCAGTATCATCTTAAAGATACATTGCAGCCAGTTTATGGCCGTGTCTCCGACTTTTTGCAATTGGGCCGGAATGATCTGGTCCGGACCAGGGGATTTGAACGGATCGAAACTGTTTATTGCCCAGTTTATGTTCCGTTTTGAGAAGATATGCTCCATTGAAGTGATCGAACCCTCACTAGGAAAGTGAGTCGGTCCATTGATGGAGCACCCTGGAAAATGAGTGTCGAGTAGAATGTGTAGGTATTCCTCACTGGAGTTAGTCCACGTACCATCGCTTCTCTTTAGGTAACCCACCGAGGGGGCCGTTTTGGAGAGGATCTTGCGCAGTCTTGCGGCTTCTGACGTTACATACCTCGATTTCAGAACAAAATTTCTGCCACGAGGCCCTTTTTGCCTTTCTGATTTCTTTCTTGTATAGGACCAGACTATTTTTATAATCTGCCCAGTGTTGCTTCTCGTTAGCGCTTTTGGCCCTGTTGAAGAGGGACCTGCAGCTTTTCCGTAGGGTATCTATTTGTTTTGACCACCAAGCGTGTTTCTTTGATGGGCATGCTGCCGTGAAAGCCGTGTTGCATGCTTTAGTAAACCTGTCCACTAGATGATTTAGATCGTGCTCTGTGTTCAGGCAGATTGGTGCCTTGGAGGGAAGAAGTCCCTCCAATACTCTGACATATTTTTCCCAGTTGGCTTTCCTAGGGTTAGCAAAGACAGTGGGTTTTGGGCTCTCGAGAGATAGTGTGGTCTCGATATACCTGTGGTCCGAAAAGGAATGGTCCCCCAGAACTTTCCAGTTCATTACTATGTCTGACAGTTTGTGAGACACTAATGTTAGGTCAATTACCTCTTTTCTATTCTTAATTATAAACGTAGGATCATTGCCCCGATTGCAGATAAGAAGATTAGAGTTTAGGATGAAGCTGAATAATGACTCACCCCTTACATTTGTGTCCGAACTCCCCCATTGGGTGTGGTGGGCGTTGGCGTCGCAGCCTATTACAAAGCCTATATCCGACCTTTCGCTATCTCTGGTGAGCTTGCGAACTAGGTCACCGGGAGGATCGCTTTCCTCATGAGCCATGTAGGACGACATCAGCCTTATGTGAGAAGCTTGTAGTTCAAGGCTTGCCGCTGTGTTGTTACCATTGCTAAAGTTGTGGAGCAGAAAAATATTTAAGTGCTTCCTTGCAAGAATGCAGGTACGGATTTTACCTTCTTTCTGAGCTACAATAAGCTTGTGCTCCTTCGTCGCTAATCCACAGACCTTGTCTCCTACTACCCAAGGCTCTTGGATCAGGACTACATCTGCTCCGCTCGCTTCCAAGCGGAGTATAAGGGCAGCGGATGCTGCTTTACAGTGGTGGAGATTTATCTGTAGGAGTCTTAGAGACATCGACAGAGTTCTCCACCACTGTGTTGTCGGCGTCCGAGTCGTCCTCGATAGTGTCGTCGCGACACATCGCCTCGAACTCGCGCATTAGAGTCGTATCAGAGGAGTAGCCGTCATGGGCTGGCTCTGGGTCGTCATCGGGTGCTTCGATCTCCGAGGCAACGTCCTGCTCGACTGGGTTGTCGACAGGACGTGCCTCGGCCGCTGCATCCGACTTGTAAACCCTGATGCTCACCGCGCTGAAGCCAAAGTTTAACTCTCCTTTTTTGGCCTCAATTGGAGCTAGAGACTCCTTATTAAGGACGAGCACCGCCTGGTGCATCGGGCCTTGAGTCGCCTCCACCTTTACTACCCTCCAATCGGAGGTTGGTAGCTCCGGGTTGCACCGCTGCAGCATTTTCAGGATGCGTTCAGGCTCCTTTATGGAGGCGGGCACCCAAACTCTCGCTCTAGGCCTACTGGGCACCTCGCTCCAGTCGACTGCGACGAGCTTCGCCCCTGGGTACACCTCTCCGACTTGCGCTACCGCTGCTTTATAGAGCTGGACGGAGCGCTCGTCTTCGCAGGCCGATCAGCGTCCTCTCCTTGGCGATTTGCGCGAACGACACGTTCGGCAGCACTCTGGAGCGCTTTGGAGCCGGTCCAGGAGTCTCCTGTGAGCGCTGCCTTTTAGTTTGCGGGGCTGTAGTCTTCGGCGGGGCAACCTTCGTTGGTGCCTCTTTGCCGAAGTTGGGCAGCACCTTTGATGCCCATTCGACCTTTTTTACCACTGGTCGGTCGGGCTGGACATAATGCTCGCGTTTTGCCGACGGAGTATGTTGCCAGCACTCCTCCTCTCGGCACTAGGCGGCTTGGGCTTGGGCGCTAGTCGATGGCACCTCGCTCCCCGCAGCCTTACCAGCAGGCAGAGCAGCCGCAGGATTGCAGAGCCACTCCACCAAGGTATCGGCTTTAGGAGGCGAACCCCAGAACTAGGATGGGACCCCTTAGGGTTCGCTCTAGCGTCTTCCACCGTGCAGGTTTTACCTGCTGTATCGCGGGTCAGGCCAGGCCTTTGGGCCGATGCCTTCCCCTGAATGGGATTACTCCCAGTTGGCAGTTGGGGAGCGCCAGACTCGTTGTTGTTGTTTTTGTTTTGTTGTTGTTTGTTTTCCATAATTGATCCCACGATTTGCAAAGAAAGGGCGGTCCACCCGGGCAGAGATTCACGTTGCCCGGATAAAGCATCATTAGAACAGGGGGTACACGCTTAGTCCGGCCCGGTGTGAGATGAGTGTGGGGGTTGGGATGTGGGTAGGTAATGTGTAGGGATGGGGTGTGTGTGAGCTACTTAAACGAGGCGGCACCACAAGCGCATCGTCAGTGTTGCTACTTCGCAAACACCCGCTGGCTGTCCGGGACTGCTTATTTCGGTGCTTTCCCTAGGGATGACCGCTTATTCGCAGCTGGCCTACCTCCACAGGTAGGTCATTCGCAAACTGCGACCCGTCCAGTGGCCTCAGCTAGGCCCCCTCCGAGCCATCTCACATGCTTGTCAGACCAGATTGTTCAGTGTAATTCTCCCCTGTTTATTTTCGTGTTTTAAAACTGTCACTGTAATTAAAAGAAAGAGAAAAGAAAGAAATGCCTAAAGACAAGCTAATTTTAAGGACTCCGTTTGGTTGGATTCGGTCTAAAATAAGGTTTGAATAAGTAAGGTCAGCAAATAGCCGTTTGATTTTGATCGTTTGAATTTTCAGCTTATTTTAGTACCAGAAACGAATATGTAAATACTTTTTAACCGTAAAATGTAAAATACTCAGAGAAAATCGATAGATAATGACGTTATAGATGCAATAATGACGTTATTGATGCAATAATGTAGTTATTGATGAAGTAATGTAGATATCGATCAACTAATGTAGTTATCGATGCAGTTATTGGTGAAATAATATAGTTATCGATGTAGTTATTGATGTAGATAAGTAAACAAAAGTTGTGGCAGCCCACTTATTTAAGAGTTGCCAAATCAGCAATTTATACAAGTGGCGACCCTGCCACCCTTTGGAAATGTCAAAGGGAGCCAACGCAATTGTCAGAAAACGGCGCCAAAATTGGCAAAACTCACAGCGGCTGTAAACATTGCAGTATTGATCATAGCATCGCAGCGCAGTTGATCGCATCGTTCGCATTTAATTTATCTTGGATTATTGAGAGTTACAGGGATAAGTTTTGAGTAGAACAATGGATGTTGCAGATGCACAAATCGGTCAGTTGCGCGTGAAAGATGAAGTGGGCATACGCACCCAGAAGCTCTTTCAAGATTTCCTCGAGGAGTTCAAGGAGAATGGCGAAATCAAGTACACACGTCCCGCAGCCAATCTGGAGTCGCCTGATCGCTGCACCCTCGAGGTGAGCTTCGAGGATGTGGAGAAGTACGACCAGAATCTAGCCACGGCTATCATCGAGGAGTACTACCACGTCTATCCGTTCCTATGCCAGTCGGTCTCGAACTACGTGAAGGATCGCATTGGCCTCAAAACAAACAAGGACTGCTATGTGGCCTTCACGGAGGTGCCAACGCGCCACAAGGTGCGCGATCTGACCACTTCAAAGATCGGGACCCTCATCCGCATCTCCGGCCAGGTGGTGCGCACGCATCCCGTCCATCCGGAGCTCGTATCGGGCACCTTCATGTGCCTGGACTGCCAAACTGAGATCCGCAACGTGGAGCAGCAGTTCAAATTCACCAATCCCACCATCTGCCGAAATCCCGTGTGCTCTAACCGCCGTCGCTTCATGCTTGATGTGGAAAAGAGCCTATTCCTCGATTTTCAGAAGATCCGTGTCCAGGAGACGCAGGCGGAGCTGCCCCGCGGCTGCATTCCGCGTGCAGTTGAGATTATTCTCCGCTCCGAGCTGGTGGAGACCGTACAAGCTGGCGATCGCTACGACTTCACCGGCACTCTCATCGTGGTACCCGATGTCAGTGTGCTGGCAATGCCCGGCACCAAGGCCGAGTCCGGCTCCCGGCACAAGCCCGGCGAGGGCATGGAGGGAGTCACCGGATTGAAGGCCCTGGGCATGCGCGAACTCAACTATCGCATGGCCTTCCTGGCCTGCAGCGTCCAGGCCACCACGGCTCGCTTCGGCGGCACAGATCTGCCCATGTCTGAGGTCACCGCCGAGGACATGAAGAAGCAGATGACGGACGCCGAGTGGCACAAGATCTACGAGATGTCCAAGGACCGCAACCTGTACCAGAACCTCATCACCTGTCTCTTTCCCTCTATTTACGGCAACGACGAGGTGAAGCGCGGCATTCTGCTACAGCTGTTCGGTGGCGTAGCCAAGACCACCATAGAGAAGACCTCGCTCCGTGGCGACGTCAACGTCTGCATTGTCGGCGATCCCAGCACGGCCAAGTCGCAGTTTCTCAAGCAGGTGTCGGACTTTTCGCCGCGCGCCATTTACACTTCGGGGAAGGCCTCATCGGCGGCGGGTCTCACGGCCGCGGTGGTGCGCGACGAAGAGAGCTTCGACTTTGTGATCGAGGCGGGCGCCCTGATGTTGGCCGACAACGGAATCTGCTGCATCGACGAATTCGACAAAATGGACCTGCGCGACCAGGTGGCCATTCACGAGGCCATGGAGCAGCAGACGATCTCGATTGCCCGCGCCGGAGTCCGGGCCACGCTGAATGCCCGCACCTCGATCTTGGCCGCTGCCAATCCCATCAATGGCCGCTACGATCGTTCCAAGAGCCTACAGCAGAACATCCAGCTGTCGGCCCCAATTATGTCTCGCTTCGATTTGTTCTTCATACTGGTCGACGAGTGTAACGAGGTGGTGGACTATGCCATTGCCCGGAAGATTGTGGACCTCCACTCGAACATAGAAGAGTCGGTGGAGCGGGCCTACAGCCGCGAGGAGGTACTGCGCTACGTGACCTTTGCTCGCCAGTTCAAGCCGATCATCAGCCAAGAGGCCGGCAAGATGCTGGTGGAGAACTACGGCCATCTGCGACAGCGGGATACGGGCACCGCTGGGCGTAGCACCTGGCGTATCACCGTCCGCCAGCTGGAGTCCATGATCCGGCTGAGCGAAGCCATGGCCAAGTTGGAGTGCTCGAATCGAGTGCTGGAGCGACACGTCAAGGAGGCCTTCCGTTTGCTGAACAAGTCTATCATCCGTGTGGAGCAGCCCGACATCCACTTGGACGATGACGAGGATCTGGACGTGGACGATGGCATTCAGGATGATATTGATATGGAGAATAACGGGGCTGCGGCCAACACTGATGCCGATGGCCTGGACACTTCGGGCACCAGCACTGTCCAGAAGAAGAAGTTTACCCTCTCTTTCGAGGACTACAAGAACCTATCCACCATGCTGGTGCTGCACATGCGTGGCGAGGAGGCTCGCTGCGAGGTCGAGGGCAGCGACTCTGGCATGAAGCGCAGCGATGTAGTCACCTGGTACCTGGAACAGGTCGCCGACCAGATCGAGTCAGAGGACGAGCTCATCTCGCGTAAGAACCTTATCGAAAAGCTGATCGATCGCCTCATCTACCATGACCAGGTAATCATTCCCCTCAAGACGTCCAACCTGTCCAGGATCAAGGGCCCGGCAGAGGAGCAAGTGGACAATGATCCCCTCCTAGTGGTCCATCCTAACTACGTCGTCGAGTAATTCTCTCCAGCAACATCCATTATCGATATTCATACTCGTATCTAGTTTGTAAGAATATGTTTTCACTTCCGTGTTTTTTTTTAGTTTGGACCCATTTCTTATATATGGGTTTATCTAACTCTATAAGATATTCGGAAACACTTTGTTAAGTTTAGCTCTAATTTTTCACGATGTCATTAGCCACTGATCGTCCTGGGTCATACAGGGTAATCGAATCACAAAACGATCCTTGAATTTTTGTTTCTGCCTAATAAACGTTCACCGACAATCAATATTCGATCGCATCGCTAATTTCCAAGGACACAGGCATACTCGTACATTCGAATTTCGATTGGTTTCTTTTTAGTTTAATTTTACAGATGCATGGATTAATTGCCTATGAAGTAGAAGGGACTGAGCACCGCAAAGCCGGCGATCGGGCGAGTTACTTCTCAAAGGTGTAGTGCTTGACACCATCACCCGGATATTGCTTAGCGGCCACGGGACGATACATTTTCTTGTCCTCCAGCCAGTAGTAGAGGGCCAGGCAGCCGGACATGACGCCCAAAAAGCTCAAGACGTAGTACGAGGTGTTATAGCGCGGCTTCTCTGCCTGTGAGTAGCGGTCTTCGCTATACAAGTCATGATCCGCCGAGATCTGGACAAGGGATAAGGGAAATGTATAGTTATTGTGGCACTGTTTTCCCATTATTGTGAGTACTTACGGGCTCGTGGAGGTTTCGCTTGTGCTCGGGATAATCCCAGGGATAGTAGCTATCCTTATTCTCCACACCTAGGCCGCCGCCAACCTTTGGGTAGTCGCCATAGCCCAAACCGTCATCGGCATACGGCTTGTACTCTTCGGGCAGAAGATAGTACTTCTTAGCGGCTGCCTCGCGCTCCTTCTCGGTCTTTGGGAATGGGGCTGGCTTGTAGTCCTTGTTCCATCCAGCCACTGTGCAATAAGAACGAAAATACGGGTGTAGTCTTTCACAGCATTCAAAAGTTACGTAAACAAAACAGAATGCCGGACCCACTGATGGTCACATTTTTCGGCCTACGGAAAACTTACTGCTGCGCACCACCTGGCGGGCCAGGGCAGGATTGGCCGCACACAATTTCTGTGCCAGGCACACAGACTTCACAAACGCCGACATTGCTAGATCGTTTCAAAAATTTTAAGTTTTTCTCCTTGCTGCAGCGATTGGATTGGAACAGCAGACACAGCTGTGCTGGAGGTGGGATTCGTGCCGATAGGTTTCCGCGTGCTGTAGATGCGCTCGTGCTGATATATTTCTTCGATGATGCTAGTATTCCACCGCACTTCAATTGAAGACAAAATGTGAAGAAACAAAATACTTTATAATTACATTGTAACCCCAACGCACGAATAGTACTGAACAGCGTACAGCCCAGAAGAATTGAGCGTCAATTAAATAGTAGATAACACAAATATTTTTTTCCTCTCTGACACTGCATTCCATCCCTTTTCGACAAGCAATTTATATCAGTTCTCACTGCCATAACTTGAAGTGTAGTCGGAATAAGACCACAAAGATCTAGGGAATCGAAATATCTCAAACAGAATGTAAAAAAGTGTACCCAAAACGAAATAGAATGGCGAACAGTTCGCGTGCCTTTTCTTCACATCAGTACACAGCTTAAAACGTGCATACGATTTTATAAATAAATTTAAAAATGTATTAAATTTACAGAATTATCATATCGATAGTCGGCCGCACTATCGGCATATAACACCCGCGCACTGTTTTTGTTGTTGTTGTTGGGTCATCCGAAGAAGCAGCTGCAGCACCTGGGGAGGCGAAAGTGATAAAGAAGCGGGAATATTTTTCAAAATATCATACATTAACTATATTCGAAAAGATGGTTCTACCCTTACTGCAGCGCTCCACGCTTCGCGGCGTGCAACAGTTGGCCCAGCCATGGGCCGCGACTGCCGTCAGCCTGAGAATGGTAAGGATCCGATGGTTTGGCACATTACCGTGCTGCATACCCCAACTGCTTATGTAATTTTGATGGCCAAAACTATGTCCATTAACCGTAGCTAGTGCTGAAGTTTTTGGTGGAGGTCTACCATTGCCTAAAAAAACTGTTTACCGGCGTTTCGTAATCACCTCCCATATTAATGGAAGTTGGGGCGTCCAAACCCCAAAATAGCCGCAGAAATTAAGAAGTTGGATGAAAAAAGTTTCCCAACTGGAAACGTTCTGCAACTTGTGGATTTTATACTTGTAGTCCTATACTCCATTCCAGTGCATTCTGACTGGGTCCCAATTTTTGAATTCAGTTCAGTTGAACTCCAATTGGCATATTGATTTTACCCACTAAAAAATTGTTTGCTCTGGGCCTTTCATTCCACTGTTTCGCACTTGCAAATGAAAAAAACAAGTTGTAAGAGAGAGAAAAATTTAGCAACGTAAAATTTGCTGAGCTGAAAAATCTAGTTTCGGCAATTCAATACAATGAAAACCGGTTAATTGTATATTTAAAAGAAATCCAGTGTCGACACATGCTATACCCTCACTGTTCCAAGTGTTCCCCATGCGATTATCCCGAGAACTGTAATGTAATTGATAATGGAGCACTTGAGCATAGTCCACACACACACACCCCCATACCCATGCAACTATGTATAAGTAAATGCATGTGTGTATTATATGAGCAAAAGTAAAGCCTCAGCTGATTAGCAAAGCACCCCATGCCGGGCAGAGTCTCCAATCGCCACCACCACCCGTTGCCCACCTCCCTTCCATTTCATGGCTGCGGGTTGGTTGAGCGCGCGCTCTGTCTGGAATTTCGCGCTCCGACAAGGTTTTATGGTCCCACCTTATCGGCTCTCAGCCAGTAGGAACAGCACATCAACACCAGCAGCAGCAGCAGCAATCACAGTCTTTCATAATCCGAGTGCTTGCCATTTGATTTAAGCAACTTATCTCCTTCGAAATGGTCAGAGCAGCCCACCTTTCCCCAGAACTCATCCACTGGTATTGACGTCAGTGTACATCTGTATTCTTTTCTCTCCTTCCAGGCCTCCCAGGAGTTCCGCGTGGAAAGCGACACGTTCGGAGAGCTGAAGGTGCCTGCGGACAAATACTATGGCGCCCAAACGATGCGCTCTCAGATTAACTTCCCCATTGGCGGGACCACAGAGCGTATGCCGGTAGGTAGCCTTCTCTTCTAGCCTTCTAGCCTTTCCCCATTCTTCCACTGTAGCTCTCTATATAATTTCACAGAAACCTGTGGTGCAGGCAATGGGCATCCTGAAGAAGGCCGCAGCCGAAGTGAACAAGGAGTTCGGTCTGGATACTAAAGTGAGCGAAGCCATCTCCAAGGCCGCCGATGATGTGATCTCGGGCAAGCTCTACGACGATCACTTCCCCCTAGTGATCTGGCAGACAGGCTCCGGCACCCAGAGTAACATGAATGTCAACGAGGTGAGTTTCGGGGCCGATCATTTCCCATTTATTGGTGTCTCTGCCCGGGCCGACCCCTGCTATAGACCATTCTTGAACATTTTTCCGCAGGTGATCAGCAATCGCGCCATTGAGCTGCTGGGTGGCAAGCTGGGATCCAAGACTCCTGTGCATCCAAACGATCATGTGAACAAGTCGCAGAGCTCCAATGATACCTTTCCCACGGCCATCCACATCTCCGTGGCCCTGGAGCTGAACAACAACCTGAAGCCGGCTATTAAGACACTGCATGACGCGTTGGCCGCCAAGTCGAAGGAGTTCAAGGACATCATCAAGATCGGCCGCACCCATACCATGGACGCCGTCCCACTGACGCTCGGACAGGAGTTCAGCGGCTATGCCCAGCAGCTGGCCTACGCCCAGGAGCGCATCGATGCCTGCTTGCCACGCGTCTACGAGCTGGCGCTCGGCGGCACAGCCGTCGGCACTGGCCTTAACACCCGCAAGGGATTCGCCGAGAAGTGCGCCGCCAAGATCGCCCAGCTGACCAGCCTGCCCTTCGTGACGGCGCCCAACAAGTTCGAGGCTCTGGCCGCTCGCGACGCCATGGTGGAAGTACATGGAGTACTCAACACAATTGCCGTGAGCCTCATGAAGATTGCCAATGACATCCGCTTCCTGGGCTCGGGTCCGCGCTGCGGCCTGGGCGAGCTCTCCCTGCCAGAAAACGAGCCCGGCAGCTCCATTATGCCTGGCAAGGTGAATCCCACACAGTGCGAGTCCCTCACCATGTTGTCTGCCCAGGTCATGGGCAACCAGGTGGCCGTAACAATCGGTGGTGCCAACGGACACTTCGAGCTGAATGTGTTCAAGCCCCTAATTGTGTCCAATGTGCTGCGCTCTATTCGCTTGCTCTGTAAGTAGAATTAGATATTTTTCTAATATTTTGCTAATGCCAGTACGGTGTTCTTCCATCCCTTTCAGCTGACGGCAGTCGCACCTTCACCGCCAATTGCGTGAACGGCATCCAGGCCAATCGCGAAAACATTGCCAAGATAATGAACGAGTCCCTGATGTTGGTGACGGCCCTCAATCCGCACATCGGCTACGACAAGGCGGCCAAGATCGCCAAGACGGCGCACAAGAACGGAACCACCCTTAAGGAGGAAGCTATCAACCTGGGCTACCTCACCGAGCAGCAGTTCAACGACTGGGTCAAGCCCGAAGAAATGCTGGGACCCAAGTAGGTGAACGTCTAAAATTCATGAATGTGTATCCGCTTGTCCAGACGGAATAAATCTGTTGTTGAATTCATATCAAAATTTCTGAAAAATTAATTAAAATGTGGGATCTTTCCCGCATTCTGGTGGCTGGCAAGTTCCACTCCCGCGGCCTCAGGGTCTCCTCGATCATCTATGGAAAGGGTGTATGTTTAAAGAAGTACTTTAATGGGGATTTGATTGAGACTTTTCCGGATTTCAGAGCAAGCCCAAGGGAAAATTCCGGATGGAGAAGGACACCTTTGGGGAGCTAAAGGTGCCGTCTGAAAAGTTGTTCGGCGCACAGACGATGCGTTCCAAGCTCAACTTTCCTATTGGGGACATTGGCGAGCGCATGCCGGTAGCTATGACCGCCCCAAACGAAGCCCTCTAGACATCTACGCCTAACCTTTCGTCTCTCGCCTTGGGCCTTGGGCCGATTCACAGATGCCAGTGATCCAGGCCATGGGCATACTTAAGAAGGCCTGTGCCGAGGTAAACAGGGATTACGGCCTGGATAGCAAAATATCGGACGCCGTCTCCTGTGCCTGCGACGACGTCATCTCGGGAAAGTTGTACGAGCGGGGTCACTTTCCGCTGGTCATTTGGCAGACCGGTTCCGGCACCCAGACCAACATGAATACAAACGAGGTGACCACATATTATCTGTGAGCAGCGCCCTGACCAGCACTGACTTGCGCTCCTTGTCCACCACAGGTAATTAGTAACGCAGCCATTATGGCCTTGGGTGGCGAGCTGGGCTCCAAGAAGCCAGTGCATCCCAATGACCATGTTAACAAGTCGCAGAGCTCCAACGACACCTTTCCAACTGCCATCCACATCAGCGTAGGAATGGAAATAAACGAGCGCCTCATACCATCGTTGACTCATTTGCGGGATGCTTTTAAGAGCAAGTCCGATGAATACAAGGACATCATAAAGATTGGGCGCACCCATGTGATGGACGCCGTGCCTCTGACCCTGGGTCAGGAGTTCAGCGGCTACACCCAGCAGCTAACCTATAGCTTGGCCAGAATCAACGCCTGTTTGCCGCGCGTCTACGAGCTGGCCCTTGGCGGTACAGCCGTCGGCACTGGTCTCAACACCCACAAGGGGTTCGCAGAGAAGGTAGCCAAGCGCATTGCAGAGCTCACCTGCCTGCCCTTCGTAACGGCGCCCAACAAGTTCGAGGCTCTGGCCGCTCGCGACGCCATGGTGGAGGTTCATGGGGTACTCAACACAATTGCCGTGAGCCTCATGAAGATTGCCAACGACATCCGCTTCCTGGGCTCGGGTCCGCGCTGCGGTCTGGGCGAACTCATGCTGCCGGAGAACGAGCCTGGCAGCTCGATAATGCCTGGCAAGGTTAATCCTACACAGTGCGAGTCCCTCACCATGATCTGTGCCCAGGTTATGGGCAACCAGGTAGCTGTCTCCATCGGTGGTGCCACCGGACACTTTGAATTGAATGTTTTCAAGCCGCTGATCGTCTCCAATGTTCTACGGTCTATACGTTTGCTGGGTAAGTGGGGATAAGTCAGTACTAGGGGGGGGGCCTCCAACTCATTTTTCCTATGCCTTTACTTGCAGCCGATGGAAGCAAGAATTTCAGCAAGAACTGCGTCGAGGGCATCAAACCGAATAAAGAGCGCATTGCGAAGATCATGAACGAGTCCTTGATGTTGGTGACGGCCCTCAATCCGCACATTGGCTACGACAAGGCGGCCGCAATTGCCAAGACTGCACACCAGAACGGAACCACCCTCAAGGAGGAGGCCATTAAGGCAGGCGTCACTGAGGAGCAGTTCAAGGAGTGGGTCGATCCGAAGAAGATGCTGGGCCCCAAATAGTTTTCATTTATTCACATTAAAGTTATTCGTTAGTTCCAATTAAAGTTAATTTTATTCGATACTTTCTTTGTGTCATCAATAAGCCATTCATCGTCAATAGATAGTGCAGCCCTGGTACAGACTTCGACAGCTGTATTTGTGTTTGTGAGTTTTCCTTTGTTTTTTTCCTGCTTGGTGGAGATACAAAATCCGTAAGGAAGAGAATATCCAAATTACCTAGTGTCTTCTGTATTGGCATTACCGTTTTTCCACCCTGTGCACCGATTCAGTGACCGTCTTAAAACCGAATCTAGTGCTGGACTCGATTATCTAACGACAATATCGATGTACCAGGAATTTGGCTTGGACTTATTTTCTTTCGACCAGATTCAGAGTGATTCGTGTGCAAGTAGTCACAACACGCACAACAATAGAAAACAGATTTTTTAGGCAAACAAGGGAATTTGGAAATTAACAGTCAAAATAAAAAGTAAATTTTACTTGAAACCACATTATTAAATAAAAAAACTCGTATCACCCCCAAGTTGATTGATTACCTTAACCAGCCTTTTTTCGTTATTGCAATTGGTTCATTTTGCGACGCAGAAACAAAAAAACACTCACTCCAGACTGCA
The DNA here is from genome assembly GCA_035041765.1 of Drosophila algonquin. NCBI lineage: Eukaryota > Metazoa > Arthropoda > Insecta > Diptera > Drosophilidae > Drosophila > Drosophila algonquin. Next base: position 3,820,163 of record JAWNKY010000209.1, on the reverse strand, counting down.
ACAGCTGTTTGCAGACGAACGATATCGATCACATCACAAACAAACCCTTCACATGAGCAGCAGTGTGACTACCATCGTAGCCTAAATAAAATAATAAGAGAAGGAAAGGAAAGGCTGTGAGGTGGGAGGAGGCAAACAGAGATACGGACGCCCACGCCCACGAAGGCGTAAAATATAAGGTGAGCAAGCTCATACCATGGGATATCCAATTATTAACCGATCTGTTCGCAGGCAGGAATCCGGCCGTAGGGAAAGATGTCTGTAAGACTATTGACCGTGCGACTGATCAAACATGGTCGCTACATTCTGCGCAGCTACTGTCATCGTGAGATACACGCCAACATTTTGGAACCAAACGCCTTGAAAACACGCAGCAAGCGAGGCTTTCCCTTACCATCCTCCACCGCCAATGTAGCGCGCGTAAGCCAAAGAGTACGAAGCGATGCATGCATGGTAATCCATTTTATTCATTATTGCAGAACGCACCGCAGCAGGCAGTCAGGTCAGCTCCATCGCCGGCTAGTGTCTTGCCTCGCAATGGCAGTTCTCCCACTGGCAGTGGCCTGTTTCGTTTTGGGCAGCATGCACGCAAGCTCTTTATTGACAACATTTTGAGTCGCGTGACCACAAACTACTCTGAGGAGCTGCGCAAGCGGGCCACGCGTAAACTGTTCTATGGCGACTCAGCTCCATTCTTTGCTTTAATTGGAGTGAGCCTTGCTACCGGATCAGGGGTCCTCAGCAAAGAGGATGAGCTCGAGGGCGTTTGTTGGGAGATACGCGAGGCTGCGAGCCGCCTTCAGACTGCATGGAACAAGGACGATATCTCTGAGACCCTCAACAGCAACTTCACTATCGACGACCTCGAAGTAGGAGCGCCCATTGCCAAAGGTTGTGCGGCAGTCGTCTACGCGGCTAACTTCAAGAAAGGCCAAAATGTACCTGCTTCAGACCTTGGCAATCCGGAAGTGCCACAAATGACATCAGTGCGTTCTCCAGCAAGTGCGTCGACAACCTTGCGCCATGAGATGATGTCGCCGCTACAGAATATGTCTCGGTTTGTGCACAACTTTGGCGGCTCGGTGGACAACATTTTGAACTATAGCCAGCCCTCGGCGGCTACCGATTTTGTGAAGCGAGAACAGGAGCGCGAGTCCGTCCCAGAGGATCACTCTCAGCCAGCAGGCTTGACCCCTGAATACAATATGGTAAAGCCCGATAATATCTCGACTCTGACCTGCATTGAAGTCTTTTAATCTTTTGCCTCAACAGAATCCACTGATGGATACCAAATTGGAAAGCTCCATCAGCACCTATCCGCTGGCTCTCAAGATGATGTTCAACTACGACATCCAGAGCAATGCCCTGTCCATACTCCGTGCTATGTATAAGGAGACGGTACCGGCCCGACAACGTCGTATGAACACTGAAGCCGAGGAGTGGGAACGCCTGCTGCAGAACCAAACACTTGTGCTGCCACCGCACCCAAATGTCGTGTGCATGTTCGGCTTCTTCTGCGACGAGGTGCGCAATTTTCCCGACGGTCATCTGCTCTACCCGATCGCCCAGCCACAACGGATCAATCCACAGGGCTATGGCCGGAACATGTCCCTGTATTTGCTCATGAAGCGCTACGACTATAGCCTGCGCGGCCTGCTCGATAACCAGGATTTGAGCACACGCACTCGCATCCTGCTCCTGGCGCAAATGCTGGAGGCTGCCACCCACCTCAACCGCCACGGGGTGGCCCATCGCGATCTAAAGTCTGACAATGTGCTTATTGAGATCCAAGATGACGAGTCTCCCATGCTGGTTCTATCCGACTTTGGCTGCTGCTTGGCGGACAAGGTCCATGGCCTGAGGCTGCCCTACGTTTCTCACGACGTTGACAAGGGCGGAAATGCTGCATTGATGGCGCCAGAGATTTTCAACATGATGCCGGGTCCGTTTGCGGTGCTAAACTATGGCAAGGCCGATCTGTGGGCCTGCGGTGCCTTGGCCTACGAGATATTCGGTATGCGCAATCCATTTTACTCAAACAGCGGCGGCCTCGCACACCAACGCGGGGAGCTTACGCACTCGCTGCGGAACAGCGACTACAAGCAGGAACAGCTGCCGCCCATGAGCGATGCATGCCCGCCGCTGCTCCAGCAGCTGGTCTACAACATCCTCAATCCCAACCCGTCGAAGCGGGTCAGTCCGGACATTGCGGCCAACGTGGTCCAGCTCTTCCTCTGGGCGCCATCTAACTGGCTTAAGGCAGGAGGCATGCCCAACAGTTCCGAGGTGAGTGTGTCTCAGTCTTTTGCCTAATCACTCAACCCGAAGTGATTATCTCTCTTTCTTGACTATGCAGATTCTGCAATGGCTGCTCTCGCTCACCACGAAGATTATGTGTGAGGGACGTCCCCGCCTGGGCGCCGGAAGCATTAAGATTAACAACTTCACCATCGGAGCCAGCACGAACGGACGGAGAGCCTACGTGGAGTATTTGCTGATCTGCAGCTTCCTGGCGCGCGCTCGTCTGCGTCGCATTCGCGGCGCCCTCAACTGGATCCAGAACGTGGTGGCCCCGTAGGCCCTTCCTCCCTGTACACAGATGTTTCGTTTACTTGTTACTCTGAGAAAATCAAATGGAAAAGCGTGTGATACCTATATTTTATATTATTTATAAACAATTCGAAATTAACCGCACTACCACAATTTCTTCTATTGGACGTCTACTCCCAAACTGGTGAGCAGGCCCATCAGGTCCTGGCTTTGGTCGAGGAACATTTTTATCTCGGCAAAGTTCTCTCGACGAGGACTCATGTCGATGAGATCGATATGATCGCCATTGCATTGAACTGTCACAGATCGATCGCCGCCAAAATCGAACATATAGAGAGTCTCGGAGTCTGCGTTTAGTATGGGCATTAAGGTGCAGCCAAGATTATGGAGGTTCCGCACTATGCAGGCAAAGGTTTCCTCAAAATTTTGTTCTTTACCTGAGAAACAGACAGTAAATATTGAATGGGGTTGATATGATAATGCTGTCCTTGGAACCTACGCAAAGAATTTATGCGCATTTGCAGCGTCTGTTTTTCCAGATGTGCTTCCTGATGCTCTTCGCTCAGCTTCAAAATGCGCTCGTTGAAGGCGCTGGATGACTCTGGCCAGGATTTGACCTGCTCAATGCTCTCAATTGTATCGTTTACGAATTTTTTAATGTGCTGATGAGCCCCCTGGACCCTGTTTAGCGCCAGCTTCAGAGATTTGGTGTTGATATCTTTCATTTTGAATTAGCAGTGGTGGATCGTTCATGAACGAATGAACAAATAGGAACTGTTCACTGAACTGAACGGAATGAATAATTCACCTTAATCGATATTTTTTGTTTTCGAATGGGGAAGATATTCCTCGATTTTGATATTCGGTCTGCAATTACTTAATTACTAGGACCCACGGCAATAAAAATACAATTTTATCCAATAATCTAGTCAATTTTGTACAATAGTAGTACATTTTTAGGTACTACATTTTGTTTATTTTTTTTTATTTTATTATTAGTTTTCAAATATGTTTAAACAAAAAAGGTAAAAAATTAAATGACATTGTCACAAATGCAATCCGTTTTTATCGATAGAAATAGCGCATCTCTAAGAAGGTTGCAAGGCGAGTTTCCTAGAGAGGGAACAAAGTTGAACGAACTAAATTAACAAAATTTGTAAGCACAATCGAAATTTATTTTTTACTCCGTCTGGCAAGAGCCAGGATTAAAGCTGCTCACGCACAATTTATGGTCATAGAAGGAGCAGGTGGCCATGTGCATTATTCCATCGCCCTCGGATAGACTTGGATACCAGTCTGCGCCATAACATATGCTCGAATGTTCGCCGTATGTGCCCAGAATCGTTATTGCCGAATTCTTCAGGTCAAGTTGAACGACGCTAAAGTTCTTGTACATGCAGGCGGCTAGGATGATATCCGGTCGATTGGGGTGAGGCTTGAGGCGCCAGATTCCGCCCCCAGATTCAGTTCGGCCAGCGAGCGCTTTATGGCACGCGTGTCGAACAGACGCAGCTGTTCATCATAGCTGCCCGTGAGTAAATGGTGCTCTTGCTGCGGATGGCTGAGCAGGCAGGTAACACCTGCCTGGTGCGCCCTGTTCGTCCACACGCTGTTCGGTGCGTAAATCATGGGCCTGGAGGAGGCAATCGTCGCCACCACTGTACACGCTATGCGGTGTCCATCGGTCAAAGGCACAAGTCCAGGCTTCAAAGCCATGCGCATTCCATGAGCTAAGGGTGAACAGCTTTCCCTGGGGAGTGTAGCGCAAAAGGTTGATGTTTCCTTTCGAGTCCGAGACTGCCAGCTGCACTGCATCTCCATCGCGTTGCCAGTCTAGGGCCAGAGCCAGTGGAGCCTCAGCAGATGGCTCCGTAGCCGTCAGACCTAAGCACGCCCGTCTTTGCAGCTGCTTTTCATCCGCCAGCAGCTCGTAGATTTCTACCTCTCCCAAGGCGTTGGCTGTCGCCAGAAGTGGGCCACTTTCGGTGCTCCATGCCGGCAACCATTTCATGTCCAGTATGGCCGCCGTCTCAATGCTCTGCAGTCGCTCTAGTGCTCCGCTCTCTGCCTCGAAATGGTAGAGGTAAACGCGACCCTTGCGGGGGCGGTTCTTGGTGTTGACTTCGTCCTCCTCCGCTTGAACCAGCTGGTAGGTTCCACAGGCAAAGTAGTGAGTATAGTGATCATCCTGAGCACACCACTCCACGGAATCGGCAGAGTATTCTGTGTCCACGCTGTGCAATGTTTTGAAGCTGGCCATTTTTAGGGCTGGTGCGACTTTGAATCGATTTCTATTGTCTGACGCCTATCGATAGACTCCATACACCAGCATTTAAAAAATTTGTATTTCTTATTATATTTATTTGTATTTTTTGCTAATTTAAAAAATTAATAATTAATTCATACAATCTACTTAGTGATCTGGTTACACGCTACATACTCTGGATTAGGATTAGTTGATCTCTCTTCACATTTAGCTGTGCTGTGTTATCGGACAGCACCTTTTCTCTCTCGATAGTCGTGACTGCAGAGCGCGCTGCTACTCCATGCTAACATTTCTTGAGGAGATTCCTCTCCATATCGGCTCTGCTTTTGGGGTCGTCACAATTTCCTTGCGTTTGAGAGAGGGATGGTGGGTGAATGGTAATTGTGGTGTATGCTTTAACCAATACCAAGTATCCTTTGGTAAACATATCCTTTTAACCTAAAAGTAGACACAGCTGCCGCTCGTCTCCTCAGTCCCAACCACTTTTTACACGGACAAACACAAATTCCACAACGAAAATAAAAAAAAACACTCTTATTGCTAGCTATAGACACGGTTTCGCACGGATTTCTCCGGCTTGGCTCCGGCTCTAGCGATCAAACCCTAACTGGGATCGCCGGGAACATCGCACTTCATTCGCCTCTCCCCTCTACTGAATATCGCTCTCATCGATCGTTTTTCTAGCGATTCAAGGCGCGCCTGTGGCGCCTTCTCGACTCTCATTTAGTTTTCATCACGATGATCGGCTCGAGTATCTTCAGCATGTCGTTGTTCTCGGGTGCCCCGGTACCATTGCCCCCACCGCTCCCAGCATTGGATCCCGCTCCGGACCCAGAACCTCCTACTGTCACTCCTGCACCGCCGCTGGCAGCGGCATATTCCTTGACAGTCTGCAGCTTGCTGTAACCTTGCTGGTGCTGGCCGAGAGTTACGAGGCGGTGCTGTTGGTTGAGCACTATGGCCTCATGATGGGGATGCTGCTGGAGGTTGCCGGCGATCTGCTGGATCTCGTGCTGCTGCAGCTGAAGCGTCGCAAGCTCATCATTGGAGCCATCGCCGTCCAGCTGTGAGTCCGACTTGACCACAGTTACGAAACTGTCGCCGGAACCAACGCCTACGCCGTCATCCGTCTCGTACAGCTGTTCCGAGGTCTCCTCCTCTGTCTTGGCTCGGAACTCGGCGCTGGCGGAGCTGCTGCGCGGCGTGTGGCTACGCATACGTCGCATCCGAGCGTACTCGGCCTGCTTGGAGAGCCGCTCCTTTCGCTCATCGTTATTTTCTGTGGCCCGAATCTGGGCTCGCTTCAAGCGTGCCCGCTCGCTCAATTTCTGAAGCCGCACGGCTCGCTGCTCAGGTGTCTCGTTCGCTCGTACCGCCCGCTGGTGGGCTGCCATCTTGTCCAGGCGTAGGCGCTTCTCATCTTCCGTTTCGTACTTGTTGGGGCCGCTGCGTCTTGGCGTGCCCGGCGACCTGTTATCCCCGTCCGCCGTGGAATGTACATGTATATGGCCCTGTGATCCTCCAAGATCCTGCTGCTGTGTCGGTTGGGAGAGTGGCCGGCCCCGCCTTGGAGTGGTGCTCAGCTGGGGGACAGCGAGCATCTGGTTTATCTCGTGCTCCAGAATTGTGTTCACCTTTAGCTGCTCCTCGCCGCCCGAGTGGCTCACCATTACATTTTCCTCGGCCTTCCCCGACCAACCGTCGCCACGATCTGCTCCTGCGGCTGCTGGGGTTGCTGCTGCTGATGGCCCAGGCTTGTGACGGTCAGCGTGGGGTTGGTGGAGGTCGCCGTGAGAATGTTGTACTGGCCCGTCGAAGTGGGACTGCTACCGCCGCTGGCACTGGCAAAGTGGACCGGGGTGAAGGGCGGCGGAACTGTGCTCGGCCCGATTCCTAGCTGGAAGCCATTGTGGTACATGGGGTAGTAGGCGGTTGTGGTGGTGGTCCCACCGGCTCCCCCCGTTGACACGGACCCCACCCCGGTCGCGTTCACGTTCGACGTCGTCACGGTGGTGCTGGCTGTGTTGGTGTTGCTGGGAAAGGTGGCCAGGTAGGGGAACTGGTTGTAGAGGGGCGTTGCTTGTCCCGCCGACTTGAGAACCTTCTGCTGCTGGTCGCCCCCGCTGGTGGTCATGATTACCTTGGCCTCGTTCTGTCCCAGACTAACAGACCTGCTGTTGTCGCTGGTCCCGCTAGTTCCTGTGGAGGACACCGTTACCGTTCCAGCTGGTGCATTGTTGCCATTAGCCGACTGCGAATTGTTGTGAGATTGTCGGTACGAGTGGGAGTGTGGTGGTACAAACGGAAAGAGAGGGAAAGAGATAGAAAGTGAGGTTAGATCAGCTGCCTTGATCACTGCTTGGTAAAGGTGAATGGATGAATGAATGAGAGAGAGATGGTAATGATATTGACGACGATGAAGCAGTGCACACACACATACACACACGCGAGCGCCCGGCGAACAGCGGTAGAGAACAACCGTTCGAAAAGCATCAAAACGACATTTCTCCTGCATTTCTTTTTTCCTTTGTGAAATTTAAAATCGAATTAAAAGACACTTTTTTAGATTTGGTTCTTGTTGGTAAAAGTTTCTTGATTTGTTTCCATTTTCATTACATCTCTTCTACATTATCTACACTCTAGATTGTTAATTAATTAATTTTAGACTGTTCTTATAACCACGCTCCCACCGGTCAGAGCTTATGTTTGTGTGCATGTGTATGTGTGTTCTCGTGTGTTAGGGGAAATCGAACAAAATGTAATAGAAAAAGTAACCAACAACAATTAAAAAACATTAACAAAACGGAAAAAAAGTGTCAAGTTGGTGGGGGTCGGGTCGAAATGGGCGTTGTGTCGTTGGCCCATTCCCGTTAAGGAACAAAAAAAAGCAACTCTGACTTCTGATGCAGCTCTGTTTGTCCGGCTGTCTGTCTTTCTCGGTCTGTCTGTCGTGTATTGTGTCTGGGTGCGTATTCAGACTGAGCTTTCGAGCCCGAACTCGAGTTCAATTTCGATCTTTGACTGTTGCTTGTGGGCTGCGTTGCAGTGTGTGTGTGGGGAGCTATCGACGACGGTAACGATCTACCCGATCACTGCTATGGCTGCTGCATACGCACCTGAAGTTCCTGCTTCTTGGCGTACTTTTGCGGATATAATTCCAGTGGACCGGAAGCAATGCTGAAGTGCGGTACGTGCGCCTGCAGCAGCTTAGGTCCCTTGCCCGGGTCCTCGCCGTAAATCTGCTGCACGAATATGCTGCCCTGATCACCGCCACTCTCTAAGAGAGTGGCCGTAACCTGCTGCTGCTGCTGGCCGGCAATAGCGTACCGCTGCTGCACCTGCTGCTGTTGTTGGAGCTGTTGCTGCTGCGCTTGCTGTTGGAGTTGCTGCTGTTGTTGTTGGGGGGTCTGAGGCTCCTGCTTGAGTTGCATGGGCGGACGAGCGATGCCATGGGCGATGAACATGCCTTGGCCGTTGAATGCCTCATAGGTGATGGCCGAGATCGAGTGCTGCATCTGCTGCAGGTCCTCGCCGACAGCCTGGGGTGTGCTGGCACTGCTTCCGGGTCCTGCTCCAGTTCCGGGTGCGGGCGTGCTCGATGCCTGAGGGGCGGATACCGTCGTAACGTTTGCCTGGTTTAAATTAATATTATGTTCATTATTACAATTGGCTGCCGCCGCCGCGGCGGCTGCTGCTGCTGCAACAGCCAACACCTGCTGTTGCTGCTGTTGTTGCTGCTGCTGGGCGGTCGTCGTTGCCGTTGACGATGAGGATGACGTCGTCGTAACCACCACCGACGACACGGCACCGTGCACATGCTTCAATATCTTTTTCTTTTCTCTGACCTTTTTGGCGTAGTCGTTCAGCTTTCTCAGTCTTTCCTTGCGCTCCTCCGGTGACTCGTTGGCGATCCGCTGGCGCGCCCGTGCCGCCATCTCGGCCAGCCGCATTTTCCGCTGGTCGGACGACTCGCTCGCTCGGTACATGCGCATTCGCTCGGCCAGCTTGGACAGCCGCTTTGACCGCTGATCGGGCGACTCCATGGCACGGCGCAGCCGCTGCCGCGCCGCATTTCTTACCAACCGCATCGCCCGCTCGATATCCGACTCGTTCTGGCGCCTCTGCCGGTTCGCCTCCGCATTGCGCAGCAGCCGCTTCCGGTACTCGTCTTCGCTCTCTCGCTGTCGTCGCTCGCGCATCCTCTCAGCATTTCTGGCCAGACGGCGCTGGCGGGCCTCGGGGCTCTCGTTCCAGCGCTGTTGATGCGTCGACGTTCCGGTGACTGAGGCGGAGCTGGCACTCACGCTCGATGTGGGCCCTAACGGTGTAGGCGGCGGCTGCTGTTTCAATGAGAGGGGCTGCTGGTGTGTGTAGGCGGCGGGTAAACTGAGTTGCAGCTGCTGGTGCTGGAACTGCAGCTGATCCTGCTGCTGCTGGAGGTGATGCTGCTGCTGTTGTTGGAACTGCTGCTGCTGATGATGCTGCTGCTGCTGAACGTGCTGCTGCTGTTGCTGCTGCTGCTGGAGCTGTTGCTGGTGATGGGTGGAGAGGGGTACCAACAGCGCTGAGGGATGCTCGATGAGTAGGCGTGCATTGGGTCCATTGATAGCCAGCACATGGGTGGCGTACTGCTGCTGCTGCTGGGAGTGCTGCTGCTGCTGTTGGTGATGGTCAAGTGTGGGCTCTATTTTTATCCCATTGGGATCTGGTTCCATTATTGGTCAAAGCCGGAACAACAATCGAAATTGTCGTCTTCCTGGTCAACAGTGCTTTTGATGGTGCGGCTCCTGGCAAAAGTATTTGGACTTCGATTTCGGTTTGATCTTCTCGCGACTGCTCCTGAGATGCCTCATCTAACGGCCGTAACTTGGTGAGTGGCTCTATCTCTCCCTCTCTTTCTCACACTATCTATCTATATCTTTTGTGCTCTACTTCTTCTTCTGTTTGTTTTGTTTGCCGTTTCCGATTTTTGTCGTTATATAAAGAAATATGTGTGCATCCGCGCTCTCGCTCTCTCGGTTTCCTACTTTTCGCTCTACCAGCCAGTTGTTGATTTCTCTTTCCGCTTCTTCCACCTCTTTTGCGCATTTGTCTCGTTCGTCTGTCAATCAATTCGCAATACCTTTCGAAACGATGATCGTCCTCCTCCTCATTCTTTACTTCCAATAAGATCTATCGTTGTAGCACATGCAAATATGACGAGAATACAAATATATCATTCATGGGGGAATAAACTTTTGGAGGCAGACGGGTTTTCGTCTGCGCTAACTTGATTGCGCACCTTTCGCACCCAGTGTCGACTTCCGATTTTGCGTAATTTCACTCTGAATGTTTGCTGGGCGCGCGCGCCTTTTTGTGCGATAATTGGTATATTTTGGATCTTTTCGGGTTTTCTCTTTCCGCTTCTTTAGTACTAGTTAGTGCGTGCCGCGAATGCTTCTTCTTGTTCGATTGTGAGTGACAATTGGCGCCGCCGCTGACTGCCAGTGACTTCCAATCCAAGTGGTGGGGCTTCCAGTACTTCCAATCGATTTTTCACATGATTATGTGTATATGTACAGCCGCACACACACACACATACACTCTCCCATGCACATATACACTATCAACTGGCGTCTGCACTCGTGTGTGTGTATTTTTCTGTCTATTTTGCATGTGTTTAAAATACAAAAATATATTCTGCGAGTTTCCACTGATTTCGGTATTGCTTTAATAAAAGAACAACTCAAGCATTCTGTTGTTCACTCGTCGTTGATTGCTTTTGACCGACGATTGGGCCTGTCGGCATTTTATCTTTAAAATTGCACATCTGCTGGGGCCCTCGGTCGCCTAGAACTCTTTATTACCAGCTTTATTCAAGGGCCGTCCCTTTTTCACATTTCGCAATAACGATTCTTGCTACTTTTTTGGCATACTTTTGAATCGTTTAACAACAACGGGGCGAAAAACGCGCAAAATTTCCGGCTAGAACGCGCAGTCAAATGCAGCGCTGCGTCAACACAACACACATATCAAAAGATGACCACAATTGGATGGGAGTGTGTGTGCCCGTGTCAGTGTGTGTATATGAGAGTCGCAATTCAAAGATCTGGCATCTCCATTCCAGCCAAATGAAACGCAATATAGATATCGAATAACGGCTATCGATAGACTGGCGCGCAATCGCTTACTTATCGCACGCCGCTGTGTCTCAATCATACGATTCTGTTGCTTATTTAATTTCTATTTCATTAGCAATGATTTTACCATGAAACACACCATAGCAAATAGCATTTTAAAATGTTTAATTGCAAAACGCTACATTTAAAAATTGTGAATGCAATTTTATTCAAATACATATATTCGTTTTGTTTTCTCATTTCTCCTTTTTGTTGTTCTCTGTTTTTTCGTTTCTTTGTGTTTGTGTTGTTTTCTTGAGTGTATATTGCATATTACAATACGCAAAAAATGTATTTAATCTTAAGTTTAAATCAAAACGATTGCTAAAAATATTAAGACACAAAAACAAGGAAAACCAATTTTAAATTTCGACTAGAGCTTAATTGTTACCTTTATTAATAATATAATATTAATATATCATTGTTTTTTTTTGTAATTTCCTTCAGTTTAAAGGAAACTTACATTATTTTTGTTTATTTCTGAGAATTTGGGCTTTTGGGTTTGGATTGTTGGAGAGGGTGTGCTTGTGGATGATGTGGAAGGATTGCGTGCTATAACAAATATTTCGTTATACATAATGCCTGGCAACGGATCATTTGTACGTCTGTGTGTATCCACATATGCCCCAGTCAAGTGTGTATGCATATACGGTCCTTATGTGCACGTCAATGTCCGTTTTGGGTTACATGGTTACACACTACAAAACACATATGGGGGTTGGTTGTTCTGATGGCGTCTCAAGCGCCAGGGTGCCTCACGAGTGTTACGGTGTGCCAACGTGAATGAGAAGTAACACATGCCATGATGGGACTCCACTAGTGTGCCTCTAGTCTGGTAAATGGTTACAAATGCGTCTGAATTGTCAAGAGGATAATTCTTACCCAGCTGAAATTGATGGGCATGTTTGTAACCACTATGTATTGCTTTACCGTATTACAGCTCAATCGGATCAATATATCAGTCTGATTAACGAAATATAGTTTAGTATCCCACCCCCAGTTAGAAATATAGAAGACTAGGAGTGTCCACTATTATGGCGCGAACACTTGTTGCCCTTGCCCTCCTGCCTCCTGAACCCACCTTTGGACGACGTCTATCCCGACTGCCATTCTCAAATATTTATGTACAGTTACAGTGAGGAGCCCTAATCTGTAGCCTTGGCCCCCCATCTCACTCGCTCGCACACGAATTTCCCTTCACACATGCATATGTAAGCTGGTATCTCTCGCTGTCGCTGTCATTGTGGGGTTGAAGCTACTGGCTCCCTTCTGGTTTTTTCGTGCGTGCATGTGTGAGTGAGTATGTGAGCTTTTGAGTGACGTGAACATACATTTATGTATATGTATGCATGGGTATGTGCGTGTGTGTCTGTGTGTCTATGTGTATACATATATAGCTATGTATATATATATATATATATATATATGTATTTATATATCGTACGAATATAATGCATGCATTATAAAAATACTTTACTTTACTTTTTACTTTACTTCGTCACGTTAAATGTTAACTTAAAAAAAAATTGCTGGCCCTATATCTAAATGTGCCACCGTCGTATTCCATATTCTGATCCTGCCATCCGCCTCCTGCTTTCTCACTTGCCTTTTGAATTCTTAACTGGTTTCTGGTCTCGTTCTAATCCTGGTTAACTCTCGCTCTAGATACATATGTATACAATATATTGAATTTATAGATGTCTAAAACGACGCCGACGATCTTCTACAGCACTGCCTCCGCTCACCCCATCTCTCCATCTCTCTCCTTCCCACTACTTATCTTTCTCTGTGTTGCTTTTTGTCTGGAGCCAGCTCCAAAGGTTTGCCGCGCACTGCTTGCACCGCTTTTACACAGCTTGTCCCACTTCTTTTGCACTGCTTCCCCAGCTGATCCTCTCCAGACCTATCTGTCTGTGTATGTGTGTGTCTGTGTGTGTGTATCTTTGTGTGTGTGTGGTGTTAGTAGCCCTTAAGCCGATCCGCTAGCGGTGGCTTTATGACCTTGGGAGCGCTGGCCCTCGCCACCCGCATCCGCTCTGCTGCCTTGGCCAGCCGCTTTTTCCGCTCGTCCGACGTCTCGCTGGCCCGTCGCAGACGCTGCCTGGCGGCGTTCTTCATCAGTCTTAGGGTTCTTTGTACTTCGTTTTCGTTCTGGCGACGGACGCGATTCGCCTCGGCATTCTTGGCCAACCGGAGGCGGTACTCCGCTTCCGACTCCTTGGAGCGCTTGTCCCGCATCCGAGCCGCGTTCCGTTCCAGGCGGCGCTCACGCGCCTCGATCGATTCGTTGCTGCGCCGACGGGCCGCCTTTTGGGCGCGCGACGAGTGTGACTGAAGGCCACCGCCAACGCCGAGCCCGACTCCAAGAATCCCACCGGCACCACCACCGCCACCACTTGGGCCGCCGACAACGACCACTCCCGTGGAGAGATGATGGTGCAGGGGATGTGTTGCCTGCTGGTGCTGCCCGCCAACGTTCTGTTCCTGCGAATGCTGCTGTTGCTGGTGGGGATTGCCCGCCTGCTGCTGCTGAAAGGTGTTCTCCAAGTTCAGGACAGCCGTAACGCTGGCAACACTGTTCCCCGCCGAACCCGAACCGGATCCCGCGCCCGCTCCTGGGGCAGTGCCTGCACCGCTCCCACTCCCCGCTGTGGCAGCGACGGATACGGAGACGGAGGTTGTGGCAGAGGCTGCAGCTGCGGCGGCCGCTGCGGTTGTGCTGTAGTTGTTGTATTCTATGAGGCCCCGGTTCGAGGGGTAGAGATGGTGCATGGGACTCTCATAGCTGAGGTACTCCGGTTTGATGAAGAAGGGGTCGCGAGCGGTAAGCGGCGCCGTTGGCGAGTTGAGGAAGTATAAACGGCTATGGTGGTCTGTGGTTATGCTACCTCCGCCTCCCACACCCGCGGACATCGAGGGATTGTGCGCTGGGCCGCGACTCTTCCGTTGCGTCGTTGGGGATTGGATTTGATTCGACTGGATAGCGATGACAATGTTGATGGCGCTCTCTGTTCCTGATTCCGGTCACGCTCCCAGCGGCCAGCTGCTGAGATTTATTTCGTTTCTTCGTTTTGGATTTAGCGAACTTTTATGCCGATTTGTGGCCGCGTTTTAGGAAAGCACAATTAACTGGCTAAAAAAATGTGGCGAGTAAACAACAAAAGCGACATAACTAATCAATATGGAAAAAACTTCCAAATTCTGGTTGGAAGCGCACCTTCCACGACACTTTCGGCTCTGGCCTGCGCGCTGTACACACACACATACACACACACTAGAACGCATGCACAGTATTCGCGTGGAAGTTGTGTTGGCGCTCGGTGTGGTGGGCGCTTCCAGTTGAACCAGGGTGGACAGCTTTCCACTGGTAAAAATATCGTTACAGCCGGCACAACTGGCATAGGGCTGCAATATACAACGTGGCAACGCAGGCACAAGGCGCGCAACTATCGCTGGTTTCTATTGAATTTGAAGCCGCTGTTGTCGTTGCGCGTTCATAGTTTAACCTCTAGTGCCCAAAATTGTTAACCGAATAAAAAAATTATATATGGGATAATTTGGTGTTTAAAATTTAATGGACTTTTTAAAAATCTTAAATTTGTTGTGCGGATCGGGTTTAAACTCAATTTAAGCCTCTGTCGCACGGGACAAAAATTTCTTGGCTTTATAAATGTTTAAAAATTCCGTTAACCGATATTGTGAACATTTTCTGGGATTTTTTTAGGTAGTTCAATATGTAAGGGGTACTTTGAGAAAAAACTTTTATCAAGAATCATCTTTCTTATAGGCGAAAAAAATAATGGAAAACATGACAAAAAATACCAAATAAATGAACTTTTGCTATTTTTAATAGGTTTTCAGATCAAAGTTAATGAAATTATAAGTCAATCAATTAAATTGGCGGATTTTCAATATCTTTTAAAAATAAAATCCCGAACTTAATTTTTATAGTTGTTTGATAAATGCCAAGAAAATATGTCTGGCTGCCTTAATTCCACCCAAACCGATACCGATCTCTAACTTGGCCCAGCTGGATACGTTTGGCACGGACTTCCCATCTACAAGGGTTGTTCATATTTTAAGTAAAGAAGGAAAAAGAGACCCAGAGTCCAGAAGGTCGTCGCTACACTTTTCATACATTGGAAGTAAAACGGAATAGAGGTTTCACATCTGTAAAGTCCCACTGTCTCCCGTAGATGCGCTGTGTGGGAAAAGGCTGTAGCAGTCTATTAAAACCTAATCCCATAATACTTTAGATCACTGCTCGGAACGGCCCTATCTAATGTGGATAGCAAAAGTCTCTGCAAGCCTTCGCGTGGCTTCGGCAATGTGACTTCGGATCTTGCTATCTCATATTTTGTAAAGCAATAAGTCGATTTCTCCTGCAGGCATGTTCGGGTGTTTGCTACACACATCAGCGCACTTGAGTGTGTGCGTGCCGAGCACTGTTTTAGATATGTGGATCTACTAATTTACCCAAAACCCCATTCGATTCGAATGGGATCTATCCATCCCAGCAAGGTTACCTACCTATGTTCGTAACTACAAAAGAGCCTTAAGATGTGGCACTCTGCATTAAATCCTCGAGTGGAAGCACGGAGGCACGCTAACATGGGTAATGATTGTCCTGCGGTGGCAGTAAATCCAGGTAGAATGATCAAAAATAAGTGGAATGCACATTGAACAATTTAATGGGATGCAGAATTGGATATGTAACGCAATGTGATTATGTTTTCAGCAAACAGCAACCGTTGTGGTTGGTGTATGGGCTGGACGGAGCTTTCAAGCGGAAACTGGAAGTATCCTTCTGTTCCTCTGCACCGGCCTCCATTTCCATGCGAACTCTGCTGTAGTTAGGGTACTTCTCCTGTGGCTGCTCCTGGAACGCTTACAGGTTCCGTGTATCTTGAGACTGGCGAGCATTTGTTCAAAAATTGAATCTGTTTGTGTTGTCAAGAAAGGCTCCAACATTGGTGGACGAACAGGTGTTGAAACTGCTATGAACTGGAACGGAGAACTGTCCCCTGAACTTATTCAGGTTGGTTCTCCTCCTCCTTCTTTGTCTGCAGTGGCTCCATGCCAAAATCGTGTGCCAGTTTCTTGAGTTCTTCTAGGGTATCCGATTCCAAGAAGAGACATCCCCCCTCTTCATCGACTGATCCCATATGGGATATCTCCTTGTCGCCTGGCACGAGAGGCATCAGACCCATCTCGCAAGGTATGGCTTCACGCAGCAGGCGCTGAAAGTCGCTGAGTCGATCCTCCAAAGGATCGCAGAATCGTTTCGGATCGATGGCAATGTATACCAGACCCAAATCGGATGGGGCTTTGTCGGCGTTCACATCACGATTGAGTGCCGTCTGCTGTGGCCCCTTCTGCGCTTTGCTATTGCAGAAGGATATAGCGAGATCCGCCACCGAGCAACCGGACTTCCCCAAATCCGCGAGAAGCTGTTGCTGGGCCTCGAAGCCTTCGGAAGACATCAGCGTGGGCCCTCCACTCGTCATGCAGACACCAATCATATTATTGTTATTTGCGATCCAGGCATACCACGAGGCCAGTCCAATGCAGTTGGCATTCCGGGCAGCCGCCCATCCAATGCCCACTTTGCGGGCCTTCTGGAGAGCAACTTCCAGACAATAGTTGGCCACCACAGGACCAGGGGCATTGCAACCATCTACTAGTGCAAGGCCCTCCATTTCCAGCACTATCCCGGGAACGGCACGCGCCGACACCTTGGAGCTCAGTAGATCTGCTGTGATCGAGGGCAGCTTGCAGATCCCCATGCTTCGATGGCCCATGTAGTCGGCGGCGATCAGGGACTCTGCCATATCGATGGCAGACTTCGTGGGCACATCCGCTCTGGTAAGTGCATCCTCAACAAACTGCTGGGCCACGAACATTTCTACCTTTTTGCCGGAAGCAGGCGTCTCCGGCAGGCATTGCCCATCCTGCCCATCTTCATCGGACATCAGAGCCTTGGCATCCTTCAGCTGTGTGCAGACGCCTTGGAGAGCAGGACGACACATGCGTAGCCCACGCATAATTAATAAATATATTTACTTTATCTGAATAATATCCAAAATGTCTAGAGTAGTATTACCATACAGGACGTTCTGTTTCTGTATATAGTTAGTAATACTACTAAAATGTTTTCTTTTTGAACTAAGCCTCAATGCTTCCTTCCTTCCCACTTTCCCTCACCTGCTTAGCTCCTGGTCGCAGAGCTCTGCGATATAAACCTGAATATGAACCGCCGAATGGCTAGCCTGGTGATTCCCTCGAAACTTGCCCCTTGCGATGGCGTTTGGAACCGCCTTTTCCCAATCCATTGCCTCACATTCCATGTCCAGTCATTTTGCTTTTAGTTTTATACGATTTAACTTTTGCCCGAAGAATGAGAATTAGTAGTTTCAATAACTTATTGTTCACCTTATTCCATATATATTTTTTAATTATTAAAATATAAATACCTTAAATATCAACCTCAAATACATACAAATAAAAGGACTCACGAGCACTTCCCCAAAAGATGTTTAGTTTTTCTAGACACTAAACTTAGTTATAGCGTGTAATAATATACAGAAACTAGAGGTAATTCATCGATGTGTTGAGAAAATAATTAAAAGATAAATATACTTCGAATTGGGTGAACCCTTTTTACAAGAGACTGTTTTCTATCAATACTTTCTGAGAGTGTCCAATATGTACGATTATGTATAAGTTGAAACTCCCCACCAGCTGCAGGGTATCAGCGGAATTCCCGAACGGAATGATGCCGCACCCAAGTCGGTGGTGGCATCTACATCTACTACATTGTCGCATAAGCATCTGCCTGGGAACCGATGGCCTTCACTTAAGCTGCTGGGTCAGCTTACATTATTGGATAAACATACGCTGGGTAGAACGTCGGTCCGCTGCCGTAATGGGGGCAGTCTTAAGAATATTATTTCACATTTCAATCTCATACTTCACCGCGCCAGTCGCGCCGCGCCGTTGGCTAACGCCTCGGCATTGGTAAACGGGAATTGATAATATTTTATTTATACGTAAGTATCCATAATATGGATTCCATATTGGATGTTAATTTTCGTATTTAGTTCAGTAGCCATTGTTTAGTCGTTAACGGAAGCCCATCGCTTTGGCAGAGAGTTGACCAAATTCTGGCAGGAACAGCAGGATCTACTTGGTTTTGTTTCTTCGATTGCTCCTTTCGAATCACACCATTGGATTGTGATCGGGTGACTGAGTCAAAGCACTTTTTGGCAGGTTTACTGGTTCAGGTTTCTCCGAGGCATAAGGCGGCATCCATCGGTATCTTAACCTATAAAAGATAACCCATTATGTTTCAGTTCATAAACTGATCTAACTAGACGGTGGACAAAACTCACCCAAATCATCATCATGTTTTCGGACTCATCCGAGCTCCAATCTTTTGATGGCAAATTGATGTGTTCCTTGCCCAACATTAAAGTTATGTGAAGGAACTTTTCTTGGTCTTGGTCCTTGGTATGTATATAAAAGTCTATTGGTTTCTCCTTAAACACAATAAAAGTTGATCCGTGAATCATACGAGTAATTTTGTTGACACATGTTGGTGGCATCCGATAGGTTCTTCCGATGTCAAATATATGTACCCGAACTTATCTGGCAACTTGCGTTGATAGTCCTCTCGATACTCTTCTCCGCCTTCCGCCTTGCCGAAACGGGTCTGGCCCACTTCTTTGACATTCAGAGAAAGGTAATGTAACATCTAATTGTTTTACAATATATTCAACTAGGAGCTAATGTACATAAATTCGAGTAATGGGTAATGGGAATTGTGCCGTCGAGATTATACAAGTTCTTCTTAGATCTGGGTAGTTTTATAGAGAGTATCATATATGTATGTCTCAATAATAATCGCTTCCAGTTTTAACAATATTTATTTAATCTTTTGATGTTATCTAATTTCTTTTATTTAGCCATATTATTCCGGTTTCTTGCTTGCCTTGACGCTTTCTGCCCTCTGTTTTCAAAAGTGTTGTTTATTTTAGTTTCAGTAAGTCATTATACCTCTCCATTGCATATGTGCTAATCAATGCTATTCTGGAATCCTTCTCTATAGTCATGTATCCTGTATTGTTCGTTCGCTAATGTGAAATCTAACCAAAAATCTATCATTGACTACCTCTAGATTATATTCAATGAATGTTTCTTAAAGCTCTTCTCTGGTCGTGTTTGCAGACGAATCAATGTTATATAAAAACAAATATCTATAACAAAACAAAACAAAAATATTTCTAATTTAATTCTTTTCCGCATACACTTATGCATAAGTTTACGTAACCCACACTTGCTGACACTATATTTTTGTAAGTGCGCCGACCTAAGGCAGCGAACCCTTTAAAAGCTTAAGTAATATCCGTATTGTAACTCAAATGAGAACTAGTACCGCTCCCCTCAACACCCAAAACTTGTAAGCCACACTGAATAATAGAGTTAAGACATATTTTTTAATCGTACGCCCAAAATTTAGCATTATGCCAACCAACCATGAAACACCGAAAAGCCGCAACACCTGCCGAGGCACCCGAGAGTCATCTACATCGATGACTCTACAGACTCTGAAGGCTCAGAGTCTGGGGCACCCACGTTCGGGAGAACCTAAGCCCCACCGCAGTCCGAGAATGGAGACCATCGTCCGCCCCACGACATCACAGAACCCAACTATGAACCGTCGTGGTCAACCGCCAGCACTATCCGGCGAAGAGCAGACGACGTCCAATCTCCAACGGAGGCGCATACGCCGACATAAGGCGGGACGCCCACCATGAGCGGCCAAACTGCAACGATGCGGCCGAGTCAAGCGGCGAATCGGACGCAGAGAGCTCCGAAGGCCCCCGGGATAGTCACCCACGGTTTTCGCGACGACCATCCAGATTTCGGCGCGAAAATCTGTGGTCGCCACCACTATTCCGCCGCCGAGACCCCCGGACCTACTACTCGCCGAGTCCCGAACCGCCAACATTCGAACTGATGTTCGGACACGCGTACCATCATTACGAGCCCCGAGACTGTGACCAGCAGGACAAGACCCTGGAACACTACTACCCGGAGTACACGTCCACGTACTCTGACGACGAGGAGAACGAGGAGGAGGAGCCCTCCGCCCGCCGGCTCGTGGCCGATGAGGAGACGTTCCACTATACGGTCACGCCGTGGGGCATGCGAGTCACACGGGTCCACCTCATGACGGTGGATCTACTCGTTCCGCCAGGCCGGAACGTTAATGCATTCTTCCAAACGTTCCGAGAGCCCGCGGAGGCCCCCTGCAATCAACCCGCCTTCTCCTTCCAAGACGCTGTTGAACCTCCCCCCGAGGAGGTAGAGGCCAAGAACACCCTCCCATTGCTACCCCCGACTCCACGTCAGGAACCGAAAACGCCCCTCCAGTTCAACAAGCGGAGCTGACCGAACATATGGAGAGGTGGGAAACGGGGCAGAAGAGTGACTACGCTACCCCAACCCTACTGGGACTAGAGCCGCAACCCATGCTGGACACACCAATAAGCCTCCCACCCCCGGTAGGCACCGGGGGACTCGAAGACATATCCCTTGAGGAGCTACTGGTACGAAAGACTGCCCAGGACCACTGGAAAGCGTATTTTGCTTAGCCACCTGCATAAGGAAACCTGCGCCGCCTGAGCTCATAGGCCCAGGACAACAGCAGCTGATAAATCAGCAAGCGCGAGAGGCACCTCCGCCCCTTGCGCATTCGAAGGGGGCGTCAGCGCAACCATACTGGTGATGACCAGCTGACGCGGAAGGACAGGAAGGACAGCAGCCACCACCATAATTTTAAATATACTATATACATATATTATTATTAAAACAATCTATGTAAAATTGAGCGGAATCCTTTCTGCCCGATAGCAGTGTAGCCTGTAAAGCTACGCTAACAAATAGGCAGGAAACTGTAAAAATTTTTTTTCGCATTCAAAATATATGGAAACTAACCATATAAGTAAATTCAATATATGTAGTTGATAATTATGAAAATAATCATATAAGTAATTTCAAAAAAATATGACGACATATTAAATATAAACATAATGGGTATAATAGATACCAAAACAGTGGACTCCACTGCAAAGAAAAAAAATATTCTAATATCAATCCATAATATATGGGAAATAATCGTATAAGTAAAATTGAAAATATACGATACACCCAAAATGGGGCTAATAGAAAATAATGTATTGTATATACCTATTATGTATAATAATATATACATATCTATTTTTGCACATGTTAGATATTACCAGAAATTACTTACAAAAAACAAACAAAACTTACAAGAAAACAAATATAGAAAACAAATTGTATGAAATGTCCTACCGCAGAATAAATTTTACCTTTTTTTTTCAATGAAGAAATTCCTCGTAAAATTTCTTAACAGTTTGAACATGTTATGGCTACTACTTCTGGAATTCCATCTCCAAAATAGGCCCTCTAGAGCCTGTGG
Source organism: Drosophila algonquin (assembly GCA_035041765.1). Taxonomy (NCBI): domain Eukaryota; kingdom Metazoa; phylum Arthropoda; class Insecta; order Diptera; family Drosophilidae; genus Drosophila; species Drosophila algonquin. The sequence continues at coordinate 3,798,682 of JAWNKY010000209.1, read as the reverse complement.
TATCAGGCTTGAGGCTAAGGAAAATATTAAGAGATTCAAAAATTCCAATATTTCTCAGAGTAAATTCGATATTTACTTTATTTATTTAATTTCTATATTAAAGTGTTCATCATAATGATTATTATTGTTAGCAAAGTCGTCCTTTGCTTTCAGGACCTTCATCTGCTTGCACTACTTCTTGCTACTGCTACTTATTCTCATTTTGACAGAGGCGTCCTTCGTTTTCAAAGTGATCGAAAATTTCTGTTTCCGACCTAATTTGCGTATGGCCAATTTTGTTGGAGAAGTATGAAGGGCTTTAGGCTACGTTAAGAAATTCAAGATTCGTCTGAACCATTGTTATTTCGGTTATAACTGGTTACTAGGCAATCTGTTTTTGTTTATATGCATTGCATAAATTGCTAGTATCTTTGAACATGTTTCAATAGATAATTTCAAGAAAATGGGCAATACAAAATTGAAAACATTAAGAGTAGCGCTACTCAACCCGGTGACCCTAATAATAAAAGATCAAGAAAAAGAAGCAATTTTGTCTACAAACCAAAACGATCCTATATAATATAGCTAAGGCTATATTTGAGACTTTTATTCTGAAGTACGGGCCAACGAGGGAGCAGGCAACCGAAAGCAGACATCCACGATGACGAGATGATAAATAGCTATAATTATATATTAATAATTGTAATGCCCGACGACAATTGAGTCGACCGGCAAGACGGTTGGCCCGTACAGCCATCCGAAAACATTAGGCAGGAAAATTCATGTACAATTTTTTTTTGTCAAAGCACTTTGAAACTAATAATTAATAGTTGATTAATCAATAATTAATGTTCAATAATAAAATAAGCAAATTTGAGAATATAGAAAATACTCTTGATACACCCAAAATGGGGTTAATTGATACTAAAACAGTGGACTCCACTGCCAATGTAATAAATAAAATCGAATCAACAAATGTTGATTCACATTTGACAAACATATTGCTGTTAACAATTGTCATAATTTTGTGCATATATGTATGTTCTTTATAAGGCATATCTGCTACATAATAAATTTGTAACCAAAAGCGCCCTAAGCCATGCAAATGATCTAGATAAGACCTAATAAATGCCAATGCGCAACGTAATAAAAATCAATAAAAAAAAAAAATAAACCCAAAATATATATATACATATATTTCGTTGCACTAGGCCATGTACTATCAAAGCTAAGTATAAATCCGTTCATAGGGTAGTATGGAATGGCAACAGATTTGTGCCAGGCTAAAGGAAATTAGGGAAACTTTTAACAGATCGTGCAAATGCCTAAATCAAAATAGGAATATCCAGGAAGTAACCTTAAATAAGCATGCAACAATACATGACCAAAGGGACAATCTAACTACAACTCATTGCTCATATGTGTCAAAATTCTTAGTTCGACTCCGATCGAATCTTAAATCAATAAAGATAAGGTATAATTTGGATATATCAATACCATCTGTCCTAAATACCCCCCTGACGGTCGAAACAGGTGAAAAACCAGAATCACCTTCAGAAGAGATAGATCTGTCGGACGAATTTGACGACACTGGTGACTCTGAAAACGAGATTAAAGAACAAGATCCACACGATCTAACAATCCCCGCAATTATTATACCTACTGACGTAATAGACGAGGAGATTTCAGAGTCCGATTTAAACTCAAGCACGCCCGAATCAAAACCATTCATGATGGCAGTGGCCGACGTGGCAGCTGCCGATAGGGCCTACATGAAAGAAATTTCATCGTCAGTGCCAGAGTTCAATAGACAAAAAATCAATTTACAGAGATTTATCACAGCGGTAAACCTCGTCAACGTAACAAAGGGACCGCATGAGAAAGTTGCAATTGAGGTATAAAGTCAAAAATAATAGGACCCGCACTATACACAAGATGAAACCACTATATCAGGTATTGTAGAAAAACTAAAAACCGCTATTAAAGGCGAGACATCGCACAGTCTAAAGGGAAATTAAATGGAGTCCAGCAAAAAGGCAAAACCGCTCTACAATTCACGACCAAAATTTAAAATTTGCGGAAGCAACTATTAGCTTCATTTATTGATGAGGGAATACCAGTTGCCCAGGCAGATACACTTAGCACAGAGGAGGCAATCGATGTAATGATTGAAAAGGCTGACCATGAGAGCATCAAAAATGTACTGGAAGCAGGAGCATGCTCCACAATGTATGCAGCTATAAGCGCATACATTCGAACCATTAAAAGAATTACCGGCAATGTCAATACAATATTGTTCGCTAAGAGAGGTAATGCCTACCGCGGGAATACCTATAGAGGTACCCGAATAGACAGTATAACAGCCAGAACCATGTTAGAGTGACCCAAAACACTTCGCGAAACTCCCAGCAACCTTTAAATGTTCAACAGTAAAAGCCAATAAGGTTCATACTATTAATCTTAGCTTAAATATATTCGTTTCATTTCATCATGTAGCAACGGAAAGAAATTAGTCTTTTTAGTAGACCCTGGTGCAGATATTTCAATGTATTACTGGATCTTCTACAAAACACCCGCGTCTTTGATTGCCGTTGGCCCATGCCACGGTATTGATAATCGGGAACTAATTATGCCAAAAATCAGATCGTTTAAACACATATGTATCTAGTACACTTCCTACACAAAGGAAAAACTAGAATAATTTATTCTGAAGTACGGTCCTATGAAGACGTTCTACCTAGTACCTACGGTATTTAACGAATAAGTAAGTAACACTTTGTTGTGATATTTACGTAATACAAAGTCCCAGGCATATCCAAGTGCGATGTTTTACGATCAGACCAAAATGCCTCGAGCGATATACATACATAGGTGCACCATCAGCACATTCAATAAAGAACTCACTTTCACATAAGCCTGGATGGCTCTTAATTATTTGGAAGAACATATTACATGGCGACCGTGATTTACAAAATTAATTGTTTCATTCATTTGTTCCTGGTAGCTGGTAGCCACTGACAGGCAACAAAGACAAAAAGTAGACAAAATAAACCCTGGACCTTGCATATAATAAATACGCTAAGTTTCTAAGAACGTAGAAAAAAATTCTTTGTAGGAGAGATTGGCAACTTTTAGACTAATGCAACTCTCTACTTAGGTCATTAGTTCCATAGTATTTAATAGGAATCAACCTACTCAACGAGGTACCGAGCTAAAGATCATTGAAAAAATATTGATTGAATCTTTTAAAATAATGGGCAAAAATACGTATATTATATTAACATACAGAGAGTAGCTACTCAAGCCGGTAACCCAAAAGAAATTTTTTTTTTGTATTTACAAAGAACCATCTTGTCTACAAATTCCCAATAATCCTATAAAGGAGAAAAGCCTTTCCCGCCAATTTTTTTTTTATGGAAAATTAACTAGCGTTACTAACAAGCGTCAGCAATCGAAATGAATTGGATTGGTTTAAGTGTACCTCCCACTGACCCCCCCACATATATTTCTTACTATTATAGAGTCCAAAATACATATGTATTAAACGATCTTATCGTATAGCCCTGGAGCTGGAGATGGCGTTTGATTCTGTATTGTATTCTCTTCCATAATATTTTCTATCTCTATTATAGTATTCCTGCTCGAATCACTGATTTAGATTGTCCTGATTAGCCTAGTATTTGATTATTTTCCCTATCTTGTGGCATTTATAAACTTTTCTGTTTCTTTTGGTCTCTCTTGGCCTACCTACTAATTTCTTAAGGTATTTATAGCATACCTACATAATGTATATGTATATACATTTCTTAACTATTATTATTAATATATGTTCTTTATGGTATATAATACATACTATGTATATGTGTTTAATATAATTTACTGTTTTGGGTTTAATTATGTTATGCGTTTATTTTCTTCGTAATGTGTGTTATGTGCGTTGATGTTTTCGGATTGTTCTGAAAATAAAAATGTACTCTGTAGATTTCATTCGATTTGGAAATTCTTAAATTTATTTTTTGGATCTTTTTCTAAAGAAAAACACTTTGCTTACTAGTTTATAGCCGACTTATTGACTTCTCTCTCTCTCTGTATTGGCCATAATATAATTTTTATTCACATTTTTCTGTACAAACGCTGGTGCATATCTGAATCAAATTTTTTCCAATTTCTTCTGTGTATTGGCCACAGTGCCCTCTGGCATTTGGCCAATTCTATTTGATTTTCATGTTTTGCTTTAGCACATGATTGATTCTGATACTAAATTCCACTTCACTGCACTGTACCCACTGAATACTTACATGATTATTAATAAAAATCCTTTGCTTTCAGGACCTTCTTCTGCTTTCACTACTGCTCCCGTTCTGTTCTGGTTCTGCCATAAGACTGAGTTTCGTTTCGTTCTCCGATTCCCAACTTAGCTCTAAACTGTACGTACGATTATGTATAAAGCTACAATAATGTGGCCTGCCGCTTGGGTCGAGGGCCGAAGAATCTGCTGATGGTGCACTCCGCTGAGTGGAGCGGACGACGTCTCCTTTTCTCGTTTTTTATGCCGAAACTCTAAGTGGCTGCGTGGCGGGCCGGAGACAAAGGCTACCGATATTCCCTCTCTCTTTCTCGTCCGCTCTGGCAGAGCTGAAATATTTGTCACTGGAGTATATTGTATAAGTTGCATATGTACATATATGTATCATTGCATATATGTATACATTAAAGATCTGCGTGGCTTCACTCAAATCATAAGTCCAATAGAAGGCATTCGAATTGAGTTGAGTGTCTGTGATGAGTTTATATGTATGAATGCTGAGTCGTTCGGATATTTCAATGGCTGAACTGATTATATGTGAATGTTGTTGAGTAAATAAACACCTAAGATTCTAGATTTTTCCCTCACCAATGACCACAGATCCGTAGACTCAGATCCAGGGCACAGGCCGCTGATAAACTTACGAATAGTATACCCTAGATTGTACTGTAGACTTTGGGAGACCCAAGCCGATGTCTGCACAGAGTTAGTCCGGGCTCCCTCCTACAAAGTGCCCAGGGATCAGCAGAAGAAAAAGTCAAAGCCGATGACAAAAAAGTAGTGGAGGAACCATAGAAAAACAGCCGCTGGCTAGACGATACCAAGGTTTCTGCCCATCGTGGCAAGAGTTGTGGGCCGAAGAAAAAGGAAACCCAGAGGCAGGCGCCAGACAGCTTTTGATGATTACTTGAATCATGGAGTCATTGGTCGGAATGAAGAGGCATGGTGTAAGCGTTGGTTAAAATGAAAACTTTGTTTCCTTTTCCATTTGCAATTTTTTTTACATGTATTTGTACACTAAAAAGATATAATCTAGTCTCCTGCTAGATGAAAGCACTAGTCGTCTAGTGTCAGTGTGGCGATTGATGCAATCGTCTCCTTATCCTTTCCACCCTTCTGCTTGGCATATTCCGCACTCAAAAGGCTCATGACTTCTTTATGTGGGATATTGCCCTGCTTGTACTTCGGAAATTATCCTGCAAACTTGGCGAAGCCCTTGGCCTCGCCCGCCGGCTTCGACACGGTATTGCCAAACTTGTCCTTTTGATTTAGAAGCAGCGTGATTGGGCCACGACATATACGACAGCGGAGATTCTCCACCTTGCGAGATCTGGAATGGGCGTGCGAGCTGCAAATGGAGGGGATATTAACGATGGTATCAATAAGCCACAGCGAACAGTGAGACTTACTCAAGATTGCAGCTCACACATTTGTAAGTGTACTTAAAATCGATGCTGTAGCTGTGACAGACAGTGATGGTGGGCAGGTCTGGATATTTTTTGTTGGCGCGATTGGCCCAGTTCTTCCACACACGTCCATGTCCACCCTCACCGTTGAACACCCAGGTGCGCATGGCACAGTTCGTGGATGAGCGTGCAGCGGAGTCTGTCGGCTGTGGTCAGCACCTTCACGCTGAGCTCGAGCTGCTGCGTTGATTGATCTGGTGAAGAAAAACAAACCAAACGGGCGTCGCTCGTGGACTATGTGTGGTTTCGAAACCAACTTTTTCTTATTCATGCATCGTCCAGCTGTGTTGCGCAGCAGCTTAGACCATGTGATGGTCACGTCCAGCTCATTGTTGAACACGTCTGCATTGAACATCTTATAGAGGCGCTCGGCCAGCTGTTCCTTGTTTTTGGCAAAGTTCTCCCGATAGAAGAGTGCCTCCTTGTCGCTGAACTCTCGGCTGACCTGTCCTTCAGCGATTTCAGAAAACTGCATTTGCCCTCGTACTTCTTTGGTTGCTCTTTCAGTTGCCGGGAGATCGCTTTGGGTGGTGCTGTTTTTGGTGCCACAGCTTCAGAATCGGGCTGGCCTTGGGCGTTACATTGGTGTTCTTCGCAATTCCCATGTCCTTCTTCACCTCTTGTAGGCGCTTATAGACGGGCGTTCCCGGTAGTAGTCATTCTCCAGATCCTCCAGCATATCCAGTTCACGGGCTTTATTCACGATCTCAATTGCCTCTTGTTCGGTCTCGTAGCCAATGTTTGGTTACGTCTGGTTTGCGCGTGTCAGTGGTGGGGCTTGGGCTGCGGGCGTAGCAGGGAGCTTGGCTTTAGTACCAGCGCGGCATGAACGGAGAATATCGTCAAGAAGTCGATGATTTGTCGGAGCTGTTGGAATTGTAATGTGAGTATATATGGGTGTATAATGATCGGAGTAAATTCCAATGATCGTACATTGAGGATCCTCATCGGGATTGCTGATCACTTCGACCTCGGCCTTGGTCAAATCCAAATAGGTAACATCACCCTTTGCATTATTTTCGGAATCGCTGCTACTTTCACTGCCAGTGAAGGTTGCATCCGCATCCTCGTCGTCGGAAGCATCTGTACCGCTGTCAGAGTCTATCAAGGCACGCCAGCGGTCCTCATCCACATGGTTGGTGCGTGGTTTTGGCTGCGTTTGCTGGCGCTGTGGCCGGGCGGCCTGGGGACGTCTTTCAGTCTGGACGGCACGCTGCGGCAAGCGTGTGGAGTTTAATGGAGTCTGATTGGAGTGCAGGGTTCGCTTGACTACATGCAACAAAAAAACAGACATTACGCTGCTAATTAAGATAAATTGGAGCTTCACTTACATTGGCTAAAATCAGCAAGAACACTCTCATCTGGTTGAGGCACACGCGGCGCAGGGCGCTCCCTCTTTTTCTTAATGGTTGTGGCGGCTATTGGAATGCGTATGTTCCTCGGCTCTAATGGGGCTGTCTTGCCGCCACTGCCACTGGATCGCTTCAGGGTGCGTATTACATCGGGTGTCTGCCAGGATTTTCCGTATAGCTGATTCAAGAGCTTCTCGGCGTGTGTGAGGAATTGCTCGTCCTCGGAAGCATCGTTGGTTGACAGCATCGACTTTTGATGCTGATGCTCCTGCGGCTGTTCCTCCTGTCGCTGTTGCTGCTGTTCCTGATGAACTTCTTCGGCGGCTGGCAAGGATTGGGTGGGCCTTGGAGATGTATCCTGTGCGTCATCGTCTTCATCGTCCTCTGAGCTCGATTCCACGGTTGGTATATGTATTTTGATGTTAATCTTAGCCGAGATATTGATGCTGTTCACTTTGATGGCCGGAGCCTCCTCGCCCGATGATGTGGAGGATGAGCTCGGTCTCGGCGGCGTTGGTTCGCCCTCGCTACATGTCTCTGGGATCTCGATCGATTCATCTGGGATCGGCTCGTCTTCGTTGAGCGTCGAGTTTTGGTAGCCGGATGTTGCAGACAAATCCCGGGAGCAGAGAGTGTTCACTTCTGTATCGTCATCCGCCAGCCGTTTGCTGCTGTCCAAGCATGCTGCATCCTCTGAACTGAGAGTGTTCACCTCTGTGTCGGCATCCGCCAGCCTCTTGCTGCTGTCCAAGCATGCTGCATCCTCTGAACTGAGAGTGTTCACCTCTGTGTCGGCATCCGCCAGCCTCTTGCTGCTGTCCAAGCCAGCTAAATCCTTTGAGGAGAAGGAGGCCACTTCTGTATCGTCGTCGGCCAGCCGTTTGCTGCTTTCCATCCATTTAAGCGGGCTCGTGGGCTTGTCAGGTATCATCCAGTCCTCGTCGGTTGTGACCATGGACTCTGTGTCAGCATCGGCCAGCCGAGAACGTCGTTTGGTGGAGGACAGCGGCGACGGTGACATCGGCAACTGTTTCTCCCCCATCTCGCGACGTTCGATTGAGACGTCGCGCAGGAAGGCCTCAATGCGCTGGACCTGGTCGCTGGTCAAAATGGGTGTTGGGATAGGTTCCTTTTCTGAGTCAGGGTCCGATATACGATCACTCACGGCCATGCTTTCTGGTGGTGCAGCCTCATCATCGCTGGAGTCTGATATGGTAATGCAAGAGGCACCAGTATCATCATCATCATCGTCATCGTCTGCTCCCTCCTCTGTAGTAGATGAGATGCAAATGGATATCTCCGGATTTAGCTGCTTGGGTTCCATTGTCAAGTTGGTCACTTTTGCGGTTAGAGCCTCCACATCCACGGGTGTCTGACTGCGGCCCGGCTGTGTGCAGCCATCGCCACTCAGCTGCAGAACATCCATATATTCGGAGCATTCGATATCGAGGTGCGTCTCCTCGGCGTCTTCGTTAGGAGTGTGTTTTGGCCCCATGGAATTGTGGTCGCTACTGGAGTCGCTGCGGAGCAGGGGATTCTCACTCTCTAGAATTGGTCGAGGCTTGGGATCTGATTCCTTGGTGTCGCGGTCTGGCGGTTGCTTTTTCTTTTGGGAGGATAGCGTCAGTTTAGCGAATTTCTCGTTGTAGGGCACATTTACTTTGCTGAGGTCAACCGTTCTGAACAGTTTATACTTATGATCTGCCATTTTGTTGGCGTCGTTCGCCTTAACTGTAAATTGCAGCAGAATATGCACAAAATGCAATCGCCAATTACCCAAGTACCAAATACAAATACAAATCCAGTCCGCGGCGTCACTCTCAGCGTTGATTTTTCGTTATCGAGAACTGATATATTTTCCATTGGTTAGAGTGCTGCCGGATCCCAGAAGACCCGGAAATACGATCCTATCCAACACTTAACTGAAACATAAACAAATTCATTTGGTGTCTGCTTTTAAGTGATAGATTTAACTTCAATTTAAACCATGGCTAGTGTCTCGTCGGCCCGCGAGTCGCTGTCGCACGCCTTAAACAATCGCTTCCTACCCAATCTCGAGTACTTGCTGCAAGGGTCCATCTTGGACTCGGCCGTCGAACATCTAATGCACAGGTATGAATGCTAAAGATAGCAATAATATATGTACATATCTTCTTAAAATCGTTGAACTATGAACAGATTAAAAGGTCTTTGCGATAATGTGGACACATCGCCGGAGACCTTCCATGACCTGGAGGTGTGCATGAGCCTCCGGCAACCCAACTCCAATCAGCCGCTGTTGCTTCGTGTGCGTCGCGCCTTGGGCCGGGATGCTCCCTTCCAGATGCGTTACCTCGGCCAGCCAGAGGTGGATCAGCGCCGACCCACTTTGGTGCGCAGCTGCATGGACTGTGCCTGCACGAACGGCATTCTGGAGTTCCTTACCGAAATGGGGTTTCGCCTGGAGTTCGAATACATCGCCAAGGGTGAGTGATCAAACAGGAAACGCGCTAAAACAAAGTAATATGCACATGTATACCATTACTATGTAGGATACATGTTTCGCAAGGGCCGCATGAAGATCACCGTTTCGAAGCTCATCAAAATCATACCCGGCAAACAACAGGACATGGCTAATGAGCCAATCTCACAGAGCTACATTGTGGAGCTCTCTGTGGTGGCGCCCACGGGGCAGGAGAATGTCGGCGAAGAGATGCGTGTGTTTGCCGAGCAACTAAAGCCGCTGGTGCAGCTCGACAAGATTGACTATAAGCGTCTGGGGTCCATGCCCTAAGCCCAAGGTCCATAAATTTAAAAAACAATTTTTTTAACACTTATTTAATTGCTTACGCATTAATCCATAGAAAAATATATAAGACAACAATTTTATTTCTGATTCATCAAAACAGAACGTAAATTTTGACTATCCGAGATGCCGGTGGAAATGTAAACGAAGACATAGATCCGATAATTTTAGAATACATAAACAAAAAAAAACCTGAAGGAAGGAACTTGCAGTTCACATAATCGTTAGTCCTTGAAGGCTTCGTTAAGAGCAGCTAAGTTGCGATCACTGACATGACCTTGAAGGTCGCTGCGGCCCATCAACGAGATGACCATTTTGACAGTGCTCCAAATCGATTCGGACATCTGGTTCTGGCCACTGCTGGTGGCCGCCATCGCCGCATTGGGCAGCTCCCGGGAGGCATTCGTATGGGCCTGCATGGTGAGGGCCGTCAGAAGGTGTTCCACAGCCTCCTTGTAAGCCTTGAGGTTCATGCAGCAGACACCGACATTGTAGCGAACACGGATAAAGCCCGGCTGCAGCTGCAGAGCATGTTGGTATGCCTCGACGGCCTCCACGGAGCGCGAGCCGTTGGCCAGACTGGCTCCCAGACGGTTCCAGGTCTTGGCATTCTGGGGATCCTTTTGAATAGCGGCATGATAACAGTCAACGGCCTTGTCGAATTCACCCGAGAGATTGTATAGAACGCCTAAGGCCTCCTGCACATCAGCATCCACCTCGGCCGGATGCAGACGAACTGCTTCCAAGTAGATCTGCTGAAGATCTCTCAGTTTACTGGCTCCAATGAGGGACGATGCGAGTGAGGTACCCTCGAATTGTAGCTCCGGATGGGCGGCTATCAAGTGTTGGTACTTGGGGTTCACCGCCAGCCAGGTGGACAGCATTTTCACAGCATTATTTTGCAATCCCTCGTTGGTGTAGCACACAGCCAGGGCCATAAGCACCTCCCGATTCTCCGGCTGAAGGTCCAAGGCACGTTTCAGGGCAGCAATGCTCTGTGGATCCATTTCATTTTCGGCCTGTGAGGTGCCCAGCAGCTGCCAGATCTCGGCGCGTTCTGGCTCTTTCTTGGCGGCCACCTCAAAGCAGAGAACAGCACTGGGAATGTCACCCTTGGTAAGGTACTCTTTACCTTTTTCGAAAGCATTCTCCAGCTCGGACATGGGATTTTCTTCGGCAAACTCGTATTCCTTGTAGGCATCGAGATTCTCGCTGTATTCCGAGAGCCAGGGATGCTCGTTCTCCTCGGCGAGCTTCTGCCATTCGTCTTGCAGACGCTGCCAGAACTTCTCATTAAAATTGGACGCTGTCTGCTCCTTCTGTTCGGTACTGCGCTGATAGTCGGTGATCCAGTCCGCCACGGACTCCCCCTGGGCGGCCCTGGGTAGGTTGTCTGTGATTATAGTCTCCATCGCAGAGTCAAAGAAGGGGTCCTGCTGGGGCGGAGCTGCGATGGCCATGTACGGCTGTCGTGGCATAAAGTTTTGTCTGGTGATCAATGGCTCATCGAAGAACTCCTGGACATGCATCATCTCCTGCTGTTGTGGGTGCATGTGAATCATCTTGTTTGGCAGTGGAGGGGCCATGCCGCGAGTAAAATCCTGGCTCCATTGATCGGCCTGCTGTTGTTGCTGGGGCGTCCCGTTTATGTTTATGTCCCGCATCTCCTGCAGCAGCGTGTCCATTTGAAAGGATTGCGGAGGGGCAGCCACCTGGCCGAGAAACTCATTGATGAGCTGCTCATCGGGACGGGTGCCCCGCTCGAACTGCCTTTGAACAAAGCCCTCGTCTTTGTGGGCCACATCGCGGGTGAATTGGCCGCCCAGCTGCATTAGAGGATTGACTCCCCCGCAATCTCCTTCGACCAGCGGACGCAACGACATCTTGGATCTTACTGGAGGATATCGGGGATGATGCTACGTAACTGCGAAGAGCCGTCTTCTCAGATAAGAACCTAGGAGACCTGGGGCCGCTGCAAAAGCAAAAGTCCAAATGTCCACAAAGATTGGATTGGTAATCAAACAGTAGGGGAATGGAGCGTTTACCAATACTTATACTAATGCTGACTTACTTTGCAGCACTGATTAAAGAATTTAGATGTTTTTGTCTGTTTGTGTCTATCTGACAGCCCTGCCAAATCTCTGACAGGTCTGGCATCTCTAAATAATGCGAATCTAGGAAATCAGCCGGGACATTTGGATTTATACTGTTTCGCATTCGTAGCATGGACTATGATCTATTCCAGTCGGATGACGATGAAGACATACTCACGGCCTTCAATGAGGCCACACAGAGGTTACAGCAGGAGACTCCCATCCACCAAATGGAATTGGACAAACAAGATGGCGAGGACGATAAGGATGATGATGATGATGGCCTGGACATCTTGCCCGAGTTCAACTGCACCGGTCGCGATACTGTAAGAGCGCACAGCTTCCCAAGAGCGGGATTTTTACGCAATGGCTTCTCCCAGCGCCGTCCCCCATACAGCAAATGGGATCAAATTTGCTCGGACTTCAATAAGGAACAGTTGCAGGTTTACGCAGTGACATATTACCTCTACACTGAGGCTTGGTGAGTGGCATACACACAACCAGACTCGGGGATTCACTCAATGGATTATTCGCATATTATCTAGTAAGAATATCCAGAAGCTATTTGCCGCCGTGGCCGGTCAACAGCAGCTGCAAGCACCCACCACTTTGACCAACTCAATTTGGTATAGAACACGACAGCAGGTTACCCAATTTTATCATTTGCTATTGCGCATACACGATGAAAACATCTGCATGGAAGTACCCCGATTTTGGAGGATCTGCGCAACCTGCTCAACAATCTACTGGATGCGGAGGCCTGGAAAGTTCTGTACTTTGCGGAGCACAGCAAGGGCAACGAGTGCCAGGCGCCGGCCTATCATCTATATCACGGTGTTCTAGAGTGGCGTTTTCTCGACCTAATCCTGCTTAACGACTGTCAAGGGGCGACGGAAGCGGCGCTGTTGGGCCAACTGGAGCATACGCTGGATGATTTGGTGCTGTGTGCCAGCCATTACTATCGCAGCAAGCATAGACCCGAGCTCATTCACACATCGGCGTTCATTTGTCGCTGCACCAAGGAACTCTGGTTGCTGCTCATAGAGCTGGCGCCCCAGTGGCTGGTGCAGAGTCAGCTGGACATCTGGAACCTGTTCCACAAGGCCATGCAGGGCCACAAGGCGTTCTATTTTTCAGGTAAGAATTACCACGTACCTTCGCGCACTTCTCCGTATAATTAGATCGTTTCCTTTACAGCTGAAAACAATGGCGTTTCATTGGCCTTTCACGAGTTTTACGCATGGCTGAGGCTAAGCCTAGCCCGCCTCAGCGATTACGCAGACAATGGGGATTTTAAACTGAACCTAGCGGGTCCAAGTGGTTCACCTGAAAACTTTCAGACTGCCGGCCTGCTTAAGCAATTTCTCTCCAGCCAGCCCGATGAACAGCAGCGACGTGTCTATCTGTGTCTTCTAGCCCCACTCGAGCTGCAAGGGGGTCGCCCCGACCCAGATGTGCTCTGTCAGCTCTGGGAATACCTGCATCGCTCACTCAACTGCAACTTCAATGCGGGCACAGAGCTGGAACAGCTGCCCCTAACCTACCCCAGTGGCTCGGCCTATGTGGAGCGCTACAGCAAGCTCCTGTCCAGGGACCAGCTGGAGGATCTCAATCTCAGCAGCTTCACCATGTACGCCTGGATGCTGGGCCGCACCTTAAAGCTGCTCCAAGCCCAGCAGGGAAAGGGCAACCAGCGACAAAAGCTGCTCGGGCGAATCTTCAGCAAGTTCAGTGCGGCCAAATTGCTGGCTCTGAATGAGGCGGGCATACACCATGTGATAGAGCTGTTTCTCTGCCTGCTGCTCTCCTATGAAGACCTCTCCGAGCTGGCGCCCAAGCTGAGGGAAATGCTGCTGTGCCTCGCCCTAGAGAAACTGCCACCGGTCCGTCGAGTTTTGGTGGCCAAGGGACACATGGCTCTGCTACTCCTCCATGCACAGCATCGCCTCTCCATGGATGACTATGTGGCGAAGCTGCTCGGCCAACTGGCAGCCATACGCAACGACGTAGAAGTAGCCGCCATGTACGTGGGCAACCTTCAGGCCATTTTCGACCTTGCCGATGACTTTGCCCGAGGCGAGCAGCTTCTCCTGGCCCCCTGGCTGACGCACTATGTGGAGAAGAGTGGCCAGGCCTCGCAGGATCGCGTCTGGCAGGCTCTGCACTCGCTGATCCAGCGGCTAGGCGAACCGAGAGTCGTCTCCGGCAATGCCAACGGGATGAAGGAGGCGCTCCAGCAACACATTCTGCCCCTGCTGCGGACGCAGTACGTCGGTGGGCACAGCGCTTGGCTGCCGGGCTGGCAGCTGAGTTCGTGAACTTGGACAAGGATCAGGAAAAGCTTATGGTGAGTTTTTGCAGGGACCCGAACCAGCCAACATGGCTGCCTCGGCCCAACTGATCGTTCACCTTCTGGAAGAGCGAGACAGGCAGAGCAGCGTGGTGCCCCCATCGAGTGCCACAATCCTGCAGGTTTGGATCAAATCGCTGGTCCTGCTCACCGCACAGCACGAGTCTGTTGCGGCGCTTACCGCCCATGTGGTGCAGCTAGATGAGTTCCAGCTGCTAGCCATAGATCCGACCTCTTTGGCGGGACGCGAACCCCTCTGCGCTTTTTTCGGTGCTCTCGGGCGACGGGCTCAGCGAGATGATGCGGCCGCCCAGGCTCGCATCCGGATGCAGCTTAGCCACAGGCTGCACGCCTACGTGAACCACTTCGATATGTGGCTACCGCCGGACCGACTGCGTTCTGAGCTCGGCTCTCGGTTCTACAGCTTCCTGGCCATAGTCATCTACAACTGTCCGAGCCTCGCGTATGTGCGTTCGAAGCCCAGCTGCTTCTTCCACCTGGCCATGGTGCGGTTCCTGCTGACCACACAGCTACAGGCTGGTGTCGTGCCCGAGGGTCGTCTACCCCAAATTGTTCACAAGATCTTTCCTGTGCTGCTGCAGGGGATCGGGAAGCTGCCCTACCGCACGGACACGTATCTGGGCAAAACGCTGGAGCAGCTCATTCTCCACTGGACGCCGCACTTCAACTTCTCCCCCAATGCCAAGCTGGTGGCGCGACCTTACGTGACACTCCTCCAGGCCGATGCTGGAGATGATGGGGAGCTGTCACAGTTCGTGCTCCAGCAGCTGGTGGGACATTTTCTGGTTGTTCTGCGCCGCAAGGCGGGCAACCATTCGGGTCTAGTGATCACTTTGTTGCAGCAGATGGTCGAGGGCATTGCTGCCGATCAGGAACAGCAGCTCCTAACCCTTCTCCGAGCCGTTCACATACCCCTCCTGGAGCACGTCATGTTTGTGGATGAGCTGGAGCACAGTCGGGGCCAGGTGCTGTCTCTATATCGCATCATCGTCTCTCACGAGGGCTTCAGGCGCTCTCAGCCAGCCAGAGAGATGTGCCTTTGCCACCTGCGCTCCCTGGCCGAGAAACACTTGGCCCACTGCACATATTTCTACTTTCAAATGCTCATCAAGCTGGCGGAACTGGCTCCTGAGCTGGTGGCACCGCTGCTGGCCTTCGTGCGCGAGCAGGCCAAGCTGGTGGAGCTGAAGCGCGGTGCTGGCGAGGATGTGGGCATACGCAAGTGCTTGCAGCGGCTTGAGAAGGTCCTTTGCAAATAAACACACCAATACACCAAGAAAGGTTTTCGTAAAACTAAAGCTTGTTGGAAGGCAGGCAGTTCGGTTTACTTGGGAAGACTCGGAAGACTACAGGAAATCTATGGCGAGTCTACACAACATTTTTGGCGGCGCGGGGTATCCGATTGGTCAGATGATTGACGGGCATGAAACCGGTGTCGCCCGGGTACTTGATGGACACATTTCCCGATGGGCTGATGGTTAGCCAGGTAATGGACGCATGGTTAATGCTGATCCGCAGCCAGGCCTCGGGCGGGAACTGAAGTGCTCGACACACAAAGTATCGGATCACATTGCCATGGCCCACAATGAGTGTGTAGCTGTCCTTGGTCTGGTCGGGATAGGCACGATAGAAGTAGCGCCGGAAGGCGGCCTCGATCCGGGCACCGTCTCTGAAGAACTGCTGCAGTGTCAGTGAGGATCGAATAAAATTGAAGTCAATTCAAGACCCACGACAAGAACTTACCGACGCTTCCGGCTTCCAGTGGCCGACTGGCGGCTGGGGCGGTATCGGGGCACCCTCCCGCAGGAGGCGCAATTCTTAACCTTTGTCCTCTCGTAGTCGATCTCATTGAGTATGATATCAGCCGTCTCCTGGGCGCGCACCATTGTCGAGGCTATCACCTTGTCCCACTTGATGCCCAGGTCGGACAGACGCTTGCCCGTGTATTTGGCCTGTTCCCGCCCACGTTCGGTCAGGTGATGCGTATCGTCGGTGTCCCCCACATCGAGGTACTCGCCGTGCCCGAATGAGAATTATGTGACGGGCATGTTTCGGGACCACTTTCTCTAGTTCACTGTTGTAGCGATTCTGCTCCTGGGACAGATCGTTCTTCACCGGCTTCACCAGGCTCTTGGGGTCGCGCAGGTCCCAGTTGGAGTCCCACAGCGCACACGCATCCACCGGCTTCTCGCTCCTCGTCCACGAATTGTGCACTGCCGCCTTTGGCTCGTTTAGTTTTGTTAGGTAGAAGGTCAACAGACCGGCCCCAGTGCCGCATGCAAAGGCTGTGAATTTTCGCATTTTTGGTGGTTGACGATGAGTGAGTGAGATGATGATTGAAAAATTATTCGCGATCTTCTTGTTCTTTCTTTGGGTTATCTTCTTTTGTTATCCACTCTTTAAACATAAGATAAATATTCGCAGTGGTATGGCGTATTTTGTCGGCATCCGCGAGCGGTCGCACTGCGCGCCAGAGCAAAGAAAATTCAGCTGTCTGGCAGCACTGCTTAACGGTGCCCAGGGCCACAGAGTAGATGTAAAAATATGTAAAAAAAAACTATGGTATAATACTGTGTCTACATGTATTGCATTTACTTTATGCTAAGTGTATTTAAATATATATTTATGTATATGTATGTACGAGTATAGTATGTATTTATTTGTAAAATTTACCGCCTTTTCTTTGGTCGTCCGATAAACAAACTCCTTTTTAAATAGTCGGTTTCGGGTCTGGTCTGTCTTCAGTGTTTGTTTTCTCTGCTAATCTCAGCACTAATCGTAAGTTAAACTCTAGGTTAACTAAACTTTAAACTAAACTACTGCAATTTAAAGCTGCCGCTTTAGTAGTTGCGAGTTCCTTTTCAAAACAATTCCAAGGGGTCTAGGGCGGGTCTGCCTAGGCGCTATCTCCGGCAGCGATCACGGGTGTGGATTCGGATTCGTCTTTGGCTGCCGGAGATGATGTGTCGGCTGGACTGGTGGCTGATGCTGTTGTGTCTGCTGCCAACTGATCCGTGCTGACGGTGCGCACAAACACTGCAGAGGCCTCAATCACAATTGTGGGCAAGGCGTCCTCTGTTTTTTGCGCCTCGGGAGAAACTGGGATGAGCTCTGAAGAAACTGCAACAGGCTTAGCCTCTGTTTGGGGCTCACTCACGGGTTCCACTGTTGCGGGCGCCGTCTGGACGGGGCTCTCCCCTGGCTTGGCAGCCTCCGGCAGGGGCTCGGGATTTGATGCAGCTTCTGTGACTGTCACAGCCGGCGCTGGCTCCGGGATTGGTGCTGACACTTCAGCGGGAGCTGCGACTGGCTTGACCTCGACTGGAGCTGCGGCAGCTGGAGCTGGAGCTGGAGCATCAGCTGTAGCTGTAGCTATAGCAGTAGCCTGTGGTGGCTTGCTATCTGCAGCGGTTGCTGGGCTAACCGCCGGCGACGGTGATTTCGCTTTAGCTTTCGACTTTACCGCCGGCGACGGTGTTCGCGCCTTCAGATTTTGCTCGTGGGCGCTGCGATCGAGTAGCACCGATGTGGACTGAGGCGGGGCAGGACTCGCCGCGCGCTTGATCTCCTCGATCTTGGCCTCCATTTCGCTGCGAATCTCCCTGATGGGCTTCAACAGGAATACGGGCACGTTGTCGTCGCGGCGCTGGTACAACATCTCGCCCTCGAACTCCACCAGTTTGTGCTTGCGGGCACGCAGCAGTATGCCCACCACCTTGTCCGATATGTAGTTGTAGATCTGGAAGAGGATGATGTAGAGGGAGAGGGTGGGAGAGTATCAAGTGACTGCCGAATTCGATGCTGATGTGTTGAAGCTTACATTGAACAACTCGCCGAAGGGAATCACTCGCATGCCTGGCTCATCCTTGACTTCGTAGCCCTCCGAGTTGATGATCTGGCATAGCTCCAGCATTTCCTTCATCACGTGCATGTTGGCCTTCTGGCCGCGTGCCTCTGTCAGACTGCCGGCCAGCGGCTTGCCATACTGGTCCTTGGAGAAGGTTGGCTTTGGCGACGTGGCGCGTCCATCCTGCGAGAAGGGATTCAATAACTGCGACTGCTTGTGCTGCGTCGCCTGATTGTTGAACATGGCCACTTTGGAGGAGAGCGGTGAGTCCTGCAATGGTCACAGAATGGGTCGGGTCAGGAGTAAGTTGAATTAATTAAATTCATTTACACTTCCAAAAAGGGAAGCCAAACAGATTAATCTGCCGCCGCTTTTTTTGTTCAAGCAGGCGGCGATGCCACCCAGCCGACAGGATTTGTATTTCGCCTGGCCTGTCCTTTGGCGGGCAATTAGTGCTTTTAAAAAATTACACTTAAGTTGTTCGAAAAACTTTTTGGCTTTGAATTAATTAGCCGCAATTAAGAAACATACGTTCTGTGTAATTTGTCATCTAACAAGTGCAGAATGCCAGCTAGCACACAGCCAGCAAATGGCTCGAAAGGAATGCGCAAATGTCGTTGTCATAAATAAAAAAAAAGCACTGCTCGGTCGATGTCGGGGGCGGCGGAGCATGGCCAGGCATCTCTTTTAACGAAAACTTAAATATATTTACAGAGTATATACATATGTACATACATAGATATATGGTATGTATATAAGCACATACATACATATATGTATATATCTGCCAAGAGAAATTCACAAAGATTGAGAAATAAAAACAGGAATGACCTTCACGGGCAATTTTCGCCACTAACCACTAACCGATGACCACAGACCACGGATCACTCACTGGTCACTACCACCACGACCACTCAGGCCGCACCACTTTGTTTATTCATCAGATTATTATTTATGGCAAGCGGATATATTTTAAGAGTAGAATGGGCCGCAGTTTGACGGGGAGTCCATGTTGCCCATGAATGAATGCGACATATCTGGCGCCTCCGTCTCTGATATAGACTTTTTATGTATGATATATGTACATATGTATGTACGTACAGGTCTTTATATAATTTGTTTTGGCAACGGCATCGGCCAAAACAACGCCCCAATGACGCTCACAATTTGTCTCTTTGATCAATATCCAAAAATTCTTCAATCAATGCGCTCAACGACGTTTTTGTCAACCCAAACCAACCCAACCCGACCCCCAGGGGAAATTTCATTCATACTCGTACATCGAGATCGAGATCCCCAAATAATTTCAGCGA
Source organism: Drosophila algonquin (assembly GCA_035041765.1). Taxonomy (NCBI): domain Eukaryota; kingdom Metazoa; phylum Arthropoda; class Insecta; order Diptera; family Drosophilidae; genus Drosophila; species Drosophila algonquin. The sequence continues at coordinate 3,779,170 of JAWNKY010000209.1, read as the reverse complement.
TGAATGAAATGCTGCAAGATTCTGGCGGCAGCTGGCGACAGAGTTTCCTTTATTTATTTTATGGTACGAATATGGTAGTATTTACTATATTTTATATTTACATATATGCGAATGCCTCGAATGCGAGGATTGAAACATGGGTGAAAGTCTTGGGATAAAAAAATGCATACATTTTTGTATGGAAATTTTTATTTTCAAATTTGATTTTCACATGGCCACACCGCCGCACCGCAAATGTTGGAAAACCACATCCATTCGCACGGCACGTGAATCAAGGCAACGCAATGCGAGTTGGGGGCGGGGCGGGTTTCGGGACGAGTGATAAAAATGAAATTTATATTATAAACAGGGCTCCCACAAGATTGGGAATGCAATTGGTGCAGGCAATGAACCCTCCCTCCCCCACTCTCTTTCCTCTCCATGCGGTAAACACTGGGGAAATCTATTTACAAAAAAAAAAAAAAAGTATTCAAGTGGAGGAGAGTGAGAGTTGGGAAAGACCGTGAGATTTGTATTGTATTCAGATCCAATGGAATGGCTGCACATAGAAATTCCCCAAAAGCAAACCCAGGAAGCCAAAATATCAAAAGTCTATTCTTTAGAATGGAAATATGTATGCCATTGGATCTCTATCAAAATAGGATGATATGTACATAGAGGATAATTGTATATCATTTTGGCTAAGAGTCGTATGGGTCTTATGTCGCCCGTGGGGATGGGTATGGGTATGGTGATGGGTATGGGTATGGGTATAGGATGGGATCTATTTGTCGGCGCCGTTGTCACTCTTGAAAAGTCTGCGCATTTCTAAGGCAGCTAAAGCTATAGCAAATACATTTATATGTACAGATTCAGAGACAGATTCAGATACACACATATACAGACTCTCGGGTATAGCCACTACTATATCCTATGCATATTCAGCATTGCTATTTCAACCCGAGCGATGGTCATTGCCAAGAATTTTTCCGTGTTTTGATCTTATTTTTTGTTTTTGCTGTGCGAAAATTTGTTCCTTTGTCGTTTCGTTCCCACCACCCCTATACTATACTCTATAGAGTCTACACTCTATCTATAATATACTATATAGCTATGTGGGGAACATGTACATATTTTGGCAATTCATGTGGCGACAAATTAAAACAAATACAGAAACAAAAACAGAAACAAAAACAAGAAACCGCCGTGCCGCCAATTGTTGCTTTGTTTTTATTTTGGTGGTTTTTTTTTATATTATATTTCTCTTGGCCTGAAATTCTTTATATCATTTCAATATTTTAATGATAATATTGGACGCTTTCCAGTCGCCAAAGACAAACATTTTCCTCAACGAAAACGAAAATGGATTTCGTTGACATTTATTCTGGCGATTTGTATTATAACTTTTTGTTTTCTTTTTGACTTCACGCAGTTCTTGTGGTTTTTCTTTTTTGCGCATAAATTATTTTTCAGGCATTTGTCGCACGAGATATTTTATTTGGGAATATACAAAAAAATCTTAAGGGAAAAAACAATGAAAAACATTTTTGGCTTCTGTGTGGGGGGAAAAGAATAGAGTGAGTACATTCCAAAGATGCCATTCCATTCCACCATTCCTTTGTTGCCCCCTAAAGTTCTAGCCAGACAACGGAATTTCCCTAAAGATTTCGTTTGGTAAAATTCCCCTTCGAGCAGTTTTGAAGGAATCGAAAGTACTTACCACTACGAAGCGCAGGGCGCCCAGTTCATGAGATACATCTGCCATACTGTTACTGCTGCTGCTGCTACTGGGCTTGGCCTGACTCTGGCTTGGATCTTGCAGCTTTGTGGGTTTGGGTTTGTGGGGGTAGACGACGACTGGGTAAGACTCGTCTGGAAAGTTACTCCCGATGTCCGCTTTGCTTTGCTATGGCTGCGGCCTCTCAAATGCGAATTCGCAACACTTTTGCCTGCGAACAAAAAAAAAGACAAAACAAAACGAAGAGACGATCATGATGGGGAAAGAAATACCAATTACAATTTGTTCGCAACCAAACATCATGACAATGGATGGAAAATGAGTGTTTCATTTGAGGGCGGCAGCCCATTGTGTTGTGACTTCCCCCTGGAGTGAAACGGAGTGCGGAGTGGACTGGAGCCCCACAGCGTTTATTTTGCACATTTCTTTTGTGACCCAGACACAGACACAGACACAGAGACATATGTACCTCGAGCGAGACCCAGACCGAGACCGAGACCGAGACGGAGACCGAGTGCCAGAGTTAGACCCATACCCATAGCCAACCCAACCCCACATTAGTGGGGATGCAAAGCAAAGCAAAAATTACAGAAAAAAAGCAAAAAGCAAAAGCAAATATCAACAAAAACATACTCGTAGCGCAAAAGCAAATGCCGCAATAAAAAGCCGTTAGGCGTTGAACTCTTTGAATGCGCATGCGCATGCGCGCGACCCCGAAAGATGAACCGGAATTCATTTTCGTGCGCCCGTTTTTTTTTTCTTCATTTTTCTCTCCCCATTCTCCCCATTTTGAAATTCGAATTAACTGGAAAATGAACCCGACCGACAGCCGAGACCTGGGAAAAATGAGACCCGCCACACCACTCGCCCGAGAGTTTTTTTGTTGTTTTTTTTGCGGGGAATCCCACGATTTGGATTCCGTTTCCCTTTATATGTAAACTCACTTGTTTCTTTATGGGTTATTGCTACCAAATAGCTTCCTTTTTTCTTGCTGGAACTCTTCTGTGTGCTGCGCTGCTGCTGCTCTGCTTGTACGAAGTGTTTGCTTCCTTTTCGTTTGCTCTCTTTTTTGGGTTTTTGTATTGGGTTCCACTCACAATGCAACAAATGCAATCTTTGGGTTTTCTGATATTTCGAACACGTTTCCTCTTACTTCGAACAACAACAAAGCACCCAAACAAAAAGTAATAACAAGAATGGTCTTCCGATTCGTACAAGTTTTGCTTCCACTGCGTTTAGATTTTTCTATGATTTTTTCTGATTTTTCTCTGATTTTTCTATCTGTTGAACTCTATTTTCGTGATTGTACCACGCCGTTTGGTTGCTGCGACCAAAAGTGAGCGCTGAAAGCGAGCGCTCTTTCTTTTTATAGCCACGCCGGGACCGGACCGGACCCGAGGCAGAGACAGAGGCACACTCACACACACATAGACACCACCCATGGTTGGTGGCCGGGGGCACGGATGGGCAGCAGCTGCCTCTTCGTTTTGGTCTTCGTTTTCACTGCCACTGCCTCTGGCTCTGCCTCTGCCTCTGGTTGCTTCTTCTTTGTCTGTTGCTTTCCTCGGCCGGCTGTCGCTCTCTGTGCATTTTCTTTTAATTTTAGACCACCTTTTTTCATGTTGTTTTTTTTTGTGTCTATTCGTGCACAATCAAGTCTTAGCGTCAGAGCCGGGAGTTGGAGAGTTCAAAACCTGGCCGTGGCCGTGCGTTTCCCAGGGTGAACTTGCAACCTGCCTCTGCCTGGGGTCATGTCACTCTTCAATCAACACCACACCACCAGTTTACGCGCTTCGCTGAGCAGCAGCTCTGAGCTCTAAACCCGGCCTGGCCGACCGCAGCTCTTCGAATCTCTTCCGAGAAGATCACACCAGACCCGACCAGGCCGAGAAGAGAAGAGAACCCAAAGAATACCGAGAGAGAAGAGCACTGCTGCATCGACAGATGATTCGGTATTCGGCTCGGACTTTGGCTGACATTGCTCTGTTTTTTGGGGGCAGGGAAAAACCGGAAGCAGTCGCCAGTAGCCAGTAGCCAGTCGTCTTAGCCCCGTTCCCCCGTCCACAAAAATAGACCAAGCCGACCGACCGATCAGTGGTTTCTCGTTTCGATTTGATGGTGCTGGGCGATGGGCATATGGGCATGTAATACGATGAGCCGATCGAAAAGAGTCGGCCAGGTCATTCCCACAAATCGTAGTCCCTTCTCTAGCCAAGAGTGGAACAAAGCTTTGAGAATCTGTGGATTGGCGAGGGGGCAGCCACAGTCGCAGCAGGAGCAGACGCGTGCCCAGCTGCCTTGGCTTGTCAGCTGGGGTCCGCCAATCTGTAATATATGATTCTATTTCGCTAATTAAACAAATTGCGGTCTACATTGTTCATATGCGACGCCCAGTGGAGGATCGGTATGGGGATGGGGTGCATATTGGACATGTGCATCATGGATGGGCACTCTCCTCCCACTCCGAATAGCATCCCTTCTATGAGTTCTACAGGGCACTAGCCTGATCCATCCACAGCAGTTCTTTCGGGGGGCACCACCGGCACCACTTCTCACTTTGGTACTCGTATTGTTGCATGTTTGTTTGGCTGACAGCCACAAGTGCACGCCCGTTGGGTAATTTTATGGCATGCCAAGAGTCTTACCACCACTGCAGCAGTGGTGTAGCAGGCACGTGTGTGTAGGGTAAGGGTACGGGTACGGGTACGGGTAAGGTTTGGTGTGTCTGTGTGCTCATCCCATCGAAACCCAAACCATCGCGGATCCCACATAAATAAAATCAACTCATGAATGAAAATGCGTTCGCCTGAGCAATTTCCTGTTGCACATTTCGCATTCGGTAACCACAAAAACCGACAAAAACGCCAAAAACTAACAACCAAACTGAAAAGAGTCGAAAAATGCTTAGCATAAATTATTTGATAGATTCGGATGGCGTTGAAAGGTCTTTGTCGTTTCAATGGATGAGCATTAGCATTAGCGAAAGGCTTGTGCTTGAGAGATCTTTTTTGATCTAGTCCTTGGCAACAGTTCCTTCAAATTTTGAGGAGTTCTTCAAATTATTGCAAATACATTGATGGCAAAGTCTATATTTTTGTCCAATTCATATTCCCAGCGAATCTGTTTCACTAAACAATTAATATACATTTGTACATATTATTAATTTGTAGAGAGAAGAGGCCAGAACAGGCCGCACAGAAAACATTTGTACATCAAAATGTGCAACGACACGTACCCCAACAGATTCCCACAATTATTAGGTACGAGTACAGAGCGGGTGCGGGCGGCTATGGGGATGGATGGATGATGGATGAATCATCCTGCCTGCGGGGCACAGAACAGAACAGAACGTGACAATCGGCCATGAATGTGCATTTTACTCTATAATTACATATTGTCTGGGATGTAAAAGTAATCTCGATCGGATATTGCCTAATTTGGACATGTTTTTTTTTTGTGTTTTTCTTTTTTTGGTTTTTGGCATCTGCTTTCTGTCCCGTATACGTAATGGGGAAATTGCGCATACGCAGCGGCTGCTTAAGCATATGTTTTTATTAATATTATGATTATTATTAGTACGGGGGGCGGGAGGCGGTTGGCGGGTGGCAGGGCATGCATTGTGGCGCAGAAGATGAATGCTGATGGCTCATCCTTAGATCTATATATAAAACAGGGCACTTGGTCCGTCCGCTTTGTGCCTACACATATGTACATGCAAAAGTATTTATATATATGTATGTATGTATGTATATGAATATGGATAAATCTATATATTCTATTCGCTATCTATATATATATGTATATGTATGTACATATATACTAGGGGCTTGAGAGGCAAGTGCTGTTGACGCAAATTGTACGCTGCTGCCAAATTGTTATTATTATTTTTTTTTATTGTTATGATGTCGCGCTCTCCAAACTGAAGATTCGAAGGCAGCTGGCGCTGGCACAGGCATTGGCACTGGCACTGATTGCACTCCCAACCAAAGTAGTACACTAGTGCGTTCTTTCGATCAATCCATAAAGATCTGCATTCCTGGTTCGTACAACCAACCAACGCCTTCTCCATCCTCCGGCCGCTTCATTGAGCTGTCGGATTGGATTGGATCGGATTGGATCGGATCGTTTTGTATCGAATCGGGAGCAATGAATGCAATGAGCTATGGGATACAAATAAAATTGGAAATGAAAATGGAAATGCCAATGAAATTCCAACGCACACATATCCATTTTAAATCGCAATCCGTACACATCTACGTCCTCGCACACACACACTCCTCCCACGACGCTATATCCGACAGCGAAAAATTGCCAGCTCTTGTAAGACATGTGTAAATATTTACGTATAGCCCGGAGCGGTGCCGACCGGACCGGACCGGCGAGTAGAGCAGAGGCAGAGGCAAAGGCAGAGGATGACGTCGATGTCGACGACCGACGATCGACGACGAACGACGCAAGAATTTTGGAATTTGGCATGGTCGAAGGACGCCTACTTGTTGTTGCCATTGTTGTGGGGGTGCCACAACGTAGTCACCGCTCGGTGTGGGCGATTCGTTGCATGTGTGTGCATATGTGTATATGTGTTTGTGTGTTTTGATTCGGATACGGAATTTGCTTTGGGCTCCGGCATGAATCAGCTGCTGGGACTCGCCCAATGGGAATTTCAGCATGACTGCCACAGCCAGAAGGAACTGCAAATGTTTCGGGAATTATAAATCACAGAATATTTATTTCCTTAACCCCTGGAATTCATCTGTTATCCAGAGATGCGCGTCTGATTGCTGTCCCACTTTTCTCTGAGTGTATACGTACATTTATTGTATATCGGCCTTGCTCGTTCTTTAATCGACAACGTCAGTCAGATGCACCAGAGAAATTTCGAAAAGAAAATGCCCGCGAATTTAGAAAACAAAATATTACATGTCGTGTGGATGACTCCACATTTATTCGTACTGGACCATTGCAGAGCCACTTCTTTGGCTGATGTACATCTGCAGCGAACATTAGTGGGCATCTTCCAGTCGTAAGCCCCAGGCGCAGATAGCATAATCTGCGATTGCCCGATAATACGATTGAAGTACGTGCTCTCCGCTAACACTCTAGAATCTCGTCACAGATCGACCAGTCACTCTTAGTTTGCTAAAAATTCCAGGAATGATCAGTGCAAAAGGTTGACAAGGTTGCCGGGAGAGCGGAGAGATAAGGGAGTACAGCAGAACCAGGAGAAATCGATCGAAATTTGAGCGAACAAGCAATCCATTTTGATGATTAGCATTCAAGCATTCCAGAAATCGTGTTTACATTGAACGAGGGGGGAGGGAGAACCTTAGCACCTGACCGCAACTCATCCGCAATTCATCCGCATCGCAGCCTCATCGCATCCGCACCTGACGTCACAGACAACAGATGGCCGATCTATTTTTGGGCACGCTATTCTAATTTTAGACAATTCCCAACCCTCCCCCCCCAATCCCATTCCTAAATACCAACGATGAGCAGCGGCGATGAATGGCAAAAACAAACACACAATGACGACAACGTGAAACTGAAATGGATTTCGATATAGGATTATGGGATTGGGGAATCGAGAATGCTTCCCTTAGGCCTCCCGCCCCACAAGGCTGATAAGCCACACCAGATCTCAGATCGGTCTCGCAGCCGCCCTTATCTATGGTGATTCGCGGCTCAGACAAACAGTTGATCGCACAGCTTCATCTTGGCTGGACAAATGTGGCCCTCCTTAGTGTTCGGTGCCGTGGGCATAGTCCTGGCTTTATGTCTGTTTAGCTGGTTACCAGTTTGTCGCCGCAGGCGTCGGATCTGTGAGCTGGCGGAGTTACTTCCGGGTCCCAAACCGTGGCCTCTGCTGGGCGATGCCCATCTGTTCTTTGGCCTGAGCGCCGCCGAGGCATGCCTGAAGATGAACGAACTGGCCGAGAAGTATGGAGACACGTTCAAGATCCGACTGGGGCCCTGTTTCAGTGTGATGTTTTTCCACCCCAGCGACGTGGAGCAGGTCCTGAACAGCACCCAACTGGTGGACAAGGCAGACGAGTACGATTTCCTGGCTGGCTGGCTCAATGAGGGCCTGCTGGTGAGCACCGGTCGCAAGTGGCATAAACGCCGAAAAATCATTACGCCCGCCTTTCACTTCCGCATCCTTGAGCAGTACGTTGAGATCTTTGACCGGCAAACGCGTCAGTTTGTCTCAAATCTGGGGTTGGCGCGCGGCAAAGGTCAGAACCTTGTGAATCTGGGCCAAGCCATCCATCTGTGCGCCCTGGATGTCATTTGTGGTGAGTACTGTAGTCCCAATCTTCCCTGGAGTGGCCCGTCATCCGTCGGGGTGCTCTCAAAAAGCCCAATGGCCAATGTTCAAATCCAATCCAGTGGCTCGCTCATAAAAAACCAAATATTGCTCTACTTCTGATAACTTATCAGTAGATCCCCGGAGCTTATTTGTTTGTTTATTTCGGGCTTGACTGTTAGCCGCCGGTTACCGATTAGATACTCCACCGGCGATTGAAGTTTCCATCGGGTGGGGGCGGGGGTGGAAGCGTTGGCCCGAGCGAAGAGCGGATAATCGATGTTCTCGTTCTTTTCCAATGGTTACCTTTCATGTCCACGGCAGATTGAGGCGATTAGTAGTTATTTTGCTGTCGCCGTGTGGAGGAGGCAAAAGATGTTTCTGCTGTTGGGTGCATTTCTGGTCAGCGGCCTCTTTGTGGCCCTGCTCATCTACCAGCTCAAGTTCAAGCATGTGATTGATGTGATCAGCTATATGCCGGGGCCGCCGGTGCTGCCGCTGGTGGGGCATGGCCATCATTTCATTGGCAGGCCGCCGCATGAGTTGGTCAATCAGATATACGAATTCATGAACAAGTACGCAAAGGACGGGTCGCTCAAGGTGTGGCTGGGGCCAGAGTTGAATATCCTAATGGCCAATCCCAAGGATGTGGAGGTGGTGTTGGGCACAATGCGCTTCAACGACAAGGCCGGCGAGTACAACGCCCTGGAGCCGTGGCTGAAGGAGGGTCTCCTCGTCAGCCGTGGTCGCAAATGGCACAAAAGACGCAAGATCATTACGCCCGCCTTCCACTTCAAGATTCTCGATCAGTTTGTCGAAGTGTTTGAGAGCGGATCTCGGGATTTGCTCCGAAACATGGAGAAGGATCGTCTGAGGCAAGGGCAGACTGGTTTTAATCTCTACGATTGGATCAATCTCTGTACCATGGACACGATTTGTGGTAGGAAATTAAACACATTTCTTTCCGTAGCCTGAACACAGGTTTGAAAACAAACGGTAAAAAGTGCAGAGTTGTAGCACACTGCTGAGCCACTCAAACAGTCTGGCAACAGTGTCGTTAGCTCTTAAAATAACACACTCGAATGGTACGGCGACGCTGTTCTTTCCCATCCGCACTCTATTCATTTTTCGTTTATTTATTTATTATCGTATTATATCATACAAAACATGGTTACATTTTAAAACACTTTCCAATTTTGTACGCACAGAAACTGCCATGGGCGTCTCAATCAATGCACAGACGAATGCCGACTCCGAATACGTGCAGGCGGTGAAGACGATATCGATGGTCCTGCACAAGCGGATGTTCAACATCTTCTACCGCTTCGACTTGACCTACATGCTGACTCCTCTGGCCCGTGCCGAGAAGCGTGCCTTGAATGTGCTGCATGAGTTTACGGAGAAAATCATTGTGCAGCGTCGCGAAGAGTTAATACGCAGCGGCAACAAGGACGCCGCCGCAGCTGCCGCCGATGCGGATGCAGATGTGGGGGCCAAGCGGAAAATGGCCTTCCTGGACATTCTGCTGCAGTCGACCATCGACGAGAAGCCGTTGACCAACCTGGACATTCGCGAGGAGGTCGACACGTTCATGTTCGAGGGCCACGACACAACCTCCTCGGCCCTTATGTTCTTCTTCTACAACATCGCCACCCATCCGGAGGCGCAGAAGAAGTGCTTCGAGGAGATCCGTTCGGTAATCGGCCAGGACAAAAGCATCCCCGTCACATACGAGCTGCTCAACAAACTCCATTACGTGGATCTGTGTATCAAGGAGACGCTCCGCATGTACCCCTCCGTGCCGCTACTGGGTCGTCGGGTGGTGGAAGAGTGCGAGATAAGTAAGTATCATACCCCGCCCAGGCCATGGTCTTATCCAGAATATTATTTTCCGAATACTCTACCTCCCAATCAGATGGCAAACGCATTCCTGCTGGCACAAACATCGGCATCTCGCCCCTTTTCCTGGGTCGACGTGAGGAGCTCTTCAGTGAGCCCAACAGCTTCAAGCCAGAGCGCTTCGACGTGGTCACAAGCGCCGAGAAGCTCAATCCCTATGCCTACATACCCTTCTCTGCGGGACCGCGCAACTGCATTGGTCAAAAGTTTGCAATGCTCGAGATCAAGGCCATTGTGGCCAACGTTCTGCGTCACTACCACATCGACTTTGTTGGTGACACAACGGAACCGCCCGTGCTCATTGCTGAACTGATACTGCGCACCAAGGACCCGCTCATGTTCAAGCTGCAGGAGCGCGTCTACTAACCATAATCGCATTCGTAAATGCGACAGTTTTTTTTTCCTGATTTGTATCTGTAAATAATAATATAACCTCATAAAACGTACAGCCCTGCTGGGCTTTCATTAGGACCACTTAGACAACGAAAGGATTGAAATTAAGTCCAGAAACAGCTTTAATGTAGCCACAAGTTTATTTTTTAAGCGAAAAGAGTCCGCCAAAAGCTGGTCTTAAAGTCACAAAGTCCGAAAACAGAGAAAAGTTGTAAGGGTAATGTCGGGTAAATACTTCTGAATTTGCCTGGAATGGCTCATTTGCAATGCAGAGCTTTAACCTAGTGGTAGAGTCTATCGGCAGTGGTCGGAAACCATTCCCGAGCAGCGGGATCCGTTTGATTTTATAACTTGATTGGTGTCTAGGAGATTTGAGAGCGCTCCTGCATCATCCCACTGATGGCATGGCTGAGAGCCTCCAGACTGGGGCCGTCCAGCTCTTGAATCAGGCACAAGGCCGATGATAGAAGATTGGAATTGGTACGCAAACGACGCAGCCCCGATTGCGAGACCCCGGGCGAGTCAAGAATAGGCTCGGATGTCCCAGGGGCCAGCATGTCGTATGCGGGCTCATCCGGAGCCGATCTAGAAAACACATCTCGGGCCGCAAAGTTTTGGCGACGGCCAAACGATTCGTCGGCTCGCTGCCGTGACTGGGCGACGAAGAGCGCACCTGGGCCGGCAGCTGTGGCTCCAGCTCTGCAACGCGGTACGCTGAAACTAGGTACAGACTGTACGACTGGCAAGGGATCTGGCCGCCGATTTTCAAATTCCGTAGACACAGTTGACAACCAGTTGCCGGAGGGATTTTCGAAACTCGTCGGCTCCCAGTTGGCGCCAGTAGTCACGTGCTGGCTATGTTCACGGACGTAGTCGGGAAGGGCGCTGGCAGTCTCAAATCGTCTCCGTTCCCGTGGGGAAGGAACAGGTAGGATGACTTCGTCTTCAGCAGAACTTTCTCCGAAAGGAGCCAATGGATACTGTCTGCCTCTGGCTAGTGGTCTTCCTCGCGGTGAACTACTTCTGGCACCACCTAGTCTACCGGCTACTCCTCGTTGACGTTCCCTCTCGTAGGCCTCGCGAGAAGCTCTGACAGCGGTTCCCTTGGGATTGGAAACCGACTTTGTTACGGGGGTTCGGATTTTACTCTTTGGTGCCGGATACGGCAAGTTCTGGAGCGCGGCCGTCAGTTCACTCTCGCACACCTCAACGTCGTCCAATTTTCTCAATTGGGGCAGCATACGTAGCACGCAGGCGCGATAGTCGACACCAGCTGCTTCCGAGCAGGGGTTCTCATCCATCCAGAGACTTCTCAGGCCCTGGGCGTTGCGCAGGTGTTTCAGTTCATCGAAACTGTGTATTTCGTTACGCCGCAGGTATACCTCCTTGAGTCGGAGGCAGTTCTGAAGACTCGCCAAACTACGGATCTTGTTCACACTGAGAGCCAGCACCTCTATTCGTGGCATTCGCAGAAGGATCGATACATCGTGCAGATCGCTTCCCCAAGCATTCAGATGGATGGCATGGCGAATGTCGGAGACCTTTGACTTTGTCTCTACCAGTTGTTCAGTCAGGATGACCATATTTATTGTTTAAATGCCGAAACGAGCCGAAAAAGGAACCTAATAAAATTTAAATAAATGTTACTGTAAAAAACTTCACAATAAAATTTTGTAATGATTTTGTTTTGTATAGTTTTATACTATGCTGGGAATCCCATCCCATAAAAGAGAAGTAAACATATTTTGTGCACTTTTGAAATAAGCCTACTGTTTGGAACAGTCGGGTCTAACCACAAAGATCAACTATATTATTGTTTATTTTTGTTTAAAGTTTACCAATGTACAGTTAAACTTTAAGGGTAAAATTACATGTCAACTAATTAAACTAAAGGGCCAATGCCAATACTCAGACCCGGTGGGGCTCAGTAGCCGATAAGATCCCACCAACAACCAAATTTAGGTAAGAGAAGAGCCGGTAGCCGAACAATTCCCAATTAAAGCTATTTAAATTAAATTAAGTTATTGATTAAGATAATTTTGACCATATTAGAACTAGTATCAAAGGAAAACAGATGGAAAAATAGGTTATAGTTACGGCAAAGGCTACGGAAAGATTCATAATCGGAGTAGTTAGAAAGACAGAGTTGGAGATGAAGAGGAGAGTAATGCCTAGTCGGGCGGAAAGGAACAGCAATACTAATAAGGTTGATGAGGGCAGTCGATTCGACCTCACCAGAGAGAAGCTTATGGAGGAAGAGAACTCCTTGGCAGGTTCTACGGGATTTAAGAGAGTGAAGGTTAATTAAGAGCAACCTACTTTCATAAGAAGAAAGATGGATCGAAGGGTCCCAAAGATGAGGAACTGTTTTTGTACTGATTCGAGCATAGCCTGAAATTGTTGGTAGTGAGGAGACCAGACACAAGAACCATATTCCAAGATAGGCCGGACCAGAGAAGCATACAGAAGTTTTGTAGTATACGGGTCTGTAAATTCCTTAGACCATCTTTTGACAAAACCAAGGACTCCTTTGGCTTTGTTAGAGATAGTAGAAATATGAGAGTTGAAACATAGATTAGGTACAAAGGTAATGCCCAAGTCGTTAACTTTGAACAGGCGTTGAAGGATAATGTTATTGATAGAGTAATCGAAAAGGTATGGCTTATTGCGGTGAAAAGTCATTGTATTGCTTTTAGAAATGTTAAGAGGTAGAATGTTGATTAGGCACCAGTTGTTAAGGACATCAAGATCTGATTGCAAAGATAGTGGGGACAAGGGGTCACTGCAGGAAAAACATAGCTTAACGTCATCAGCATACATTAGGACACGGGAATGATATAACATTTGTGGAAGATCGTCAATAAATAGGTTAAATAGCAAGGGACCCAGATGGCTACTTTGAGGAACCCCCGATGAGACAATAACAGGTTTAGAGAGAGAGGAGTTAAAGCAGACACGTTGAGAACGGTTACAAAGGTAAGAATTAGTCCAGTATAGAAGCTTAGTCGGAAATCCTAGAAGAGACAGTTTATGAATAAGTAGATTATGATTGACGGAGTCGAAGGCTTTACTAAAGTCAGTATAAACGACATCAGTTTGACACTGTTTAGCAAATCCCGAAGTTACGAAGGTGGAAAATTCAAGGAGATTTGTAGAAACTGAGCGACGTTTAATGAATCCATGCTGTGATTCAGAGAATACAGAACTACAAAAATGTTGCAGCTGAGAAGTGATGATTTTTTCGAAGTCGAAGAGTTTAGGAATGGCAGATAAATTGGAAATACAGCGGTAGTTAGAGACATCAGATTTAGATCCCTTTTTATGAAAGGGAACTATATTGGATTCTTTCCAGACGGTGGGAAAGTCACCAGTCTTGAGAGACAAGTTGAAGGAGATGCACACAAAGAGATTCTGCACAAAGTTTTAGAACAGCACTCGGAACCGAGTCTGGCCCAGTGGAGAACGAAAACTTCCACGATTTTAAATTTGTTAGGAGACCATCATAGTCGATGAAGGGGGGAAGGATACAGTTAGAACTATTTAAAGGGATAGGATAAGAGTAACTACTACTAAAGTCGTTCGATGAGGCTAGGATAGAGGGAAAGTTAATAGACGGAACAGAGTAGCAACGTTGGAAAAAGGAAGCGAACAGATCAGCAATATCACAATCCCTATCAGCATAACTATCATTTAAGTGCAAAGAAGAAGGAAATCGGGAAGATTTACGTTTAGAATTAACAAACCTGAAGAATTGTTTAGGGTCGCGTTTAAAGTTAAGCTTGCATTGGGCCAAGTATGTATCTGTTGTAGCACAATGAATTGAATAAGGAAAATTTCGATTTTGCAATTGAGTACTTCGAAAAGTCTGATTGCAAACCGGATTTTTTAAACTTCTTGTACATACGGGATTATAATTCTTCAGATTTATTAATTTTGGGGTGAACCAGATAGGACCAAAAAGATTTCTGGAGGGGGTGACTAAAGGAACATGCATGGGAAAGATGGAAAAAATAGAGCTATAGAATGCATTCGTAGCAGACTCGATTTCCTGGAAATCGTCAAGGAATGACCAATCCATCTGAGATAGGGCAGTATTCAAGGAGAGGAAATCAGCCTTCTTGAAGCAATAGATATTCGAAGGTTAAATAAACGACTTTATAGGGCTTGAAGATGGTAACATGAAACCAATTGAAAGTGTGGGATCAATTATAAATCAATTATATATTGTTCTATTGTTCTACATGGTAAATGCGGGTATTTGAGCTAGTGGGGTTTTAATATTAGCAAAAAGACAATATAAAAAACAAAACAATAAAGCCGACAGACGGTCAGACAGTGCATACATATGTACACATTGTTTGCGTTACAAACCTGTGCTTAAATTATATATATTCTATGCAAGGCAAGGGTATACAAACGACGCGTAGCTTCCTCTGTCTATTGATAAACGGGATAAAATGGTTGAAACAGGCGCAAAGCGTACATACGAAAACCAGCAGCTATGTATATGCATGCATACATACTTATACACACCACACACAACTATACATATATTGTATAGCGAATGGCAGAGTAAGACGAAAAGCAAGCAAAGGCAAACGCAAGAAGACAGCAACACGCACTTGTATTCTCTGTCGAGAGGACGCCATATTGCTCACACTACCACTTACAGCCCACTCTTCCTCTTACACAAGCCTTACATTCCCGCTCAGAAACCACGGCATCGGCTGGCGGGACATTCGTTTCTCATCCGCGTTTGGATCAAAATGAAACGTTTTGGCCGCTGGAGCGACTGCGTAATGGAGACGGACACCGAGGATTCAGAGCTGGATGTTGTAAGTAGATCAAATCTGTGCGAAACATTTCATAATATATGCATTAACATGTCTAATTTCAATTATTTTTAAATATTCAGCTCGAGCACGTGCAGGTGCAGAAGCCGAAAATCCCAGACGCAGTGTTACATAAATATAAACTGCAGAAGGTGAATAACAACCGCGATGATATTAAACGTTGGATCAGGTTGCAGGAGAATCAGCCACCGTGGAAGGTGAAGAAAATGAAGCAAGAGGCAATTAAACGCTGGGTGATTTCGCAAGAGAAATACTCACTGCTAAGGCGGAATGAGATGCCCAGCGAGGAGCACATGCTCGACACATGTCAAACTATTAAAGAGGAGGACCAGAAAAAGCTCGCTGCCAAATTCAACTATGCTTCAAATGTACCAAAGGTAAGACCACGAATTGACCATTTCGTTCCTAAATCATGACCAACCCTTTCAATTCGATTCGACAGAGTGATGAGGAGTCGCTGAATACCGACAAGCTTGTGCAGTATGTGTCCCCTTTGCAGCCCACATCAAAGATCACCCGTCCCAAGGAGACACCTTTGTTGACTGGACACAAGAAACCACTGGAACATCCTGCTGGATATGATTTTTCAGCTTGAAGGAGATCAATGATCCCAACCACTGGGCGCATCGCCCAAACGTTCGCACAGGCGATCATATTTAGTAAACATGTCCGTTATACACATACATACATATGTACATACATATGCACATACTGTGGCATTTCAAAGTACAACATACGCATGCATACACAGTATGTAGGGCTAGTGGTTAAGCTAAAAGAAAACATGTCCAACTTTCAATAATGTCTATAAAGCTATAAGGCTATAAAGCCTATCAGAACAATTTAAAACGCTTTTTCATGGCGCTGAATTCATTATATAGCCAGTATTGTAGAGTTGGAAAAAATTAATGAAATCGATGTTTTTTCAACTACACTTAGTCGGCGCCCATGAAATGAACACACTAAAGGAAAGAAAAAATATTTTTATTTGTTGCTACATCCGTATCACAGCTTCTTGAAAGACATCTGCTCCTTAAAAATTAGCGTTTATTGCTCCTTATGGCCATAATCGACTAGACCTGACTTGAACTGACTGGATGTTTGACGAGACCAGGCATAAAAAGCTTATGGGAGAAGCAGGCAGTGGACGTAAGAGAGATGTATATCTTCGTTTTGCTCTTTACTGTAAGCGCAGCATCAGCTAATTCTACTTTTCAAGTACAAAACGGCTAGACTTGAACAGCTGTGCTCTGTGTCCAAGAAAAATTTATCTGCGTAGTTTCCTTTGAACTCGATCTTTGATGAAAAAAAAATCGGAAACATCGATATTTCATCGTCGGAACCATCGATGTTCCTGCAGCTCTGCTTTGGCGGCCATTTTTGATAAACCACCAAGTGCAGTCAAAGTTAAAGTCGCGCGTTTGTTTTTTGTAAATATTAACTAGTTTGCATATTGAAAAGTACAAATAATATGCACACTGATAATGATAATGCGTGCCCCGTTAATGGGCAAGATTCCAAAGAAGTTCTTAGCGATCCCGTTTTAATGATCCAGGCGTATATCAAAGAGATGCTGCGCCAAACGGTAAGCAGCAGCCATGATGTCATAAAATGTGTGTTCGGAGGCTCATGTTTAAGATTTTCAGCTCGCCGAGAATATTTGCTTGGAGAACACACTTAATGATCTTCAAGAAAAACAGAAACGGCTAACTGATCAGAAAGTTGACGCCATCTGCAGTATGAGTCTTCCGATCTTTCGGGATGATTCGGAAGAGCTGCTGCCCAACTTGGGTGAACTGACTGCGAAGGAGAGTAATCTAAGCAGTCAACTGAGCGATCTGGTGAAAATAAAGAAAAAATTGGGCCTGGCCTATGCTGATCATTGCCAACAAGCCATACAGGTCACCGAGAAGCGGAACGGTAACGTAGCCTATGATGAGTTCACATTGATGGTATGTCATTCTGCAGTCGCATTCCCGCATATGTGTTTCACCCAGGTGCGTGTTTTCAGAGCTATGCAGATCTAAAGAAGCTCATACACGAAGATTCTATTAAACTGTATGAGATGAAAAAAGAGTCGGAAGAATTGACTGAAACACTACGCTCGAAGCGCAATGAGCAGGATACGAAACATAAGGCCTTGCTGGAGCAAATCAGTGTACTCGAATTGGTCACGCTCGAAGCCTTGTAAGCAGACGAATCAACATATGTACATGCATATATTGTAATACCTTAAACATTTTCTTCCATGCAGCCAACTCGCGAATGAAGTTAAAGTCGACTTAAGATGTCGCAACGACAGTTACCAATTTTAACAACAGGAAACCCACCAATTCGTTTAATACTGCCTAGCTATATGTTTCATATGCTTCATTCTGTTTTGAAGCTTTCATACAATTAACCATTTTCATATGCAAATACAAATTATTTCCATCACATTTCCATGTTAGTAAAATCTGTAAAAAATTGTAGGATTGGAGGCGCGTAATTTCGTTAATGTGCGAAATTTTGAACAACACAAACATACACCTGCTGCCCGAAATGGGTGGCAGCCAGGGTTGAAGAAAACACAGCTGATGGGGCTGCCAGATAGTTTCACGTTTTTGTGAAATTGCCTGCAGCGGCCGCCTGCTGGAATTTAGATTTAGTTGTGAAATTGTAATATTGTTTTATTTTTGATTTGAGAGCGACCATGGACGAATCATCAAGGCAGCACATGGAAGACTTCTGCTTCATGCGGGCTCCCAGCGACGTCCGGACCACGTAAGTACTTCAATCAGGTCAGACGACCATTAACGTGGATGAAATCATAAGCGCGTTCTTTACATTTATGCAAAGCAACGTGCCCGTAGCTCCCCCCAAGACGGCGGCTGACAACAAATCCCGCAAAACAGAGCTGCACGTTGTAAGGCTGAGCGATGAGGCCAAGCAGATGACCATGGACACCTTGCGGACCATACATGGGTCGGACTTTAAGTTGGAGGACATTAGCAAGTACAAGGACCGCGGGAGAGGCGGCCACGGTGTCAAACATGCCTACTGGCAGGATCGGGGCACACTGATGGTGCAAAGTGTCCAGGGCGTCAGCTCCACCAGAGGCGAAAGCAACGACGAGGATCGCATTCGCCGCTATGCCCTGCTGAAGCTGGAGTGCTATGGCTTCCATGCCGCCCACTGCCTCGAGGCCTACGAGCACTGTAGCAATGACACAGAAGCAGCCCTGCTGCTACTCTACAAGCGATATATGCGCGTCCCCGAACAGGAAAAGCCGCACCTGGAGCCACCCAGCGAGCCAGAGCTGCTCGACATGCGCTCTGATGAGAAGGAGGCCCTAGAGTCCATCTACGATCAGGCGTACGAAGAGCGCGAATGCAATCGAGTCTGGAATCTGAAGTTCAAGATCGATCACTTACTGGCACACAGCCCCTCGGAGGTTCGAAAGGCTCGTGAGGCTGCCGCCGCAGCAGCAGCCGCCTCTGTCCAGGCAGCCCTCGACAAGAAGAAGAAGGCCCCGCAGCGGTGTCGCAACTTCGAACGCGATGGCACATGTAAATACGGTCCCAAGTGTCGCTTTTCCCATGTGCCTGCCCAGCCCGTTCTTCCTTCCACACCAAAGAAAGGTGAGTGGTTTACCGCTTGTCGTACGTATACTTTGGTTTTCCGACGGTTCTAAACGGCTTCTGGTTACTTCACAGAGAATCTGGATGAGAACGACAACGAACTGTGGTTCCATGTGGAGGTGCGCTTTCCGCCCGGCAGTCAGTATCCGTACGAGGCGCCGTTCATTTACCTAAAGACCACCTGTCACGACATACCGCACGAGCTGAGGCTACGCTATGCTCGCCACCTGTATCGCGAGGCAAGGGAGATCTGCCGCGACGGCATACCCTGTGTGTACAGCATCTGTGATCTGTTACAGTCCAGCGAAGATCTGGCCGGTAGGCTGGACACGGCCCGGTTTCCCTCTCCCAAGCGTTCACTCTTCTACAACGAGCCGGAGACGGGCGAGGCGATCGACAATGGACTGGGCGAGCAGACGGTAAAGCCCTCGCACTATGTCCGCGGGCAGACGTCCCGTAATGAGGGAGCGTACCAGCGAAACACTGAGGCACAGGCCAGGGAGAATCGACGCCTGTTGCAGCAGTTCGTGGAGCGGCGGAAGGACGAGCGCTATCAGAAGGTGATCGAGGGCCGGCGACAGCTACCGGCCTTTGCCGAGATCGAGAGGATCCTGGCCCTAATCGAGAGCTCGCCCGTGGTGGTAATATCCGGCGAAACGGGCTGCGGAAAGAGCACACAGGTACCGCAGTTCATTCTCGACAATTGGTTCTTTCGGGCCCTTCAGCTTCAGCCCAAGGAGACCCTGCCCCATGTGGAGATCATCTGCACGCAGCCGCGCCGCCTCTCGGCCATCGGTGTGGCGGAGCGCGTGGCCGCCGAGCGGCTGGACCGCATTGGCCAGCTGGTGGGCTACCAGATCCGGCTGGAGAACAAGGTCTCGCAAAGCACGCGCCTCAGCTTCTGCACCACTGGTATCCTGCTGCGACGCCTTGCCTCCGATCCAATGCTGGCCGGCGTCTCCCATGTGATTGTCGACGAGGTGCACGAACGGTCCGAGGAGTCCGACTTCCTGTTGCTCATCCTGAAGAATATACTGCGTGAGCGAAAGGATCTCAAGGTCATACTTATGTCCGCTACTCTGAATGCGAGCCTCTTCTCCAACTACTTTGGCGGGGCACCCGTGTTGGATATACCCGGTCGGACGTTCCCCGTACAGCAACTCTTCCTTGAGGACATCCTCGAGCTGAGCGACTTTGTTATGGAGTACGACACCAAGTTCTGTCGCAAGCTGAAAAAGTCGGAGCAGGATGTCCTGCAGCGAGAGCTGGAATACGCCGATGTCCAGGCAGCGGGACCGCCACCCGGAAAGAAGATCAAGGACGAGAAACTAACCCTAGCCGAAACGTACAGTCGATACGCGGGTAAGTAAGCATCGACTCAGATCTATTTCGTATAACCGACTACTCCTGCTCCTCCGTGCTCTTCTAGAGTATAGCAAGACCACCTGCAAGAGCATCTACCTCATGGAGCCCATGACCATCAATCCGGAACTAATCGAATCCGTGCTGAAGTACATTGTGGAGGGCGTCCACGAGTGGCCGCGCACGGGCACCATTCTAATCTTTCTGCCTGGAATGCACGAGATCCAGACGGTGCACGACGCCCTCCTCGACCACTCGCTTTTCTCACCGCGTGCGGGCAAGTTTATTTTGGTGCCGCTTCACTCGGCCCTGTCAGGCGAGGATCAGGCGCTGGTGTTCAAGCGAGCTCCGGCGGGCAAGCGGAAGATCGTGTTAAGCACAAACATAGCCGAAACATCGGTGACCATCGACGACTGCGTTTTTGTGGTGGACTGCGGCTTGATGAAGGAGAAGTGCTTCGACTCGAACCGGAACATGGAGTCCCTCGACCTGGTCTGGGTCTCACGCGCCAATGCTAAGCAACGTAAAGGTCGCGCCGGTCGCGTCATGCCCGGCGTCTGCATACACCTGTACACGAGTCATCGCTTCCATCAGCACATCCTGGGCCAGCCGGTGCCGGAGATACAGCGTGTTCCGCTCGAGCAGATTGTGCTGCGTATCAAGACACTCCAGACGTTCGCGTCGCGCAACACGCTCTCCGTCCTGCTCGAGACGCTCGAGGCACCCAGCGAGGACAGTGTTTTGGGTGCGCTGACACGCCTGCGAGATGTGGGAGCCCTGGATGCTGACGATCAGCTCACACCGCTGGGACACCATCTCGCCGCCCTGCCGGTGGACGTTCGGATCGGCAAGCTGATGCTGTATGGCGCCATCTTCCAGTGCCTGGACAGTGTGCTCACCATTGCCGCCTGCCTGAGCAATAAGTCGCCGTTTGTCAGTCCGCTGAACAAGCGGGTGGAGGCGGACAAGTGCAAACGCCAATTTGCGCTGGGCAACAGCGATCATCTCACTGTGCTGCAGGCCTACCGGGTAAGTCATCATCCACTTGACAGATGGATCCTCCCAGCCATTATTCATTATTGTTGCTGTTTGTTTCACCCACAGAAATGGTTGGATGTGGCAAGGCGTGGCAACTATGCAGCCAGCCGGAACTATGCCAGCGAACATTTTCTGTCCCTCAACACGCTGGAGACGATAGCCGACCTGAAGTATCAGTATCTGGAGCTGCTCGTCTCGATTGGCTTTGTGCCCATCGATGTGCCGCGCAGGCGCAAGAATGCCAGCGACAACATCCTACAGCTCACGGGTAACCTACAAACGAGCTGTGTGCATGCCTGAATCATCCATCTAATCGTATTATTTGTATACCCGAAATAGGTGTGGAGCAGAACCACAATGGGGACAATAATCGGCTGCTCACGTCGCTCCTTTGCGCCGCCCTCTATCCGAATATTGTCAAGATCATGACGCCGGAGCGTGTGTATGTGCAGACGGCGGGCGGGGCAGTGCCACGCGAGCAGGGACATCATGATCTGCGATTCAAGACGCGCGGCGATGGCTATGTGAAGATCCATCCATCGTCGGTCAACTCGCAGGTGGCCACGTTCCAGTCACCCTTCCTGGTGTACCAGGAGAAGGTGCGCACCAGCGCCATTTACATACGCGACTGTTCGATGCTGCCCCTCATCGCCCTCGTCCTGTTCGCGGGCAGTGATTTCAAAGTGGAGCTACATGATGGCGACTTTCTGTTTTTGCTTGAGACCGGCTGGATCATATTGAAGGCGCACGATCACGAGACGGCCGAAATGGTGCAGTGCCTGCGCTCCGAGCTGATCAAGCTGCTCGAAGAAAAAATCCGGGATCCGTGCCTTAATCTACTGCACCACAAGAACGGTTGCCGAATGATCGCCAATATTGTTCATCTGCTAAGCAAAAATAGCTGAGACTCTGTGTCTTCCAAATACCATTATGCGATTACGACCGACCCATATGCCAATACTATCCGAATTGTTTGTAAATTGTATGTTATAGATGCTATATACCCCCCTCGATATTTATACTAATGCCGATCTGATGATCCGTGTTCAATCAAGCAACAAAAAGCAATAATGAAACACCGAATCCGATGGCCAGGCAAGGCCTATTACTGGATACATATAACTTTTATTCAAATGGGGGATGGGGATGTCTTTTGACTGAATAAAATAGATGTATCAACCCGTAGTAACATATACATATATTGGCGTATTCAGATTTTTAATAGGAGGATTTGTGGCCCGACCTCAACCTGTTCACATCATTCATCAAATGTTCAAGCTGCTATGCTATCGATCGATCTACGATTTGATTGATTTGTAGATTTGTCAACAGTTTAGGGCAGAAATTAGCTCAAAAATCGATCACTTGCGAGGTCTAGTTGCATCGATTCATGTGACCGATCGGTGACATCCAAGAATCGCCAAGGGGGCAGGCCCGATTAGGAGGCCTGCCTGGTTTTTGTGGTGTATGCTATCTGGTGGTATCCCATCAATTACAATTCATTTGAATTTATTTAAATACACTCGGATTTACAAGCGGACACTTGCGATATGTCGATACATCAAAACCAAGTAGCATATGTACTTGTCTGGTAATTAATTAAACGCGATACTTATCAACATTTTGGGTAATGCCGCCCAATGAATCAGTTGCCCAATTTAAATACGAGCATGTGTGTGTGGCGGGCAGGGGGAGGGCCTTGGGCAGCAGTCCCGTTCCTCTCTCATGACATCTCTCTGTGCCGCTCTCTTAGGCGATCTGGTTCTGGATCGATATTTCGCACTTTCCGTAGCTTGTCTTTTCAATTTAAGGCCTCGATGATCAAGTACAATGGGGATCTTTTAGCACCTCGTTTAGTTATTTACTCGCTCTGATTTGATGGCTGTGGAAGAGTCAAAGGGGGTGTCACAAGTGGGTTAAATATGCCATGCCAGTACGAGGTACATATGCTCCATGAGATGAGAGAAACTCACATACATATACCCTTTACAGAGAGGTATTATGATTTAGAGCAGATATTTCAAAATCAAAAAGAGTACATGCACATATAGTATAGTCATGATCTACATCAGCCTTACAGAATCTGCCGGAAATAGCCGTCTTAGCTTAAAACAGAACCTTTATTCCCTTAAAATAAAGTCAATTAATTCTTTGGTAAATGTTAAATACATGGACTACCTCTCAGAATTTAACGAAATTTTTTTCCTGGATAGACCCCGATTTATCATGAATTTTGGTAAAAAAATTTTGTGGCGGTCGCTTCTAGTTTTTTTTTTTAAATATTTAAAGTTTAGAGTTTTTCAGGAAAAAAATGGCATGTTGTTGTTGGTTTTTTCTGTTTATTTGTGCTGCGAAGTTAGCTATAAAATAGCTAGTTTGAAATTAAAGCTATATTTCATTTTACACATAGTAAAATAGCTACAAAGTATCTGTAAACTAGCTATAAAGTAGGATAACTGGCCACAATGAATGCGAGTCGTCTCAACACTATGGCGAGATATTGTAACGGTCAATGGGATTGGCGCTTGGTAATTTATACGATCCAAGCAAGGTGTCCGTCATGAATAATGATGTTCATTTCGAAGAGGTAAATAATGAGCAATATCACTTACAACTAAAAAAGTAGTTGTGCTGAATTATATAAATGAAAAAGTAGCGCCGCAGGCGAAAAATTAAAAAAAAAAATCGCGCGATTTTTTTTTTTAATTTTTCGCCTGCGGCGCTACTTTTTCATTTATATAATACAGCACAACTACTTTTATACATTCATATGTATCTCCCACAGGATTCTGAAGCCGAGGAATAAACCCACCAATTATGTATATATATTTGACACTTGTGTCTCCTCTGCCCAAGAAAATGAAATAGAAATGGGAGTAGCCGGCGCGACAAATATGGTAAATCCCATTGACCGTTACAATGTCTCGCCATAGTGTTGAGACGACTCGCATTCATTGTGGCCAGTTATCCTACTTTATAGCTAGTTTACAGCTACTTTGTAGCTATTTTACTATGTGTAAAATGAAATATAGCTTTAATTTCAAACTAGCTATTTTATAGCTAACTTCGCAGCACAAATAAACAGAAAAAACCAACAACAACATGCCATTTTTTGCCTGAAAAACTCTAAACTTTAAATATTTAAAAAAAAAAACTAGAAGCGACCGCCACAAAATTTTTTTACCAAAATTCATGATAAATCGGGGTCTATCCAGGAAAAAAATTTCGTTAAATTCTGAGAGGTAGTCCATGTATTTAACATTTACCAATTCTTTTATTCCCAAAACCGGAAATACAAACAGTTTACAACTGTTTTCCGTTGCAATTTTTAAAGGAAAAATATTTGGATCCGATTGATTAATTAATCAATTTTCTATATAATTGACTACTTTTCAAAGGCGTAATTTTTGTTGCACTATTTTGTAAAATATTTTTAAACAACATCTGTACATCTATTATTTTGAAGATATTTTCAACACAATTTCGAAAAAACGTTGAGATCTTGGGCAGGGTATTGGTGTTATTAGAGACCCTCCGAAGCTTGATCTCCCTTTGCTCTACTGACACGGTGGATACTCTCTCTCTCACTCTTTTTTCGCTCACAATCGCCTATCCAATTCCTACAAGAGCAACTCCTCATCGTTATCAGCACTAATTGCCATTGTCATCGCGTTGCCGTTACCGATGCCGGACGATGCACAAGGTGAGGGCATAGCACGCCCAGAGAGATTTCTCTCATGTGTCGAATATGGCACAAAGAAGTTGATGAGAGGTAGAGATGAACAGGGAAGGAAATACAGAATGGAGGAGAGCAGGAGACCAGGAATTCCTCACCTTGTTGTGTCGACACCTTGCACTGATCTGATTGATGCCTGCCCTCCTAAGCTATCGGTTCTCCTCTTTCCTCTTCACACGAGCTTTCTTTGCTTAGTCGCCGTCGCAGTCATAATCAGCAGAGACGAAATCGACAGATGGAGTAGAGAGGAGGAGGAGGAGATGTAGAGGGAGGAGGAGATGTCGAGGGAGAAGGAGAGCAGGGAAAACTATGAATGATGATTGGCACAAGGGCAAGACGAAAAAGTAAGCAAAAAGCGATAACTCAAAGTAAAGTATCATTGGTTCGGTGTACGTTTAACACTCTCGCTCCCCTCTATCCGTTCCCCATGTCCATTTACAGTTATTCCGACCTTGAGCCTGTCGCCGCAGTAAGCCCTCCCCTTCTTTTTCTATTGACATTGGCATTGACAGTGAATGTAGCATTGACAACACTGATATTGGCGCCACCCATTCGCAGGATCAGGCGCATGAAAGCCACCCAAGATCAAGGTATAGCTCGCATACATATCGGGTGCTATCCCAGGGGGCGGCAGTCGAATTTGGTGGCTGGGGCTGCCGTTGACGTTTAAAGTTTGCGCTCGGATAGTGCCCCGTCGTAAAGCACTAAAATCCGTAGACAAAACATTTACGTACGATGGGATTTTTGTGTTGTTTTCGTTGTTGCTCTTTAGGTGGGGTTTTTGGTGGGTCGGGTCTACCATACATACATATGTACATATGTATGTATGTAGGTACATATGTATGTAGGTGCTGGTTCTGCTCCCAGTAACGAACATGTACGGAAACGACAAAAGAAAAAAGCATAGCCTACAGTGGATCCAAATGTAAACAAGAACCATGATCGTTCGTACTCGTTAATGCCTACAAGGGACGCTCTGTTGGATGAACACAACCATGGCATCCCAAAAGGTAAACAACTTTATTATATTCAAAAAATATTATTTATTAATATTATTTCACATAATGCCAAAAAGGGTATACATATTCGTCCATACATACAGTAGGAAAACCTATTTAAATTTAAAATATATTAAAATTAATGAACATTTGGTGTATGAATAGTTTATGAATATAGTATACATCATTTTTAAATTATATGTATCTACCTAAATTAGTTTTTAAATAAATGAAAAGTTCTTTGGTTTTTTGTGAAGAAAAAAAAACACCTCAATATTAACGTATTTATGGATCACAAAGGACCTTTAATAGATCCATGTGAGCTGGGGGAGATCATCTCCGCACCTACCGCTTTAAACTAACCTGTATCTTTTAATTGAAAGATATTAATACCTTTAGATTGAGTTACTCGTAATTATGTGGTGGGCTGTAGTGCTTTTAGCTGGAAATTGCTTTCTTATGAGAGATTGGTAAAAATAAGTAAGCTAAATTTTGTATAATTTTCATTACATCGAATTTGAGAGGAATGTATGAAGGGAAAAAAACAGGCTTCACTGTAGCCTAAATAGGAACACTATTGATATACATAAGTATTATTTGGTTACATTGTAAGGATACAAAAAATCACATTCAAGTAAGTATTAAAATAAATGGTTAATTAAGAAATCTGAGCAAAATGTATTCAATTTGTCCCAAGGTGCCTTCTCCCCCATTCGGTGTCCCCTGTTGACATATGTATACGGAAGGTGGGTTGCGGGTGGAGAGTGGGCCTGAACTGTGCTAACGATTTTCGTATTTGCCTTTTGTCGATCGGCATTTAAAGTTGATTTAGTTTTAGTTAGTACCCGCGTGGCGGGGAGGGGCAGGGCTGGGATGTGGATCGCTCGCCAGAGCGACGAAAGGTACGGTAAGAGGGAGCACTGCTGCTGCTGGCCCCCGGCCCTCCTACTTCACCGCCCTATAAACTAATCGGATTCGCACAAACACTCAAAAGAAGAGCCGCCGCGAAGCCAACGCCAGCGTCGGCGTCTTGAGTGATTTTCGGCTTGTCTTTTGCGGGAGCCCCGCCGCACCAGCTCGAAAGTGAGTGAAGCGCCGGATTTGAGATCGACCGAGCAAAAACAAACACAGACACACATGCACACACTCACACGAAGGCACACTCCCCGAGTGCGATTCCGGCAGTTAAAGGAGGTGGAAAAATAATCGTGTTCGCTTTCGTTGCGTTTTTCGTGCTCGTTCTACGGCCGGCCGTGTGTTCTGTGCGATTCTTGCTGCTCTACTTTTGATTTTCGAGTGCGGCTCGGGCTCTCTCTCCGATTGGGATTCTGATTTGGGAATACCGACTACGCGACGACATTCATATGATGGACGTAACGCGTATCGTGTCGTAACGACAACCGGGTCTGGGGTCTGGGGCTGTATCGGTCGCCTCAACCGTACCGATCGATCTCATCCCATCCGCGCCAGCCATCATCCCGTGTGCCGAGTGAAATCTCCTCTGAGAAAACTGAGCTTGAAAAGATCGGGGCCCGTGCTGAAACCGTTGCCGAAATCAGAGCGTTGCCGTTGCCGCACCCGGACAGCGCAGTCGCAGCGCTGCGACAGTGGCAGTGACTGCTGGGGAACAGACGTGAGCTGAGCAGAATTTTCATTTAAATCAAATCGACGTCACCGTCAGTCACCGTCACCGTCACCGTTAACAAAAAGTGTCAACCCGTAGCCTGCAGTGCTTCAATTCAGCGTGCGCCGCTTAACGGTAACGGTCCTGCTCGCGATCGCTCGCTCCCGCACTTTTTGTGGAATTTTGTTTCTGTTTCTTGTTTTTGCGGTATTTCTCCTGGTACTAAGTGTGTGTGTGTTCCCGCTAGTCTAGTGTGTGTCGCGATTTCCACTCGCGGAAGGAGCAGGACCGACCACGCAAGATATTTCAAAGGAAAGCAAGAAACTGTGAACGCAAAAGTAACGGAAAAGGAGAGAGAGAACAAAAAGTGCTGTGCTGTTTTTTTTTTGCTGTTTTGAGCACACACACACACACATTCATACATTCCTGAGTGGTGGGTATACGTACGAGTATATGTATGTACATATGCATGTGTGTCCTGGTCCACGACAGTGGGCCTCGAAGGTAAAGGGAGTGGAATCAAAAGTGGACATAGTGACAAAATAATGAGTGCAGGAGAGAATTATCAGAAGAATGATGTGAATGATGGGTAAACAACAACAGTGAAAGAGTTCAGAGAAGTGCAGACATTATCGCTGATCGATAATGCCGATGTCCGGTAATACAGATGTGTGTGTATTGTGTTTTCTTCTCTCCGGTGTCCCGGACCTTATCTGCGGACAAATATTGCGCTTGCCGGAATCAGGGCAGACAATGCTGAAACGATTACACTAGGGAGAAGCGTAAGTTTAGGCCCCAATCTCAGCGATCTCTCGCTGCAGGTGCGCTCTAGTTCAGACAGACTGTCTATATAATCCGATCCGATTCGATTCAATTCGATTCGATCACTCTTCCATTGGGCAAGATTCACTATGTTCCATGAATGAACGGTCCCCTGAATGCATTTAATTAGCGAAAATTGTTTAATACGCAAAAGTGTTAGTTCAACCGACGATCTGAAACAGCTGAAACTGAAAAGCAGCACGGAAAGAGCAGAAAGAGCAGAGCGGAACGGGAACCGTTAGCTGGAGTAACGGTTAAACGCTATCGATCAACCGATTGAGCGGGCGGTCAAAGCGTCTTAGGCGCCCCGAAAACTTCATCCATCATTTGTCCAAAAAAATGCTTAATGCTTTTTGTATAAACAGAACAAAAACCACAACAAAAAGCCCGACTCTGGCTCTTGTCAGTCAGTGGGTTGATTTTAATCCTATTTGATCAGAGGTAAACACAACAGTTGAATCCTCCTTGATTCCGTATAGCCAGTAAAACATAACCAGTACACATACTAAATCCCCTTCTGGGGAGATCTGGGGATCCATCTGAATGGCTGAATGGCTGAATGGGGTTTTCACCCAATTAATAGCCGATATAGTGTCTGGTGTCGCTAACAATTTTTAATTGTCGTGTAATGTTCTTGGCTCTGACGTAGCCTTATCAGCCGCAGAGGAAGAGACGCACCCGGAGACGACGCTGACGAGACAGGAGACACTGATAGATCGAAATTCAATTAATCATCTCATGCCGCGGCGCACACCTACTATATACACACATGTACATATATATAGTACTAGTTGTAAAACAATATCATCATTAGCACTAATAGGGCGCCTGGGGTTGGGGTTCCTTGGAAATTCCATTCAATCTCTCCAGGGCACAATGCCTGCAATTCTTATTCCTTTCCTGAGAGATGAGGAGTGTCTCAGAGTTGCAACGAGGGTGGAACACTGAGAGGGGGGGCTGCTCTGTAGCTCTGTAGCTCCATAGCTCGACGCCTGACGACAACCGACTTTTGTTCCGATTATTTACTAAACGTGTTCATTTTGCAGTTGCTGCTATTTACTATTGATTATACGACTATTTAGCGTCCGAGACGTCCGAGATATATGTAAATATTTTTATATTTATTAATTTTGTGTTCCACATACGTACATATGTACATACATACATAATACGTTACCCGTAAAAGAGAGCTAGATACTCGCTTTCTGCACGTATTCGTAGCAGCGGGGTCTGAGATCAGCAGCAGGCAGCAGGCAGCAGAGAGGATCATCGAAGAGGTAGGTGCCACACGCTGTCCTTAGCTGCCGCTCATAAAATGGCATCTCTGTGGGCTATCAATTAGTAAACACCACTTTTATTATCATATTAAATGTTCTGTTGTCTGCCGTTGTCTTCACTTGACGTCAAATATTGATTAAATTCATTTACATGATCATCGAGTGTTTATTGCCCTTCGGCTCGGCTGTGGGATCGGCTCTGATAAAGATTGGGTCCATTTTATGGGTTCATTTTATTGATGGGGGGAACCAGGGCGTGGGTGAGTGCAAAACCATTCACCATTCACCATTTACCATTCTTCTTCGTCTGGATCTGCAAAAAGCCACACAAATATCCAGGAAGAGTCTCGAGCATTCCCTATCTCTGACCTCGGGCACTCTGGCCAGAAATTTCCATTCCAAAGAATTCAGTTTTTGGCTCGCGGGCAAGCCCACAACAGAGTCACATCGTCATCGAAATGTTTGCTCGGAATAAATAAATACCTACATAAAATAGAGGAAATACTCATACAATAAATGCAAAAAAACAAAAAAAAATTCCATTGAACTGGCGCTACGACGCTTGAGAAATGGGTTGAAACTCATTTCATATATAATTCAATAGAAATTATACATTACGAATGATAATAATAATTAAAACTGTTGCAGAATCGAATTCTCGCACTCGAAACAGCGAAGCAGCCCAGCGCTTATCAGCGATGCCCCCCACTTGACATTAACAATTCGCATTTGTCGAATGCGAATGTAATCAAGCGTGTAATGAGAAGTTGTTGGCGATAGAACACAATTTAGACACCACCAAACTATATATAGAAAAGAGAGAACCTCTCAACAGATCCCCACTCAGAGCCCACGTTCACGTGTGAATGGTAAAATTTCCTAGGAGGTTTTCCACGAAAAATGATATTCCACGATAATAATAGTGAATAAGATATATGTATCTATTTTCGGAATTTAATAGTAAACAAAAAATAAAATCACTCGTGTCAAATATGTAGTCTCTATGTGTGTCGTTTATCCGCTGAAATGTATCCGCTCACTTATTGAACATTCGTACAGCGAATAAACGTGAATGTGCCTGTTTGTACGCTTGAACGAGAGATTAGTCAGTTCTTCCGTTAGAAAACCGGCACGTATGGTGAGGGGATTCCTTGTGGGGCCTAAAGTCCACACCACACACGGAACTACCCCAACATTAGATCTCATTAGGGCCGAACATGCCAGCCCCGAGTTTTACTATCTTTATGATATTGTAAGAACTGTCGACTGCCGATACTACACTACATACCATCCATTCTGTGAAGATAATGACTACAGCTTGACACCTGAAGATCCGTACCGATCTTATGGATTGGTTGTTTCTTTTGGATCATTCGGTTTTGTCAACTATGTATTGTTATTTTGCATTCACATGCGCTAATTACGACACCCCCCGGATCACACCCTATATATAGGTGTATATATATTAATATAGATAACAGAGATCCAAGATGTTGGGGGAGACGGAGACGTCTCTGTGGCTGTGGCTGTGGCTGTGTTGCTAATCGTCAGAGCGGACTACTTTGCAATGCGAGAAATTGTGGAAATTAGCAGTAAGAGTACCTTGCCCGTCCGCCTGCCTGCCCGCCCGCCAGCCTGCTTGCCCATGGCGATATGATTAGAAGTGTCAATAGGTGTAAAAGCTAGAAGACCGATGACGTAGCTCTCAGACGATGGAAGACAGGGAGCATGCCCCCGATCGCTTGTTAAGCGATGGGCAGCGCGTGCTTTTTTTGTTGTTGTCCCATAATGCGGCTGCAACGAAATGGAGATATCCTTACCCTAAACCCTTCAAAGATCTACCCTTAAGATGGGTCATTGAAGGCGACCAAGAGATGTGCTCTTGGAACGTGATGTGCACTTGGTGGGATGTCCTTAAGTGGGACACGGAAAACTCATAAGATCTGCTAGTTTTGGAGTAGCGTATGTGCCGCGTATCTGCAATAGTCAGTATACATACATAATCGTACATATAGAGAGACAACAACTGGCCACAAACACTTGGGAGCAATCGCAATCAGGCTTCGATTAGTGGCGAGATACAACCATAAACAACGACAAGAACAAGAAGGAACACCCCTTCTATTTCCACTCCCTAACCCGGTCAACTCATCATCATAGTAGATTATAGATCATAAACCATCGTAGTGGTTCCCATTTTTTATTTTCTACATTCCAGACAGATAGAGCGACGACGACATGTCGCCCAATCGATGGATACTCCTGCTGATCTTTTACATTTCGTATCTGATGCTCGGAGCTGCCATCTACTATCACATCGAGCATGGCGAGGAGAGGGAAGCGCGCGAAGAGAGCAAGCTTGAGCGCCAGGCGATCAACGGTGAGAGATCATTAAGAGTTACCCTAGACATAAGCTATTAGCCATAAGTCATAAGCCTCGTGATCGATTGATAGGAAAGAAGAATACGTATATGTACATATGTATGCGATAAATAAATAATGCCACAAAGTCGAACTCCACCCACAAACTCACACGCTCTAGACTCTAGACTCTAGAGGTTGTGCATATCTATAAGATCCCCTGGGAACAATAGGACGTGTCTCCTTGATCAGCGGTGGGCATTAACCCAGCAAACCTCTACACGACCTGTATGTTGTTTTGGTACTCTGTATTCCCGGGAATCGCCTTTTTCCGCATTCGCTTGTGGGTCACGGGTCGAGTGCGATGGAAGCAATTTGGTAGCAAGGACGTGATCTTTTTGAACCGTGCAATGCGATGAGACAATCGATTTCTAAAAAAAGATTATCTCAACGATTTTTGCAGTCTAATAAACAGTCAATCGTCTGGGCTTGCTCTTAATTCTGTTGTGCCAAAACGTGCGTAAATGTTGGAAGGAAAGTGTGAGCTTTACGACTCCACGAGTCTGGGGGCAATAATAACGACCTCCTAGACACACTACGAGTGTGTGGTATTATCAAAGACATGAGACGATTCGGATGGCGGATGGTTATATCTAGACGCTAAATCGAGCCGCAATCTCGTCTCGAGGATGTACATACATACATACATACATATACATATAGTGGTATGTATTTATTTCTGTATTTTTTATTTGTATTTGTATGGGGCTCTTCAATTGCAATAAATCCGAATTTAAACGGCCCATAAAATGTGCTAATTATGCAAATAAATAACCCATAAACGCTCTAATTAGTAACCATCGACCCAAGACGTGTCTGTGGATCGAATCGAATCGAATCGGATCAGATCGGATCGGCTTGGATGGCGGATACGCTACGATACCTGATGCACGGTCTCGATTCGGCCATAAAGTGTAGGTCGCTCGATCGCTCGATAAAGTGTAACGAACTGTCAAGGGTTTCCTTTTCGCTGATACGACGAGTATCTGCTGGCTTCTCCAACAAAATCCCCAATTAATCCGCAAAGTATCCAACGCATTGGACATGGCTTTATTTTTTATCACACATACATATTTGTATGTACATAAGTAGACTCAAAGCCACTGGCCACAAAGTTTTAGCCTTAATCACCAGAATGACTGAAAAAATAAACACTTGAATCGCACGATCGTTAAGACTGTGACTATGACTACACGACCATGCGACTGTTGTGTCTTTCTATGACTTTCAAGTGTCGTCCCCAGAGGCATATACGGGATGGTGTTGTATTTGAGCAACTGATAGACCCGATAAGAGCAGGGCACTCCCTGGAAGGAGTCATTTTCCATAGTGTTGTGGCCCAAAAAGAAATGCAATCATTCTCCCTTTGAGGGAGTTCCCCTCTCTTATGATTACTTGATTCGCTATCAAAAATGTCCCATAAGTGAACGGACACACACAGCAGCAGCTGCTGCTGCGTGAATGGAACTGCTGTGCCATTCCATCTTTGACCTCGATCTCGGCCTCGACATCGAAATGGTATGATGATGATTGCACTCTGGACTTCAGATTCCAGAGACTGCTTCAGGGTGCAAGCGTTAATTAAATTAATTTATCAATTTGTTTGCCACAAACTTTTTTCCGGGCTGTGTGTGTGTGTGTGTGTGTGGGTGGGTGGGTGGTGCAATCACTGCACTGTTGCGATAATCAGATTCAAACGCCCTCGAGTCGAGTCGAGGCAAAGGCAAAGCCAAAGGCGAGGACTTCTCTGAAGCAAGAGCAAGAAATCAAGATAATGATCGACTTCTATGAACAAATTGCCAGCAATCAAGACTGGAAAGACTGGAATGAGAGGGGACGGGAGGGACAGTACGAGGGACAACTCACAAAAGCCGATTAAATTGTATGGCAGCTTGTGCACCAGCACTAGACTATATGGCGGATATATAATGCACTTGCTGTTAATATCTGAATTGCCCCCAATTGCGTCCCGTTGTGATCATCAGATTGGATCAAAGCAGAGTGGATCAGAGAGTGACAGGCCCGGGAGTGGCTGTCGTGTCCCATCGCCTGATCTCCACTACAAAAAATCCCTTTGTTGCTTTCTGCATTTTCGACTGCGTCCCCGGACGCATTTATTGAATTATGCAATTCGTTAAAAGATTACCGGGCCGGTCGGTCGGTCGTTTATTGAATGATTGCAGCCGCCGTGCACTTGGACAATCAGCCGAGTGATGCCCCATGGCCCGTGCGCCGCGAGAGTGTGTTGAACCATTGGCCATAAAGGTTAGATATGGCGAAAGCGATTCCGATCCTGATCCCAATCCCGATCCCGGGTTGACCCTCAGCCGATCACGAGTCTTTTCGTTGATTTTAGCTGAGACATCTCTAGTCATTGATTACGGGATCACAAGATAGATGAATGGATCGCTGGTATCGCTCAATCGATTGATTTGAAGGATCACAAGTTCAAGAATTAACCAGCCATCAGTTTCAATCATTCAATCGATTGTTGAAGACCCCAGATGATCTTTTGGGAATTTTCCCAGTTATCCCAGTGATTTGTGGAAACACTAAAACGATCATTTAATCGATTATTTTGTATATTGTTTGTTCTCATTTATCGTATAATCGATTACCAAAGAAATTTATGTGCAGTCGAAATAATCACTTAATCGATAATCTATCGATTGTTTTCATTAATCGCTGTTGTGCTCCACAAAAGAACGTAAGAGGCCATAAAAGATCACAAGATCAGATTTGTGGAAACACTAAAACGATCATTTAATCGATTATTTTGTATATTGTTTGTTCTCATTTATCGTATAATCGATTACCAAATATTATGTGCAGTCGATATAATCACTTAATCGATAATCTATCGATTTTTTTCATTAATCGCTGTTGTGCTCCACAAAAGAACGTTAGAGGCCATAAAAGATCACAAGATCAGATCGTTAATCTCTCAATGCTCTCAATGGCACAGCTCGGCACACTCATGACACTCCCTCAGGGACCTGGGGGGTCATCCGGGTCATCACAGACAGCGAACGCATTTCAATCAACCAAAGAGCAGGGCAGTCGCACTGGTGACATCATGCCCCCCCTCCGCTAGCGTTACAATTGTGGGGTCTCCACCGGGTTTAGTGTAAAATGTCGCACGCCGACGATCCACCGACCACGTCCCACGTTTTGGGGGCCAGGGTTAAGCGGCAACGGCAACCCCATCACACGTTGACATCCGAATCAATTTGGATTTCGGCCTCTTTTTTTGTGCCTATTGTTGCCGGCGGAAGGCGGAAGAGCTCTGAGCGATAGAGCGATCCACCCGCACATTTACTTCCGGATCGGATCAGATCGCATCGCATCGCATCGCATCGTAGAACTAATTAAATTTGATTTGATTTCACGCTTGATTGAGTTTTTTATGGTTTTGTGTTGCAGAATATCTGGTGGAAGAGCTTTCGGATAAGAACGTGAGCACACAGAACGAGATACTCGAACGGATAACCGAGTACTGCGGCAAGCCGGTGACGAGTATCGAGAGCGATGAGCATGAGATCCCCTACACGTGGACCTTCTACCATGCCTTCTTCTTTGCCTTCACCGTCTGCTCGACGGTGGGCTATGGTAACATATCGCCGACCACATTTGCGGGTCGCATGATCATGATTGTGTACTCGGTGATCGGTATACCCGTCAATGGCATCCTCTTTGCTGGCTTGGGGGAGTACTTTGGGCGTACGGTGAGTGATTTGCATATACATACATACATACATATATATATTACATACATACATACATACATACATACATACATACGTACATATACTGATCTTCCATCTTCTCTTAGTTTGAGGCCATCTATCGAAGGTACAAAAAGTACAAGATGACCACGGACATGCACTATGTGCCGCCGCAGCTGGGTCTGATCACCACCGTGGTCATCGCATTGATACCGGGCATAGCCCTATTCCTGCTGTTACCCTCGTGGGTGTTTACATACTTCGAGAACTGGCCCTACTCCATCTCGCTGTACTACAGCTATGTGACGACCACAACCATTGGATTTGGTGACTTTGTGCCAACATTTGGGCCCAATCAGGTGAGGGTTTTCGGTTTTTCCTTGAGAATAAGTCAGCAACCCCAAATGTTCTCTCTTTGATTTCGTCGAACCAATAGCCGCGTGAATTTGGCGGCTGGTTCGTGGTCTATCAGATCTTTGTCATCGTTTGGTTTATCTTCTCGCTGGGATATCTGGTCATGATCATGACATTCATCACTCGGTAAGTTGCAGGATCACGAATATCCACACATAGCATGCCCTTACCGTTGCTTTTTGTTGTCGTTTTGCATGCCCTAACGTATTATCTATATCTTTATCTCTTAATATCTGGTGACACACCTCATATCTACAATCTACATCTGCATCCCCGCATCCATTCAATCATCACAATAAACAGAGGTCTGCAGAGTCAGAAATTGGCGCATCTGGAGCAGCAGTTGTCCTCCAATCTGAAGGCCACACAGAACCGCATCTGGACGGGCGTCACCAAGGATGTCGGCTACCTCAGGCGCATGCTCAACGAGCTCTATATCCTCAAAGTGAAGGTATATATTGCAGATACCCGCAAAACAGATCAATCAATCAATCATATATGGGCTAGCACTGCATATCTAATACTATGTACTCGTATTTGTTAATAGGAAGTTTAATACGACAGAAATAAATAGTTTACGCCAACTAATCATTGGGCCTAACCAATTCTGATTAAGAATCATAAGAAATATCTAAAAATATACTAAAATCGGGCTAAACTCAATCATCAATCAATCGATAATCAATGTCGAATGAATAATCATAAGCATTATGATACGATTTCATGATACCATAAAATAAATAAGTTAAAATAAGTTCCATCGATTTTCAAACAGTACTCTGTACCGATGGTTTTATCTCCTATAATATTGAATCTATTTCCGATCCACATACATATGTATGTACTTATGTATGTATGTATGGGATTTCCACCGAAAGGTCTACAGAGAACAACAATTTCAAAATCAATTAAAATTCAATACCATATCATTATTTGGAGTCCTTAGAACTCAATTTACTTAAAGCGAAAACTAATTTTTATCGCGTATATTTTCGGTATTTTTAATGCCATGTTTTCTTTTATTGATCTTTTTGATCTCCCATAACAAAGATAGTTCATGATAAAAGTTCTTCCACAAAATATCTCTTAAACAATCTCGGATAACTCGGTATTGTAAAGAAATTCCTTTTGGTTAAAACTAAAACTATTTTTAAGAGGATGTCCCCGGGCAGCGTTCTAAAATGAATTACTCTGAAATCTTGGCACAGGTTTCGCTGAATCTCTCTTTGTGTCAGTTTACTTATGGGACATTCATACAGCGAACAGAGGAGTATAACTGCTAGAGATAGCACATCTTTATAGCTTTATGGCCCCCAATCTGGAACTAACCCATGGCATACCCAACTCGAATAAATATAAACTATACAAGGAGTAATCTTAGGTTAAGCAATGCCCCCATGGGGCAGCCCTCGAATGTCTAATCTTTGTAGTGCCGTCTGTTACTTTGGGAATGATCTCTTGATGTTTTTACTAAGCGGCGGATACTCGTTAAAGTGGTTTAGATAATCCCTGAAGATGTTGATGATGATGATGTTCGTTCTCTGTTCTAGTTTTGTCGAAAGGGAAATAGAGAGAAGCCGAATAATAAGATTAGTGAGAGCCAGAAGGAGAAGAGGAGGTGGAGGAGAAGGAGGGTCAGGCGTAAGTAAATATCAGGAGAACAAACAAACGAAACGATCCCCCCAGTGCTAGCCCAGATTCAGATGCCACCAGAGACCAAGTCCAACCAAACACTAATCCAATCCAATTTCTTTTCATGTCCAATAATCACCGTCGACAGCCTGTCTATACGGACATCGATATTGCGTATACGATGCCGCGTTCCGCTTCCTGTCCGGATCTCAGCATGTACCGTGTGGAACCTGCACCGATACCCAGCCGCAAGCGAGCCTTCTCCGTGTGCGCCGATTTGGCCGCAGCTCAGGATGCTGCAGCGGCTGCGGGATTAATGATCCACGCCAGCTCCGACACAGAGCTAAGCAAACTGGACCGGGAGAAGACATTCGAGACGGCGGAGGCATATCGCCAGACGACGGATCTGCTGGCAAAGGTGGTCAGTGCTCTGGCCACTGTGAAGCCGCCGCCGGCGACGGACACGGAGGACCCGGCGCTCTATGGAGGCTACCATGGCTTCTCTGACTCACAGATCCTGGCCAGCGAATGGTCCTTCTCGACGGTGAATGAGTTCTCGGCCCCGCCACCCCGCCGCCAGCGGGCCCGCGCCTGTTCCGACTTCAACATCGATCCGCCTCACTGGAAGAGCGAGCGTCCGCTGCGCGCCTCGCACAACGAGTGGACCTGGAGCGGGGACAATCAGCAGATTCAGGAGGCTTTCAACAATCGCTACAAGGGCCATGCCGCCAACGGCGTGGCCTCCTCCATGGTGCACCTGGAGCCGGATGCCCTCGAGGAGCAGCTCAAGAAAGGGGAAAACACCTCGACTCCCAATGCCGGACGCGTCAAGAAGTTCTCGATGCCGGACGGCCTGCGTCGGCTGTTTCCGTTCCAGCGCAAGCGCCACTCCCAGGATCTGGAGCGAAAGCTGTCCGTTGTCTCGGTTCCGGAGGGGTCCACCGCCTTGCCGTCCCGCTCGCCGCTTGACTACTACAACAACACGGTCACCGCCGCCTCCAGCCAGTCGTATCTGCGGAACGGTCGCGGTCCTCCGCCGCCCTTCGATTCAAATGGAAGCCTCGCCTCCGCTGGCGGCCTGACCAACCTGGGCTTCCATCTGGACGATTCGGAACAAGCCTCTCTCCCAGCAGGAGCAGGAGCTACTGGAGCGTACCAGCGTCGGCCGCCGGCTGCGGGAAAGCGCCGCCGGGAGAGCATCTACACCCAGAATCCCGCCCTTGCCGGACGCCGAGGCAGCATGTATCCGCCCACAGCAGCGGCGGCGGCGCTGTCCCAGATGCAGATGCGACGTGGCAGCATGGCCACCAGCGGTTCGGGATCGGCGGCAATGGCAGCAGTGGCAGCCCGACGGGGCAGCCTCTTCCCAGCCACGGCCTCCTCTTCGTCGATGGCTTCGATGGCGGCGCCGAGACGCTCGAGCATCTTCTCGGTGACCTCCGAAAAGGATATGAACGTGCTGGAGCAGACCACCATAGCGGATCTCATACGAGCCCTCGAGGTGGTCCACACGCACGCCGTGCTGGATGAGCAGCAGCAGGCGGCAACCGCGGCATCAACGGCCGGCGGTAACAGGCTAGGCAGCCGGAAGCAACGAAAGATGGGCAATGCTGGCCTCGATCCCCCCCAGCTGCCGCCCATACTCTCACTATTTGCTGGCGACCAGACCCGGTCCTTGCAGGCGGCCGCAGCCAATCGTCTATATTCCCGTCGCTCCACCATAGTGGGCACCATGTCACCCAATGGCACAAGCCGACCGATTCTGGAGCCACCACCAAGCTACACGGAGCGGGCAAGCGGTCAGAATCTGATTCAGAATCAAGGAGCGGCCCCATCGACTGCAGCTTTGGCCTCGAATACGAGCAAGTTCCGACGCCGCTTCAGTGTCCGGCCCACGGCACTGCAGATACCCCCCGGTCAAGCGCCGCCACCCGGCGCCAGCCTGATCGAGCAGGGATCGGGCATGGGCCCCAGCCCCTCACAGTCCGCACTGCAGCGGCGCCTCTCGCTGCGTCCCTCGCCGCTGGCCCGTGAACTGTCGCCCACCTCGCCCCCAGGAGGAGCAGGAGGTACGGGTACCACAGCGGCGGACGAGGCCTCAGCCACTCGACTGCTGCCCCTGCCGGCGGGGACAAGGCCCAGCACCAGCAGCACACACTCACCGCTGTCGAGAATTGTGCAGATATCTCAGGCACAGCGTAAGAGCAGCATGCCCACCGCGGGACCTGGCACGGGATCGAACCCAGGGGGAGAGAAGTAGGTGTCAGTGCCAATGCCAGGTGCAGTGGCAGCCGATGTATATCCATACCCATGTCAATGAAAGTGATTGTTTATCCACCTGTCTGTCGATAAGGAATAGTCCTTAGTTGTTACTATTATGTTATACTATATGTATGGCCCCAAAAAGGCACCCCCCACCCTCCCAAAGAGATGTACGATCTGTTATCCTAATGTTATTTACTCTCTGTACTATTCTCTCTTATTTTTTTTTTTTTTGCTTGTTATCCTATATTTATATTTATGTATATTTATCCTCTATACTTTATACTCTGTGTATGCATAATGCTAAGAAGGGGCTTATATGAACAAACGAAATATCAACATATTCGAAAGGATCTTAACAAACGATCCAATAGATAGATAAATTTAGTTTCCTGGCAAGTCCATGCCGAGAGATGTACAACTTGGCACATTTCCACATTTACTATTAGTATTTAAATCACTACTACTATTACATACTCGTGCATACATACATATAATAAAAATTGTCATATACAGTCAGTAAAAACCAAAATTGGAGTTCAATCAATATAGTGTGGAAAAAAAACATGCAAATGAATTAACTAAAATATGCTACTCCACAACTGGGAATGAGGATGGAATATTACCTGAGTGACACTATCGATTCGATGCCTGCCACAATATATGAAAGATGGCTGTACATTCAAGATGGCTATTATTAAGCTCTTGCCCATTACCGGCATTCCAGGTCGTTTACATTCCCTTAGCTAAACGGGCGATCGTATGCAATCTGCGCTAAGTAAAAGCGTTCCAAATTATACTGATTGGTCTATAGACTTTATTGAAAGTTAACATTTTTTCTTTTAGCTTAGCCACTAGCCTTACAAACTGTGCATGCATGTGTATGTTGTACTTTGAAATGCCACAGTATGTGCATATGTATGTACATATGTATGTGTATAGCGGACATGTTTACTAAATATGATCGCCTGTGCGAACGTTTGGGCGATGCGCCCAGTGGTTGGGATCATTGGTCTCCTTCAAGCTGAAAAATCATATCCAGCAGGATGTTCCAGTGGTTTCTTGGGTCCAGTCAACAAAGGTGTCTCCTTGGGACGGGTGATCTTTGATGTGGGCGGCAAAGGGGACACATACTGCACAAGCTTGTCGGTATTAAGCGACTCCTCATCACTCTGTCGAATCGAATTGAAAGGGTTGGTCATGATTTAGGAACGAAATGGTCAATTCGTGGTCTTACCTTTGGTACATTTGAAGCATAGTTGAATTTGGCAGCGAGCTTTTTCTGGTCCTCCTCTTTGGTAGTTTGACATGTGTCGAGCATGTGCTCCTCGCAGGGCATCTCATTCCGCCTTAGCAGTGAGTATTTCTCTTGCGAAATCACCCAGCGTTTAATTGCCTCTTGCTTCATTTTCTTCACCTTCCACGGTGGCTGATTCTCCTGCAACCTGATCCAACGTTTAATATCATCGCGGTTGTTATTCACCTTCTGCAGTTTATATTTATGTAACACTGCGTCTGGGATTTTCGGCTTCTGCACCTGCACGTGCTCGAGCTGAATATTTAAAAATAATTGAAATTAGACATGTTAATGCATATATTATGAAATGTTTCGCACAGATTTGATCTACTTACAACATCCAGCTCTGAATCCTCGGTGTCCGTCTCCATTACGCAGTCGCTCCAGCGGCCAAAACGTTTCATTTTGATCCAAACGCGGATGAGAAACGAATGTCCCGCCAGCCGATGCCGTGGTTTCTAAGCGGGAATGTAAGGTTTGTGTAAGAGGAAGAGTGGGCTGTAAGTGGTAGTGTGAGCAATATGGCGTCCTCTCGACAGAGAATACAAGTGCGTGTTGCTGTCTTCTTGCGTTTGCCTTTGCTTGCTTTTCGTCTTACTCTGCCATTCGCTATACAATATATGTATAGTTGTGTGTGGTGTGTATAAGCATGTATGCATGCATATACATAGCTGCTGGTTTTCGTATGTACGCCTTGCGCCTGTTTCAACCATTTTATCCCGTTTATCAATATACAGAGTCATTTGTATACCCTTCCATAAAATATATATAATTTAAGCACAGGTTTGTAACGCATAACAGGGGCGCTGCCGCTTAACGCGCGACTCATTAACCGAACCGATCGCGGACATGCAGGAAAGATAGGTGTTAGACTAGTGTTCGAGGAAAAGTAGAACTAATCTAATAAAAGAAATTAAGTAATTACTAATTACGGGAAAGATGTAAGAGTATCAGTAATTTAAGACTAGGAAGGGAGTTAGTGGTAGATATAATATGGTAGAGGGAATTATGGTCTGAGCATAGGACCCTAAATGGTTCATGCTAGGAATAGTTCGATCTACAAAGCGGAAGAAATAAGGGTGTATAATTCCTAGTGCTTCTAATAGGAATCGTGAAGTTTATGCGGCTCAACAGGTCAGGGCTATCTACGTCACCCTTGATCAAGTTGTGCACAAAAATCACGCCAAGCATTTTCCTACGATTAGCTAAGGTTGGAAGGTTTATTAAGAGCAATCTATTAGAGTAAGACGGCAGTCTCACACCTGCATCCCAGCTGAGGCCGCGAAGAGCAAAAAGTAAAAAGTTTTTCTGAACTGATTCTATACGGTCTTGGTGTACGTTGTACTGAGGGCACCATACACAAGAGCCGTATTCTAAAATCGGACGAACCAGAGAGGTGTAGAGAGTCTTTGTTATATAGGGGTCGTCAAATTCCATTGACCACCTCTTTATAAACTCAAGCACGCCCATGGCCTTATTCACCATGGTGGAAATGTGTTCTGAAAACTTAAACTTGGGATCTAATAGAACACCAAGATCATCAACCCGGGTAATTCTCTCAAGAGAACCACCACAAAGGGTGTAAGGAACCAGAAAGGCGCTGGCGCGATGAAAAGTCATTACTTTACATTTTGAAGCATTAAGGTTTAATAAATTTGCACAACACCAAGACTGAAATCTATCGAGATCGGATTGCAACCTGGATTGAAAAAAAATGTCCTTTTACTGGACACAGAGTTTAACATCATCCGCATACATTAGTACTCGAGAGTATGTTAATACAGAAGGTAGGTCATTTATAAAGAGAGTAAAGAGTAAGGGGCCTAGATGACTGCCCTGAGGTACA
The DNA here is from genome assembly GCA_035041765.1 of Drosophila algonquin. Lineage (NCBI taxonomy): Eukaryota > Metazoa > Arthropoda > Insecta > Diptera > Drosophilidae > Drosophila > Drosophila algonquin. The sequence continues at coordinate 3,735,927 of JAWNKY010000209.1, read as the reverse complement.
CCCGAAGTCACCATAACTGGAGAGGACAGGGAGTTTTTGAAAAGGACTCTTTGAGACCTAGAACAAAGGTAGCTACAGATCCATCTCAGGAGATTGGGCGGGAACCCTAGAAGGTCGAGCTTTTGTGCTAGGAGGGAATGGTTTACAGAATCGAACGCTTTACTAAAGTCGGTGTAAACAACATCCGTCTGCAAATTACCTTGAAAGCCTTTTATTATAAAGGAGGTAAACTCCAATAAATTTGTAGTGGTTGATCTCCGCCTTATAAATCCATGTTGAGATGGGGATATAAGTGATCTGCATAGGTGCTGCAGGTGCGGAGTTAAAATTTTCTCAAACACTTTAGGAATAGCGGATAACTTAGATATACCTCTATAGTTCATTGTGTCAGACTTGCTACCTTTCTTATGGAGAGGAATTATAAAAGACTCCTTCCATATCGGGGGAAAGCATGAAGTATTTATAGATAGGTTGAGTACACAGCCGGGAACTCCGTCCGGACCTATTTGTTCGTCGTTTCTATCTGTTGGTTTTATTTATTTAGTCATCATAAAAAAATCTTGGGGTATTTGGCCTGCTTGGTCTGCTCTAAAAAAATTGCTGTATATTTATATTTTTAAAGAGCGCGGCACATACCAGTCTTCGATAAATACCAAAAAACATAAACATTTTATGGTTTGGTATTTTTTCAACTTCCACTTGCAAGAAATTTAATTTAAAGGGTCGAAATTTAGATAATGTTATATTTACGGTATATTTTTAAAATGAGACCGTAAGTTTTGGTATATTTCTGAGAGTCGGACGGTTTATTTTATCGATAAATCCGCGGTCTCACTGTCCATGGAATCACCTGCAATTTTAAAATAATTAATAATAATAATAATTTAAAATAATCATGGATAACGTGCATGAATTGACTCGCGAAGATATATTGGAGCAATTTAAAAGGGTGAGTATCCACTTTCATGCAGGACACTCATATGCCACGTATGCACCTGTGGATATATACATATGTATGTATATGTTAGCAGTTATTTTAAGAATGTTTTTGTATGCAGAGGGAGCTGTATTTGACAAATGTAAAGGACTTGACGCTAGATGAATTACGGGTGATATACAAAGGATTCATTGTGCCGCTGCCCCGTCGCGAGCCACGGGATCGACGCACCCAGAAGCCTATGGAGATCGATCAGCTAACGGAGCGCATTAAAGTGGTGTCCATGGTCGGCAGCAAGCGACCGATTGCGGAGGAACCCAATCAATCTAGTCATGAAGCCAAGCAAATCAAGATGGACCTCCATTGACCCTTGCTTGGTGCTATGATAAGGAGAGACCCGAAATAGTCATTTTACATCTGTGCGCCATTCGAGATGCATCGTCTGCTGTTTGTCCTCGGCCTGCTAATCTTTGTGGTTAGTGCCGAAGTTCTTCCGTTGGAGCCGGACTTGGAAGGTTACCAGATGATCGTGCGACGTGCCGCTAACCACGCCGATAAGCTGCAAGTCTTTCAAAGCGTTTGGGGAGCCATACGGTCGGACTTTATCGATGATACCGACAAGGTGAAAGGTCTTTACACCCAGCTGTCCAACTTCATACGCAATGATATGCAGTGTACCAGTGGACCCACCGGACGCTCAGCCTGTGAGCTGCAGCAGGAGGTGCGACGCCACCTGCGGTCCCTGATGTCCCAACGCCTGGCCAATCTCATCAATGCCGAGGAGAGCATTCAGTCGTATGGCATGTATGTGGGATCCAGCATAGAGCCATCCCTAGTTCGTGACGTCCTGGAGCATACTATCGAAGACGTCTACTTTCACCGGCCGCTGGAGAAACTCACTCTGCAACTGGACCAATTATACACGGATCGGGATGAAGTCAGCTTCAAAATGATGATTGAGGCGCAGATATCGCTCTTCTGGCGCTATCAAAATATGCACGATAGCAACGAGGCCTTTCTGTTCAACATGGCGCATGCGGTGAGCAAGATCCAGACCCATCACATGTATGCCAGCTTGGACATGACGCTGCAAAGGCGAGTAGAGGCAGTGCATCGCAGTCTACCGCCAGTGCTGGGGTCCCTCTTCCATCCTCAAGGCTTCTGCCTGCTCAGTCGCGATAACCGTGAGTATTTGTATACGACCATCACTGATGATTGGAACTACGGCCTCAACGGACGGCAGGTCTTCGCTTGGCATGAAAAGAACTATACGGACTCGGCGGGTCGCATTCGAGCCTTTGTCCAGGAGCAACACTCGACGCCTGTGTTTACGCTGCGCAGTGAACTCTTCAAATGGTACTTCTTTGTGGATCCCAGCGAGGGAAATCGCCTGGGAGCGCTTCGTTCTGGCAGTCCCAGCTCCTCGACCAGCTTTTGGACGATCACCTATGTAGACGATGCCCTCATATTTCGCCAACGCGACCTCACCCTCTGTGCCGCTGAAATGCTTGACATGGAACGCCGACTGATCAAGATGCTGCCGGGACAGATGCATACGCCTCCATCAGAGGCCTGCCAGTGGCTGCCCGTCGAGTGTGCTCCATCAAAATGAAAGAGATGGCAATAAAGTGTAAATTTTGATTTATTCCTAAAATTATTTCTTTTGTACATGATAGTTTACAGATGTCCGATCCACTAAACACAATATCCAGCAAGAAAGTTAAGTATCTATATATGTCCAGTAGAGCAGTACAGTGCGTTTCAGCAAATCATTGAGTAAGTAAATGATTTAAGCTAAAACAGTTGTGGTTAATATTTGATTGTATTTGTATAGTCTGTTTGAGGTCAGTTATTGGATTAAATTGAATGTAATTTAGTCAGTCGTAAAATAAAGCGAGGTATTCTTTCGCAAAATAACTGTACAGGTCAGGTCGAACGGTGAATCGATGTATATAAAGTACTTTATAGATTATGTGCAGCTTTTGCTGTAGCTATTTGGTTTCTGTTTACACTGGGCTCGATCGATATGTTTGTTGCACAGAGACAATTCTGAAATTGAATTGAGAATGATCGCCATGCGTTTTAAGTGTATATCTCTCTATGACTTCTCTCCTCCTTATTTGGCATTCACTAAGATTAAACGGCGACCGAAGGAACTATTTCGGCAAACTCGCAAAACAGCCAATGATGCAATGGTGCGTTGAAGTGGAAACATTCGAATGAAATCCATTCGTTTAGCAACTTGGGAGTGTACAAATTCTTTGAGGGAATTTGACCAAAGTACATCCACCCATATCAAAAAATGTAATCTTATCTTAGTCTAATGAGTCTCTTGATTCGTGTGGATCGGCTCTTTTCTCCTGTTGTCCAGCTCTTACTCCTGCTCCAAGTATTCGTCGTCATCGCTATCAGAATCATCGTAGGGCTGTTGGATGTTCGCACGCAGCGTGTCTCGCTGGTAGGCCGGTGAATGTAATTGGGGCATAATCGCTCGACGACGATGATCCTGGCTTACGTTAAATCTATTGTTGGACAGGGGCCGATAGTGCATGCTGCACTGTAGAAAGTCCTCGGCCTCGTTCAAGTCGGCAGCCTCCAATGACTCTTCTATGGTGCGTGAGTAGTCCTCGATCTCCTCGTCGAATAGATGTGGTTCCCCATTGGCAAAGGCGGCAAAGCGCATGGGATTGCGCAGGCTGCTTATTATGTTCCACTGCTTGCAGTTGGGGCTGTTGACGAACTCGCGCAGCTCCGCCAGTGACTTTTGCGTCTCGTTAACCGTCTGCTGGTAGTACTCTTCTTGTGTGAGCAGACGGCGCTTAGGCGGAAAGCGACGTCGATAGAGAGCTTTCCCATATTTCAAGAGCGATTGTGGGAAGTAGTAGGCCACAAAGACGGAGACCATCAGAAATAGAACTCCACTAGAGTGCCAGCTGCTAAAGTAGGCCAGGGCCCCACCAACCGCCTGCAGCAGCCACATGATGATGTTCTGGGAGCGGGGATTCTTAGGTGGGCCGATGCGGTAGCAGATGAGGAATGAGATGAGGCCGGTTATGATCAAATACCAAACCACATAGTCGCGATAGGTCAGTAGGATTACACGCATGTTGTCGGCCAACTGTTTGAGTATATATAATCCAATTGTCCAGCCGCCAATCAGGACGCCATACATCATGGGACGCCGCGGGAACAGCTTAGATGTTAGAGAGATGATGAGCAGGAGCGATCCGCAAATCCCCAGCATAATGCCAGCCAAATAATAGAATATGCTGTTCTTGGCCAGGGTACGGCTGCTCCAGAAGACGAGAATGCCCATGGCAAACAGCATAAATCGCCAGACATCGAACTGCGCATGATAGAGTCTCACATTGTAGGGCTGCCTGGAGGAAACACCAATGCACTCTGGCTCAAATGGCGACAGATGTATCCGTTGACGCTTCTGCGAGAAGAGCGTAAAGCTGAAGAGGGAGCGCTGCTCATTGTAGTGATCCAGCACCTCCTTTGGTGTGCGTCCGCCATATTCGGTATAGTCATCGTTGCCGATGTCCAGCAAGAACTCAACCGTCTCGAATAGACTGAGTAGCGAGGGTGCTTTACCAGGATAGCAGTACGTCCTTAGAGTATTTGATCCATAGTGATTGGAGGTGATATCGATGGATGTTCCCGGTGCCAAAAACACGGTGTCCGTAATGGACGGCGGGGTTGCGGCTGCACATATCGCCATCAGCGTGAATATACAAATGGATCTGAGTCCCAGACTTGGCTCAATCATTTTTATGCGCTTTAATTCAGTTAATTTACACATAAACAAAAATAACTAACTTCGAAATGGATTGAGAAAATTCTCCCGGCTTGTTATTTCGTATCGATACACCAAGCGCCGTTGGTATCCGATGGAGGTGACAAAAGGGTATCGATACTTAATAGTATCGAAATGAGAGCTAGTCTAGTTGCAAAATATCGGCAGCCCTGAAGAGCTTCTCTATTTTGAATTTCACTACCCTTGGAAATAAATCTTTTCTAAAAGACAGGGACAGTATACGGCAAAATGATAAAGCCGTCTTTTTCCACAGTTTTATTAGCCGAAAAAAACCTTTGTTTCTCTGCTAATCCATTAAACGCTATCGATTAGCTTTCGATAACAGTCAGCTGGCCAATCTGACAGAAAACAGCGCTACCAGACTGTCGAATTGTGAGTTAGTATCTGGGCAAAAACAGCGGCTGCTGGTTACGATTTTCAGCAACAAATTCCATTCATTGTATTCCTTTTTTGCCACACTCCAAGTAGAAAAAAGGTGAAGGTTGCTTATAGTGCAAGTGTTTTCCGAGTTGGGACCGACGGCGGCGGTGTTTTGACTTGTGCAAGGATTTCGTGTTGCTTCTGCAAGGAGAAAATCAGTTGAACGCCGCCTAACCTACAAAGTTACATAATTTTAATATTATGTTGTTATGATTCAAATTTGCTGCAGCAACGACTTCAAGGCAACACACTAATATAATTTCCCTCTCCTCTTGCAGTGAAATATGTCGTTCGTTAAGAATGCTCGTTTCTTGGCCGCACGCGGCGCTCGCCTTGCCCAGTCCCGCGCCTACTCGGACGAGATGAAGCTGACCTTTGCTGCTGCCAACCAGACCTTCTACAATGCCGCCGTGGTCCGCCAGATCGATGTGCCCTCATTCAGCGGAGCTTTCGGCATTCTGGCCAAGCATGTGCCCACATTGGGTAAGTCCATCGCACCGCTGATTATATCACGTTCGAAACTCTTCTAATTGGGTCTTGTGTGTTCTGCCCACAGCTGTGCTGAAGCCAGGTGTTGTCCAGGTTGTGGATAACGATGGTAAGACCACCAAATACTTTGTCTCCAGCGGCTCGGTGACCGTCAACGAGGACTCCTCCGTTCAGGTGCTGGCCGAGGAGGCTCACAATGTGGCGGACATTGATGTCGCCGAGGCTAGACAACTGCTGGCTAAATACCAATCCCAGCTGAGCTCCGCTGGCGACGACAAGGTACGTCTTCGTCTCCCGCTCAAACCCCATCCAGAACTCTTCTCACTCCTTGATTTTCTGTTGCAGGCCAAGGCAGAAGCTGCCATTGCCGTCGAAGTCGCCGAGGCGTTAGTCAAAGCTGCCGAATAGACGTAATCACAACCACAAAACACCCAACAGCTAAAGCATTGCGTTTAAAGTATATAAATAAAAAAACATAACTGAATCGGTGGTCAATTTCTAAAACTGGCTGACATCCCACGTTATGAAACAATAAAAGGCGAATAATAATATCGAACTAATGACAACCCGTGGATCGGATCAATCGCATCGCAATGAACGAATTATTATATATATAGATTTGTGGGGATAACAGTTGTGTGTAACGCCCAGAAGGAAGCGTTTCCGACCCCATAAAGTATATATATTCTTGATCAACATCAATAGCCAAGTCGATGTAGCCATGTCTGTCTGTCCGTCCGTCCGTCTGTCCGTCCGTCTTCATTTGCGCCTATATCTCAGAGACTATTAAGGCTAGAGCAACCACGTTTTGTATTCAGTATCCTATGTTATCACACTACTCAAAGTGTATTTCAAAATTTCGCCCCACCCCCTTCCGCCCCCACAAAGGACGAAAGTCTGTGGCGTACACAATTTTGAAGATACAAGAAAACTTAAAAAGCAGAATCATAGAGAATGACCATTTCTATCAGAGTGTTGAATCTGGATCAGATCGGATCATTATTATAGCTACAATGAAGAAAACCATTTCGAAAGTCATCGTTCCCTCTCGCTCTCTCTCACACGCCACCCTGTCTGCTTTGCTTATTCGTTTAAATGAGCGCCTAGATCTCAGAGACTATAAGAGCTAGAGCAACCAAACTTTCTATCCAAACTTCTGTGATATCAAACCAGCACAAGTCCCCCACAATGGACGAAAATCTGTAGAATCCACAATTTTTAAGATAAATGAAAACCAAAAACGCAGAAGAATGGAAAATTACCATATCTACCAGATTGCCAAATCTGGATCAGGTCGGAACAATATTATGGCCAGAAGAAACAAATTACATTTCAGTGGCTACGCAACGCCTGCCAAGCGCTGACTCATTCCCTCTCTCTCTGTCGCAAACACTTTTACGTCTCAAATATGTAGTTATACATGTAGAAATGTAGAAGCAGTATACAAATCATATGCAAACAAAATTGGAAACATGTATAAATATTCCTAAAATGATTTGACTTCATTTTTTGAAATATTATTTTTTTCCCAAAATTTAATTTGTCCCTTTTGCGAACATATATGTAATAAATTGTATGTATGCATGTACTTATGTATATACTGACTGAGTACCGGGTATAAGGTAGAGCCGCGGCCTTTGCCGCGGCTCACAACATTCCCCCTCGTTTTTTGTTTTGTTTTTGAATGTGATTTTTTGCTACTAATCGTCTTTTTAGCGATTTTTAAGCCCCTCTTTAAACAAAATCTCGCAGCAATGTGTATTTCTCGACTTACACTGTGCGACATGGAGAGAGCTTAAGGCACGATTTCGGGGCTCCCCAAATATGCAAATGTTATAATGATATGTTGAGTAAATCTTTTACTAAACGATTGTCGGAAGCGTGAGAGAGGGAAGTTATGTGTGTCCGAGTAACATGAAAGACACTTAAGGTGCTCTGTGGACCGTGCTAGCATTCCACTTGCTTTCACTTTACACATTGCACCTGTAAAACAATCGTTAGAATATCAACACACCTTTGCAGAAGGTATTCTGTTAAATCTCCGCCGCCCTGTCTGTCTGTTTCGTTACTGTAGAACAAATCTGGCTAAACTTTTTGGTGTGTCGTATTTAAGTGTCGGGGAGTGTACGCTTAATCACTGACTTTCGTCGTCCATAACAGCTAAAAGAACTATTCTTTTTTTCCATATCAATAACTTTATTTTCGCTCCTTTCGTCAATTGCACCTATTTTCACTCTCTCAAGATTCTTATCAGCAAAAAGTTTTCTGATTTTCCGTTAAATCTCTTCTCTTTGTATTCTTGTTATACATGCATCAAATTAAGACGTGCTCCTTACAGATCGAAGCAGATTTTTTCAATTTAATAATAATGTGCCTGAAAATGAGCCTGAAATTTGCAAGAGAGCATCAAATTTCGACTACGGTTAATTCGAAACCGTTAACGGCTTGGACCCATTAGACCAGATCACACGTGGTCCAATTTGTAAGCCTCCTTGCAATTTTATAGGTATTGATATGGAACAAACCCAAATGGTTTGCTTTGCCTAATTCGTTTAGCTATTTCGGGCGACGAAATTTAGTGTTTATGAGTATGTACTCCCTTTTAAGAGCAAATGCTCGTCAAAGTTTTTGCTCCCATAGGAACAAACCAACAGTAAAGCGAATCTGTGAGAGTTCGTTAATTAAGCGCTGCTTCTTTTGTCGCTGAGAAAGTGTTGGCCATCTTGTTGCACAGTGTATTCGATTTACATGGAAATCGCTTCTTTGACTGCTGCGCGTGCGCACACTCTACCCATCCCATCGGATCCCATCCTAAACGAAACGAGACCCGATCGGAAGGTCAAGTTTACAGCCAGTTAGTCCCGCTTTGTGGCTGTGCTCTGCGACATTAGGCGAGAGATTGGAAGATTTTTTTCTCGGTATTTTATGTATTTTCTAACAAAAAAAATGGGTAAAAGTATGACTTAAATTAACTCATGGCGTTGTGTAGGAAAAGTCGATAGAGGTCGTGTAGTTATAGTGGTAATAGTAGGTCGAAGGTCTTCCCGAGTCTCGAATGTGTGGTGTGGTGGAGTCGGGTTAGTGGGTGTGGGAAATCGTCTTAGTAGGCTGGGGGGCCGTAGGTCTGGGCGGGTGAATGTCCCACGGGCAGGTGCTGCTCCTCGGGTGCGAAGACTGGTGCGGGTGCTGGGTGGGGGATGCTCAGGACTGGCGCAGGTGCCTGGATGGGGGCACTGTACACTGGTGCGGGAGCAGGGGCACTGTAGACTGGAGCTGGTGCATAAACTGGAGCCGGTGCATAAACTGGAGCCGGTGCATAAGCTGGAGCCGGTGCAGGAGCAGAATATACTGGAGCTGGAGCAGGGGCAGCATAAACTGGAGCCGGTGCAGGGGCAGCATAAACTGGAGCTGGAGCGGGTGCATCATATACTGGAGCAGGTGCAGGGGCAGAATATACTGGAGCAGGTGCAGGGGCAGCATATACTGGAGCAGGTGCAGGGGCAGCATAAACTGGAGCCTCCTGGACAGGGGGCAGGTAGGAAGCAACTGGAGCTGGTCCGGGAACATCAATGGGATTGTAAGCTGCGCTTCCGCCAGTGCCGGCCGAGTGCTCGTGGATAACGCGCACCACCTTGGTGTGTCCACCCTGAATTGAACCAGAATGTCCGCCGTATGAAGCACCACCATATGAAGCACCACCATATGAAGCACCGCCATAAGAAGCACCACCGTATGAAGCACCGCCGTCATGGGTCTCGTGCACTACCTTGATCACCTGGGAAACACCCGACGAGCCGCCGCCGTAGACTGGGGCTGGTGAAAGGTAGACGGGTCCGGGGGCTGGGCCATGTCCATGGCCATGGCTGCCAGCTTCGGAGATGACCTTTACTTTGAAGACCTGTGGGGCGGGCTCGTAACCGTAGCCGCCAGCATAGCCACCACCGCCGCCGCCGCCTCCGGAGTATCCGCCTTGCTGATGGATGACCTTGACCACCTGAACGCCACCATGTCCGCCATGACCGCCATGTCCGCCATGTGAGCCGCCGTGGTAGCCACCGCCATATCCGCCGCCGCCACCGCCTCCACCACCGCCGCTGCTGCCGCCCAGGCCGGCCTTAAGACCGCCGCCACCGCCACCGCCGCCTCCGCCACCACCTCCGAGCAGACCGAGGAAGCCGGCATTGGCCACAGCAAACAGAGCACACATACAAACGAAGACCTGGAAGAGGCAGAAAGAAGGAGGAGGGGGTAGATATAGAGTGGCTATCCAGGATGTGTGTGAGTGTGCGTATGGGGGGCAACGGGAACTCGGACTCACCTTCATGTTAACTACTAATCCACTTGATTCGATGACAACGATACCAATACCGAAAGGTTCCTAACGCCTTGAGTGGTGATGCTCTTCAGAGACGACTGATGTCAGACCGAACGCATCACGACTCTTTTATACGATGATCCGATACGGCAAAGCGATGTAAGCGATCATAATGAAGTCCCACAATTCAAATTAGCAACGCAACAAAACAGCGTATAACACGATCCGAAGCATCTGAGGCCCATGCCCATCCCCAGACCGGGTCTCTTGGACCAAGAGACCAAGACCCAAACCCAAACAAAGGCATTTCATTAACATTTCCAACAGTTCATCATCATCACAATTGGAATCAAATCATCATCATCATAATCATGCTGAGATGATGCAAAACTCGGATGTTACGCTGGAGAAAGAAGTCATCGATGGATGGCTTTCATTTTCACTAGACACCGCACCCAGTTTCTGGCCTCGGGTTCTTCGGCTTCTTCATAATACTCTTAATTTCCATTTCCCATTTCGATTTCAGTTTTGTTGGATTCCGATTCCAATTTCTTTCCAGTTTCCAGCCTCGAATTTCGTAAAGCCTTACGTTACGTTAGGCGAATATGCATTTCCGAAATTCCGAAAGCGGCGGCTCCCACAATTAGCATGAAAATGGACCGAACCGAACCGAGCCGAGCCGAGCCGAACTGAACGAAGCCGGGCTCACTGAACTGATGGTGATAAGGCATTGCCTTAAGACAAGACAGGCGGCATCGACAGCATGTGGCTTTCATATTTCGTTTTGTCATTTGCATAGCTATAGCCACAGCCACAGCACAGCGCTTGCCTCATACGGCGGCTCGATGTCTGTTCGTTTTTGAGCCATTAACTGAACCGAAACCCAACCCAACCTAACCTAACCCAATGGGCCACAGCCACAGCCCAAACCCAAAACCAATCCGACCCCATCCACAAATTGGCTATTTCAAGGTGAATTCGAATCTGATTTTGTTCCGAAATCCGTTGTCAACTAGCCAGCCAGCCAGCCAACGGCGGCCCTTTATTGTGATTATGCAACTCGCTGCTTATCAGGCGTGTAAAACGCATCATTGTCTATTCAATGATGATAAAGCGACAGCGACAACCATAACAACAAAACAAAAAACCAACAAGATCATCGAATATCAGCCTCTAATTGCCGAATGGACCACTCGAGGGCCTCCCAGACACATACATAGTACTGCTTCAGTCTGGACTTGGTCTGGACTACGTCTGTAGAGCCACATTCCACACCCAATGCAGCCCACCGACAAACTGCAAAATTCCCAGTGTCTCCAGAGATTAGACTGCCCCATAAATGAATAATAAATTCATTAACCAAAGTCTGGAATGAATGGAGATAGAATAAAGATAAAAACAGACTCGATTATATAATGATGAAATGGATAAATGTTAGGTGTGTTTTTATGGACTATTTTTAGCTAATGTCTGGATATACATACATATGTATGTACATAAGACGGATGGAGTTTGAATGAAAGTTCGTTTCACCATTTAAATTATGAATTATGTGATTAGACTGTATATGTTGGCAATCTATCAATCATTGCTTCAAGATGGTGATCCCCACAAAGAGAAGATCTACAAGCGGAACGGCGAGTGGAACAGGAGCAGGAGCAGAGCTTTGCCATGGTTAAGCCATTCCACAGAATCAATCTTTCGCCTAGAGCTACATATGTAGCTGAATATTGTCTGAACTCGTACTATCTAAATATTTTATGATCTATGACCGCTCCTATTTGGTTGATATCATATTATATAATGTTTCGATGTTTTATAATTTATTAATAGACAAAAAAAGACAAGTCAGATAAGTAGTCGAGTAGAAGATGGCGGCACTGCACTTATTTCTGCTTCAGCCAGCCACCGTAGGCCAGGGGCGCATCGTAGACAGCGGCGGCATGTCCGACACGGACCACAGAAGGAACCACAGCCACGTTCTCGTAGACGGGCACATGACGGACAACGGGCACTGTACGGACCACTGGGACCTGACGGACGATCGGTACGGTGCGCACCACTGGGACGGTGCGAACCAGTGGCACGGTAGCCACTGGACCGTAGGCAGCTCCATGGATGACACTGCTCTGGGCCAGGGCCAGGCAGGCGGCGAACAGGAGGCAAGCAATGAAGAACTGAAAAGGAGAAAAGGAAGGGTTATTATCCGGTTTCGTGTCGGTGGGGACCAATATCCTGTGGCGATGAAGATGCACTCACCTTCATGTTAAGTTGTTTGGTTGATTGGTCGGTTGGTGGATGACTTGTGTTGATTTGTTTGGCAGAGACCGAGATCTTATATAGCAGACAGAACCAGACAGAACCCTGTCGCATCGCTCGAAAGTAGAGCAATAAAACTGGCATAGAATATAACCAGAGAGAACTACGACAATACAACAATATGTCTTCGTAAGGCGATATGCAAATTTGAAATCGTATAAAGTAAGATACTTGAGAGGTGTTTGCCATTATTAGTGGATGCGATACTACCCCGCATTGATCATTGGTGACTTGCTTTGACGAACAATGCGAGACATCATAACTTATTTACAAATGAAATAAAACGCCTTTCAAAATGTTAGAACAATGAGAACTTGTTCCTGTCGCGATTCGATGGCATTCGGCTCAACAGGTGCTCAACGTGACGCGGGAGCAGAGACACCTATGTATGGCGGGGTTTCCGTAGTGCTTCCACGCTTAGCCCATTGCTTTGCCGATTTTTGGCCATTCCATTCCATTGATGAATTCTTTTCACACAACAGAACAGAGGAGGCAAAGGCGGAGGTGCCTTCAGTTCGGTGTGCAAATTGATTGTCTTGTCTGTTTCCAAATTGTTTTGGGAGTTTGTCTTGAATTTTTTTTGGCTATATTTTATTTATAAACCTTTGTTCACGCCCTATTATGCTTATTATGGTTCAGCCAGCAGATCCGCCAAAACGCATGCAAATTTATGCAAATTAAAACGATGCTTCCTCAATTCATTTGCTTTTGGCTTTGGCTTTGGCTTTTCCAAAAGCCCAACTCAATATTTGTGCATTTTTATATTATTATAGCTAAAACATGTTTGTAAATAGTCTTCGTTTGTTTTCTTTTTATTATTTTATTTATTCTTCGTTATTTTTAAACGATTTTTCTCCTACGCGCCATGCTGACACCTTGCAGCACTGAGGACAAGCACGTGTCGCCGTTTCACAGCACTGAAACCAAGCCCACACAGCTGTTCGTCTCTGCTCTCTTTTTCACGGTATAAAATTTTGTTAGGCCCTCCGAGGGGGAATGGAATTGCAAAATTAATGCCAAATGTCGTACTAAAAGGCAGCCACAAGTGAATAAGTCATCAATAATAATAATCATAACAATTAGGCTGCTTTGGGACACACCATGTCTGGGCACAGCAGCAGCAGAAGGAACAGGCACAGAAACATTTGTAACACCGCCGCCAACATGGCGCACCTGCTCCAATGCTCTTGATGTTGACGTCAACAAAGTGAAATTCGATTGCGCGAAAAAAGCCAAAGACACAAAAAAAAGAACAGCCAGAAGACCGTCAAAAGAAAATCGCTAATTGGAGCCGAGCTCCGAAATAACGCTACTGGAGCATACGCAGAAGGGTACGGTACTTTGAAATGTACTCCGAATGGGCTTCCCTGTCGGCACAGATCACGGCCAACAGCTGCGGGGCGCAATGCTTCAGCGTGCTGAACAAGTTTCCAGCTTCAGCTGGACGGGAAGTGGTTGTGTCGGTGGTCAAGCAGCTGGGCACCAATCTGGGCATTACTCAGAATGCTGAGCCCAGTCATCTGGTCAAAGATGAGGAGGTGAGTAACAGTTGGCCACTTGCATCTGGCAGTGAATCTCACACTCTACCCCGTACTACAGGTGAAATGGTGCATGGATGTGATCTGCTTTGGTTTGTCGCTGCCCCTGCAGGAGCACGAGACCATCAAGGACTGCGTGAATGTATACTGCGAGTGGCTCACTGCGTTGCATCCACAACCGCGCATCAGTGTACCGAAGCCCATATGCGAGGATGCCAATTTGTATGCCCGCCAGATAATCAACCACTTCCACAACCTCTTTGTTCCGCGCCAGGGCGAAAGTAAGTACATCGTTGCCGTGATCAGGCGATCAGGCCAACCGATCTGCTGTCTATTGCCGTCCATAAAATGCCCATTAAATGCCCACTCCACTGTCTTATGTATTAATCCCCATCTAAATTTCAAGTCTTGCCATTTCTATACCAAACCACGCTTGGTAGGTTGCTCTTTTACGTACACTGCATACGATGCCGCCTTAAAGGATACCTGGATACTGACGGGACTAATGCGTTCCTTTTGCTGCCCATTCCAGGTGCCGACACCATCAAGCGGCAGGCGGTGCTCTGTCATCGTGTACTGCGTACTCTGCAGCAGACTGCGCAGATTTCGCAGCAAATGGATCGTCAGACTTGGGACACATTGCTGCTCTTCCTTCTGGCCATTAACGAGATTCTACTGGCGCCGCCCACCGTAAAGGACGATGTTGGTGATCAGCTGTGCGAGCGGGTGCTCTCCGTTCTCTTCGAAGTGTGGCTGCTCGCCTGCGTGCGCAGTTTCCCCTCGCCTTCGATGTGGAAGACACTGCAGGAGTCGTGCTCCATGTGGCGGCATCGCGTCGCTCTTGTCGATCAGTGGAATCGTGTCAACTTGGCCCTAACCTCCCGACTTCTCGAGTTCAGCTATGGACCAGCGTTTCCCCAGCTCAAAAATGGTTTGTGGCGCTCCCTCGTCTTCTCTGGCAATGTACTTATGTAGCTCTCTGCAATACACAGCCGACGAGGATGGCCAGCTGATACCCGTTGGCATGTCGAACGATTGTGTGGCCCAGACATGGTATCGGTTTTTGCGTATGATCGGTAATCCCACGGCGCTCTGCTCACCGCACGTCATCAGCAAATCGTCGCATTTCGTGCAGTGGGCCCTAACCCACGAGAAGGGGGCCGAGACGCACCAGCATCCGTGTCTGCAGATGCTGCCGCAGATCTTTCTCAATGCGATGAAGGGCATCTCCAGCCAGGTGGATGCGTTTCTGGGTAAGATCCGAACAGAACTTCACCGACAACAGCGATAGGCTTCACGGCAGTAGCAAATAGTTTTGCGGTAGGCTAGCAGCCCAGTATTTCTCTATCTATCTTTCTCTCTCTCTCTCTTTCTTGTTCGTTTGTTCATCTCTTGCTTATCTAACCCAAAAACTTGTATCTAAAACGAAAATCGAAAATCGCTGTTTGAGTAGGCGTTTATCAGCCGCCGCCACAGCAAACGGATAATGTCGTGACGAATCTAATGGAAATACGGCACTCGCTGAACGAGGCCACCTCCTCGACGCTACAGCAGTTTATCCACTCGAGCAGCGCATCGAATATATCGACGAATAGCCAGCAGCTGGGCTCTGTCGCGCAACAACTGCAGCTCCAGCATCAGCAGCAGCATATGCATCACCATCATCATCTTCACTATCCGCATTTGCATTTACATGGCGCTGGCAGCTTCCTGCGCGACAATTTCATGAGCAACTCGGCCAGCTCTGCTCTGAATGCCATCATGGGTCATCATGGTCATTATCAGCACCAGCAGCAACAGTTATCACTCTCCCAGAGTGGAGCCTCGCCTACGTCAACCGCTGGCGCAGTTGCCAGTAATTTGGGACACTCGACGGGGGCCTCTGCCGTTGGAAGCACCAGCGCCGGTGGCAGCCATTCGGCCGGAGTCGTTGGCAGCATATCCTTTAGCACGGCGGAGGCCAGCCTGCCATCGACGGGTGTCTCGAGCACGCCCACACCTCCCCTACAGCGACGATTGGCCAAGAGTTTTAGCGTGGCGCCTACCATAACGCAGCAGAAGGGTGCGAACTCGTCCTTAGATCCCGTAGAATTTTGTACTCAATGTTGTTATTGCTGTAGCTCTGGCAGAAAGTATTACACCGTCTATGGATTTAATATTGATATGTCCGACATTCATGTATTATCCCCACAATCCATGGGGGCATGTCTTTAAAATGTCGCATAAAAAAGAACGCACTATATTAATTAATACTTGCCTATGGCAAAGGACTTTATGCATATGAAATCTAATATTTTTTTGCCTGTCCAAATCGCTAAGGGATTCACATGGAAATGTGATGTATCCAGCATTCGTTCAGATTTGTGGGCTTAAAAGGAAAGATAACGATCGAAATTATAACGATACTTGAAACACATTGTATTGAGGATTAAATATAATTGTTTATTTGAGAATCTTTTGTGCAACCGACTTTTCGGCATTCCATAATATTCAGGGTTTTATATCTTCATAGGATGGTCAATCGTTTAATTGATTCCCCTCAAAATCTATATCAAGAATTATTGATCAATATATAATATGTAATACTGCTCTGCCAGGGTATTTGGGGCTTCGGATTACCGAAGAAATTTTCATTTGTCGTGCTTTTGATTTGCTTTGCATTGTTGTGATATGTGTGTGTTTGCTTGCCTAGATTGCTGACTTAATCCTCCATTAATGTATTCGCCATTAGCTCCCAGATCAGTTCATGTTACAGCTCCTGCTTGGCCCGGCTCGACGATGACACGAGAGCACCTATGCCTTGGGACACACCACACCGACCACCGAGCACCGCGCACCGCATGCACGTTTTGCATTTAAGTTTTTGTATAATTTGTTCCGTAGCATGAGTGGAATAATCTGTGTGTAATTGCTCGAAGCGCGAGTGGTTGTGGAGTGGATGGGATGTGTTTGGGAATGGCTGTGTGGAAGAGTAACTGTTACCGCTTTCCAACAGCCATTGAGTACACTGCCATCACATCACATCGCATCAGATTCACAGGCCAGGCCAGGCATATTATGCATTGTTATTTATCTAATTGTACGCCCACAATTCATGCCAACCACGTTGCATGTGTGCCAGTGGCATCGAGCAGTCTATCTCCTATGACTCCTCCTATGATTTCATGACTCTGCCTCGCTACTAATTTCTCACACTTGCTCTGCTCTACTCTACTCCACCGCTCTCTACCCAACACGCACATTCCAACCAACCAACCAACACACATGAACGCTTTGTGCAGGCTTGAGCAAAACCTCGCTTATCGGCCTCACGGGGGGCGGTGCACGCAATGCGATCGGCAACAGCAGCAGCAGCAGCTACAGCTACATCCACAGCGGCGGCTCGACGAGCGCTGGCCCCGTCCAAGGCACTGGTGGTGCTGCCGCTGCCCCTGGCAGTGGCATTGCCACTGGCACTGGCTCCGGTTCTGGCTCTAGTGGCCAAGCACCGGCTCCGGCTGCGGCTGCGGCACCCACAACGCCAACATCGACATCGGGTCCGCCCTCGGCGAGCAGCAGCATCAACTGTAAGTGTTGTGCGAAACATTTGTCGCTTCCGAAACAATCTAACACAGATGTTTTTTCCTTTCCCCATTCGCCCCCCTCTCTCTCTCTCTCTCTTTCTCTTTCAATGTGTCCCTTTCTTTCTCTATCGCCCTCTGCACTGCTGCCTCTGTTGCTCTGTTTTGCGTTGTAGCTCTGCCGCTGACATCGATGGGAGCTGGCGTTGAGCTGGCGGTGGCGCGGCCCAAGTGTAACAGCATTCTCCACGTATTCCACGAGTGGCTGTTCGAGGCAGCGCACATTGGTGGCGATACCTGGCGCCAGAACCGCAAGAGTAAGTGGACCGACCCAGTGGTAGTTGTTCGAGTGCAACCATAGACATATATTTAACACAGAACAGGCATGCGAGGCCAGTAAGCGGCCATCGTCGATGATAATGGAGCACCGAAAGGGATCAATATCGCTATCGCAGCCCAACTCCCTGAACGATCCGGCCTCGCTGCCACCCACGCTGACCATCGACAAGTACGAGTCGGGCAGGGCCGAGGCCATTGGAACCCTGTGCAAGATATTCTGTGCGAAGAAAACTGGCGAAGAGATACTGCCAGTGTATTTGGCCCGCTTCTATATGGCCCTCCAGCAGTGCCTAAAGATCACCGAGTCGAAGGAGTGCGACGAGACGCTGGCCAGCATTCTGCTGCATTCGGGTGATCTCTTTCGCCTGGACCTGGATGGGATCAATGTTCTGCTGCCGGGCTTTATAGCCGCCCTAGAGATTGTGCTGCCCGACAAGGATCTGAAGCTGAAAACGCAGTCAATGGCATTCAATCGTACGGAGCTGCGGCGCTCGGCGATCAACATACTGCTCTCTATAATGGTGCTGCCCTTCACTACCAGTCACTGCCCATTCGAGATCTGTCCAGTGAGACTAGCGAAAAGTAAGTGAAATGCCAAAAAAAAGGGAATTCCGCTTATCGTTTTCTTCTTTTTTTCTCTTTCAGAATGTTCACGTTCATCCAGCTCAAGTCGCGACTTATGAACATTCTGATGAACGCTCTGCAGGTGGAGACAGATGCCCAGAACACACACATGCTGCTGGGCGGCCTGCTGTTGTGCGTCCAGGATGCCGTCACCTTCGAGGAGACCGATCTGGGCGGCGGAGGCCCTGGCTCTGGCACCACTCATCTGCACAACTCCGGCGGTGCCCAGCACCATGAGGCGAATCTCCTCAGCTCGGGTAAGGTTGCGGATTGACAGTGATCTAGATTTCTATCTCGATCTGCATCTAGATCAGCAATTAACTCTTAATTTGATTTTTCGATTTTGTTTATTTAATTGCCAATTTGTTGGTTTTTTTTTTGTTTTTTGCGCATTTTGTGTGATCTTTTTGTGTTGATTTTGTGCTGACGAACACAACGAACAGGTTGCTCGGAGCGTTCCGCTTCGCTGGTCAGCACCGGCACGGCCAGCTTGGGTGCCCAAACGACGGCCACCATGGGAGCTGGTTCGGGCTCCATACGCGACACGGCCTCAGGTCACGATTATCCAAGTTTGACCATCTCCGATGACATGTCATTTGAGTTTGGCCAAGAGCTGGAGGGCGTGACCACATATGGTAAAGAGATTTCTATTGTTTTTGTGTGTTCTTTCTGTGCTCGTTCTAATCTGATGTTAGTCCCTCGGATTATACTCGGGTTTTTTCCCTACAATTTTCGTAGTTTTTTGTTTTATCGATCATCACTTGATCATACTATATATTCTGATGTTCCTGCCACATTTTGCTACAGACATTTAACCGAATCTTTCAGATAATGCCCATGCCTTATTTGTGCGTGCCACGTATTTGGTGTGCCATCGGCTCATCTCGTCGTGGAAAACGGACTTAAATGTCTCGTTGGCCGCCCTTGAGCTGTTGTCCGGCTTGGCCAGGCTCCATATACGGGAAACAGGTAGTGTCCCCCTCCTCTTTAATTAAGTGTGCATGATGGTTTTGGGCGTAATCATTCCTTTGCAAAGGCATCATGTTAAGCCTAAAACTCTGTCTGCTAAAAACTACATACATACATACATATCCGTTTGTCCGTCCACCAACTATTCTCTCGGTTTCTAAGCCTAAGCGTATCCATTCGAGATCACTCGGCAAACTGTAAGGATCCTATGATACACACAATTGTATGATTTTAAGAAACTATATAGACTAAATCAGTGTTCGGCAGGAAAACACTCAAGTTGTTCTGCAGAGCGATGGTGTGTGTAGCAAAAGTCCGAACATGCCTGCAGGTGAAATCGGTTTATTGGTTTACACTGGAAAAAGTGAGAGCAAGAGCCGAAGTCGCATTGCCGAAGCCACACGAAGGCTTGCTGCTTTTCCATACTGTCCGTGAGCGGCAGCGCAGAAGCATAGACTTTTGCAAAGGGATTCAAAGTCGCGGCTAGCCGTGGCTACTCTTCCTTTTCTGGTGTTAATGTCGTTGTTTTCTGTCGTCTTTTATTTGTTGTTCCTTTATTTTCGGAATATATCGTATGTGCGTACTCTTCCACCTTGTCTATCTTCTATCTTAACCGTAAAACTCACGCTTGCTACTGCTACCCGCTATAAAAACCACCACCCCTAACCCCCCCATTCCCTGAACCTTGACTGTCTGTGCTTTTGTGATTTCTATGCGGCAGCCAGGAAGTTTACAAATGGTAATTGATTAAAAAGCTAACAAACCTAACTAACTCCACTTTTTCTGTCTTTCTTTCTTTCTTTCATTTGTTTTTTTTTGACGCGTTTCTTTTCTAAATGCCATCTAACCCTACCTAACCAATACCAAATACCCAATGTACCCAATTCCACCCCACAACAAACCCTAACCTGCTCCACAACAACGCCAATCGAAACACTCATCAACAATTGATAATCGCAATTCGTTTTTTTCTATATATTTCGTTTGTATTTCCTGCGGGACACCCAAACACCACAAACCACACCACAAATACCAATGTAAATAACCTCAAAAAATAAAAATAAAAACCACACCTGAACCACAATACACCACATCACCCACACCCACACCTTAGACACATTAGTGAAAATATACGAAGCTAGTCAGAATCTAACGATAATCTCCTCAGACGCTCTAGAGTGCAAGCGGGCCGTCAAGTGGATCTGCGACTACATATGTTATCAGTGCTCGAGGCCACCGCCGGCCCACAGCAAGGATCTGCACAGCACGATTGTGGCTGCCTTCCAGTGCACAGCCGCGTGGCTGATGCAGCATCCGTATCTGCTGCAGGATAAGGACTGCCTGCAGACAGTTCTGGAGGTGGTTGAACTGGGAATATCTGGCACAAAGAGCCAGAGCAAAAGCGGCGATATACCCAAGTTCAAGGATGAAAAGGAGTTGAAACCGGCCTCCATGAGGGTGCGAGACGCCGCCGAGAATCTGCTCACAATCATTCTCGAACAGGTCGGCTATTTCCCCAGCGAGTGCGGCCCTGAGTCCATTTCCTCTCTGCTCGATGAGCTGGCCCTGATGAAGCACTGCAACTCGATGGTGCCGGCGGCGGCGGCCAGCACCGAGCAGGCCATTGCCAAGTTCAAGTATTTTGTGACGGAGAACTCAACGATATTGGCCCTGCTCGAGGAGCCGCTGGGCAATGATCAGGACCCGCAGCCAACAGTGACACGTAAGTACTTCATCTTCAAGTCAAATCGGCACTGTTGCTACTGTTTGCTTGAAGTCTTTACATATTTATGTCCGTTTTGGCAGTGCTGATACGTGGACCATTTGGACGACATGCCTGGACCATGCAGCTGCGACATCTTCCACGTAGTAAGTCGGGCATCAAGTACCACGCCGTCAATCCTGGCCGGCCCATTCCTATGAACGATATTAGCCAGAGACCCGAGTGCGAGCAGAAACACTTCCCCGACGGCGTTGACAAGGTTCAGCCCTGCGTCGCCGACTATTCCATACCCACTATCGACCAGATTCGCGAGCAGTATGGATCCGCTAGCATCCGGGAGCTAGAAACGATCCTCGAGAACCAGAGCATTCACGAAAAGCTGGCCTGGGCGGAGGCGGACAACAGTGTGGACAGTCTGTCGCATTCGCAGGAGTGCGTGCCGCCGTTGGTGTGCCAAGAGTTCCATGCCGCACGACTTTTCCTTTCTCATTTTGGCTTCCTCACGTTCGAGACACGCAATCCGCACAATCCAGCGGAATCGCTGGGAACACCGCCCCAGCGGCCCCTCATTGTGCTAGACACCAAGTCAACGGCTTTTGCCGCCGATCTGGACAGGCTGGATAAACTCAGTGCTCGCACCCATGATACCGTCTATGTGTTCTATGTAAAGGTGGGTGTAAAGCAATCCAAATTTCCATCGATTATTGCCCATTTAAACGATTTATTTACCTTTCATTCGTGACATTTAGACGGGTCAGACCAGTGCCCAGCAAATAATTGGCAATATGGTCGAGGAGCCTCCAGTCACCTACGATCCGCACTTTGCCGGTATGCTGCAAACCCTTGGCTGGCCGGTGCTGGTGGCCGATCACTCTGGCTGGACGGGGTTTGCCCACAACTCCTGGTCGCTGAAGGGAACGCCAGAGGAGCAGCATCAGCAGCAACAGCAGCAGCTACAGCTTAAATCCAATGTACCCAGCGAACTCAATTATAATGGATCGCAGCGTGTTCTCTACTGGGCGGATGTCTCGTCGGAGATTGCTTTTGTGGTGCCGACTACTTGGAATCTGCGCTACAACAGCGACATCAGTGATGGCGGCAGCATAGCCAATAGCGATCAGATCGGATCAAGCAATGTGTGGGCACGTTGCGAGTCGGATGCGGGAACTGGTCCAACCAAGTCCAAGCCACGCAATCTCAGCTTAGAATTGGATACGGGCACCGGTACCGGTCGCACACAAAAGGAGCCTGTACCGCCAACGCGGCGCAAAGGGAACGTAACCAAGCCGACACTGCTAGCTCAGGCGCCTGCCAAAATCTTCCTGGTGTGGCTGGAGAGCTACGAGGATTACCTGAACTTCCCGCTCGAGGATCTTCTCGCCTACACCCGCACCGGAGAGGAGCTGCACTCGCTCCAGCAGCCCAGGGCCGTCGACTGTCATGTAATCTTCGTGCACGCGCTTCTGTCGGGACTATTAAGGGTCAAACTGCAGGGGCCACCCGGTCGCATGAGCTTTGCCACGCCCCTAGTCGATGGCATGGTGCTGAGTCGGCGCGTCGTTGGCAATCTGGTGCGTCAGACGGCCCTAAACATATCCCGACGACGGCGACTGGACAACGATAAGTAAGATTGAGTGAGAGAATACCCTGAAATGCCTTGCAATTATTCGAATTTTTCGTGTCTTTTGCAGCTATCAACCGCCGCATGTGCGACGACGCTTGAAGGTGCAGGACATTGTCCAGAAGTACAAAATGGATTTGAGCGAGGCCGAGCTGCTGGCGCATCTGTTCCAGCGTGCAATTTAGCCGGCACTAACATCACAAGTATTTACTAACCTAGGATTAACAACACCACCAAAATGGCTTGTCCATGCCTGTATTATCGTGTGCTTAACTAAAACCTACCACCCGACTAAGGGCATCGGGTATGGGATTCACTGCAAAAGTCCGAGTATTGTTGGATGGACATGGAATCTTGCAGATATTCTAATTTTTATTAATATTTTTTTTTACTAATAAATCGAATTATTGTACTTTTTAAAAGTATAACTATCTGTACTGAAACGATCAACAGATCATAATCATTCATGCAACCATTCATGTCTTGGGCAATCTTCTTTCATCTGTGGAGAGGAAACAAATTAAGTGGGTCAAACATCCGAAATCAATTTGCCCACGGCGATGTGACACACAGCTCAGACGAGAAGATCGGATCGTGAGGAAGTGAAAGTAAAACAAAACGAGCAAGGGGGAACGTTGGGAGCCGCGGCAAAGGCCGCGGCTCTACCTTATACCCGGTACTCAGTCAGTATATACACATATGTACATACATATATGTTTATGATTTATGAATTTCTTATATGTTCGCAAAAGAGACAAATTAAAAAAATGGGCCAAAAATAATATTTCAAAAAATGAAGTACATTTTTGGAATCTTATACATGTTTCCGATTTTGTTTGCATATGATTTTTACATCTGCTTCTAATTTTCTACATGACATGTATAACTACATATTTGAGACGTACAAGTGTTTAGGACAGAGAGAGAGAGGAGGGGCATGAGTCAGCGCTTGGCAGGCGTTGCGTAGCCACTGAAATTTAATTTGTTTCTTCTGGCCATAATATTGATCCATATTCGGCAATCTGGTATATATGGTAATTTTCCATGATTCTGCGTTTTTGATTTTCATTTATCTTAAAAATTGTGGATATCACAGATTTTCGTCTTTTGTGAGGGCGGAAGGGGGCGTGGCAAAATTTTGAAATACACTTGTGCTGAATTGATATCACAGAAGTTTGGATAGAAAGTTTGGTTGCTCTAGCTCTTATAGTCTCTGAGATCTAGGCGCTCATTTAAACGAATAAGCAAAGCAAACAGGGTCGCGTGTGAGAGAGAGCGAGAGGGAATGATGACTTTCGAAATGGTTTTCTTCATTGTAGCTATAATAATGATCCGATCTGATCCAGATTCAACACACTGATAGAAATGGTCTTTCTTCTATGATTCTGCGTATTTAGTTTTCTTGTATCTTCAAAATTGTGTGTGCCACAGACTTTCGTCCTTTGTGGGGGCGGAAGGGGTGGGGCGAAATTTGGAAATACACTTTGAGTGGTGTGATAACACAGGAGACTGGATACAAAACTTGGTTGCTCTAGCTTTAATAGTCTACTGAGATATAGGCGCAAATGAAGACGGACCGGACAGACGGACGGACGGACAGACAGACATGGCTATATCGACTCGGCTATTGATGCTGATCAGAATATATAACTTTATCTGGAAAGTTCCTCTGTGTTACACACAACCGTTATCCCCTACAAATCGAATATACCCCTTACTCTTCGAGTACCGGGTATAAAAATTTGGATGTGAATGGTGTAGGCACATGCGTTTGAAGATGTAGCATGTGAATCGTATCATCAATAGAATCTTTGTACTTACTTCAACTGCACTGCATACTAAAAGGAAAAATAATCGTTTCAATTAAAGTGGCTGTGTTACATCCACCTGAGTGTTGTCTGAGATCAATAACCGAGATGTCCACAAACATGTGTAGATTTCTGGGTGATGGATCAAATCGATGTCGATTAGTAGTGCTTCTTGCATTAATAAATAAATACTTCAAGCCGAAACTACACGTGTCTGTTTGGAAGGTCGTGAGGTATCTCTCTCATTGCACAGCCAAAGACCTGCGTGGAAGTCCCCTCTCTGACTTGGTTAATTTTCTTAGCTTTGGAATTGTGTTTGGTATTGGACACACAGTTACACAGATGGCCCAACAGTTCGCAACGCCTTCGACGGTTAATCAATTCAAACTGTTGCTGAGGCTGGGGCTGAAGCTGGGACTGAGGGTCATCATCGACCAATGAAAGTCGTGATGATGTAATGATATAAGAAACTACATATTTGAATTGGGGGCCCCCACAACAAGTTACAGATCTCGGTTTTGTTTTGAATTTCGTTGATTTTTCGTATTTAATTATTAACAAATAATTTAAGTTAACAATGAAGAGGCGGTCCATCGGCCCATGGAAGTTTTCCTTTTATGATTTTTTTGTTTTTGTACTTTGGTCACAAAGCAATGACTGTGAAGGACTAGCCTATGAAAAAAAATATAATAGATAGATAGTTGATAGAAAAAAATAACTAATTTGGTCTAGCTAACAAAGCCGGTAGATAGAGGCAACTACCAGGCAGAGGAGGGGGGACCACCGTTGCTCCAGCCACCGCTGGGAGCGGAGCCACCGTTGCTCCAGCCACCGCTGGGAGCGGAACCACCGTTGCTCCAACCGCTGCTGGGAGCAGAGCCACCGCTGCTCCAGCCACCGCCATGGGAGGAACCACCATTGCTCCAGCCACTAGCAGCACCAGACTGAACCTGTTGCTGCTGATTTTCCTGGACACGCATCACCTTCAGAGTTCCGCGCTGGACAACGTGACCGCTCTTGAAGAAGGCGCCCTGGGCCTGATCGGCCTTCATGATGATGGCGTTGCCCTTCCTGCCGTAAGCATTAATCAGCTGGCCGTTGATAGCACCCACATCAGCTGATCCGCCACCGCCGCCGCCACCGAATGCGTCCTCTTGCAGCACCAGCTGGAGAATCTGTGGCAGAATGGCATTAAACTGCTGCACATCGTAGGAGGAGGAGCCGCCATAGCCATGGCCAGAAGCGTAGGACTGGCCATAAGAGTGGGCCGAGTGACCCTGGCCATAGGAGTAGCCACTGCCGCCGCCGCTCACTGCATGGTAGGCAACTGGAGATGAGACTGGGATCGGTGCAGGAGCCGGGGCTTGCTCAATGACTTTAAAGATCTGCTCCTGCTGACCTCCATAGGTGCCGTGGTTGTGTCCGTGATCATGGCCGCTGGCATATCCATGTCCATAGCTGTGTCCACTCGCCTCGATGCCGCCGGCTGATCCACCAGCATTGCTGTAGCCCTGACCCTCTTGTAGAATGACCTTGATTATCTGTGATGAGCCTCCTCCACCACCGCTGCCGCCTCCATGGGAATAGCCATGACCATGGGCATATCCATGTCCACCGCCGCCCCCGCCGCCATGACCTCCTCCTGAACTAGGCGTGGCAATGACATTGTATGTGGTCTTACTTCCGCCACCGCCGCCGCCGCCGCCACCACCACCACCGCCTAGTAACGACAGGAAGGTGGCATTGCAGGCACAGACTGTGGCCAAGAGACAGATGAAGACCTAACCGTCAGATAGAGCAACCGTTCCATTTAGTATATATCCGTTAAGTTCGTTATCCAAATTCCGGGTCGTGATCCACTCACCTTCATGTTAGCTGAACCGTTGACTCTCTCCGATATTCTCTATGTGTGTGTGTGGGGTGTTAAAGGAACACCTGTGCGCGTCGGGCTGTTCCCGGGAAGTGAATGATGCCAGCTTCGAGCTTCCCGTAGCTTTTATACATAGATTGGATATGGGTTTTCCATTGCCCACTCCCGTTAGAGGCGACGCAACCCGCGAGAGATGGAGATGGCGATGGAGAGATGTGTGACGTCAGCTGCCGATATGGACTCATCGTTGTAGGCCACTGCGAGTACCTCTACTGCCCTACCAACTCGCATAAGCCCTCTTCCAAACATACTGGGTGTTGTGTCTTACCCAATGTTCGCTTCTCGATCCCGAGCAAAGAGAGTTTAATATGGCTGGCCGATAAGACACCCTTTACCAGTGCCGTCTTCTTCATCTATTTCTTCAATGGCCAAATAATATGCAACACTAACAACGCCGTCGGACATGCAAACAAAATACAAAAACTACAAGATAACACAAGCCTAGGGAGACCGTTCGGGGGCTGGTTTCGTGGGTCACGCAGGGCAGAGGCGGCCCCCATAGCATATCCCAATTTCAAGCCGACGCGACGTCGACGGTGACGATGGCGGAGACCGCAACCGCAACTGACCGGCTCTTTGCATACGATTATCGATTTGGGCGCTTCGTTGGCTCTGGTCGGCTAACGGCCATCGAGTCAGATCGGATCGTATCGGATCTTCATCTGCCTCTTGGGTCGCTCGGATTGCAACAGCTCTTCGTTCGCTCAGTCATACATATGTATGGATGTATGCGTGTATGTAAATACATATGCACATGTGTCGATTGGCCCAATCTCTTGCGCTCTCTGGGAAAGAAACGGATTGGCACCGGACCGAAGTCGAGTCGACAGCCGGATTATTATATCATGCAACATAATTTGAAATTTGTTAATTTTGTGTGCATTTTTGTATAAAATATTTAATGCGCGTGGTTGCGCATGTTGCCCCGACCCCAGACCAGACCAGACCTTGTAGTCGGACCTCAGACCCAGTAGTCTCTTTTGCTCTTCTCTTCAATTTGCTGATGACCCGTTACCTGGTCGTTTTTCATGGCGGGTTCGGTTTCAGCTTCATCTGAAGAGCATCAAAAGCAGCAACAACGGCACATAACTTTTAAAGCGATCGGCATTTTAGCACCTTGTTGTTTCTGTATTCTGTGTTTCGAATGCCGGTTACAAAGCAGATAGGGTAGTGTTGGGGCAGGCCGGCCAGTCCCAGCCAGGTCTCTGAATGGAAATCGGAGTGATTATAATGAGGATGATTTGACGTGGTGTGTGCAAATACTTTGGCTGATCAATGGCCCATGGGCCGGTCAGCGCAGGCGCTTGACTCACCTTATGCAACGGCGTTTTGTTTACGATATGTCATATACATATATTTAAATGTGTCTATTTAAATTTTTTTTGACCAAAATTCCTGACGCGATAACATTTTGAATACCTCTGGTATGATGAAGCTGGTATTTGTATCATATAAATGCCGCAAAGTCGAATTACAAGCCAAATATGAATTAGTTTTCGTTCTTCAGTTGGTCCTCTGGTTCTTTTCCCGCAACTCTCACATGTGGCCTCTATTCAGTATTGTCCTAACGTTCTGTTAGGAAGTGCTCGAACCCACCAGATCTCCTAGAGGTAGAAGTAGAAGCAGAACTGAATCCATTGAAGCGATTTGCAAGTTGATGAGAAAACTGAAGTAAAGGAAATAAGAAAATAATCAGAAACAGAGTTAAATGAAATATAAATCGCTTGCTCTTACCGGAAATTTGTCTGACGGACGACTCCTCAATGTGTCCGGCGGTGCAAATTGCCAGTTTTATCCATGTGGTGCTTCTGGGGCCTTCTAAATCAATTTCAAAATGACCTGTTATGTAATTGAATTGCTATCGGCCACATTAGCACTTAGCTATGTGTTGAATCCGCACTGCAATTGAGACGACGGTAGATAGGTTAATACAAGCTCACAAGCTATAAATATTATAGAATAACTCGGTATGATTTAGCTTGAAGATCCCAAATCAGTGTCATGCTTCTGCTTAAATTACTTAGCGATGATCTACTCGGCTGGGGTGTGCTTGTGCTCCTGCTGCTGCTGTGCCCGCCGAAGTCATATTCCCATTTTCATCAGCTTGACGACGAAATTGAGCACTTCACAGGTTAGGTTAGGTTAGGTTATGCCGGACGGCCCTCGACGGGGCCTCTCAAAGGCCAAAAAGGCCCTTAGTTATCCGGATCTTTGTATGGACCTTACGAGGGTGTTTCTGAGGTTCCGAAGTCCCCCAGAATCGAGGTGTTTTTAGCAAAGGCAAGCAGTTTCCCTGGCGACCTCTTGGAGGCGTCCTCCAGTGATACCAGCATCGGTGCGCCCAGGTACATTCTCCTTGCCCTTGAGAGAGCTGGACACCGGCAGATGAGATGTTCCAGGGTTTCGACAGCCCCGGGTTCATTGCATTTCCTGCAGGTGTCACTGTTAGTGATGTTCAGCCTGGTCGCATTCGACGCAGCCAGGCAGTGGCCTGTTAGTATGCCCACTAACAGTCTGCAATCTTTCCGTGGAAGATGCAGCAGATAGTGCCTGAGATTATCATTGCGTTCCTCATTTTGGCCTGCTTCTCCAGGTCGCTTTGTAGCGTCCTTAGGGAGACCGGCACGCTTTCTGTCCTCTCGTTTGCCAGCCCGATGCCTTCCTTAGCCAGAACGTCCGCCCTTCGTTTCCTTCGATGCCCTGGTGACTGGGAACCCAATAGATCTGCATTGAATTAGTCGTGCTTAGTGATTCTAGTGCCTCCCTGCTTGCCAGGACACTTCTAGAACTGACCGCGGACGACTGCAGGGATTTTATCTCTGCCTGGCTGTCAACGAATATGTTAACCGTATTGTGTGGTCGCTCTGTGAGCTGAGCGACCTCTGCTGCCTTCTTGATGGCGAAGACTTCCGCCTGGGATATGCTGCATCGGTCGGGTAGCTTGTACGACGCCCTTATTTCAGGGTTTGTACAGTATAGGCCTGCTCCTCCTCCTTCATTCATCTTGGAGACGTCGGTGTATATGTTGAGGTGTTGAGTCTGGTCCCGTCCCGCTTTCCAGTCTTCGGGTCCCATGAGGAGGTTTGTTTTTACTTCAAGGCACGTTTGGGGGATCATGTAGTCGGTTGAACTGATCATGTCCATTCCAATTGAACTATGCCCGAATCTTTGAGGAGACATGTTCCCCGACGCAATCAAGCGCTGTGCTGCCTTGCTTGCAGTCAGCCTAGCGTAGATGTCGATTCCAAGTATAGTTTCGAGTGCTTTGGTTGGCGTTGACCTCAGCGCTCCCGTTATACAGAGCAAAGCCTGCCGCTGGGTTCGTTCCATTAGCTTGTGATACGTCTTCTTTTCAGTAGCTTTCCACCACACTAGGACTCCATACAGCAGAGTTGGTCGCACTACCGAGATGTAGATCCAATGCATCAGAGCGGGCGACAGGCCCCATGTGCTACTAAGCATCTTCTTGGATGCATAAAGTGCAGTGGTGGCCTTTTTCACCCGCTCTACTACATTGGGTCTCCATGCCAGCTTGCTGTCCAGTACTGTGCCGAGGTATATGACCTGTGCTTTAGGGGTTAGCCTTGTTTGGTTGACTTTCGGGAGGACCCATGTTGGTACCTTGTATCTCTTGGTGAAGAGGATGAGGTCCGTTTTATCCGCGTTGATACTGAGTCCTACTCCATCTGCCCACTCACATATCTCCCTGAGTGTTCGTTCCATTATGGAGCTGAGAGTCGATGGACATACACCCGTGATAAGTACGCTTATGTCGGCTGCATAAGCTGTTATTTTTGGGGCTTTCCTTTCGAATCTCTTGATGAGGTTGTCGACCACCAGGTTCCACAGGAGGGGTGACAGGACTCCACCCTGGGGTGTGCCCCTGTGTGCACCTCTGACCATGGAGGCGGTGCCCCACTCTGATTGCACCTCGGTGCATCCTGGGAAGTAGGCCTCCATTAGTGCCGTAAGGGCTTCTTTGCTGACTTCCGACCACTGTCCGTAGTCTAGTTTGAGTTGACTTTGTACTGTGGGTTGCTTTGACAGCAGCTTCCTCAGCCTAGCCGTTTCAGGGTACTTTCTCAATGCTGGATCAGAAGTTTCTCCATGAGCTGCGCCGTGCCTTACGTATTTCCTTCCTGTATTCCCTTAATAGCGTCTTGTATTCCTCGTTGATGTTCTCGTCGTTCGATAGTTTAGCGAGCTTGAAGAATTCCATGAGGTTGTTTCTTTTCAGAGAGAGGTCTCGATTCCTCCAGTGTGGTTTAGTCTTTTTCCTTGTTCTACAGGGTGGGCATGCTGTGCGGTATGCCTCTAGCAGTTCCGTAGATAGGGTCTCTAGGGACTTCTCTATATCCTCCGCTGATTTCCCTGAGACCGGGCTCGTGAGTTTCGAAGTGACTGTCTTTCTAAACTTCTCCCAGTTTGTGTTCCGGGGGTTTCTATAGACTATCACTTTCGGAGTGTATTCAAATTCGCACTTGAATTGAATGTACCTGTGGTCTGAGAAGGAAGGTCTTTCAAGGACCTTCCATTCAGATATGTAGGTACTCTTTCTTGTTGCGAGAGTTAGATCTTGCACGTTTGACGAGGTGGGACCCACGTAGGTGTATTCCTCTCCCACGTTTGCTACATCTATGTTATTTGTTAATATAAAGTCTAGGAGTGACTCACCTCGGTCGTTAATGTCAGGACTTCGCCACACACTATGGTGGGCATTAGCATCCGTGCCAACGTTCAGTTGGTAGTCTTTGAAGTCGGCTTCTTCCACCAGACTCCTTAGTTCTTCTGGCGGTGCGGACCTGTCATGTGCCATGTAGCAGGAGGCTACCAGAAGGCGCTTCTCCTCACTTTCCAGACCGAGGTCCTTCTCCACTTCGCCTGCCTGCAGGGTGCCCCGGACGGAGCAAGCGACAATGCATTACCCTTGTCCGGGATCATGCAGTGCCCATTGCCCAGTCAGCACCCTCGTGGAGGGTTCAGCTAGAGGGTTTTCGCCAGCCGCACTTCACAAAGGTCGCTCTGAAAATTAGAAGACATGTGAACCCACAGTTTCGTGGGTGTTGGATGCTATATTATATATATATATATATATATTCGTGGGTGTTTCGTGGGTGTTGGATGCTATATTATATATATATATATATATATATATATATATATATATATATATATAATATAGCATCCAACACCCACGAAATATATATATATATACACGAAACTATATATATATATTTATATATATACATATGTATATACATTAATATGAATGCTCTTCCCCTCGACAAAACAAAATCAATAATTGATTGAATATAGATGTATTTCCCACACGAAATATTGAAAGATACATTTTTGAATGTAAATTGATTCTGCTGATGTCGAGTGTCAAACTCGATTTACAGATCATCATCGGGTAGTATGGCGTCCTCAATCTTACGGATCTGAGCCCAAGATTTATCAGATTCCTTGATTACTTTGGCGTTTGCCATACAGTAGGGGCACCGGCGAAAGTCCATCAGGTAAGACTCCTGCGGGCACACGAAGTGTTAGACGATAACCAACAGAAAGAAAACATAGTCAAAAGCTCACCGATGGATGCTTCTCGCATATTACGGCAACGCGTCCATAGAAGTACTGGTGGCAGCGACCACACTCGAGGGCTTTCATTGGACTCTCGCATATGCACTTCTTAATAATTTCTTTCTCCGATTGCACATCGGACGAAATATCCTGCTCCATATTCTCCCGGTTGTTGTTGGCGTCCATGTACACGCATTTCTTGTCGACCATTTTATTGTACTTTGGTACCGGCTTAAGGTATGTTACGTGGCGTGGCGACGGTCCGTTCAGATTCCCGTAGACTGAGTTCAGACGGGCGAAAATTGAATTTCGATCAGTTCCCTCTAATTCCGGAATTGTAAAAATTATTAGTCGCACTTATCACACTTCTCTTGCATGCAGATATATTTACCCATTTTGATTCTGATTTACACGATTTTGTTATGTTCAGCAATTAAAAAACGGCGACCAACTAATGATTGATGGAATGTATATATATATATATATATATATAAGTAATGTATCGACTTTTATTAGATATACATATCCGCTTACCCAAAATAAATTTGCGAGCACGAACCAAATATTACGCCTTAAATTTTTTCCTTTTCGTCAAGTAACGGTGATCACCAATGTTGTGAAGCGCATTAACATAAATGTATTACCTATCGAGTGCGGAATATCGCACTGAATAAAACGTGACTTAAATACCAATCAACTTTTTTACTAAAATCCAGATCTTTACTAATGAAATTGAACAACAATTTTTGCAAAACAGCTTGCAAAATTTAATTAAATATGATATTTATATATATAGTTTTATTTTTTTTTTCAACGATAGTACTGCATGTTTAAAATGTTTTGTGTTAATATATTTGTTTATTTTGTTGGCAAAAATCTCGAATATTATTTTTTAATTATATTTCCCAATGAATATGTATATAAATATAGAATTTCTAGATGATTCTTTTGAACGCGGAAACCTTTCGCAGCATAAAAGGTGGCCCACTCCCATAACTCCCACTTTCTTTTCAGGGCTTATTTTGCTCAGTACAACAGCAACTTCGTTCTTCTCTTTGTCATCAAACATGGCGTCAAAGCGCGCTCAGTAGTGCTGAGAATAAAATAAGAACCGAAAGAGAGGGAGTGGACTGCCACCTTATACAATTGCATCATGGGCCAACCGCATACATAAAAGCAAAAGGAACACACAAGCGAGTTCTGGACACTTCCATCACTGAATGGGTTTTTTTTGGTTTTGGCAAACCTTGAGACTATAGACATCCCTTTCACACACGCATTGTAACCAAGTCCGCAAAAGGCGTTCAGCATATATATGTATGTACATACATACATATGTAATTTTGATACTCTACAATTCACTCAAGTTCCCCATTCCTCCCTTTCCGGATGACATCATATGCTCGGAGGAGTCGTATGACAAGTGCGTTCCCAATCTCTGGGCCATCAAGTCGAAGATGTGACTGCATTTCCTTGGGGCACTGCCACCGGTCTGCCAGAGCTTCCACCATACTTCATGGCCAGCTGGCCCGACTCTACGGCTACGATCCGATGCCGGGTTTGAAAGCGAAGAGAGAACAGAAGAACCCTAGTCTTATGGACAAGGGAAAGTTGTCTTCAACGAAGCGCTGTCCGACCGAGCCGTGTGTTGGCTGGTCTCGCTGGGTTCTTCTTCGGCCACAAACTAAAAGGTCGAAGACCCTGAAGCCCTTCCTCAGGAACCAGAAGCAGCGTCTCCATCGTCAGCAGCGTGGCAAGGAGCTGCTGCTGACTGCGACGCGGGCAACCAGATATCGTAGATGTTTGAGACGTTTGTCAGCGGCATGTGGCATGGTCTGCTATTTCGTTGGGTCCATGGTCGACCACAAGCAGCTATGCAGTATGTACTTGGAAATTTCAAAGTATGGGGATGTCAGCTACTTATCCACGCCTCCAAAAACCTAATTTTTGTCTCATGCCAAGTACGCAATGACACACTCATCACAGTCCCACAGTGTAATAGAACTGCTGAGGCATGCAGCTGCCTTCAGTCTCTTCAGTCATACATTTTTTTGTTGAAAAGTTTAACATTTGATACAATTGCCAATCCCAATCCTGGTTCAGGCAATCACACTAGTAACTTGTCAGCATTTCAAGGCTTAAGAGTAGTTTCTGAATTTAGAGCTTCATTCAGCTAATTAATATCCAGGTAGTATTCCAGCCCCCGCGAAGGAAATCCTTGTCCTGAATAAAAATCAGTTATATTCTGTATTCATCTTTGGAATATTTGGAATTGGATTCGGGATTTTAGGTTGGTCGCTCCTGCGCAGAGCCCGCTGCTTTGGATGTTTCTTAGATGTGCCCGGCTCGGTCGGACAACGTCTCGTTAAAGGCTATGCTCAGAGATCATCTGAATTTGAATCTTGATAAGGGCCCTAATGATCAGCGTGTCGTCGAAGATTGTCCTGAATAGCAAAAGCAGATGGCCGTAGAAGATACCGGGCAGCTCTAATAAAGGATTCGAAATGCTTGCATGGGCGAGGATGCAAAAGACACCGATGCTCTACACCACGTTCCCTTGTCGATGAGACAGAGGTTCCTCTGTTGCCTGGAGTTCAAATCATCGTCTGGATCGTAGCCAAAGAGTCGGGCCTAATTGACCATGAAGTACGGCAGCTCCTGTCCCAGAGCGGTGGCAGCGCCTTAAAGAAGGACCTTCTGGTCCTCAGAGGAAGCTATATTCTTGCACTTTTAAAGGGAAAGTTCTATAATTAGAAAAGAAAACATATTTAAAAATGTATAAAATATGTATGTATTATTCTTTTTGTCAACTTTAATAGCGGCCGATTCATTTAGATTTATCTGCCTGTGTAGAATCAGTGGACGAACTTAAAATCAATATAGCTGTTTAACGATGCAAGTCGCAACCCTTAAGGCCTCGGCGTCATTGGCATGGAACAGCCTGGACGACTTCTCAAGGGGCCCCTGCACTGTTTGCACAAATTCATCCTGAATTTGGTCCGTCTCAGAGAAGGCGACGTTGTAGACATCCTCGTAATTGGTCGCAAAATGAACCTCCAGGCCGTCGGTTATGAATTTGGGCAAGTCCTCGAAGTCCTTCTGGTTGTCCGCGGGCAGGATAATGCAGTTGATGTTGCTGCGACGTGCCTGGAAGTGAAAATCGTATGATCAGATCGAATCCGGCTGTACAATGATTACGCATCTGCTTACAGCTATAGCCTTCTCCTTGATACCACCGACGGAAAGAATCTTTCCTGTCAGCGATATTTCCCCAGTCATGGCCACATCCTTACGCACGGACCTATTGGTGGCTAGCGAAATTAAGGCCGTGATTATGGTGACGCCAGAACTGAGTCCGTCTTTTGGTACGGCTCCATCAGGAACATGCAGGTGGATGTTTCTATAATGGACACAGATGAGAACTATAAACAATTGGCTTCTACGAAGACCCTTACTCCAGCTCTAGGTACTGATTGCCAGAGTCTCGTTTGCCCAGAAAGTCCCTCGCCACAGTGAGGGCTATTTGGGCCGACTCTTTCATTACATTTCCAACGTTTCCGGTGATATATAACATACCACCTCGGCCTTCACTGCCGGCTGCCAAGGTAGAGCTCAACCTGTTGTACATGTTCCGAATGGATGCTTCAATGTATAGCACTGAGCCGCCCATGGCTGTCCAGGCTAGGCCAATGACCACGCCCGGCGGCGTCGTCTCGTACAGGCGATCGGATATGAATCTTTGTTTGCCCAGGAATATGGGCAGGTTTTTGTCATCTACTACGAAGTTGGTGCCCTCCTTCTTGACCAAAAGGAAGGCCACCTTGCGGAAAACCTTCTCAATTTGCCTGTGCAGGTTGCGCACGCCGGACTCGCGGCAATAGTTTCTTATCAGCATATTCAGGGCATTCGTGGTAATGCTGATATGCTCCTCGTCCAAGCCACAGTCCTTCATTGACTGCGGTATCAGATACTGGCGGGCAATGGCCACCTTCTCCTCGGTCTCAGCCGGACATCTCAATCAGCTCCATGCGATCTTTCAATGGTTCTGGTATAGTATGAATCACGTTGGCCGTGCAAATGAATAGCACACGCGACAGATCGATTGGCACGTCCAGATAGTAATCCAGGAATTTGTCATTCTGCTCGGGATCAAGAAGCTCCAGCAACGCCGAACTGGGATCTCCCAGAAGACCTCTGTTGATCGATCGATTGGGGATGGGATAATATTTCGATTCGACGATAAAAGCGTGCCACCTACTTGCCAATCTTGTCCACCTCATCAATGAGCACAAGGGGATTCTCGGTCTTGGTCTTCTTCAGCCACTGTATTGGTTTGCCAGGCAAAGCGGCTACGTAGGTGCGACGAATTCCCTTGATCTCAGCCACATCCGTCAGCCCGCCCACACTAAAGCGGAAGTACTCGCGATTCAGGGCCCGAGCAATGGACTTGGCTATGCTCGTTTTGCCCACACCAGGCGGTCCGTGGAAGCACAAGATTCTGCCCTGCGTCTCGCCCCTCAGGGCACTGACGGCAATAAACTCTAGGATGCGCTTCTTGACATCCTCCATGCCGTAGTGATCAACGTTCAAGATATCACTGGCCTTGGCCAGACAGAGATTCTCAGTGCTTGTGGTGCCCCAGGGTAGCGAGGTGAGACAGTCAAGGTAGTTGCGGGTTACACTATTTTCACCAAGATAAAGTTACATTAGGATGATGTTATGGGGAGCTAATGGATCTCTTCCATACTTAAGCTCGGGCAATAACTCTCTAGAAAGTTCAGTTTTGTCAGTTCTGATTCGATGACCTCCTTGATATATTCAGGAACGATTTTTTCTTTAAGTTTTTCGCGATACCTTTTACAGATGGTAGCCCTGTCGTTTTCTCCAATGCCCAGCTCCTCTTGATAATCTTCAGCTCTTCCTGCAGTACGTGTCTGCGATGCTGCTGCTTGAGGTTTTCCTCTACCTTGCGTCCAATTTTCTTCTGCATTTTCCCTAGCTCCAGCTCCGATTTGAGTATAGTCAGGGACAGCTGCAGTCGTATGCGGATCTTAAAAGTATACTATTATTATTACGGAATGAGAAATATGTACTCTCAATCTACATCTGTTTCCTCTAGGATACTTTGAAGCTCCTCTGGCTCACCGATCGAAAGGAGGCAACCAAGTCGCACAGGTAGAGGGGATTGTCCACAACTCGTTGATTACGATGCAACAGTTGACTTAGAATATTCCTGAAAGAAAGGCAGATGAGCAGGGAGCTCTTTTGGTTTCTGTTTTCTGATTTCTGATTCCAGATAGCTTACTTATACATGCCATTCATGGCAATGATTTCGCGTATGGTCTTGACAATCTCCTGGGCCAGCGCCCTAACCACTGGAGTTTTTTCGTAGATCGGTAGCTGGACATTCTCCACCTCTACAAGGAGCACAGGCGTTGCAGCGTGTCCAGCTGTTGCTGATCCAACTGAATATTTTCACAAGTTTTCAACAGAACATTTGTCACAATTTACATATTTGGGCTTATACCTGGCTTCTTTGGAGGTTGCAGATTCTCTACCACCTGTCCTGTGATGCGTATACGGCGATGAGCCACCAGCATGATTTGCAGCTTCTCACCCAAATCCATAATCTCCATGATCTGTGCAAAAGTGCCCACGTGATAGACTTCATCCAGACTCCAGGCGATATTATCCTCCTCCTCCCCATCGAGTTTCTTGAGGAAAACCCCAACGTAAGGCTGATTGAGCGCAACTTTGCGACGGAGCAACGCCATAAATACCGGATCGGATACCTGAAAGATACAGTCAGGGAGTGGCAGGCTACGGGCAGGCATTCGATGAGCCAGTACATCAAATGTCACTTACCTCAACAATCTTTTTGAAACAAGGAAACAGGATATTACCAACCATAGCCAGGAGAGGTACACGTGGCCATACGTCGGGCACACTGTCTACGTCGGGCGTATCGGAATCTTGTTGCGATAAAGAGCAGGCTTCCTGATCCGGTCGCGCTTCCATGTCGTCGGAATCATCGCGACTACAAGTGAAGCAGCGCTGCACCATCATTGTCGTCTCTTTGGATTTCCTCATGCTAGTAAGCGATACGGATGAATGCTCCTTTAACAACAACCCAGCTTCACGGCGAACGCGGTCCCACACAGATGTCGAGTACAGGCTGCGCATTAGCTGCCGCCCTCGCAAAGCCCGAGCAAACATTTTTTAGAGCAACGTAATCAAATTCCAAAAAATTGCCCACAAAATGAATAATATATCAATGCTGTGGCCGGTCGGACTGATAAAGTGATGAAGGTAATGTTGTTCAGTGCAAGACAGACGACAGACCGGTAAATTATGAAAGGAAATGCAGGGCACTAGCATTCGTATTACTAAACGTTATCGGAAATACACATCGTTCTCCACAATTATGACATAACAGTTGTGACATTTTTTTGTGCAAAATGGCAGCCAACGTCAAAGCCAAAGGCATTTCGAAGCATTCCGTCGCAATGCTGAGTACAAGTCCACACGACAGCTTGTGCTCCGGATGATGGGAACGACACCATCGTAGAGATGCACCTTATGTGGCTGCGCAACACAGTGATTCCAGAGGCACGGTCGGGACGTTCTGCTACAGTCGACTTCCCACTTGACCACCCTGATCACAGTTTTATTATATAGTAGACAGATTTATACAAAATCTGGCGATTTGTTACGCTTTATGGTTTGGATAATTAATTAAAATAGTACAAGATAATTATGCTAGGGCTGCTGCATCGAATGTTCCAAGCATATATCCGGGTATCTGGTAATTGGAGTAGACGCTGGAGAACTTGATGACCCAACCGACACCGTCGTAGTTTACAGTCTTATGGAAGCGGACGACCAGTTGGCTGCTCTGGCTCTTGTAGACACGCGGGGCGTCATCGCCGCAGAATCGTCGCATCTCTCGCTCCTCGCCAGTGGCCGCGTCCATCTCCAGGATCTGCAGATAGTCTGTGTGGCAGGTGCTTCTCGAGCCCAGGTTAAAGACTAGGCGAAGGAGGGGTAATCAGTAATCAGTTTTGGTTGAGATCAAGGAAAGTTTGACTTACCCTCGAAGTATAGGAGCACGCGGTTGTTGCTGGGCACCCGGATCGTCCAGCGGCAATCGGAGTTGTTGCGCACATTGTCCGGATAGAAGGGGTTGGTGAAGATGCCCTCGGTGTTGTAAAGCTGGCCGCCGCAGCCGGGGCCGGCCTCTAGGGGGCTGGCCAGGAAGGTCAGGTCCAGCGTGCTCAGATAGGAGCCCGTCTTAATGTGCAGCCGCAGCTCGTTCGTCTGGCTAAAGAGACTCTTGCCCGTATCCACGTAGGAGCAGACGCGCTGCAGCGACTGGTTGTTCCTGTCGAACACCTGCATGTTCTCCTGTTCGCAGTCAAATGACCCGAACACCAGCTCCGCCTGGTACAGGCTGAGCGTGTAATTGGCAGGCGCCCGGATGTAAACATCGCAGTCCGAGGTCTCCGACAGCCGCACTCTTCCCTGCAGTCCACTATAGTGCCGCTGGCAGTCCGAGTCCATGGACACACGAATCTGGAAGCCGGGCCTGGTCACCGCACCGTTCGTGCGGAATTTCATGTACACTTGGCGGGCATTCGCGTAGTACGTGTCCGGCTTTCCGCTTCCGCAGTACACATGCTCCGTGGCATAATTAAGCATGTTGAGACCAGACGTGTGGCCGTTGAAGATCAGCTCACTGCCAAAGCCCTGCTCCACCATCAGGGCATCCTACAAATCAGAGAGAGAGTTAGGGAAAAATGCATGTACTATGGAAAAGAAGTTACCTCAGCGTTGTAGATCTTCAGATAGTCGGCCACACAGCTGCCATTGGCATTAGGCCCTTCCATATCGAAGCTGACGAACTGAAGATTGAGGGACGCATCCCCGACGATCTTCCAGAAGCAGGCGACACCGTTGTCGTAATTACCGCCGGACTCCGCGGACGGAGAGCTGAGGGTGGTCTGCTTGAGTCCAATGTATTCCAGCCTAATCTCCGAATTGCCGCACATCCTCGGCTTGCTGCTGACAGTCAGCTCGAAGCCGGAGTCATTGATGTCGGAGTTGGTGAAGAAGCGCAGGAATAGTGTGTGCCGGGAGGTGGTCAGGATAGGCGGCTGATCCTGGCCACAGAACCTGCCAATGAGCTCAGAAAAGGGTCCGGCCCCGTCGCGCAGCTCAACGAAGTCCTTGCGGCAGTCGTCGGCCTGCTCCACATGGAAGCTGCGGAACTCAATGCCCAGCTGCTGATCGACCGGTGCACTGAACACGATGTTGCAGTCCAGGTTGTGGTCGTAGCCGTCCTGACTGTAGAACTTGCTGAACACATACCTGGAGGAGCTGTTCACTTGGATGTGCTCATCGCAGTTACGCAGCACACGCACCAGGGCCCGGAATCCGCGCGAGGGATCCCTCTCATCTGAGAAGCTGTGGATCAGAGCGTGCTCGCCACCGATGCTGATGGTGGGCAGATCTTCGGTGATACGCCCACAGAAGCGTCCGGCCCGCATCCTTTCGTTGGGCACCGCCCCGGCAAAGACCTCCACCCCGTCATAGGCACAGTTCGACTGCCCCTCAAAGTCGAGGAGCTCAAACTTGATGGTGAACTTGTGTCCTGCGGGCGCTGTCAGGTTCCAGTAGCAGTCGCTGCTTGGCGGTAACAAGTTGTCGGTGTGTTGCCGCGGCGACGCCACCACGCCCGTCTCGCTGATCACGCCACCGCACAGCCGGGTGCTGTACACTAGCCGGAAGCCGCGCCCGTTGTAGCTGCTGTCCGTGCGTAGGGTCAGATCGATGGCCTTCTTGGCCCGGTACTCGTGGTTGTGCTTCACCCCGCAGATGGTGGCCTGCTGCACGTTCTCGTGGGCATCCCTCGTGACCACCGTGACGTTGTCGAAGGGGCAGTCATTTATGGTCGCCTGCTCCAAGTCAAACTGCAGGAAGCTGACCAGGACGCCGGCTGCGTGCGGATCCAGGGGCACGAATGTCCAGGTGCACATGAGGTTCTTGTCATAGCCTGGATAGCCGGGGCTGGTCAGCTCCTGCTCATCGGCAGTGGCATAGAGAGTACCGCCGCAGTTCCGCTCGAACTTTGCCACAAATCCGTCGCCCACCACATCGCCATCGGAGCGGAAGATGAGCCGCATGAAAGGGGCTGTGGTGTTGATCTGTTGCGGCGGTGCCCGGCCACAAATCTTCTGCAGGTCGGTCCAGTTACCGCCGGACTCGTTGCGCTGTTGGACCAACAGATAGTCCTTGGTGCAGCCACTGCTGTCCTCGATGTAGAAGCGGGACAGGAACGAGAGTCCAATATGGTAGCCCGGCTCCGACTCTATCTCCCACACGCACTCCACGTTGTTCTTGTACTGTTCGCTGAAATCAACGTGCCGATACGGATAGCTGAGCTTGCCCCCGCACCCCGAACCGTATTTTATGGACACATTGAAGGTGGAGTTGGATTCGTACCGATCGGCATGGTACTCCAGAAAGAGACCGCGCTCTACCACCAGATTGAGGGGCGTGGCTTGGTCGCAGTAGATGCCCACAGCGGGGGAGTTCTGGTCGGGACCGTTGTACACCTTGAGGAAATGCTGATGGCAGTCGCCCCCACCTCCAGATACACCGCCATTCTGTAGACTCACTGTGAGGGAGACCTCCAACTGGATATCCTGCGGTGATGGTCCGTCCTCTCCGCTCGCGTCCATGTCGGGCCCAATGGCCCAGGCACAGTTGATGGCTCCCTCCACACTGCTCATGCCTCTCGGCTGGCGAATGGTCAGATTGTCGCCCGGCTCCAGGGGCCAAATGCCGCCGCAGGACTGCATTCTATAGCCAAGAAGCAGATGCCTTAGCTCGTTGCGAACGCTGGCCGAAACGGTCAACTGGATGGGGAAGGGAACTCGGACGCTGGGCGGAGCGACTCCTGGGCTGCGAATGCCCTCGAATCCGCAGAGCAATTGCGAGAGCAGTGGCTCAGACTGCTCCACGCGAATGATCTTGAGGGGCGAGAGGAGGGAGCAAATGTGCTGGTTCCTCATGAGCACGGAGCTGGTATTGTACTCCAGCACCTGGATTTCGATCGTCGTGTTGGGCGGCGGCGTCAAATTGTAACTGCAGTGCACCATGCTGGTCAGATTGGGCCGCTCAAATAGAAGCGATTGCCCGGGCCCGTTCTCGACAAGGTTCAGGCGCTTGCACTCACTTATTCCGTGGGCGGAGAAACGCAACTTGAAGCCGCGATGTCGACTAAATGGCAGCAGGAAGGCATCGATCCCCATTGTGTTGTCCGAGGAGATTACCTCGGCGGGTGGATCGCTAGTGTACCGTCCGAGGATGGACTGTATTTTGTGGTCATTGGCGAAGGTGAGGCGGCCCCTGAAGGCGGGCGACCCTCGACCCGTTGCCTCTCCGCCGATATTGAAGTCGAGAATCTCGACGCGTACACGTCGCCCCTTGGGCACCTCCAGACGCCACACACAGTGCATCGGATGGCTCACGCCGTCCGGATAGCCTGGTGTCTGAAGAACTCCGTGCATGGCAACGATTTTTTCGCCGCATCTGGTCCCGATCGCCTTGTAGCGGAAGTGGAATCCTTGATTCTCCTGCAGGTTGCCATCGATCAGCCGCAGCCGCACCACAACCTGGTTGGTCTCCACCAGGAGCCGCTTGTCGTCCGTGCCGCACACAAGCATGGTATCGACAACACGCTGCTCCCCCTCCAGACCGTATGCCTCTATCTCCTCCAGTTGCAAGTGCGTGTGCTGGGAGCAGTTGGCCGCCACCGGCTGGGGCAGCTGCAGCCGCTCGCTCTCCAGCTCAATGGTGTTGCCCTTGTCCACCTCGATGGTGTACACGCACTCCTCCAGGGCCATGCCCTGATCGGAGTGCAGCTGCAGCTGCTCCGGAGTCGGGGAACTGAACTCCCCCTCCGGAGAGTAGTAGGTGCCGCCGCAGCGGGCGATGCTGAGGCGTGCCTGGAAGCCGGGCAGCGGCTCAGCCACTTCTGTGTAGTAGCGTATCCGCAGCTGGCTGCCCGACGAGTATACCGTGTTCGGCTTGCGATCGCCGCAGAAGCGTCCCAGCTCCGGCCTCAGCTCCGTGCTGCCATCGTTTATCTGGATGAACTCACGGCTGCACACGGCGGCATCGGTGGCTGCGCCGCTGGCCGCAGTCAGTGCGAAATTGCCAAAGAATTGCACGGAGATCCTGTGCTGCGGCGGGGCAGTGATCATCCACACGCACTCCGAGTGCGGATGGGGCAGGTTGGGATAGTTGGGGGAGGTAATCACTTGCTGTTCGCCTGCAGCGGGTCCCAGCACGATTCGACCAGAGCACGCGTGGCCCAGCTCCTCGAAGCGGACGGTGACCTGGAAGCGAGGGTATCCCTGGTAGCGGAACTTGATGTACGCCCGATTCGAGGTCGTCTCCAGCACATCGGTATTGCCGTTGTCGCAGTACTTGCCCCTGCCCAGGAAGGGGAGTCCTCGGCATAGCCGTTCCGCACCATCAAAAAGATGCCGCAAGCCAGCCGACCACCGCCGGCAAAGGGAGCCGGAGGTCCGGACCTGCCATCCGAGTTGTCTAGCTGGTAATCTGGAAAGTCGATACGGATGCGACGTCCCTGGCGAACGCGCAACTTCCACACGCACTCCTGGGGCCTAAGGGAACTGGAAAGCACCGCCTCTGTGACGTTAATCAGACCCCTGGCAGCGGAAAGCTCTGAGCCGCATTCGGTGCGCACCACACCGCTGAAGCCCGTCCGATTGACGCTCGCGTCCGTGATGAACTCCACCTTGAGGTAGGGATTGCCGTGGAAAAAGCCCAAAGAGTTGTTGGCCGGTTCCGCGCACAGCTTTCCCAGCTCCGTCCAGGTCTGCATGTCAGTACTCTGCGAGACCTGCAGATAGTCGGCTATGCACTCGCCATTGGCAAAGACCTCAAGATCGAGCTTAGCCAGCTGGAAAACGGCGTGCATGGCAGTGTTAACCGGCACCAGGGTCCATGCGCACTGCAGTCCACTCTCATAGCCACCCGGGTAGCCTGGCGAGTTCAGTGTGAGCATTGTCTTATTGAGGCTGAGCAACTGCAGGCCGCAGTGGCGCGTCTGCTCCTCGGCGGTGCGGTTCGACCGCAGCGCATCCTTGGACAGGCGCTGCCAGCTGAGCTTGAAGGGACCCCGACTGGCCGTGAAGTAAACCACATTGGTGCTGGATCTAATGGGTGAGCCGGCCACTGTTTCCAGTTGGGCCCCGATGTCCGAGTAGCCGTCATAGAAGCGCAGATGCGACTGGTCCAAGTCCCTAAGATGGTCTACTGTGATCATGATCACATAGTTCTTGGGCACGCTTATGCGCCAGCTGTACGGATCGGAGGCCTGGAATTTGCTCGGATATTGCGGTGACTCCACGATTCCATCGGTGCCGTTGAGCTCGTTGTGTCGCTCTAAAAAAGAAGAAAAAACAAACAACCAATTATCAAATACTAATAGAAACTAGCAGCGGATTTCTTTACATCAGCGCTCGGCACGCCTACACTCAAGTGCGCTGGTGTGTTAGCAAAAACCCGAACATGCCAGCGGGAGCAATCTATTGATTGCTTTACACTGGAAAAAGCGAGATAGCAGGAGCCGAAGTCGCATTGCCAAAGCCACACGAATTCTTGCTACTTTTCTATGCTGTCCGTGAGCAGCAGAGACTTTTGCTATCCACATTACATCGGGCCGTGCCCTCTTCCTTCTGGGTGTCACCACACATCGAATATATCCCAATACCCTTTGAGTATCGGGCATGGAAAGACATACCATAGTTGTAGGAGGCCATGAAACCCTCGCCCACGTTGTCGTCATCGCTCTTGAACTTGATCCAGATTGCGCCCCGAGAGTGAATGGCTCCGGGCAACTGA
Organism: Drosophila algonquin; assembly: GCA_035041765.1. Taxonomy (NCBI): domain Eukaryota; kingdom Metazoa; phylum Arthropoda; class Insecta; order Diptera; family Drosophilidae; genus Drosophila; species Drosophila algonquin. The sequence goes on along the minus strand of JAWNKY010000209.1, from coordinate 3,690,999 downwards.
TTGCCACAATATACCCCGATAAGAGGGCCGCGCTCGAATCCCTCGCGCACCTCCAGATAGTCCCTGTTGCAGCCGTCCGATTGCTCCAAGTCCATAGACTCGATGGTCAGACTCAGGGAGTTACCGTGGCTGGCCGCCAGCAGCCAAATACATTCGATGTTGGGCGGATAGCTGTCGGGATAATAGGGGCTGGTGAACCGGCCGGATATGGCCCCGTAGATGCTGCCGCAAGCCGTGTCCATGGTCATAAAGTGACCATCGAACTCCTCCACTAGAAGCAGGGGCACGCTGACGGTGAGCGATTGGCCATTCGATATAATCGCCGGCGGATGCGAGCGGCAGAACCGGAGACGTGGCGTCCCCGTGGCCTCAGGGCCATCGTAAATCTTCACGCCCACGGGCATGCAGTCACCCTCTTGGGGATACATGGCGGAGGCTTCCGGACGCAGCTTGATGCTGGTCACCGTGAAGATGATGTGTTTGCTGAAATCAGATGCCTGCAGCACCCAGATGCAGGTTTCGTTGCGGGCCGCCTGCCGCTCTAGGCTGAGGTATTCGAAGTCGGTGTCATCGATGGTGACCAGTTGGCCACACGACTCGTGGAAGTGCAGGCGGAATCCCTTCCGCGATATCGAATCGTCACTGACGAACCGCACTAAGGCTGTATTCGAGCCGGACACCTGTTGCTGGACTGATCTAGCGTCGCTACAGATCTTGAAAATTCTCCGGCCCTCGGTATCATCGTCCCCGCTGTTGGTGTCGAAGGCCTCGAGGTAGTCCCAGGAACATTCGTATCCGTCTTCAAGGTTAAAGTCCTGAAGATCAAAAACGATGCGATGGTGCGGTGACACCTCCACCAACCATTCGCAATGGCTCTGCTCCGGATATGGCATCGGATAGTTTGGCGATTGGATAACCCCATTCCGGCCGCTCAGTTTCCCACCGCAGTCTGTTAACGTGTTACATAGGTTAGGTCCAGGGATTTCTCGAATCTCTCTAAAATACTCACTCGCTCTGACTGTACGGTAGGTGGCCTCGAAGCCACGACCATTGTGCGAGCCATCGGAGGTAAACCGCACGTGCATCCGGTGGCCAGCACTGGTGATGATCGTGGTCGTGGCTGTTGTCCCGCAGTGGCGTTCGTGAACATACGTTTCGTGCGGATGATTGGATACCTGTAAGAATCAGAGTTCTGAGAACAGAGAAAAAGTGCAGTTGCAACATTTTACCCACCGTCAGAGCATCCTTGGTGCAATTGACGCTCTCTTCGAGGTCCAGGTTGGACACAGTCAGCTCGATGGTATCGCCATTTTGGGCGTTGATCAACCAGTAGCACTCCACGTTGTTCGGATACATGCCCGGGTGGTTGGGCGACTGAAAAGAGCCGGTCTCGCCACGCAGCTCCTGCTGGCAGCCATCGATGCGGTATTCCAGCATGAAGTTCACGTTGCTGGCATTGTGCACGACGGTCACAACATCGCCGCTGGCATTGTGGGCACCCGGTCCCAGCAGTGGCAGCAGGGAGCCACCATCGATAAGGTAGACCCCGCCCGGTAGAGCGGTCGGCAGGCGCTCCTCGTGCCGCTCCAGGTGGGAGACCTCGAGCAGAATGCGATTACCTCTCGGCGCTCGAATCGTCCAGCTGCAATTGATGGGGATCTGATCCCAGAAGGGTTCCATGTAGTTCAGGCTCTCGATGGTGCCGTAGGTGTCTGTGATGTTGCGGCGACAGTTGGTCGTGTAGGAAATGCGGAAGCCTCGCATCTCATTGTTGATATCCGAGTTGAAGACGACTGTCGCTTGGCTGTCATCGATGCTCACCACGCGATGGCTCTCGTCCGGCTGCTCGCAGAACTTCAGGATGGGCTCGTAGCCCGAGTGTCGGGGACCGGTGAAGATCTTCACGTTGTCGTAATAGCAACTGCTAGTGCTCTCCAGCTCCATGTCCTCAATGAGCAGCTGCACCCCTGACCCGGCATGGACGCTCACCTGCCATACACAGTGCGTATTGGTCGGATAATTGTTGGGATACCGTGGAGAGGTTATCACACCCTCACTGGAGCTGAGGCGACCGCCACAGCCGCTGGCGAAGATGCGCCACCGCAGACGAAATCCATGCCCACTCACAGCAGCGTCTGTGTGGAAGACAAGCCGCAGCTCGTTGCTGAAGCTGGGGACGCGTGTGGGCATCGCTGTGCCGCAGAATCGTCCGATAAGGGGCGAGGACAGATCGCCTCCGTTGTGCACCTCGAGATAGTCGCGGCTGCAGTTTGCCGAGACCTCCAGGTCGAATATCTCCAGCTGAACCTCGACCAGGTGGCCCATAGGCACGGTCAGCTGCCAGTCGCAGTCGAGCCCGGCGGAGTAGTTCATCGGATAGCCGGGGGAGATGAGCTCCCCGCTGGAGGCGTGTATGTGCCCACCACAATTGTCGATGGCCACGAAGCTGTAGGCCAGCTCGAAGCCATCGTATCCATTGCTGTAATCCGACTTGAACTTGATGGTCAGCATTCGGGCCTGAGTGACGAAGTCCTCCGGCAATGTCGCGTCGCAGTACTGGACTAGCGGCTTTGCATCCTCCTTGTAGGCATCCATGCTGTCGAAAATTGACACATGATCGTACGAACAGTCTGGGCTGCTCTCCAAATGAAAGCTGATCCAGTGCAGCCGGATAACCTTCCTCGGCGGTGCCTGGATAACCCAGTAGCAGGTGAGATCGTTCGCATATTGGCCGCTCCCGTCCACAGGTAGACGTATGTTGCCCTCTTTGGTGTACACCCCGCCGCAATGATCGCTTGCAGCATCCACCGTCTGATAATCGAACTTGAAGCCACGTCCCCGACTGTTAATGTCCGTCTGCAGTTGGAGGATCAAGTGGTTCGTCCGGCTAAGATACTCCTCGTCCGGCAGACGCCTGTTGCAGAAGGGTCCCAGTATCTGCTTGTTTATGCCGGCGTTGATCTGTCAAAGAAAATATGCAAAAAGCCACACAAATATTGGTCAAGATCACTCAAGATCAGCTTTGGCCTGTCCAAAATGCAGGACGAGAGAAATACAGAGAATTTTCGCTCACCCTTAAGCTAGTGCCCAGACAGGAATCTTCCTCGCCATCGCTCGTCTCTGAACCATCCTCCAGCTGGAAGTCCCGCCGATTAATGACTATAAACTTATTGGGTGCCGTGGTGATGGTGTATGTGCAGAGTGTATCGCTGGTGGTCAGATTGGGGTAGCCGGGCGAGAGCACAGTACCCGAGTCGCTGTCGAAAGTATAGGAGCAGAGGAGCCTGTAGTGCAGTTCGAAGCGTCCACTCGTGGCGTAGGTCTTAATGCGAACCCGATTGAACAGAGACCTGAAGCTGGGCGGTGTTCCACGCGATTCACCGCAGTGCTTGGCCTGAAACAGACTGGTGCCATCGACGGCCACATCGTACAACTCCAGACAGTCCTGGCGACCCATTTCGAAGGTGACAAACTCAATGCCCACCGATTCGCCAACGGCCAGGCGGATCTCATACTCGCAGGACAGGGCTGCGTCACTGGTCACACTACTGGAGCGAATGGAGCCCTCCTTGCTGGTGTAGACACCGCCACATCCGGGCACGCGCTCCTCGACTGAGTAATGCAGCTGAAAGCCCGTGTCGCTGCCATCGGCGTCCGAGTGGAACAGGATGATGGCCTCGTGGGTGGGCAGCAGTAGGGGAGCCGGCTGGCCGCTGTTGCAGAACTTTGCCAGCTCCCGATTCGAAATGGAGTCCTTGATCTGTTAAGACAAAGGGATTCAGTGATTCCTTCACATAGTAGATATATATAGTATATGTATAGTCTAGCCAATCCCCAGTTGCTCACCTCGACATAGTCAAAGTTACAGTTGGTGTGCTGCTCCAGCTGCAGACTGAAGAACGTGAGCTTGATGCGTTTGTTGGTGGGGGCCACCAGGTGCCAGCGGCAGTCTCGATTCTTAGGGTAGTTGCCCGGCGACCCAGGTGATGCCAAGGTGCCGTGGGTATCGAACTCAAGTAGGCCACCGCACTGCGGCTCCATCGACACCCAGGTGAGATCGAAGCCCTCACGCGAAGTGCTGTTATCCGATCGGAACCAGAGGTACAACTGATTGCCCGATGAGACGATGTTGCCGCCGTGCGGCAAATGGTTGCCGCAGTAGCGACCGATGATCTGCGCCGCCGCCGAGCGTCCATCGTTGACCTGCAGCCAGTCGAAGCGGCACTCGCTTGAGTCCTCCAGGTCGAAGCTATTAAACGTCACGTTCAGCACCAGCGACTCGTTCGTACGGATCACCCACGCGCATTGGGCATTGTGCTCGTACCCGGTGCCCTCCGGCGGATACCTCAGTCGACCGCTCTCTGCGCTCAGCATCGCATTGCAGCTGCTGAAACGCGTGGAGCATAGTCGATCCCGGTAGCCCGGCAGACACTGGCACACGAATCCGTCGCCACTCGACAGGGTGGGGTTGCAGCGTCCCCCGTTCTTGCAAGGATGCAAGTCGCAGGGATTTGGCAGTGGCTCGCACAAAGGCGGTCGGAAGCCCCTGTTGCACAGGCACGTAAAGTTCGAGGGTCCAGCATCCAAACAGATGCCATTATTCTACAAAGTGCGTGATCAAATATTGAATAGAAGAGAAAGAATAGAACAGCTCCTATAGAGCATTAATGTTCCGCATCATGCACACACAATGTATGTGGTTTTTGCAATACTCTTTCGCAGCATTCGCTAAGAGGGAGAGATCGAGAAAGGGGGCGTACTCACCAGACAGGGATTCGATGCGCAGTTGTTGGCCGTGCCATTGGCACAGCCATTGGAACCATAGCCAGTGCCGACCATTCCGGCCGGACAGCTGCAGACGACAGTGCCGGAGATCTCGAAGCAATTGGCCGCCGGATGGCAGAGCCTGCCCCGCGACGCGCAGCTGCTGATGGTGGCCAGCTCCGAGTTGCCGGGATTGCTACTACTCGGACTGTTCCGTTCGCAGGTGCGCCCATCTCCCGTCCAGCCTACGGGACACTCGCCACAGTGGTGGGAGCCGTAGGTGTTGAGGCAGTCGACCCGTGGACTGAGGCTACAGCCGCCGTTGTTAGCCTCGCACTCGTTCAGGTCGCGGCAACTGATGCCGTTTCCCGTGAGGCCGGCAGCACAGGGGGCGCAGGTGAAGCTTCCCGGCAGATTAATGCACTTCGTGGAGCAGGGCGTGTGGGCAGCTGCATCGCTGCACTCGTCCACATCCTCGCCACAGACAGGCGTCAGGCCGTTGGTCTTCCAGCCCGCCTCGCAGATGCAACGGTAGCCTGCCTCATCAGAGCTTGGCACACAGGATCCATGGCCACAGAGCTCCCAGGCACTGGCCTGCGAGCAGTCGCCCTTGCGCTGCGTGCAGTGCATTCCATGCCACCCTGGCAGGCACAGACAGCTGTAGGATCCAAACTGATTCAGACACTGGGCTCCGTTCTGGCAGGCCAGATCGGTGCCCTCGTACAGGGCGCACTCGTTCACATCGATCTCACACTTGGTACCCTACATCGACGCAAAAGAGAGACGAAACACATGAATCACAGATCAGAGACGCCCCCAATACGCCCCACATTGCGCTCGATAGGTTGACAGGTTGACGGGGGAACAACCCACCTCGAAGGCCGGCCGGCACTGGCAGCGATACCCATAGAAGGTGTTGTAGCAACTGCCGCCGTTCTCACAGGGTCCGCTCTGGCAGCTATTGAGCTCTAGCTGCGTCTCCAGCCGATTCACTTTGTTCTCCATGGCCCTCAATCTGACCTGATAGCGTCGCAGCAGAAACCGCGATCCACGTGTCCTGCAGTAATAAAGAAAACTCAGAATGGCAGCAGGATACACCCAAAGGTGCTGGGCTTTATAGCTATAAAATTCATCCTTGAAATCCAAAGGAAAAGTTTGAGGATAGATCATTCACCCTGGCATCGACAGAAGCCTAAAGCTGGCATGACCCCACCGTAATCACCGTACAAAATTCCCGTCTCACCTGTTCAATTGCTGTTGCAGCATGCTCTTGAGTCCATTCACACCAAAGGCCCGCCTCTGGAAGTCCGCTAGTTGATCTGCCAGCTCTCGGATATCAACAAGATCCTCGGTCGAGCTCCACTCATCCTTGGCGCTACCGGGGCGCTTTTTTGATCCCGAGCTGGCCAGCAGCAGATCAAGGACATCGTACTCCTCGTTGATAGTCAGCCGAGAGTTGCCCGACAGACGGAAGCTGATGTTTCGATTGGCTCCGGATTCGAAGATAAGATTTCCATCTTTGCTGATAATTTTCGGCCTGAAATCGTGGGAAGGGGGGGAGGGTAATCGAGACCAAGACCACACGATATCTTTTTGCACAGTTTGGGGCGTCACTTACGAGTTGACAAAAGCCTCCACCGCTGGCCAAACAACCGCAAGTAGGATAAGGCATGGCCACAGCAGGAGCCTGCCTCTAGCAGATCCCATCAGAGAGAACACTTTCCACTCACTTAATCACTTGGAAAAAAATATCCCCAGGAAACACTCGAAGAATTGTAAAATATAGGGTATTCCGCACCGCTCGACTACCGATGTCCGACTGTGCCTCTCTTCCAGAACGCCGCTCTTCAGATCAACTAAGTGTGGTGCAAGGGGCGGTACCCGAGAGTACGCCCATCAAACTACCATTCCACGTACATTCCCCTATCCCAATATCCCAATCCACCACCGACCAATACACACAGCTAGATATACATATATATATTTTGTTTTTGAGCATATTTCTCAACCGATTTGGTGGACGTGGAATACAGAACGCGACCGATACTGATCCCAATCGGATAGCTCTCGGTGCCGGCTTAGGTTTCTAATAATATCCATTATAATTGCACATACATAAATTATATCATTTAGCTTATGGTTAGTTTCTCTTCAAAATGTTACAACTATGGAGAGTTCTTTTTGCCTTCTTATTGCCCATGGCTCCCTCCAAAGGGACGACGACTTTGTGATAGATAATTCAATGGGATACATTTGGTTGTTTTGGTGCCAGTTTTAATTTTTTTTTGGTATTTTATTGCATAGACTCTATCTCTATCTATGTTTCGGTATCGGATTGATTTAAGTTTAGGCTATGCGGACTGATTTCTTCTCGCTATGCCAGGTGCCGGTCTAAAGTCTAGATAAGTTTTTTGTATTAGTTACAAATGCACAAGAAATTATTATTAGCTTCTGGCAAATATATGTATACGGATAGGAACTAGAGAACGTAAGACTGCGCGTTGGTAACAGATTTCCCACAGCGATAGTGGTAGTGGTAGGTTTTGGTAGCCTGTTCTTCTGGATGGAATACAGAATTCTGTTTTGCTGTTCTTGCTTCAAAATGTATAAAAAATCGAAAAACTTTGTTAAGAAATCGCCAAAATGATTATCTTTAGTAACGGCGCGCTACTACTGGGCTTTGGCTCTGAAGTTACATAAGTCTGTATCATTGGGATGTGCCTCACCTACTACATAGTGCATAGTCTTATACTTATGGCTTGCCGTGCAATATTTATGTATATTTTTAAACGATCTCTTTGCCATGGAAAACATTCAATGGGCAAATCGAATACAATCGATTTGCCTATCCATTAGGTTGGACGTTCGCCTGCCTCTACATAGACATACATATATATGTATATATATATATGTTTTTGTTTATATTTAAGTGTATATGTATATAACGCCTAAACGTAACGTAAGTGTTTGTTTGTTTGTGTGTATAATAAAAATCACAAAGGTGAAATGACTTGCGTTAAGAGTCAGAGTATGTATAAGTAATAACAAGGCTAGCCGCAGACAGATTCAGATCTCTTTGCCGCTGTGAGCATTGTTACAAACAAAAAGTATATTAAAAAAAATAATTAAGGTAATAATCGTAAAAAATATAGGTGCCACGACACGCGCTACATGGTAAATAAATATTAAAAATATACACTTGACAAATTCTGCTTAGGTTGGTTGGGCTTTACTCTAACATTCATTTTCTTAAATCTTCAACCTTCCGTATTTTCTATGCTGCATTTTGCACTCAACATTTTGCTTTTTTGCTGGCTTAGACTTTGAAATAACTTAAGGGCCCAGCTTTAGTTGGGGTTGTTTGTGGCTGTCGTCTTTGATCTTCTTATGTGCTCCGATTTGTGGTAGAGAAACTTGTAGCTCGATTTATTTTCCGTATACTCCACAAAGGAATCTGCAAGAGAGATTATGTACTTAATTGAAGATACATATCTTTAAATGTCTCCAAATGGGACATACCGAAGGAGACGTAGCCGATGTTGGCGGGGTCTAGCGCATAGTAGAGCACCAGGGCCTTTTTCTCGTTCAACTTGCCACCAGCATGCCGCATTAGACGCACGAAGCTTTCCCTACTGAGTTTCTCACTCGACTCGCTATAAAGCTGCAGGAAAGAAGAAATTGGTTAATATGATTTAGGAAGGAGACTTCGAAAAAATCGAAGAAATACATTACATGGATCAGAGCACGTAGAAAAGTCGACAGATCGGCGTTTTTAAATTTGCTAAACAGCGAGCAGAGTAGAAAACTTTTCAGCGAGACTGTGCCACGACGACGCTGAACGAAACGAGATAGTAATCGTCAATTAGAGCGAGATGGAACGTCGAAAATACATACATGATCGAGTAGGGCAAACAGTTTGTGCAAATTCGGGTTCTTTAGATCCACCTGGAGCAGCTCCGCAAAGGTGATGAAGTCCAGCTTGTCCGTGTTGGACATGCTCAAGTATATCGTGCACAGCTCCGAATCCCGTGTACTCTCCAACAGTCCCAGTTGATCGAGGGTCCGCTCGATCTCCACAATGTCGCCGGGGAAGGGAATTTTCATGTCACGAGCCCGACCCATTATGATCACATCCTCGAACGAATAGTCCGATGTGGGCACACCCAGAGCTCTGTCAAATCCAATCAAAGGATTAATCAGCAATATGATATGTAGGTATCGATCGATAATTCAATAGAGCTTTCAGCTGAATATTACTCGGGGAAATACCTATGCATGTAAACATCTGATATCAATTCTTAATAATTCTCGGGAAAATATTCATATTGGGGGACATACTCGTAAGTTTATTTACGTATAATGCCATATAATGCCTAAGTTGTACTGGCCTTAAGCTCTTTATCTCCTTATCTGCTAGCAGCTACATTTAAGCAGCTCTCGCGCTCTAGTTCTCTTGATTTCTGGCGCTCATTCTAGCACTAGCATTTGCTCCCACTAGTGGCATTACTGTGCCACCAGTCTCGTTGCAGTCTTCAACTGGACCCTCCACTTACTTGGCCATCACTTCGCGCACATTATTAGCATAGAGATTGCATCGGCAATCTCGGCTTCGTTTGGCTGGTAGACAGGCAGATATTCGACTTCGCAACGATTGTAGAACTGTGTCATGGTCAGCCAAAGGAGGCGTAGACTAGAGTGTAAGATAAGATACAATAAGATATAAAAACAGATATTTTTAAGCAAAAAACATACACGCCGGGTCCGTCCCAGGTCCAGGTGAAGGTGTCATATTTATTGGGATACTTGAGCAGCACTGGCTGCACCGGCACGCCCGGATAGAAGGCGCCCGGCTTGAACTTGATCAGAGCCGTGCGATTTGTGCAAGTGCCCTCGGCAAAGATGACGACCTGCGGCCAATCGTCGTTGGATCGGGCCCGGTCTACAATGTCCCGTATCGTGTTTTGCCTAGAATTGGGATCCTCGCGCTGTACATAGATCGGCTGGGCGTAGTTGATGATGCGCCCCAGCAGCGGTATGTCTGCCGTCTCGCGCTTGCCACTATCGATGGGGGGCCCGTGGCCACCACCAGAATGGAGTCCACGTAGGAGGAGTGCGGTGCCACCACTAGAATGGGTGCCTGCTTTGGTGTCGCCGGTGTCCCCTTCATGTTTATGTGGTGAAAAGATCCCGATGTGTACAACATGCGCATAGCCTTGGCCGTCATGTACTGCATTTGCCTGTGAACACAAAGAAAAAGACGATTAGATCGGCATAACCTCAGCATAACCGGATATCGCTTACTTGCGCCAGCCAGTGAGCGGCTTAGCCTTGAGATCATCCAGCGTCATTCCATAGAGCCCAATGCAGGCGAACATCCACGCGGAGAGCAGGGAGAGCACACATCCCACCACACGAATGGGCAGCAACAGAACCGTCAGCACATAGATCTGCAAAGTAAAAGCAAAAGCAAAATTATTGAATTTGTTATTGTCTCTTGAGCATCTTTTGATCTTAAATTCGATGACTTAGAACATGGCTTTATCTCCTATAGCTTTTATTTGATTATACTATGCATTAACCTTGCAGTGTGGCGCACTGTGATGCAACAAGAAAACATCAGCAAATATTGATTTTTCCCCGTTGAATCTGATTTGGCAAGGACCCAGCCATCGAACGAACAAAGAAAAGACAACAAGGAGACAAGACAACGAGGAACAAACGAGTCTAACAAGAGAACGAAAATGTGCGTGTGAGCATGTCGCAATCTCAATCATAAGATTGCAGGAGAAGCACGAAATCAACAGCAGCAATTGGAGGGGAAGATGCCAGACAATGCCAACAAGTGTATCGCGTATTTATATGTATTGAATATTCCGCTCATCCATTTGCAACTGCCAGAAATTGAGATACCACCAAACCGTTCATCGGTACGGATCCAGATGACAAACATTTACAGATCTATTGTGCAATGTTTGTCAATGGCCACTGGTCTGGCATGTACTCCTACTGGTATCTTCACTGACTGCTGGACAGTCACTCTTCTGGATACATATGTACATATGATGCCTTCCATAAACCTCAGTTACATTACCTTTTTATGCGCACACATAATTATATGTAGTTATGGTAGGGGGCCCATAAATCCATTTCCCTACAAAGATTTCAATGTTTACATCTGCCGATAGCTGTCGATAATGGGTACTAATCGCTGCTTATCAGTCAAGTGCTGGCTACCGGGCCTCGTACCGGACTTTGGATTCGATTTGTGACCAAAAAACGTTCAAATAAAAGCGAAACATGGAAACAGTCAGTCAGACAAATGTTTGATTGCCCCTTGCCCTTGCACCGCCATAGCACGGTTTGGCTTCCGATGGGATGGCGATGGGATTCCATAAATTTGGCATGCTAGAAAGTGGACGGTTCTTTTTAATTGGCGAATGTTTATTTTTGAAAAATTCCATCGGGGCAGCAACAAATACGTACATTTACATATATGTGAGGAGGCATTATATTGGCGGCAAGCAGCTGGTAGTACGACTGGTAGGAAGAAGCAGAAGAAAAGACAACACGTAGGAGAATGCTATAATGGATATTTCCATGAACCACGGGATATTTTATCCGGCTCTTGGCAAGAACTATAAGAGATACTTACATATGTATGTGGCGATAGAATTCCATTTGAAAACGAGCAAGAGAAAGTGTTATGTACCGTATGCCGGCCCTTGTGCCCTTCGAATCGAAATCCATTTAATAGCTACAATAGCAACAAAACAGAACCTCCGCATATCAAATATAAAGCGGAAGAAGAGCATCGAGAGTAGTCAATGCCAATGCCGTCGCAGAGTACCTTGAACTTTTCGCGACTGAAAACCAGTTTTTATTTTTTTCTTTTCTTTATGCACGCAACGGAATTCTCTTCGCCCCCATCGACACTCGCTCTGGCTCTGGCTCTATGCAGCTGTGCAGCTGGGCCTGGGGGTTTTTTTGTTGTCGTTTTTAATGTTATTACTGGGTCAATGGCTCGGGGCTGTTTTGAGCGCAACTTCCTCTTTTCTGATCTTCCGCTCTGCCGAACCTCTTGTGCATCGGCGGCGCTCAGCTGTGTCAGTAGCTACATATCTTTCTCTCTCTCTATCTCTGCGGCACGCACGCACATGCGAAAAGTTCAAATAAGAATGCAAAAACAAAAGGTGGCTTCTATACTTTGTTCTATTGCTGCACAATCTGTTCCGAGTGTTTTTTTTTTAGCTTAAGTATCAGTTTAATTTCCTGAACTGCCTTTCTGCCTGCCTGCTTGCCTGCGTAGTGGCCTTGTGTCTTATCAATCGAATCGGTGTGTCTGTTTTGCAGCTTGGCTCTATTTCAATTGGGACTTTGAGCCTTGAATCAGCCGATAGAGCCGATTTGGGTGCGTCATTGAGATCAGCTGTGACACAACTACATACATACATGAATATATACATACGCATAATTAGGTGATTATTTATGCATACCAAAGCGAATGGCCGATCTAATCGATTGCGAGTGCATTTCGAGTATATGTAGGCTTATGGGAACTCAAGTTCTTAGTCATTTTAAAAATAGTCGAACCGAACAAAATGAATCAGAATGCATACTATCGTACATACAGATAAACATATACAAATACAAATATATGTAAATATTAAAAGGGTAAATGATATATGTAGACCTATGACAACTAATGAGGGTCCAGAGAAATAAATAAACAACGGCACTGCTGCGGAAAAGTGTCATCTGAGAGTTCCGATGGAAAAACATATTCAACGAGATGTCTTCTCTTTAGCGAGTGTCCTCTGTAGACGTTGTGGAAACAAGGTTGAGTTCTGCAGCTTAAGCTCTCTATTGCAAATTTGTAGGGGAACACCGAAGACCCCTAAGCGAGTTCTACTCTTGTTCTGGCGATGTTCTCAAATTAGATCATTTTCAGGGCTGTAAAACTCGCGCCATTTTACTGTGGTGTTGGTGTTTGTTTTTGTTTAAATACTTTGTTGCTGGCCAACAGAGGAGCAATTAGAACGTGTGGGAAACTGTAAACGGCTTGCCGATTGCGCCATCCGATGGTGGAGAGTGCAGGGGCAGAGCGAGTGTACTGTTCTTTGGAACCCACTGCAGGAGGGAGAAGAAGAAAGAGAAGCAAGAACACAAAGCGTCAGAAGACCCCAGCTGGGTGTGAGCGAGCGAGCAAGAGACGCGAAGGGGGAATAGAATGGTAAGAGCACAACACATGCCAATAGAAGAACCGGCAACAACGTACGCAACAACAACAGCAACAACAGCCGCAAGTGGAACAAGAAAATCATACGATTCTCGCTGCCCGCCTGCGAAACGTTGACGTAGGCAGCGACAGCGGCAGATAAAAAAAAAAAAAAGCTCATTGCAAAGGAGAAGAACAGCAAGTTGAACAATGAATGTAACGGCAATGCATGTCAAGTGCAATGCAAAAGGCAATGACAGAGAGCATAGAGAATACCGTAAAGAGTGCAAGAGAAAGTAGTATCGCAGTTGAGGAACCAGAAACAGCAGTGCTGTGGTGCCTACTCCATCATTAGCTTCGCGGCGGCCGCCCATGTGCTGCGTGCTCACTCGCTCGCTCTGATTTGCATGAATGAATGGCAGAGAGAAGAATGGCGAAAGGCGAACAGCGAACGGCGAACATACATACATATGTATGTAGTTTCCGTTTGAAAAATGGGAATCGGAATGGGAATGGGAACGGGAATAAAAGCCCGCGACTCACCTTGGCCACCTCAATGTGATTGTCGATTTCGAGACGGTGCACGAAGGGATTGATGTAGTTGTAGCCCTTGGATGCCCAGGCATCCTCCTCGGAGTCCCGTTTCGACAGACTTCCGCTGGTGTGGATGGGACTATTGGTATCGGTCATCACCCCATCCTCATCGACATCCTCAGCGGGAACCGTATCACCCCCGGCGCGCGTCGTTTGCGACGATCGTCGGCATCGCTTAATTGTCGACGTTGTCATTGCACTCTTCACACTCCCACTTTTTCGCACTCTCCTTGTCAACTGTATATCCCTTACGCACTCTGGCACGAAACACACTACAAAATTCGAGTAAGACTTCGGCGTCGATTACACGGACTGTCCGTATACTGAGTATTCACTGAATATTTCAACCGTTTTAAGCTACACTTTTTGTTCAGCAGCAGCACATTCGTGTTTGTGTGTGCGTGGTGTTCGGGGTTTTGTTGTTAGCTATTTTATTTAACAAAAGCAACAAAACAGCACACGGTGCGTATACGAGTGCGCCAGTGTGACCGCTGAATTATCGACAAAATATACCGTCCGACCATCACAAATATACCGAAAAGAACGGTCTCATTTTAAAAATATACCGTAAAAATACCGATGAAAATCATATTCCTCGATTTTGATATTCTATTTAATATTACTAGCTAACAAGGCCCCTTAGGCCTGAACACATAATTTTATACGATTGATGAATCAATTTTCTAGAAGATTGGCTAAGTTTAGTGACTCTTTTTTTAGATTGTTTATAAAATAACGTTTAAGCAATATTGGCCAAGGCATGAAACTTAAGTGAGCATGAAATGCAACGTAAGAAAACGTAAGTGAGCATGGAATGTCACGTCATTTAGAAGCTTAACCGTTGGTATGGACATATTTATACCCATACCCTTTTTCATTTGATTAATGTTCAAATTCTTTATTCCCAGCTGCTTTAAAACGTAATTAATACCTTATTTTGCACAGATTGACATTTTTTGACCTACTAATACATTTGTTTAATTTATTGATATTAACGTATCGATCCCGATACTCATTTTCAGTCTTCTTAAGAAGACCAAAAACCGTAAAAACTGAGATAGAGACTGACTAGTTTCTGCCATAATTGGTGCCTAGTAAAACAAACTTTTCTTAAATTGTATAATATCCTTTCCTAAGGGACTAGAGTAGGTGACAGGTCACACAAGTGGTGTTTGTAATTGTAGTATATCCGTAGGGCGACTGTCCTACAGAAATAATGTTTTAATTAAAAGAAAAAGAAAAGAAAGAAATTAATATTTTTCGTATGCCCTCTCTTGGAACAGGATATTTACTTGGGGGTAGACTTTTGGCGGTCGTTTTTTGGCTGTGATGGTGATGGGAGCATCCTCCTGATGGTGGAGGAAGGCATGGAGAAGGACCGGAAAATGGCATAGTGCAGGAAAAGTGGGATTTGTCAGAAGCGCACTACTGTTGTGCGACGGCCGGGCAAGAATAGATTTTGGGATTTAGGGATTTTGTCGCAAATCGAGCCGGGCGGGCTTATACAGCTTTCACGGTGACCACTGTATCCTCTGCAACGCTGCACAGCGCCTTGTCGCCTGGTCGATAAGGTGACCAGCAGAGATGTCCATGCTGATGATTTGCTGATCATAGCCGGGGACTTCGAAACATCTTACGCCACGATCAGTCCGAGAATGCTCGTATTGGCGCTTCATAAAGACTAAAAAACTAAAAACACTAAAAAAAATTTGGGAAAAGCAAATTTGGGGGGGAATATTGCAATATTGCCGGTGGCACATTTTTGGACAAGGCGAATTCGTTTACATGTAAAATTGGTTGTTTCGCCGCAAAACAGAACTGGAAAAAAGAAACCCAAAATCCAGAAAAAACCTAAAACGCACACACACACACGTTCCCATGTTGTGAGACAATGTCGCTCATTTCGCGGCACATGCTAATGTTGGTAACGGTAAAAAACGTAAGTGAGCAGGGAATGTCACGTAAGAAACGTAAGTGAGCATGGAATGTAAGGGAAATTGTTGGGATGAAAAAGGAAACCTCAAAATATACCGAACATCTATCATATTCCTCTATTTTGATATTTTGTTTAATATTACTAGCTGATTAGGATACTGAGCTTTGAACAAATAATTTAAACTGATAGATGAAACAATTTTTTACAAGATTGACCAATTTTAAAAACTCCGTTAATGGATTCGGTCTAAAATAAGATTTAAACAAGGAAGGTCAACAAATAAGTCCCTATCTTACATGGCAACTACACAGTAACTACACACTTGTTACATATCAAAAACATTTTTACGGAGTATGGACATTTTGTATACCCTACTTCTGAATTGATGTTAAAAATACTGCATTCCAAGTTAAGTAATAATGCATTTATATCGTATTGAAATGTTTTTGACCTACTCATGCATTTAATTCGATTCTCGTATATATATTCCCGTAGGTCTTGATCCCGATACAGTATCAGTAGGAATACTATAAACTACAAAATTTCATTGCGATATCCTAAAAATGTGGATATTATTTTGCATACCTACTAAACATACAAGACAAAGGTTTATTATGTCGGTTATTGCGTTCGTTGGACAAAACTTGGCGGTAACTTTGAAAATAATACCAATATATACTATGACAAAATAAAATTTTTTTGCACAATTTTGGCGTCAAAAAATACCATAAAGTATTTACAATTCCATAAGTAGTCACGCTGATTTGTACTCTCCACTTAACTGGTCTGGCAGCACTGCCACTGGACCCACATTTGAATTTGAATTGTACGCATTTTGATTTTCACGTGTTCGACATCGGACCACCACATGAAAATCACTTAATGCTCTGGGTTGGTGTCGCCCGATCTCCAAGCTCTAAGTCTCTAATCTCGACTATACTATAGTTCACGGCCCCCTGAGATTCATGTGTCTGAAACGTGTTGTCGAAATTAAAAGCGAATGTTTCCAAGGCAAGGCCCCAATTTACATACGTACATACATACATATGCTACACTCTAGCTGGTAGTAGTAGTACCATTCGTATTATCAGTGTTTAGGGCAATGTGGACCAACCAGTTTTTGGATTCCATTGTGTCCGTTTCATCCGAGAGATAAACTGGTTTCTCCGGCAGATCAGGCGCGTATCTGGGCGTGGGGGTGTGAGGGTGTGGAAGAGCTAAGGCATTAACTGTTATACGCATTTGACCTTGTCGAAGTTTATTTTTGCGGTTTCCCCCTGCCTCCTGCCACACTATACCCTTCTGCCTTTCCATTGACCTTGCTCAACGCGCTCCAGCTGACGAAAGCGAAAAGAAGATGGTCCGATATTTTCATAGAGACCTAAAACCCCGAACCACCAACCATTCTAAGGCTTGGTCAAACAATTTTTTACGATCTGCTGCGTTTAAAAATGGATTTCGCATTTTATATTCTGGCTTTTTTATGTGTGTATTTTCCGCGTTTTTCGAGCGTCACGTGAAGTTTATTTACGGCGTGCCAAATACAATAAGTATTATAATTAATGACTTTTCCTTATGAACGAAGGCCGGACAGCATCTCGGATTCGCTCTCTCTCTCTCTCTTTCTGTCACCCATCCTCGCTAAGTTTTTGTGATTTTCACAAATTTTCCACTCTCTGTCATTAGCCACTGCGTCGCTCTGTCGCTGCATTGACCTCTGGACTGAGGCAGAGGCTGAGTGGGTTGCGTTTCATCAGACAGACGACGCCGCTCTGTCGACGTCATCATCATTGACGTCACAGCAAAAGCTGAGCGCGTGGTCCCCCCCCTCACACACACACACAAAAGCACACATTCAAAGAGTAGGTATATGAAATACACACGATAAAATACTAGAAAAAATCAATTATTTTGTATATGTATATTATGTATGTACATATGCAATATGTACCAAACGGACAAGCGCAAAGGCAAACCCTTCGCACTAAAACACATAAATATATACATATCTATATACATATATATAGATACATATATGTATATAAGTTTATGTATGCATACATATACAGCGCACTATGTGGCTTTGTGTGTGACGGGGCGAGCCCCCAAAAACTGGATTCCCGAATACTCTCTGCACAGGCCGCTGCCGACATCAAAAGCAGGCAGCAGCAGGCAGCGAGCAGCGACGTCGCCGTCGTCCGCGTATGCCAGTTGAAGGTGACACAGGATGTGCTCGCTCGTAGGACAGTTGTAAGCTGAATCTTTTCTGACGAAATACTGAGGGCGTGGTTGGCAAGAGGGAGGAATGTGAATTGCGATTGGGATTCCTGGAACCTCTTCTCTTCCTACGCGTCATGAGGGGGGCAGGGGACGCCTGTCCATCGTCCAATGTTCAGCCGTTTAAAGGCGCTGACTCATCATGCGGTTGCACAGACCTCAGGAACGGACGCCCATTGTATTTGAACTTATCGCTTGTATCAATGTTTATGCACTGTAACGATCTACCGCTGAGCTAACATCAGGAATAATAGAATATATGTAATAATTTATTAACTAAATGGAAAACAAGTGAACCGTCTCATTCTCTCTCTCTCTATGCCCAAGTGCAGCGTACGAATTTCTGCTTTGGCAAAATATAAAAATGTTGTACACTCCCCCTCTTTCCAGCCAGTCGAGCCCACCCACACACACGCCCCCCACACACACGCCCCCCACACTCCCTCCACCTCACGAGATTTCCACCAAAGCAATTTCCGTCGCTACCGATAAGAGGTTCCACCAAAGAACAACAAAGACCACTCCCCGTCTGGGGGTTTTGTTACCGTTTTAATATACATACATACACCCACATACAATACAAACATATGTACATATGTATGTACATACGAATATGAGTAACGGCACCGAAGTCAGATAAATAATAAATGCAAACCCTCTCGAATTTTTCCTACCCTATATTACCAAACCCACAACCCAATACCTATACTATTAATCTATAAAAAATATGAAAAGTTGCATATAACTGATATATGTACATATGTACATATGTTGTCAATTTGTATGCAGTTTCTATTGAAATTGAAAATATATCGAAATCATTTTCGCAATCGGTGTGAAGGTACTTTCAGAAACCTTCGACTGATCTAGACGGTTCCGACATTGTAGATAGTATAGTATGTGCATACTATGTACATTTGTACATATGCATCTAGGTACATATGTACCCTCTGCAAGTTTATAAGAATAATGAAAAAACAAAAAAGTTGCAAGCAATTTCGTGCAGTTTCTGGCGTCAGCCTCATTCTCTCTTTTTGTTATTAACCATTTGGTGTAAACAAATAATTGTTTTGATGGCGAAATCATTCCGAAAGACACGTGCAGCAGCCGCTGAAGGTGATTGGGCAGGGGGAGAGGTTGAGTGGGAGTTGTAGTTGTTGCTGAGACGTCATCTCGCACTCACGGGCTTAGTCAGAGGAAGGCGTGTGTGAATGGGTTGTTAGTGTGTGTTAGGAGGCTTGTATAACAGTTATTAGGCCCACATGCCGACACAGACACACACACAAGAACGCATGCACTCTCTTTTTCTCTATATGTACAGATGTATGCAGTATGTAAGTAGATGTGTAGTTATTTCATTAGTTGACGAGCCTCTTGGGGGCCAATGCAGAATGCACCAGAAGGAAAATAATATAAATATGTATGTACATATGTAATTGAATGAATACTAACATCAAGATGGCATTGATAATATTCCACTGCTGTCATGAAATCCAAAAGAATAGGCCACATGCCAATGTATGTATGTATGTATGTATTTGTATGCATGTATGAAAATCCAATAAGCAGTAAAACCAAAAGCAACAAAATTCCATTGAGTGCCTGCCTGCCTGCCTGGGAGCAAAAGCGGGAGAGAGTGAACTCAATCAAAGAGAGCCGCTCAGTTGTTGCGCTGGAGCAAGAGTCTTGGCACGTACCTACATATGTACGTACACACACACATACACAAAAATCACTTGTTGGTGAAGAGGGGGTTGCGCAGACAGCCGGGTCTCAGCAGAGACGAGCCCACAGGCAAGAAAATACATAAGGCGGAGGATGTTGACGCGTCCAAATTCCACCAGACTTCCCGTTGGCTCAGACAGGCCGTTGGCCACAGCTATGCAAACTTGTTCTCTCTAGATAGCTTAACTGTTATACAAGCAGGCAGCCAGGCCACGAGCGAGCTGACCAGAAGAGAGCATAAAAGCTTGTGTATGAAGGGAGTGAGGGCTGGGACAGCTCAACACGCAGCCAAAGAAAATCTTTCGACCCTTCATTTGAATGCCCTTCACTATCAATTGTCCAAGATACACCGAGCCAAGCTTGTTAAGAGGGATCGATCCCAGGCAGAAATCTAATGTACATACATACGTATGTACGTGTATATGTATGCCTCAAAAGCAGTGCAGCTCGAAGCAAATCGTATGTCAATTCAATACAATACACCTGCGGTAGAGTAGGGAACTTACCGTTGTCGTGCTGACGACGGCAAAAGTAGGCTCTCTCGTGAGAGGGAGAGCAGTTCGTCTAGCTTGGCTACCTTATTGAACTAGGCTTATGCGGCAGACGTACATAACGAAGTGGAAATTTATTATTTCAATATTAAGATAACAGAAATGTAGCCTTAAAGTAAACTTAAAGCATATCAGGTTTGAGTATGTGTACGAAAATTGCTTCTATATCGTAATTGTTGATAAGCGATTCATAACTATGCAAAATGGTATAGAACATTGAGCTTAAATATTGCTCCAAAGATCACAATCAAGCCGCGCATGAACGCAAAGTTGACTCAATCGTGGCGCGGCGGCGCATGTACGTGTACTCTGCCGCTCGCTCTGCCGCTCTCTCTGGCATTTCCACATATCGCTCCCCCGTTGCCTTGTCTCCGATATATGTACATTGTACATACATATGTTCGTGTGTATGTTTGCATGTACATTTGCCATATCTCCAACTAGCCCGCCCCAATACTAATTTTCAGTTTTGACCTTCAAGGTTCCTTCACGACGCACACACACAGACACACTCTCTCACATACACAGCCAGATGCGACGCATTTGTAACGCCAGCGAAGGCAGAGCAGAACGCTGCAGCGCCAGCAGCAGAGGCAGCGACAGCGACAGCGGCAGCGTAAAGTGAGCAGCGAACGACTAGTGGATTTAACTGTGAACAAACTCTCACAGCAACCGGACGCGTGCAGCGGACAAAAATAAAACGGACGAGCGACTGAGAGACCGAGACTCGGAAAGCGGAACCAGAAGCAACATAACACAGAAAAAAAGCAAAGGAAAAACAAAACTAAAGCAAACTAAAAAGTAACAGAAAATACAAAATAATTGCGTTGCATTCGCGAGTGGAAAATCGCATCGAATCGGTTTTTGAGTGGATTTTTGTGTGTCTCTTTTGCTGTTATTTTTTTGGTAGTGTGGGTGTAGTGAGACGACTGCCAGAACTGTCCGTTAGAGTGCCGAAAAGATGGACCAGGAGTTGAACGGGGCCATGCGGAGCGTGTCTATAAATAGCAACGGACTGGCGGCCACACCACATCTGAACGGCCACAGCAAAGACGAGCCGGACAATGTGCGGCGGGTGGCGGCGGAGGGCGCCTTGAGTGCATCTGCATCGGCCGCCGTCAGTGCCGTTAGCAAAGCGACAAATGCATCGACAGCCGCTGCAGCGGCCAGAGCAATCCCAGCGGCGGCATCGTCCGCATCCACAGCCACAGAAGCAGCGTCGTTGTCGGGTCTAGCCGGGGCCAGTGAGGCGGAGAAAAAGAAAATGGTGTACGAGTTATGTCAGCAGCTTCTGCTAACAGACGAGCAGGTGCAGGAGCTGTGCTACCGCATCCTGCACGAGATTCGCCGCGGCCTGGCCAAGGATACGCACCCGAAGGCGAATGTCAAGTGCTTCGTGACCTACGTGCAGGACCTGCCCAATGGTAACGAGCGCGGCAAGTTCCTAGCCCTTGACCTCGGCGGCACCAACTTCCGTGTGCTGCTGATCCACCTGCAGGAGAACAACGACTTCCAGATGGAGTCACGCATCTACGCGATACCCCAGCACATCATGATCGGCTCGGGCATCCAACTATTCGATCACATCGCCGAGTGCCTCTCCAACTTCATGGCCGAGCACAATGTGTACGCGGAGCGACTGCCCCTCGGCTTCACCTTCTCTTTCCCGCTGCGCCAGTTGGGCCTTACCTGCGGCATGCTGGAGACATGGACCAAGGGCTTCAACTGCGCCGGCGTTGTCAACGAGGATGTGGTGCAGCTGCTAAAGGACGCGATTGCGCGGCGCGGCGACGTACAGATCGACGTCTGTGCCATTCTCAATGACACAACTGGCACCCTGATGAGCTGCGCCTGGAAGAATCACCACTGCAGAATCGGGCTTATCGTCGGCACCGGCTCGAATGCCTGTTACGTGGAGCGCGTCGAGGAAGCGGAGCTCTTTGACGTTCAGGGCAATAAAAAGCCCCATGTGCTCATCAACACCGAGTGGGGGGCGTTCGGTGACAATGGCGCCCTCGACTTTGTGCGCACCGAGTTCGATCAGGACATCGACAGCCACAGCATTAATCCCGGCAAGCAGACCTTCGAAAAGATGATCTCCGGCATGTACATGGGCGAGCTGGTGCGCCTTGTTCTTGTCAAAATGACGAATGCCGGCATTCTGTTCAAGGGTCAGGACTCTGAGGTGCTCAACACGCGCGGCCTCTTCTTCACCAAGTATGTGAGCGAAATCGAGGCGGACGAGCCAGGCACCTTCACCAACTGCCGCCTGGTGTTCGAGGAGCTGGGCCTGACCAACGCCACCGACGGCGACTGCGCCAACGTGCGCTACATCTGCGAGTGCGTCTCGAAGCGAGCCGCCCATCTCGTGTCTGCCGGCATTGCAACGCTGATCAACAAAATGGACGAGCCCCATGTGACGGTGGGCGTTGACGGCAGTGTGTACCGCTTCCATCCCAAGTTCCATAATCTGATGGTGGAGAAGATCACGAAGCTGATCAAGCCCGGCATCACATTCGACCTCATGCTCTCTGAGGACGGATCCGGCCGTGGAGCAGCGCTGGTGGCAGCCGTCGCCTGTCGCGAGGACTTAATCAACAGCAAGTAGACGAGATATCGGAGAGATTGAGAGAAACTGCTGTATCCGCCGGCATCATTGGCATCCCAGATAAATAACAACTACAACAACAGCAGCAAGAGCCAAGAGCAAGAGCAATTTCCGATTTGCAAATGAGAAAATAGTTTCCTTCGTTGCCCGACACAGGGCGCCCTAGGGTTGGGCTCTGGCCCGTCACTGCCGCTACGTGTCGACCCTGCCATCGCCATGACCCCAGGGCTGCGGTGCGCGCTTCTTTAGTATTTTTAATTAGGCAAAATGAAAAAAAATACGTTTTTAAACAGAAAACAGCGAAAAAAAACAAAAACTAACTTGAGAATATCTTATAATGATAATGAATGCTTACGATTATGTTCGTTCTATCTCCTTCGCTCCAATTGGATCGATTTCCGATTTTTTTTTGTTGAAAATTTGTTATATCTATTTTACAAAAGAGAATATACACACACCAACATATATATATTTACATATATATATGTGAATAGTACAATTTGTTAAAAGAATTTCTTTTCGATTTGGAGAAAAAAATTAAAATTTATTAACCCCCCCACCCGCACACAGAGAGAAAGAGGGAGAGTGAGAGAGAGAGAGAGCGACACGTGTAAGATGCTGAGAAGAGAACGAACCGTTATACCACTGTGCTACAAGCATATCCTGCGGAGCAAGCAGAATGGGGCGAAAAATACGCAGAATAGCAGAATGAGAAACGAAACTGTAAAATCGCACATTGTTAAAGCAAAAACAAAAACAAACAAGCAGAATACGAAAAGGAGAAACCAGAGAAAATTAAGGGAGCAGCATAAACAAATGCGAATTCTGCGGCAACAAAAAAAAAGATACTAAAAAAGAGGAGAACAGAACACCCGCGGAGGTGGTGTCTGGTGTCCTTCCTATGTAATTGTAAATGTTTATATAGAACCTATTATGAAGCGTTATATGATAATACTTGCATACACACACACACACAAACACACACACATATATTATATATATAAACATAAACATACATATATTATTTAGCCACTACATAATTATGTTATTTTTTTTTTATTATTGTCTTCGCTTAGTGAATTTGTTTCTAAGATTTAAGGAGGTAAAAACTAATCAAAAAAAAATTATTTTTTTTTCGTTCGATCTAGAAGTGCACTTTGTGAGCTATTATTTATGTAATTGTACATTTTATCTAGTTTAGTGTTTAGTTCTTATCTTAGTCTCTAAATTTTGTCAAAAAGCCCCACAATAGCCTCCCAATTCTACCCGCATACATATGTATGAACATATGTACATCGCCCGTCCCCACAAACCACGGAACCCCTTAATTATACTTAATTATCGTTTGTAAACAATATCGGGGGATGCAAAATGTAAAAAAAAAACAAACAAAAAGCGAAAGGCGAAGAAGCGAAATGAAAAGCAAATAAAATTTGTTCTTTATTCATACATTTTAGTTAAATAATATTTTCCTGGTACTTTTTTTGTTGGTATTTTGTTTCATATTGTGTGTGGTATTTTGTAGTATTTAAAAAAATTTTTTTTGGAAACTCAGTTTTGGCCGCTGCCATGCTGGTCATGTTCAGACGACACAACCGAAAAAAATTCGAAAACAATTCGCAATCAAAATCGCAAGCAAAACAAAGACACGATTTTGTTTTTTGTCTATTTTTAATAAACCATGAACAATACTATGAAAAAACGTTGATATAAATGATATAAAAAAAATCTGCAAATAAATTGTTTATATTTTTCAACAAGAGAATGTAAAAAAAAGTAGCCACTGTTAAAAAAAAAAAATTAAAATCAATTTAAATTAAATTCTAGTTACCAAAGGCGAATACACAAAAAATACTACGCAAATACATAATACGGACACGCTTTGCAGCCTGTTGAAAGGATGAAAGGAGCAACTTAGGAAATGATATTATTAACAAAAGAAATGTTTGTCAAAAAAAGCAGGAAAGGATTTCGAAGTGCAAGAAAATAAAAGAAACGATTGAACCAAAAAACTGAAGAAAACCCCAAGAAAACCGAAAGTAATATGTTTGTTCTTTGGGGGTTATCAAAATAAATCTGCATGTGTATTTTACATCTGATTATTATTATTTTTATATTATTTTGGATTTATTCACTTGGAATCGAGTAAAAAGAGAGCCGGCGTTTCGAGTTTGTTGCTGCTTCATTTTATGAATATATATTTTTCTGTTTTTTGCTAGTAATTGAATGCAGGCAAGCCACAAGAATTATGCATCATCAGAGGCAATAACAATCAGTCCAGTCTCTATTTTGTAATTTATATTGTACGAGTATTGCGCTGCCAATGCACTCACAGGCATACCCTGCACGGGATGGGGCATACGCGCTTCGGCAGCAGGTTCGTTAAGGTGCAGAAGTGCAATGCTCCAGCAGAAAATACATGGTATTCTTGGTGCGGCATTGTGTTTTTGTTTAAATAAATGTTCCTCTTACTATATCGATCGTATCTTCAATCATTTGGATAATAACAATAGTAGTTATATTTCCAAAGTGAAATTTTGAACTATTTCGAAAATCGATGTACGCTTCTTTAACGGAAAGCAATCGTGCATTCCACGTTTCTACAAGATCCATCTTACTATAATTTAAACTTTATTTTCACGTTTTGTTCTAGGGTATTTGCAGGGTTTCATCTCTTTTTGCGATTGCTTTGCTGTTGTAGTCCATTTTAATTTAAGTGGTTTTCAGCTTAATTTTCGTTTGACGCATTTGAATTGCAAGTAGAGGGATACATACCGAGACCAGACAAAGCTTGATTGAGCCATTGAACGTAAATGACAGATCGAAATGAATAGATCGTTGTAACAGAACGTACAGTTTTTCCATGACTGCCATATGACACTCGTTTTAAATTCTACGAACTGATTTCAAGGCGCGAGAGGATGAAATGGCTCTCTTTAGAAAGAAAATTCACACACTCTTGCAACATTTTGCAGTACATTTGAAGAATTTATGAAAGAAAATGAATATATCAGCAAAAAAATTCAGTTTATTCTGACAAGCAGTCGATCATTCTGACAGGCGATGTTTCACTTTGGCAAGCAGAAGACGAATTTACAAAGCAGTAGAAATTAAATACTAGTTTTATCTGCTTAACGGCTAATTTCCGTATCTGTTAAATTTTTGTATTTTCAGAAAATGTCATATGGGCATGAGCAACCTGTTCAAATTTCTTTGTAAATATGATATCGTATTTATATAAATACATATGTACATATTTGTGGTCAGAACTGCAGACTGCAGGCAGCTTGCGGTGGTAGCTAAAGGGGTTATTTGCCATTTGCGATTGAGGCAAAAGCACGGCTCAGGTTCCGCGAAAGTTGTTTTTAGAATTTCAAATGAAAAATCTCTTATGGCGGTAGCACCCCATTCCGCCATCGTCCCTTCCTCCAGTCTGTGTTTATTCAAATATAATGCATTTCATTTTTATTGTTGGAGAGACAGTGAGGGAGCAAGAGAGATAGATAGATAGTGTAATCTCAGCTATTTTTCGATCACGTTTTACTGCCGCGGACACAACAAACCCAATTTAAATATCTCGAATGCAAATTTCAATTTAAAATGCACATGATACCTACATATATACATACATACATATATGTACATATATGTGGTATCAGGGGGGAAACCCTAAATGGGAACTAAATTGGAGATACCCTATGGGGGTATTTGAATGAAAGCAAACCAATTTTCCCCATTAAAGCTTGTCCACTTGGAAGGTGCATACGCCTATTAAACGGAGATGGAATTAGTAGAACTACCAAGAATATACATACATACATACATATGTATGATCAGATGTAGAGGAGAGATTTGCTTGAAAACCTCGACAAAACGTAATTCAAATTGCTCATACGCCGGGTTTTCTTAGAGAGTCTTCTCGGAAATAAATTAGCCCCTCGTTTCCTCCTTTTTATATTTAGTATAATGTCTTAAATAGATTTCAATAAAAAGGGTGGAATGTGGGCGGTTGTGTAGGGGAAGAAATCAGCCTTATCACGGGCTGATGCATTTAAAGATTACATGGTACGCGCACGAGCCTCTCTGATAAGCCACGAGTGTGAGGCTGATAGGGCTGGGCAGGGTTTAAAGGTATTAAAGGCTAAGGCAAGCAAGTTCAAAGCGATTAATGAAATGATGGTCAGTTTGATAAGAGATAAGATTCTCAAATCGGGCACACCCATTGAGAGGAGGCTTGGCAAAAAAAAAATCACAATATTACGGATTTTCCTGGCCTGCAGTATGGAAACTGTTCCCTCAAAGTCCCCTAGGCTTAGATTCATGTCTCTCAGAATTAGTCGGAGTTTCATACTGATACTGCTACGATAATGTGGAATAGAAGACCACTAAACCCCTGCTAAGACTCTTGTAATTATATGTAAGTGATCTCTTTGTATAAAAAAAGATTTGGGAAGATTTTAAATCCGTGTTATTCTAAAAGATATGAAGAGATATGACCGTAATATACATATAATATATAATAGATGTATGTACATATTTCATATGCACATACTACGTCATCGTATCACTTTATAGGCTTTGATCAAGCCCCACCAGTTTTCGCCCATAGTGCGTCAGTCGACAACCGGACGGACTACTATTTATCACAGAAAACAACAACAAAAAGAAAAATAGGAAAAACAGAAACAGAAAATATTTTCAACATTTTAAAAAGCTTTGACAGATTGTTGTTGTCGGAATTTTCGCGTTAATTTTGCCTCAATTTTACAAAAAATGCTTTGTATTTTTGTGTGAACCTAAAAATGGTTTAAAGTGTTTATTTTTAGTGGTTTTTATCCGCAAAAAGAAAAGGCGACAGCGGGAGTGGCAGTGGCAGCGGGCAGCGGGCAGAGTAGAATCAAAAACAAAATACGCCATAACAAAAAAAAAACCAAACAACAACAGCAAAAGCAACGAAACATGTGCCAAACGAGAGAGGGCCACACCGAAAGAGTAGCGGAAGAATGATAGCGCTGCAGGGTGGGAGCGGAAGAACAGAAGAGCGGAGTACAGTTGACAGACAGACAACAAATTTGCTCATTTGATCTTGTATCTCTCTCTCTCTGTTGTCTTTCTATCGCTCACCTTCGGCTGGCACTCACCTCTCAACATTCTGTCGGACTCGACCCAGGTACGAGTAAGAGTACATTCATAAGAAGGTAAGGCAATTCCGCTCTCTCGGGTTACCGAGTTGGTATCCCCTTCTACCCTTTTCTCTATCTGTCGTATCTGTCGAATGTGTGTCAAGCAGAAGGAACGGCATAATAATCATAAGCCGGTCTTTTTGTGTGTAGGATAATGACCTCGGTAGTTATGTACCTCCTTTAGAATATACCACGAACTCGAGTTCGTTATCTACCTATTCTCCCTGCTCCTGCTTCATCGGCCTCTGTTGCTTATTCGCCCTCCTCGTATTCCTCTTCGTCGCCAACTTTTGTTTTGTTGTTATGCAAATGCTAAACTGCAAAGAGCATTTCAAACGAAACGACAGCAAAATGCATTTTTTTTCGAAAGTGTGAAATGGAAATGCAAAGCGTAAACGAAAATCATGTGAGGTGCCAAGAGCAGCAGCAACAGAAACAGCTGTACTACTCGCAGCAGCAAACACTGCTCCCGCTCCCGCTCCCGCTCCTGATCCTCCTCCCCTCATCCAATCATATGCAAAAGCGGGTTGCTGGTTCTATCTTTGCATAGGGGTATTATGATTTTGATCAGATGTTGATATGGGAACCCCCAGTCGATTGGTTAATAGCATATGTATTTATGTATGTAGATGGTCCCACAGTCAGAACCGTCGCGATGCCATATAGTACATTAAAAAGCTGAAGGATCGAATGAGCAGCAGAACAATCAATTCACATGCAAGGGGTATCAAACATTTCCGCCTGGTTGGGGTTGTTGTTTTCCGTTGCTTAGTGTTTCCCTTCATTGACAGAAAAAGAGACGGAAACAGCTGCGAAGCGATGGGCACAGTGGGCTTCGCAATGATTTATGGCATTTATTTGGATAACTCAAAAATCTATCAGAAAATACTATAATAATGGACCACAGAATGAGATCCTTTTTTCTGGCTTATTTGAGCAGCCGTCGATTATTGAGAGAGAGTGTAAGCACACTTCTCTAGGAGAGTAGACATGTAGAGCTACTTGATATTACAGTAAAGTGTAGCACATGTTGGACACTGTTCATGTTTTGAAACAATAAAGACTGTCGTACCTAGCAGTGCTATTTTTTTAGTCGCCACTGTCTCTAGGAGATGTCCATTCTCTAGAGCAGTTTTCAGAGGAACCATTAAAATATGGATACAGATGGATTAGCGAACGGAATCACTAATCTAATCACTGTTTGTATGTATGTATGCGCTACGAGTAGTAGTAGCATTAGAGAGGTTTGTTTCTAAATCCGAGAAAAGCCGTTCGTTTGGCTATGCTATGCAATGCTTGAGGTTTGCCTTCGGAAGCTGTCCGTCCATAAAACTTTCACATGCGGATACATGCCAGCACGAATCGAAAATAACAGCAATCCAGAAGACCTAAAACTAGTTTAGACACATGCAATTCACATGCAATTGCCACATCAACACAAAATTACAGGAAGAAGTGTGTGCGGGTCTACTAGTGGTAAGGTGGTGTAAGGAGGAGGAGGAAGGACTGTTAGACTGCCCCACCGAGTGGTCAATCTGAATATTTGTAGTTGTATCAGCGGTCGCCAAGCCCCTTTTCTATGTGCATAAGAAAGTGCGCTGCTGCTTACGTACACGTTCATAACAGATGTTCCGTTCCATTTTGCCAAATACTACCCTATACCAAGATGTCGCCATTGGTAATTATGTATATCTTTATCTTTGCTTCTACATATGAATAAAATTTGTTCCTGTTCAAGCAATACACGAGGATTCTGATAACGGAATTTTTTCCCGAAACTCTTGACATATCCATATCCATCCATATAATTATAGCTAAATTAACATGGGACTGCTAACAATAGTCACGAATGTGATAATAAGAGCCATAAAACAAGTATTATATTGAATTAGTAGATTCAGTTTTCTGCCTGCCATATAGCAGGTTCAAGAGTACCTCATTTACAAGTCCAATCTAAACTTCAAAATCAAGTTAGCCCTGCCTAATTTGTCAACTTCTTGTTAGATTTAAACTTTCTTGAATCTGTTGTCACTTGATAAACGCCCTGATATCAAATCGTATCATTCATTAGCATAGAACGTATGTATAATTGCATGGTTTACTACCCAGATAAAAGAAATAAAGATAGCTAAATTTTTATCGGATCGGTCTATCTGCTCACACCATTGACATTGAAGAAAACAAAGGAATTGTGTGGAAAAGGTGAGATATGACGCGTTAAGTGACAGATATATGTACATAGTCGCGACGACGCCGCTTAAAACTTTGTTGTACCGTTTTTGTTTTATTAATTACGAATATAGGGTTTACGTTTATGTGTTGTGCGTCTGATCGAGGAACTCAAATAATAGTAATGCCAAAGACCCGCTCGCAGACTCGCATGCAGGCGGAAAATGCCGCAACATCCTCAGCGGTCGGACACCAATCATCGTCGACTGCACCAACAACAATAAACCCCTTTGATGCAGGCAAATACAAGGAATGTGAGCAAATGGTGCAGAAGCTCCGTGTCGTAGAGCTGAAAAAAGTCTTGTCGTTCCTTAACATTTCCTTCGCTGGACGAAAATCCGATCTGCAAAGCCGTATTTTGTCATTTTTGCGCACCAATTTGGAGCTGTTGGCCCCAAAAATTCAAGAAGTTTACGCTCAGTTCGTGCAAGAGAAAAACGCCAAGCTGCAATACATAGATCCCCCAAGAATGTACTCTCACATGCAGATGCCACCTTCGGTGCAGCCGAATTCCGTGGGTCTGGTGGGTGGGGGATCAGGCCAGGTGCCGGGTGCACAGATGTCTGCACAGATGGCCTCACAGATGCAAACCAATGTTTTGCCCTTTCTGCATACGCACGGCAACCAGCTACCCATACACCCGGATGTGAGACTAAAAAAGCTTGCCTTCTACGATGTGCTCGGCACACTGATCAAGCCATCGACGCTGGTGCCCCGCAGCACACAGCGCGTCCAAGAGGTGCCTTTCCACTTCACATTAACGCCCCAGCAGGCCACCGAAATCGCCTCGAATCGCGACATTCGCAACAGTTCAAAGGTGGAGCACGCCATTCAAGTGCAGCTGCGCTTCTGCTTGGTGGAGACTTCATGCGACCAAGAGGACTTCTTTCCCCCCAAAGTGAATGTCAAAGTTAACAACAAATTGTGTCAGCTGCCTAATGGCATTCCAACAAATCGACCAAATGTGGAGCCAAAACGTCCGCCACGACCCGTGAACGTTACCTCCAATGTGAAGCTATCGCCAACCGTTACCAACACCATAATGGTTCAGTGGCGTCCTGACTACACGCGCAGCTACTGCCTGGCGGTATATCTGGTGAAGAAACTCACATCCGCACAGCTGCTGGTCCGGATGAAGAGTAAGGGCGTGAAGCCCGCAGATTACACACGTGGCCTAATTAAGGAAAAGTTAACAGAGGATGCTGACTGTGAAATAGCCACCACAATGCTGAAGGTATCGCTCAACTGCCCGCTGGGAAAGATGAAGATGCTGCTGCCGTGCAGAGCGTCCACATGCTCGCACTTGCAATGCTTCGACGCAGATCTCTACCTGCGAATGAACGAGCGCAAGCCCACCTGGAAATGCCCAGTGTGCGACAAGCCGGCCATATATGATAACCTGGTTATCGATGGCTATTTCCAGGAGGTACTGGACTCCAAGCTGCTAAAGAGCGACGACACCGAAATACAGCTGCATCAAGATGGATCCTGGAGTGCCCCGGGACTACGCAGCGAAGCTCAAATCTTGGATACACCCTCCAAACCAGTTCAAAAAGTTGAGGTCATTTCGGACGACATAGAGCTAATCGCGGACGATACCAAGCCAGTGAAGAGTGACTTGTCACCGGCACCGGATGACCAGCCAACGTCAAAGTCGAACAGTGACACTGTTGATCTGACGTTAAGCGATTCCGACGACGATATGCCACTGGCTAAGCGTCGTCCACCTGCAAAGTAAGCTGTCGCTAGTTCCACTGCCAATGGTAATGGCGGTGGCGGCCAACGTGCCTATACACCGGCACAGCAGGCCCAACAATCTGGTATGTTGGATCCATTTTTGCAATAAGCGCAATAAACAAACCAATGATAATGTATAGCCAAGAATTCTTTATATATATATTTATAAAGTGAAGTTTTTAGAGTATAGCCACAATATATATAAGGACCCGTTTAAACCTACACCCCAATCTCAAACATACACAACACCACAGATTTAGTCACAGTCACACACATCCAACCACATAGAACATTAAAGCATTTTAATCGTATCGTAGGAATCCCCTCTGTCCCTTGCAAGTAAATTGGTAATCCAACCGGCAGGAGACAGACCGTTCTCTAGAGGCTGAGATGTCTGTAAAACAACTCTGAAAAAGTGTGAATTAGTACAGATTTGCTTCCCGATTTAAATAAATTTTTGGGGTCACCTTTTTGTCCAACATTTGTTGAGTAGGCTGTGAGTTTCCTTTTTCTATGAGCTCACTTTTCACTTGTTCTGAGATGTCTGTAAAACAACTCTGAAAAAGTGTGAATTAGTACAGATTTGCTTCCCGATTTAAATACATTTTTGGGGTCACCTTTTTGTCCAACATTTGTTGAGTAGGCTGTGAGTTTCCTTTTTCTATGAGCTCACTTTTCACTTGTTCCGCCTCAGGTTTTTGGGCGCACGCTTTTGACAGGGTATACAAAAAATAAATTCCTAAAAAGGCACTTTTAAATTTTAAAGATTCGAAATTCTAAGCCATGGAAAAACAACACATGGAAAACTTGTGCATTGTTGGCTTCGGGGCTATTATGCATATTGGTAATATTAGCGTCATTTCGGCCCTCAATAGCAAGGCCACGGTGCTCGTGCCGAACGCATCTTCCTTGCTGGTGGCTGTGTCCTTACTTGCCTTGCTAACGCAATGGCGCTCTGGCTGGATCCGCCTGGTGGCATCAACTCGTTTGCAACAAGTGTTCCTGCTGCTGCTGGAGCTGATGATCATCATGGGCTTGGTGGAGTTGATGCTGGTGCAGATCTGGGTTCGGATGCTCACCGTACTGAATATTTTGTGCGGTTACATTACCCACGCACTCCTGAACGTCAAAGACGAATACCTAGTGAACAATACCCCAAATTTCGATCACTGGCTGCGCTCCCAGGCCTTCTACTACGCCCGCTTTCTTCTGGCTTTGGCCATTGCCCTCGGAATCCTCCTGTCCCAAGGCTGGCAGTCAGTCAATCGGAATCACATGAAACCGACCACTAGTGCTGGTGCCAGCGCCACCACAGAAGATCAAAATATCGAGGAGCTCAGAATGAATCAGATTACACATGGAGTTCGAAGCATGTCCTTGGACGACGGTCAAGAACTAGTAGAAGAGCATAACTCCTAAGGACGGGGGTTCTGGTGACTTGATATTCTTTTTTACATTATTTTTATTTTACTTGATTTGATTATATTGTAGTTGCTGGAGGAGATGCAATGCGCAACGCACTCTATAAACGTGTGAATTTACAGAATTTTTTGCTCTCACGGTAGGTTTAGGTCCAGCTTCCGTTTGTGCGATCGCATGATTGTGATTTAATTTCTTTATAATCAAGTATGCTCTCGATATTACACTGTGCGTCGCATAAACGTGATCAGGTTACGTCAAGTTAGGTCTTATGCGAAATGAATCTCACTCTCTTGCAGTAAACAAAGGTCAAAGAGGGCGAAGACGGTTCCGGTTTGAGGCGACTTGAGTTCATACATTTTTTTTAATTTATTGAATTTTATGTTTTTAATTTATTTTCTACCCAATGTACCCTACTGCAGCATCAAATAAAATGTTATTTATCTTAGTAGATCGATTGTCAGGTTAGTTGAGGGGTTTTTTTTTATGCTTGGCGTGCATCCGCCTTGCAGTCCCTCCTCTCCTCCCCCCGTGTCAATCCTTTTTTGGTTTAGTTTTCGTTTTGTCAATTGTTGTTGTGATAACCTCATGTTGATATGATGATTATGTAATTGTACTAATTGAAGTAACTGTGCATTTCTTGTCTTTTCTTCTCTTTCTCCCTCTCCTTTCTCCGCTGCTCTCTTATTGTGTATCTGCCGATGTGTAGAATCCCCAGACCAGCAAATAATGGCACATCAATCGTCTGAATCGCAGCAAGTGTTAGATCTAGAACAGCAACTGCAGCTGCAACTGCAGCATCGACAGCAGCAGCATCAGCACGAGCAGCCAGCATCTGCAGTGCATGCCACTCTACTGGAATCCCTGGCTGCTGCGGTGGCGGATCAAAAGCACTTTCAACTGTTGGATCTGGCTGCAGTTGCGGCTGCTGCTGCTGCTGCCACAGCTTCAGCGTCGTCCGGCCAAAATCAAAATGGTGGGCCATAGAATCACACACACTCTCACACACACACACACACACATGCACACGAACTATGATTTTCGATTATTTGCATTTACAGTTGGTTTTCTTTGCTCTTTTCTTTTTTCTTTGTTTTCCTCCACTCTCTCTCTCTTCTTTACCTCATTTGGCGACAGTTTAAAGTATTTATTTTAACCTCAGAGGCTATTTTTCGACAAATCATTGACACCGATTCGCGGCATATTGTCATCGACTGCAGATATTGATGTTTGCAGGATGCAGACACATGTTGCAGCAGGTGCAATATCAATAAAGAGACTAAGAAAAGAGCTGCCAGACTACTTTTGTTTCCTGTTCATGTCATGTCCCGTTTTTTATTGTAATCCGTGTCAGTTGTGTAGTGGTCTGTCTCGTCTGAAATATTAAATCATCCCCCGGTGTTCTCCACTTAACGGTACCCATAACCAGAATTTACATCCGTCATCCAACAAAATCCTGCATCCCTTCCCTTCTAGAAAGTACAATAGGAATCGTAATTTATTTATTTTTCACTTTTGAATCGACCGATCGCGAAATGTAATAGCCCTATGAAAAACACCACTAAAATTAATATAAATAAATCAAATGTTAATATTTAAGTCCTACCAATGCAATTTGGACGTATTCCTATGCACTAACCGAGAGGAGACATTTAAGTTAATTAAGTTATTTTAGCTATCATATGATGGATGTAGAATAGAGTGTCGCCGAATGCGCCCCAAGTGCGTTTGGTTTGGTATTTCATTATGTTTGCATATCGGAGCGAAGTTGCATTAAATTACATATATACATTTACAGACATTAGCAGCGGCATCTGAATATATTATGTTTGTCACAGAAGACCAGACCATCCATATACTAAACAAAAGAGTTCGGAATAAGTAGGAATTCAAATTAACAATAAATAGGTTTACCACAAATCACTAACCTAATCCTATTAATGTGTTTGCCCCTTATTTAAGTCTTAAGTTATAATGAACCCCAATTTAGTATAAAAACTGCTTTGATTTGATTTTGATTGGATGCCAAAAAAAAAAAATATATACTTATAAACGTAATGAAGCTAGAATTTGAATATATAATATAAGTTTTCTAGACATCAAAGCTAAAGATTATCCTTTGATACCGATAAATCCAGAAATGCTGATAGAGCTACAGTTGCAAGCGCAGGTAACCACAACAATGAAATTGCCACACTCGAAGGTGACTCAGAGATTCGATGGTGCGCTCTCATTGTGTAAATTCTGGACATGCAAACCCCATGAAACTCTCAACTGCTCAGCCACACTGGGAGAGGACGTGAGAAGACGCGCGAGGCGGGAGGATAGGCCACGGAAAACAACTTTAAATATGTATATAGGACCATTGCTTATGATCTTTATGGCCATCTAGCTGAGATATTATCGCTGATGAAGGCGGACGGAGATGGGCATATCGACTTGGCTATTGATGCTACTCTTCCTTCTGCTTGTTACATACATATGTACGAATTGAATATACTCTCTAGTAATCCTTGAGTAACGGGGTATAAAAGCGAATACCATTTCGCAGTAAATTTGCCATTGGTTCAATCATTTCCAAGCCAAAAAGCAGACAACCGCAACAGCAAAAGCCACAATACTGCCAATCAACAAAATTATTCACATCCACATCCACAGGTGGTTGCAGGCCATTTCCTTCAGAGATCTTGTTTTATTTGCTTTTTTGCTGTTGTATTAGTGCCTGCCTCTATTATTTTATAACATTTTTGTGTTGTTTTTGCTTTATTTCTGCACTAAAAACAATACATTTTTGCCGCGTTTTTTTTTATTGTCAAATTATATTGCCGAGTTTTTGTTTTTGGCTTTTAAAAGAGTTTTAATGGAGAGGGCAGGTGGGCAACGCCTTGGAGCTTTCAACGAAAAATGTGTTGTGAAATTAGTTTAATTATATTTCAATTAAAGCGCAAACAAAGCGCAAGCCGATCTCCAGAAAACAAAAACCCCAACCGAATTGAGTAATTAAAACGGTCGGGAAAGTACATAGGAAGTATAGCACATACATATGTACATATGTATGTACAAAAATTAGTCATGGAGATGATCTAATTGGGAAGATCATTGTACTCGTGCAATATGGTATCATCCATCATGGGAATTATTTGGAGAATAAAATAATATCTAAAATCTCTACTTCCATGGTTTTCCCTGTGTTATTATTTTTACATCACTAATCTATATCGATTAATCAGTCAATCCATTATACTCTGTGTATATTCTCTGACAGAATATTTTGCTGGGTTTTCGAGCGATAACATACTCGTAGTATACTTATATGTACATACATATGTACATAAGTTATCGCCCCAAGCATTCCGCCCAAATCTTATTTTTTTTGTTCTCAATTTTTCTACAGAATATCTAACGAGTATTTGCCAATCAATCATTATAGAAATTCAGCTTAGATAATCTCTGTTCACAAAAGCGTTCCATATACTAAGTGTACCCAAGAAAGGTCCGAGTGATATTCTTGGTTCTATTAAATGGAATTATTCAAATGATGTTTTTCAAATGATATTTTTATTAGTTTCAATCATTTGACTTGTCGCAAATGCTTTATTGCACCTCTCCTTTGGTTTGAAATGTTCTTCTTTAGATACGTTCTC
The DNA here is from genome assembly GCA_035041765.1 of Drosophila algonquin. Lineage (NCBI taxonomy): Eukaryota > Metazoa > Arthropoda > Insecta > Diptera > Drosophilidae > Drosophila > Drosophila algonquin. The sequence goes on along the minus strand of JAWNKY010000209.1, from coordinate 3,654,117 downwards.
CGTTTCTAGGCGTATCATTGTTCAAGAAAAAAAAACGCCATACTAAAAATCACCTACCCCATAATAATCACCTACCCCACCACCACCACCACCATTGATGTAAAACCTAATAAACAATAATTATTAACAATGAGATTTTCGAAAAAAAAAACACAAAAAAACAGACGTCAATTTATTTATTTTTTTAAAAATAATTAGAAAGAAAAAAACTAGAGGACGGGCGCATTGCGCAATGCCGTTGTCGTAGTCGCAGTCATAGTCGTAATCGTAGTCTTAGAAATCAGAATCTGGTGCGGCTCGGTTCGGTTCTGTATGTATGTATGTAAGAGTAGGGTCTTGTCTGGATGTCAAGGTCCCAACTGCTTTCATGGTTCAATTTAAAGGCGGGGCCTGCCCTGCCCCTGCCCTGCTATTGCGACTACAAGTTGCCTTCGCTTCTCACAAAGATCTTACGACGGTCATGGCCACACTCGCACTTGGCACTCGGCACTAAGTGAGCAAATTGGGGTTATGCAAGAGTATGATTTGAATTGAATTGAATTGGGTTGTGTGTTTGAATGGAAATGAGAATGTGAATGTGAATGAAAGTGCGACGGCTCTGTTTGTCTCGTCTCTAATCACTTAACAAGCCAAATGCAAAACAATTGAGCGGTATGAACCGCCATAAACTGCTTTCAGGGCGGTACGAGTACAGTACACACATATGTACATATGTACATACATATTGTATATATACATATTTTTTTTTTGGAGCTCTCAAGCTACAAGTCCGTCAATAAACGAAATTGAAGATGTGCCATACAAATTTATTAGATCAAAGCCAAACATTTGAATCAATTGACAGACAGACAGTCCCGAGACTTTAGTTTAAATTTGTTATGGGTAACAAACCGATCTTCTTCCGAATCGGGAATTCCGAATTTATGGTATTTTTCCCATAAACGAATAAACGCGTTTGTTATTTGTTTTCGCAGGAAGTCATCACCGATTACTATTGAACAATTGTTCCAACATTTTTTGCACATTTGTTTAAAATTACACAAATTAGATTAATACTCGTATCTATGCAAAGATAAAACATATACCTATAAAATAACAAAAATCATAGCCCTATGCGTATAAGTAAAATAAAACCTATTCGGCGCATAAGAATCGATCGAGCCTTGGATACTGAACCTGAGCAATCTTCGGATCGATATTTTGCTCCCTATTCGAATTGCGTTGGGAATAGAGAGCGGCGGCTTGTGGGTTCGTGTGGGTCCGTGTGGGTTCGTGTGCGTCCGTGGGCTGGAGCATGTGCGGTATACTCGTAAATTAAACAACTTTTTGTGTGGCTGGCTATAAATAATAACAGAAACGAAAAACAAAAACAACAACAAATAAGCAAACGTAAACAACAAACGAACAAAAAACAACAGCAAAAACAAGAACAACAGGTACAGGTACAGCTGGAGACACACACAGTACGCGGCTGATAACCACAAAAAATGTCGGGGAGACAACATGGAATAGATCACGTTTCTGCATTTCTCGTATTGGGGCCCCCCCTGCCCCAGCGCACCCTACACTGCCGCACATTGTGCACATGGGTTGTGTGTTGGGTTGCGGCCAGGCTGTGTAAAAGCTTATGTAAGCTATATTCACAATGATTCTGAGTACGAGCATTTGCTTGCATCCAAGCCAAACAAAAGTGCTGATGTGGAGAGTTTGTTCGACAGTTCATATTACTCGAGAGTAATTCAATAGTTTTACAGCTCAATATTCAATTAAATATCAAATTGATTACACAGCAGGGCAGGTGATTCAACAGTCGGCCAGCACACCCCATGGGAGAACTTTGAATTGCAGTCAAGAGTCAGAGTCAGCCCACACTGTCCATAGGTTGTCCACTCCACAGACAGAGTCCATTCATTCAGCGAAAACTGTGTGTCATTTAGCAACTATTCAGCCATTTGCCATAATATACGATAATTACCAGCAACGAAAACAGAAAAAACTATAAACAAAAGCAATGCGATCTCGATGTCGATATGCAACTATATTTACTAGATATTTGTATATGTATGTATGTACATATGTATGTATATCGTTTGTCTTCCGCTTCTCAATTGCGCCGATACGTAGTTTACTGGATTGCATAAGCTCCAGATGGAATGCAATCCAATCGATCAATGAGGTCTCGGATCGGATCGGATCGAATGAAGTGCGATTCTACATTTGTATAACTACATATATGTACACGAGTATTGTATTTGATTATATGTTTCAATAACCGCCTGAAACTGGAAGCCACAACATTCGGGGCCCTTGGCTTGTTTTGAACGCCCAGATAAGCGAACCGCTCAAGCTGAAGCTCGGGTCAAATGCCAAGGCAATCATCTACTACATATGTATGTATATAGTTCTATGTAGTCAGCATCAGCTTGAAACCCCGCCAGCATTCTTCACACCTCGAGGTTCTGTAGCAGCTAAAACCCAGGCTTAGTAGAGGCATATACCCTAGCAAAGGCACTTTCCACCTGTATTTCCATGTAGTCATGTAAGTCTATTCCTCCGTCTTCCTCCGTGAGTAAATATTCGATGGTAGCACTGATGTTCGTATTTCTAAGATTCAGCTGTCAAAGAGTATCCAAAACTTCGACCAAATAACATACTCGTACTATACGTTTTTCTACATATTTTTCCACGATTATAAACAATATACTACTATGTACATATTTATGGCTGGCCATATAGAGCCCCCTCCGCACACACGCACAATACACAAATTCGGCAATTGGAATATCGGAATATTTGCAAATGTTTGTGCCAGATTGTGTCGTGTACCGTGTGCCGTGGTTGGCAGCGATTGATGGAGGGGTGGGGTAAAATCATTGGGTGGTCCCATGTCAAGTACATACTTTCAGGAGTAATTAGAATTGTTCCCGAAACTCGATACGATAAGCACAGACCATACATATCGAATCGAGCAATGGCTCGCCCCTTTCAATACAACTCGGAAGATCTTTATAGAGTGTTTTATAAGGACTTTGGCCAAGCTAAATCTCACAATAAGGTATAAATACTTGATATAAAAGTTTTTTTTAGGCATTTAACAGTTGGAAGATATTTTTAGATAATTATGATCACTGACGCAAATATCCTTCAAAATAATACTCTTCACTACAATGTGAGATTAAGGCAATAAAAGAAGAATTAAACAATAATTTCATTCAGACCCGATCAGGTGATAAGAACTTTTTATTGCCATATACGAAAGGCAGGGCAGGTACACAGCAGAGGAGCTCTCAGCATTTGAAATGAATGGAAACTGTAGTATTGCTAATCCTTAATAGTTTCATATTAATTGATAGAGTTTCGGCACCTTTGAATGGCAACTAATGGAATCTACTACTTCTGGAATGTACAATTGTAAAAGTTGTTCATACCAAGAGATTCTAGTACTATAGATTATACCACATACATATACATATATGATTATACCTATAATCGTCTGGTGATTCATACTGATTTAAGAAGAACTTTAAAAATAGTAATACAATTTACAATGAATATTATATACTCTATATTTGATTGATAGAGCATTTTGGCTTGCTTTGAATGGAAGTTTAAGGTCTTAAGGAACAAATTGAATAGTGCATAAAATAATAATTAATTTGATCAAACTTAGATATATACATATGCACATATATTTAAGTGAATTATTATTATTACTGTTTCCAATCATTTCTAAATTCTGTTCTGAAAACCAACAGAACGATCAAGCCGATTGATTAAGTCCATCATCCCATCCCATCATCCCATCATCCATAATCAGTTTGATTTCAATACGAATCTGATAAATGAAAGCAAAAGTGCCCCCAGGTCCAGTGAAGCGATAAGACGAGTACCTATGCCTTCTACCGTTTTCCCCCTGGGGGGGATCATTGATAAGCGTTCACCTGAAACGTACCCGGACGTGCGGTACTACGAGTACATACCCATACCCATACCATACCTTACCAAACCATACCATATTATATGTAGTAAAAATACTTTTGCCAGAGGGTAATTAATTCATGTTTTTCAATACCTTTTTTTATACTATACGTTACTATTTACTTCTCTCTCCCTCTCTCGGTCTCTTTCAGTCTATGGCTCTTGCAATCTATCCCTGAGTGGATTGTTATTTTTGGTATGAAATTAATAAACCCCCATCCAGTCAATAGAGCGGGGGTAGGTGCTGCGAACATTATTGTTGGGATTGATTGGTCCGAAAAAAAGCATTCATTCAAGTGGTTCCTCCGGAGGAAGCTTATCAAATGGACTTTTGGGACTTGGCAGTGGGTGGGTTCGCTCGTTGGGTGCATCGAATTATCGCTCGAATGACATAAATCCATCGATCGATTGTGAAGAACTTTTCCTATCGAAGGAATTTGGCTCTGCCTACGATAAGACAGACGGAGAAAGGTCGTCCGGAAGGGCACCATATTATTTGGGGTGGTCAGTGCAGAAAGTGGGGAATGCGATCGGTTCGGATCGATAGCTGAAGAGAGCCTGGATAGCCTTGAAATGAAACTGTTTTCCCGCAAGGCCATATATGTATGTACATTTTCTGCTTCTCCACGTGCGTGTTCCACCAAGGGCCAAGGGACAAGGGGTGGGGTGGCCTGACCGGGCCACACAATCGATATCCATAGCCATTAATTACTGGAATGTGTGGTTCTCCACTTAAAATACAGATACAGTGACAAAGAGAGAGGGAGAGAGAGAGAGAAAGAGAACAGAGCAATTTGTTTCTGATGGATAATCAATGGGAATTGTTTAAATATTTAAGCAGACATTGTCCAGAAGGGCAAGCTCAAACACGCCCACGCTCGGTCAGCTCTTGCGGGGGAGGCATAATGAGAGAGTGAGAGAGAGGAGTGGAGTACTGAACTGTGTCAGTCGGCTCCCACACACATACACGCGCCCACGAAAACTGACACAGAGAATGGCAATAGTATAAAAGAAATGCTCATACCCTATCTGGCGCACCTCGCAAAATCCTCCTCTCGCAGAAAAAAGCAAGAAGCGTGGGTGTGACGGCAAAAAGGAAAAATACAAAATAAATTGGGGACCGCTCTGGAGGGGGCTGTGACGTGGGCGAAGCTCCTCGTTTGATTACGATTGTGTAATCTAATGGCAGAGTACCCATAGAGCTTTCGAGTACAGGGCATATGTACATATGACAGAGTATGGGTATGGTAATCATCGGAGCAACCTTAGCGCCGCACCGGTGAACTTATCAACATCATGCGTATGAAATTGCTGCAAAAAGCTACTGCTGGGTTGTTGGGGCTCGCTTGGGTTTGAGTTTGAGCTTCTCTAGTTTGCTCACTCGTTCCGTATTTTAGTCGGGCCATGAATGCCCTTGAGTTTGTCCTTTTTGAGCAGCGGTTAGCGGCAGAGGCTGGCGCAGACGCCGCCACATTCACAGTTGTAGCAGCGACAACAGCTGTTATACGCTGCGCATGTTAACTGGTTTGGCTTTGCCGCCTGGTATAACAGTTTATCCATAGCAGCAGCAGTAGCGCAGCGGGAGAGAGAGATAAAGAGCGACGGCGACGAGCGTAGGAGGCTCGTCACCGGCGTGCGCATATCTCACCCAGCTACATGTACGTATGTATGTACATACATATGTATGTATATACATATGCGCCCATGTAAGAGCTTGGAAGTATCGGGATATGTGTTTGTGTAGCTTGCACGTGCTTCCATTGAACGCAGCCACCATGACCCACCCACCACGTGAACCAGTGGCCACCAGTTCGAATGATGATGCAAGCTCCTGCCTCAGTGGCGTTATTCTATTAATAGCCGTCAATTTTAGACGCATGCGCCTCGTTGACCAGCGTGTGTCCTGTCAAAAGGTTAATTTAAGGTGAAACAACATGTAAGTCCATTGCAGACCGTCGCCACAGGTTGCTGGCCAAACATCTCTACATCTGCACATATGTATGTATACACATACATATATGTAACATATTTACAGTATGCATACATATATGTATGTAAAAAACTTCGAACTTGATGAAATATGATGGAATCCATACAAATGACGGTTACATTAACAGGCTTAACATTAAAACAAAGATAAAAAATTTCAACAGAGTGCTGCCATACTATGGAAAAAAGATCAACAATTTTAGTCATAGGAAAGTGAAATTTAAAATGAAACAGACTTTTTCATTGCCATATCTAATGAAATCGTTTCTGAGGTTTTCTGCTTAAAAAAGCTTGCTAAAAAAGCAGCAGCCAACAATTTTGGTTTTTTTTTTTGGGAACAATAACATTTAAAGAACGTCTGGTAACGCTTTGCCCGGGTCCGAATAAATGGAATGAATAAGTAAAATAAGTAAATAAGTAAACATATTTTTTGTACAAATAAAAAATATATATATTTGATTGCAAAGGTGAAAGATGATAATTCAAAATGTTTAAAAAATGTAAAAATGTTTTTGATGTGTTTATTTGTTGACCTTCCTTGCTTAAACCCCATTTTAGACCGAATCCAATAAACGGAGTTTTGAAAATTGGTCAATCTTAAAGAAAATTGGTTCATCTATCGTGTAAAATGATTTGTTCAGGGTTCAGTATCCTATTCAGCTAGTTATATTAAACAGAATATCAAAATCGAGGAATATGATATATTTTCGGTATATTTGCGGTATATTTTGAGGTTTCCCTTTTTCATCCTAACAATTTCCCTTACATTCCATGCTCACTTACGTTTTTTACCGTTACTAATATTAATTTGTATGGGCCAGCAGCATGTGCCGCGAAATGAGCGACATTGTCCGACAACAAGGATATTATAGAATTTAAGAAAAGATTGTTTTACTAGGCAGCAATTATTGCAGAAACTAGTCAGTCTCTATCTTGTACGGTTTTTGGTCTTCATAAGAAGACTGAAAATGGGTATCGGGATCGATATGTTAATATTAATAAATTAAACAAATGTATTAGTAGGTCAAAAAATGTCAATCTGTGCAAAATATAGTATTAATTTCGTTTTAAAGAAGCTGGGAATAAAGAATTTGAACATTAATCAAATGAAAAAGGTGTAAATATGTCCATACCAACGGTTAAGTTTCCAAATGACGTGACATTCAATGCTCACTTACGTTTTCTTACGGCGCATTTCATGCTTACTTACGTTTTATTCCTTGACCTTCCTTATTTAAACCTTATTTTAGACCGAATCCAATAAGCGGATTTTGTTTTAATTGGTCAATCTTGTAGACAATTGATTCACCAATCGTATAAAATTATGTATTCAGGCCTGAGTGTCTTATTTAACCACTTATATTAAATAGAATATCAAAATCGAGGAATATGATTTTCATCGGTATTTTTACGGTATATTTTTAAAATGAGACCGTTCTTTTCGGTATATTTCTGATGGTCGGACGGTATATTTGATCGACAATGCGGTCACACTGAGGCCGAAGTTTCTCGTTGAATTGGGATTTCATTTATAAGATTTGCAGGCACGTCAGTCAGACAAAACATAAACAGCAAACAGTCACAGCAGTGAAATTTTCGTGAGAGAAAAGTTCTTAAATTTCAAATCAAATAACACAAATAAATCAAGCAAAATGGTTCGCCGTGGACGTTCAGCCAGCCCCCCACCATCCGCTAGACGGTAAGTTGTTGAACAAAAAAGTCGTTGGACAAAGGAACGCCACTATTTGCTGCGTTTGTGGGAGCAAATTGGCCAAGGGAAGAGGAGCGGCGTGAAATTGGCATTGAGTGGGATTTAGTTTCATAACCAGAACAGATCTTGGATCTTCTTCTTATCGCCAGTCGGCTTCTGGAACTTCCCTTGGATCGAAGAAATGGGCTAAGGTTACGTAACCTAAAAAAAGAAGGGCACAAAGAAAATGAGATGATACCGTGCAAAGTCCACACAATACCAAAATGAACTAATGTTTTTTATTTTTAAATCCCGATAGCTCTGCTCCGGCACCCGCTCGTGCTGCTGCCCCAGTGCCGGCACGTGCTGCCGCTCCCCCACCGCCACCAGCCCCAATGGCCGCGCCACCAAGCGCCGTGGGCATGCCGGCGCCCCAGCAACCCTCGATGTTCCAGCAAATGGCCGCCACCGCTGGCGGTGTTGCAGTTGGCTCCGCCATCGGCCACACCGTGGGCCACGGTCTCACATCCATGTTCAGCGGCTCTGGCGACAAGGAAGCAGCGGCCCCAGCACCGGCTGCCGCGGCTCCCCAGCAACCGCAACAGCAGTATTACGCTCAGCCCAACGAACCACAGGGTGCCTGTGCCTGGGAGCTCAAACAGTTCATCCAGTGCGCCCAGGGCCAGTCGGATCTGACGCTCTGCGAGGGATTCAACGAGGCGTTGAGGCAGTGCAAGGCTCAAAATCATATGCAGTAGAGTTGATCGAACACAAGGAAGACAACAACAACAACAATAACAGCAACATTAGACTTGAGAGAACACCCTCGTACACCACCACCACCACCACCACCACGTCACCTACATCGACAGACGGCATAATATGTTGAGCTAAAGTTGCTTGTGGTTTTTTTTTCGTTAGTTTTAATTGTTTAGCCCGAGAGTCCAGAAATGGAGGAAAATTGTTTAACCGTAGTGCAAAATATTGTTCAATAGAAACCCCATTGGCAGCCCCATCGCTGCCGATAAAAAAAATAACAAAAATTGTGTTCTTTGTCTTCTTTTGGATGGATTATGAAAAACTATGCACATTTTGCATTCAATGGTGAAATAGGATTGAAACACCAAAAAAACAAAAAGCATTGTGACAATGCTCTTCTAAAAATAGACTAGTTTAGTCAGTTTTCCTATTTATTTTCCCGATTCCTTGTCACGTGCAATCGTGTTTACGTTTTGGTGAAATTTGTTGTGCTTTCTGCAACGCAAACAACAGAAGCGATATTGATAAACATGTTTACGAGCATCTAAGCGGAAAATATTCATACGTTATTCTACGTTATTTATAGTATGCACATAGAGTATATAGTGCACTCGTGTAGATGTACATTGTATATATTTATGTTCTTGCAGTGATGCAGACTTTTATTTTGGTTATTTGGCTTATTGGCTTTCATATTTTGGCATGATTAGCCAGAAAAGCCGCTTCTATATCGGTTACACCTCTATATGTACATATGTTTCTATGATAAATATGGTAGTGTCTCCAAGTTCTGCATTGTATTTCTATATGCATAACTACACCCTTTCCTTTTCTGTATATAAAATTAACAACTATAGGAGTATCACATATGTGTGCAATATTCGATCTAGAGGTACTAAAAGCTTCGGGTTCCAGGGCTACTTTAGCGTCCTCCTCTCTCACGATGCAATATCCCACATATATGTACATATGCACATACATATATACAGACATATATATGTATACGTATGTTATATTTGAATATGCTGTATTTTATATTCCAATTGTAGATATGAATTCGATTATTTATGTATTTTTATATGCTTCCAGTATGTTACAAAAATGTTTGGCCCTGCCAAAAGAGCTTAATTGGGTTGCAATTTACCCGTATGTACATATGTATGTGTATGTATATATTTTTACTTGGAGCGGTGAACTCGAGACAAACATTAAAATGTTTATGAAGCTCGTCTCCTTCGGGGAAATACCAGTCTCCGCGTAGACTTGCTTCAGAACTTTGCTGGTACGGTTGGCATAGCTCTCCTTCCCGACCTTGCGCGTCTTCTTCATGCTAATCCTTTGCGCCTTTCCAGCCTTCTTGCTTATGCTCCCAGTTCCAGTTTTTGGCAGCATCTTCCTGAAGTTCCACGATTTCAAAATTCACTCAGTACTCAACACAATGCCTGCGGTGAGGAGCGGCTCCACTAAGCTAAGGGTTATACTTTTTATCGAGCAATCTATTCATGTTTAATGCATGTTTTTTCCCATCCCCATCCCCCTCCCTATGTGGACGAAATCTGCTCGTACTCGTATTCGTCTACGGTACAAGTACGATGCATAACAGCGCGAAGACGAAAGTGCGAAATACCAATAGCGAAAATATTTATTGATGTAAATGTGATTGCGAAAGTGCAAGCTCCCTCTGAAGAGAATCGAAACAGTTTTCAAAAACATAATGATGATATTTCATAATGATTATAAATAAGCACACCAATAGACCAGGCCAGTAAAAAATGAATAAAATGGGGCTTGGAAGAAACAAAAAAGTCTTCTTTCCGCATGCATACTCGTATGCTACTCGCATGCTTCTTCAGAGCTGAACCAATGTTTATTTCTAATGCGATTATATTTAGTATCAGTCTATGAATGATTGATGCAGAAGAGCACTTCGGATGCCGAAGCTGCGCGGAATAGATTTGAAATAGAACTCTCTTTTGGATTACTTAGTGGTCCTGAAAAGGTCCGATTGCTATGTAGTCCAGCTCCCACTCGAGTCTAGTTGCTTCTCTCGACTCTCCGTGACACCGACCACTGACACGAAAGTCACTGAGGAGCGGAACTAATCGAACTGCAGGAAAGTGGACGGTCTGCTTCTATTTATAGCAGACACCCTGGAGACACGAGTGATGCCGAAGAGTGCGATTTCATCCGTCTCGCTCTCGCGTAAGGGCAATGAAGCACTCGGCCGTGTGCTCTCATCCGAACACACCACAAATTGCAAATATAATAGATCAGCAGCTCCTCTGACCCCGAGTTCTGTGCTTGGAAGTGTTGGAAGCCGGGGAGATGACCTGAACTAAGGCGACTGCTCGTTTTTCGTTTATCTGGAATATTGGACAGGCCCTTTTAGGGGATACCAAACTACTTATGTATACATAACAGAAGAGATTCAAATGATCGTTATATGTATGTATGTATATATGTGTAGTAGGTAAATTAAGTATTAGGGAAATTCCAAAAAAAAGAAAGAAAATGTAACTCAGGCTCAGGAGCAGGCTCAGGCTAACCGTAGAAGCCCCGCATTTGGTTCAACATCGTTATGGTAGCAGCCACCAGGGGGAGGGATCCCGTGACCAAGAGATCGACTTCAGATTTCATGCCGTATTTCTGCTGGCCGTATTTGTCTTGAACGTGCTCAAAGAATGCTTTGACGGAGACGGACGTCTTCGCAGTGTCCTTTTTGCCGGTCTCCTCGCATAGGCCGCGCCAGGTTTTGGCATTGCGCTTGGCCCGCTCCAGCTCCTCCCTGACATGCCACTCCTCGTCTGGCAACATCTCGCCCTCGCAGAAGTTGGGGCAGGGCACAAAGTGGGCCTCGTCGAAGTTCACGTTGAAGCGGAGGATTGTGAGCATGTCTTTGGCATTGAAATCGTTGGTCTTGTTGTACAGCAGGAGCTTCGTGGCGCGGTGGGAGCGGGTGACGGTGTGGAACCACTCCCGGCAGACCATCATCGATTCGACTGAGTCGGCAGTGTCCAAGTAGACGTTGTACATGCCGTGCTTGATGACGTCGAAGTGTCCCACCGACTCGAAGGTCTCAAGGCCGCGCATTGCTGCCTGGGTCAGTTGGGTGGACTTGGGCTCCAGTCCCACCACAAACTCGGGCTTGTGGCGTCTGAGGTAGTCGTAGGCCAGCTGGGTGCCCAATGAGGCATTCAACTTTACGGAATAGTTGGCCTTGCTGAGAAAACGCTTGTGGCTGGGATTGGCCTCGGTCAGCGCTTTGAAGGTCGGGACACGGTGGAGCATGGCACCCAGCTGTTTGGCCTTCTGGGCCAGGACCTCCCTGCACTCCGGCTGACTCACATTAGTGAAGACGGTGGCCGCCGGCTTCATGATATCCCCCTTGGCCCAGGCAATGTCCCGCATGGACTCGCTCAGATTAGAGCCCTGCTCCCAGCCCAGAATGCTGATGCCGATGGTTTTCGCGTGTAAGGCGATGTTGGTGGGATCGCTGGGGCCTCCACGGCCCACCTCCAAAATGGCAACATCCACGTCCGCCTCGCGGAACACCTTGAAGGCCATGGCCGTCAAGATTTGGCTGTAGGCCGGTGCGGGATCTCTGTCAGCCAGCTTCGGAAAGACGTTGTGGATTAGCTCCGTGAACTGAGCCTCGCTCAGGGGCTCCCCATTGATGCGGATTCTCTCGTACGAGTAGAAGAGGTGCGGGGAGCTAAGGAGGCCGGTCTTGATGCCATGCGCCATCAGGATGCTCTGCACAATGGCACAGGTGATTCCCTTACCCTTGGATCCTGCCACCTGGATGACTGGTATGCTCTCCAGTTGCTCCTTGGATACGTCCAACTTGTGCAGAAGCTCCAGGGTCTGCTCTATGACCGGATCTTTCTGAACTCCGCCGACCTTTGAGCGCATGCGACCGGGCACGGGCTCGAAGGAATGGTAGATGTTCAACTGTTGGACGGCCTCCAGGTAGGCCATACGCTCGGGCGACTTGACCTTCTCGTCCGGTTCGGACGAGGGATCTGCGGCAGATTGATTGGGTCCTCCGGGCGCTGCCGCTGCAGCCGAAACTGAAGCTGAGTCAATCTTCTGGATATGCTGCATCTTTTTCAGTTGCAGGTCGCGTCCCGCCTGCTGCTTGGCACTCAATTCCTTGAGGAGCTGAGCCTGGTTCTTCTGTGAGCCGTGCATGCGATTCATCCAGACCTTGCGCTGATCCTCGCCTGAGGAGCCGTTACCGTTAGTCTCATTATGGCCCTCTGGCCTTTTTTGCCTCGGCTGCTGCCAATCAGATTGTCCGGGGGTCAGCCCCTTCTTTGGGGCAACGACTTCTTGGGGTCCTGGCTTGACACCGCTCTGGGCTGCCCGTTTTGCCCTGAGCTGCATTTCGGTTGAATATTTTCCCCACTTGGCTCGCTGGTCGGAAATGCTGGGCACCGAAGCGGCTGTTGTTGGTATGAGGAAAATTAATTGGCTTTTTCAGAGTCATAGTCGGAAAAGGAAAAGGCACAGGAACTAGGAGCATTACCTCTCTTATTCCCAGCCGGACTAGTGTCCCTGGGCAGCGATGGCTGAGAATCCGAAGTGTCCGGCTCCTGTTCCATCTTGGGCTTGAAGCCCTTGAAGAATCTTTTGCTCGCCTGAGCAGTGACCTGCCAGAGAGCCGGGGGGGCAGCCGGGCGACGAGCCTTCGACATTGTTGCTATTAACGAAATCATCGTTTTTCTTGTTGTTGTGTTGGATCCCTCTTGTTCGATCGGCGATCCCTTTTCAGCGGTCTGAAACTATAGAGTTGTTAGGAGGTTGGTTTGTTAGCTCGGATAAATCTAAATAAATATATAGTTTTTGCACGAACAAAATGAACGAACTTTGATTTAAGGTACCGTACCCTTGAAAGAATGTTTAGTTACTGATGTGGGGATCTGGTCCGGTAATGTACTATATTGACAGATAAAGAAACGCTGGGGCGGACAAAAGTATTTGCTTATGGAAATAAGACGACGACTACTATCGTATTCGCATGGTGTGTAATAATGATCCAAAAATGTATGCCTACATATGTACATACATATGTATATAAAGAATGGTACCTTGCTAATGCTTTGGCCAAATTACATGACAAATAGGACCAACAAATTACGTTGAGTGCTGCAGCACTCTTCGGTGATGACTTCGTAGCCAGTGTAGGCGACATTTCCTTGAGGATGGCCGTGGAACACTAACAGAACCATTGAACGGGCTGCTCATCGGCATGGAGCCAGATTCAAAGTGCTGCTAGGTGACATCGTTCGGGGCAATAGAAATAGTTCGCAATACAGCTGCAAATAGTTTGTCTAGCCAGCTTGTTTGACTGTAAATTTTTGTTGTTGTATGTATGTATGTATGTTGTATGTTGTCTTAGTAAAGTTTCTTCTATCTATCCTCTCCAAGCACGCTGTACTTCAGTTTACATCGTTAAACTTTGCTCTGGCACCTCGAAAACCAGAACAAGGAAATTCGAAACGAAAACTTCAATGGGTCTCCCCTAACAGAGGGAGTGCAGCATAGAAATGTTGAAGAAATGTTAACGTTGAGGCACGACCATTGGAAGATGTTTGCATATTAGTCGCCTGTCGCACATCTCCCATATTGTCTAGTGGTTAGGATATCCGGCTCTCACCCGGAAGGCCCGGGTTCAATTCCCGGTATGGGAAGCTTCAAGAGGTTATTTTTTCTCTCTGCTTTTAATTATTTATTCATCTTTTTTATTTTTAGAAGCATATTCCCATTAAATTGTACTACGTAGTATATCCTTCCTTTGTTTAATATATAAAAATAACTACCTACTATTTACATATTATATATATTTTTGCTTTTTATACGCTCTGATTTGGCGCTTACATATTTAAAATAATAAACTCATGATAATTTTATAGAAATAGCACTTATGACCGACCAACACTATATCCCATATGGTCTAGTGGCTAGGATATCTGGCTTTCACCCAGAAGGCCCGGGTTCGATTCCCGGTATGGGAAGTAATATTTTTTATTTTCCACTGAAAAATTATTTATTCTCTTCTTTTAGAGTTTTCTTCTTTTTCTTCGTACAATACCGAATTTTCTTGGTCCTTTTTTGGTCCTATTTGTCATGTAATTTGGCCAAAGCATTAGCAAGGTACCATTCTTTATAAGGCAATCGGAATAACAAACTCCGACTGGGAGGCATACATACATACATATGTACATAAATGTATACATAAATGGAATCTGAGAGGAATCTCCTTACGAGCTTATCTGATGTTCCCGATAATGATGATAATGATGATTTGGTTTTCAAAGGTACCTACTAATGTACATACATATGTATGTATGTAGGCATCAATTTTTGGATCATTATTACACACCATGCGAATACGATAGTAGTCGTCGTCTTATTTCCATAAGCAAATACTTTTGTCCGCCCCAGCGTTTCTTTATCTGTCAATATAGTACATTACCGGACCAGATCCCCACATCAGTAACTAAACATTCTTTCAAGGGTACGGTACCTTAAATCAAAGTTCGTTCATTTTGTTCGTGCAAAAACTATATATTTATTTAGATTTATCCGAGCTAACAAACCAACCTCCTAACAACTCTATAGTTTCAGACCGCTGAAAAGGGATCGCCGATCGAACAAGAGGGATCCAACACAACAACAAGAAAAACGATGATTTCGTTAATAGCAACAATGTCGAAGGCTCGTCGCCCGGCTGCCCCCCCGGCTCTCTGGCAGGTCACTGCTCAGGCGAGCAAAAGATTCTTCAAGGGCTTCAAGCCCAAGATGGAACAGGAGCCGGACACTTCGGATTCTCAGCCATCGCTGCCCAGGGACACTAGTCCGGCTGGGAATAAGAGAGGTAATGCTCCTAGTTCCTGTGCCTTTTCCTTTTCCGACTATGAATCTGAAAAAGCCAATTAA
The DNA here is from genome assembly GCA_035041765.1 of Drosophila algonquin. Classification (NCBI taxonomy): domain Eukaryota; kingdom Metazoa; phylum Arthropoda; class Insecta; order Diptera; family Drosophilidae; genus Drosophila; species Drosophila algonquin. The sequence goes on along the minus strand of JAWNKY010000209.1, from coordinate 3,638,759 downwards.
TTTTCCTCAAACCAACAACAGCCGCTTCGGTGCCCAGCATTTCCGACCAGCGAGCCAAGTGGGGAAAATATTCAACCGAAATGCAGCTCAGGGCAAAACGGGCAGCCCAGAGCGGTGTCAAGCCAGGACCCCAAGAAGTCGTTGCCCCAAAGAAGGGGCTGACCCCCGGACAATCTGATTGGCAGCAGCCGAGGCAAAAAAGGCCAGAGGGCGATAATGAGACTAACGGTAACGGCTCCTCAGGCGAGGATCAGCGCAAGGTCTGGATGAATCGCATGCACGGCTCACAGAAGAACCAGGCTCAGCTCCTCAAGGAATTGAGTGCCAAGCAGCAGGCGGGACGCGACCTGCAACTGAAAAAGATGCAGCATATCCAGAAGATTGACTCAGCTTCAGTTTCGGCTGCAGCGGCAGCGCCCGGAGGACCCAATCAATCTGCCGCAGATCCCTCGTCCGAACCGGACGAGAAGGTCAAGTCGCCCGAGCGTATGGCCTACCTGGAGGCCGTCCAACAGTTGAACATCTACCATTCCTTCGAGCCCGTGCCCGGTCGCATGCGCTCAAAGGTCGGCGGAGTTCAGAAAGATCCGGTCATAGAGCAGACCCTGGAGCTTCTGCACAAGTTGGACGTATCCAAGGAGCAACTGGAGAGCATACCAGTCATCCAGGTGGCAGGATCCAAGGGTAAGGGAATCACCTGTGCCATTGTGCAGAGCATCCTGATGGCGCATGGCATCAAGACCGGCCTCCTTAGCTCCCCGCACCTCTTCTACTCGTACGAGAGAATCCGCATCAATGGGGAGCCCCTGAGCGAGGCTCAGTTCACGGAGCTAATCCACAACGTCTTTCCGAAGCTGGCTGACAGAGATCCCGCACCGGCCTACAGCCAAATCTTGACGGCCATGGCCTTCAAGGTGTTCCGCGAGGCGGACGTGGATGTCGCCATTTTGGAGGTGGGCCGTGGAGGCCCCAGCGATCCCACCAACATCGCCTTACACGCGAAAACCATCGGCATCAGCATTCTGGGCTGGGAGCAGGGCTCTAATCTGAGCGAGTCCATGCGGGACATTGCCTGGGCCAAGGGGGATATCATGAAGCCGGCGGCCACCGTCTTCACTAATGTGAGTCAGCCGGAGTGCAGGGAGGTCCTGGCCCAGAAGGCCAAACAGCTGGGTGCCATGCTCCACCGTGTCCCGACCTTCAAAGCGCTGACCGAGGCCAATCCCAGCCACAAGCGTTTTCTCAGCAAGGCCAACTATTCCGTAAAGTTGAATGCCTCATTGGGCACCCAGCTGGCCTACGACTACCTCAGACGCCACAAGCCCGAGTTTGTGGTGGGACTGGAACCCAAGTCCACCCAACTGACCCAGGCAGCAATGCGCGGCCTTGAGACCTTCGAGTCGGTGGGACACTTCGACGTCATCAAGCACGGCATGTACAACGTCTACTTGGACACTGCCGACTCAGTCGAATCGATGATGGTCTGCCGGGAGTGGTTCCACACCGTCACCCGCTCCCACCGCGCCACGAAGCTCCTGCTGTACAACAAGACCAACGATTTCAATGCCAAAGACATGCTCACAATCCTCCGCTTCAACGTGAACTTCGACGAGGCCCACTTTGTGCCCTGCCCCAACTTCTGCGAGGGCGAGATGTTGCCAGACGAGGAGTGGCATGTCAGGGAGGAGCTGGAGCGGGCCAAGCGCAATGCCAAAACCTGGCGCGGCCTATGCGAGGAGACCGGCAAAAAGGACACTGCGAAGACGTCCGTCTCCGTCAAAGCATTCTTTGAGCACGTTCAAGACAAATACGGCCAGCAGAAATACGGCATGAAATCTGAAGTCGATCTCTTGGTCACGGGGTCCCTCCCCCTGGTGGCTGCTACCATAACGATGTTGAACCAAATGCGGGGCTTCTACGGTTAGCCTGAGCCTGCTCCTGAGCCTGAGTTACATTTTCTTTCTTTTTTTTGGAATTTCCCTAATACTTAATTTACCTACTACACATATATATATACATACATACATACAACGATCATTTGAATCTCTTCTGTTATGTATACATAAGTAGTTTGGTATCCCTAAAAGGGCCTGTCCAATATTCCAGATAAACGAAAAACGAGCAGTCGCCTTAGTTCAGGTCATCTCCCCGGCTCCCAACACTTCCAAGCACAGAACTCGGGGTCAGAGGAGCTGCTGATCTATTATATTTGCAATTTGTGGTGTGTTCGGATGAGAGCACACGGCCGAGTGCTTCATTGCCCTTACGCGAGAGCGAGACGGATGAAATCGCACTCTTCGGCATCACTCGTGTCTCCAGGGTGTCTGCTATAAATAGAAGCAGACCGTCCACTTTCCTGCAGTTCGATTAGTTCCGCTCCTCAGTGACTTTCGTGTCAGTGGTCGGTGTCACGGAGAGTCGAGAGAAGCAACTAGACTCGAGTGGGAGCTGGACTACATAGCAATCGGACCTTTTCAGGACCACTAAGTAATCCAAAAGAGAGTTCTATTTCAAATCTATTCCGCGCAGCTTCGGCATCCGAAGTGCTCTTCTGCATCAATCATTCATAGACTGATACTAAATATAATCGCATTAGAAATAAACATTGGTTCAGCTCTGAAGAAGCATGCGAGTAGCATACGAGTATGCATGCGGAAAGAAGACTCTTTTGTTTCTTCCAAGCCCCATTTTATTCATTTTTTACTGGCCTGGTCTATTGGTGTGCTTATTTATAATCATTATGAAATATCATCATTATGTTTTTGAAAACTGTTTCGATTCTCTTCAGAGGGAGCTTGCACTTTCGCAATCACATTTACATCAATAAATATTTTCGCTATTGGTATTTGGAGCACTTTCGTCTTCGTGCTGTTATGCATCGTACTTGTACCGTAGACGAATACGAGTACGATATGAGCAGATTTCGTCCACATAGGGAGGGGGATGGGGATGGGAAAAAACATGCATTAAACCTGAATAGATTGCTCGATAAAAAGTATAACCCTTAGCTTAGTGGAGCCGCTCCTCACCGCAGGCATTGTGTTGAGTACTGAGTGAATTTTGAAATCGTGAAACTTCAGGACGAAAAAATGCCGCCTAAATCTGCAACTGGGAGCGCAATGAAGAAGGCTGGAAAGGCACAGAAGATCATCAATACTAACGACAAGAAGAAGAGGCGCAAGGTCAGGAAGGAGAGCTATTCCATTTACATCTACAAAGTTCTGAAGCAAGTCCACCCGGACACTGGTGTTTCTTCGAAGGCGATGAGCATCATGAACAGCTTTGTAAACGATATCTTCGAGCGCCTTGCCTCCGAGTCTTCCCGCTTGGGTCACTACAACAAAAAGTCCACCATCACAAGTCGGGAAATCCAAACGGCCGTGCGTCTACTTCTGCCGGGAGAGTTGGCCAAGCACGCCGTCAGTGAGGGTACCAAGGCTGTCACCAAGTACAACAGCTCCCATTAAATGCATTTCCGAAAAAGTTGCACAAAAAAAAGAATGTGCGAGTGAATTGCAACCCAATTAAGCTCTTGGCAGGCCAAACATTTTTGTAACATGCTGAAAACAAATAAAAATGAATAAATAATTAACTTAATATCTTCAATTCGAATACAAATACAGTGCGGTATCAGTACATACAAATATACATACATATGTATGTACATTTATGTATAACCCGAAGCTTTTACTACCGTACCGAAGAAATTTTAAAGTAAACTCAACCATCGATCTTTTATTTAAAGTTTTCGAAAGCTCATTCGCTTTGCAGTCTGAAGAGTTACTTAGAACTCACAGCAGCCAGCTTTAATAGATTCATAGCAGCCAAATTGAATAGTATCATAGCAGTCAGCTTAGATGGATACATAGCAGCCAGCAAAAAATGTCGTGCCTGCCAGCTTGAAACAAAATTCCTGCACTCCCTCTAGCCTCTTTCCGCAAGGCAAATGGCAAGTTAGCGCCTCACTGGTATTGTAAACATAATCTTTATGATGCTTATTAATATTCCACAAATTATAATAGATGGTCATGTTAGCAGTGGCTTTAATACATTTTGATTAATAGATTTAGCAAGAAATAGGTACATATGTCGAGGTGTATGGGGTGTATGGGGGAAAGTGGTGTGAGTGCATCCGCTTTTCTTTCACTCTTCTTCCACTCACTCGCACCGGACGTCGTGCGAGAGGCATTGACCGCGCTCCGACTTGAGGGCAAAGAACAAGCCCACGCACAAGAGGGTCACGACTATGAAGACCACCAACCAGTATATCACACGCCAGAAAGGCCAGTGATTGATCTTTGGCGGTTGCATCTGGATACTATCGGCGCTCTCAGTCGGCGCTCTGTTGACGTGCCGTATCCTGTTCCTCATTTTGCCTGGATTTCAGTTTCGATATTCCCAGCTAGACAGAGTTTTCAACTGCCAAATGCCAAATGCCACCTGCCATCGGCTGTTGCTTGAATAGTTGATTAGATTCTACCCGGCCACTCGAAAGGAGCCGTAACTGAATACTACTTTAACTGTAGAGTCGACGAGAGCTCCACGAGGAGATAACACTGGTAGCACGCACCTTCTAGCAAATAGGGAAATACGGGTTCCTCGGCACACATCTCCGAGTCCGACGGCATAGACCGACTACTGTTGCGGTGGACGATGCTCATCAGTCAGACAGGGGGCAGGTTCGGAGGTCCGGCAATGGTCTGCTATTGAAGTTCTCTTGTATATTTTATTTTCATTAATTAATTATGAATCGTTTACCAACTAAACAAAAAACTGTCATTCGCGGTACAGTCAATAAAAAGGAAGGGGATTGGTATTGGGCTTGGGTTTGGGTTTGGGATGGGAGTCGGTGGACAGACAGCACAGAACTAGATACTAGACACTTAGGCAACTCCACAATTGTGACTTAATCTTAATCTAAGGTCAAAGGTCCCGTCGCTGGCGCTTGGAACGGTTCTCGGCGTTGTGCTTCTGCTTCTGTTTCTGTTGGGGATATCCTGATATTCCGATTGTATCGCTCCTGCCGCTGCTGTTGCTGCTGCTGCTATTGCTCTCGGCCTTCAGTGTGCGTGACACATTGAAATCCATCAGTGTGCGGCGTCCCTCAGTCCGCTTTTCACATTTGGCCAGGATGCGCTCTGCCTTGCTCACAATCTCGTCAAAGTTGAGCTGCTCCTTGGGCGGGGGCGACTGTACCGCCACGACTGGGGGTTCGAGGGTATCTGGTTCGGGCGGCTGAAAATCGTAGTACCACGACGACTGGAAGTAGCTCTTCATGGTGCGTGTCCTGTAGACAATGGCCTTGGGCAGGTCCAGCTCGCGACGCAGCACTAGCTGCATTCGCTCCATGGCCAACATCTGCGTTAGGTCGAGGTAGTTGGCCGCCTCCTGCTCGAGGCAGTGTATGGCCTGCAGGCAGATGGAATCCACCAAATCCTCCTGCTGGCTGACCTGGACATAGTCCAGCACCCACTGGCAGAGGTCCTCCTTTTGATCTCTGCGCAATGGCAGCGCTGGCATCGGTGGCAGCTTGCCCAGTTCCAGCAGCTGGACAATGTGCCAGCGTTCCTCCGGTCGCTCCCATCCGGGCACAAAGTACTCCAGATGGCTCATGGGCAGGGGCTCCAGCGCTGACAAGGGCTCTACGAACGGACGCAGGTCCTGTGGGAACTGGGGATAGTGCTGCAGATCCTCGCCGGCCACCAGCTGCAGGCGACGCACTGCCTCATTGTACAACTCAACGCAGAACTGTGGTGACTCACGGCTCATCCGACGGATGGTCTGGTCTTCGTCTGCAGCATGGCTGAGGCGCCGGAACAGCTCCGGACCCAGGTTGTCGACAAGGAAGCCCCGCAACTCTGTCTGCCGGAGAATCCCGCCGCGGCTGCGATGCGGCTGCTGGGCCAGGAACTTCAGGGCCGACTGCACCACCGACATCAGCTGATTGCGCTGACACATCTCCCGCAGGCGGAATATCCTCCAGGATCGGAGGCCCAGTTGATCGAGCTGCAGTTGTCGCGACAGCGACTGATCGAGTGTTGCCGCGTACATCGGATACTCCAAGACCAGGGCCACATCGGCGCAACGACTCTCCTGGATGATGGACTGCAGACGATGGGGAATCTCCTGGAGGTCAGTGGAGCTGGCAAAGCAAACGATGCCATCGGCATGGGCCCAGGACTCAGATCCTTGCTCACCGCGAGTCTTCAGCACACTGAGGGCCAGGCCATGGGCCACGCCGCGTATATAGCCGCCTGTGTCCGGAACCGGCACTGGCACCTGTTCGTCTGTCGTGTGAAGTGGCGGCCGCTGCAGGAGTCCTCGGTCCAGGCTGTACTCAAACTTGAGTCCCTCCTCGCCTTCGGGGAGGGAGAGCAGCAGCTTGTAGAAGCGTCGCGCACCCGGCTGTCCCTGCGGCAGATACTGGCCGAGCACCTTCCAGAGATCCAGCTTCAGCCAGCAGCTGCGATCCCCCATGCCGGTCAGCAGCTGGTTATAGTTGCAGGCCTCGCCCTGACGATAGCGTCGTATGAGAAGCAGCGAATCTCCACGGTTGCTCGTCCACCAGCTGTTCCGGCTCCTCGGCTCCGAAGCTAAGCGGCAGCTGGTTAAACAGCCTGTCCTTCTGCTGCTGGACACGGCGAAAGTCGCGCCACCGTCGCCAGTAGATGCGCATCAAACTCATCTCGTAGATGGACTTCTGGATTTCGCTCTCCACCACCACACTGGTGATGCTGTCCAACATGTGATCAAAGTGTTGGCGGGCCCGCTGCTCGAGCATCAGCTCACCGGCACAGATACTGTGCAGCGTCTCCTCGAAGAGTTGGACGTACAGGCGGAGGGCCTGTCCCTGCTGGCGGGACTCGCGCTGCTGCAGCTTCTGTTGTTGCTGCTCGCGACGCTGTCTCTCCTGCTGGTCCAGCGTTTCCTGCATTTGCCGCGCCTGCTGCTCCCTTCGCTGCTGTTCCGCCTCCTGTTCGTGCCTGCGACGCAGCAACTCTGCCTCCTGCTCTTGCTGCCGATGCTGGCGCACGCGCTCCGCTTCCGCAGCTTTGGCTGCCTGGAGAGCCATCAGTTCGGCCTCACGCTTCTTGGCCGCAGCTATGGCCTGCTGCAGAGCCAACATCCTTGCCTCCTCCTGGGCCCTTTGGGCCTGGTGCTGGCGCTGTTGCTCTGCCAGGGCCACAGCAGCTGTCTCCTGCATTTCCTGCATTCTCGATTTGGGCGGAGAAAAGCTGAAGCCTCCTGTGCCCACTGCCGCCGGCTGCATGGGCACCTTAAACAGGCTGTCCCTTTGATGGGGTGGCGGCAGGAACTCCTCCTCTGGCTCCTGGTTGGGCATCTGATCCTTGGCCGACCAGGCGCTTTTCTTCAGCATTTGGTGCGCATTGAAACTGTTGTGCGGACGATGGCTTTTATAGAGGGTCTTGGGCGGCAGGGGCTCTCCGCAGATGCATTCACCCACGCTCTGATATCGCTTCGACTCCACCAACTGTGAAGCAGAAACAGAGGCAAAATAGTAAAGGATATCTGGAGAAGATTCAGCGTTCACTCACCTCCAGCTGACGTTCCAGCTTGTACTCCACTTCCGGATTGTCCATTCTGGTGAGGACAACGCGATTGTCCTGGTTGATCTCCAGGCCATAATGCTGGACAAAGTCGGCGGCCTCCTGCTGGCTTTCAAAGGCCATCATCTGGGCCACATAGCCAAGGGGCAACGACGAAACCTCGTTCTTGCGTGGTGCCCTGTAGCCCTGGATGAGGCGGTGCAGGGCGAGGACGCGCAGGCGTGTGAAGTACCGCACGAGGATGCAGGCACTCAGATAGCTGGTCTCCGGATGCCTCAGCAGCTGGAAAAAGCGCACAAAGTTGGTGTCCTGCAGCGAAAGATAGAACTGGATGGCCTGCCGGATCTCTGGGCAGGTCTGCAGCTCGTCGGGCAGCTGGCCCACGTCCCACAGGAAGTTGGCATCGGCCAGATTTAGCAGGACAATGTAGCCACGAAACTCGGCCTCCCTGGGACACTGGACGCCCTTCAGCCGGAGGTCGTGGTACATGTACTTGAGCGTCTGCAGACATTTGGTTAGATTGTCCGCATTGATCTTGCTATCGAAGACACTGGGATCCTCGGCCACCAGACGACCTGCGCAGTGGATGTGGAAGCGGGCACACTGCTCCACCAGCTTGACGGCCCCCAGAGAGCAGAGCTCCTGCTGGGTGATCTCCTTCCGAATGGAGCGCGTACGGTCCCACACAAAGTGAAACCAATCGCTCAGCGGCTCCCGGTCATTGTCCATGATCTCGTGCATCAGATAGCTCATGGTCATGTGCAGCGCAGGCTCGCCGCGCAGTTCGTGCGGCAGCGGCGTCTCCTGGTCGGCACTGCTGCGGGAATATTGCTTGAGGGCTAGCTCATGGGAGATCAGGCCACCGGGCTGCCGCGACAGAGAGTCGGGCTGCAGCTCGAACACAGACACCTGGCGCTGGAACTCACGCAGCAGGCGCTCCTTCTCCGGACACATGTCCGGGCAATAGCCCTGCGTGCTGCCCGACTTCTGGAGATCCAGCTGACGGTGTGACTGGTTGAGACGCAGCAGCTTGTCTCGGGCCTCGAGCACCCGGTACTTTTCCTCGCTGGAGTACGCGGGCCGTAGCATCACAGCCTCCAACTCCTGGGCGTAGGCCTTGGAATGGGCGGGCGGCGGTCGTTCTCTACGTTCGCTGGGTGCCTGCGACGAGAATTGCTGTTGGGATCTGGAGCCAGCAGCAGCAGGCAGTTCGTGTGTCATTCTGATGGGCTTCGACGGCTGATACTCGTTCGGCCAGCCGCCGCTTAGGGCATTCAGCTCGGCCTGCACTTCGGGATCCACCCACTGCTCTGTCTTTTGGGCCGGTGCGGTCTCGTTCTCGGCATACGACATGTGGAACTCGTGGCCGTTGTAGACGTTGCCCTCGTGCAGGGCCAGCTCTGCCTCATCCTCGGTGGCATAGCTCACAGTGCAGGTCATGCGACGCGGTCGCAGCACAAAATTGACCAAGTTTCCGAAGCGACCGAAATGTGTGCGGGCCACGAATTTGTCCAAGAACAGTTCTGGTATATTGGTGCATCTGTGTGATAGACCGGTTATAGGTTTATCTGAAAGGACTTACAAAAAAGAACTTACAGTAGCGTTTTGTAGTTGAAAGAGCCTGGGCGGGAACCTTCCATTGCATTTCCTTCGTTTGGTTCGTCAACATTCAAGCTAGATACTCTTCCATTGTATTTCGGGCTTCCTTATAGGTTTGGGAAAATATCGATAGTGCTATCGATGGTAGATAAATTAGCCGATTGTTTCGGTTCACCGTCAATAGTATCAAACGGTTGTTTGTAGAAATGAGGGTTTCGGAAGGAATTGGGAAGATTTTTAAACGGAAAATTGTTGAGCTAATCATAAAATTATTATAGCCTATTTACACTACAGTTACCTATCACCAGTTCTGAGTTAATCCAATAACTCAGAACTGGTTTTGGCTGCTGACACGTGCTTGCGTGCATAAATTTGATTAATTTAATTTTATTAATATGAACGAATTAAACGAATGAACGAATATGAACGAATATGAATTCTGCTTTATGTTGCAGTGCAAGATACAATAACGATGCTGCGATTTATTAGCGTATAATAGTTGCGATATCGATTTTCTTGGGAACTTTTGAGTTTCGGCTCCGTGTAACCAACCACATTTTATAAATCATCCACATTGTTCATTTGGTTGATTTAATGTTACAATTATTTTAAAGTGTTGGTTTCAACGATTGTATGTATATACATATACATGCAAATATTTTCACCTTTTTCATCAGCCATAATTTTTACGCGCCAAAATTTAAATTTTGATCTGCTGATTTTTGTTGTATTTAGCGGTGATAACTCTATGATAGGCAGATCAGGGTTGAAATATTCGGAAAATCGGACAAACAAGGTCCCATATGCTACCCCATATAAATGAAACTGGAGTTTTGCCCGAAACTCAATAGCTCAATAATTCATTCATAGTGTAAACCAGACTATAACTCGAATCTGGTCGGTTGCTTGTTTGGTTTCCACTTTAGTTTTCCAGCTATAAGTTCTATGAATACAAATCTGATCAAAGAGCGCGAACAATTGAAAATTTAAAAAATAAAAAATGTTGGCAAAGTACAACCAAGGTAATTAACTGAAGTTCAGCAAATGCTCTGTATAATTTATTTATTTGCATTTCAAATGTGCTTACATATGAACTACTTTATTTATAATTAAATTACAGCATATGTATTTTCAATTGCAACCGTGCACTTGTCGATACAAATTCTTGTGTGTCCTATCGTATAATCGTTTTCCATCGACGCTTCGAAAACGCCAACCAACGAATCAACGAAACAAAACGAAAAACAATTTGAACAGCGCGGTTGTGTTGCTGCGCGCGCCGTATAAAACAATGAAGCAACGAAAATAGTGACGAATTTGTTTTCCGTTGATGCATTCGACAACAAAAGCTCGCAGCGCGATGTTTAACTGGCAGCTCGGCCAATTTTGTACATTTTTTTTTTAGTTTAAATAATTCGTTAAGAAGGCAATAAGTGAGAAGAGAGAGAGAGAGAGATAAACCACTACGAAACACGACGACAGCAACGCTGACAACGAAAAATGATCAAGCCGAATCTATGCGCCAAATCTTGGTAGTAGTTTTGGGCCAAAATACGACTAAAAAGCACGGCTAAAACAACCAACACAAAGGAGAACTGCAGCTCTGGCTGGGTCTGCGTCTGCGGCAATCGACTACAAAAAAGCAGATTATTGCAGATATATGTATCCCGTATATATGTGTATATAGTTTTTTTTTTGCTGGTGTGACGCGCGTTTTGTTACGACGTTTCCGATGATCTTGGCCCGTTGTTGTTTGCCTTTCGTGTTGTTGTAACTCGTTTTGTGCGCGCGTGTGATTCATGCAACCCAACAGCCAGAGCAACAGCCATAGCAACAACAACGGAAACGACAAAAAGAGTGAATTATGCTAAGTAAATGAGTGGCGACAGGGCAAAGAGAGTAGTAGAAGCCACAAAATAATTCTTTGACGCGTGCATCCTTCAATTGAGAGCGCAAGATAAAAAGCCATAAACACAAACACACCACGATCGCAGTCAGTGAGAGTGAGCGAGAAAGAGAGAGAGAGAGAGAGAGAGAGAGATACAGACAGAAAGAGAGAGAAAAAACAGAGGTGTGTTGTAGTTGTACAGCTGTCAAGTGCGCCGACGCAGCGACGCTGAGCTGACGTCCAAGTCCTTTTTCGTTCGACTAGCAGCAGGCCATCTCGCTCGCACGCTAGATCAGTGTTCTCCTCCGCTGCAGCTGCCTCTCTAACAACCGAAAACCGAAAAACCACGAACAAGAAGCAGAGAGAGAGAGAGGATGCCAACAACAAACTGCAGCAGCAGCAGCAGCAGCGGCAGTGGCAGTGGCAGTGGCAGCGGGCAGACAAGCATAAAGAAGAGCATTCCATTGGAAAAAACGTGTGCATTATTATTAATATAATTAATAATTGCATTACTAAAACAACAACGAAATACATGTGCGTTCGTGTGAGTGAAATAGAAAGTGCATTAACAACGACAACAACAAAAACTGTAAAACAACAAAAGCAATACAAACGAAATGAAGGTTACCGTTTGCTTCGGCGATGTGCGCATTCTGGTGCCCTGCGGCTCCGGAGAACTTCTCGTCAGCGAATTGGTCAAGGAGGCGACGCGGCGCTACATCAAGGCAGCCGGAAAGGTAAGAAGCAGCCCCCCCCCCCCCAACCACCCCCGTCCCGTACCCTGTTCCCTTCCCTCTATTCGACAGCGGAAACGCTGCACTTGAGAAAGAGAGTAATTACATAAGAATAAAATAGCTGAAGTGAAGCCCGAAACGAAAGACACACAAACAAACCAAAAAAAAAAGGTTCTTTGGGTGGAAGGAAGGGGAGCCGCCAGCCAGCCAGCCAGCCAGCCAGCCCCTCGGTGCGACAGAGACAAGAAACAATGATGAGAGAGCAACAAACAGTAACAGTGACAGAAGAAGAGTGCATGTGCATGTGTGTGTGTGTGTAGGTAAAATATTTGAATAATGATAAGACACTGATGGTAAAAGACGAGAGTGAGAGAGGGAGAGGGAGAGGGAGAGTGAGTGAGCCATAAAAACAAACACAAAAAAAGAGGAATTTCGAAAAGATGATAACAACAACAAACAAATCGAAAAGAAAGAAGAGAAGAGAAGAAAGAGACGAAGCAAAGAAGAGCCGAGCCAAAATAAGCATGAGAATTATAATAATGTAAGAGGAAAAGAGGAGAAAAAGGCAAGCCAGCAATCAAAAGAACATTTTTGATATCTCTCTGAACCCATTTGAACCCCGCTACCCAGGGGTGTGGCAAAGAGAGGGCAAAATAGAGCGCTGCAGCGACAGGTAACAAAAAAAAGGTTTGGGGGGGTGGGGAATGCACTGCTGGTGGCTCTATGGGGATGCCAGATCCCAGGGCTTCCTCCTAATCCTACGAGTTGTATAATTAATCAAAAAAGGTTTGGCTTTTCCAGGGAAATCAATCCAATTTTCGAATGCTCGGCTATCGTTCTGTAATGACCTTTGAGGTGTAGCTTTGTTTGATTAAATCATTATATGAGTGATTTGGATGCATATGGAGTACATATGTATGTGCTCCAATAGGGCTAGGGTCTGGTGGCTCCATTTCCGGTGCAACCTGTGGGAACTTCTGCCGTTTGCCTTCATTGTCTCCGATTGGCGGACACATACGTGAAAACTGTGTCAGCTGTGCAGCGAAAGAACGAGATGAGTCTGTGAGATCGTGCGACTCTCTCTCTCTCTCTCTCTCTCTCTCTGGGAGACGCTTTCCATTTCGCGATCACGTGTGCGGCGGCCAATTCCAGACCAAACCAAACCCAAACCCAAAAACAACCCCAACCCCAACAATCTACAACTTGCTAATTATGCAATTTAATTATACCACAATCCGTAACCGTAACCGTAGCCGTACCGGTACCCCCACGTACACCCCCCGTACCCCGTACCTGGTGACTTTTTTGCAAGCTCAACAAAAGATCAAAAATGTCTTTCGTCTTTGCAGCTTTGCATTTTGGAATTCGGTACTCCCGGTCGGTCTCCCGGTATTATATGTACTCCAATATGTAAATGTATCTTCCACAATTCCGATTCCATTTTGTGCAGCTGCTGTGTGAGCTGCTCTATTTTCCGTTTTCTTTTTATTGTTGTCTGTTTATTTCTTTGCCATTCGTCATGGTTTTCTTATCTTTTGTTTCGGGCATGTGTCCAGAGCCCACAACCAGAAACAGAAACAGAAACAGATTGAAACCTATTGCAATTCCAGATGCAAGATACAAGATAAGCCCCATCATGGCATTGAGGTACAAATGTTTCTATTTGGCAGGTGCCCCAAAGTGCAGTAGTGGGAGGGGGCTCTGGCTGTGGCTGTGGCTGGAATTTGTGGGGGTTCCATTCTCCGACTAGTATCTGTGGAATGCTGAATAATGCAGCTATAAGCAGCTGGAATATATCTTTTTAAGGATCTATTTATTATTACTATTAATATTAATTCGATTTCGTTTTTGAACGGAATATTCTGTTTTTAAAATACAAAAAACATTTTCAAATTGCTTCAGAATTCATTTCGATTCAAAAATCTTTTTAAAACTAAAAATACAAAAAAAAATTAATTACCTAAAAATGTAAATATGTATAAAAAAGTCTTAAACAAGAAATTGAATGTGTTACATTTTTAGGAAATATATTTCATATTTAACTGAAATTTAAATATAAAAAAAAATAATATTTAAAAAAAAAATAATAATAAATAAAATAATAAATAATAAAAATAATAAATAATAAATAATAATAAAATAATAAAATAAATAAATAATAAAAATAAATAAAAAATAATAAAATAAATAAATAATAAAAATAAATTATTTCATATTTAAATATAATAATAATATTTAAGTATAATAATATTTAAATATAATAATAATATTTAAATGCAAATAATTTCATATTTAAATATAATAATAATATTTAAATATAATAATAATATTTAAATATAATAATAATATTTAAATGAAAATAATTTCATATTTAAATGAAAATAATTTCATATTTAAATATAATAATAATATTTAAATGCAAATAATTTCATATTTAAATATAATAAAAATATATAAATGCAAATAATTTCATATTTAAATGAAAATAATTTCATATTTAAATATAATAATAATATTTAAATATAATAATAATATTTAAATGAAAATAAGTTCATATTTAAATATAATAATAATATTTAAATATAATAATAATATATAAATATAATAATAATATTTAAATGCAAATAATTGCATATTTAAATGAAAATAATTTCATATATAAATGAAAATAATTTCATATTTAAATATAATAATAATATTTAAATGCAAATAATTTCATATTTAAATATAATAAAAATATATAAATGCAAATAATTTCATATTTAAATGAAAATAATTTCATATTTAAATGAAAATAATTTCATATTTAAATATAATAATAATATTTAAGTATAATAATATTTAAATATACATAATAATAATATTTAAATGAAAATAATTTCATATTTAAATGAAAATAGTTTCATATTTAAATATAATAATAATATTTAAGTATAATAATATTTAAATATAATAATAATATTTAAATGAAAATAATTTCATATTTAAATATAATAATAATATTTAAATATAATAATAATATTTAAATATAATAATAATATTTAAATGAAAATAATTTCATTATTAAATATAATAATAATATTTAAATGAAAATAATTTCATATTTAAATATAATAATAATATTTAAATATAATAATAATATTTAAATGAAAATAATTTCATATTTAAATGAAAATAATTTCATATTTAAATGAAAATAATTGCATATTTAAATATGAATTAAATTTAATAGAATATTATAATGAAAAGCCAACTGTAGTTCTATTCTATTTGAAACTAAATGCCTCTCCTATGTACATATCTATGTATGATTCGCCGATCTCCCCCTGATGCCCCCCCTGATGCCCCCCTTCCCCCCGAGTTCCTTTGTTTGAGCGCAGTGTCAGGGGGCGTTACGACTTTTGTTATCAAAAAAAAAGAGTCAGCTCTGTTGGGCAGGCGGCAGTAACTGTCCTCCTCTTTGATAATTTTTGTTCGCTGCGGCGGCTGCTGTGCGGACTAGCAGATACCCTTTTTGGTACACAAAAAAAAAGCAACAAAAAATTCATTGAGCATTTTTCATTTTTCGCTTGTCCTCTGTCGCTGCGGCTGCGCTGCTGCGCCGCTGCTGCTGAAATTCTTGGCATTAAGTGGCAACAGCAGCCAGCAGCCCCACTGGAAACCAGTTTTTTAACAATTTGTACATTTTTGTTGTATTTTTGTTGTATTTTTTTTGTATTTTTTTGTTGTATTTTTGTTGTATTTTTGTTGTTGTTCAGTCATAACGAGAAATATCCAACAGAAAACGCTCTCTGTCTCTCTCTCTCTGTCTCTGTCTCTTTCGTAGATGCGTAGACCGCCCCTCTCCCGCTAATTGTTGTTGTACTATAATTGGTTTAAGCACCCCCCACCCCCTCCAATAATTAGAATGAAAATATGGTAGCAGCAGCACCTACATATGGGGAGGAGAATGAAGGCGTTGAATAAGTGGAGTGGGGAGTGGAGAGGGGAGGCCACTGTGGAATGTGGAACACGACAGTAAGTAAAGCGTGCGGTGGGGAGGGGGGGGCAAGCGGAGCGGATGAAATAATCAATAAATCCAAGCAGCAAACACCTTGAGAAGTTTTCTTTTTATGGCCCAAATGGCAAATGGAAAATGGAATTTCGCGTGGAATTCCCCTTGTGCCAAGGGGGAATGGCGAATCTATGCCGGAAGGAGCCCCCCCCCTTCCCCCCTTTCTTTGTATTTTCATGGCCCTCTTTTGCTCTCCTTTATTCCTGTTTTCTTCCTCTGCTTGTTCTTCTTTCGATGCAAAATATGTGAAGCAAAATCCCCGCCTTGGACAAATTTAAGCCAATTATGAGGCACAGAAGAGGGGGCAGGGCAGGGCAGGGCAGGGGAGGGGAGACTCGGGCACTGACCAAAACCAAAAACCAAAAACCAAAAACCATGGCAGATGTTTTACGACCTGCCTCAAACACTTTTATTCTCTTCTATTCTATTCTACTATATTTCTTCCTGCCTTGTACTTATCTTTTTCTGTTATCTAATCTTCCCCTTGCCCTCCCCCTCCCCCACTCTCTCTCTCTCTTTCTCCTTGCCTCCCTTCTAGAAGAAAATCAATTGCGTTTTAATGTTTTTTTTTGTTTGATTCACTGAAAAGTACAGTGCAGGTCATAGCCATAAATACTAAAGTAGAAACCGGATTTCGAAATATTTATTTACTATAAATAAACAATAAAAAAAACCAATAAATAGACACATAGAAAAAAAACTAAAAATAATTAAGCAAGAAATTTTAAAATAAATAAATTTAAATAAATTTAAAAAAACTAATAAATTAATTTAAAAAAATTAAAAAAAAAATAAAAATTAATAATAATAATATGTATAAATACAAAATATCTTTAAATTGTTAACAGACATAACAAAAACAATATAAAAAAATAATCAACTAAATAAATTAAAACAAAATTAATTAAAATCAATAAAAATCAATAAAAAATATCTTTAAATTGTTAACAGACATAACAAAAACAATATAAAAAAAAATAATCAACTAAATAATTAAAAAAAAAATTAATTAAAATCAATAAAAATCAATAAAAAATATCTTTATGTTAATTTTTAATATTTTCTTCAACTTTCAATTGAATTGAAAAAATCTGGTTAAAACAATTAAATGAATATGAAAACGTAAAACCGAAAATAAAACAGGAAAAGAAACCAAGAAAAATGTTGTAAAAAAAATGAGTCAACAATTGCTGGCTAACACGCAGCGTCCTCCTCCTGCTGCTGCTGCTGCTCCGCCCTTTGGCTACCTAGAAGCCAGACCAGCCATCAACCGTCAACCGCCAGGTAGCACTGTACTACAGAACAGAGCTGTGGACGAGGGTTGACTGCAAGCCAGCCCCAGCCCCAGCCGCCTGCCTGCCTGCCTGCCTGCCTGCCTATACTCGTCGCAATAATAATAGTTTCTGTTTCTGTTTCTGTTTTGTCGGTTGTCATGACAGCAACCTGAATATACTATATACTATATACCATATACATACATATGTATGTACATATGTACATGCATGTAATGCACGTACATATAGCAAAAATATCAGTGGACTGCGTCATTTCTTTTGTACAGCAGACAGACAGACAGATAGATAGACATGTAGATATTAATATTATTATTGTACTATTGGCAGTGCACTGTGGGCTTTGCTGTCTCTCTCTCTCTTCTCTCTCTCTCTCTCTCTCTCTCTCTCTTCTTCGCTCTCTGTGGCACTTGAGACACCAAATTAGGAGCGAGAAATTCAATTGAATTACGAATGGGTTTTAGTTTTCTTCTCCATCTCTTCTGGTAATTGACGACACCCACTCGACACAGAAATAATAATCATAGAATCGCGCCCACAATCAATCTATCGATCGATTGATCGATCGCACAAGAGTCGATTGAATTGTGAAATTCTGTTAAATGGAGAGAGGTTACGTGCAGCATTGTCACTTGGTTCTGACTCCTCCTCTTGGAATGGTTTTGAATATTTAATGTTTTCCAAATGTGGCTCCTGCTGGGAAGGGGAAGGGAGGGGGGAGAAAAAAAGGCTGAAGTTTGGGGATTGAGGTATGTTTTTGGTTTGTTTCTATTTGACTTCCATTTGGTTGCACGATTTTCTTCAGACTGTTGCCTGTTCTGTTCTGTTCTGTTCTGCTTGTGGCAGGAGGGGACAACGCATCTTCCCCTATTGGGGGACGTGTGGCATTCGTTCCATTCTAGAATTACAAAACGTTTTATGGCCACACTAATTGAGTATCTATTTTCGGTCACGCACGCACGCCCCGTACCGTACCGTACCCGTTCTCCCATACCCTATACCAAAGACAATATAAACACTAAGATGTGTCACGCCATATGAAATTTTTATCTCGATATTTTCGGTCAGGAATTTTACAGAATTCCTGACTGAAAAACAGAGTGACAGACAGACAGAGGGCGCTCTAGTGGCAAACGGTTTGTATGTATTTTCTTTCTTTGTAAAAAACGTCGTCCCTACTAAACAGAATCATATGAGCGTTACACATCTTAGTGTTTACATTGTCTTTGCCTATACCTACCTAACGTCCCCTCCCAAGGGTATGATCTGTATATGTCCATTTGTGCTATTACGGGGGGGTGGGGGTTAGATCTTGGGAGATCTGTCTAGGAGCTGATCTGCCACGAAGACTGTGGCGACCGAAAGATAGATCCACACTAAGATGTGTTAGCTCTGAACTTTAATCGCGAATAGACCTCACGCAGGAGAGGGTATTTTCCAGTCGTAATAGTTTCCATAGTCCCCAGTATCTATTATTATTTTTGTTGGTTTTTGTGCTTGTGTTGCAACTTGCAATTGTTTTGGTGGCATATTCCTGTGGTGTTGGCGGGTGTGGTGTGGCTTCCGCTTTTGGGATGCATTCGAGGACTACCTTTTGGTGGGTAGACTACCCAAGGATCCCGGATTCCCTGGCGCCTGCTGTTTGACATTAGGGTGGCATTTCCAGAGCGACAGAGAGAGAGAGAGAGAGAGGTAGAGTGCGTGGCAGGGGGAGGGTGTGGTGGTGGTGGTGGTGATGGTGGTGGTGGGACAGCTGCTGTTTTTGGTGGCATGCAACTTGCTTGGCAACAAGCCAGGCAAACAGCAAATTAATTTGTTAATTTCGTTGTTTAACTATTGACTGACCAAAACCCCCACCCCCAACCCCAACCCCACCAACCACCAACCACCATGGTCTGTCTGCTGACCCCCTCGTTGCACCCATAATTTGAAGGGAAATATCATTGAAATTCATTTGTTGGCTCAAAGAGAGAGCCAGAGGGTTTTCCAGGGGCGTGGGGGGGCAGGGGCGGACTCCATTGAAGGGGAACCGCGGGTCAAGTGCAACCTTCAACCTTCATTTATTTCAACATTCAAAAGCGTTTACGATCGATCCATGTATTACGATCTTGAATGACTAAATGGAGGATGAACCTTAACCTTTACCTGTTTTACGGTATTCGATTACCATTTATTGGAACTGTTTTTCTTGGCATTCAATTCTCTGCACTTTTGTGCCCAATTTCGGAAGATTTTCAAATATTTGCAGACATTTTCTAGCTGCAGCTTCACTTCTGGAAATACTTTTTTGCGGTATTTTTTCTGAAATTTTGATTT
Organism: Drosophila algonquin; assembly: GCA_035041765.1. Classification (NCBI taxonomy): domain Eukaryota; kingdom Metazoa; phylum Arthropoda; class Insecta; order Diptera; family Drosophilidae; genus Drosophila; species Drosophila algonquin. The sequence continues at coordinate 3,619,308 of JAWNKY010000209.1, read as the reverse complement.
TTGGTATTTTTGTTGAGAAAAAAACGGTTATTCGTCGGCTAACGGAATTTATCGGCGAAATTCGGCATTCGAAAGGGTTATTCATCGATTCCTATAATCGATCGTATAATTACAAAAATTGAAATCTCCAAATATATCAGTAAAAGAAATTTCGTGTTGACTAGTGTTATTTGCTCTTTACTTATTTTTATTACATTTTTAAATTTTATTTGTTATACATATATTTGTTTTTATTATTTTTTATTTATTTTATTTGTTATACATATATTTGTTTTTATTATTTTTTAATTAGTATTTTTTATTTAGTATTTTTTATTCAGTATTTTTTATTTAGTATTTTATTTACTATTTTTAATTTAGTATTTTTAATTTAGTATTTTTAATTTAGTATTTTTAATTTAGTATTTTTAATTTAGTATTTTTCATTTAGTATTTTTATTTAGTATTTTTATTTAGTATTTTTTATATTTAGTAGTTTTAGTAGTTATAGTATTTTTATTAAGTATTTTTTATTAAGTATTTTTTATTAAGTATTTTTTATTTAGTATTTTTTATTTAGTATTTTTTATTTAGTATTTTTATTTAGTATTTTTTATTTAGTATTTTTAAGCAGTATTTTATTTAGTATTTTTTATTAGTATTTTTATGTTGCATTTTTATTTACTATTTTTTATTTAGTATTTTTCATTTATTTATTTGTATAACTTGTTTTTTATATTTTTTTCTTGCTAGAAATTTGAACTTTTTAAATTTAAGGAATAAGTCGAAATAAATTCGATTCTTGTTGTTTTTGGGCTTGTTTCGCCTGTTGACTGGTGTAATTAGCTGGTATATTAATTTCTTTTAAATTAAACTTTTTTTAAAACTAGTTTTGTTAGTTTTTGTTGGTTTGTTGGCCATTGAACAAACGGAATTAACAACAACCACAAAACAAACAAAGACCAAACACAATGCAGCGATCTGTGGCGTTGTCCGAAGTGGGCGTGACAGTCATCCAGCCGTCCAGCGAGGCAGGCAGCAGCTCCTGATCACCCAGAGTCGCCGCCAGTGCCAGTGCCAGTGCCATTCCCCAGTTGCACGTCTCACGCCCCACTTGGCCCCATATTCTGGTGTGCAACAACGTGACGTTTTTGGGAAATGAGTAAGCGCAAAATAGGCACAGTCAGAAGCTTTAGGCCATTACGACGAGTGCTACATATGTACATATGTATATGCATGTGGCATGTGGCAAGAAGAACCCTATTAAACCGTTCAACCGATTGCACATGACATATGTACGTAGAAGCAGAGTGTATTCTCGTATGTCCAGTGTTTGCCAAAAGGGTTAGCCATACCCCGCCACGTACCCCATTCCCCATACCACAGTCATCGTCACATAAACATAAACACAAACACAACCGATACTCTCTTGTAAAACGGTAACTCTCTCTCTCTCTCTCTCTGTCTCTCTCTCTCTTTGATTCTTTCGTTGAATTCCTGGCAATGGCGATGACGATGACGGCGTAACCGAAAACCAAAGAAAAACCTCTCCTCTGCTAAAAATGATTTTATTTCTTTTCTCGTAATAAAAACCAAAAAAAACATTGCAAAAAATCTTCAACCCAGAACGTCGCTCACGATTCGGTGATAAAAAATGACGACACACACACACACACACACACACACATTTGTATTTATGTTAAAGACAGAGACCGAACGAACGAACACTCGGCAAACGCTTCGTTCTTCGTTCTTCGTTCTGCCAGAAGGCGGCTTCAGTATCGAGTGCATTGATTTAACGGTTATTGGGATTCAAACAGAGCTTTCCAGGCAGAAGAGAGAGACAGAGAGAGAGGAGCTTTGTGTTAGGTCAGGCACACACAAATACCCTCCCAAATATCCCCCCAGCTCGAAAGGGGATATTTCTAGGAACTAAATCGAGCATAGTAACAAAAATACCTAGACAATTCGGGAGGGGGAGGGAGGCCTCATGTGTGCGAGAGTCAAATTAAACGTTGACTCACATTTCCACCTAAAAACGAGAGGGAACGTTGTGAGCCGCGGCAAAGGCCGCGGCTCTACCTTATACCCGGTACTCAATCAGTATATATATACATACATATATGAGCCTACGATTTATGAAATTTATTATATGTTCTCAAAAGGGACGAAAATAATATTTAAATTAAAAAAATGAATTTTTTGGAGTTTTTATACATGTTTCCATTTTTGTTTACATATGCTTTGTATATCTGCGCCTACATTTCTACATGACATGTATAACTACATATTTGAGACGTACAAGTGTTTAGGACAGAGAGAGAGGGAGGGGGCATGAGTCAGCGCTTGGCAGGCGTTGCGTAGCCACTGAAATTTAATTTGTTTCTTCTGGCCATAATATTGATCCAATCTAATCCAGATTCGGTAATCTGGTAGATATGGTAATTTTCCATGATTCTGCGTTTTTGGTTTTCATTTATCTTAAAAATTGTGGATTCCACAGATTTTCGTTTTTTGTGGGGGCGGAAAGGGGCGTGGCAAAATTTTGAAATACACTTGTGCTGGTTTGATATCATAGGAGTTTGGATAGAAAGTTTGGTTGCTCTAGCTCTTATAGTCTCTGAGATCTAGGCGCTCATTTAAACGAATAAGCAAAGCAGACAGGGCCGCGTGTGAGAGAGAGCGAGAGGGAACGATGACTTTCGAAATGGTTTTCTTCGTTGTAGCTATAATAATGATCCGATCTGATCCAGATTCAACACTCTGATAGAAATGGTCATTCTCTATGATTCTGCGTTTTTAGTTTTCTCTTATCTTTAAAATTGTGTACGTCACAGACTTTCGTCCTTTGTGCGGGCGGAAAGGGGCGGGGCGAAATTTCGCAACACATTTGGAGTAGTGTGATCACACAGGAGACTGGATTCAAAACTTGGTTGCTCTAGCTTTAATAGTCTCTGAGATATAGGCGCAAATGAAGACGGACAGACGGACAGACGGACGGACGGACAGACGGACGGACAGACAGACATAGCTATATCGACTCGGCTATTGATGCTGATCAAGAATATATATACTTTATGGGGTCGGAAACGCTTCCTTCTGTGCGTTACACACAACCGTTATCCCCACAAATCTAATATACCCTTTCACTCTTCGAGTACCGGGTATAAAAAGAGTTGTTTTGGCTCGGATCGGATCGGTTCGCTGTTTTGTGTTGTGTGTATTTCCTATTTATTTATCCAGGTGTGTTTTCCTCTAAGAAAAGCAAAAAAAGTCAGGCGAAACTTTGGTAAATGATTCATCCGAAAGAGAGTATGAGAGAGCGGGAGAGCGGGAGAGCGAGCGCAAGAATGCTGATGAAGGCCATCGCCAAAGGTTGCCCGATTCCGAAGAGTGCGGCAGATGCCAAGAAGCGTGGGAGGGAGGGGAGGGAGGGGTGGCTTTGGCGGCTTTGGTTTTAGCATTTTTGTTGTCTTGTGTTGCCCGTATACCGTGTAAAAGGGTGTATCGAAGTCGAAGCCGAAGCCGAAGATTATTATTATTATGTACAAGAAATCGTTTAATGGGTATCCTTAAGTCGTATTCCCGGACATTGGACATTTTTCAGATGATTTTCGTAGGCGCTGCACGTGCAAGCTTTTGAATGGAGAAAAACAAAAGGTAAAGAGAGAACCGCAACGTTCTCTCTCTCTCTGTCTCTCTCTCGCCATGTGGGTGCCACGCCTAAGAAAAAAATTGCGCATTTTGCCGTGTACTGGCTGCCCCCCTTATGCTGCGCGCTTAATTAATTAAATAATTTGCGGTGGGGGCGATGATCTCTCTGTCCCGCTCTCTCTCTGTTTGCATTCCACGCTGATGGGCTCTCGCGCGCTCTCTTTTCTCTCTCTCTCTCTCTTGTGTGTGCTTACAAAAGACTGAGGCGACAAACTCTTGGCAAATGGCGGACAGCGACGACGACGACGACGCGGCGGTGGTTCCAATTGAGCGCGTGTTCGATTTGTGTCTGTGTTTTGTTGCATGCCCCAGAGTGGCTTTAACCTTGGAAACAACACATGCTATAAATGCTCTTTTGTAGAGGGTATCCATGATAGAATGCAGCGAAAAGGAGACACAGAGCGAGATGGAGCTAGAGCGTATGGGGACATTTCTTGGGATATTTCTTTGAATGCTGAAATATCCCCATGCAAAACGGCAAACTGCTGGGGAAGAGAGAGAGAGAGAGAGAATGGGAGAGGAGAGTGCGGTTCGAATCGGTTTCTGATTAGTTAACAAATGTTAACAATTTCCATAGTCGACTTTTCTTCCATCTCTTTCTGTGTCTCTCTGTCCGTGCCACAATTATTTATTGTTTAAAAGTCACCAAAGACTTTCCATTTATTTCATTTCATTTCCTTCGCTCTTCTCGCTTCTTCTTCTCTGTGGCAACCTTTTTTGGGCTTTTAATTTCACTTCCATGAACAATAAACCACAAAAACACACGCACACAAACACACATAAAAAATGTATATCTAAAAAAAAAACAAATGGTTTGTCATAGTTTTTTTTTAAGCTTTTTTTTTGTAGTATATTTTTATTTTTTGTTTGCTAATTGTTTGGTGTTATTTTTTGAAATATTTTTGTCCAGGGTCTCTCTTGGGTCTTAGAGGGGTTCAGTGCTTGGGTTCAGTGCTTTGGGTTCAGGGCCTGGCTGTTTCAGGAAGTGGATTATAGAACCCTGGATGCACATTCCTTTTTCACGACTTTGCGGTTCTCTTGCGGGCAGCCGTAGCCATAGCCATAGCCATAGCCATAGCCATAGCCATAGCCATAGCCATAGCCATAGCCATAGCCGTAACCGTAGCCGTGGCTGACAGACAGGCCATTCACTCTCCTATAAAAGATATCTCCCTGCCCAGCCATAAACTTCCCTCTTCCAGTGTAATCTCATTTTAGTGTGCTGTCGCCTGGATCATTGACAGAATTTCCCAGAATTGGGACATTTTTAGTACCTGCAAACAGCAGTGGGTACTTACTGCATTTCCTCTCCCCCTCCCAACAGCCCCCAGCGTGTTCGTGTTCACTGGTTGGGTTGGAAAAGGAAGATGATATTGGAATATGGAATAGAAAGGCTTATTGTTCCGTGCATGTGTATGAGTGTGCGTGTGCGTGTGCGTTTATTGTGTGGCATAGATTATTCTTTGGAGTACACACGACTCCTCTCAAGTGTCATTTAGCATGAAATCGCGATCCTTTTGTTTCCTTTTGTTTGTGCCCCTTTCTGCCTCTCGTCTCTGCTTTGCTCTGATCTTCTCTTTGTTTTTGCTTTTGCTTTTGCTTTGTTGTTGTTTGTCTTCAACGTTTTTGTGCGGATGAAAGGAAGCTTTCATTTAACGCTTTCTACCGCCCAGTACAGGGGAGCCAAACATAGAATGGAGAGATGACAAATGGCAAACATTTACGATGCTCTCTCTCTCTCTCTTTCACATATAACCCAAATAATTCTCTTAAATATCAGTTGTGGCTGCATCCCCCCCGCGCTCGAGTTCTGGATGTTGTTTTGCCCTTTCAATTTGTTTTGGATACCTGTGAAATACACCCACACACACACACGAAAGCCCGCACGCACGCACGCACATACATACATACATACATATGTACATCTAAAGAAGAGGAAGAGGCTGTGTCTTATGCTTCTGGTTCTTGGATCTTTGCTTTTGTCCTGCTTTTCCTTTTGCTGCTCTCTGCTTGGCAGCAGCAAAAAAGGGATCAGTGAGAGAGAGAGAGAGAGGAATTCCCAAAAGGGGAATTCTGTTAGCAGTGCACCGTTTATTGTTGGGGTTTTTAGCTCTTTGTTTGCTTGAGAGAGAGAGAGAGAGGGCAGCACACTTATTCACTTGATTGATTGATGGATTGATTGATTGATTGAGTGATGCTGCGACTCCAGCCTCAGTCTAAGCCTCAGCTGTGGCTTGTTCGCCTTGAAAAGCACATCGCAATGCGTTTCCGTCTTATTGTCATCTCCCCTCCTTGCTCTTTCCACATCTCTCTCTCTCGCTCTCGCTCTCTCTCTCTCTCTCTCTCCGTGGCTCTCTTCGCGCGATGCTTTTGCATAACTTAATACATAATTGGTCGGTCAGAGGGAGACGGCAAAGCTTTTGTAATGAACTTTTGTTGACCTGCCGCGGCCTGACCCGCGCTCCAACCCCCGTCCCTTGAGCCCCTGAGCCCCTGAGTTGTGGACGCAGAGCATTGCGGAAATTCACACACATAAAAACAAGAAAATGGGCGCTTGCGTAATATCCGATTCGTGATTTTGGGGCACAGCTATCCGTATCCGTATCCGTTGCTTCGATTAGATACAGATACAGATACTCCAGGAGGAGTATTCCACTATTAGGGACTATACGATGCCTCTTAGTCGGAGTCATTATTGTGGTGTGTGGAGTGTGGCACGAGAGACGTCGACTCCGGGTCACCTTTCGGTCGGATTTGTTACGTTGGCGCTAAATGACTTGCCCGAAAACCCACAACGACGAAAAGCGAATGACGAATGAATGAATGAAAATGAAAATCGAATCGAATTGAATGGCCCAAATAGTGCCGAATCATTAGAGCGACTTTATTTGACAACCTTCCAAGATTGTATTCCAAATGCCAGGAACAGGGAATGAAATAAGAGGGAAAACCCGATGAAATATTCATTTTAAATATCTGGAATTAAGGGGAATTCCTTTATGGGAATTCGAACGTGGTGCTCCAGGACTGCAATCCCAGTGATCCCAGAGAGAGTCGAAAGTGGAGCCCCACAAAAACCCGTCGACCTATCAGTTTTCTTCGGGCACCAGGCACTCCGCTCCTCTCTGCTCCGCTCCTCTCTGCTCTGCCCCCCCATGACATTAATATTCAGAGCAAGTCGGTCCATAAATAACGCCAGACGACATTCCCTTTACAAATTTCAAGGGAGGGGTCTGGGCCTTGGGCTTTGGGTTGGGCTCTCCTCCGCCACCCTTAACCTGCCTCTAATCCAGAGCCTCCCTCTCCCTCTCCCCATCCTCCTTGCTCCCACACTGGCAATTCCTCTCACGTTTCCTTCGCGGACTGCGTGTCAAATCAGAGTGCAGCGGGAGTGCAGTACTGTAGAGGGGAGGGGGTAGCCTGGAGCCCCACCCGCAACACACGACAGCGGCAGCAAAAACGAGTCACGAGCCACCGACTTAAGCCGCTTGTAATTGATCGTGTCTTTGACATTAGAAAAACATTTTTTTCTCTTTGTGTCGCACACACACACACACACACACTCCTTCTCCTTCTCTCCCTCTGTCTGCCGCTTTTTGTGGCAACACACAAAAGACGAGACCCCAGAGCAGACGCCAACTGGTGCACGGCGGCTAATAAAGCGCACGCTGTGGCAGCAACAGAGCAACAGTACAAATCCACTTAAGAAGAGCAGGGGAAGGCAGAGAGAGAGAGAGAGAGAGAGGGGGAGAGTGGGAGTGGGGGAGTGGGGGAGAAGCCACACAAGGGGAGAGATTCAGCGAGTGTCGAATGAAATGAGACGTGGAAGAAGTCAGATGGTGGCATGCGGCAGGAGCGGGGGGTGGGGAGAAGGTGGTGTAATGCAACAAGTTGGTGGCAGGGGGGCACTCCTGGCCCTCTTATATGAAGTCCTAGAAATGTTTCGCAACAAAAGCTTTGGTTTTTGTATAATTTTATTATCTATTTGGGTCCTTACAGGGAGTAGGGCAGAGCAGGGGACGGGAGGGGAGGGGAGGGGAGGGCAGAGCTAAGGGTGCCTATTGGGGTGGAGCACCTGAATTTAAGGGAAAATTTCACAGGGGAGGAATTTACTTACACATTTACACCCATACATGTGTATGTTTTATTTACTAAGTAAAGAAGGATACAGAGAGTGAGTGAGAGAGAGAGAGAGAGAGAGAGAGAGAGAGAGAGAGAGAGAGAGAGAGAGAGGTGAGTGAGTGAGAGAGAGATTAAATAGTATGTGTCACAGGCAAAGTATAAAGTCGATAAGACACCGCCGGACACCAATAATCTCTTGTCCATCAGGAGAAAGCGATAAAGAGATGGATAGAGAGAGAGCGAGAGAGAGATACGGAGAGAGAGACGGAGAGAGAGACGGAGAGAGAGACGGAGAGAGAGACGGAGAGAGAGACGGAGAGAGAGACGGAGAGAGAGACGGAGAGAGAGAGAGAGAGAGAGAGAGAGAGGATGAAGAGATAGAGAGGATGAAGAGATCGAGAGGCTCCTTGATGCTTAAACACACATTTCACCGAAGGAATGGATGAACTCGATAAAGTTTCCAAAATGTGGGAGATACTCTTTAGCCCAGCCAAAGATAAAGATACGTGAGGATCCCAGCCAAAGATAAAGATACATGAAGGAGGATCAGGTGTACAGCCAAAGATAAAGATACATGAAGGAGGATCAGGTGTACAGCCAAAGATAAAGATACATGAAGGAGGATCAGGTGTACAATTGTCCAAGACTTTCTCCAAAAAACCACAAAAGTAATCAAAAAATAATACAAAATATATAAATAAATGAACAAATGTAATAAAAATATACAGATATACATTGCATGTGTGTGTATTTGCTTATAAATTTTAAATTAATTAGTTAATAGTAAATTTTGAATACACAAACTTAAGTAGAACAAAAAAACGTTTTGTTATCGCTGGAAAAGGCGGCGTCTAACCCAGTTATTGATATTATTATTATTTTTACTAATATCAGAAGGTATTTAGTAGAGGGAATTGGGTTACACGCCGCGAGATACGAGATATGCGCTATGCGTGGTGTGGAATGTGCCCCACTTTGCCCCCAAAAAAGCCTACCCCAAAACCAACAAAAAACCATACTAAAATGCTTTGTTTTTTGTTTTTGTTTCCATTTACTTGCAGGTAAGAACAACCCAAGAAAAAACCCTCCCACCAGGCGATAAGAGCTAATTGAATGGAATGAAGAAAGGAAATGGAAAGGAGGGGCGGGCAGGCTTGAGAACGGTAGAAGAATTGGTGGTAAGGTAAGGCTACGTACATACTCGTTTGAGGCATGCCACAGATGACCCAGTTGAACGACCAGGAGGGGGACAACGAGGGGGACAACAACAATTGACAAATGAAATGCAAACCCAGAGCCGACACATGCCATGGGTGCAGTGCAGTGGATCGTGATGTGGCAGTGGCAGCGTGGCAGAATGCGGAGATTCCAGTTTGAATCTCCCAAAAGAGGGTGGGCAGGGGATGAGGGGTGAGCACTGAGCACGGCATATCTTATCAATCGTTGAGATGTGCTGCGCGGTGTGCTGTGTGTGTGTGGTGTGTTGCAAGCAACAGAATTAGGGCGACCGTAGGGCTACAAATGCTAAAAACTAATCAATTATTTACGTCGGCCCGGCCGATGAGTCGGCACTCCACAAAAAACAACAACAACAGGCAGTTGCACAGACAGCACCCCGCCCCCGGAAAACCAAAGATAAGCGGGGAATTTGTTTCGAAACAATGTTTCTAAGCAAGTGCCGCCATCTATACAAATCTAAACTCGCACCGCAATGGCCGCTGGTGGCGCACTCGCGCTTGTTGGCTGGCTTGTGCAGATGGCGCCACACTGATTACTGATTTTATTTTAAAAATCGTTAATAACCATAAAAGAAGAGACGATATATTAAAAATAAAATTAAAAATAATAATAATAAAATTAATAACTCTACCTTAAACTTTTTAATGACAATTATAGCACAAAAATGCAGTTTTGAATTATTAGTAATTAATTATTAATAATAATTCATTATAATTAATACTTAATAATTGAATTTTAATACATATTTAATATTTAAAACAGTTTTATATTAACTGAAAAATGGAACCATCGAAGTTGCTAATATTTCCATCAGAGGGCTCTATTGTGTGATTTCTCCTTAGCGCGCTAGGTGGCGCCAAAAAATTGAGGCGATGAAAAGGTTCAACTTAATTAGAGAAAGAGAGAGAGAGAGAGTTGGTAAGTTATTGCAGGAAAGAGAGAGAAAGAGCGAGTGCTGGGGAGGGCGGCAGGAGGGAGTGTGTTGTGACCTTGAGGTCAACGAAGCGGAAACAAACGGGGCCCACGTGGTGGTCGATGCCAAACGAAGCGGAGCAAGTGCATCCTGCACCTGCCACGCCCCTGCTTTTGAATCAAACAAAGAGACAGACGTGGAGAGTGAGAGAGAGAGAGAGAGAGCAGAAATGATCAGCAGAGAACAGAGACAGGGGCAGAAAACGGAACCGAACACACAAATCAAAACAGAAACCCATCGAAAATTAGGTGAAATGGTGAACGAACTTCACACATATGAATCCATGTGTGTGTGTGTTTGTGTGGCTTCTATTGTTTTAAGCACAGACCAAACAGAGAGCGAGGGAGAGGGAGAGGAGATGCTGAAACAATGGACCAGTCAAGCAGCTCTTGGACTCGGACACGCAAGACTCTCGAAAAAAGATTCAAACGGAATGAACGGCATTCGGATGCAACATAGAAGATACAAATACAAAACCTACTCCAGATTTATTTTGGTAGATATGTAGACATATGTATAGACAATACAAATTAGAGAGAGAGAGAGAGAGAGAAAAGAAAAGAAGGACAACTGCAACTTCCTGCAACTGTCGCATGAATGTGTACCCGACATAAATGCTGCACGAATGGGCTATTCAGGGTATTCAGGGCTATTCAGGGCTATTCAGGGCTATTCAGGGTATTCAAAACGAGACCAGCTGATGATGATGATCGCTCGAGAGATGGGAGAGCACAAGATCTGTGCTTTAGATAATGAAGCGACGACGAGATGAGAGCATTTTCAGTTGGTTTTTCTATTGGAATCAAGTGGGGGGCGAGGGCGGGGGAGGCGAATGGTTAATGGCAAATGGTTAATGGAAATAGGAATCGGTGGTCCCATCTCCCCCATCATGGATGCTCCCATGAGCGAAGCTGCTGCTCATTAGTGGCGTGCTCTCCTTTCGGTCGATGACAAAGCGATTTTTGGCCTTTGTTGCTAATGCCCCGACGCGACGGAAGCTTTGCACGCTCTACAGTTGGAGAGCCATAGGAACGAAACGAGCAAATGAATGAATGAATGAATGGAGACAATGTATAGAGAATAGAGAGAAGAGCCGTCGTAGAAGGTGAAGAAGATTTAATTACAGCAAAACGGGAAAATCATCTTGATGGCTCAATTAAGTTAGGCTTTTGATTGATGTGAGGTGAGGTGTGATTGGGTGATTGAGTGATTGAGCACATACATGCTGGAAATTGAATAATTAAATGCAATTAGAGCTTCAAATTAAGACACAAAACTTGCAGACAAAGCTAAATAAAAAATCTATATTATCGATATATTATCGATATTTATCTATATAGATATCTTCATCTTCTTCCGTGCGACTTCCTTGCATTTGATTGCACAAATAAAACGTAATGCCAGTTGCCAGACTGGAACTTTATACGGAGATTATAGAGGGTACTACTCCCGGGTAACCGTTTCCATGACTCAAAATATTATCGAAAATGTTTATGTTGAATGTTCTTGCATTATTTGCATTAATTCCCGTTCGTTTCCTACCATTTACGAATCTCTAGAGACTGCTGGGACATCCCGTAATGCTCTCTCTCTCTCTCTCTCCCCTCTCTCGCCAGAAATCTCTCTCTGCCTCTTTGCCTGTCTCTCTATGAGCAATCAACAATACAATACAATAAATAAAGTGCCACAACTATGGCCACAAATAGTTAGTTGCAAACGTCTATTGTTGTTGCTGTTGTTGGTTTTCTCTCATTAATTATGCTGCCAACATTGTGGAGTTTTTTTTGCTCTGCTGCTGGAAAAGGAAGCGCTTTCCAGTTCGTTTAATTTCATTACAGAGAGAATTTTCTGCACGCAGAAAAAAAGGTGACCAGTAAGTAGCAAAAACAACAATAACAACAACAACAACAACAACAACAACAACAACAACAACAACATCAATTGGAGAATACTTCACAAGAAGGCCAAGCCAATCCCATTGTTGGGGAAAAAGGAAACTGTTAATGATGATGATTACCATTCATCATTATCATTATCATTATCAGGCAACTTCTCCGCTTTGCGTCGTCGTTTTTGCTAGCTAAATTCCCCCAGAACAATCAACAATCAACAACAACAAAAGCAACAGCTACAACAATGGCAGGCGACGTCCTGTCGTCGATTTTGCTATGTATTCTTCTTCCTTCTTCAGCTCCACCTCCTTCCGCCAGCAAAATTTGCATTCCACAGTACATGGAGGAATGTGCAGGGTATATACAGCCAGTGAAAGGGTTTGTGGACATTTCCCATACATCTTACAAAATCAGATTTATCTCAGTTGTTATTTCGAGTAAATATTTGAAAATATTTTATATAGAGATAGCATTTTGTACAAAGTTCGCTATAAGGAGAGCAAAACGTACTGGAAATCGAACGATATTGCAGTGTTTCTGGAATAACTTCGACTGTGTGCGAGCATTGTAGATATTAATCTGGAATATCGGAAAGGAAACATGTAGAACCCGAAAAATAGGCTTTCAATTGAATGTTGTTTAGTATTTCTTGAATTGCCAATGTAACCGGATTTTGTTTTCAACTTCTGTTTTCTAATGTAAACAAAATGTGTAGAGAGGTTTCCAGTTAATCATGAATCTAGGGTATCAATGTTTCGTGGCGCTTCATCGCTGCCAGCTGTTGCTGCTGCTGCTGCTGCTGTTGTTGCCGATTGCTTTTGCATTGGTTGCATCCCTTTTCCTGCTGCTTCTGTTTTTGTTTCGGTTTCTGCTGCTGTTGTTGTTTTTGCGCTTTTCAGTTTCGCGTTCCGCTTGAAAAGTTCTGTTGGAGCGCGTTGTGTTGTTGGTCATTCGGCCAGTTTGAGAGGCACTTGTCAGAGCGAGAGAGAATCTACTACTGGCTAAACTCTCAGAAAATCTGCGACTCTCTGCTGCCTGCTAGCTGTCGCTCTCCCTCTCTTTCGTTCACCCACCTGTCGACTGCGATCGTTGTTGTAGCGCTGGGGCTTGTTCGGGTTCGGCTCGGTCTCCGGCTCGGCTCGGCTCGGCTCGGCTCTCTGCCTGTGTGGGATTTACAGTTCATTTGTGAAGCGCCATGCGACGTCGTCGGTCGGCCGCAGCGTCGCTTGTCCGTGTTCGTGGCCCCCCGTTGCACGTTTATGCAACTCTTTGGTTTTAACGGTTTGGATTTTGATTTCAACTAAAACGAAAACTGAAACTAAAACTAAAAATGAAAAGTGCAAGAAAAGTGCGCGTTTGTTGTTGTCATTGCTCTCAGATACATGCAATGCTGCATATCCGTTGTTGTTCTTTGTTTTTTAGTGCCAAGAATGTGTGTGTGTTTGTTTGTGTTGTTTGTTTTTTTGGCTGTCAAGGCTGCTGGTGCCGCCGCAGTCAAGGAAATGCATCTCTCTGACAGTTTTATGGCCACTCTTCTAAGCAGAGAACAAGATACAGAGATACAGAAAGAGAGGGCGGGCGTGTGCATGTGTTTTATGCAGATTAAGTTGCAGATAACAAAAGGCAGGGCCAGTTTTTAGTGCAAACACTTGTTGCTATACGCTCTCCCTCTCTCTTTGCCTCTCTCTCTGCGTCTCTCTCTCTGCTGCTGTCTGTCTTTGTCATGTTTTTGTTAGGGGGTGATTCTTCTCTCCTTTGTTGTTGGTTTTTGGTTTTGCTGCGTTTGCTGCTTAGTTTCCCATGACGACGGCGACGCGGACCTGCAGGAAACGTCTCGACAGGCGCACACACAGAAAGACAGGGGGAGGGGATGAGGCAAAGACACCGACTAATTCCCACAGTTCACGCAATCAGCGAGGGAAAGAATTAGGAACAAAGGCAGAGGCGGAGGAGAAGGACAGGGACAGGGACAAGGACAAGGAGTACCCAAATGGGAGAAGAATTGGGAGAATTGTTGTTGTTGTTGTTCTCCTCTTTTGGTGCCCTCTCTAATTAAGAGACAGAACCACCGTTCCGCTCCGTAGGTAATAAATCCATTTTGGGTTGGGGAGGGAGGGGCGACCCTAGATAATTAAGGACGACAATGGGAAGGTTGATTGATCCTATCGGTATTTAGGTATAGAAAAGCCCCCATTCCATCGATCTCAGCTGTTAAGTGTTTTCGGGGTCTACTTATGTACTTATTGGTATATATGTATACATATGTATATGTGTATGTATATGGGACCCAATTCTTAAGTCTTGATTTCGCTGTCGACATCTGCGACTTTCACTTGAAAGGAATGCAACATGCAACCAGAAGCGGAACCAGAAACAGAACCTGGGGGCTGTTCTACCAGTTGCAGTTGCAGTTTGCAAAAGTCAAACTGAAGCTCAAGTTGCAGTCTCTCTCTCTCTCGCTCTCTCGCTCTCTCTCGCTGTGCGGTTCTTGCTTTGGCTCTCTCGCGTACTCGCGTACTTCGCATTACCTCTCTCTGTGACCCAGTGTTGTCTCTCATTTTGGTTGGGATTTCTCCCAGTTGCTCCTCTGTTCCTCTCTTCCTCCCCCTTCTCGTTTCTCGTCTCTCTGTTTTCGGCTCTCTGTTTATTTTCGGTTGTCGTCGCTGACTTCTAATCTTATCGTCCTTTGCAGATAAAATAGCTTTCTGGTTACGGTTCTTCACGGTTTGTTTGTGTCCAAATTTGATAAAATATTTGCGCCAGCAGTCAGGCAGTCAGACAGGCAGCCAGGAGAGTGGTTTTGTTAGTTATTGTGTTTTTGTGGGTGTGGTGGGGGTTTTGTGGTGTAGGGTTTTCCCTACTGGGAGATTTGGGAGAAAATTCTGACATTCCATTTAAAGCGAGAATGAAATGAAAACGAGACGAGTGGAAAGCCCCAATAAATACCAATAATTCAAAGCCACAAAATACCAAAAACCAAAACACAACAAATGCAAAGCAAATGGGAAAAAAAAAACAACAAGCGAAATGAACAGTTCTTCCCTTTCTGTCGCTCTCTTTCTCTCGCTCTCGCTCTCCTAGTCTTTGGTTAAACAACCGCAAACTCGCGTACACCAAAGTGTCACCAAAGTAGCGCTCCTTCATTGCCACCCATCCACCCGTCCACCCGTCCACCCGTCCCCTGCTATCCCCCGCGTCAACCTGTGGCTGCTGCTGGAAAACTTGTTTTCCGCACCACACAGAAGGCGAAGCAGACAGAGAGAAAGACAAACCGACAGACGGACAGACAGACAGACAGGCAGATAGACAGACAGACAGACGGACAGACAGACAGACAGAGAGAGAGACAGAGAGAGAGACAGACAGACAGACAGGCAGACAGACAGACAGACAGACAGATAGACAAACCGACAGACAGACAGACAGACAGACAGATAGACAAACCGACAGACGGACAGACAGGCAGAAAGACAGACAGACAGACAGACAGACAGACAAACCGACAGACGGACAGACAGGCAGACAGACAGACAGACTGTCGGTCGGACAGGTAAGCGGACAGGGTAAGCGGACAGGGGTAAGCGGACAGAGTAAGCGGACAGCGCAGCGGGACGGTGACCGGTGGACGGTGAGT
Organism: Drosophila algonquin; assembly: GCA_035041765.1. NCBI lineage: Eukaryota > Metazoa > Arthropoda > Insecta > Diptera > Drosophilidae > Drosophila > Drosophila algonquin. The sequence continues at coordinate 3,603,755 of JAWNKY010000209.1, read as the reverse complement.
GAAAGTGACAGTGAACTCAATTGACCTGAAACGAATGCGAATGCGATTGCGAATACGAAACGAATGCGTTGCGCACGTGTTGCAAGCTCTCCCTCTCTCCCTCTCCCTCTCTCTCTTTCTATCTCTAGCTCCCACTCACTCCCTGCCTACCAACCTGCCTTCCTCTATGTCCATCTCTCTTTCCTTCTTCACCGATAAAGCCTCGACCATGAGAATACCCCGTACCCCGTTACTTTTTCGGGAATTATTACTCAATGAATCAGAGGACCATGGGAAACTAACGGTGTGTGCCACAATATACCCTGCACTGCACGAGTACTGGGTACTAGATACTACTACTACTAGATACTACTACTACTAGATACTACTACTACTAGATACTACTACTACTAGATACTACTACTACTAGATACTACTACTACTAGATACCACTACTACTAGATACTACTACTACTAGATACTACTACTACTAGATACTACTACTACTAGATACTACTACTACTAGATACTACTACTACTAGATACTACTACTACTAGATACTACTACTACTACTACTGCTACTACTACTACTACTACTACTACTACTACTACTACTGCTACTACTACTACTCCTACTACTACTACTACTACTACTACTACTACTACTACTACTACTGCTACTACTACTACTACTACTACTACTACTACTACTACTACTACTACTACTACTGCTACTACTACTCCTACTACTACTACTGCTACTACTACTACTCCTACTACTACTACTACTCCTACTACTACTACTACTGCTACCACTACTATTCCTACTCGGCATAGTCATTGAATAATGAGTGTTTATGTTCATTTAGGGGGGGGTGGGGTTTCCAAAACATTAACCCACAAGCAGCTACCATCCATCAGGTCTGTCGCTGTGTCTGTCTCTGGCGTTGGCTTTTACTTTTCCCCGAAAAACTACCGCAACGCATCTGCAAGGCATCTCCCACTCTCTCTCTCTCTCTCTCTCGCCCGCACTGTCTTTGCGTCTCTCTCTCGCACTTCACGTGCAATTAAGCTCAATGGCCGTTTAAATCAATTAAAAATCTGTGTTACCCAATCCCACAACTCATTCATCGTAAAAGCCTGTCACCGTCCCTGCCCCACCGCGCTCTCCCTCCATCCCTCCCTCCCTCCCTCCCTCTTTCATCGTGGCTTTGATTGAGGTTCAATCAACTTTTTGGCTGTCAAGAAGCGAACCGGTTCGGTTTTGGGCTTTCCGGCTTTCCGGCTTTCCGGCTTTCAGCCTCCCCTTCTGAGATCTTTTTCTTTTTCTGTTTTTCATGGCAATTACGAAACAAGAAACGGAAAACGGAAACAGAAAGCTCTGGCAGCCGCAGCTTGCAGATAGATACGTAGATACCCTTGAAAATGCAGAGATCTTTCCTGGGCTTTCTCCTGCGCGCTCCTGCGGTATCAGAGTAACGTCCATACATTTCAATGGTAGAATGTGGGCTCCAGGAGGCTCTCTTAAAGTGTTTGGCACCCATTACCTGTGGTAATCAGCCTGGTAACTACTCGACTCGAGTACTCTCTTCTCTCAGTGTACGAGTGTATTCATTGCTCGATTCATTGTATTCATTGTATTCGCTTTGCGTGCGCGCCATGTAAGTGCAGTTTATGCGGCTCCACATTATAAAAGATGAAAGTTTTTCCCCCCAACCCCTACCCCTACCCTAGGCTACCCCCTGTTCCTCTGTGCAGCAACAATTAATTTTGAAATACGTAACAAACGCAGAAGGAAAAGCAAAAGCAAAAGCAAAAGCCAACAAACATTAAGTAAAGCAATTGGGAAAGTGAGGGAGGGGAGAAGGAGAGGGAGGTGGGAGGTACAGGGAGACCAAATGTCAGCTAAAAGTTCCCCCACTCCCTCCACCAATATCCGAATAATTTTGTCAAGAAGCTGTCAAAAGTTTGTTTGCTGAGACACAAATGTATCTCCGCGTGACTGAGTCATCGGAAGAGTGGCTGCAGGGGGGAGGAGCTAATGAAGAGGGTAACAGCAGAAAATGTCAAGCACGATCTCTCTGGGGCACGACTTTAACTATTTGCATGCGTAACAACTTTGTATTCTGTTCTTATCGGAACGGGTGCATCGGTACTGCGTGTGACCAGCTGATGGCATGCAGGCACTCACAAATTCAATACTTTATGTATGAAGAAAAGAAGTATATAAGAAGTATATAAGAAAAAGAGAACCACATTGCAGACAGAACAGCAAAAAAGCAAAAGCAAAAGCTAGAGTTGATGTGCCGCAAGAGTGGCAAGGTGCGTGTGTTGGCTGTTGGCTGTTGGCTGGGTGGCAAGTTCGTTTCATTAGCCACTTCTTGCTCGTCTTCCTCGTCTTCTTTTGCATTTTCTTCCGTTTTGATGGGCTGCACGATGGGGTCTTAGAGGTCTCCATGAAAGCGGTTTTGTTTTGTGTAATTATGGTAGGGCTTTCATTGGCCATAAACCTGGAATTGCCATTGCAGCAGGGTGGCAGAGAGTCGCCTAGTCCATCGTTTGTGGGATTTTCTCTTTTTTTTTCCAGTCTTGTGAAATATTTGCTCGCGTTTGAACAGACAGACAGACGGATGGACGGACGGACGGATGGACAGATTGCTGCGAGTATATTGTTCAGTGGACATATCAGTGGTATTATCATCATCATCTACCCATTCCACATATGGGAACATTTTCTCTAATGACAACAACCGATTCGATAGTGGCCTTATCTATGTATCCATCGAATCCCATCGATTATTGATAATAATTAAAGTGCTTAATGTGATTTTTGTGCAGTGGGAGGGGGGATACCACACTCAGGTACAGACACAGAGACACTCGCGAGAGACACTCATTTATTGGACATTAGAAAGCGTTGCAATTGACATTAATAGCCTTAAATGGCTCTGGACTGCATTTTCACTGCTGCTGGTTGTTATCTTCTCTCTCTCTCTCTTGCCCTCTGCCACCCCCAACGTGGTTTTGGTTTTACAGCCAAAGGTCAACATTTCATTGGCCAAAAACAGAGCAGACATATTGTCGATGTATCGTTGGTTGTTGTTGGTTCAATTAGCTGCTAATTGTTTGTGTAAATTGTTAGCATGCTCTTATTTTCCAGCTTCTTTACGCTAACGTTAATCACATGCAAAAATAACAGAAAAAAAACACCTGCCACAGCCGAGGAGGAGGAGGGAATACGCATTTCGAATGCCGATTACCGATTGCCGATTGCCGCCTCTCTCCTTTCACTTCACACGGCTTCTCTCTCAGACGCGTCTATCTCCGTGCTTCCGAGATGGAGAGAAAGATGTAAAGAGAGATAGATAGGGAAAGAGATATGAAGATAGAGATAGAAAGTGCTGAGTACATAATTGATAAAACACACGAGTCGAGTATCGGCGATCAGCCATACGAGCAGCAATATGCATCGTTATGCACACGACATGTATGTAGATATGTTGTTGTTGCTGTCTCGGAGTCGTCTTCTGCCGCTTGTGCGTCTATCGGCTATCGCTTTTCGAAAGAATAACGGTCCTATATATGTACATTGGAGGAAACATAGAAGCTCTGCTTCTGCGCAGCCCTTACACAGACACGTACACCCAAACGTACACATGCACATACACCTACACGTGCAATAATTCTAAATTCGCGAGTCTCTCTCTCTTCCACACGTTCCGTTCTGTGTCCGCTCGCTTATGGCAACTTTGTAGAGTAAATTTCCATGAACTGAAGAACTAGTTCCGTGGCACAAAGTTTGTAAAATATTGTGGAATTTTCTTCACGCGCATTTTCCATGTTATGGCCGTCTCTTTGTTGCCTGCCGTCTAACAATAATGTTTTTCAAATCAACAATGGGCCACGCCCACGCTGACGCCCACTGGGGGCCTCCCCACTGGCCCAACAACGGAGCTGGTTGGAAGACTATTGGCCTCCGTGCATGGGCCTGCTCCTCCATGCACCATGCACCAGGTTGTTTCTCCTTTAGCCACACTCCGCGTGGCATGCAGCAAACATAATGACAACGTGTAATTTGGCCTTTCTTTGCAACGCTATTCCCCCCGTCCGCATACATTCTGTGGCACGTTTGTGGCACTAGGCACTAGGCATTCCTCGCCCTCGCTCCCTTCCTCTGTGATTGGGAACCTCACGGCCTCTCGTGGGTTGTTAAAGGCCGTCTGATTGCAAATTATGGCCAACTGCCTTTGTGGCGGAAAGCGGGAAAAGCAGCTCCCAGGGCTCCACAAAGGAATCTCCATTTACTCCACCATCTGCTCTGCCACCTACTCTCCCATCGTCTCCTTCTTCGGCTTCTCTTTCTACTCCTCCATTTACTCCACCATCTGCTCTGCTACCTACTCTTCCATCGTCTCCTTCTTCGGCTTCTCTTTCTACTCCTCCATCTACTACTTCATCTACTCCTCCTTCTACTCCTCTATCTACTCCTCCATCTACTACTTCATCTACTCCTCCATCTACTCCTCTTTCTGCTCCTCCTTCTGCTCCTCCATCTACTCCTCCTTCTGCTCCTCCATCTACTCCTCCTTCTGCTCCTCCATCTACTCCTCCATCTACTCCTCCATCTACTCCTCTATCTACTCCTCCTTCTACTCCTCCTTCTGCTCCTCCATCTACTCCTCCTTCTGCTCCTCCATCTACTCCTCCTTCTGCTCCTCCATCTACTCCTCCATCTACTCCTCCATCTACTCCTCCATCTACTCCTCCATCTACTCCTCCATCTACTCCTCCATCTACTCCTCCATCTACTCCTCTATCTACTCCTCCTTCTACTCCTCCTTCTGCTCCTCCATCTACTCCTCCATCTACTCCTCCATCTACTCCTCCATCTACTCCTCCATCTACTCCTCCATCTACTCCTCCATCTACTCCTCCATCTACTCCTCCATCTACTCCTCCATCTACTCCTCCATCTACTCCTCTATCTACTCCTCCTTCTACTCCTCCTTCTGCTCCTCCATCTACTCCTCCATCTACTCCTCCATCTACTCCTCTATCTACTCCTCCTTCTACTCCTCCTTCTGCTCCTACTCCTAGGTCTAGCGGCATTAGCGTCTGGGATTGCATTTTATGCTAATTTACGAGTACTTTTCTTCTGTCTGTGTTTTTCTCTCTGTGTGTTTTTGAATTAATTTTTCTTCACATTATATGCGATTAATATGCATGCGATATGCTGTATATGCGATAGTTTTTCGGATTCAGATTTGAATTTGAATTTGGAGGGCAATTTCAATGCCAGGGAGCAATTGTTTCGAGACCAAGAATGGATTTATGGTCTTCCCAATGGATGATTCAAGTGTGCGTTTCGTGAATAATAAAAACGAGTGCAAAATCTTCGAATAATCAATCCATAAGTATTCGAATAATCAGGCCTCAGCTAATTCTAAGTTTAATACGCAGATAAATCATCGCAATGAACGAATGAATAACCTATGAATAATAGTATTCAAAGAGCAAGGAAAAAAGAAAAATGGAAAACTATTCAAAATCAATGGAATATTTCTGGGTATTTCTGGTAGCATTTACCGAAATATTATTTAAATTATTGGAATGTTGCGAATGTTGAATGTTGAATGGTGAGATTCATGGCAAATGATTCACAAAATATTCCCAATATGGCAACAGATATGTAAGTTGCCATATTTCCCTACTCATTGGGTGGTTAAATGAAGGAATTAATGAATGAATGAATCAATGAATGCACGAATGAATGAGTGCTGTTGCACTTGAACGTAGCAGATTCAAGAGAGTCTCTTTCTACTCTCTCTCCTCTTCTCCACTCCACTCCACTTCAGTCCTCCCCTTCCTTCTCTTTGGTTGACCTTCAAAACGTGTGGTTCTATCTATGCACTCATATTCATTCGAATATTCGCGAATAAAATACACAGTACATAGGAATCTGCTCAGTAATCGAGCACTTTTTTCGTTCAAGTGTGGACTTTATTTTCGGCTTGAACAATTATTGAATTGCCCTTAAAAATTGTTTATTTTTGTTTTCTCTCTTTGGTGTTTCCTTTCTTTTTGCCCGAAAGAGAGAGAGAGAGAGAGAGAGAGAGAGAGAGAGTGGAGAGAAGTCTTAAATTTCTAGCAAGCAAATACGTAAATCGCATTCGTTTTTCGTCTCTGTGCTCTGGTTTCCGAAGAGATTTGCGTTTGCGTTTCGGGATGGTTGATCTGTCTGTCTGCCTGTCTGTCTGTCGCTTGTTGTGTTATGCCTCAGCGGTTTGATGGCGCTTCAAAATTGTCTGCCCATTGTTGCTGCTACCCCTACACCTCCCAGTACACCCTACACCCTCCACCCTCCCTCTACCCTACTCCTCCTGCCCTGAACGTTGTACATATATTTATTACAGGTGTGTCTACACAGTGCTCTCACGGGCAGCACGGCCTGCGTTCGCTCAGGTGCATAATCAAATGAAATGAGTTCAGCTTCAGCTTCAGCTTTGTTGCTGCCACACAGGCACTTGTGCCACTGCCACTGTAACTGGCTTTCGGTGTGTCTGTTTGTTAGTTGATTTATCCACCTATCCACCCAAACATCTGTGTACACTCGTCGTACTACACCGTCGCTCTATAAAGCATACTTAATTGTATAATAAAAATCAACTCGAGAGGCACTGTCTATGGGCCACGAATTGCGTATACCCTGCGAAACCCTGGACACCTAAAAATGGAGTCGAAAATTGAGATATTCCTGGGGCATTCGCTTGGAAGGTTGCACCCTCCTCTGTTAGGGTATGCATATGCCAAATGCCTCCGACATGCACATGCCACACATAGTATCTACATATCTCATGGATACACTCGTTTGAAATGAAAGAAATATTGTACAATGTAGAGTGGTGCCCCACTCTGTCTGTGGCCATGCAACGAACGTGAGGCAAGCCGGAAAAATCGCATGCGAATGTCCAGAGCTGCTCTGTGGAGTGTTTTGAAGGTTCTAGAAACCGAAACACGCCCCGAACCGGTTTCCTATTCACACCCGATATTACCGATAGAGAATGCATACTATATGTACGTATATCGTTCTCCCTTCTCTATAACCCGTCGATCTGTCGGTACTACAAGTTTACGAGTCTTCGAGTCTATCTGCATGGAACTCTCGGAATCGGATTGCTCCAAGGAGAACTGAATCACCAGGAGTTCTTCCCGAATTCGAATCCAAAGAGAATAACGGCTTTGTTTTTGGAATCCTGATGGAATTGGTAGTCGTATGAAAGGGATGGGCTATAAAAACTCAAGATATGCTTCAAGAGACAGAGAAAGAGAGAGATACATAGATAAAGAGATATATTTGTATATCCACAGAGAGAGAGAGAGAGAGAGATATATACACACACACACACGGAAACACTTGAGAATGTGGCTCTAATGAGAGTGCTTTTGCTTTTGCTTTTGCTTCCATCCCAATGCCGTATGGCTGATAAGAGAGCGAGTGCATTTGCTAGATGGGAGGGAGGGGGCAAGACGAGTACCGTTACCTGATAATGGTCATAAAGTGGGGCGGGGCAGGGGCAGGGGCATTGCATAATCGATAAGAAGAAGTCAACAACAAACGATTAACGACACAAAAGAATGACTAAAAAAATAAAACAAAATAAAAACAAAAACAACAAATTAGTGTGAATCATAACAAAGTCCGTTCGAAACCTTTCCAGGAAACCCAACGGTGAAAAGTTCCTCCCTCTCTCAATCCCCATCCTATTCATAATCATGATATCATGATATCATGACAGAACCGAACCGAACCGAACCAATTGTGAATATCGAACGCCGAGCGCGAACTTGTGACAAAACCAAAAAATTCAACGAACCAAAAGCGAACAAAAATTTCGAAAAACAAAACAAAACAAAGTGTGCTAAAACCAAAACCAAAACTAAAACGAGAATAAAAAACCAAAGATTGCATCAAATCGAATCGCTATCGATATCGTAGATCGGAGATCGGAGAAACATTAGTACGAGAAATTGAAGAATGTTCGACGTTCCGCCCAAGTGCCCGGCGTTGGCCAACAAATTGGGCGGCCTCTTTGGCTGGCGGCACACCTACAAGGTGGCGGCCAAGCACGAGGGCATTCCGCACGGCCATCTCCACAAGTCCTACTCCCTCACCCTTCCAAAGCGACCCCCCTCACCGTCGGACGATTATTCGTGTGTGAAGGTAAAGATAAGTCGTACATACATATATGTATGGGTGTGAGTGTGTGTGTGTGTGTGTGCACCATATCTACTATCTGATGATAATCGGATGGGAGATGCAGATACTCTCTGCAGAGCAGCCATCCGTCGTCTCCCACACGTCGGCTGCGCCACTTGTTAGCCATGCCACGCCCACATATTTGTGTTCCAATGATAGATGAGAACGTGATTGTTGTCCGTCCGTCTGTCTGTCCGTCCGTCTGTCTGTCTGTGCGATCGTTGGCGCATAATTTATAGTGACAAATGACCATCAAGAAATATAATCATCGGTGCGAATGGACACAGTGGAACCAATTCGATGGAAAAGTGATTAAAAAAGGCGAGGAGTAGGAAAGAATGCGTTCCACAGCACAACTTGGTCGGCGATCAGTGAAGCATCGCATTGAATGATGAAAAAGTGGATGGTCCTCACCACAGCGGACGACGTCACCTTATAGTAAAGTCTTTGTGGCATGGGGATGCAATAAAGGATCCGCCATGTTGTCCATGTGTTCTATGAACAAGAAAGCGCATGGCTTTTCCCTCATAGATGGGGCCACGCCCGTCGCGTGGATGTGTTTGGATTTCATCAATTTTCTACCCACTGCAACGCAGGTATTCCAAACTGCATTCCTGCCGCTGTCGACTCGAGTTTGGGGTCCCAAGAACAATCCAGCCTGCATTCGATGGAATGCCTTTGAGCGCGCTCTTTGACCCACAAAACGCGCAATCAACCAACACCAAAAAAAACCAGAGGAAAATAAAAAAATCACCACAAGAAACAAGCCAAAATAAAAGTAAAAAGAGAGAAACAATAAAAACAGAAATAGCCAAAAATGATTGCGCCAAGTTGACGTTCCAGTTCTTCAGTTCAGCGCAGAGGGGAGACGCCTCTACCTTCTGCTCTGCTCTGCTCTAGCTCTGCTCTGCTCTAGCTCTGCTCTTGCTCTGCTCTAGCTCTGCTCTAGCTCTGCTCTAGCTCTGCTCTAGCTCTGCTCTAGCTCTGCTCTAGCTCTGCTCTAGCTCTGCTCTAGCTCTGCTCTAGCTCTGCTCTAGCTCTGCTCTAGCTCTGCTCTAGCTCTGCTCTAGCTCTGCTCTAGCTCTGCTCTGCTCTGCTCTAGCTCTGCTCTAGCTCTGCTCTAGCTCTGCTCTAGCTCTGCTCTAGCTCTGCTCTAGCTCTGCTCTAGCTCTGCTCTGCTCTAGCTCTAGCTCTGCTCTAGCTCTGCTCTAGCTCTGCTCTGCTCTGCTCTAGCTCTGCTCTAGCTCTGCTTTAGCTCTGCTCTAGCTCTGCTCTAGCTCTCCCCTACGTCAGAGCCGCAGTCTCTCCCTTTCTCTCTCTCTCCTCCAACGCCTTTGACTGGTTTCATGGCATGATGCAACTGTTTTTGTTTTCTGTTTTCTGTTTCTGTTTTTCGGCATTCGGCATTTGGCATTTTGTTGTGGAATCCAGTGGAATTGGAATGCCAAAAGCGAGGCGGTCGCATCGCACACAAAAGCTGCAGTGGAACGGAACACAGAGAGTGCCTCAGATTGCAATTTGGGATTGGGCCGTGGAGGTCATCGTGTCTCGAGAGTGGCTTTATTTGGAGTCGAGTCAGGGAGTTCAAGTTGAACCCACGGTGCGCCCGAGAAAGAGAGAGGGAGAGGGTGGCTTAGATGCGGAAGCACAGATGAGAAGAAGCTCAACAGCTTGGCCTGCACTGGAATGAATGAATGAATAAAAGTTGCAGCTCGTGTCTAACTATCTGGCTGTATCTGGCCTCTCTGTCTGGCTTGTTGTTGGGCAACACCTGGCAGCCAGCAGCCAGCAACTGATCTCCGATCTTGATGGGGAAATGGTGGGTGCTTGCAACACCTGAACCGTACCGAACCGAACCGAACCGAAGCACCTCCGGCTTGTTTATGGCTGGATTTGGTAAGGGAATAGCCTGCCTGCCTGCCGACTGGGGATATGTTTCAGCAAAGACAATATAGTATATATCTGTAGTACGAGTCCTGTCGATCGATTTCAATCACTTCAAATTTATATATTATATACATACATAGATAAATTTTTGTTTTAGCTTTTCCCTGAATTCCCTGAATTCGAAAAATTCCTTGAAAATTTCTAATGAAAAAATGTCGGATCCTTTGCAGCCGGATTCGTGGGTGACGGTGACGCATCTGCAGACACAGTCGGGCATCCTCGATCCCGATGATTGTGTGCGAGATGTGGCCGACGATCGGGAACAGATACTCGCACACTTCGAGGATCCCGGACCAGATCCGGGTGTGGCGCAGGGCGGCGGCGACGGTGCCTCCGGCAGCTCCTCGGTGGGCACCGGCTCGCCGGACATTTTTCGCGATCCCACAAACACGGAGGCCCCCACACGGGACCTGTCGACGCCCCACATTGAGGTGACGAGCACCACCTCGGGCCCGATGGCCGGCCTGGGCGTTGGCCTGATGGTGCGCCGCAGCAGCGATCCCAATCTGCTGGCCTCGCTCAAGGCCGAGGGCAGCAACAAGCGCTGGTCGGCGGCGGCTCCCCATTACGCGACCGGCGATTCGCCTGAGCGTTTGTTGATCGATAAGGCCGGGGGCCAGCTGTCGCCCCAATGGGAGGAGGAGGACGATGCCGCCAGCCAGCAGCAGCTCAAGGAACAGCTGCTTCTACAGCAGCAGCAGCAACAGCAGCCCCCAGCTGCCGCTCATCAGCCATTCGCCCGGTCTGGGCGCCTGTCTATGCAGTTCCTGGGCGACGGCAACGGCTACAAGTGGATGGAGGCGGCCGAGAAGCTGCAGCATCAGAGCCAGGGCCAGAGCCAGGGCCAGAGCCAGAGCCAGAGCCAGAACCATCATTCCGGCCATCGGGTGGAGCACCACTCCGGGCAATCGTCGCTGCAGTCGTCGCTGCCGAACAGCGCCTACTCCAGCAAGTCCTTGCCGCGGGAGAGCAAACGGAAGGAGCCGCTGGGGCAGGCGTACGAGTCGATACGCGAAAAGGACGGCGAGATGCTGCTGATCATCAACGAGTACGGCAGTCCGCTGGGCCTCACGGCCATGCCGGACAAGGAGCACGGCGGCGGACTCCTTGTCCAGCACGTGGAGCCCGGCAGTCGGGCCGAACGCGGGCGGCTGCGACGCGAGGATCGCATCCTCGAGATCAATGGCATCAAGCTGATCGGCCTCAGCGAGTCACAGGTCCAGGAGCACCTCCGACGGGCCCTCGAATGCTCCGAGCTGCGGGTGCGCGTCCTACGCGGCGACCAGCAGCAGCGCCAGCAGCGGCGCGACTCCAAGGTGGCCGAAATGGTCGAGGTGGCCACCGTCTCACCCACGCGAAAGCCGCACGCCGCCCCCGTGGGCACCTCCCTGCAGGTGGCCAACACCCGAAAGCTGGGCCGCAAGATCGAGATTCTGCTGAAGAAGGGCCCCAACGGCCTGGGCTTCTCGGTGACGACGCGCGACAATCCCGCCGGCGGCCACTGCCCCATCTACATCAAGAACATACTGCCCCGCGGCGCGGCCATCGAGGATGGACGCCTGAAGCCCGGCGATCGGCTGCTCGAGGTCGATGGCACTCCGATGACGGGCAAAACTCAAACCGATGTGGTGGCCATCCTCAGGGGCATGCAGGCGGGCGCAACTGTCCGGATAGTCGTCTCCCGTCAGCAGGAGCTGGCCGAACAGACCGATCAGGCGGCGACACACGCAGAAAAGACGACTGCCATCACCGCTCCGGCTCCCGCTGTAGCAGCTCCTGCTGCGGCTTCCATCCAGGTGCAGAAGTCTAGCAGCGCCCGTTCGCTTTTCCAGCAGCAACAGCAGCAGCTCCTCAACGAATCTCAGCATTTCATCGACGCGGGCAGCGAGTCGGCAGCCTCAAATGTGAGTTGCAAAAGGGAGAGAATAGAGTACAAACTAATCATCATTCCTCATTCCTCATTCTTCTGTTTTGTGAACCCACAGGATAGCCTGCCGCCGAGCAGCAACAGCTGGAATACCCGCGAGGAGCTAACGCTGCACATCCCGGTGCACGACACAGAGAAGGCCGGACTGGGGGTGAGCGTCAAGGGCAAGACGTGCTCGAATCTGAATGCCTCCAGTTCGAGTGGCAGTGGCAGTGGCAGCGGCAACAGTGGTCTTATGAAGCACGACGGGGATCTGGGGATATTCGTGAAGAGCGTAATCCATGGCGGAGCCGCCTCACGGGACGGACGACTGCGGATGAACGATCAGTTGCTGAGCGTGAACGGGGTGTCGCTGCGCGGCCAGAACAATGCGGAGGCCATGGAGACGCTGCGTCGTGCGATGGTCAATACGCCGGGCAAGCATCCGGGTACCATTACGCTCCTCGTGGGTCGCAAGATCCAACGCTCGGCCAGCTCCAGCGACATCCTCGACCAGGGTCAGAGTCAGAGTCACAATCACAGCCATAGCAACGGTAGCAGCGGCAGCAACAACAGCAACAACAGCAACAGCGGCCACAACAACAGCAGCTCCAATGCCAGCGACAATTCGGGGGCCACAGTCATCTACTTGAGTCCCGAGAAGCGGGAACAGCGCTGCAATGGCAATGAAAGAGGAGGAGCCGGAGGCAGCAATGACATGAACAGGTAGGTGGAGTGGATTGCAGGAGGAGATCGTTGAAATGAAATCATCAAACTCTCATTTCATAGATGGAGCAACCCCGTTTTGGACCGACTAACCGGTGGCATTTGCTCCACAAACACACAGCCTCAGCAGCAGCCCTCCCAGCAGCAGCAGCAGCAGCAACATCTACATCCACAGCAGCAGCCACAGCAACAGCCACGTCGCCTGCCCCCAACCCCAATCTGCAGCAATGCGGCACTCCGGAATGAGAGCTACTACATGGCCACCAATGACAACTGGTCGCCGGCACAGCTCCATTTGCTCACGGGCCATGGCAACACGGCGCTGCTCATCGAAGACGATGCCGAGCCAATGTCACCGTAAGTCCACTCCATAGTCCACTCCCTTTAGAATATTTATGTATATGCATACATATGTGCATTAATGCATTGTAGAACCCTGCCGGCGCGTCCTCACGATGGGCAGCACTGCAACCCGAGCAGCGCCAACACATCGCAACAGACAAAGGCAGTCCCAGTTGGAGTAGCAGTCACTGTGCCGGGCACACCGTCGAGCAGCAGCACCTTTGATGCCACCTACTCGTCTCAGCTCAGTTTGGAGACGAATTCGGGCGTGGAGCACTTCTCGCGCGATGCTCTGGGACGGCGCAGCATCTCGGAGAAGCATCATGCGGCGCTAGATGCCCGCGAGACGGGCACCTATCAGCGCAACAAGAAGTTGCGCGAAGAGCGCGAACGCGAGCGTCGCATTCAGCTGACCAAATCGGCCGTCTTTGGGGGCTCCATCGAGTCACTGACGACACGGATTGCCAATGCCAATGCCCAGCTGGCGGGCTACAGGCACGCCAAGACCGCGTCCAGCATTGAGCAGCGCGAGTCGATGCAGCAGCAGCTGGCGGCGGCCGAGGCCGAAGCCCGCGATCAGCTGGGCGATCTGGGCCCCTCGCTGGGCATGAAGAAGTCCTCGTCGCTGGAGTCGCTCCAGACCATGGTCCAGGAGCTGCAGATGTCCGATGAGCCGCGTGGCCATCAGGCGTTGCGTGCCCCACGCGGTCGTGGCAGGGAGGACAGTCTAAGGGCGGCGGTTGTCAGCGAACCAGATGCGAATAGTGAGTACAAATCGGAGCATTATCCGTGCCATGTAACTGGATTATTTGTTTGATACAATTTTAGAGCCCCGTAAGACGTGGCTGCTGGAGGACGGAGATCACGAGGGTGGATTTGCCTCGCAGCGGAACGGACCCTTCCAGAGTTCCCTGAACGATGGCAAGCACGGCAGCAAGTCGTCGCGGGCCAAGAAGCCGAGCATTCTGCGGGGCATTGGACATATGTTCCGCTTTGGCAAGAACCGCAAGGATGGGGTGGTGCCAGTCGACACCTATAGTGCTCTGGCCATCTCTCCACCCTCATCGGTGGTATCATCATCGCCCCAGCAGCAGCAACAGCAGCAGCAGCTGCAACAGCAACAGCAGCAACAGCAACAACAGATACCCGCCGCTGCACTGGCAGCTTTGGAGAGGAATGGAAAGCCACCAGCATACCAGCCACCGCCGCCATTGCCAGCACCAAATGGTGTGGGTGGAGGTGGGGGAGGTGTATCGCCAGCGAATGGTGGCATCCATCAGAATGATATATTCAATCATCGGTATCAGCATTATGCCAACTACGAGGATCTGCATCAGCAGCAGCAGCAGCAACAGCAACAGCATCAGCAGATTAGGTGAGAGATGAGGCCCTGCATCAATGAAGGAGGATGCCCCACATGTTACTGTTACCCGCACAATCCCCTCCCTACTATAAACCATGACTAACTTTATTAACAATAACAAAATCTTTTCGTTTGCATCTCTTGTCTTGTGTCTGTCTCTTTCTCTGTTGTCTCTGTCTATACCGTGGTGATGTTTATATGTATCACACTCACACACACAAACACACGCACATACACACACACACACACACTTAAAAACACTATCTAACATTTACCAACACTGATTGTTGTGGCTGCAGCACATCCATAACAGCAGCAGCAGCATCAGTCGAGACGCTATCGGAGTCAACGCTCGAATGCATGCGACAGCAGGTGATACGGCAGCGCATCAAGGTGGAGGCGGAAAGGTAACACACACCCACAGCCACACACACACACATATACTCATACAGTGGGAATCATGATTATAAGAACAGTTGAAGGAACGATTTATCCATCAAGAGATCACAATCGAAATTAAAGAGAAAGAGAGTCTTTCAGCTTATACTACTGAAACGCACTGTATAACCCATACTAACTACATGGTTTTTGGCTATAGATGTTTCATTTGTCGCAGATCACTTCTTGTAGATATATACTCTGATCATTTTACTCATCCTAAATGCTTTGTTTCTGCTTTACGCCACAGTCGTCGCCACCAGCATTACCATTCGCAGCGCAGCGCCCGGTCGCAGGACATCAGCATGCACTCGACCAGCTCCTCATCCCATCACCAGCATCCGCAGGCCCAGACGCAGGGCCACACGAATGGCGGCATCCGTCCGATGAGCAGCTACTACGAGTACGAGACAGTGCAACAGCAGCGTGTGGGCAGCATCAAGCACAGCCACCACAACAGCCACAATGGGACAACAGCCACCAATGCCACTGGGTCCTCGGCGTCGCCCATCAATGTGCCACACTGGAAGGCGGCCGCCCTCAACGGCTACTCCCCGGCCAGCCTGAACAGCAGCTCCCGCAGCCGTGGACCTTTTGTTACCCAAGTGACCATTCGAGAGCAGAGCGGCATGCCATTCCAGCTGCTGCAGCAGCAGCAGCAGCAGCAGCTCCAGCAACAGCCTACCTATCAGACGGTGCAGAAGATGGGGGCACAGTCACAGTACGGCAGCAGTGCTGGCTCCCAGCCGCACGCCTCGAAGGTGTGACTATAGGTGCTGGCGCATGCGCGCGCCACACGGGATGTGCTCGTAGAGGATCATCATCAGCAGCAACAGCAGCAGCAACAGCTGGAGCTAAGTGAGGTTAGCGAGGTAGAGATCTTCTACTATGCTACCGAATGCTGAGACACTTTCTTCTTGGGCACCTCCTACATTGCCTCTCTCTCTCTCTTTATCGAATGGGAGTGACGCTGTGTGACGCTGGGCAGCCGGCAAAAACCAGAGATTTATTTTTACGCAATGGATTGAAGATGGACGGCATTTTTCGAAAAAATGTCCACATTTTGTACACACGACACACACCCATACATAATGCATTCATACATGCACACACACACACACATCAATACATACATCTTGTGTTTACTTTAATTTAAGTTCATTTATTCCCAATGCATACATATGTACATGTACATATGTACTCTATATAAAATGAAAAGTATTCCCCATTTAAAGCGACGAGGAGTCGATCGATAACTTTATATTGTATTCATTTTTTTTTAATGTCTAAGTCAAACGAACGAACGCCTTTGTACATAATTAGGTTATGCAGAAGCCAACAAAAAACCACAAAACATGCGAGTTACATTTAGTATATTAGCACTTATCCACCACACTCCTACACCCCCTACACCTACACCCCTACACTTTGGATTCCAACTGCGAACAACCTTTTCTTCATTACCTACTGTATCTACCTTTTTTTTGTTTGTTTTCGTTTTTTGTTGTATATAGAACTTTTCTTTGTTTTGTTAGCTTTAAAGCGGACGCCATTTTGTGTGCAAAAAGTTAGGATTTGCAACAGCGAAAAAGTAAAACTTAAAGTACCCCCTCCCCCCTCCACACACATGCATACATTTAGCATATACATAGTACTATATTGTATACCATACATATTTTTTTTTGTCTATATAAGATCAAAGCCGATGCTTCGGCAAATTTGTGCAGCCGACCTTTCGGGGCTTCCGAGGTCTCTAAAAGACATGCAGCTTCATTTAGCTATACGTAATAATTATAATTATATACAATTAAAGTAAATAGAACGTAAGCGTACATATAGACAGTAGTATGTAGTACATACAGTTAATTTGTAAATTACGGCACAGAATTGCGAATTAAATGTTAACAATTTCCATAAACAATATACATACAAACGTTCACTAATGAATGAATATGGGTGGTGCCCCTTCTGCATTCCGTTGCATTGGGTACTCGGTGCCTTCTATGGGTGCCTCTTCGACCTCGGTCTCCTCTGAAACAGCAAGGGCCTCTTGGGCAGCATTGGGAGAACGCTTCTTCTTATGAGAACGTATTCTGCGTTTTTTTGACGAACGAGGCGCTGGAGGAGGGGGCGCCTCTGGCAGGAGTTCCTCTGACAGGGGTGGTGCTGGTGGCTTTCTTTTCCTTCCGATGGGCTTCAGCACAGTGAAATTGGAGAGTAGACTGGGATCGGGCGACTTGTCCCAGTTCTCGCTGGATGGAAGTAAATGGGGGAATATTCATTTGGAGGAAAGGGAATCAAGAATCATTACTCACTCGGGTATGTCACCGGGTGGCACTACCACGTCCAGGACATTGTCTATCAGGCGAGTCTTGAGCATGCGATCGTATGGAGTGGTCGAGTGCATCGATGGCGAGGTATTGATCTCGATGAGCCAGGGCTTCAGATGTTTGTCGATAATGATGTCATACCCATAGACCTCAAAGCAGTGCCGATCGTTGGACATCACTGGGGCCACTGCGTCCAGGGAATGGCGTATCGTCTCAGAGATGCGTTGCCAGAGCATTCTGGAGACACCTCTGCCCCTCAGGCTATCCATGTAGAGCCAAAGATTCTGGACAGGCCACTTGCCGCCATGAACCGAATTGTACACAAGCTAAGGGTGAAAAAGAAACCAAATTGATGACCCCGAACTCGACCCGAAGCATATTCCTGTGTGGTGTTCTTACGTTCGTCTTCTGAATGCTGACATTGGTGAGATGCATGAAAATGTTGTTAAGGTCAGTGTGGTCATACTTTTCCGTACAGAAGCGACAGAACCCCTCGTTGTAGAGGTAGGCTTTTAAAGGATTAAACGTGGTCACCAGAACGTACAGGCGCAGATCGAACTTCTTGCCGCCGATGAGCAAGGGATCGTCTATGTACTTGGAGATGACATTGGTATTGCGGCTCACCACAGGATAGATGGTGCGCGACTCGCTGGCGTACTTCTTCAGCTTGGAGAGTTTGTTGACCAGATAAATACCATTGCCCTGCGACTTGCTGCAGGGCTTGACAATCCACGTGCTGTCCGGTTGCTTCTGGAATTCTTCCACAAACATATTGTAGTCGGTGGGCAGGATAAAGGTCATCGGTACGATATCCAGGTGCATGTAGCGTGTCCCCCCTACGCCCAGTTTCATTGTGGGCGCATAGGTCCGGGCCAATGGATCGCCCTTGCGCTCCAGATCCTTTCGATAGCGCTTGATATTCTTGATCAGCAGATCCTTACGGGACAGCTCAATTGAGTTGGGGAAGTGGTTAATGATTCTGTGGAGAGAGTATCCTTAAGAACAGATCGACTCTGACTGATTGGAGCAGACGGATTGCTTACTGATCTGATCGCATGCGATAGGGCTGATCGATGCCAAATATATAGCGACAGGTTTGGGTGCAGGCCCAGTAGAAGTTCCATTCCCCATAAGCCGCCGGCACCTGTAGCCAGCCACGTTTCTCAAAGTTGCAGCTTAGAGACGTCTTCTCACCGTCCGTGCTATAGAGCATGCAGTAATTTGGCTCCGGTGCCTCCTCCTCCTCCTCATCCTCGTCATACGGCGAAGGCATAGCCACGTTGGGCATCACGATCTGATCATGGTTTTTGTGCTTGGGATTCTTCAACCGTCTACCATGCTTCGTCATAGCTATGTGAAGAACCGCAGAACTGCTATTCTTCGCTGCAAGATACTTTACAATTTTGAAAAGCTACGAATTTTGAAACAGTCGATTTTGGTTTAGATTAGAGTTGCTTTCGTGACTTTTTACTTCTGGCCTGGCTGATCTCCATCTCCAATCTTTAGGATTAGGATTGGAGATGGCCAGATCCGCTTTTGCTGCTGTAGATCATTTGTTCTCACGACACACGACAATAAAATGGTCTTTCATCCTAGACACGCTCATCTTCTATGTATCTTATCAATAAGGCCAGGTGGTCAATCCCATCCTATTGCACAATCACTGATCACCGAAACAACTTCCTCTTTCGGTCATGTGTCGAAAACGAAAGTGTTAATTCCCTGGAAGATGCAATGTTTACACACAATATTCTCATTCTCGGGTTGAGCGCATATCGGGGTTTTTTAAACCATCGATCTTCAGTGGGTTCTAGGTAGATAAACCCAGCGAAACCTTCAGGTAGACAACCGCAACTGGCCAAATTGACTTTGACATAAATATCTGTGACATAGCCATAGCCTGCCTCTGGCTGGACTGACTTGGCCCCCATTGAGTAATTTCACACGTTTAGGTCGGAGCCCAAGTTCGTCTTACAGTCTCATTACACAGAACAATCGCTGACCATTGTGGAGTGCCTCGGGACAGCGTACTATAAATGCCCACTGCCGGTCATCAGAGTTCAACAGTCAGCGAGTTGGAGGTGTCGTGGTCATAGCATTTTGTGGATAAGCGCTCAGAAATCGTATCAGCAGTTAGCATCGTCAGCATGAAGTTCTACGGCAGCAGCAGCATTGTACTCATCTGGGTCTTGATGGGCACACTCCTGGCCCCCGGAGAGGCAACCTTTGGCAAGCTGAATCTACTGCTGGGCGGCGCCAGTGCTGGTGTCGGATCTGGCTATGGCTCTGGCTATGGATATGGCTCTGGCTATGGCTCTGGATATGGATCTGGTTATGGATATGGCTCTGGCTATGGCTCTGGATATGGTTCGGGCTATGGCTATGGTGGCGAGAACGTGGTCAAGGTGATCAAGGTATCGGTGGTGCCAGGCGGTGGCTATTCAGGAGGCTACGGCGGAGGCTATGGCGGAGGCTATGGCGGAGGCTATGGCGGAGGCTATGGCGGAGGCTACGGCGGAGGGTATGGTGGCGGATATAGCAGCGGATTTGTTGGCGCAGCTCCGGCCATCTCGACATCTGCAGTGGTAACACCTGTGGTCACCTCAGTGTCCACACCCGTGGCCAGTCCCATTCTGACTGGCGGAGCTGGCTATGTGGGCGGCTTTGGTGGTGGACTGGGCGGCTTCAGTGGGGGTCTGGGCGGCTTCGGTGGGGGTTTGGGCGGTGGTCTGGGCGGTAGTGCCTTGCCCGCCTCGTATGGCTTTGGCAGTGGCTATGGGGCTGGCGGTGGCTTTGGCTTGGGCTTTGGGGCTCCACCACCACCCCTCGGCCTGGCATCCGGTCTGTGCTAGACGGATAACGAACGAATTACATTTAACTTTGATTTTTTTTTGTCGATATTTCTAATATAAAATGTTTAATTACAATTAAATAAATAAAATGTTAAAATAGATTGAAAACATTTCGTTATATTCTCCATTTATTCCACAATCTATACATAATTCTTAGCAGAGAGCGGAAATACTGAAAATACATAATAGAATGCTTTGCGCCCAAAAGCGTGCTATGTCTGGAGGAGAATCGAACTCGTAGCTCGATGGAAGCTCGATCGAAACGTGGGAGCCATTGCCAGAGGGGGTGCGGAGGGGGACGGGGCCAATGTGTAATGTTTGACTGTTGCAATTCAATGCTTGACAATTACAAAATAAAATTTCGCACCTAATTGCAGACGTCTCGCCTCTAGAATGGTGACCTTCGGTGGTCTCCGGTGGATTACTGAATGAAACCGAGAGTTGAATGCTGCTGGGCCCGCCAACTGTTTACGCATTCAGTTAGCCGACACCAACACCGCTCTCCAGCTCTCCCAACTGCTCCTCTCTCCGGCGGAGATCGAGTGGCCAGGCAGCACTAAACCGAACAATACTGTTAATGGTAATCGAGTGCCAAAAACCAAAAGCAAAGCCAAAGTCAAAGTCACAAAAGCCAAGCCCAAAAAAACGTTTGGCCAAGAATGCTGTACGCGCGTTGGGTGTAAATTGATATTGCTGGACCAGCTCCAGCTACAGAC
Organism: Drosophila algonquin; assembly: GCA_035041765.1. NCBI lineage: Eukaryota > Metazoa > Arthropoda > Insecta > Diptera > Drosophilidae > Drosophila > Drosophila algonquin. The sequence continues at coordinate 3,582,898 of JAWNKY010000209.1, read as the reverse complement.
CCAATCGATGGCCAATACAGGCACAGGCACAGACACATAGACACATACACAGAGACAGACTGAAATGCGAAACCAAAATGACAAACATACAACAGAAACCAGGAAGAAAAACTGACGTTAGGCCGAAGCTTTTAATACCCTTGCCGATCGATTGTCGGTTTTGTAATATATATTGATCCAATCTTGTCATTTACAAAAAAAATTGATTTACTAAAAAATAAATAAATAAAAATTGTCTTTATTTGTGTAGAACGATATAAAGGCATGTCTTAGTCTGTTGTTCAATGCTGATCTGAAAAATATCCATAGAATATATTAGTTGTTCAAACATGACCACATTATTGCACTATCCCCGTGCACTCCCAAATTTAAGTGAAGAAATTACATAAGGTAGACAATGTATGACTTCTCGGGTGTGCGAAGAGAGATGATCAGTCAATCCGACAATAAAATACAAGTGTAAAACGACTCTAATCCCATATAGTACCAAAATACCACCACGGTAAACACAGGTACTCTAGCGATAAGAATAGAATGCAATATTGTACCTCTTACCTTATTGTAAAATCATATATAAGGCTGGTATTTTACGAATTTTACTTCGAATTTAAAACTCAACTCAGAAATGTTCAAACAGGAACACATTATTGTACTTACCAACAAGAGTCTTTGCACAAAGGAGATAAGCTCAAAACCAATCTATTCTAATTAAAAAACATACATAAAGTATAGAATTTATGACTGTTAGGGTGCGATCGGTGAAACAACATCCCAAAGTCAAGTGCTGTAAGCAATTAAGACCCTAATGCAGTAAAAAAATACTGATGCTTGCATGCAATCAGTTTGTCACTCGCAGTACCGATGCTCCCGTTCCGTGGGTCTAGCGATAAGAATAGTATACAAGATTGTCCCCATCCCTCATTGTTAATATTACATATAAGGCCGAAGTGTCTGAATAAAATGTAGTATGAATTCAACTGCTGCTCACAAGTGTTTACACTTTTCTTTTAAGGTCTAAATACTAGTGTCTAGACCCCAGACTTTTCTTTTGAGGTCTTAACAGTAGTAAAAGAATATAAATGCAAATACAAGTAAATAAAACAAAAACAGAATACTATTAAAGTAGTAAATAAAACTCGTTGTGCATTCGGAGATGCTTCTTTAAATCTTCTTGAAATCGGAATACCCTTTGTTAGGGTATAAACACACATATGTACATACATACATAGCATACACGAGCATTGTGAAAAATCCCACAAAATTTGTAAATGGGAATGTGTAAATTGGCTATGATTTAATATTTGCCATGTTTAGACCATAAGATGATGGAGAACGAGATGGCAGAGAGCGAGAGGTAGAAAAGGGAAAGAGCGCTGGTCAGGGTACAGTACATCTCAGAACTATCATACCACTGGAACATGTCATTTCAAGATTTTTCGTACACAAGGCAATACTTAAGGTGTACTCCATGCATCCAGCGATGTGATTGAACTTCGTTCGACCACAACAGAAATGCCTACTATCTAAAATATGATGTCTCGAAATCTCCAACACACAAATTGTATGCTCCACAAAATGTTCCGCTGCACACGTTTTCCTTAAAAGGGAATTTTATTATGCCTCCCTGAACAGATCCACTAAACGAAGAACCTGTTGCTAAATTATGGATATACAATGGTATAACATTTCGCCAAATTCAGGAAAAGCTTTCGTGTTCTTTTGTTGACCCAATTAGCATAACAGTCCAGATCAACAGACAAAAAAGCAGACAGCATGATTTACATTTACATAGATGTTTGTAATATTTGATCTCAAATAGAAATAGCAAAAAAAAACACACTTGAGACGTGGCCAGCGTGGACAAGTTTTAGCCAAAGCCAAGCACAGCACTCTGAGATGGGAATGAGAAGATGAAGATGAAGCTGAGCTGAGCTCGGATCGTATCGTATCGTATCGGATCTGTTCGGTGCGATGCGATACGATTCGGTTAGGGGTTGGGTTGGGCATGCTTTGGATATTGGCAAAGCGTTGGCCAGGTTGTCGTTGCCCTCCCCTTTGGCTACGTGTAGCCATGCACAAGATTTCAGTGACTGAATGAGTGACAAAGACAACACAATGGCCACGCACATGGTCTAGCGTGCACTGGGAGAAACTCATGATGATGATGGACACAGGGGATATCATAAAGAGCTTTGATGGATTCCCAACTCCATTCCAAAGTCAAATATATCAGTACAAAGCGAAGCAGTATTTCTTTAGATTTAGGTATTTTTCGAAATATATATTCATGCCTCAAAATGAAAGGTTTAATACTGGATCTCTCACACCTTTTTTTCTTCTTTGCCTTGTAATATGTTTTATTTGCCCGCTCAGTGTATCTTTTTTTGGTTTTTTTTTTTGGGAATTACCTGCGCTTCTTGCGAATCCATACCGGCACCCAAAAGTAAGCTGCCTTTTTTTTGTGTTTTGGTTGAGATTGTTTGTCCAGAGATGCGAGAAAATATCTCACTTGATGGTTAAGTAGTTGAGGTGACAGACAGACATACGGCAGATATGTAGATGGATGGGACCGTGGGACAGGTCGTGGGACAGACAGACAGTGGCGTTGCTCCAGCCAGTGCCAGTGCCCGTGCCCGGTGGCTGTGGCGGATATATGTGAGATGAGATGTTGCTGCTGCCCCGCCCATGTTTTTTTTCGGTCTCTGCTTGGATGGGCTTATAAGTAACTATTTATGAATTAAGCAAACAGCTCGGGGAAGCTCCATCCAAGCTGTCGCTCGTTGGATCAAGCTTAGCTCAGCTCAGCCCTCAGCTTGTGGCATAGATTAGAACTATACAAACACTCGCACATCCATACATCCACATCCACAGATACAAACACGACCAGATTCAGATACAGGTACGGGTACGGGTACAGGTACCCATTGGTAGTCGAGGGAAATGTGTTAGGGAACGAGATGAAAGATCGAACGCTGTCGCTGCCTATAAATTAGTGCGTCTCCACGATTTGGGACATCAGTTGAGTTTTGGTTAAGGAACCAGTAGCACCGAACCGAACCGAGGCGAGGCGAACCGAACCGAACCCATCAACCCACCAATCCAATCCAATCCAACCCAATCTCAATCCACACCATGAAGCTGTTCGTTTGCATAGCACTTGCCCTGCTGGCCATTGCCGCTCCTGCCCAGGCCCTGCTGGGTGCCAAGCTGGCTCTTCTCAAGGCTATTGGCGGCGGCCTCGGAGGCGGCCTCGGTGGTGGCAGCTCTGGCGGCGGCGGATACGGCAGTGGCGGATACGGCAGCGGCGGATATTCCGGCGGTGGCTACAACCAGGGCTATTACAGCCAGCCCAGTCGTCCCGTGTACAACTCTGGATACGGCAGCGGCTCCAGCAGTGCCTCCAGCAGCGCTTCTTCCAGCAGCTATGGCTACGGTGGTGGCTATGGAGGCGGCTATGGCGGCGGCTATGGCGGCAGCTATCCCAGCGAGCAGGTGGTGAAGGTCATCAAGGTGGTGGAACAGCAGCAGCCCTCGTATTCCTATGGACGTCCCACGGGCTACAGCAACTACGGTGGCTACGGCCAGGGCTACTCCAGCGCCAGCGCCAGTGCCTCCAGCTCGGCCCAGGCTCTTCCTGCTGTGACTTATTCCGCTCCTGCACCCGCTGTGACGTATTCCGCTCCAGCACCCGCCGTGACCTATTCTGCTCCAGCACCCGCCGTGACCTATTCTGCTCCAGCACCTGCTGTGACCTATTCCGCTCCAGCACCTGCTGTGACGTATTCCGCTCCAGCACCCGCTGTGACCTATTCGGCACCCCGTGCTCCTGCTGTGACTTATTCGGCCCCTGCCCCCGCTCCAGTCACCTACTCCGTGCCCGCTCCTCAGCCCGTTGCCATCTCCCGTCCCATCACCTACACTGCACCAGCTCCAATCAGCTACGCTCCCGCACCAGCACCGGCCCCCATCAGCTACGCTCCAGCACCGGCTCCCATCAGCTATGCTAGGCCCCAGAGCCAGCAGATTGTGAAGACCATTAAGGTGATTGTGGACGAGGATCAGTCTGCACATGTGCCAGCCCCAGTGTACGGAGCCCCAGCACCAGTGGCCACCAGCTACTCGAGTGCATCCTCTTCCGCGGGAAGCTACGGGGGTGACTACAACGATGGAGGCTACAATGGAGGCTACAATGGAGGCTACAACGGAGGCTACAATGGAGGCTACAATGGAGGATACAACAGCGGCTACAACAGCGGCTCCACTGGCGGCTTCAACGCTGGTTCCACTGGCGGCAGTGGCTTCGGCGGTGGCTGGAAGAGGGTGGCATCTTCGAGAAGCTTGTCGGCTGCTAAGCGGCGGCGGATGACTAGGCCCCAGCTGCCCCAGAAAAGAGTACTCAAAACCCAACCCTAACCTAACCTTACTCAACTGTGTATTTTTTTTCTAGTTCTAAATCGAATAATTATTATTTTTTCGTTGTACGTATAATTTCGAATCGATCGCTGTGTACATAAAATAAATCTGCATAAACATGTGTGTGTTTTCCCGCCCACAACCGAAATCCAGACTATTCTAGCTCGCGGTCATTATATCTATATTGGGTCTCATAACACTCACAAATTGCTTCGACCTTAGGCTTGGGGGCTTATGTAATCGCCAGAATTTCAATCGCCTTCGTTTGTCTTCTTCTAATTGGTTTTTGGGGGTTTTTTTTTGTCATGGTTTTGTACCTTCGTTTTTGCGTGTGTTGTCCCAGAGTTCAATGTGTTATTGATTCTATTCGAAATTAGCACCCGGTCGCTAACTCTGAACGAATCGATGGCAATTCCGATTCCGGCTCCGGCTTCGGCCCAGAAGCAAGAGCTGGCAATGAAGACGAGGCTGTGAGAGACTCGGACTCCAGGAAGGCAGACGAATGATAGATTGGCCCTTAGATTGGTACGTTTATTGGATGTTTATTAGATTTTCCCAGCGAGATTAGTCCATCTAAATTTCTTGGCAACGCTTAAGGATGTATCACATTCCTTCGATATTCTTTGCATGCCGATTGATTCGATTGTGATTCTTAGATCACTGGGATATCCCCCGCAATTTATTCAATTTTTGTTCGTTTTGATTATGTCATTTTTGACAAGTGCCAGTGTTCGTGCCACTTTTAATAAATTCATCCATGCAGTCCATCCATGCATTCTAGAGATTAAGAGTAATTTCCATTCAGATCAGCGACAACATCAGAGATCATTGTCATTGGGTTTTCTACTGTTCTATCGAACGTCACAGGGCAGACATGAACCTGAGTCTTGGATCCCCAGTCAAACGAATGAAGAAAGATTGTTACAAAAGTGTGAATGTTGTCTCTTTGGAGTAGCAGAGATCTGTAAAGAGATGATCAACAAGGAAAAAGGTGTCAAACGATGGCAAAGGCATATATACTTAATGCCCACCGAGTGATCTTTATCGTAATGTTGTCACGCAATTTGTATGCCAAGTTCAGCAAGTAAAAAGATCGAACCCCGATGGGCTTTCAGCCAAGACCAAGAACTTCCGTCCCGAGGTGGCTATAAAAAGTGCTGTTTGTGACCAAAATCCAAATCCAAATTCAAACCCAAAACCACAGTAAAATGCCAGTGATTATATTCAATTTGCCCATTCTGGTGGCGGCGGTGGTGGTGGCCGTTTCCGTTGCACTGACAGCTGGCCATGCCGTGGAACACGAGCAGCCACCAACGAAACTCGCCGGGCACGGTGCGTATGCGTAACGCATTCACTTGTTGCATTTTGTATTAAAGTGTTTTTATTTCAGGCTATGGTCCGGCCATACACATAAGCTCCGGAGTCCTGCAGCTGACCGCCGATACGGAGAAACAGCTTCTGGTTGTGCCCAGTAGTGTGCACTCCTCGCCCCAAGCCCAGCCGTGTCCGCACTTCTACGTGGATGCTCTGGCCTCACACTTGCCACACGCTGAACTGCTGCCCCAGCCAACAGTTGTAATCAGCGACAACTTGGACTTCTCCCAGCTTAAACATCCATTCGTGAAGACCCATGGACGCTAGTGCAGGTCGATCCACTGGTGTCGATGTGTTCCCCAAACAACATATGAATATATATTTTTTTTAACTTACATTTATTTCAAATATCGCTTCACAAAATAACACAAAAAAAAGAGGAGGAGTAAAACTTGCTAACGAGTAAATCATTGAGAGTTTTGCTAAATTTTGGATTGACTATCACAGCATTAGTAGTGATGATCCAGACTATGGTGATCCAGACTAAGTTGGTGGTCCAGATGCTCCGGCTGCTGGTGCTCTAGATGCTCCAGCTGCTGGTGCTCCAGCTGCTGGTGGTGGTGTTCCTGTTGGTGCTCCACTTGCTGTTCGAGGGCCTGGTGCTGGAGCTGGTGCAGTTCGTGTTCGTCCCGATCCTTGAACTCGTACAGGCTGCTGTAGCTGAAGGCGCCCTTGCCATGGTCGATGCCCGGCACCGGTTTGTGGTCCTCCTCGTAGTGCGAGTGCAGCTCACTGGCCTCCGCATACTCCTCGCCAGCATCGCTGCTGCCGTAATCGGCCGGGAAGCTGTCCTCGCTCAGGTGATCGCCAAGGGCACCCAGCTGGTCGTGCTCCGAGGAGGAGAACTCATGGGAGAAGTCCAGCTTGGATAGAGCCTCGCCTCCGGTGAGACCGCCAGCGTAGCTGCCCAGCAGGCCAGCTGAGTGGACGCCCGAGGCGTAGTCCTCGCCAATCGGGGAGCACTGTGCGCCGGCCAAGAGATGGCCCAGCAGGAGCATCAGCTTCAGGCGGTACGTGAACATATTGATTTTGATTGAGGATTGATTCCAGAAATCTGAATTTGAATCTGTGATTGGGAGGCTTAACCGACGCGGCGAAATGTTTCGAATCAACTAATTTCTTTTGGCAAACTCTGTTTCGTTTTATATGCTTCGGGGGCCTTGCCTTGCCACACACACACAAACACATATGTACGTGCTGCATTTTCCTGCATTCTCCAACCACAGCAACAGTAACAGCAACAGCCACTGCAACATCAGCAGCTTCGCTTTGTTTTGCTTTTGTTTGGCTTGGCTTGAGTTGCTCCGTTTGGGCCATGCCATCCAAAATGTTGCAACGGACATCTGCCTGCTGCCTGCCTGCCCCCTGGCGCTCGGCCCGTTCGGCTGGAGCTGATAATTTGCTGCACTTACTCCGCATTACGTGTACGTGAACGTGGACGCCAACGTAGCCAGGCCAGGCCAGGCCAGGCCATTGAATAGCCTGTTGCTGCAATGGTGCGTATACGTAATATTTTCGCATTGCTTTTTTCGGCCATTAGTCTGAGGCTGTTCTCGGTGTAAGCTCGTTGCGCAATCCACCTACCTACCCACCCCACCCCCCCCCCCCTTTTGTACCATTCTACCCTGCTATGCCTTCTATGTCTGTCTCCCTCTCTATCAGTCGTTAATGCGGAAGCTGCCAAATTTTGGCACAACTCCGTCAATTGACCAACTAATTGTGTTTATCAACAATAGAATGGCATGGCCACAGCCACAGCCACAGCCACTCGCAAACGCACACATTTTCTCTGCAGTAAGAGATGTTCATTGTGCAAACCCCCTCCCCCGCTCAAATTGCACTTGCCAGCTTGTACAAGTGAGACCAAACAAATGAAGTTCAAATAAAATTGAGGGAGTTGTACTCGTAGTGCTGGATCAGTTATGTGGAATGTTTGCTTGGAGACGCCACTAATAAAGGAAGTACACGTTGATATTCGGCATAGCATCTCATCATCTGCTAAGAAATGCATTACTTACAGATACTTGGCAATGTACTTTCACAGCAGAATCAGTCTGTAGTGATTGTTGAAAACTAATAGATAATTATATTTGTCGCAGGTGTGGTTAAAGAAAATCGATGCAGATTTTTTGCTCATCCTGGCCACAGGAACCAACAGGACCATAAAGAAGCCGTCGAGAGTTATCGAAAGAGTTTTCTATAATACTTTTTTTTCGTACTACGATGTAAGTCTTTCGCATTTCGAAATATAGGTGACGAAAGAAATACTCGTAGAGCCACAGACTGATTGTCTCGTGCTCGTGCCATAAAAAAAGTAATTTTCCTAGGTATTTTTATTTGTTTTTACACTTTAATTTTTAGTGTAAAGTTCTTGAAAAATAATAATTAGGCAAATTGTTATATAAATATGATACATGTACATATACGAGTATGTATGTATTTGTATTTTTCTGTTTGTACAATTCCAGATAGCCCCAAAGAGATGCGGATCAGTCGGATATGGGATCGATTTCACGAGTCTATTGACTGCAATTAAAAGCCAACAGAGCGAACGAGTCCGACTGCTCCTCGCTCCTCGCTTGATCGCCAGCCCCACACACAGCTGACACACTCACCCAATCGAGTAACCCGAACAATAACCCAAACAATAACTGACTTGGACACGAACGAATATCTGGGGGAAATATTGCAATAGGATAGCAGGTAAAAAGCGAAACAAAAGATGTGGCCAACGTTACATGTATAACATCTGGCTGATTGTGGCTGCCGTAAATACTATACAACGTGAAATGTGCGAATAAATTGCCAAAAGTGAAGACAATCCAGTCCAAATCCATACGACGTTTGGGTGCTCTGTCATAAGTTGGGTGGGTTATTAAAATATTTTTAAGATTTAGACAATTTAAAAATAATCCAAAAAGGCACTGGAAAAATACTTATTTCAATTGAAAGATACAAGACATTCGGAAATCATAAATGTATAATTTAGGTAAATATGGTAGATACATGGCATGGCATGATATGAATAGATAGATAACATTTAGTGTGAGTAAAAAGTCGCTGCAATGATCTGTGTGATCTGTGTGTGTGATATAACTTCAGTTGGAATACATTTGCGAAACTTTTTGGCTGCGATAAATTATCGATAACTTACCAAGACACAGCACCGTGCACATGAATAATCATTTAGGGAAGATTAAGTCGTGAATTGGCCGATCAAATGCTCAGCTCCCAGCACTCTCACTCACACTCACACTTTACTCCTTTGGCTGTTGGCTCGCGTGACGGCAACATCCACATCCACAGGGGCAGCAAGAGCAGCAGCAGCAGCAACAGCAGCAGCAGCAACAGCAACAGCAACGGCAACACAAATTCCAGCAGCAGCAGTGTGGGGCAGTGGGGCTCTAAAATTACAAATTTAATAGCCGCCCCGCAGACTGTGGTTGTACACCCACAATGCAATGGTGGGCCGAGTGGGGGAGTCGTAGTCGGTAATTGGTAACAGAGCAAAGCAGTTATTAGTTGGCTCGCATTTTGGCAGTAGCTGCATTTCCTAACGCAAAATATTTCACGAAAATTATGCGATTGCCAATGCCTTGCCTGGTGATCCTCTTCCCATCCATCCACCATCCACCATCCACAATCCACCGTCGAGTGGGAATGCTAGCTACCTGGTTGGGCAAGCGAATCGGAGCTCGCTTGTGGCGGCTTGGCCACGTGAGCCGCTAACGCTCACGCTCTCCGTATCATGCAATCCATCATCGTAAGAATCCAGAACGTGGATATCTTTAGGGCCCCATAAATATTAGATTTATTTTCGTAAATACTTTTGCTAGCTGCTAGCCCACATTTGCATAAAAGGGTGGCCAAGGGCCGTGGTCTCCTCACACAACCATGAGATCTTTTACTCCGGCGTTGCTTCTTCTGGCTGTGTGCCTGGTCGTGGCTCCGTCAAGCGGTGACAAAGAAGCCGATTCTAAGGAAAATAGTTTACTGAGACTTTCGGATAAACTAATACAACTATTAACTGAGCTCACTTTCTCAAAACTCAGTCAACTATGCGGCAGGCTCATTGATTTGGGTCTTGTTATGCCGGTCTTTAAGCCGAAAATGGAACGCATGAGTCTTCTGCTGCGCGCTAACAACTGCCAGAATGTCAGCATTTCGCTTACTGAGGCCGAGAAGCTGTGGGAGGCGCCGGGCTTCTATCAGAATCGGCCCACAGTCATCTTCATTACGGGCTGGCTGTCGAATGTAAAAAATACGTACAGTGGCCCAGTTGCCAAGGCCTATAACTGCCGCAACGATACCAATTTCGTGGTAAGCCAACCTGATCTAAGACCTATGTAATAAGACCTGGATCTGGATTAGCTGCTCCTAAGTTAATGGACTACTTGCATTCCCTCGCCAGTTGCTGGATGCAGCCAACTACATTGGAGAGCTGTACTCAAAGTCGGCCCTGAACACGGAGGCCATCGGGGAGTATTTGGCCAAGGCCTTGCTGAAGCTGGACAGTAAATATGTGAGCAAAAGCGTTCACTTGGTTGGACACAGCCTGGGTGCGCAGATAGCGGGATCGGCAGGCCGGCACTACAAGGAGTTTTCTAAAGGAGCGGTTGTGGCGCGAGTGACGGGCCTGGACCCGGCCAATCCCTGTTTCTACGAGGGCAGCGATACGGAGGGCGTACGGAGCGGCGATGCCGAATACGTCGACATCATACACACGAATCCCGGAATCCTGGGCACACCGAAGATCGTGGGCGACGGTGATTTCTTTGTAAATGGTGATTCGCCCATGCAGCCAGGCTGCGGGAAGTTTACGGGCACCAAAATCACATGCTCGCACCAACGTGCCGTCGATTACTGGACCGAGACGGTGTACCCCACGAACACAAATAACTTCCTTGGCAAGCGCTGCGGTCGGAATGCGGACCTCTCAGATGGCCACAAGTGCAAAGATACCAAATCGGTCATGGGTCTCGGCGCCAGTGATTGTGGGATCTTCTATGTGGATGTCAATGATGCCGAGCCGTTCGGCAAAAATGCCAACCCGGACTCGTATACCTCAAGCAATAGCCAGTGCGGTGTGTGTTAGGCCTTCTAGGGGCGTTAATTATTATATCTTAACCTGATTATAACCGGTACTTAAAGGGTGTAGGGATAGCTTAGATTCGTGTAGCTAGGAAGGAAGCCATTCCGACCCAATATATATGTTTATACTTGTTCAGCATCAAAAGCCGAATCGATATAGCCATTTCCGTTCGGTCTTGGTGAGCGCCGAGACCTCAGAGCCAATAAGACTTAGAACAACCTGGTTGTGTGCGCAGACTAATGTGACCTCTCCACCTCTATACCAGATTGTAGAATCTACATTGTAAAAGCAATGCACAGTGGTTCTAACGTGCAACGGAGTCAGTGCTATCGGCGGAGGTTCAGTCTGTGCTGGCGGGTACGCTATTATTTTTCCGGCTCAGGCTCGTCGGCTTTGGGGGTGGAGATCTTGGAGACCCTAACACACCGATTTCCTCTCCGTTGCTATCGATTACTAATAATATCTCCAAAAGTTAGCGTGCTGCGACAAAGCACTTGATCCGGTAGATAGAAGATCGAAGTGAGAAAGTGAAGGAAAGAAGGATTCAAGTACTCCCTGAGGTTCTGCAGTTACGGGAACGGTGGCATTGATTTAGATTTTTACGTCTACTCGACGACTACCTTCATTTCAAAAACGCGGGTTTGGCGCGGATCCCAGCTGCGAGGCGCTCTTTTGCGACCGTTCGGTTTCGGATTCCCTGCCAATCCCTCTTGGTGTCGCTGCGACTTAGGCAGGATGCACAGCCGCAGCGAAGTTCTTGATCAGCAGCATTAGCCGAGTCGATATAACCTGCCTAGACAGACATCCATCTTTCCGTCTTTCCATCTTCATGAGCGCCTAGATCTCAGAGACTATGAATGCTAGATCAATCAAATTTTGATAGGACTGTTTCCCTATTCTGGATATATTGCAGGTGTGTCCTAAGCCTCCTCATCCTCGTCTTGCAATTTACATATCTCATCTGTGTATTAAATGTCTTCGATTTGTAGATACTATTTGTCGACTGGTTATATCATCCAAGGACTTATGGGGCAGCCCTCCCAAACCTCGTGATTTGCATTGCGAATCGAAGAGGAGCCAGAATTAATTTTTTGATGACGTATTTTTGGAACTTTGGAGGGGGGAGGGGCATCGGAATCAGCGTACAGCATGGGTACCCCCACACCAATAATTATCAAATGCACGTAGACGGCATAACAATGGCTTGGGGGATCGGAATCGGGAATGGGAGTCGGGAGTTGAGTACTGGGAACTGGGTATTGAGAATTTTGAGTCCGATGCGGGCAATGAGCAATGGGTCGGTCGGAAACGGGTCCGCATTAATATGGCATTGTCGTCGTAACCGGCAAGCAGCAGGCACTCGTTTGATGTCGTATACGTGAGATTTTGCCTATATTTTGATACACTCCCGGCCAGCAGACCTTGCCAGCTGGATGAGGAAGTTTGCCTCTACGAGAATACTATATATGTATATGTATGTATGTATATATGTATATATAAATTGAATTATAATCTGTTTGTGTGTGGCGATCTAATCAGTTCGTTGTCGACCCCCGGTGCCGTTAGATCAGAGAGCAGTGAGATCAGTGAGAATCTTTCGAAAATCTGGTCATTGAGCATTGTCCGATGAGAGGGTGTTAACCGTATCGGGATGTGTCTTGGATTTATCGTTTGTTTTGGTTTGAATTGAAATTTATGCAGATGAGCGTTGGGCTTGCGACTGCAGGTTGCCACCACACTCTATCTCTATCACTGTTTCCAGAACTGCTTCTGATTCCGATTCCAATTCCGATTCCGACTCGGGACTCGGCTGCGTCTCTGGCTGCGGCAGGCGGCAGGCGGGAGGGTGGGCTGGGCTGGGCGGGGCGGGGCGGGTCGGTTTGGTCGCAAGCAAACGATCGAGTGCGCGAATGAGTGTGATCGAAATGGAAACTAATTAAGTGACAAGTGCACCTTATCTGATTGCTGTGATGCGCATGAAACACACACATCGCATCGCATCGCATCACATCGATATCGAATTATACATATATTAGGTGCCTGCTAGACTCCCTGGGCTATAAATACTTTTGTCGAACCGTTTCCGGCACTCAGTGCGCGCTCAACTCCCGTTCAGGATGGGTAACCCAAGATGCATTCATGGCCGCCATGGCCAGGCCAAGATGACAGGGCGACTACTGTGGATGGGACTGCTTGTGGTCCAGCTTGCCCGACCCATCCAGTCGATTGAGTGGACCCTGCCTGATGTTCTCGACTCGATCGGCTCTGTCAGCACGAGCATCATCGATCCCAGCCTCCTGCCCACACCCCAGGGTCTGCTCGATGGCAGCAAGCAGTTGATTGCCGGCTACCCCTTTGAGTATGTCTCCAGCACACTCAATTTCATATGTGAGTAGATGCCAGAGGCAGAGAGATTTGAAGTGCTGAAATATTTTAACAAATCGGCAGGCTCCCAGGCCCTGTCCTCGCATAAAATCAAATCCAAGTATACGCCGGACATCGATAAGATGCACTTCCAGCTCCAGAGCGCCTGCACGAAAACCAACTTTCCGCTTACCGATGCGGAATCCATGTGGAAGAGCCCGGAGTTTAATCCGAAGAAGAAGGTCGTCATCTTAGCCACCGGCTGGACCACCACAGTGAATGGCTCCGACACCATAGATGTCCTGTCCCAGGCCTATAATTGTCGCGGTGATGTCAACTTTGTGGTAAGTTTGTGGTAAGGCCCCGAGGTCTGTCGATTCTGTCCATTTCCAAGTCTGTGGAGATATGTGATACCCAGTGATTGTTTTAGGCTGTGGATGCGGCTCGGTTTGTGGACACCCTGTACACATGGTCCGCTTTCAACACGGAGGAGATTGGCGAGAACATTGCGCATGGCCTGGTCCATCTGCTGGATCTCGTGCCCGTGGAGAACATTCACCTTATTGGCCACAGTCTGGGCGCCCACATTGTAGGCGCTGCGGGTCGCCATCTGCAGCGTCTGACGGGCAAAACGATTCCGCGCATCACCGGCCTGGACCCGGCCAAGCCGTGCTTCAACGAGGGCGAGATCCTTTCCGGCCTGCTGCGCGGCGATGCCACTTTCATCGACGTGATACACAGCAATCCGGGTGTACTGGGCAAGAAAGATCCACTGGGGGACGTCGACTTCTATCCGGGCGGCATCAATCCGCTGCCCGAGGGCTGCTTCTCGGTGGTCTGTGCCCATGCCCGATCCTGGCAGTACTACGCAGAGTCAGTCTTCCCCGGCAACGAGCATAACTTCATGGCCGCGCGGTGCAACTCCCTAAAGCGGCTGCGCGATCTCCGCTGCCCGGGCAACGAGCATCCCATGGGATACGCCGTGCCGCACACCATCCGGGGCAACTACTTCCTGGAAGTCGGCGGCTCATCACCGTACGGCAAGCATGCCAACATGGTGCGATCGATCGGCCACAGGCGTTGCGGCGTCTGTCCCACTGCATTGGACACAAGCACGACTCCGGCGCCGAGCAAATCCTAAACCTTTTCCTATACTGATGTACCCCTCCCCACCCCCCCCATACATAATCTCTACTGCATATCTATGTACACATATATATATCGCTAGAGCTAGACTAAGGCTTCGTTATTGTTCTATGCTCCCATATCTGTTGACTGCTCTCGGTCTTGGTCTTGGCCTGGACTAGATGACGATCGTCTTGGCCTGGACCGGCTGGCTCGATTGCGGTCGGTCGATAGGCAAAATACAATTCGCCTTCTAAGCGTTGACAATTCAATTAAATTTGTTGTGTATTACTTGTGCTTATGCCAAAGCGAGAAAAAAAAACAACTTTGTTAAGAGCCCAGGCCGCAGTGTCGCCACTAACGACGCTCGTCCCGCCTGGCATGCAACGAGCTCCGAGATCCGAGATGATTGTTGACTCGAGTGTCAGGCCCGGCGCCCTGGCCGACTCGTACAGTGGGATCGGTGAGTGGAGGAAATTGGAATTGGATGTCATCTGGTTCTGGTTTGCATCCATCCAGATGATGCTTCATTGCCCGCTAAGGTCAGCCACAAAAAATTTGTGAATGTTGTCAGGGATATACTCACATACATTGTATATGTGGAGTGCCACTGGTGGGGTGAGATCCAGTTGGGAGTGAGCGTGCTAGCTGTCCCAGATGCTATGGCATCTTTATGTGTCGAATGTTGTTATCTGAAGCAGGTTGTTACAAAGTTAGCTTGAGAATTAGATTACTCTATTTTATTACCATTTGCCAAGTGGCCTATACGAGATCACTAAAAAGATGCTGATTATGCAGGGTCATACTAATTGAGATCTTGCTTGAGTCCTTTCTCTGACGAGTGTCATGTTGCGAGCAGGAAATGCCAAGGGCTCCTTGAGCGCTCTCTTTTCTGCTGATTTTTCCACTGTGCCACTGCAAGTGGCCCCTTCACTTCGAGTCGTCTCGATCTCGATCGCGGTCTGCTTGTGGCTAAATCTGCCAGCATGACAAATGACTCACTCGATGCCAGCTTCTTCGCTGTCCGCCAGTCCGCCAGTCCGACTTAAGCTTAAGCTTAAGCCAGAAAGCCAGAGGCAGCGGCGTCAGAGGTAGTAACAGCTTTTTCAGTTTCCGCCACAAGCGAGCCGAGGAAATGATCCATCAAGCGTGTGAATTATGTATGAAAAATGTTGCAACTTGGTGGCCCCATGGTTGGTTGAGTAGTTGGCTAGCTGCTTGCTGCCTGCTGCCTGCTGCTTCTGCCTCTGTTTTTGGGAGAGGTGTCAGCTGGTGGCTTGTAAAGTAGTTGACCCTGGTCAAGAATCGGACGCTCAAAGTGGTTTAATAAACTGCAATTACCTCGACCGGCGTCGGCGTCGGTTGCGGTGTCGGTGCGGTGCGGTGCGGTGTCTATTTCGCAGCTGGTTTCGGTTGTTTATCACCCAACCAGGGCAAACAACCCCTCATCCCCATCCCCATCCCGAACCCCATTCTCATACCAAGAAGCATCATAATCACAATCCCCATGCCCCTGCCACCCACCCACCGTCGAGTGAGATTTATTTTGTGGATTCTCGACTTGACGCGCGATGCCCAGCCCCAGACGAGATCTGTCTGAGTCTGGGCCTGTGTCTGGCTCTGGCTCTGGGGGCACGCAATTTTGCGATAAATACCGAATGCTGACCAAGCATCCATATCATTCGAGTGCCACACTTCGAGACGCACACTCAGGACCAATCAGGACCGATTCCCATCAGGACAATAACACAACACAAGAGACTCCAAAACACACCAATAACATGAAGCTGTTCATTGTGCTCTGCGCTCTGATTGCCGGCGCCACCGCTGGCCTCATCCGTACCTCATCTGGCTCTGGCTGGGGCTCCAATCCTTGGGGCAGCAGCAGTGGCTGGACAGGCGGCAGCAGTGGATGGACAGGCGGCAGCAGTGGATGGAACAACGGCTGGTCCTCCCAGCCCAAGATCATTAAAGTAGTCAAGATCGGCGGCGGCGGAGGCGGCTGGGGCAACTCTGGAGGCTGGGGCGGCAGCAGTGGAGGAGGCTGGGGCAACTCTGGCGGCTGGGGCAACTCTGGAGGAGGCTGGGGCAACTCTGGAGGCTGGGGTGGCAACAGCGGCTGGGGCAATGGATGGTCGGGCTCCGGATCCAACAGCGGATGGTGGTGAATAGCAGCAGATACCTCTATCGTATCCACCCCTTGAACCCAGTCCCTGCTCCCTACACACTCTCTCCTTATCCCACCCTGCCACCCTCTCTCTCTCCCCTCTCTCTCTCTCTCTCTCTCTCCTGCACTGAACTTGATTCATTCTGAATTTGTATCATAATATTATTGTATTTACCAACGTTTTGTAATACTCATATTTTTTTTGTCCTATGGTTTTTTATTGTAACAAATACAAATACAAATTGCATTGTAAATTGAATCGACTTCGAAAGATCTGAAAGTTGTGCAATTATCGGGTGCGGTGGGGAGGTGGTTGGTCATGTATCTTCTCGAACCAGACCAGGCTCGACCTCATAACTGCTTTGGATCTCGGTGCTGGCATTAACATACATTATTCAGAAGAACTTTGAATTATGGATCGTTAACAATTAACATTCTAAACTTCAGTAAAACTGAGCAATAATTATTATTTTATGCATTTTTTAAATGATTGTGGAACATCGTGGTTGCTGTTGTTGTTCTGGGTCGTATGTTTTCAAGGTGGAGATGTGAGTGGAGAAGTCAGTGGAGATCGTCATCATCGTCAATAGCCAAAGAAGCAGATGCACCAGCGGCTGCACAGTACAGTGGGCCATTTAATCTGTTTACGAGAAACATTTAATTTTTCAATGCATCTCTAATTTTTCTATGATTTATTATATACATACTCTTTTAAGAGCATTTTCATCGCGACCTTCAAAGAAAACATAATTTTATGTGATAAAAAAAATCAATTTTCTATAGGAGTAGGATTATTTGTATAATCGTTACTTTATTGTACTATTTTGTACAATTTTTTAAACGTAAAAATGTCGTCGAATTGAACACTTTTTAATGAGCTATATTTTTTGTCACTTTTTTCGGACAAGGAAATTTTCGGACACAATTGTGAAGATCGTATTGTGATTTGATATATATATTCTCGATCCGTATAACCACTGTATTATTTCTAAAAACATTCAAATCAATATCTGTAGTATCTGTACGAGATCTTGCTTAAATTAGAACAATTCACTTGCAGTTTGTGCCACGGTGTGCAGCCAAGACTCTCTTATGGTTCGTTGCTGGCGGTAGAGGTCGCCATATGGACTTTGCTCTGGGTCATGCCTCCGTTGTGTGCAGCACGCGTTACCAGCCAAGAGGTGCAGAAGAAGGAGGAGGAGGTGGAGGCGCTCGATTCAGGTGGTTTATGGTAAGTAATGCACTTGAGCAATCATCTGTGTGGCTGTGTGTTAGCATGCAAATTGACATTGAACTACTGTACAATGTACAATGTACAATGTAATGTACGCTGTACGTCTGGTCTGGTCTGGTCTGGCCTGTGCCTGGGAGTGTGCTGCTGCCGTGGTGTGCATGTGTATGGGAGTCGTGTCAAACACATTTAACAACTGCCACTGCCATTGCAACTGCCAACTGCAACTGAAACTGCTGCGGCTGTTGCCGCATTGAAAATGGAGATTAATTGCCACAAATATTGCATGGGAACACCAAAACCGAAACATAAATATGAGTTCTCATCGTCTCACTATAACCGTAACTTGAATGCTCTCTATAGGAGTTGCACTGACTGCCCTTTCTTCGTATTATATTGATATATATCAACGCCACAGTAGAATTTCTGCGAAGATCCCCTAAATATTTTGGCTTTTAACATCACAAAGTCCCTTGAGGCTTGACCGTTCTTCTATTTTACAGGTACAGATTTAAATTTCTTCTGATTAATATCAGTATATTGCAATGCTCTGTCTCCATCAGGGCATCACGCAAAAATATGTTCCGAGCATAGAATTCTAAGACAAATAGCAAGGCTCTGGTGGATAAATGTGTAATTAATGATGCAGCTATGGCTCAGCGGTTTACAAGTGGTTCGACAACGACGCCGCTTCGGTTGCGGTGGCGGTGGCGTATACGCGATGTTCAGATGTTCGAACGTTGCGTATGCGCCTTGTGGGCCGTACTTGAACAGACAGAAAATTGTGCATTGTGTAGACTTATTCGCTCGACTTCGAGTGCAGTTCTCAGCCTTCCTTTGGGAGCGTCAGCGGTTCTCGAGGTGGCCAAATAGGGCGAGCAAACGGGGGAAATGCCAAATCGGGCCCTGGATGATTCAGCTGATGTGTTTGCCAGTTAGTTCCGTGGCAAGTGCTATAAAAACGCAGCTCTGCACCCAGTTGGCTCATCAGTGGAGCTAAGGTTCCAATAGCAGTCAGTCAGCGGCGGTTAATCAAATTCCAATCCAAGGACCAATCCCCAGCTCATCAAGATGCGTCACGCTCTACTCGTTCTCTTCCTTTGCGGCCTGCTGTTTGCATTTGCCTCAGCTGGATTGTTGGGTGGCGGTGGCGGCGGTGGTGGCCATGGCGGTGGTGGCTATGGCGGTGGTGGACATGGAGGCGGCGGCCAAGGAGGCTGGCAAAATAATGGCGGTGGACATGGCGGTGGTGGTCAAGGAGGCTGGCAAAATAATGGCGGTGGACATGGAGGCGGAGGCCAAGGCGGATGGCAAAATAATGGCGGTGGACATGGAGGCGGCGGCCAAGGCGGATGGCAAAATGGCGGCGCCGGCAGAGGTGGACAAGGCGGCGGCGGCCATGGTGGATATGGAAACGGCGGCGGACATGGCGGTGGCAAGTCCTTGGCTGGCAATCGCGGAAGTTCAGTCTCCTGGCAGGGCGGAAACGGTGGCAGCGGCGGTGGCAAGCACGGCGGTGGCGGCGGCGGGGGCTCTGGTGGCAAGCACGGTGGTGGCTGGTAAGCCATTCCGACTCCAAAATACTCCTTCAGCTGATGCTGATATGTGTTCCATGGCATAGAGAGAGAGACACAATAATCCTTCTAATTTTGATTCATCCAAAGTTTCTTCCCCAACTGTTTCTATTATTTCTATTTTTTTTACTAATAAAAAATTGTATGCATTTTACTAGTGGTTTTTGTAGACAAATAGTAGTAGAAAAATACAAGGTACAATCGGGCTTCGGTGTTCAATCAACCCCATGCCGAAGTGCTGTCGTCTCTGCTTCTTTTAACCATTTAAAAAGAAAACGCGAAAGAGTATTTTTGCATTAGACTTGACTTTCTAAAATGTATCGTATCGCAGTAGCACTGAACGATTGGGAATTGGGAAATTACCAAAGTCTCTAGAATGGTAAACATCAATCGAAACTCTACACATGAAGATAGCAAGTCCCTTGTTTTACTCAGATGAGTCTGAGTATCCAACTTATCATGAATCTCTCCTAGTAGCGGGTGCATAGTCTACTATTTATTTGAGCAATAACTAACAGCACACCTGATTTTACCTGAAATTTAATCGTTCCGATTCGATTCGATTCAATTTGATCGCACAGCATTGATTTATGCGTCAAACGTTTTCAGAGCAAAACGTTTTGTATCAACCAACAGGAAATAAATATTTCAGTCAGTCTGTGTTCACATTTTGTTCGAAAAGGAACTCAAATTTTCTCGGAAAAAAAAAAGAAAAAGTCGCGCAAAAATTAAAAAAAAAAAAAATTCAGTCATTCGAAAATTTCGAATTTGAGAATTTCGAATAAAAATTAAAATAAAATAATGTAAGAAGAAAATTGAGTAAAGTAAAAATTGAATAGAAAAAAATTGGATTAATTAAATAAAACAAAATTTAAAATGAAATTAAAATTTAAAATTTTAGCTGTGGACGCAACCCTCAAGCTATTTCCGTTGGCTTTATCGGTCTTGAAGTACATTGCGCGGTTTCATGTGCGGAGAATCAACAAGAGAAATAATCTTGAGGACAAGCGCCAAGTTATCGATTCATTTCTGAGTCGTTTACGAGGCAGCAGCGTGCTTTGACAGAGCCCCGATCGTCTTCAGAGTCATCGGCCTTTCCAAACATTCGGCCGGAAAAAGACGACCGATGACCCAATTACCGATTTGATCCTTTTTAAATTGCTTCACGTTACTCAACACTGTCTCGTCAACTGCCGCCGCTCGTCTGGAATGTGATCTACTATGATTCTGCACGCCACAGGATACCAAAGCAATAACAAAGCAATGGACAACTGGCACCCAGGAGTCACCACGAACATGCCCATCATGTCGCCGTCGCCATATCTCAGCCGCTTCACCAGCAACGTGTCACTGCCCACCCTGCACGCAGAAGACTCCGCCCCGAAGCCGAAGCTCTCGGTGATCGAGCTGCTTCTGTACAACATGGCCTCGCTGCTGGCCGGTGTGGCGGCCGGCTATGATGTGCGCATGTCCAATGTGTCGCCGGTGCATCCCACGCTGCTCAGCGTGCTGCCGGCCCTAAAAGCGGCCCCCAAGGCAGCAGCAGCAGCGGCAGCCGCTACTCTGTTGCTTTCGACTGAGGAGAACCCACTGACGGAGCAAGAGGAGGATCAGAAGCTGCTGCTCAGGGAGGAGGAAGAGTTTCAGGAGACGCCCCGCAAGCTGTCAAGTCACGCAAGGTAGGTATATGGTACACGGGATAGGATAACCCACATCGAAAGCAAAACCGAACTATCCAACTGTTTACTTGGCATCCGATCAGATCCGGCAGTCTGGAAGTGGGCGTCAGCACATCACAGCCCACATCACTGGCCCGTCGCATCGGTGGGAGTCGGCCGTATTACACTCCAGTGCAGCGTACGCCCCAGCACCAGATGCACCACCACCAACAGGCACCACTCGCACCAGTGGCCGCCCCCATACAACCGCAATCAGTACAAGCCGCTGCTATAACCGCTCCCTATGCGGGCTCCCAGCCGGCGACGCCACGGCGAAAGCTGAGCAATATCAGCTTCGGCTGATACGGACTCGGACATCTCGGAGCCTTCATTTACGGTTTCCGAAATGGCTCTGCTTGCATGTTGGGTCGCCGTTGAAGGAGATTTACTTGCCCATGGAACTGTGTCGCATAGAGAATGTTACTGAATTTGAGTTACTGAATGTGAGTACAACAGCTCCCTGCTTCTCTGCACTGCTCAAGATATACGTATACGTTTTCTTTTTGCAGCGCAAAGATCCGGCAGCTCAGGTGGCCACCATGATTAAATATGCTGCCACATCAACGAATGAGAGGAGGTCCAAGATTATGCTCTTGCTTTCACACTTGAAGCGCAATGGAAAAGGAGGCGGCCACCAAAGGTACTAGATATGCCGAAGACGGATACGACACGGTGCGTTTGCAGCGCGGGAACATGTGGCATAGATTGTACATATGTCATTTGCTGCTCAATATCCAGGTAGGCCGTGTTCTCAATCACATTATATCGTGTGGGCCTGTACGTCTCCTGATGGCTGCCAGAAAGAACTGCATCTCATTGGGGTGGAATATAGTACGATCGACGATGGTTCCGGCTTCATATTGTTATACTCATTATATTGGGATGGTGTGCCTGTTGGGAAGACATAGATACTGCATGTTGTACGAAGCCCCAAATTGATCAAACAAGGCGACGGCCCCCACCACACTGGGATAAGTATGCTTTTGGGAAAGCTTTTGGGTGCCGATGTGACTCATCCATCGCCCGATGAGCGTGAAATCCCCAGTGTTGTTAGGGTTGCCACCTTCCATGATCTATTTGGGGCTTCCTATAACATGCAATATCTATTTCTTTCCAACCGGCACTCCATAGCAATACAAAGAGTATAGCAATATGAAGCCCGGAACCATCGTCGTATATTGCGTATTTGCAAGTGTATGAGCGCACAACTGAAATTTTCGGTCACCCAACTTTGTTTTGATTTTTGTTCTCGCGCCACCCTTCACTTTAGCATTATTGGAGTCGACCCTTTTTGAAGACGCTTGCCTTATAATACCAGAATAACTGTTAATTTGTACATGCTTTAGATTCTAACTTTGTTTAATATAAAATTTACTAATATAATAAGCTTATATATGTATATATATTCAAAAATATATATTTCATTGTATGGTGTATTGTATTATACAATAATATATTTGATCATATATAAAAAAGTAGTATGCGCTAAAAAACATATATACATATATCATCCTTGAATATGGATATTAATGACATATAAATGGGTAATAAATGGGTCCATACGGATTTTAGTGCCACACTTGCGAGTCAAGTTTGAAATCATCCCTCATTTTCTGATGCGAATTTCCAACCACAGAGAGAATTGGCAAGTACATTCATATGTGTGTGTACGTGTGCAGAGCTGCCGAAACAGCCAGCCAAATATTTTTTCTTGAGATTTCTTGAGACACAAATTTATTTGCTGAGTGTCGCTTATTGACGCGACGCACTAATACCCTATAGAAAATTAATATAATTTGGTGTCATGTCTGATGTACATTTAACATTTTATCATAACTTACAATCAATTCTAAAGTAATGGGTGTTTTCTTAGCCAGCGGCGTTGTCAAAACAGCAGCAAAGAACAGCAAAGAACACACGCTCTGTATGTGAGGCTGAGCTTTAGCTGTATGTGTGTACATATCTTGTTTGTATTGGTTTTTTACCACGCCGCTGTCTAAGAAAACACCCATTACTTTAGAATTGATTGTAAGCTATGATTTTATGATGACGCTTGCCCAAAATTACAATAATTGTATATATTGAATATCCTCTATATTCTAATTTTGTTTAATGTACTATAAACGAATATAAGGAACGAATGTAAATATGTACAAATGCAAAATGTATATCAGACATGACACCAAATTATATTATTTGTCTATAGGGTATTAGTGCGTCGCGTCAAAAAGCGACACTTAGCAAACAAATTTGTGTCTCAAGAAATCTTCTCAAAAATATTTGGCTGGCAATTTCGGCAGCTCTGCACACGTACACACACATATGAATGTACTTGCCAATTCTCTCTGTGGTTGGAAATTCGCATCAGAAAATGAGGGATGATTTCAAATTTGACTCGCAAGTGTGGCACTAAAATCCGTATGGACCCATTTATTACCATATGTCATTAATATCCATATTCAAGGATGATATATGTATATATGTTTTTTAGCGCATACTACTTTTTTATATATGATCAAATTTATTATTATATAATACAATACACCATACAATGAAATATATATTTTTGAATATATATACATATATAAGCTTATTATATTAGTATATTCTATATTAAACAAAGTTAGAATCTAAAGCATGTACAAAATAACAGTTATTCTGGTATTATAAGGCAAGCGTCTTCAAAAAGGGTCGACTCCAATAATGCTAAAGTGAAGGGTGGCGCGAGACCAAAAATCAAAACAAAGTTGGGTGACCGAAAATTTCAGTTGTGCGCTCATACACTTGCAAATACACAATATACATGCATGCTCATGAGCACAAATACTCTCACGACTCTCGGGAGCTGACAACACATGCAAAGCCCACAGCCCTACGCGACAAGGCATGAGCACGCATACACTCACTCACTCAAACACACGACTGGCTGAGGGAGCTGATTTCCGACTTTCGTGCGTCCATTTTCGGTACATGAATTGTCATGTCTATATATTGTATGGTTAGTGCTGGCAGCCATCAGGCATTGATGGGACGTACAGGCCCACGCGATATAATAGCATTGAGAATACGGGCAACCTGCATATTGAGCAGCAAATGACGTACAATCTATGCCACATGTTTCCGCGCTGCAACCGCACCGTGTCGTATCCGGCTCTGGCATATCTAGCACCTCGTGGGCGGGTCTATCTGACTTGGTGCGTATTATATTCATTGTGGGATTCGTATATTTCTAACTTTATTGCTATCCTTGCAGCACCAAAAAACGGCTGATTGTGCCACAATTGATGCAGAAAAATCCGATGTATTTCGTTGAAGCATCGAGTGCATCATGGGGAGTGATGTATGGGGTCGGGTACGCCTCCCTTCCCGGAGTCCTCTACATAGTCCTCGCTCGCACTCACAATTACAATGTTTTGCAAATTTATTGGCATATTAAGAAATGAAAAACAAAAAAAAAATATTGTGTTGGTTAAACTTAAGAAGAAGACGTATGTATGTTATGTACAAGTTGAGCAGTGGTATCTAGTGTCGCCTCGTTGCCTGTTGCCATTTGGAGATGCGCGATCTCTTTACCAGCTCCAGCCGCCACCTCCACTGCCGCCGGAGGACCAGCCACTGCTGCTCTTGCTGGGCCAGCCCGAGGATCCACCCGAGGACCATCCGCTACTACCGCCGCTCTTCCAACCTCCTCCGCCGCCGCTTCCACCGCTTGACCAGCCTCCGCCGCCGCTTCCACCGCTTGACCAGCCTCCGCCTCCGCCGCCACCGCCACCGCTCTTCCAGCCGCTGCCTAGGCTGGACAAGGCCTGGGACTTCCAGCTGGATAGGCCGGATAAGGCACTCGACCAGCCGGATCCTCCTCCTCCGCCGCCCGAGCTCACTTTCCAACCAGAGCTGCCACCGCCTCCGCCGCTGGGCCAGCCCGAGGATCCCCCCGAGGACCATCCACTGCTTCCCCCTCCACTGGGCCAGCCGCTGCTTCCTCCGCCACTCTGCCAGCCGCTACCACGTCCTCCTCCACTGCTTTTCCAGCCACCGCCGCTGCTACTTCCACCTCCGCCAGAGGACCAACCACCGCTAGAGGGCCAGGCGCTGATGCTGATCTTGTTGCCGCCCGAGGACCAGCCACTGCCACCGTCACCGCCGCCTCCGCTGCTCCAGCTGCCATGTGGCTTGGCATAGGCGGTGACACCCAGAGCCACCAGGAGACCGACCAGGGCCAAACGTCGCGTTGTCGAATGCATCTCTGCAGCTGCCGTGAACTAACTAATTTCCGACTGGGCCCACTCTCGACTATTTATACCACCTGGCCCGGCTGCCGGCTGCCTGCTGCCGCCAGCCAGAGGTAAGCTCATCTAAGATTCTAGCTGGCCTCATCAGCTTCAGCAGCAGAACCAGCACCGGCTTCCAGCATCGGCTTCCAGCATCGGCTTCCAGCATCGGCTTAAGGTTCAGCTTCAGCTTCAACTTCGTCGTCGTCGTCGTCGTTGGCTGAGTCGTATAATCAGATGTAATTGCCAAAACTGCTTAAGCCATAGCCGCCTGCACTGGCGGCCGCTCGTCTGTTGGCTGTGTCTTGGCCTGGCTTGGGCCTCATTATGCCAACATCGACTTTCAATTTCGTACGCTTTGTTAGCGACCACCAGTAATGGGTCCAGCCGTCTGCCCGGCAACGCCTCCAGACTTATAGACTTATAGACTCTGTTGCGCATGCGCACCTGACTGCATCGATATCTATGGTGTTCCATGGCGATACCGCATCATGATCACCGATTTATTGGCTCGCCATTTTTGTGTAACAGCCCAGACTACTGAATTGAGTTCGGTTGCTGGCAGAGCCTGAGGAGAGGATCGGTCTTTGATCGGTCCATTGTCCATTCTTGATGTCTGCCCCATTACTTAGAACGATTTCTGGCCAGGCAGCAGAGCAGCCATGCAGCCGAGCAGCCGATGACTGCCGGAGGTGCCACCAGCTGTGCGTTTCTCTTTAGCTACCGTGCAACTGTTGCACATAATTCGTGCTGTCTGGCAAATAGGTTCGCAAACAATCGATCAATCCATCAATCAATCAATTTCCATTGGGGCTCAATTCGTTTTTGGTGCAACTTTGTGTTCTTTATGAGTTGACACATAGCTTATCCTGATCCACAGACTGGTCTCGGTTCACCGATCTTAGCACTACGTCAGATCTTCAACCCAGACCCCAAGACCCCGAATAAGACCATGCAAACTGCACTCAATTTCGGATGGAATGTTCAAATCAGATACGTAACGCCCATACATTGTTTTTTTCACTCGTTTCTTTTGTTCTGTTCTGTTCACAAATAAAAAGTGCATATAAAAATTGAAATATATGAGCGTTACTCGTCTTACTATTAATTTGTATTTGCTTCAGCGACACGATACTCTAATCTCTAAATGTTCGTATAACGATGGATTCCACCATGAGAATAACAAGTAAAATTTTTAAAATCCTTTCCTGCATGTGTATGACGTTTCAAAGCAAGGATCGGATCTGCACAGAGCACAAAGCTGTCGCAAAACATGAATAGATTTTGTTCCCCTTTAAGAGTGTACCATCGGCGGTAATGAAACACTTGCTTTGAACGTTCGGAATTTTCGGCTTAAATAAGCTTAAGCATCGGTCATTTATCTTCGGTGTGCCAGAGTTACGAGTAGCTTCCATGCATTTTTCTTTTCAATGTAGTTTTGAGTTGAAGTGGACTCTTCTATTTCTTTGTCTTCTTCCCAAATGTCATGGTCAGTGTTGGGGCATATAAAACTTGATTTTCTTGTACATCATGTAATATACATATGTACATACATCAAATTGTTTAAAAAAGAAGGACTTTCGGTTTCAACTAGTGGTTTAAAGACTATTTTATATACTAAATTGAACGTCAGTTCCTGAAGAAACCAACAAGGAATACGACACCGATCGTGGAATTTCTTGAAGATCTGAGCTATATCTCTAACCGCCAAGAAATCTGGGCTTCTGTACACTGATCGCATTGGTTCGCGAATCTAGCACTGAAAACCGCTTAAACCTTTTGACTTTTTCACGTTTTGCGGAGAACTCTGATAGTTTTTCATTTAATTTTCATGGGCGGCATAAAAATCAAATTTGGGGGCTTTTGTGTTCGATCAACTGAGTGGCAGACTGGTTGAATGCCTGCCTTTGCCTTGTCTGAGATTGGTGATCAATCAATTGCCACAGACACAGATCAGCAGATCAACAGATCACAATGGCAGTGCGCTTTGGTTGCGCAATTTCTGCGCAACCGGGCCAAGTGCTAGTTGGCCCAAATTGATTTTCTTTTGTTCGGTCTTCAATTGAGAGCTCACCTAACAGTCCCTGTCCCATTACCGACCAAATCGACTGACTGACTGAATGACTGACTGACGGACTGGTGGCACCTCCAATGATGACCTCAGGCATTGGGTCAAAGCAGGAAGCCGCAGAACGGCAAAACCGCAACCGGTTTCGAGTATAAATAGTCTCAATTAAATATGGAAATTCTTTTCTTGTAGATTGCATAAATTCTAACAAAAGTAGGTATCTATTATATATTTATGTTTAAAAAAAAAACATGTGTACTAAAACATAAAAAAAAATTAATCTTAAGCTATTGAAGAAATTTTGGCGTGCTTCTTCTCCTTCTTCTGATAGCTTTTTGGTTGCCAGTTTGAACTAAATTTTGGATGGTTGGGGTTCAGGGTGTTTTTTGGGGTGGGTCGGGGGTGGACTTGGATGGATTAACCCTTTACCAGCCCTTGTTCCAGCCACCAGACTGGCCGCCGGAGTAGCCTCCAGATTGGGCGCCGGAATAGCCACCAGAGTATCCACCTGCAGACTGACCGCCAGCGGACCAGCCACCAGACTGGGCGCCAGAGTAGCCGCCGGAGTAGCCACCGGAATGACCACCGGATTGTCCCTCACTGATGACCTTGACAATGATGACCTTCTCCACGGGCCTGGGTGCTGGTGCGGAATATCCACCGCCGCCGGAGTATCCACCGCCGCCAGAGTGTCCACCGGAGTATCCACCGCCGCCGGAGTATCCACCAGCACTTGCGTATCCGCCACCACCTCCGCCGCCGCCACCACCGCCGAGCTTGCCGCCGAATCCACCGCCAAGACCACCGCCTTGTCCTCCACCCAATCCACCGCCGAGACCACCGAGACCGCCCAGTTTGCTCTGCAGGAGCTGTCCAATGCCGCCGGCACCACCGCCACCACCACCACCGCCGCCACCGCCGAGCAGACCGCCGAGCGAGGCCTGGCCAACGGCCAGGATGGTGGCGAGGATCACAAGAATACAGGCAAAGGGTTTCATCTCGATTTCGATGTGATGCTGACGAAGAGAAGCGGAAGCGTTGACTAATTCCACCATCGACAGACTCACGCACATTTATACCCCCGAAATCGAGGCAATCGCAATCGGAATCGGAATTGAAGATGCCCGTGCTGCTGGCCAGACAGAGATGGAGCTGCCGAACGCCTCACCCAATTAGAAGCCATTGATAGACGCCGCAGCAGAAGCAACGCAGCATCGCAGCATAGCAGCAACGCAGCGGCAACACGCTATCGATTTCGTAATAACCCACATTTCCATGCCGATCCGAACCGATCCGAACCGATCCGAAACGAAACGAACCGATCAGATGCCGAAGCTGGCCATGTCCGTGTGGCCATGTTTGTTGCTGGCTGCGTGGATGATCGGATGCTTGGATGCTTGGATGCCGGCAGTTCTATTGTTTGCTTATGCTAATCTTTGCGCATGCGCGACTAGGTCTGCGGCTTGGAATCTTTATCTTTTGTTTGTCTCAAGACTGCACAGTGGTATGTGGTTGGGCAGGGGAAGGTATTAAGCTAGAGAATAAACAAGTGCTACCCTGTGCCTTTTTTTGTCTCCAAACCTGCTCTGTGTTTGAGACAAATATCAATTTATATTATTTTAAAAATATTAAATATGTAAGTGCTATAAATTTTGTGCATAAAACCCATAGGCCTCATAGTATTGATCTTGTAAGTCACATAAGGCTTCTGTTATTATCCAAAAACGTATAATAACTTTTTATTCGGTAGTGTTTGAATCGAAAAACACTATATTTTAATGCTAGATTTACCAGTTGCAGTGTGAGTTCCAGTTCCAGTTAGATTAGGTGTACATCCTGAACAATATGGTAATTCGGATTTCCGCTTTTAAGAAGTGTACGAACCACGGTGCCTATGGCCGAAAGTCAAACAAATTATCGGAATATAATCAACCCAGCAAACGGCAAACGCTAAACAACAATCAACAATCATATCAATGTTTTGTCAGTTGGCCAGCGGCGAGCAGCGGCCAAAGGCAGAGCCAAAGACAAAGCCAAATCAGAAGCAGAAGCAGAAGCAATGCAAAGTGTCAGACTGATTAATGGATTCTACTTGGAGGAGGGAGAGTCGAGTGCCCCAAGGCCTGGCCACAACTAGAAATAAAATCAGGAAGATACTCCTCTGCACAGAACTAGGGTCCAACTAGGGTCTGTCTGCCTCACGGCCTAGTTAACTCTATATACCCATTTATATTCTATGTTTGTATATTTTGAGACTTTAGGCTTGCTTCTAGCGCTGTGGCGACTCCACATCAGCGCCTAATAATACATGAAACCGGTTGGTTGGGAAGCTGTCGTTGGGCTGTGATTCTATTTCTATATCTCGGTTGGCATATATTTGCATAGCCGCTTGCTGGATATGGCCAGATTCCGTAGGCCTGGCTGTGTATTTTTTCTCTTCAGCTATCGGTACTAACTAAATACAAACAATCTCACTTATTCTCTCGCCCGCCCACGAATGGTCAGGTCCATGGGTTCAATGAACTTCTTCAGCACACGCCTTAAACCGATTGAAATTTATGCGAAACGAAGAAACAAAACCGAGAAACCAAAAAAAAAAGAAAATATTGTTTCTGTATCGCAGGTCCGTTTGTGTATTTGGCATTTACATACTCGTTCGCTGCCGATGAATATTCATAATCGCATTATTCGATTATGGTTCAGCCACTATTCGAAGCTGTAAGCTACCGACCCAACGACAGATCGACATAACGACAGATCGCTTCTTGAGGACTGGACATATATCAATTAAGTCTGAAACGAGTCTGAAACGAGCCAATGTGAAACAAGTAGTAGCTAATGTTTAGTGCCTAATACCTAATGCTATACATTTGCTTTTAAAAATAGATAGAACAGAAGATCTGATAAGCAATGCTCGGCATTTTGGCCTACCATTCGATGGTTTCCTGATTGTAATACGCTGGTGCACACCGCTCAAATCATAGCCTACGATCCATGGTCCAGGGAACCTTCAGAGTCAGAGGGAGAGAATGGAGAATGTCTAAGAATGTCTAGTCTAAGATACTGTCTAAGGATTGTTTCTCATGGTATAGAAGAGGGGTCTCGATTATCCCCCAAGCACTGGCTGAAACATACATATCTGGTTTCCTGGTTAACCCACTCTCAGTCTATCAGTAACTCAGTTCAGTTCAGCTGTGATGAGGAATGAGATCCAAGGCGATGATTTCGGAAGAATAAGGCAAACATTAACCCGTTTGTGTGGCGCCCACTAAAACATGTCTAAACCTATTGTTAGATCAAGATGAGAATATATGCTTATAGCATTTACATAGCTTACAATGGAGTCAAATTACAGACGGCAATAGCCGAACGAGCAGAGCCAACATCGTTTTTCCCATCGTTTTTGCCTTCAGAGTGCTGAAGGCTTCCATTAAACCAACAGAATTAACATATTTAATTGCGAGCTATGTACCCAAATGAAATTACCAGTGCAATAGTAAACAGAAGTACAAATAGAAACCAACACCGAATCCAAAAAATTATTGCTGAATGTTTGCCACAAAAAGTGAATGGAAATTCGAGTAATGTAATGCTGATATTTGGACTGGAGACCAGAGTCATCATCCCATCCCATCCCATCCCATCAGAAAGGGCCCGCCCATCAGTCTGTGGCAATGTCTGTGTCTGTGGCTGGACATAAAAACTGAAATTGATGACACTCATAAATCATTGCTGGCTAATATCTAGGTATTATAATTAATATTTCAAATGTTGGTCTAGCATTAATTCGAATTCAAGCAAATTTGCAAGTTTGCCAGTGCATTTACATTCGCATTCACCTTTAATGGCAATTAGGCACAATCATAAATAACCATCTCACTGGCTGCATATCTCCATACGTACTTACATATGTACACATTAGTTTATTCTCGTTGAAGCTAAAGGGGGATAAATCCACGGCGAGAACACCCAGACAAACGGCTAATTGATGGCAGAGCGACTCATATAAATATAAGCAAATTACACTGCACTGCCAGAGCATCATTGGTGGGGTCGTAAAACATCGATTGTTAATTGCAGGCGAATTGATTACATTATTCTATGCCATCAGTGGCATCGCGTAAGATCGTAAGAGATCGTGCGAACATAACTCTCCAGAAAATAATAGCTCGAAATGGCTGGCTAATAAAAATAGTATAAAATATCTTAAAAAAATATAACATATTTTATAATAAATATAATATATAATATTAAATTTAATATATAATATTATAATATAAGAAATAATAATTAAAAATAACATATAAGTCTAATACATAGTTAAAAAATATAAAATAATTGGGAATTGTAAATTAAGCTCGAATATTTAAACCAACTCGTATTGTCATGGAAATTAAAAAAACAAATCGATTTTCTCATACCATACACGAAATCATTTCCTGGATTGAATGATATTTTTTATATAATATTTTGTACCTTTATAGCCTTGTTTGTTGGCTTAAAGTATTCTGGCTTTTGAACAATTCTATGCCCATTTCTACAATATAATAATAATAATAATTATATTTATATATAACACAGATTTAATGTGCTTAAAAGTTGTGTTCAATACTCAATAAAAAACGTCGTTATCAATTAAAAATGCAAACATATTTATATATTAAATGGCTCCCATTCAGACCCCAGCGAAACCGCACACATGAACGCATAATTTGTTCAGACTTTTGTGTACATAAAATCGAATACTAAATATACAAAGCGCAATTTAATTTGTGGCTATGTGTGTCTGCCAAGGCACTCAGAGCTCAAAGCCTAGAAGCCAAAAACCCATACCAAGACCCAGTCCACTCACAGCACATGGCAAATCGAACGAACCCAGTCGCGAGACTCGTTGACGCCGGCGATCGCGATCGTGATCGCGAGTTCCGAATAAAAACGCACAAAGCCAAAGACAAAGGCAGACAAAGAAAAGCGATGAAATCCAAAGCCAAACACAAAGACCGCCAGCGGAAGTAAAACAAAAAGGCAACAACAACACTAAAACACCAAAACACCAAAATATAAAATGAAAAAACCAAAAAAGCAAGGAAACACATTTTCATACTATACATATATGTAGTTAACCCGATAAAATGATGCGATAAATCAATGACAACCAATCAAATGTTCCACTTCAAGTTGGCGTAAAGGCGTGTGTACAGGTAAAGGCGGAAAACAAAGTTCGGCTGGTGGGATAGTGTCATGGATTGGATTAGCTCACTCACTCCTCTCTTTAGCTCTTTCCATGCCAACTTTCGCTTTCCGTGGCAGTGACATTGACCTTCGGTAGTCCCAGTCCAAGTTCCAGTCCCCAGCAAGGGCAGAGCGTGAAGTGCACAGCTGAAAACGGGTTTTTTCTTTTTGGCAGCCAATAGCCAATGTACGAAAGACTTGAGCAACGAACTTGACTTGACAGCGGATGATGGCGCCATCTACATCTGAGGCTGCGATGAGCTTTCGAACTGCACTGCACTACACTACAGGTTGTCCTGCTTTTGCGCTGAACGTTGCTGGAATCGATTTAGTGGGTGGTAGTGAAACGATGAACGAAAAGAAAACTCGAAAAGTATCTGCCTCACATATTTATCAGACTCTTTTCCTTCAGGCAGTAGTCAAATGTGAATTGGCTTGAATGTGATGATGCTTCAGTGTGATGATGCTCAATTATTGTGATATAGAAAATTGAAAGCTTCAGGAGCGAGGTGTGCTAAAGCCAACCATACAACGTTAAAAGCGTTGATTTACAGCACAAGCTCTGAAGCTAGAGCTTTTTCTGCAAGCTAAGCTCACAACCACCAAAGATGTGTCGTTAAAACTAGAGAAGCCGTGGAGCTTTTTCAGCATTCAATAAATATTTGGGAAGATCTGTATTTTGCATGGGGGTTTGCATTTAATTTATTTAATATCAGGTCCAGATTCATGATCGATTTCGTTACAATTTCAAAAGTCTAATCGTTCCACCAGCCAGCACCGCCACGGGAACCACCGCCGTAGCCACCACCGGCAGCAGCACCGTGAGCAGCACCACCACCATAGGAGCCGCCGCCAGCGCTGGAGGCATGGTTAACTGTGTAATCGAACTCGGCGGGGTTGCCCCAGGCATTGCCACCAGCGCCGCCAGCTCCTCCTGCTCCCTGCCAGCCACCGGAACCGCCAGCTCCTCCTGCTCCCTGCCAGCCACCAGCGCCGCCACCTCCACGTCCACCACCGACTCCAGATCCTTGCCAGGCTCCGCCGCGTCCTCCAGCGCCACCTCCATAGGAGGCAGCACCACCACCATAGGATGAAGCGCCGCCAGCTCCAGATCCTTGCCAGCCTGCGCCGCGTCCTCCAGCGCCACCTCCATATGATGCAGCACCGCCGCCATAGGATCCACCGCCAGCTCCATATCCGCCAGCTGCAGCCCCACCACCATGTCCCTGCCCTGCAATATGGACCTTGGTGTTTCCATGGGACTGCGAAACATGCGAGACGAGTCCTGCTCCATTGGCTGGTCGACCACCGAAGCCACCTCCGAAGCCACCGCCGCCGCCGCCTCCACGTCCTCCGCCAGGCAGATAGCCACCGCCACCACCACCAGCACCACCGCGGAAGCCGCCAGCATTAACCAGTGCTAGAGAGGCCAACAAGCACACGAATACCTGAAAAAGAGCACAAAGATCAAATTGAAGTCCAGATGGCCGCGTGGATGGATGTGGATCCTTCCAGTTCTATGGTTCTTGCCTTCATTCTTGGAGTCTGGGATTACGATTCGAGGATTAGATTTTGAGTTTTGAGATTGTTCTCAGAGCTGAGATCCAATCGTTTGTGATGCCTTCCCATTGAGAGGCAACGCCATTTATAGTCCAAGTCTTGTGGATGATCTGCTAATGATCTTCTCAAGATTAGACAAGACACCAAAACAAAAAAACAATTTGAAAAGCGAAAAAAGCGAAAAACCAAAACATCAATTTGCCCTGCTCAATCATTAGATTGACTCTGGTACTACTCTTCGCACAATAGTTCCGACCTGAACTCATATTCATATTTATCTTTATCTCTGACGCTCTGACGCTCAACGCTCTAGCGCTTGGCAGTCTTGTTTCTTGTTTTGTTTTCCTTGGCTTTAATTAAAAGTTTTAAATTAATTGCAAAAGAGCAATTAGCCATCACCGATTTTTGCCTGTGGGCTTCCGATTTGCTCCCCGCTCCCCCCACACGTCACCCGAGAGCTGACTGCACGGCAGCTTGCGCTTAAAAGGCGCCCCAAGTCAATGCTGTGCGTCCAGTTGATGTCCAACAATGGCCACAATCAGTGCTGACCAAGTCCACTGCGTGGGCGATCCACCTACTGCTTGTCTTCCTTTTTTTTCCAGTTTTTTTTTTTGAAAGTGAGCAAATTTGTTAATGCAACTGAAAGTGCAGTAACGCAACCCTCAAACCGGACAAACATACAGAAATGTAAATCTCAGCAAACACACTCAATGAACGGGAAGCCGAGTCCAATGATATTTACAATTTCTGGATAACAAACACAGCGTAGCATTTTCTCCAAGAGATTCCAGACAAAAAGATCCCACAGTAGTTGCTCAACTAGTTTTAGTACTTTTTTAAGAAAAACATCGCTGGCGGTCCTTCGAATCGCAAAACAGATTGAGCCAGAAGTTCCTTGAAGTATCATAATTTGAAAGGCTCTTATAGAAGCCTATAAAAGACCCTGGGGATATATAATTTTTTGTGCAAACTGTCTTAAGATATATTCTACTTATTCGGTATGTTCGATTGAAGTTTATCAGTAGATGAGGTTTATCATCACACCAAAGAATTACCCAAAGAATGTTAATTAATATACATAATTAATGCAATCGGAACCATTTATATGAACCACGTCAGGTACTTTCGACTGACACAGCATCATCTGATGTATGCTCATCCTTTTTTTTATTTTCTCTTCCCTGTTACCCAACCCTATTTAACACTTGCTTCAATTAGGCCAACAATTATGAGACTGGTTAAGCAAACCATCAAAGTCCAAACCACATAATGACCCAATCCAGCAAAATCGAATGGGGCGAATGTGTTAAGCCGTAAGAAGCGGCTGATAAAGTGTATTTGTTTATGGCGCGCCATCTCTAATGGGACAGCTGGTGCTGGTGCTGATGCTGGTGCTGATGCTGGTGCTGGAAAATTGGAGCTGGCAGTAAGAGATGGAAATTTATGCGAGCTGGAGGCTTCCACTCCACCAAACAGAAGCTGCAGCAAGATGACAACTAAACAGTTTTGTTCATACCTAGATCAAATAAATCTGATGTAGGGTATTCAAAGTGGCAGCCAGCAGGCGCTCTCCCAACCTGTGTTTTTCTCTGGCAGTCTCAGTGTAAGTGCAAGAGAAAGCCTCTCTCTCTCTCTCTCTCTTTGTCTTTCTCCAGCGTCAGCCACTGATTCTCTGATACTGACGACTCTCTGCCTTGCCTTTCGCTCTTTCGGTTAATTTTTTGGAGCCGAGCCGAGCCGGGCTTCATTTCAGCCGCTGCAGATTTGGCCAAATCATTCCGTTGCCAACGTTGTAACTGGAAAACGTGTTTGAACGGATCGCTGAGGCACCTGCCGTCCGTTGCGCTGTCGTCATATCGTCTTTGTCGCGAGTCGTGCATTTTCCGGATGATTTATCGCCACTGCCACTGCCACCGCCACTACCACAGTCCGTGTGTGTGTCCTCCATCCCTCCGTTGGTCCCGCCAGAAGTTAACACTGTCATCGGACTTAGAGTGCGTGAAACCTTTGGTTTTTGCCGTGTTTTGTTTATTTTTTTGCTGTTGCTTTTCATAATCGTTAATCATTGTCGGCAACTATTTATAAATGTTTGAAATTAAAAAAATTTCATTACCGTGCTACAAAAGAAATATGAAAATAATGATAAGTGTTGGCTGAATCATAACATAAGATTGCAAAAAGAGGAATACACAGCCAATAGATCGAGAGCTGTTATTATAATATTTGAAAAGAATTGAAAGGTAAGTTTAAAAATACCATCGGAATGTATATTTAAACCAGCTACAGACAAGGCAGTAAATCTGTACAAGGAAGACGGAAAATAATATATATATTTACGGATAATGAAACAACTATTTATAACCTATAACCGAAAATACAATAAAAGCATACATTTGTGGCTATAGAACACTCTGCAATTTGAAAATGCATAATAAACACAATAGATATTCCATTTAGGAGTTCCCACCCACCACTATATCGGACCAATTTAATTGATTGTCAAAAACTAATGGCCAAGCAGCTCATTCATATTTATAGATTCATATCCAAAGATACTTTTCGACTGAAAGTCTTTGGCAAATCTTCTTTTTGTTTTTGTTTTTTGTTTTTTTTGTGGATCTTACTTGTTAAGTGCGCATTAGTCAATGCTAAGATGAGAAGGCTTGATTTTGCTTTGTGCGATTTTCTTTCGTCTAGCAAAATGTTCATGGTCTATTAATTGCCGAAGCAGCTTATTTTCTTTTATACATACATATGTATCTATGTATTTATCTGCACATATGTATACATATATGTATGTACATACATTTGGCTTTTATTTTTTATGGTCTCATGTGCCTCGATTCATGTACGAGCATATCGAAATATCAAAATCATTTTCAGTCAGCTTTGGGCAATGCCCCTGCCCCATGGCCGGGGCACCCCACTTAGAAATTTCTTTGATTACGATTTAAATTTTAACCGCGACGGAAGCCGTACGCAATTTTCCATTAACCCAAGTCTGGCTACGGGCTGTTTTTAGCTGTTTTTTTGCTGTTGTTGCATTTGCAGAACAAAAGACTTGAGCAACAAACTTGACTGCGCTTGCGGTTTTGTTGGTCTTGCGACTAAGACGAGAACGGGGGCGGGGCCGGGGGCGGTTTCAGTGGCGGTGGCTGTAGGTGGGGGCGACAGATGACAACGCAACGTCTCTATGTGCATTCAGATGGATGACTTTCACCCTGCCGTTTCGTGCCGAGCTCCAGTGGCTCCAGCTGCAGACTCTGGTTCTAAGTGCCATTGCTAATAAGCCGCGGGGATTGTTGTTTGGTTTTTTGTTGTCGTGCGCTCGAGGGTAGCCAGGGGCATGCAGAGT
This sequence comes from Drosophila algonquin, assembly GCA_035041765.1. Taxonomy (NCBI): domain Eukaryota; kingdom Metazoa; phylum Arthropoda; class Insecta; order Diptera; family Drosophilidae; genus Drosophila; species Drosophila algonquin. Next base: position 3,545,354 of record JAWNKY010000209.1, on the reverse strand, counting down.
CAATGATAAGTACGCTGCGAGCACAAAAAAATGCGGTATACTAGTTGTCTTAATGATAGGAATAAATGGTTGATAGATTGGGAAGACTTTTCTAGAATATTTATTCCAGAACCACCCTTGAAATGTCTCAATCGATTTCAATGAAACATGTTCATGGTCTTCATGTCGCTACATTTCAAAACAGAGCATCAAAGGGTCTAACCTTTGGCGAACGCATCTCGATTTCGGCGACTCGCTCACTTGGAAAACAGTCTCCGTCAGCATCTCCGTTTCTGAGTGGGACTAGGCATCTCGTATTCAAGCTCCAAATGATATTAATTGCCCCCTCACACCCCCTCATATCCCTAACCCATACGTATACCCGTACCCGTACCCGTACCCATACCCGTACCCACACTTGGGTACTTAGCTGACTTTCATTGTCTTGACGGTGGTCTGTGGGGTCTTATTATGCGGCAAGCGTACGAGTACGAGTCGAGTATTTTTTATGCTTTATATATGTACATATGTGTGTACATACTTATACTCGTACTGCTGCGAGTGTGTTTCTGCCCTGACTTTGACTGCAGCTCCAGTTTAATCACACTTTTAACTCCGTTTCACATAATACTAATTTCATAATTTGCACCACCCCAACGCACCACCAACACTACTTACCACCAGCACCACTACCTACCACTAGCATCACCGGCTGCATATCTTTCAGTCGAGCCGGGGCATTTTCACTTTTACACACTGGCACTGGCACTGGCGCACTGGCAACAATGATTAAAATAAATCTCGCCCGTTCATTTTGCATAAGTGGGGACTTTTTCCCAACCATTTCCGATGGGAAATCTTCGCTTCGGGATCGCTGCCCGAGAAGTATTTCCAAGAATTCCGGAATGGATTGGCTGGCTGCTGGCTGCAGGGTGCTGGGTGCCACCCATCGCAGTCCTAGGCGTTGACATGCCTCTGAACAAGCTAACTGAGAGTAGAGTTTAAATAGCGGATCATAATTGCTCCGCCAGAGATACGGGAGAGTACAGGTACTCTGGCACTGGCACTGGCAGCAGGAGAGGATCGAGAGGCAGAAGAAGCTATCGTGTAACCAGCAACGCATTCGAGTTCAGGTCCATGATCATGATCATGATCAAGTTGGGTCTGGTGATGATGTGTTAACCCTGTCGCGGGTATAATGACTTGCTTGAGAACTTTGTCTGGCCAAAGTAATAGAAATAACTCAGACGATAAAGATCGATTTATTGGCATTGAACATATAGCACTTTTTCCAATTGAATATCATGACCTGTTACAATCTTGCAAAGATACCGGATCCCTTCCATCGTAGTTGCAAGATTCCAACAAACAGCCGTAGAAGTTTATCCTAAATCATTAGATTTGTTTTGTTCTCAAGAGGCCAAGAGGCGCAGAGTATTAAGCTCTTCGGTGTACTCACCCCCTTGTGGTGTCGTTTCGTTGTTTTGTGGTTGGCAGTTGTGCATCTTAGTGGCTTTTATCTGTCAGCAAATGCAATAGCTGGTACCATATAATCAAGAAGCGCTCTCTGGCAACCCAAAAACACTGAAAATACAAAGTGCCAGAAAATAACAAACGACCCCACTGCAGTGGAAAAGGCACTGTGGCACTGTGGCAATGTGGCAGAGGGGCCGAGTCGGCCGAGAGGTATAGCGCAACAAATGGGTATCTTTCGTTTGTATCAAATCAACAGTCTAAGAATGAAAGTTAGTTACTGTTGTTGCTTCTGTTGTGGGGAGTGGAGTGTATGAGTACTTGAACAATACAAAACTGAGTTGGCTACAACCCAGAGCCCCATCAATGCTCTCCTCCCCACCCTACCCATCCCCTTTCTGGGTCTTTTGTCAATGTGAAAATTTATTTATTGCCGAACACATCATATTTTTTATTTCTCACTGGCAGTGGCAGTGCCAGTGCCAGTGCCAGTCCCCGTTGCCTTTTCTTGAGATTAGGGTTTTCTTCAGCAAACAATTAACATAATTATCAATGGTGTCGGACTTCCATTTGAGCAGCAGCCCAGCAGTCCAGTCCGTCCATCCGTCCGTCCATCCGTCCGTCCGTCCGTCCACTGCACTTTTCACACTTTCCATGCGGCATGCGGCGCTTTCTGGTTCATAATTTGTTGTCTCTTCTCGGCCTTTGTGGCATTTGTCACAGAAATTATGCATAAATTTTGTGTTCGTGTTTTTTTTTTTGGATCTTTCTGCTCGCTTTCTAATTGGAATCGCTTAGTTTTCAAGTTGTCTTTTGATCTTTTGTTCGGCATACCAAACCCATTCTATGGCCCATTGTCAACCCTTCACCTTCGGCCCGGCGAGAGATTTGAGGAGAGAAAAGGTAAATTGTCACAAGTATCATAAATTTGGGAGTTTGGCTCCAGACCAAACAATGACAAATCGATGACGGAGTTAACTAATAAATACTATCTGACATTTATAAACAAATGTGTAGGTTATTTGTTCCCCCCACTCCCCTACTACTTCCATTCATTTATTGTAATTGTGTGGCTGGAAAGTGAAACCTGCGGCATCCGACGGGCATCGTTAATAAATAAGTCTCGGCCTCCCAATAACTCAGCACAATGACAACAGCTGCCAAATAAAGGGGCAACAAATGTTTTTGATCTGAAAAACTACTAACTTTCGAACGCATTTCTATCGAATCTGATCCAATGCGTTGGGACGCGATGCGATGCGATGCGACATATAATGCGATTAGGCGAAGAAGGCGATCAAATACTGTTATCGGAGATCTTTTAATTTATATAACACTTGTTTGGGGCTGATTGAGATGAGAACAGCTTCCAGGCTGATCTCCATTTCTAGGTGGCACAAAAATCAAACATACATGTATCCAAAATTATAACTGAAGAAATAGATTAAACTTTGTATTTAAATAATAATTAGTTGTATATAGTTAGAGAACAGCTTTTTTGGGCGCCCCAGAGTTCCAGTAGTCCTTTAATCCTTTGCCTCTTTGCGATCTCTGGCCACTCCCGTTACAGTTTCGCGTCTTTCGGTGTTGCCAAATGGCCTATGAGATGCCCAGTTTGGAAGATGAATTAATGGTCTTAATCGCAGCTTGTTCCTTCTGGCCATAGGCTTCACCAATGTCATCACACTGTCAGTGCCAGTTGCAGTGTCAGTGTCCCAGGCCATACATTGCTGACAAATCAAAATTACCGTTAGCAACTTAGCCACGAATATCCGGAGACCCTCTGGCAATGCCAAAGCCTTTATAATCCCAGGTTTATCCCATATATTTTCCATTAATTATTCACATTGCAGGTACACGGCGAGTATGTACGGGTATAGCATAAAATAATAATTTGAAAAATTGAAAAACCAAAAAGTAGCAATTGTATAAGCTAGACAGCCAAATTAAAACTTAAGAGATTAAAGGGGTTATATACTCGTATCATGGGTACAATCACATAATCATGACAGGCAATTCACCAAACTTATTCGCTCCCAAGCCTCATCACGATGCGCATGGGGCATGGAGCATGGGACATGGGGCATGGGGCTAAGTCTAATCCAGCTGGGGTTTTGGGTTCGTGCACTGGAATCTGCTGACCTTTTGGCCAGAGACCGGAGTGTGAGACTGTGTGGCATGAAGAGTTTTCAGGTAGTGGCATTACAGCTTGACCAGACAACCTGTCACATCTCAATTGGCGCTTGACCAGACCAGAGAAATGGCCAAACACGAGGAAAGAGGAGGCTCTTGACACCAGCTCCAGTCTCAGCTTCAGCTTCAGCCTCTGCTTTAGTCTTTGCAACAAGCTGTACATACATACATAGTTGATGCTCATGTTTTTAATTGTGCTCATGTCGCTGGTTGCTGGTGTTGCTGGATATCGGCTGTTGTTGCAGATTGTTGCAGATTATTGCCAATGCTGCCTTGCCTGTGTCTCTGCTGTTGCTGTTGTTGCAGCTGCTGCTGCTGCTGATGGTCATGTTATCGCCAATGTTGTTGCTGCCATTGCCACGCCTCCGGCTGGCCACCGATCTCTGTTGCAATTTCTGGTTTTTGCTTACATAAAAACCAAAGAAAAAGGAAAGATTATCATCATTTCTTTTCGGGAACTGCCGAAAATACATTTTTGCTGGCAGCTTTGTGGCACTTTAATGACTGAATCCGATCGAGAGACAAACAGAAAAGAAATGGCAAATAAAAAAGTTGTGACCGTCATTAAGTCGTTGTGACAACGAAACAAAACGAAATTATTACACCACCTTTGGCTTCGAATCGAGCATATATTATGATATAATACAATATGATATTGTCGTATGCAGATGCGGATGGTATTGATTGATTGGAGCGGTAGCATCTGGCTGGGACATCGGTCACTTCCGTGCTCTCCGATCGGGTCACAGCATGCACGGCCAGTTTCCGGCTCCTGTCGCCGTTGTGGATGTTGTTGCTGTTGCTGCTGCTGTTGGCCATGGCCAAATGCGAATCACGATTTGAGCTTGTTTTGCTAGCACTACACTCTCGTTTTGGCTTTTACTTTTCGGGCGCCCCATCCGACTTGCACATGACTTCACTTTTACCTCTCGGAGGGTTCGGTTCGGGTTCCACAAAACAAACTAAACCAATCCAAATGAAACGAAAGCAAACTGCAAATCAACAATAGCAATAGTAATAATAAAAACCACTTGAGCGGTCAGCAGCAAGCGCATTCGGAATGGAATGGCATGGCATGGAAATGGGGAAGCCCTAGCCCTAGCACAGCTACCAGTAGATCATATTTAAATTAAGATTACTTACCAGATACGTTCGCAATACACAAAATGACGCATACACAAAAAGTATGCTTTTTAATGACATAATTAGGCGTTGTTTTGAAAGGTGTTGCTCTCAGCAAACCCCCCATGAAAGAGACCTCGAGAAGGGCGCTAAACGAGGGAGCTGCGTACCACTAAATCATTTAACTGCCACTCATACAGACAACAGAAAAGACCAGCCAGAAAACAGACAAAAAAAACACCGGGTCACCGCCCAGCCTTATTGATTTGACCCGACCGAGACGCAGACTTTCACCCAATGCAATCGCAGTCGGTGTCGGAGTTGGAGTCGGAGTCGGAGTCGTTCATGTTTGCCGTGATTTGCGCTACCCACTCCTGGGCATGCCTGAGAGCAGGCATGTCTGATCGCATGGCATGTACATTGTACATGTAGTAGGTACATCCATCCATACGATATTTATTTTAATTCCTAATTTGGAATTACCGAGACGACGCATTCCGTGCAGCACTGTCTGCGATCATTATTGCATTCGGTTGTTTGCTGCTTTTACGATATGTACGATGCTGGGTGATGTCATCCGTTCCCAGCCATTGGGCCTGCCAGTCGGGAGCTTTGGGAGCAGCACAGCTCCGGAGGCGAGCGACTCCAACGAAATCAATTTTATGTAATTATGTAACTGTATCTGTCGGACCCCAAAAGACAGACACTGACTGTCTGATCATCAATCAGTTGGAGGGCCCATCATTAGCTCACATTTCATCGAAACGTCACACACAAAACGGAGATGCGATCAAATATCCAAAAGATACCCATGGTGAGTGGTGAGTGGTGGCTAGACTAAGTTGAAGAAGTATTGTATCTTATAGCTTGATACCCACAGAAAAGCTTAAGTTGCATTTATAATCCATTTTGCTCCAGAAATGGGTTTACAGTTTGAAAGAAATGTAATCTTTCCAGTATTAACAGAGATAATAGAAGCGGAGCTTCTTCAGTTACTAACTTGCGTCAAAGACTGTTGTGAACGCACAATAGGAGACCGCAGATTGCACTCCGATCAGTGGTGGTGGAGCTGGTTCCTTCCTGTTGTGCAGAGCACCTGCAGAGCAAGTCACCAACCAAATGGATAACAATTTGAGCTGAAATTGATGGCGATCGAGTGCGTTCAACCTACAGCTGGCCATGGCTGGCAATGCCTGCCGGCGCCCGCTGACGCTGCCACTTCCACTGCCACTAGTTAGCCATGTTTATTGTCGATCCATTAACGTTGCCAGTGCCTGCAAGCCATGCCATTTGATTTCGAGAGCAAATGCCAATCGCCATCAATTTTGCGCTCCTCCCAAACCACAGTCCCACAGTCCCACCGCCCCACAACCCCACAGCCCCGATCCCCCATCAGAGCCCAAGCCAAACAAAAGTTCAATGGCTACAAAGGCTGACAAAGGCGAACCCATCTTGGAAAATTGATTTGCAGTTCGCTTGATTGCCAGCCATCAGGCATCAGTCACCACCTTGGTGGCACTCATTTTCCAAAGCTTCTTGCTCTTCTTGCTCCTCCCCCTGCAGGCTCAAGCCCCGTTAGACCCCAGAGGGGCAACCAAATTGCTTTCAACTCAATGAAGGAGGACCGGTGGGGCATACACTTATTTTGTAGCTGCCACAACTTACAACAACAGTGATTTCCAGCTATTTCCATTGATGAGTTGCAAGTCTTGTGGTTGGCGCGTCCGGATGGAATGCGAGAGCAGACTTTGTCTATTGTCGCGGACACGTTTCACACGTCAATACATGTGGCACATCCTTCAATAACAGTCCGGTGTTTTGACCTAAAGTGCAACTTGTTTTATTTTTGAAATAAAAAATTTAGTTTATTTTATAATAATTTGTGGGTAGCAATAAGACTGGTTTGAAAATACATAATGATAATGTTCTTTTGTACGAGTCTATGTGCGTACAATGTTTTCGCATTAAAAACCTTATGATTTAATTGGCCAGAAACATTTGGAGTTTATGTAGTTTCAGAACAAATCCAACACACAATACAATTGGAAAAAGTTACCAATACCCACGTATCGAAGCACAAGCCGTGCCTGACTTTCGTTTTCGTCGTTTTGAATTGGAACAATGAAGTCTATTCTATTGGAAGGAATGCTTGACTTGACTTGTCTGTTTCTCTGCAGTGTCCACTGAATACACAGATGAACAGCAAACAAACGGAAAGAAATAAGTCTCTATTGAACGCTTGATGTAGCAATATTCGGCGAGGGTCGAGGGCTGACAATTGGGATTGGTAATGCTCTCCCTGGCGAACAAATCTAAAATAGCAGCGGCAAACACAACAACAGAAACCGAAAAATAGCATATTAATTTCACTTTCTTTGCAGTAAGTTGAAGCGTTGTTGTAATTTCTGTTGTTGCGGCTGCCATTGCTGCTGCACGCTCCGGTGTCTTTGTACCCCCATTGTTGTTGCAGCGACAAGACAAGATCCAAAGCTGGGCGGGCGGCTGCCTCAGGTTTATTGACTGCGCGTCGTCTATGCAATTAACTTTACTTTTTTTTCCTTCACTTGTTTGCGCCTCAATGGGCCGCACTTGGTCCGACCGACCAGGGGCAGCCAGGTGGGGCAGGTGTGGCAGGTGACGTCGACTGACTGAACCGAAACGTAAGCATCAGCTGCATGAACAATTTTGTTTAGGCTGAGTTTTGCAGCGGCAGCGACAGTGGCAGTGGCAGTGGCAGCTGCATGGCCCAATGCACCGGAGGGCATCGCAACACCCAGCTCTGACATTGGCACTGACACTGAGACTGACTCTGAGGAGGAGGTGGCGTCTCGAGCCACTTGTGGCACACATATTTTCACCCAGCAATTAGTGTGTTGCCCCATGGCCCACTCCATGAACGGTGTTATCAATAACGAGTACACATTATTTTCTTTTGTTTATTTTCAATTCAGTGACTATTACATTTACATATAAACACACAGATAGTATCCCTGTTTATCCAGTTTGGTGTCAGTTTCGTTACAACATTAATACTTGCAGAATTTACATAGTTTGAGATATTGAGAATTTTAACAGTTGTTAATTTTGTTGGAATGGAATGTTGTTTTCTTGTTTATTTGATAAACATTTAGATTTTAAAATACTGATTTTTTAATAGCCTCAGCTTCAATGATTGAAGCAAAAATATACTAGTATCTACATGTACGTATGTATGCGTATGTGTATATGTTGCATGTACATATGTATAAGTGCAGTGGCTCAGAGCCAAAAACATGCAGTGTCAAAACCCAGTATTTAAGGGTCAAATTTTGGTTTTGGTACCTAATGTACATATATACCTATCATAGGGTCATTGGAATTTTTGAAAAATAATGAGTAATAACTTCATGGCAGCCAATTTAACTTTTTATTTGATACTGCATGGTTTTGGATCTGAGCCACTGTATTTTGTAAATGATTTAATCAATACCGCAATTTGAATCTGTAAGCACAGTCATCGTGTAGGCTATGCATATGTTATTTGAATATTAGTTGGTAATTGATAATTGTTAATTCAGGTTTCGTGGACTCTAATTTGAAAATTCAAGATGATACAGTTAGATACTCAATTTAGATTTGTGTGGGATTTGAAGTGGGAATTGGAGACGAAATGATAGCTTTACAATTTAGTATGGAAATTATAAAACGAGTCAGTCTTAAATCGAAACAATTATCACAGAAAATAAACAGACATGTCTTAGTCGAGGGCCATCGTGCCCTCATCAGCACTCAACAAAGAATGGACGAGTTCTGGTCCAATATTTGATGAGCCCACTCGACGCTTCATCACCATTTTGCCAACCTCGAGATTGATAAGCCTTCGCAGATTGATCAGTTGCTCTCCAAACATCGAGTGCATGCAGATCCGTACCCAGTGGTCAATACACAGTTGCCCCTTGGGGGCGGTGTCCAGCAAGTCGAGATTGCTGCTGGGTCGCTTTGTCATTTTGAGCATCTTTCCACCGGCGATGGCCACATGAAGGGAGCTGACCAAGCTGGTTTGCTCCAGTGACGATTTGTGATCCGAAACGCGTGCCTTTTCCACGTACAGTACCCACTCGCTGGGCATGCTTCGCATCTTTTTTTGCCCAACACGCAGGAGTTGCGGGAGACAAGTACGTTTGGATCGCACTCGGCCACAAGCTCGTTCTTGGTCTGGTCATAATAGGCCAGATTGGGGTAGAGTCCAGCAGTGAGGGCCAGCCGGAGCATGTTGTGGTCGCTGTCATACTTGCTGGAAAGGCGACGGGCGGTCTGATCTAGCCTAAAAATTCTGGAAACAGATTCCCGAAGCGTCAAAACGGCCGAGACAAACATGGACATGGAGTTTTGGCAAAGATAATTGCGCTCACAGAACTGGGTTGCCTCCTTGCTGCTGCGTCGGGAAACTTCATTGTATTGTTTGTAGAGATTCATCATTCCGATCAGATCGCTGTTCATGCTCTCGGTGAATTTGAGGCGCGCCTCATTCGGAACGAAACTCCTCACCCGATCAACGGGCAGAATGAAGGGATCACGGACGGAGTGGTAGGCTGCAATGATGGTCATGCTGCCCAGACATTGATAGTAAATTGAGTATACCACGCATTTCCCCATCTGCACGCTCAGAGGCAGCTCGGCAATGATCCGGCCGAGCAAGGTGATCGACTCATCCCATTCATCGAGTACGCCCAACAGCTTGAGCCTCGAGCAGGCCTGATTGACGGCTTCCGGCTGCGGTGCATCCAGTGCCTGCGACAGAAACCTCGGTATGGACTGCTCAGGAGCAGCAATCTTGGTCAGTACACAGATCTCGTCAAGCGTGCGGCGCTGTATCTCCGGAACAGTGTACAAGTCCATCTGGGCGAATTGAGCGCTGGAGTACAGACGATAGCAGATGCCATCGCGGAGGCGACCAGCACGACCGGACCTCTGCTGGGCATCCGCCTGGGAGACTGGCACTGTGGCCAGCATCGAAGCGTTTGTTTTGGCATCATAAATCTTCATCTTGGCCTTACCCAAATCGATAACATAGACCAGATCCGGTATGGTGATGGACGTCTGTCCGATGTTGGTGCTCAGAATTATCGTCAGCTGGATATTCGGGTACTGACGGAATACCTTCTTCTGCTCATGGCTCTCCACCTGGCTGTGCAACATTAGTACTTGTATTTTGTCGTTCGGAAGGGAGTTGTGCAGGTTCTCCATTAGCGAGATCATTTCTTTGTAACCCGGAAGGTACACAATTACCGCTCCCTTCTCACCCGCCTTCACAAGGAGTTCCAGCAAGGAGACAAGCAGGTTGTTGTCAATTTCACCTTCCATGTTTCTCGTGAGAGTATAGGCTTGCATCAGTTCTTCCTCTGTCGCTGTATCAACCTTGTTGCGCAAGATGTCTTGCATGCCTTCGGTCATATAGCCAGTCTGTTGGAGAATCTGCTCCAACTGAAAGATGCGCACTCCGAAGCTGCGTCCTTCTACATCCAGGACGGGCACATTGCCGAAGTATGCGGACAACGCATCTAGATCCATGGTGGCCGACATCAGAATCACCCTAAGCTGGGGATTTCTATTGAGTTCCAGCTTGATTACCAGCAGCAGAAAGTCCGTGTCCAGGTCACGCTCGTGCACCTCATCGATAATCAAGTGTGTGATGGTCTCAAAGAACGCCTGTGTATCCATGGTCAGGGCCCGCAGCATGCATCCGCTGGTGGTCAACGTGAGAGCAGTGTGGCTGGTACAATTGCCTGCAAGCAAACCGCATTATCATCATCGGAATCGGAATCTATCAAAGTAGTCTTTGAACTTACTGTTCATGCGGATTTGATAGCCTACTGTGCTGCCTGGCACCTCGCCCCGCTCCTTGGAGATTCTCTCCGAGACGCTGATGGCCGCGATACGACGTGGCTGGCTCACCACGACCCGCACTGGCTTGTAATTTTCTGCAGCCCACTCCAGCACATATTGTGGCACCTGCGTTGACTTGCCAGAGCCGGTGGCACCCTTGACAATGAGAACCTTTTGGACAGGTGGAGGACAAGTGTTAAACATTAAGCTTTACCCTTTTATGCATTCGACTTCACTTAAAGACTAACCTGCGACTGTTGCAGAGTGTTCTGAATCTCTGAGCGATAGTGATAAATGGGTAGATTCATGCGTTCTCGATTCATCACATTGTTTTTGAATGCCGGGGGTATTTGTTGGGTGCCCACCAATCCGAAGCTGCCTCTACCTTCCCTCTTTTGGTTTGGTCGAGGACCATTGAAGAAGAGTACCGCCGAACGCACTTCGTGTTCAATTTTGGCCATTGACGATGACAGGGTTCGCGCTACTGTGGAGTTAACCATCAGCACGGGGGCGTCGAGGCACAGGTGGAGACTCGAGCCCGGAGCCCGAGTGACGCTGAGCACCCGGTTAAGTGCGGGCCCGCGGCTGATGGTCTTCAGTCCCATGGTCTGGGCACAGTTGTGAATGTAGCTGCGCTGTGGCTTGTTCATGCCCTCCATCTTGAGCTCCAGCTCGTTGGTGTTCAGAAAATCGGCGAGCCTTTGCTTCAACAGATCTTTCTCCAACGGTGTGAGTGGGAGAGCGATAATATTAACGCTGTTGGCGGTTGTGTCCGAATTTGGTTGCTTTTTGCTTATATTCCCAGATGTTGCAGGGCCTTTTTTCCCCTTCTTATTCTTCTTACGCTTTTTATTTTTCTGAGAATTATTGTTATCTGCCATATCTGATATTTTAGTTTTGACAATTTTAACAATAATTTTGCTGTTATACTTTTGACCGATGAAAAAAACGAACTTAACCCACTTAACACCCCTCTTTTTAAACAGTAGAGCATCTTGAGTTGTTTTAGGAAAATTATACTGCATGTGAATTATTCTTGTGGAGATATTCATTCTTATTACCTAAAAAAAACACGATATCGTTCATCTGAACTGCGCCAAATTTCTTCAGGTTTCATAATTTTTGGGAAGTATAGTTTAAAACCCACAGGCCTACAATGGGTTAATTGTTCACAGTCCGTGGTCGGAAATTCTTGATTTCAATATTCGGTTTAATATTACGCCCTAGCTGTGTAAATGTTCTACAGGACTGGCTAAAAGTTCAGAAAATCAGTTCCGCTGACATCTCATCCACTTCGGAAGGGTTCAGTGGCTATAACAGAGAAAGTTTGGAAACAGATATATTAAAAAAAATGAAAACTTTATTTCGCTTTAACAGGTTTCTCTTCCTCGCTGTCTTCCTCGCTAGAATCAACCTCTGAATCATCCTCATCGTCTTCGTCGTCATCATCATCATCGTCGTAATCATCTTCATCGTCCTCTTCGGCTAGGTTCAGTTGCTTAATTTTGTCCAGAAGCTCGGCGCGAGTGTGGGCCACACGTTTCGCCTTCTCCTCGATCTCCTGCGTCTCCTCGTCCTTCTCAGTCGGCTCCTGTTTTTTGCCCTTGGCCATGTAGCGCAGAAAGGCGCGACGCTTGCGCTCTGAGAATGATTTGACCAAACGGTCCATTTCCACCTGCAGCTGCTGCTCCTCTTGTGGCGTCGGCTCGGGAGCCTCTATGGCCACCTCGTCGGCGCTCTTTAAGCACTTGGCGCAGACGTGAGCCTTGATGGCGCACTCCCGACAGATGACATGGTAGGCCTTCTTCACTGTCCTCTCTTTGCAATGGTTGCAGGTCTTCGCCTGGGTAAGGGGCTTGTACTTCTTGTATTTGATCTTCCACTCGATCACCTCCTTGCAGCGCTGGCAGACCGTCGAGACATGCATAGCGTTGAGGCGCATCTGTTGCGGCGTCTTGTCATGCAGATCATTCTTGAAAACAAAACGATTTTTGTGTTTCTGGGCACGTGTGCGGTTGACGTTACCGCGTTGGGAACTCATTGTGCTATTACAGTCAACTGAAAGGAGTGTTGTTGATGATCGACACATTCGGTATACGGCGGTCATTGTGGGTGTTAGTTTTACCTGTTATAAATATTGCGATTGAATGAATCACAGCCAAAAAACAAAAGCTAAACGGAATTTTGCGTCGAATCCAAAAGAAAACAGTGTGCAGTGTGACCGCGGAATTATCAAAAAACTACGGTCTCATTTTAATAATATACTGTAAAAATACCGGCGAAAGTCATATTACATATTATTATGGCAATGTATGTTCGCAGAAGAGGTGAGGTTAGTGTGAGCCTACAATTTTCTTTGGCTGATTTTGCCTGTTGTCCCTACCTTTCCATAGCAAAGCGTTGCGATCAGTTTCTAATTCCGTGCCCAGGCTGGCAACGCTAAATAACGTAAGTGAGCATGGAATGCAAAGGCAATTGTTGGGATGATGTTGCCTCCACAAAATCCCTCAAAAAGTCCCAATAAAATATACGGTCTGACCTAACATATTCGTCGATTTTGATATTCCGTCTAATATTAATAGCTAGCTAAGACTCTATGCCCTGAGCGCATAAATTTAACTAAAAAATTAAACAATTTTCTACGAGATTGGCATGTTTTTCTTTCTTGGCAAAGGTCTACAAACATCGAAAACATCAAAGCGCCGATTAGCTTTTTTCAGAAATACCAGTATATACCATGACAATTTAGCATCAAAAAATACCATGCAGTATTTAAAATACGTTAAATGGTCACTCTGACGGTACCGCTGAATTATCGATAAGACATAGAAATATATCGAAAGTTACGGTCTGAATTGAAAAATATTATGAAAACATCCGTCTAAATTAGAGATGGAAAATATCGATGCTAACATCGTTTCATGGATGCTAAGTGCACGCTGCAGATATAGATATTTTCTCTAAAAACATCGAAAACTTAAAGCTCTCCATGTACCACAAAATGTGAAAAATATACCATATGCATGCTCACTGTGCTGAGCTTAGTGATATGAAACGTTGCAACGCATTTTTTTTTCAGTGTGGTCAGACATTTAACACCCGACCTAATGCTCATTGGTGTGAAACTTACCTCCATCACCGATAGTCGTTTGGCGGTTAACTTATCGAAATTTGTCTCTTTATTTAGATTTTATTTTCCGCATTCCTATGAATTCTGATTGTAATTACATTGCATTATTAAATCACTAATGACACATTCTGGCTTTCTTTCATTGCAGATTTGGGTGAACCGCTCTGTCCCATGTCGTCATGCGTGACCTTAAACAACGCCTTTTCGACCTTCTACGCTCCGGCGGCAACAACAGCAGCAACAACAACAACAACAGCGTTGGCTGCAACCAAAACAACCAAAATGGCATTCCCCACATTCAGCACACCATTCAGCCACTGCCGGCCGCCCAGAAACCGAAGAAGCTTCATGAGTACACGGCCGCTGACTGCAATGCGGCCTTTCTGCGCAAGTACCATGACCTCAGCATTAGCAGGGGTGGCATGGGGGGCATGGGTTTGGAGCAGAACGGAAGAGAACGGGAGAGGAACGCGAGAGATAGAGAACGCGAAAAGGACAGGGACAGAGATAGGGAGCTGGAGTGGGAGAGGGAGCGACAGCTGTCCCACGGAGGAGCTGCCAATGTGATCTACTTTAATGAGAACCTGTCGATGGCCAGCAAGTACAATGTGCGTCAGTTCCCACTGACCCGATACCCCTCCTGTCCGCTGAGCAGCTTTGGGCTGCCGCCCTCCCCCCACGACGGCCACGAAGTCCATCAGGGCCATCAGGATCATCAGGGTCATCAGGGACACCAGGGCAGTGCCGGCAGCAGTCTGGGAGAGGAGGAGGAGGAGGACGACACGGAGAGCGAGAGATACAACTTCTGCTCGGATGAGGACCAGAGCAGCAACACACAAACCCTCAAGATTCGTCACAGCCACAGCCACCACATGGGCTTGGATGTCGATGGGGATGGGGATGGAGATGGGGATGTGGACGTTGATGTTGAGGACGACCGGGCCGAGTCTCAGTTAGACTCCTTTTGCACGCTGTGCACTTCGACCTTCAGCTACAACAAGTGTTGTCGCTTTTGCGAGAACTCCCTCTGCGGCTCCAAATGCAACTCGGAGCGGGGCTCTCATGCCAGCCGAATCAGTCGGAATGGGGGCTACCCTCAGGCCGAATCGGAGGACCATCAGCAACAGCTGCCACAGATGCCACAGATGCCACAGATGCCACAGATGCCACAGCTGCAACAGCTGCCACAGCAGCATCGATTTGGGGGCAGCATGAGGATGCTCTCCAGCTATCAGCCGATCGCTCTCAGGTGAGTGCATTGTCCCATTGGGGGCCAGTCCATTCTCCCATTTTCCATTCCCCCCTGCCCCTTCCCGCCAATTGAACTTCCAAAGAGCTGGGTCAAAGTTCGTCTGGGATCGTTAACACATCGTAAAACGGCAACAAATCAATCGATCGGCCGCCAATCAACTCTTGCCTCATTAGTAGCAAAGCAATCGACCGATGGACCGATCGTCCGATCGAGGGGCACTACTGATGAAGTGTGCGTTTCCATAATTCTATTAAATTGCATTGCAAAGTCCATTGTCGTTGCGGCTAATTAGCTGTAAACTTTTGATTGATTGCATTTAAATGGGCTTTTGCCAATGCCACCTCTGCAGAGATGGTTCTGTGGAGTGGTGGTCCGAGAGAGAGAGAGAGAGCTCGCGCCAGAGAGATAGAGAGAGAGAGAGAGAGAGAGCAACGACTCAAACAATTATGCATAAAACCTTAAACTGGCCATAAACAACCGTTAGCTGTTAGATGGGAAGATGAGGCCCCATCTAACGCTGCTAACGCGCATGACGCCGCCAGCTTGACCATAAAAAAGCATAAATTCTATTGAATACAACGAATACAAAAGTACAACAACAAAAAAGATGGATTTAATCCATCCGCGACGCGTCGTGCCGAATTCGCAATGCCCTTCCTTCCGTCCGCAGCTAATAAGAATGTTCAGTTATCCGCTCAGGCTTTCTACATAATAGAATCTCTTACTTTACAGCAGTGCTGGGCTCGGCCCTATCTAATGCTAAAATATAGAAAAGTCTCTGCTGCTGCTCTGTCGCAGACGGACAGTATAAAAAAGCAGCAAGCCTTCGTGTGGCTTCGGCAATGCGACTTCGGCTCTTGCTATCTCGCTTTTCCAGTGTAAGGCAATGAGTCGATTTCTCCCGCAGGCATGTTCGGGTTTTTGCTACACACACCAGCGCACGTGAGTGTATGCGTGCAGAGCACCGCCTTGTAGTAAAAAGTACATGATAAGAATGATTCGATTTGGTAGTACATATGTATGTATGTATATGTATATATTATTATACATAATTTATTTGTATGTTTCCCCCCTTATCAATATATGCCTATCCTACAGAGCTCGTAGGGTAAATCATTCAATCGTTTAATTATCATCGAGATAAATGTGGGATCGCAAACAGCTGATCGTAGCCAGAATACCTTTTGGAAGGGTACATAGAAATTCCAGCATACTAAAAATACAAAAAGGCGAGCAAGAAAAAGTCTAGCAATGTGCAAAAAGCGCATCGAAAATCAACTGAAGACAAACCACAGTCGCAGCAGCAGCCGCAGCCACACACGAGCACACACACGAGCACACGCACGCGCCCGTTGCTGCTGCTGCTGCTGCTGCTGCCGCCGCTGCATACCCGACTGAGCTTGTGTTTACATCCAACAGCAACCAAAGCAACAACAACAACAAGTCCGGAGAGCTTTCTCGATCGGCACTTCTTTGGGGTCCGCTGCTTTTGGCTCTTACATTTCTTTGGCGACCGCTGGCCGAGCTGGTCTGAAACACTAACCACCGGCCTCAAAGAAGCCGCGACCATTGTCCGCCTAGCACGAGCCGCGCTCGCCACCGCCACCGCCACCGCCGCCGTCGACTCTTTGAACCGTTCATCGCTCTTTCGATATCGCCACATATAAAACGTAGCTCTATTGCCAGAACAATAACAAACCTTAGCTGTTTGGACAAAATGCAGCACCAGCTCTGATAACTGAACTGCACTCTTTGTTTTTGTTGTTGTTGTTTACCTGCATAGTTGTTTGTTTGTTTGTTTGTGAAACTGTGGTGACATGATATGATTCTTCCACTTCCAAGAATGTGTGCGGTGTGCCAGTGCTTTTGTGAGTGACTGATTGACTGTCTGTGAGAGAAATATTTACTAGAACTGGAAAGGAGCTGCGACTATTGCATTTCCAACTGGAAATGGTGTGCGGTAAGTCCTCACCTGGCGACTAGGATAATGCATTTTGATCGGAATTATGGTCTAGATGGGCTAGGACAGAGCTCTCGGGAGCCATTGCCTTGAGAAAACTCAAGCTATTACTGAGTTACGACTGTTAGTTTTTCTTCATTTCTGCATTCACTTCCTTTGAGGTATATGTGATTCAATCGATCCCGTCACTAAGATATAAGATAAGATAGATATATAGTATATCTCGGAAATAATTTAGGTAAAGCCCGACCCTGAGAGCTTTTACGGAAAGAAAGTCTGAAAGATCATCATATCATCCCATCACTTGAGTTTGGACCTTAACTTTGGAGAAATATGTATTTATATTTTGGAGAACTTTTTGTAGCATCAAAAATCTTCCATGCCACAGGGCAATGGAAACTTTAAGGTGAGAAAATCACAGCACACGTTCAGCACATGGAGATGGCTTTCTCTATAAAGCTGGTCTCGTATCACGATTCGATTTGCCTAAGTTATACAACCCTTTGGGGCTGCGACTGATTATACGACTTGCTGCGATAATTACATGCGACTCCAACTCCATTCCATTTCATTCCACTCCACTCCACTCCACTCCCCTTCCATTCCCTCCCATGATGGTTTCAGTATTTTGTAATGGACTCAATGCGTCTGTATGCAACACTCCAAATCGCATGCCACACCATGCCACACTCCGCAGTGTGTGTTCATACCATCTCTAAAGCGTGTGCCGTGATAAATGAACGGGCCAGCTATCCATATCCACATCCATATCCATATCCATATCCATGCTCACTGACGTGATCGACGATGCACGAGCACAGTAGAATCCAAAACCAAAAACGAACGAAAAAAATCATAATAAAACCGCATCAAATTGTATTTTGTTTCGGAGTTGCACACACACATACACGCCCCGTACGTTCCCCGTTCTCTCTATGAGCCCCCTCCCTCTATCCCCTCCCACCTCTTGGAAAAAATCGCTCATTGTGACACGGCAATCGCAGAGCTTAATAACATTTCTTGCATTATATTTAATGCACCCTCTTGCAAGAGGGTATTCCAATTTTGGCCAGAGGCTTGTTGCCTGCACTCCATGCTGGAATTACAGAACTTTAAGTCTTACAATAATAGACAATAATAAAATACATAAAAAGAAACACAAGCATATTTAAATTGAATATTGAATACAAAAGTGTTTTAAAAGCGACCCATTTAAAAAAAATTATATAATATGTAGGAAATATTTTTAATCTAATTATGAAAATATTTAATTTAAATATAAATATATATAAAATTCGATTCATATCTCAGGGCGTTTTTTCTCTGGTTGTTAGGGTATTTGGCTCGTCGATTCATCGACTTTTGCTTTCGTTTCGCTTTTATTTACAATTATTTCTTTTGCCATTTGTTTTTACGCTAACACATTTTCGGTTAATTTGGTTTTAATTGGAGAAATATATTGTAATTCTGTGACTAATTTCGGATGAAGGTAGGGCAGTAGTTTGTTGTTTTCCCGAAGTATCTCCCAAGCTCTATCTCTTGAACTCTTTATCTACATAGTACACAGGTTCGTTGAACCCGTATCTGCCCTCGCCTCCAACACAGATCCACAGATATTCGCACATAGATACACAGACACTCGGACACACACACACACACACCCACCGTAATTATTTACTCAGGTTGCATTGATGGGGCAAAACGATCGAATGGATTGCAGGCCAACAATCGCTGGTAACACTTGAATAGATCGCCAGACAATTATTATTGTATTTTTTTGTTTAAATGTATTTCTGCAATTTGAGCTTGTTTTTATTTTTGTATTGCTTTTGTTTTGTTTTGTTTTGTTTTGTTGCTCGGTTGTGTTAATTAGCAACGCTTTTGCTGACAAACCAACAAATTTCAATCTGAGGCCAAGCCAAGAAAAGAAAAGCCAAGAAACTGCGAAAGAAAAAGTGAAATTTCGTTTATCTGAGAGGACGCTGGGTAAAGTTGTTCGGGGAACTCGTTTGGCGGTGCCTCCTGCTCTGCTATGGCTGCTTCTCCTTCTCCTTATCATCAGCCTCAATCACATCCACATCATCCTACTCCTCAGTCAGTCATCATCCTTTTGCTTTCGTTGGTTTTGTGTGCTTACCGCCACAGACTTGAAGGCGCGGGCGATGGCTATTTAGCAGCTAGCAGGGCGGGGAGAGCAGACTAGAGTACGAGGAGGAGAGCTGTTAGCCAATCTCTCAATGCGGTCAACAACCGGCCCGGCTCGGCCCGGCCCGGGCCTGGCAAGTCGGCAAAATAGCAAAATGGCAAAGTCGCAGCTTTCCACCACCAATGTCAATTATTAAGGCAAACCAAACCGTTTACATACGACATTTTCCAGGCAAACCGCAGACACACAAAAACGAACTAGAAAACATATCGCCACAGACTCCTCTGACTCCCCTGCGACGCGGCGATGGATTTTCATGTTTTCTTTCCATTGACGCCAAACGGGTTTCCCGGTTTCACATCTCACTCGTCTCTCTCTGTCTCGATGCTGTGTCGCCCATCATAATTGGTCATTTGTCCAAGTGTTCGCCTCGGAGCTGCCTCCATTCGGTTTGGCTAATCCACTCCGCACATTTGGTCATTAGCCGCCGCCACCAGCAGCAGTCGCATTCGCAGCAGTCGCAGGCGCAGCAGCAGCAACAGCGAAAAGAGAGTCGCAAAGTTCATCGATGTTCGAATCGATTCGAATAATGTCTCGGACAGTCTACATAATTAGAAGAGCTTTCAAATCAAATCAAACCAAAGCCAATCCAATCAGTTTATGAGTTCAAGTCAGTTGATTGGCTTCACATCTAATTCGATTTGTTTCAATTCAAACCATAGCTTTTCATTAAAAAACAATCTTGTTCTAGGACTGTTTGGTAGGGCTATTTTTTTTGAATTGATGAAGGGTATTCAAGCATTCATATTTTCACGTATCTTGACTCATTTAGACTCCCCACTCACGGCCTGGTCTGTAGGAACCTTGCATTCACTAGCAACACATTCGCTAGTCTCGTCTCTGGGTTTGCTTTTCTGCAGCGGAATGGATGGAGAGGGAGAGGATGAGAATCTGAGAGGCTGAGAGGCTAAGAGGCTGAGAGGAACCGCGACCTGTCACAACTCGAGTGAGTCTTCAGCCAGAGACATAGGCTGAGCCAGAGGCAGAGGCCAGAAGCAGATGTCTCCCTTTGTTTGGCCCCTTTTTGTGATGTCTGATTGTTAGACAAATGTTTGGCTGGCTCTGGCTTACTTTCACAGACTCACTTCGTCTGAATCGTTGAATGATTGAATGAATGTATGCTCTTTGCATATGAATGGAAAGAAAAACAAACAGCTAGGGAGAGAGGGAGAGGCTGGAGGTGGGAGGCAGGGAAGTTGCCTGAAATTCTTGATCTAAAACTTCAGCTTATTCTCTCCGCTCTCTCTGTTTGCTCTCTGCTCTCTTCAGTTGAAAAGATTAAAGTTAAACAATTTGTTGCACACATTTACTTTTGCTTTCTATTTTTTCTTTCGCTCTTTTAAAAACGCACGCGAAAGTGAAAACTTCCCGCGTCTCCATTCTTGGCCGTTCGAAATTTGAATTTGAATGGCCAATTGACGACGAGATGGATGGCGACGCGAGAGATGGAAGAGATTGAAAGATGGGGAGAGGAGACGAAGCTATCGATCGCAAACCGTTAGATCGCATACTAGCGGTGTGTTCTGCTTTTGATGGGCAGAGGCAGGCAGGCAGGCAGAAAACAGTAGAAATCCATAATAAATTCCAATAATGAAATAAAACAAAGCGAAAAGTAAAAGTATTCAAGCAGTGGCTCCCAGCCAATGGACCCTCCGACAAGGGGCGGCGGATCAGCATCCGCAAGCAATCTTACTTCACTTCCTCCCTGAACCTCTTGGCGGAGATCATCAAATTTCTAGATACTCAATTGAAAGTCCCAGATTTTTCACTTGGGAAGTTGTTCTAAAATATCCCCTAGGAAAATCTTTTTATTTTTTTTATTTTTAGTCATTAAGAAATGTTTTCTGAGAGATATAAATACATACCTATGTACATATATGAATATTTTACGAAAAAACGTTTTAAAATACAGAAAAATAAGGAAGTAATTTAATTCGGATATACAGTAAATAAAACACTTTCTTCTGAGGAAAAACAAATTTAAAATATAATTATAATATACACATATGCATGTACATATGTACATGACCATCCTTGATCGCTATATACTCATTATACCATAAACTTATATTATGGTTCTTTTTCTGTCACCTCTCTCTGAGTCTTTCCAGCCATGAAAATTCTGAAAGTACTACGAATACAGTGAAAACTCATCTGACGGACAACTTTTAAAAGAGTGTGGCACCTGTTTCCTAGGGTAAATCTATGGTAACTTTATGGAGAAGTTGCAGTTTTTTAATTAAATCCTCTCTCTATGTGGTTCTCCCCTCCCATAACCATTCGAATTGCACAATTGCCTAAATATTCATAAAAAATGGATCAAACCCAAAAGGCAGACACAGTTTTGTTTTCTACTTTTATTTTATTGCTCCACTATTAATGGTATTAGTTGGATTGTTGGGTTGGGGCTGTAACACTGGCTGGTGCTGGTGTTGCGGCTGTTCTGTTGTTGTTCGGAGACGGGGCTTTTACGATCATTTCCCATCCGCCACCTGGGGAAACGGCACCGTTACCCACCAAATACGACGTACACTATTTTCCAACTCACCTGCATGAAGAAATTATTCCTCTTTTTTTATGGTTTTACCCCTCAAAATCACTGAAGCATCTTATAAAGGTGATTTCGGGAGTTTTGGTTTGTTTGTTTGTATATTTTGAATACTACTTATCCGCCAGATACAATGCTATAAAAGTTGTAGCTACATTTGGTGTGAGATGGAGTTCTTGACGTGAAAGCTGTGAGGAAACTCCACACTTTTCACATTACAAATATGTGTACTGCTCAAAATATTTAATCAGATTTAAACATTTCCGGGTTCTTTTTAGGAAAATAACGGAGCCAATTATGCACTTATTTCTGTGTTATTAGAATTGGAATATGTTATTATTAAAATTCTTAAAAAGAAACATTTATGGGTGTAATTATGAGTTGCATCAATTTTCTCTTTGTATGCCTTATTATGACCGATTTTGCCCGTTTTTTAAACTTATAAAATATAATTTTAAGGATCTATTTAGTTCATTAACATTCAAAGTATAAATAATAATAAAAAAGATTATTTTTCTCAGTCGTACTTTAGTCTTAAATGTACTCGTAAGTAGTGTCGTTTAAACGCAATCTTTATGCTCTTTGTAATAAACATTATGAAATCATTTCCATGGCGAATATCCAATTAGTTTGCATCAAGCGGAATAATTTTGTTATTCTTCGTTGGAGTTTTTCAATTTAGACATGCAAAGCGTACTTTGTATCTGGCTCGATTATCGCTGGGGCCTAACATCCATCAATTATGTGTCTTATAATACACATACATACATACATACATATATACCATATATTGTATGTAGTACATGGGAGTACAAAGTCTCGAAGGTTCTTGAAGTTGATCAACTCAAGCGTGGCAACGCTGACTGATGAAGGAACTGAGGGGCAGGGCATCTGAGTAGGGAGGCGGGGATGAATGAGTACTGAAATTGTGAAGTTGCGCTAGTTTCGGGGTTCCCATTGACCAGTCGGATCCTCTTCAGATTCGTGACTATGGGCAAATATTCAATATGATTTCATAATATAATGCTTTTTATTATTTGCGAAAAGCACCAAAGTGCACCCTTGGGTTCCTGTTCCTGGTACCCCACCCCTCCCGCTGGTTCGAGCATGAGTCATGGTAGCGTCATGTTCAAAAGGCGTGAAGAGTGTCATGATTTCTGGTTGAATGGTGCTCCGACTGCTGATGACACCCAATCTCTCCGTCTCTCTCTCCCTCTGCCTCTGCTGGATTATGCGATGGAAGCATCCCTACCCTTCGCTTTCAGCTGCAGCTTCATTTGGCATAACTCTGTCCAATCTCTGTTTTGGCAATGTGACCCAAAAAGGCCAATGAAAAAATGAAAATGAAAATGTCTGAGATTAAGGCCCATTAAGTGGGCCCCAAGTAACCCTTTGGGGAGGGGGGGCACTGCAATGGGCAGTGTCCAATGTAACGAGCAGATGTCGAGCTTAGAAAGGTTGTCATTGAGGGCTCGCCTGGGCCAGCCATAAAGCAGTCATAATGCAAATATAACAGAGCACGTTATAATAGATCTCTGCTTTGGCTGTTTTGACTGCCTTGGCTGCGCCTCCATCCGCATTTCACGTACGAGTATTCATTCCATTCATATTTAAATTCAAATATGAAATGAATTCGCTTGGCTTGGCTCGGGTTGGTTTGGTTTGGTTCATCTGCCGAAGGTTGACAAATGTCGCTTGCAGAAATCGCATTCACATCCGAGGCACTGTCCATCAAAGAAACATCTGACACACATTCAGAGCAATATCAATAATGTATAGATATTGTATTGTACATATGTATGCCAGTATATGGTATATGGTAAGTATGTAGCTCTTGGCACACTTTGCCCGCGGGGTCTACTGGGGGGATTGCGAAGGCGTTTTCATTCAGATGGATATTTGCAAATCTAGATTAATGCACCAAAGACGGCGGACGGCAGAACGTTCCTGGCTTCCAACAGAAGCTGTAGAGAGTTGAAGAAAAAATATACCTACATAATATCTCATTAAATACCTTTTCAAACTTACTAAATCACCCTAAGATTGATTTTATGGGCACATTTAATTTATAGAAATATTCATTTGTCGTCGGAAGAGTGTTTTCGGCATAGACGGCCAGCAGCACCTCAATCTTCTTCTTAAAGGAACCCAGAGCGAGCCACAATCTAAGAAAACAAATGGAATTTGGGAGATTCGAATATGCTCTCCAGATACACATCATATACAATATATATAGTGCGATCATCTGTACACCCATTCGTATTGTTGTTGCTGTCATTGCTGGCCAATTGGCTGGGACAATGCCAATGGCCCAATGGTTGCTGTCAATTAGCTGAGAATAGAACTCAGCTGGCAGTTGAAAATGTTGAATGCAGCAACAATATTACGAGTATTCGTTCGAGTAGGTACATTATTAACAACAAATTTCTGATCGACCCCGCAGAGGGTTTATTCTGGTTGTCGTTGTTGTTGTTGTCGGCGCGTGCGCAGCCAAGTGAAACATTTGGAAGCAGCAGCGGCAGCGGCAGCAACAGGAGTGTTGCCGTTGCCCCACTGCCAGGCCAGGCCGGGCCGGGCTCTGGCTGGGCTTTGGCTGGGCTCTGGCAGAGTTGACATGGCAGTGAGCGTGAAAATAAATAAATACGAATAATATTGTACAATGAAATGGGGGTTGCGTCGCACATCTGTCTCTCTCTTCAGCTCTCGTGACTCTTCAATGTTGAGCAAACATCGGCACCACCACCACCACCACCAACAATAACAATAACAATAATACAACATACAAAAATAAAAACAATAAACAAAAAACAAAAAACAAAAAAAAACAACAACTCTTAATCATACACTGGAGCTGACAGCGACGCCGGCTGCGCAGTTGGCGGAACTTTTGCATAGGAGTTTTGTGTTTTGTTTCAGATTCGGATTTGGAGTCGGAGTCGCTAGTCGCGAGTCGAAGTTTTATTTTTGGCCAAACAACATTTGCGTCGACGTCGTCACGGAAGGCAGACGCGACAAACGCGACAACGCGACATCGAACGGAAACCGGAAAACGAAAGAAAAAACTATAGTAGAAAAAAACAAATTAAAAAGCCATCAGCGGATTGCGACAAAACGAGAGAAAGAGCAGGAGAAAGAGCAGAGAACGCTAACGAGACCGAGAACGCCAAGCGGCAATTGGGAATTGGGGAATAGAACTGGGAGCTGGGAACGGGACGGAACGGGACGGGACGGGACCATGTCCAGTAGTTCGCCGGTGATCGTGTGGAACGGTGCTCAGTATACGGCTAGCAGCAAAGAGCTCGAGCAGCTGCGTCGCGACTACGGCCTGGATGCACGCATGCTGGAGGCGACTCTCGTGCCACGCTACAAACGCCACAAGCCGGAGGCCAGTGCCCGCAACGAGCACGTCAAGCTACAGCCAGGGGCAGCAACAGGAGCAGGAACAGGAACAGGAGCAGGAAAGCCCAGCTCCAGCTCCGACTGGATTCCTGCGACAGAATAAGGATAAAACCGTCAGCCAAGTCAACTTCCATCCCTGGCCGGGCACCCACTTCGATCTGGTGCCGTGGCGACGCACCCGCTCCGCCTTGGACCTCACCTCGGTAGCCGACTACAACCAGAGCCACAGCCACAGCCACAGTCACGCCCTGGTGGTGGATGCCAAGTCGCTGCGCGGCCTAGAGAAGCTCGAGTTGCGCCAACAACGGCGCCGTCTGCAGCGGGCCCAATCCACGCAGCAAGGCCTGCGGCGCCTCGTCCGGGTCCGCCTCATCTTCTCCATCGAGTTGCGCCACAAGCGGATGGAGGTGCTGCGCAAGAGCTCGCTGCCCGTGCGGGTCTTCGAGCAGCGGTTCGCTCTCAGTGAGAACGAGAGCGCTGCCTACGAGCGGGTGCTCCTGGATGCCAATGCCGGGGTGGACCAGCATGTGGGGTACTTCAGCAGAAGGCAGCCGCAGCAGCAGCAACAGCAACAGCAGCAGCAACATCAGCAGCCACAGGATGAGCAGCTAGTGGTCGATTTTGCCAGCGAAACGGAGGCGGAAACAGAGGAAAAGGCAGAGCCAGAGGAGGCTCTGTATGCCACGATCGCCAGTCCAGTAGCCAAGAGAGCAGACTCCACTGTCACTGCCACTGCCACTGCCACTGTCACTCCTTCGTCGGGTCAGGTGCCATGCGTCAAGTGTCGAGACATTGCCATCAAATTAAGGTAAACCCCAGACGCAGTGAAATCTCCACCAATCTTCTGTTCAGACAGAAATTCGAACGGTAAACGAGAACAGAAAAAAGAAAAAAACGACTTTAAAAATAACTTTACACCAAAACCTAATTGACTACAGTACAGTGCAGTGTGACTAAAGAAAACCAAATCAAATCAAATCAATTCAAAAGTTGTTCCTTTTTTTTCAAATTGATTTAAGTGAAGTTTTCTATGTTTTTTACTTACAAATATGTGCAGCACATTGGTGCTTGAAAGAGTCTTCTTTCTAGTGATTATTCCCATATAAATATTTTAGTTCACGAATGGATTCATATTTAAGCCTGTGCAAATTTCCCATGCCGCCATCCAACAAAAACATCCAATGCTTTCCCAGTACATAACATACATATGTACATACATACATATTTACACAATGTAAAATCACAAATTGATTATCAACTTCCGTTCTTGGCTCTTCTCTCCATGAGAAGCTTTCCCTCCTTCCCTTGGATGTCTTCCTAATGATTTCTTCTTATGCTGGAGAGAAATGAGAAAATGATTTGATAATAACAGCAGGCCTGTTTGGTCTGCTAAAAATAATGTTGTTGCTTCTTTTGTTCATCTAGCCAAAGCCTTTTGGTTCCATTTGCTTTTGTTCTTTGTTAGTTTGGAAAACATAATATACCCGGTCTAAGAGGTCTTTCAAACTAGAACTATTTCACTGTAAATCATACATAAGAGTGATTTTCTTACCATTCTGATATATACATATCTGTATATATAAGTAGTAACAAACATAGAAGCAATACTTCGTTCAACTGATGCAACAATTGGCTTTCATTTGACATGAATGTGTTAAATATCATAAAAGATACGAGGAGTCTACTCTGACCCTCTGCCTGCTGATCAAGTCAGCATCAAGTTTTGACCCCTTAGCACCCTTATTTTATCTTATCTGTGGGACTCGTAACAGATCTTATTGTTGAACCAAGTTGAATGTTGAATCAACCTTTTTTTTCCCTAACCCTGTTCACCAATTTGGTTGACCAACTGGCCCGCAATGCTCTTGCCAAATAGTTTATTTCACTTTTCCTCACTTTTCTGCTCTTCTGTGCGGTGTTTGTGTGTGTGTGTGTGTGTTTATGGCCGGTGTTTGTGGCACCTGCCGCCCTGCTTCGTTGACACCTGCTACCGGCCCGTTTCCATTTTGCTGCTGCTGCTGCTGCTGCCGTTGATGCAATAAACTGGAAGAAAGTGTCGTCTTCTCGGCTTTCTGTTTCTTTATCATTCGCCAAACTGAGAAAACTAACACACACACACAGCCACACAAAGCAGACCAAAAGCAACAAAGGAAAAGCACTTTTCTCATTTTCTTCAAATGGCAAAAGGTATGATCGAATTGCTAAATCATATAGCTGCCGTAGGAGTAGTCTGTCTTTCAGAAAAGCTCTCCAGAAACAAGGGGTATCTGATGCTTCGAACCCCTATCCAGCTTCGCTGCTAACAATTAATTTGTTGTCGTGTGTGTTGGGCTTTCTGCAGGGGCAGGCAGGCAGTTTTGTTAGTTTTATCATTACGAGAGTATCATTATGATTGGTGCTTCGCAGCGGAAATGCCAGGGGACGACGAGGAGGAGACAAACGATCAAGTGAGTCAGCAATGCCAAAGCATACGCTACGACTGGAGGGGAGCCAGTAGACTTGACCTGGTTTAGTGATTTGGAAAAGGGCACCCAGTGAAGTCAGCCAATGCAGCCGAAGGAGCCCCCAGACAGAGATGCAATCAACGTTAATTGCCAGTACTTCCTTTAATAATTAAGAGGAGCATCTAATCGTTTTGTTTTGTTTTGTTGAATGTAAGCAAGCAGCTGCTTTGGTATAAATAATTGCACTGTCTGGTCGGTCTTTTTTTGCATTGTTTAAATAATGCAAGCTTTAATGCAAAGTGTCATATAGTCGCGTTAGATAGCAACCAATTATTCAATCATTTTAACGATTCGTTTCATCTTTCATACTCCATTACTAATGTTCATTTAAATTCCATAATTATACAGACTTTATATTCAATTTACTGTTTTATTGCCCTAAAAATTGACTTTTCATTGCCCAAAATGATGGGAATCGTGGCCAATAAGTACCACATTTAAGTTTTTCAACTGCTCATCCCACATACATACATACACGTTGAAGCAATGTTTTAACATGAGACAAATATTGTCCTACGTTTATAAATAAGTGCCAAATCTAATAAATTATAATTTCATCATCTATTTAATGGATGATACTGGCCACCAGGTTTACCCACAAGTTCGTGTCTCAAGTCTTTTGTTTTTGCAGCAGAAAAGTTGACTGCAATTTATTTTCACGCGCATGCGCAAAAGTATGCAACATTTTTTTAACGGCGGAGACTCAGTTTTCGATTAGGTTACCTTTTTTTATATAGCAAGAGCCTGGGAACCTATCGGCACTTGAATTAAACATCTCATAATCTTAAAATGTTAGTTAACAATATCCAAAAAGATTTATTGAAGTGTGCGTTGGTGGTTAATACGAAAACTCTAACTAAACACAACAAAGACAAACACAGAACGTCCGCAATAACGTACTTAACACAATTCCGAACAGCAGGAAGTACATATACTTTTTGTTGTATAAATATAGTTAATTCTCTTATTTATAATATTTATCCCTTCCATCCCTTCCACATAACTTTGTTTTAAGTGCGTTTATGAAATTTTCATTGAGAGCTCTACTTGCAAATTGCTCACGCTGCAATAACAAAATAATATCATGCTATCTCTTTCGATGCTATTCTTGAGCAGGAAAGTTAGAACACAAAAAAAAACAAGAATGCAGTTTAATAGCTATGAAGAAGTGTTGATACATTCAAAGACAACATTTTAACTTTGACCTTTTTATTTTGGACCAATGGACAGTGGTTCCCACTGTGAATTTTTCAACCTTTCTCCTTTTTTATACCCGGTACTCGAAGAGTAAAAGGGTATATTAGATTTGTGGGGATAACGGTTGTGTGTAACGCACAGAAGGAAGCGTTTCCGACCCCATAAAGTATATATATTCTTGATCAGCATCAATAGCCGAGTCGATATAGCCATGTCTGTCTGTCCGTCTGTCCGTCTGTCCGTCCGTCCGTCTTCATTAGCGCCTATATCTCAGAGACTATTAAAGCTAGAGCAACCAAATTTTGTATCCAGTCTCCTGTGTGATCACACTACTCCAAATGTGTTGCAAAATTTCGCCCCGCCCCTTTCCGCCCGCACAAAGGACGAAAGTCTGTGGCGTACACAATGTTGAAGATACGAGAAAACTAAAAACGCAGAATCATAGAAAATGACCATTTCTATCAGAGTGTTGAATCTGGATCAGATCGGATCATTATTATAGCTACAATGAAGGAAACCATTTCGAAAGTCATCATTCCCTCTCGCTCTCTCTCACACGCGACCCTGTCTGCTTTGCTTATTCGTATAAATGAGCGCCTAGATCTAAGAGACTATAAGAGCTAGAGCAACCAAATTTTCTATCCAAGCTCCTGTGATACCGAACCAGCACAAGTTTGTTTTAAAATTTTGCCACGCCCCCTTTCGCCCCCACAAAAGATGAAAATCTGTGGAATCCACAATTTTGAAGATACGAGAAAACCAAAAACGCAGAATCATGAAAAATTACCATATCTACCAGATTACCGAATCTGGATCAGATCGGATCAATATTATGGCCAGAAGAAACAAATTAAATTTCAGTGGCTACGCAACGCCTGCCAAGCGCTGACTCATGCCCCCTCCCTCTCTCTCTCTGTCCTAAACACTTGTACGTCTCAAATATGTAGTTATACATGTCATGTAGAAATGTAGGCGCAGATATATGTACAAAGCATATGTAAACAAAAATGTAAACATGTATAAAAATTCCAAAAAATTCATTTTTTAATTTAAATATTATTTTTGTCCCTTTTGAGAACATATAATAAATTTCATAAATCGTAGGCTCATATATGTATGTATATATATACTGACTGAGTACCGGGTATAAGGTAGAGCCGCGGCATTTGCCGCGGCTCACAACGTTCCCTCTCGTTTGCATTAGTTTTGTCTGGCGAGTCAAATCTTGACTATTGACAAATTTTTAGCGTAGATTACGTACGTTCTACATATACATATGTAACAGCTTTTGTTGGCGTTGTTCTGGATTTAGAATCTAATTTTCTGGAAATTAGAAAAATGCTCAGATAAATCTTCCCGAGAAATCAATGGAATCCTCCTTTAAATAAAATTACTTATTTGTTTTCTGTCCGAATAGGAAACATAAGACAAGAAACAAAACCTTTCTTAATATTAATATTATTATAATCGAATTGTTCGTTTTTTCATTTACGCAGAACCATAAACGACTATGCTCTAAGCTCGAATCTGCACTTGAAGCACAACCACATCAGCAACAACAACAACAACAACAACAGCAGCAGCCAAAAGCTGAACAATCTGCACAGCAACAACAAAAACAAAGCAATCGGCAGCAGCAACAACAACAGCAGTAACCTGAACAGAATGCACGCCCACCAGCTGGATTCGTATCTGGGCGGAGGAGGAGGACCTCTCCAGATGATGAACATGAGCAATATTAGCCAACTGCACCATCCGGGGAACATTTCCGCGAACGAAAGGCCCAACGGAGGGGCGCTGGCCCTGCACTATGCCGCCGCGCGCGGCTGCCTCGATTGTGTCCAACTGCTGGTGGCAGCATCGGTAGATATTTGGTAAGTCATGCCAATTCAAATCCTGTTACAAAGTTTGGATGAAGTGATAGCTTTTCTGTCGTTCTCTATGTGTTTTATCCAGTATCCAATATCCAATATCCAATATCCGATGCTTAAAAGAGGGGGAACTCGGCCGACGATCGACGGTCGACGATCGACGATCGATTGTCGTAGTCCCATTTGCATTTTATTATTTCCTTGATTTGTCCAAGCCCCCATTCGATGGAGTTTTCTTTCGATTAAACAATTATTTCAAGTCGAGATTTCCACTTCATTTATATTGTGTATCAATTGATGGTGAATTGGAGAGGAAACTCTGCGATAGATAAATATGTAAATGAAGTTCTCAAGAATGGGTCACTGGGTATGTGCTCTATAACTTGTATTCTATGTGACACCACGCGTTTTCTATAAAATAATTGAAATATTAATAGTATTCCATTCTCCATAAGCCTGTTGAAGTCTTAGGCAGGCAATTATCATAAGGAAAACCCCATCAGATTTTAGCTACCTGACTGATGTTGAGTTGAGAAATTATTATCTTCCTCCATCGAACATTTCGAGATCCTCAAACAGTCAATTAAATGCGCTAATTAAAATGTATTAGCTCATCCAAAAATGAGGAAAGAATGAAGTTGAGCAGGAGAAGGCGAACCAGAAGGTGCTCTGTGATCCACCAAGTGGGCCAACGATCCCCGCCCGGCTACTCGATTCACCCCAAATTCCTATCGCCCCGAAGAAGCACGCGTCCAAAGAAGATTCATTTAATTGTTCCAGCTCTGAATGGCTCCAGCCAGTTGGCCAGCGACTGAGGCAAGGCAAGGCAAGGCAAGCCAGCGAGCGAGTTGCAGCTTCCAGCCGGCTTTTAAGCCAAGTTTGGTTCTATCTTGTGCTATTTTCAATTGGAGTCAAACTGGATGTCGGCAGGCGAGTAGTGGCGGTGGTGGGGGATCTGTGGCAACAGCAGCAGCAACCACCACAAAAGCACCGTTGCAACAAGTTTCTTTCATTCGAATCAAGTGGAGCAACCTCGGACCAGTCAAGGAATCAGAATCAATGCCAAAGCCTGATCTCCACCCACTCCATTCCCCTCCCATTCTGACCATTTGCCACCTCCCTTTCTTCTGCTACCCTGGATCTGATCTGGTCAGATGCAAGCTGAAACTCATATTTATAACGCACCGGGCCAGATCAATTGACATGACAACTGACATGGCGACACAGCGACACAGAAAGCAACAAAAGCTGTGTGCGCTGCGGGCTGCTCGATCAGTTCTGACCATCGAATGGATTGACTGATATATGTATAGTGCCATCCGTTTACTGGCTCTCTTTAGAAAACATATATAGTTGCAACGGCGTTGATATACTTCTCCAGAAGTGGCTTTTCTGGAAGTAATTAGGAAAAAATGCCCAAGAACTTTCCAGCTTAAGTTTTCTGGCAAGAAAATAAGTTTTGGAGCGACCTCTGCATTAAACTATTCGATAAAATTGTATGCAAAGACGATACCATTCACCGTCCTGAACGCTGGCTTGCTCCAGAGATGCAGCTAAAGAACGAGGGCTGCTCGATGAGTTCTAACTTGAGACAGTGCTGTAACTATGGTTTTTCCTATATACCTCGCATGTTGTTTACACAAATCAATACAATAGTAATCTAGTATATATTATTATACCTAAGTTCTACTTTATTTTTACAATAGATGAGGCATAGTTTGCCCCTACACTGGTCTCTGGTATGTGTACTGAGTATGTGCCACATACTATGTGGACATTTTTGAAGAAGCACAGCTTAATAGCCCTGATGGATGCTATATTAATAATAATATATGTAGACTAGAACGAAGTCGGATAACTCTTACGCCAGCCTGCGTCGTAGGCCATTTGATAATATTGCGTGGAGAGGCAGCTCGATGAACGCTGCTGGCAGCCAAGCAAAGCGCTTCTTGTGGCAGAAAGCTGGTTTGCCCCGCTTGAGTCCGCTCCCCCACTCGGCGGTGCTGCTGGTGGCTGGTGGCTGCCCCAGCTGAGCTTGGTTTGAGCTGGTTGGGGCAGCGTTGGAAGCGGCTGTGGCAGTGGCAGTGCCAGCGCCAGCGTTGGCCACTCGATGTGTGGCGCTGGCTATTCGCGTTTGGCCAGTCGAAGCGAACGGTGCTTTCATTTCATTTCGTTCCGTTCCGTCTTGACTCTGCTCTGCTGCACCGCACCGTACCGCACCGTACCGTACCGCACCGCACCGCACCGCACAGCACCGTCAAAGTCTTCGTTTGTTGTGGTGTTGCTGTTACCGTTTACCCACATCGCATCGCATCGAAGCGATCATCGCAAAACCGTTACAAGCAGCATCAGTGGCAGCAGTGTCAGTGGCAGTGGCCGGCAGCAACATGCGGCCATAGAATGAATTTGAATTTTGATTTCAAATGTGGGATCTGGCACGGTTTCGTCTCGCTTCTTCGGACTCTGATGCTCGATGCAGCAGCTCGGGCCTGAGAGCTGCGGCCACGTCTCCGTCTCCGCCTCCACCTCCTGCCCAGCAGACACTGCCACTGCCTGGGCCTGTGCTTGTGCCTGTGCCTTGTGCCTCTGCCACCTCAGAGAGCTTGCAGCGCGCGCGCTGGTCAGCCAGAAGAAGCCGACAAAATTTCGCGCTTCAAAGTATTTCGAATGCAGTTAACGAATCGGAACGCGAATTAATTAACAGTTTCAGTGTACCAAAGAACTGCAAGATACAGCAGCAGCAAAAACAACAGCATTGGCAACAGCAACACCCATCAAACAGTAGCAACAACATTGAGCTTAATGCTGAAGCCAACTCGCGATCCAGTAACCGCAACCATGAAAAGGTAGCCTCGGCCGCATCTCTCAGCCATTCAGTTCAAAATAATCAATTGGCCAGGCAGCGAGGAGGCTGCCTCGAACGACTGCCCCGAAAGACTGTTAAAAGAACAAACCGAATCGAGTCGGCTAGGATACTACCATACTACTACCATCTACATATCTCAATAGAACTGTGCCCGTTTTTTGTTTCGTTTGCGTGGTGGTGTGTGTGTTTGTGTGTAAAAAAAAAAAAATATATACCTAAATATGTAATTCCGACAACGAAAATATATAATATATACTGTGAGTGCTCTGTGCTTGTGGATGAAAATGAAAAATATTGACAGGAATGGAACCTGGAAGGAAATCTGAAAAAATACATACAATATCAACAAAAAAATCCATATTGAAACTGTGACCGCCATTTAATTAAATGGACAGTAATTACTGCTGTAGATGTAGATCGATAGGAGACTCAAAGGAACCTGTAAAAAATATCAAACAATTCAGTGATGCATATATTTATTAATAGGGCGAAATACAGGAATTATAGGACATACCCATAGACAGAAAGAATGATAAGATCGATCAGCCTTTCCTCAATAGGATACACAAATAATGGTTTTTAAATATCGATAGTCATACTGATAGATGGATAGATAGATACTGATACTGATAGTGTGGTGGATTGCACTATGGATGAGCAATATACATACGTGCACACACAAATAGATAGACAGATGATTATATATGTATATATAGATGGATATCTAGATAGGTAGATTATTTTAATTTCTATTTTCATTTTGAGATATAAAAGATTCACAGATGGAGTTCTTTACAAATCATAAAGGTGCATCTAAAGATGTAACAATAAAATTATTAAGATATGGCTCAAAGTATATTTTGGCTAGAGAGATATCAGACAAGTATCTAAGAAAGACGAGGAAACCCTTGCAATGGTCTCAATGGTGGATCAGTGGGGGGCACAAGCGGTGCAGAAATGTTAAAGGAATCGTTTGGAGAACGTTGCCACTTGAAACCCACAAATGCGTGGAAATCATTTAAAGTTTTCTATTAATCGATTTGTAAGACAATCGTAATTTTTCTGCCTCATACTCGCACTTTGTCTATCGTTGCCTTTGTCTCTGTCTGTAGCTGTATCTGTATCTGCCAGTGGTATATTTGTGTCATCCGAGACCAAGTTGCTTTCATTCTGCATTCTCTCAGTGATCGGCCATTGGCGATTGGCGATCGTCAATCACCAGCCTCACTTGTGCACGCAAATGTTCAATTAAACACTATGTTGGGGCTGCCTCGTCATAAACGAGTACAAGTATATGTACATACATACGTCTACATCTAACTGTCAACTGGCACATCTAACGAGGTTCGTGTGAGGCCTCTCCACCCCATCCTCCTGCTTTCGTCTGCACCTCAATTATTCCGCCTTTCATTTGACGGGGCTTCAATTTGGTTTTCTATATGGCAAGACACATTAAATAAATTAAAAAATAATTATTAAATTGCAATTAGAAAGAAAAAACAAAACAAAACTTAAAACACACAGCAAAAACACAGAAAACAACAGAGCAGATCAGAGCAGAGCCCACACTGGAAGGAGAAGATATAAAATTGGAAATATATGTATACATATATATTATATATATTTCTTACTGTATTTTCACCTATTTAACCAAAGAAGCCACAGCAGAAGAAAAACCAAACAGAAGCTGAAACAGACGAGAGCACGTCATGGGAGAGGCGGGTGGGGAGACGTCTGGATGGGCTGGGGGGTGGGGTAGAGGGGGCATAAAGATGAAAAATCAACTTTAATTGGTTTACAATTCATTTCTAAAGCGAGAAAAGCTGGAAAATGTAACAAGTCGTCCGAAGTCGGACGAAGAAAGCCACTTGAAGCGCCTTCTTCCACGCTCTCTCTCCCTCTCTGCCTCTCTGCCTCTCACTGTCTCTCTGCCTCTCTCTGTCTGTGGTGTATCTCCATCTCCCAGTGCCCGGTGTCGGTCTCGGGTATTCCGTGTGTGCAATACCCATGAAGTCGTAAGCCAGTTGACTAAGTGAACAGTACAGAGTACGAGTATATGTTCATACATATATCTGCACATTGCCCATCATCGTCGCCACCGCGCCTCCCCCAACGCCTCCGCTCGGCTCCGCCAGCAGCATCATTGGCGAGGGGCGAAAGCACAGTGGGACAAAGGCTGTGCGAAGGGAGCTACAAATTCCAAAACAGATATAGAAACTTCAACGTTGAGCAAATATTTAGCCCCAAACAATATATGCATAGATACAGATATAACGAGAGAGAAGCTTGATGGATCTATTCTTCACATATGGATGGATGG
This sequence comes from Drosophila algonquin, assembly GCA_035041765.1. Taxonomy (NCBI): domain Eukaryota; kingdom Metazoa; phylum Arthropoda; class Insecta; order Diptera; family Drosophilidae; genus Drosophila; species Drosophila algonquin. Next base: position 3,509,469 of record JAWNKY010000209.1, on the reverse strand, counting down.
AAGGAAGCATTACAGGTTAGGGAAGATAGGCATATATGTATAAGGATAGTGAGATACTTTATGAAAAGAATGTTCATACCTAGACAAAACGTATGATAGGTATAAAGATCGAAAATCACGTAGATACACATCTACATATATGAAAAGAGATGTTCTCGTAAAATTATACAGAGATTATTAATACTAATCCAGTAATATTTAGTATTCCTTGAACCTTGGTTTTAATAAACCGCATATGATGCTATGTTACCGCTTGCACTTTTGCTCCACTGTGTGGCATGTGGAAAGCAGAGCTGTGCTCGAGTTGCCAGCTAAATGGTAACAGCAGCAGCAGCAGCAACAGTCGTGGCAGACGCCACACGGCCCGCGGCATCAACTGGGAGTCAGGCGTAACACAGAGAAAAGTCTGGTCCATCTCCTCCACCACCTCCACCTCATCTCCACCTTCATCCCAGTGCAGTTTTTTTTTGCGCTCTTAAGCGTTAATTTCACCAAAATAAGAAAGAAATAGATGCCAGATCAGAGGAGAGGCAGCGACAGAGGCGGGGCAGCAGAAAAATGGAGTGTTTTACTAGAAGTTTGTCGAGCAGATCGAGCATCGAGGGTTTAATCTGAAAGCAGCCACATCGGAAGCCAGACAACGGATCCAGCGCCGGGCCGAGGCAGACTTTCGGTTTCAGCAGAGAGATCCCGCGTTATAAAAGACTCGTAAAGTGTGCTCCATATGAATCGGGATACGGTACATTAGTATACTCGTACGATCTAGTACGTAGCCCGAAAAACTCGATATGCAAATCGACGAAACCGAAAAAAAAACCGAAATCATATCAAGTGGCGGTTGAATATTCAAGTGATTTTTCCTAAACCAGTTTCATATTTTTTTGTTGTTGTATGTTTTTGGTGTTGATTCAGTGTTCAGTTTAACGGTATTGGGAAAATCAGAGTGAAATAAGCGGAAAACCAGAAGGCAAGGCAGAAGAAACCTCAAGACACACGAAGAGTGGTGCCAAAAACGAAAGTGCAAATCAATTATAAACGTTGGCTGTTCACTGTTTTTTTGAGTAGGTAAGCCAATGGCCATAAAGCAATAAAGAGATTCCTGCAAGTCCAATTCAACACAAGCACCAAGCACTTTACCAATCAATCAATCAGTCAACCAATAAAGCAACCAATCCGAACTGAGACTATCCCCCACACACTCAAACACACCCACCCCCCTGCAAGCCCCTGCAACTGCAACTGCAAATGAAAATTGATCTTGAACCTTACCAACCAACACTGGCCTTCCATACCGCCCTCCTTGCAATCCCCCCCCCTCTAGCTACTTCTCCACCATCAACGTTAAGAAGGGCCTGCTGGGCCGCATGACCACAAGTCTGACCTCCTACCGCCGCAGCAAACAGAAGAGCAAATCGAACAATGACATCCACACGATCATCGCCACAGAGGTAACGGCCGCCATCCTCAGCAGCAGTACCCACAGTAGCAATTCGGAGATCGAGCAGGTCCCCGCCGAGCTAGGAGGCCAGGATCAGGAACGGGACAGCCACAGCCACAGCCATAGCCGCGGACAGGAGACCCCCAATCCAGACAGGAGTGATCTACAGGACTTAAGTGAGCTCATGATGGAGGCACACAAGCATCAGCATCAGCATCCGCACCAGCATCAGCAGAGGAAAGCCACTGTGGAGGCTGTGCGGGATCGTCTGGATGTTGAGGATGAGCCGGACTCGAATGATGACGACGAGGCCACGCCCATGCTGAGCGGTGTGGGGCGGAAGGAGCAGAACAATCGCCGGAGTGTTGTGAGGTTCGAATGGGGTATTCATAAGAGATCTTAATAACATTCCCCTGGCACCCAAATGATTTAAAATTAGGAGGCTATCGATTTGATGAATAGGATCCGTTGATCCTTCAAAGGAATCTTAAAGAATATTTTCAACTGTTCTCTAAAGAATACGAGAAATGCAACTTACTAAAGTTAATGTAAATACTTTCAAATTATCGCAAAATGTCAGTATAATTGATTGAAATTATATCAGAGTACAGCTGTGAATCTTGTGATTGATTGAACTAATAAATACGATTGGATTCAAAAAATATATTATCTTTTGCCCCGAAACAATGTCATTTGAGAGGCCTTCAGGACAAGGTCGTTCAATGATTCTGGTGGTGTCGGAAGTTTAGGCAGTGGCACTTTTCCTCATGGGCAACACATACATATGTACCATCTGTTTCATCTTTGAATTTGAGTGCATGACAATAGTCTCATTCTTTGTGCATAGCACCAATCATCACTTTCGGATGAGCGGAATTATAATAATATATTAGACATAGTTTCTTACATATTGTATGGACTACGACCCGGTTCAAATATCTTTTCCCACAAATCTACAGATCCACATTCCATTTATCAAAGCTTTTGATCGATCGATTAATGATTTTCCACAAAAAGAGACGAAAGAGTGGGCAAATGAACAGCTAGAAGAGCGTCGAAGAGGAATCATGATGAGCCAATGCAAGCCCCGAGCTCAATCAGCCCATTTCTTTTGCGTACAGACACTGATAGTCTTGCCCGTGGTGGTATCAATGTGATTGCTGTATTTTTTATTGCGTGAATGCCATGTGAATGCCATGTGAATGGCTGGTGACTGTCATGTGAATACTTTAGGAGATTTAGCTATTTTTGTAAGGCTCAAATCTGGCGTTCATGCCAGACTTTTTGCTCATTAAACACTTGATTTTCCCTCTCTTAAGCCCGACTAATTGGATGCCAATTTATATGAACGTCTTTTTTGTTTTTTTGGTACTCATTTTATTTTGTTTTTCTCTCGTTTTTCTCTGGCACGCTTTTCCTTGCCGATTGCAGCGCCAATACGCAAATGGACAATGATGTCACGCCCGTCTATTTGGCAGCACAGGAGGGCCACTTGGAGGTGCTCAAGTTTCTGGTGCTTGAAGCCGGCGGCTCGCTTTATGTTCGTGCACGCGACGGCATGGCACCGATCCATGCCGCTTCACAAATGGGCTGCTTGGATTGCCTCAAATGGATGGTAAGCTGGCTGTGACCAAGTGCCTGTGCAACACATAAAATTTGGCTGCCATGTAGTTAGCAGCAAACTGTAGCAGCAGCAGCAGCAGCCAATGGGGGTCAATTGGAATACTCGAACTCGTTTTGTCCGCTGTCCGGTGTCCGCTCTTTTTTGGGTCCTGTTTGGGGTAACGGGGTTCTGGCGTCTTGACCAGTTTGTCGCCTGGCCTATTCAATTTATCAATTTGGGGAATGTGTCCGACGAGAGAGTCAGTGGAGACCTAGAAGCGAAAGAGAGAGAGAGAGAGAGAGAGAGAGGGAGAGAGTGGCTTATGCAAAGCAACACTTGATGCCAGTTACTCGCTGACAATGGTCTATGCATTATATCCGCTCCACCTCTCTGTCTCTCTCCCTCCCACCAAGAACCAGAATGAATTTTTCAAGATCATCGGGGAAGCCTCGCTGGCAGTAGAAAATCACCTTTCTAAATTGAACTAAATAGTTTTTCATTTGCCGCAAGGCCTGACGGGTGGAAAACCACTTTCCACAATACAGCCAAAAGGCAGACTCTCTTAGCGGACAGTGACACAGTGTGCAGCGAGTACAGTGAGACACTGAGTGGACAGTGAGATACTCAACCAAGTAGCCGTTTTAGCCGTTGTAGACACTGAACAAACAAGCAAATATCGCTTCAAACAGGACAATGAGATGCTGAACGAATAGTGAGACACTGAGTGGACAGAAGGCTGAACGGTCAGTGCCGCTGCACTTGACAGACAGGACAGTGATTCGTCACGTGACACACTGCCGTCAGTGGGAAAGTATTCGCCACACAGAAAGATTACCAAGGTGGGAGTACTTGAGCGGAAGATAGGAAACTCCTGGTTGCAGGTATTCGAAGGTATTCTATGTGGCACTGTTTGAATCGGAGACACCGAATAAACGGTTAAATATTCAACAGTCATAAGCATAAGCTTTATTTTATCTTTCTCCATTCAACCATCCACAGGTTCAAGACCAAGGAGTCGATCCAAATCTGCGCGATGGCGATGGTGCCACACCACTGCATTTTGCTGCCTCTCGGGGTCACCTATCCGTGGTGCGTTGGCTGCTCAATCACGGAGCCAAGCTGTCGCTGGACAAGTATGGCAAGTCCCCCATCAACGATGCGGCCGAGAACCAGCAGGTGGAGGTGAGTACGAACTTGCAACCTGCTAACTGCTAACTGCTACCTGCCACAAGCTAACTCTCTGACCTCCCTCAACGCCTGCAGTGCCTGAATGTGCTGGTCCAGCACGGAACATCTGTAGACTACAACAGCAAGAACAGCGTGCAGCGACACAAATCACAGCAGCAACTGCAACTGCAGCATCAGCAGCAGCAGCAGCACCATCAACAGCAGCAACATCTTAGCAGCAGCTGCAACTCAAACTCAAACTCCTCGAAGCAGACGAGCCGCAGCAACACGATCAAGTCCAAGTCATCGTCCACACTGAGCTCCGATGTGGAGCCCTTCTACTTGCATCCCCCGGCCGTGAGTGGAGGCGCTGGAGGATCAGCCATGGGCTTGGCCATGGGCATGGGCATGGGCCATGGTATGGGAATCTCGCGGAAGAACAGCGATGCCTTGTACTCTCAGCAGTCGCGAAGCTCCTCGGAGAAGCTCTACAATGGCAGCTCCTCCATGGGAGGCAATGGAGGCGGGGGCGGAAGCAGCTCCACGGGCGGTGGTGGTGCCCTGCTGCCCAATGACGGGCTCTACGTGAATCCCATGAGGAACGGCGGCATGTATGCCACGCCCTCGCCCAACGGCAGCATATCGGGCGAGTCCTTCTTCCTGCACGACCCCCAGGACATTATCTACAACCGGGTGAGGGATCTGTTCGTAGACTCAGACTGCAGCAGCGTGAAGCAGCACAACAATCACCACAGCCATCACAGCCACCATCATCAGCAGCAGATAATGCAGTCGAAGGCTGGCAATGCAATGACCATCCAGGCGGATGTCCACTCTAGCTCCAGTGGTGCTGGCAGCGGCTCCGACGAGTCCGTCTCCATCTCGTCCAGCTTCAATTCGCCGAAGAGCAGCAATCACCATCATCAGCAGATGCGTAGCCAGAGCTTCAACCGGCATGGCAGCAGCAGCAATAGCAATAGCAACATCAGCAACGGCAACGGCAACAGCAACAGCAGCGGCGCCAAGAACAACAACAACAGCAACTACAAACTGCACAAGAGCATGGCCAGCAATGGCAATCAGAATGGTGGCGGTGATCACGATTACGAGGACATCTATCTGGTGCGGGAAGAGTCGCGAAAGCAGCACCTGCACCAGCAGCAACACCAGATGCAGCTGCAGCAACAGCAGCAGCAGCAACAGCAGCAGCAGCAACAGAAGCAGCAACAACATCAGCTGCAGCAGCAGCAGCAGCAACAGCAGCAGCAGCAACAACAGCAACATAAATACAATGTGGGACGATCGCGGTCCCGGGACAGTGGCTCCCATTCCCGTTCGGCCAGCGCCAGCTCCACACGCAGCACGGACATTGTCCTGCAGTACAGCAATCATGTGCGTATATATTTCAACCAATCTCAATCTTAATCCCAATACCAAAAAAACCCCCCATTGACCAACTATCTTCCATTATTTGTTAGCATTTGAACAACAAGCGGAACAACAGCAACTCTAGCAGCAACAACAACAACAACAGCAACAGCAGTACCAACAACATTAGCAACAATAACAACAGTGTGCTCAATCGCAACAAATCGCATTCAATGATCGGCCTGCACAGCAGCAAATACGAGTCCTCGCTGAAGGACAACTACAGCTCGAAGAACGTGAACCTCAAGAATCAGCTGCTCAATGGCGGCATCAAGAGCGACACCTACGAGAGCGTCTGTCCGCCGGAGGATGTGGCCGAACGCACCAAGCAGACCCATAAGAACTCCATGATCCGCAACAATCTGGTGGATTCCTCGATGCCGACGATGCTCGGCAGCAGCAGCCCCAATATTGCCCAGAACGGCACTGGCAACGGCAACGGCAATGGCAATGGCAACGGAAGCGGCAGCAACAGCAACATCCATCAGAACAACAGCAACAACAATCTTGGCAGCAGGAATCTGAAGCGGGTATCCTCGGCTCCCCCCATGCAGAACTTGGCCTTGGGTTAGTCCACGCAATATTATTTTACAAAATATATATTATATATATGTATATTTAAATGCTAAAGGCGGCTGACGTAGATCGTGCTAGAATTTATGTATATGATACGCGTGGAGTACAATCATCTTTGATCCTCTGAAGTGTCCATAGTCGTGCAGATATATTTATTTAAGAAACTATTAGAACTGGATCTACAAAATTGTGTTTAAAACATTTTTGCACAGTTATTGATGTATTTTGTATCATAGCAACTATGGATGTGGTTGGCAAATGTACCTTATTCGCACGTTTAGGTATCTGCTATCACAAAAAAGATGTAATCAATCCAATTTCTTATCCCATCTCCAGTGAACGGGCCACCACCACCGCCTTTGCCACCACCGCTGCGAGCTCCGACTCAGCAGCAGCAGCGCAACAACTTGAATGCCGAGCAACCGAGCAACAGCAGCAGCAACAGCAACATCTACAAGAAGAATGTGTTTGGAGCAAACCCCCCAGTCGCCACCACTGGCGGTGGCAGTGGCAATGGAAGTAACAGTGGTGCAGTACCAGCTCCTGCTCCTATTGTCGGGGGCAATCCGAATGGAATGGCTGCCAGCGAGGCCGCTGACTCCGACTCTGGCCTGGAGGTGATCGAGGAGCCGAGTCTGCGGCCATCTGAGCTGGTGCGGGGCAATCACAATCGCACCATGTCCACCATTTCAGGTGAGCTTGAATATATCGAATATCTAAGCCGTGAAAAGCGACAATCTCTGTGGGTAGCAGATCTGATCTGAGCAGAAATTCAATTGGGAATAATATTGGGCTTATTTAAGTTATATTTTCATATACTTATTTCTATACATATGTACATACATATATACCCATTTTAATGAGTACTTCATGATATTATCATAGCGTGCAACAGTTTGGCCAGGTGCCATACTAGTGTATCCCAATATATTTTATCCAGTCGTTCATGACCTAGAAATCATCATTCAAATTGGGTTATCTCCATTCGAATAAAATATCTCTTTGGCTAAGTTGAAAAATTTCAAAATTTGTTAAAAGAAAGTGGCTGTTGTTTGCAATCGCAATGAATAGTTCTGAGTCAAGCGATGATGTGGACCTGATCGATCTGAGGACAGAAAGTTCATCCACACTGGGCAGGGACACTCGGCGGAGGATGCCAAAGCAACAGCCCGATCCACGGATTTTCAACATGGATGGCCTTAGGAAGGGACTTACCAATACACCGGGCACCAAGGACAAGTACATTATCTATAGCGTTGGCAATCCCACGCTCTTCCTCCACTCCCTCGATCCGGAACAGCTCAGCGAAGATGAGGCACAGCTGCTCGACAAGCACTTGACGGATGTTAAGATGGTCCCACCACAAATGCCGCTGCACCCGGATCCCCGTACAATATTTCAGGGCATCAAACGCGACAACGCCCATCAGAGGGCCTTCAAGGCTGCTAGCAACCGTGGCAAGCCGGCAAAGGGCATATTTAGAGGCAGATATAGGGCCCCATGTGGCGAGGTCAGAATCTATCCAAAGCAGGATCACGTTCGTAGGCAGTCTGTGCCGAACATGGACTCTGACTCCATTCCCAGTACCAGTCGAGGCTTGGCCCCGAATCCACGGTTTGATTATCCCCAGCCGGCCTGCCACCAGTCCGGAGCCAGTACCAGCACTAGGCAGGCCTTGCAGGACGAGGGCAAACCCACAAGTCGGCATTATCGCCAACCATTCGCCAGTAACAACACTAAGCACATTCCAGAGGACAATTTCGACCGTAAGGATCCTCTGAAAACTCCCATTAGGAAGGACTTCCATAAGAAAGAAGAACACAAGAGCGACGCTTCTCATTAGTCAAATACACAAAACTTCAAACATCAACATCTTTCTCTGTCATTTCCAAGGTCTTTCAACTCAGTAACACATAACAACAACAACAAATAGTCAACAGACAGTCGTCAAGTGCCGATGGGGTCTGGTGCGGACATCAGCGTCAGAGTCCAGTGGCTTGTGGCTTGTGGCTGTCATCTGTCTGCATTGATTGATCAATTAGGGGAAATTTGCCAGTCATGTGGGTCGATTGTACAGCATGAATGCCCTGCAGTCTGCAAACAAGTTTGCACCAATGAGAACCCAGCCGCAGGCCGCAGGCCGGCAGACAGGCAATGTCTTGGAGGCGTCCTCCTCCTTGGAAGGAGAGGATTTCTCTGTTCAATGTCCGAATGGACTCAATTGACTAGATGTCTCAATGAAAGTGTTTGCAGTGGATATTGGTTGAAGTTGGTAGTTGATTTTGGCCAAAGTTAGTTAAGTTTAGAGACAACTGAGGCTATTGTTATCTAATATTTAGTGAAGTGAGAAACGATTAGTGATTAGTTACACTTACGACTAAGGTAATACTGGTAATTCTATCCTCTTGAATTCATTCGATCTATAAGATTCCCTCCTTCAGTCAGATTTGGATCATCCCGAACTGCAGCAAATGTGTGATTTCTCGTTCCTTTCCCAAAATAGTGAGTGAGCGAGAAACAAAATCCAAAATTTTAGGATCAGACCGAACGAAGCGCATACCGAATCGCACCGAAACGATTCAGATGCCTGTTCATGCAGATGCCTCTAATATGTGTCTTATTGCTATAATCAGATATAATCAGATCAGATGACTGAAGACTATGAAGTGAGGATTGGGTTAAGATGATCACTCCAGTGCTTCATGCCGCATTAGGCTTCTGCCAAGCAAGCAGTAGTTCCGTTCCCCTGGGCCATATTTGCTGCCTCATTATCACACAATAAATATTGAGCTTTGACTTAATTGCTGCAACATTAGCTGAGCAAAACGTAACTGAGGCTGAAACGGAAACAGAAACCGAACCTGAAATTGAAAATAAGACAGTGACAGAGAAGAAATGTGAGCGATAGCTGCCATGTTTGACATGTGTTGTTGGCTCGATTTTCCATTCGCTAATTGCCCATTATGCCCGAGGCGGAGGAGAACTGGAAAAGCTTCAGATATACGAGTATGTACTATATAATTGAGGCGCCGTTCACACGATAAGGCGGCAAAGATCCGTGGAAAATGTTCGCGAAAACAAAGAAGTGGAAGTGAACAAATGGAAAAGTGGAAATCGGCTGCTATTGAAAACAATCCAAGCCACTTGATTACCAGTGCCGTATGGGGGCAGAAGCTACGACAACGTTTTTCGTCGATCGCTATTGAAGCGGTTGGATGCCCCAGACCCCGACACCGACCCCCAGATCCCTAACCCGATACCAAATTGAGGGAAACCAGAAAAGCGATGGGCATGCCAGCAGACAGCCAGACACTGGACATGGGAGAGTGAATCCCTGGGATCCGATGAGGAAGCTATTTGCCATTCGCGAGTCACAAGTCGCGAGTCGCGAGGCTTGAAGCCCAAGACCCCCAGACCAGAGACCTGTATCATGTCCCACACATTTCCCCATAATTGGCCCCGACGATGGTTCACTCACCACCCGCACCGCCTCTTCGTGGCCTGGGCGGTAGTTGGGGCGGTAGTTCGGGCGGTAGTTCGGCCTCTGCAAAACTTTTACCAATGAAAGTGAACGTGTTTGCCGCAAAAAGAGACAGAAGATCGTTGCCGCTGCAGTTGGAGTTGCAGTTGGAGTTGGTGGCAACCTCCACATCGTCGTTGTTGTCGTTGTCGTCGCTGTGGCTGTGGCTGCCGTTGTCGTTGTCGTTTGCGATGTCGGTGTGTGTTTTCGAAGCTTTTCCGATCCACTGTCTTGGGTGAATAACTTTGTCGATCGCCTGCACTCGCATCAGGCTGCCAGCGACGTTCGCCCAGACAACATCGTCGAGTCCCCCATATCATCCAGTCTCCAATTCCCCGAAAAGAGTGTGCAATCAAACTCCTGTTTATTTAGTGCCTCAATCAATTGTTTGAGAATGTGATTATTTATCGATTGTGATATATGTATGTACTCGTTTCTGTGCATCCGCGAATCATACAGAATCTGGTCCCTGGTTCCTAGACCCCGGACTCATCCTCAATATGAACATGCTGGGCTCGGTGAAGATCCACAAGAACTCGCGCCGAAATTACTTCACCCTGAGCTTTCAACGTTTCGATATCTTTCGGTGTAAGTGCAACAAACGTGATTTGAAATGAAATCCAACCGAGACAAAAGGATAACCAACATATGAGGATAAGACTGATCCAAGTGTCTCTGTTTTGTATCGATTACTATCTTGGGAATATTTAGGGTTATCATGGGACTTTGAAAGGATAGACTTTGAGTCTCGTGTTGTGCATTATTGAACTTTGACTAATTCAATTCAAATTCAAAATTCAATAATTGAGTTACATATTGTCGCTCCTCTTAGAGTCGAAACCTTTAAATGCTTCTTTGTTATCTTCCAAGACCATTTCTATCACTTTCTTTATTAGATATTACAAAGAGTCGTATACTAATATGGGTTATAAGGTGACAGAATTGCTTACCCTTTTCATAGTATTGCTCAAATGATTATTTCTCTCCAAGTATTGATAGGTACTGTAAATATTTGAGAGCATATCGGCCAGCAATCCTCAGCAGGCATTGCACTCATAAAGCAAACAAACCAAAAACCGAACCGAACCGAACCGAATAGCAATTCCAATTTCGAGTTTCACCGTGACATGGACCCGTTGCTGATCTACAGAGCTTGCAGGAGTTGACAGCTACAAACCGCTTTGCTCAAATTGATAGATAAAATGTTGAGACACGTTCGAAACATTCGCATTTCGTTTGCTCGTTTTTCATGTCGCCAAAAACCAAAAAAAAACGCAACTCGATTGCGATGGCGATCGGATGCGTTGCATTGCGTTTCGATGCAATGCATAAATTCAAAGCAAACTGGCTCGACTCGATCTTAAGTGGTTTGGCCATAGACAATGGCCAGCTAGGTGGTAGGGGTAGGGGTAGGGGGGTAGTGCCAGCAGAGTGCAGCCATGACCGTCACCACCACCACCACACAAAATCCACGTAATGGCCATGGCCATGATATCCACACGAAACGAGTTGTCCGCCGCAGAGCCGTGAAAGTTGGAGCAAGACGTTGGCGAGGACTCGCCGCGATCGGGTTTTTTTTGGGGAGCCTGCCACAGCGGAGATTGTTTGCCCAATTAAGTTGTGCTCGCGGCATGGAATCAGTCGCATTGAATCAGCAAGCACAATTGGTTTCCATGAAAATCGGTGGTAATGGGGGGGCGGTGTGCTTTTTTATAGCGATACTCCCACGACTGACTGAACACTTCCGTGTATATCGTTAGGCCGCAAAAGCCTCAGAAAATACAATGTTAGGCGTATTGTATATGTATATCTAGCAATTGTTATTTATGCTCTAACTCGCAAATACTCGCATACTTTTCAAGGAACCAACTCTATTATAGATATGTATAGAGGGAGTAGGAAGGGAAGCGTTTTCTTGAGGGGAGGATATCCCAAATGGAGCTGGCTGGGCTGGGGAATGGCAAAACAGCAATTAGCAAAATATAGAGACAAATAAATATTTGTTGTGTTTTTTTCACTTTTGAGTCAAAAGTTTTGACCTTGTTTAAAACATATAATTTTATATTTTTTTACGCTCTTTTGGTTCAAGTCATACAAAATCTTGTTACTGCCAGGTACAATTCATTTGAAGTGCATCTGATTAATAGATTTAGCCCTGCCATAGAATAGCTCGAGAAAAATGTTTAATATGTGATTGTAATGGGCCATCTCCGCAAGGCGTGCACCAATCAATTGGCGACCTACGGCAAATTGAAGTGTGATCTGTGACTGGGTGGGGAGAATCTATCTTCGTTTAGAAAATCCGTGCCTTTTAACGAAATCTCTTCGTTTCTAAGAAGCTTTCTATCAGCATAATTGAATCTGAGTCACGATTTGGGCTTATCAGTCGGCACCTGTGTATGATTGTGGCTGCAGAAGTACCAGCGTCTTATCTTTCATGAAGGTAGGGCTGGCTTTTTTCGACAACCTAAGACAACAGCAGGCATATTCCATGGCAACATCAGGACTGCTGGACTAGAACGTATCTCGAACGTATTCAGACATTTATCTGACATGAGCAATCGCAAAACGAACTAAAACTTGCTGCCCAGAACTTATTTAATTAATTATACAGATTATGTTTTAAATTCGATCAGCATTTGCAGACATGTCGAAGTTGCCCATTTATAGTTGATTTTTATTGGCAAATCAATGATGCATGAATAATGCATCATTAGGCTATCATAGTAAGGATCTGTTGGAATCTGTAGGTGTCACCTCATTTCCGGGTTCAGCCTTTGGGTTTAATTTATACGTTATATGTATATACATACATATACATATATATGTAGTAGGACTAACTAGTTGCTCCGTTGGCCTCCTACCCTTGGGGCCGTTTTAGCCATATTTGAATCGGGCTAAATGAAACGTATTTGTGTATGCAACTAGAGCTGCACGTCCATTGGCGCTGTGTTCTTGTGGCGCTCTGTCTGGTGAAAGGCGCTGCGTCTCTGCATACGCAATGAACTATTGTTGTTGCCGTTGATGGAGTGGATGGGATGGGATGAGATGGTGTTGGGATGGTGTTGGCAGTGGATGTTGTTGGCTGCTCAAGCGAGCATGACCAGAGCCTGAGCCAGACCGAGGCCGGTGGGAAGGGGAAAGAGCCGTGATGACTGCTAACCCACAAAAAAAAGCGAGCGACGAACGAAACTCATAAATAAATTTGTTCAATTTCAGCGAACAAGAAAGCCAAGCTGCTCAATGGTAACGCCAATCCGGCCAACAATGCAGCAGCCGCCCAAACGAATGGCGAGGCCAATGAGAGCGGTGGCGGAGGCGGCGGGGGAGGCACTGGCTCCCAGTCGCGTAATCCGAACGGCAGCATCTATGGCTATACGGATGCTCCCAAGTCCCAGAGGGGCGGCAACTACCAGCAGACGACATCATCCCACTACCCGCAGCAGTCCCAGCAGCAGCAGCAGCATCAGCAGCAGAACCACCATCATCCTTATGCGCCCAGCCTCTACGGCGGCGGCTCCTCGGCCGAGGATCACTACGAGCTCACGCAGCAGCAGGCCCAGTATGCGGGCATCTATGGCGAGACCGGGAGCGGTGTGCCCGGATCGGGTGGCGGGCGCACGGGCGGACCCAATCTGGTCAACAAGCAGCTGGTGCTGCCGTTTGTGCCCCCCAGTTTTCCCAATAAATCACAAGACGGCGTCACGCACCTCATCAAGCCGTCCGAGTATCTGAAGAGCATCAGCGATAAGCGTTCGTGTCCATCCTCTGCCCGGTGAGTAGTCCAGTCCACCGTCCAGTCCAGTCCAGTCCAATCCAGTCTAGTGATGTGTAGTCGTAGTCCGTCCCGGCCTGGGCCCCCCTCCGTCGGGGCACTGCCACCACTTTCAATTAGCAGATGGCAGCCGATTTAATTTGGCTGAACATCTCGTGCAACGGCACCCATAATTAGTGCAGTGGCAGTGGCAGTGGCAGAGGTACAGTTGCCTCGCCTCAATTAGCCAGCAAGCCAGCCAGCAGATGGATAGGAAGATGAAAAGATACTCGACTCGACTCGTACAAAGATAGATGGATGGTTGGTTGGTTGGATGCAGCTTGGATGCAGCTTGGCTGCATCTTGGCAATTAGCAGCTAGAGAAAGAGCGAGAGATAGAGAGAGGGAGAGGGAGTCAGTCAGCCACTTCCTCCGCCGCTCAAGAGTGCATGAAATTTTATGCGTGCCAGTTGTAGATGTGGCATGCCGCTTGCCACGGCTGGAGCTGCAACTCAGTTGCAATCCGAAGATGATACTGCGCACACGCCACGCCTGGCGCAGGTCCGAGAGCCAGAGACCGCAGCGAAAGTAGCCCCCAACTAATCCACGATCTCCCCGTTCTCTTTCCGTCTCTGTGCAGCTCCACGGATACGGAGGACTACATGCAGATACAGATTGCCAACCAGCAGCAGCAACAGCAGCAGCATCATCCCCAGCAGCAGCAGCACTCACAGCAGCAGCAGCAGCATCATCACCATCACCAGCACCCACATCATCCCCATCATGGGATGGGGGAACAGCCGCCGCTACCGCCGCCACCACCACCCTTGCCACACAACATGCCACTGCCACCCATGATGATGCCCCTGATGAATGGTGGCAGCGACTCCACCATGGCCAGCAAGTCGCACAAGGCCAAGAAGCCACATGGAGCCACTCCCAATAGTCAGGACACTGCCACACGGAAGCAGCACCAGCCTCTGTCGGCCATCTCAATACAGGATCTGAACAGCGTCCAGGTAAGGCCCACTCTCCCCCAGCACACCCAGAGAGCGGATTAGTATTAATCGAGTATCGAATCCAATCCCTTTCCAGCTGCGACGCACGGACACGCAGAAGGTGCCCAAGCCCTATCAGATGCCAGCGCGGAGTCTGAGCATGCAGTGCCTCACATCCAGCACGGATACGTATTTGAAATCGGATCTGATTGCGGAACTGAAGATCTCCAAGGACATACCGGGCATCAAGAAGATGAAGGTCGAGCAGCAGATGGCCAACCGCATGGACTCCGAGCACTACGTGGAAATAACCAAACAGTTCACGGCCAACAACTATGTGGACCAGGTGAGTGTGACTCGAATCCCCCAAGTGAATCCCGACCTCGGACTAAGGCGTTTGTGATGCGTGGCAAAGATCTACTTGCAGATACCCGAAAAAGATCAGGCCGGCAATGCCATACCCGACTGGAAGCGTCAGATGATGGCCAAGAAGGCGGCCGAGCGGGCCAAGAAGGACTTTGAGGAGCGCATGGCCCAGGAGGCCGAGTCGCGGCGCCTCTCTCAGATCCCCCAGTGGAAGCGCGACCTTCTGGCGCGCCGCGAGGAGACCGAGAACAAGCTGAAGTAAGTTGAGCTGGGATTGGGTGAGCGTGGGTGAGCGGACGGCCGGGCTGGCAGGGCGGAGGGCAGGGCGGACTCTTCTCTGACCGCTGTGTATGTGGCATTTTCCAGAGCGGCCATCTACACGCCCAAGGTGGAGGAAAACAACCGCATTGCGGACACCTGGCGGCTGAAGAACCGCGCCATGTCCATAGACAACATCAACATCAATCTAGCCGGCATGGAGCAACACTACCAGCAGATCCAGTTCCAGCAACTCCCCCCACAACAGCATCCGCAGCAGCAGCATACCCAGCAGCAGCCCCAGGGGGGCAACGGTGGCAACAAGGAGAACCACAGCCACAGCCAGGACTCCAAGTGTGACTCAGAGCCGGAGCAGGCCGCCGCCGCCGCCGGCACCGCCCTGGAGCAAGCCGAGGACCAGCCCCTAGATCGGGAGGCCCACGGGGAGCACCAGGAGGAGGAGGACAACATCATACCCTGGCGTGCCCAGCTACGAAAGACCAACAGTCGCCTCAGCCTCATCTGATCTGATCTGATCTAATCTAATCTGATTCTCCTCTGAGTCTTATAAGTGGTGCATTTTTTTTTTTTTTTTTTTTCCTAACTTAACAAATGTGCAATTATAAAATGATAATTCTACTATACTATAATATTATTCTAGCTTAAGATTAGGCTTTGTTTCAAAACTCCAAATCCAAGGCAAGCTTAAACCCAAAAAAAGCAACAAAAAAGAAAAGATAACCGAAAGAAACGAACGACGAACGAAGTGAGAGTAAAAGTATATAGATACCTAACTTGTACGATAATCATACAATATATTTACCTATTGATCTTAACTCTTAATTATTATTATATATACGTATGTATGTAATGTTTTTCGGATCAGAAACCTATTGTTATTCCTATATATCTGACTTGTGCAGTGCCGAATGTGCGAACCGATTTACTCGGAAATATAATATATTCTAATTGAATATTAATTTATCTGCATATATGCATTACATTTTTGGTGTTGTATTGTACTTTTAATATTAAATTTCAAAGTTTTTTAAACTATTTTTAAATATTATGCATATGTATATCCCTTTCGATTTGACTCTGATTGAATTTAATATGTAATGGCATTAATTTAATTGCTTCGGATAAGACTTTTTTTTATTGTTATTTGTTTTTATACTCGGCTCAACAATTTTACTATTAATATCTGAACATACACATATGCATATACACAAGTACATACTCGTAAATACATAAACAAACGAATGATTGAATCAATAAATACATATACATATGAATAAAAGACAAAAAAACACGCGTTTATTTTAAAACTTAAATAATATTCACACATTAACAAACAACTTTGGAACATGTGAGGAGACTTTTCCCTGAACTAGATTTTTTTCCAGAAAAAGAGTCGAAAGAAGTCGCGTTCGTGTGTCGCTTTGGATTTTCCCATTCTTAGGTGATTCCATTAAAATGCAATATTTTTTATAATCTTAAGAATTAGGACCATTTTTTGTGGCTTGTGGTTTGAAGAATCCAATACTCAGAAAGTTATAAAATATTTTATATAAAACCTACCCTTAGGGATTCTGTATCGAAATCATTCTACTTGCATTCTACGACAATGTATAACTGCCAATTCATCAATCGTACATCATTAACCATTTCGATAGAGACTTTTCCAAGGGTTTTGTTTGTCCAAAAGCTCGTTTTGATTCTAAAATTAAAGAGTTATCGATCGAGTTTGGATCCACCCCAAGTCCAACGAGCAGCGTGCAGGTGCAGCATCGGCCCGACACAGAAGATAAGAGCGGATCCACTCATAATGGGGGTGGTGTATCAGGTGGAATCGAGCTTGAGATCGAACCATAATCAGAATGTGTGTTTGGCACTATCTGAAGAGGAGATTACACTGACCCGCCACCACACGATGAAGAGGCTTCTTTTCCGTGTCTTTGTCTCCCCGTTTTAGAGGGCGCGGGCACCAGCTTTTGCCTCCACGGTGCATAGATAATGCGAAATTAGTTTCGGACTTTGGGTGGCTTAATTAAACGTCTTCGGACCTCCCAACTGTGTACATATCAATGGCATATTAATTTACGAAAATATCTGTACAAATGGGCATAGATAAATCGGCGCAAACAATCGCGACACTCCACGCGGGGACACTCCACCGGTGCCGCCGGTGCCGCAGGTGCGACCGGTGATAGCCCTGATACGTGAGGGGTTCCGGCCAGTTCAGCCGTACTCAGGCGTCTATATAAACAAACGACACGCTGCTGGAAACCAACATTCGTCGCTGAACATTCGTCAAGCAATATGAAGTCCATCACTCTCTGCCTCCTGGTTCTGGTCTCGGCCAGCTGCCTGCTGACCACCCACGTAAGTCACCATCCCTGGGCAGGGCGAACAATCCTAACCGAACTGGACTGAACTAAACATTGAACAACATTGAATCCTCTGCAGGCCAATGCTGTTGGCGATAGCTTCAACTATGAACTCGAGATTGAACAGATGCTGGCCGAGCTCGATGGCGATCTCGACTACATGGGAGTGGAAGAGCAGGGCTTCATCCGCTCTTGCCGTGGTGTTCTACATAAAGCTTTGAAGGGTATCCGCGGCACCAACTGCATCCTCAAGGAGACCTTGGCGGTGCTGACTGCCTGCACCACCTACGTCGATGCCATCGATAGCTGCGGCGTGGCCGTGCCCAAGGATATTGCCAACATTGTGAACACCGTCAAGTCCATGATCACCATCTGCAACAGCATCATCCACCTGCACTCCCAGCTGTGCGCCAGCGACGAAACCACTGGCACCACCACCACCAGCACCAAGTGCTTCCTGAACCTGTTCAAGTCCACCATGTCGCTGGTGAGGAAGATCAACACCGTCCTTAAGCTGGCCTCCAAGCTGCCCTCCGACACCAGCTCCTGCTTCGTGGGTGCCACCAACACCGTGAAGGACGCCTGCAACAGCTTCTTGCCCAACATCGATGTCTGCATTGCTTCCATGTAAACATTTTCAATAAAACACACAAATATATACTCCGAGCAATTCAAATTTCGTTGTCCTTACTATATACTCTATAATCTATCCTTGATATTGAAGGGAAGAAGAATTCCCATTTGCGCTCTTTCTGTTCGAAGCCCTCTAGACGCCCCCTGGCAAATATAAAGACATTTACATATAAGTATTCAAATTGCAATTTCACGCGGTGTAGGAATCCGAATTAAAGTAAAGGAATCCCTATTCCTATTCGATGCCCATGCATTTTTCGATTGCTGATGATATATTTTTTATACAAAAATGCAATATTTGTAGAGTGTCTTTTAAACCAGTTCTCCAGTGTCTGTCAGTCAGTAGAAGAAAAAAAACAACAAACAAAACAGCTATCTATGAATTATCTAATGCAAAATGCACTCCAAATAAAGCTCTTGGGAATGACAGTCGACCCGATAAGAAAAGATTTTGAGTTAAGCACCAAATCCCTGCAAATTTTTGATGCCTACCGACAGATAATGTGAAAGACAAAGCAAACAAAGGGAGCTTCTGTCGTTGATTAAACAAAGTGCATGGACAATACTTGCACAACGAAATACCGAAAACCGAATAGAAAATAATGCAACTGCTTTGTTGTTTCTGTACGAAATACTACGTATCGGTAAGTAGATTAAACCCTATATACATATACATGTGTAGTACACAAAATGGCTTTATGGTCAACACCGACTACATTTTATTGCTTCAAGAATGGTACAAGGATATACATAACTGTCTAAGAGGTCAGCTTGGAACAGGTGGTGATGTGCTGGGGGAACAGGATGTAGTAGTTGGACAGGCGCGTTACCGCATCCTTGACGCAGGCTCCAGCGTTGGGGGCAGTCTTGGGCAGTCTCGAGGCCAAGTAGACCACATGCTTCACCTGTCGCCTGAGCAGCCAAGTCTTGTACAGAGTCTTGGCGAAGCAGCTGGCGGAAACCTTCTTGGCAGAGTCGTAAGCCGAGGCACAGATGGTCGTCCTGAAGTTGAGGATGGTGTTGGCGGTGTTGATGACCTTGAGGTTGGCGTTTATCAGGTTGGTCACATTCTTGCTGGCATCGGTGCCGCAGAGGACGACGTCGCTGTCGAACTGAGTGGCGCTACCCTTGATGCCCAACACCCACTGTTCGATGCATTTGAAGCCTTTGATGGTACGCAGACATATTTTGAGGGTCTTGAAGAGGATTCCCAGGGCCCCAAAGGCCTCGACATCGACCAAACCATCTTCGGTCATGTCGTACAGCTCCGGCTCCATCTCCTCACTGGGGTATGGCACCACGAAAGCATTGACCTACACGGATTGGACCCCCCAAATTAATTTCTTTAATGACTCTCCTCTCATCATCCCACTTACGCTGAGCAGGCACAGGCCCAGACCCAGGACAAACAGAGTGCACTTCATCTTGGTTTCGACGCCTTGAACAAACTATGCTGACTGTCTCCGCTACTGGCCTTTTTATATGATTCTAATGTATGGTTGATAAGGCAAATCGTTCCCAATTGATCTCAACCGTATTCGGAGTCGAATGATAATTGATCTAAACACTTAGTGATAGGCCCGAAATATTTAAAAACGAAGAGCTGAAGATACTGGGTATCAGTATATCCGTGTGTCAGTTGATAGCTGTGCTTATCTATCAGGTACCGCTTTGTATATCTGCACCACAAGTTCACCAGTGGCGAGGAGGAGGACTTAGCCATCCTCACGGATGAACTGGCCCCCGAACATGCGCGCGAAGCCCACAAGTGGGAGGTGAATGCACTGGAAGGGATTGTGAAGAGGAGATTTGCCCTCGGTGATCTCGAATAAGGAGGATTTGTTCTGGGATTCGCCAACAGCAACACCATTGAGAGCTATACCAAGATTTACAAGTCAAAAATTTTACTAATTATATTGTATAAAATTATATATAATTAATCCACTATCCTGAAAACCGTCATGTCACTAAAATTGTATGGTGTAGTAGCCATCTCGTAGCAACATTTGCGTCACAAAGGCGCTTAGCAACATTTAAACAATTATAAAATGCTGCTCAACATTTTCCGCAACATGTACATTTTACATTTTACGTTAACTATGCAAGGTGTGTGACCTAAACAGGGTGCATGCGTGCTTCCATACAAACTAGACTGAGCTTAATTAATGTATTATTTAGCAGAAAATTCAAACAATCGACTTTTAATCAGCAGCAGAACCCCATCAAACCCCAATATGAATATTATAAATGTAACAATACCTAATAAATGACAATAATTTTAAATGGTTTCTAATGTTTAATGGGTTTAGTGTATGTATGATTTACCGTATTCATCCCGTGCGCTTGTTTTCTTCTGCAAAGGAGAAACAAAATGTAGTATCATAGCTGTTTAGTTTATGTTTGCAATTTTCGTAGTTTTTTTTGCAAGCAGCTTGTGCTTTTTATTGAAAAAAGCTGGAATACATTTTGCTCCAAATCTCGGATAGTTCCCAACGTCATTTGAGGTCTTTGCTCACTAAAAATTGTGGACTTTAATGAAGCTGATGAACGTTTTGTTTCATGCAGCCTTGCACTGCCACAAGTCTATATTATACAAAAATTACATAGACTACAACCAATAATTTCGAAAGATTAGGTTTTCAGATTTCCTGATGATTGTGATTCCATCCTGCGGAAAGATTTCTCATATTCCAAATGAAAACCACGGAGTCCTTTTATATGCCCATGACTACCACTATCACTCGCTCTATCAATCTCCGATATGCTAACATCAATATCGAAAATTTGTTTACTTTGAAAATTTGAAACACTGTTTTACCATTGAAATTGATGCAGAGTAGTGCAGAATTGGCATAGTATATTTTAAGCTTAGCCCTGGTTGGACTGATGGTTTTTCATCAATGAGCAAAACAGGAATTTCGCAATTACTATTCAAGTGGCGCAAATGGTGATCCCGAACTTCATCGTTTGGCGTGGACCCCGAAAGACTACCCGAGGTGGGGGCTATGAACTTCTGACAGAGAAGCGGACATCGGGAATTCGGCGGGAGTCACAGATAAAATAAATGAAAACCTCAGTCGGCGGCAGTCGGGCCTTTCAGCTTCCAAAATCGTGGAAGCTCTGAATCGTTCTGAACGATTAAAAATATTTTCTTTCAATTATTTAAAAAATACATTACTTTCCTGAGGTACACATGTACCTATTGTACGTATGTATATGCACTCCCGTCATGATCTCCTCTGGACACCTGTGCCAGTGTGATTTCTGTCGTTCCGTTTCATTGGAATCAGCATTGTCGTGTTGTTGCCGGCCACGTGAGAACTGTCTTATCAGATAAGCTTTGCGATAATAGTGTGGAGGGGTCCGTAATACTATGTACCTAGAATGCGAATACCTCAGTGGATTGCCAGTCGATTATGGGTCGACTTTCCTTATCGGTATGGTTTTATGACGGAACTTGATCGCATACCCATAAATATTTTCATATCTTTTCATATCTTGAATCAGTGACCATAGAGAATACTTTTAGACCACTCGTTCCGTAGAAAACGTTGAACGCAAGAGAGTACGCACAAAATACATAAATGAGTCATACACAGGTACATACGATGATCTTCCGTTATGGAATTTGGGCACGAATGATCTCAGATGTATGAATAATACCAATAATACAAGTGCCAAGATGTGGAACAGATTAAGGAACAAGCTTAGTAGTACGTCCGTAGTACTTCAATTCCCTTTTGTGGCTATTCTTTGCGCTATCCGACAATGTCTGTTCGTCCATGCCTAGACCGGGTCAGTCTGTTTCTGGCCCCAGAATCCAAAAACAAAATTTTGTAGTTTGTTTAGTCTTTCGCAATACATAGTTTATCATTTGTATATCCTTTAAGGAAGGAGAATTATTGAATGAAGAAACCTTTTGAGGCTCTGTACAGTTTTGATGGACAATTATTTAAGTATATTCACTGAGCGAACAGTGTTAGTCAGGCATTATATGATACAAATCGTTCGAAAAATATGTATGGATTTGAGGTTTTTGGTTATCCGCGGAGTGAATGGATCAACAGGTAACACAGACAGACAGACAGACAGACAGAGAGGAAATCTCTACTTATTGAATGGGTCTATTGGGGTCACAATGAAATGTACATAGTTTTCATATTTTTTCATATATTTACTTTATTGTTTTACTTCTCATTATGCATAGGTTATTACTATATCTGTTTCTGGGTTCTTTACTCTTTGTTTGACGCCTCATTGCACTAAGAATTTGTTGGCTTTCTCGTTGCCTTCTTTCCCGTTTTTTCTTTTGTTTTTCGTTTTTTTTCGCCGCATATAGCTTGCTCTTTCTATTCCATGGAAGCGCTTGCCTGCTGCTTACTGCTTACTGCCATCTCGCTCTAACGCACTTAAACGCAAAGTTAAACAAGTATTTAATTATATAGAAATAGAGTTAAACAAATGTAGAAAAAAACATAAACAAAAGCGGCTTACAATTATTTGCAAAAAAAAGCTAAATACAAAGTTAATTATTCCGCCATCATACCATATTCCTCTATCATTTTCTGATTTGAATTCCGTTTTGATTTTAATCTACTCTGTCGTTCCAGTGGCAACGCGTTAATGCAAAAATATATAGCTTTATATATACGTATATATATATTTATGTGTGTATGAATGTATGTATGTATATAGGCGCATATCGTAGTTTCGTTTATATAAATATATTTGTATATATATTACAAAGTTAATTGTTTTCTCTTCAATTCATTTCGTTTCGTTAATATTACAATTTTCATTTCTCCTTAATCTTGCACGTAAATCTTCGCCGCGTTTTCTAGTTTTTTTTTAGGTTTTAACTTATAGCAGATACAGATACGCAATACCTTTATTTATAAAATAAGGTTACCGTGGGGATTGCAGTTACAGTTGCAGTTGCTATTGCTATTGCCATTGCCATTGCTATTGCTGTTTGCTATGTTGGTTGAATAACTTAAACGATTGTTAAACAAATCTAAAATAAAGAAACATTCAACTCGCCTCCGCCGCCGCAGGCACCCAAAAAAGGTGCGCGGCATTCTCTCAAAATGGTTCGCTTAATTACAATTGGGGGGCCCTCGCATATATATAAATATATAATAAAACAAATTATCGAAGATAAAAGAACAATATAAAAAAATATTAACGTTAGAAGAACAATTTGTGGAGGAGCTGAGGGGAGCTGGAAGCTGGGAGCTGGGTTGATGGTGGGGGAGGACGCGGGGTCAAGTTGTTTACAATTTTAGAGCTTTAGAGTAAATTAGCAAATACGAAACGCTTTGTTTAGTCTTCCCTTCTTTCTAATTCTCATTACGATTCTCAATCTCGTTCTTATCCATAATTCCATCATTTTGTTTTATATATATTTTATAATTGAGTTGTTTTTGCTGCTGTTGCTGTTTGCTGTTTGCTGTTGGCTAATTGCTGTTGTTGGTGGCAACAACTGGGGTGCTGTTGTTGTGGTTGTTCTGGTCGACACTGTCCATATTGGGCACATAGTCCAGGGCCATCATGCAGGCAAAGACGGTCATTACCATCTTTGGCTTCACTTCGGTGATGTCCTCGGGCAGGGCATATACGCGGGCACCGATCTTGCGGGCCATGGAGATGGCATATTTGGCATTGGCCAGATTATCCTGCAGGAATATCCAATAATTAGAATTAGAATTCCAAGCTGGTGGTAGGCAGCTGTATCAAACCACTCACCTCCTGCGTGCCGCTGGTGCGGACCAATTCGTAGTTGATGCTGCCCTCCTTGATCGCATCGATCAGATCGATCACAATCTTGCCATCGGCAATGGCATGATCGTTGAAGTTCCGCAACTGCGACTGCTTGCCGGCCTCCGCCAGGCGATTGTTCACCCACTGCACGATCTCCTTCTCGATGATCGGATTGCCAGTGTTTGCCAGTCGCGACAAATGGACAGAGTGTAGGCGCGCATCAGCTGCCAGATGAGGGCTTAAATATATAACACCAAAACATTAAAATGAAACCTCCAGAGAGAGAGAGAGAGAGAGATAAGAACACATACCCAGTGTTAGTGTGGCATTGCCGTCGTTCAGGTCCTGGCCAGCAATGCCGACCAGAGAGAACTTCAGCTGCTTGCCCAGATCGACGGCATAATTGCAGTTCTCCAGCTTCTCCATGAACTTGCGCAGCGGCGTGAAGCGCTTGTGGACGCGGCTCCAGTTGACGATGCCCGGCTTAATGACGTCGAACAGCTGGAAGATGACCAGGCCATCGGCCAGATCCGAGTACAGCCAATTCACGTGCGGAGATACGCCCATCGAGTTCATCCAGTTGCGGTAAGCTAAACACAGTTAAGGATGAAAATAGTTAATCAAACTGCATTCCGTGCAAGTATTCCCGCCGCCCCCCCGCCCCCATCCACTCGACTGCACTTACTCTTCTCCTCGCGCGTCTCCTCAATGGACTCGAGTCCCTCGATCTGCTCGGGTTTGTCCAGGCCGGGATGGTTGTTGAACAGATTGGCGACGAAGGCCAGATTCAGCTTGTAGACACCGTTGACGACGTCCTGGGGCGTGAGGAAGCTGCGACAGTTGAGCTTGCCGGCCTGCTGGAGCATGATCTCGGCCCGCTGCTGCAGATCGGACTCGCGCAGCGCATCCAGATTGACGTCGGCATCGTTGCCGGCGATCTGCTTGAGCAGATGCGAGTAGATCTCGGAGTCGACAATGTCCGACTGGAAGTTGGTGCAGCGGCGCGAGATGCCAGCACGCTCCAGATGGTGGTTGACCCAGCGCAGAAGAATGGCCTCTGGGGACATCTTCATGAGGTCCTCGAGCCGCTCGTTGTCGAAGAGGAGGCCGGCGAGACCGGGACAGCTGTCCAGGGTGATGTGGCTGAAGAGGCCGATGCGGATGATCTGCCAGAGCAGACCGAGCACCAGATGGGGTTTGCCCTTGGCCAGGTCGTGGGCATCGATGTTCACGATATTGCAGCCGATCGCCTGCGAGGAGACGAGGGCCAGCGTCAGGTTCTCGAACTCCCTATAGACGGTCAGGTTCTTCTTGTTGATGGCGCGCTCGTCGATGGTGTCGGGGCAGGAGTGGTTGATGATCTTGCACAGCAAGATGCCATCCTTGATGCTCAGATACAGCCGCTTGCCCTCGCTATCGATGGGCAGCAGATGCTGCAGGTCCTTGTCGTGCCCCAGATTCGAGTTGATCCAGTCGGAGAAGGCCAGCTGCTCCTCGAGGCGCACCGAGTGCGTTGTGCCCTCGGACGAGCTGCTCGACATGCCGCCGAGCGTCTCCAGGTTCTCCTTCTTGGACACCACCGTCTTGAACGTGCTGGCCACATCCTTGCTCTTCAGGTCCAGGCACAGCGTCTCGAATTCCTCCAGATTCAGCTTGCCCTGATGCGCCGTTCTCTGTTTGCTCTTGAACTCATCGATCATCTCGCGCACCTGATAGCCCGCCAGCTTGAATCCCACCTGATTGAGAGCATCCTTCAGCTCGTGCAGGTCGATGAAGCCATCCTTGTTGGCATCCAGCTATGAAGCAAAAAAAACCAAAGAAAACCATGACTAATCCATTTCGGTGAGTAATACCCGATGGGCACTTGACGATTGGCTGGGTCAGTGGATCGATCGACTCCCTGACCATCTCTGACTCATCAATCAAATCGATATGCAAAGCAGACGCCGCTCGCTGGGCTGCTGTTTTGCTCGCATCTGCCCATTCCCATACCCACACCCACTGGGGCGCCTGCTAGTTTATCTTTGGAATTCTTCAGCCATGCAACACAGGTATGCAAAATGTGTTCTGTTCTGTTCTGTTCTATCTCCCCTGCCAACCCCCCCACCCTGGCCCACACACTCTTATCTGGCAGTCGTCTCCGTGTGCTCCGCTGCCGCCTTATCGAATTTAATTTCCATTTTTATTTTTTCTTTAGATCTCCCCGTTCCCGTTCCAGTTCCCGCCCCGTCTTCCCGCAATGGGGAAGTATCTTCAGACTGACTGTCTGATTTATCTTTGAAAATTGTTCATTCCAAATTATATGATGCAGAGGTGACGGTGATGGTGATGGTGGTGTGTGGGAGACCAGTAATTGAAGTGTCTGCCTTGGACCGAGAGAGAGTAATCATGGCCAAGAGGCCAGCCCAAGGGGAGGGATGCTCCAAAAGTGAAAGCCAAAACTAATTTTGTATTTTTGTAAATTATCCAATGAATCAATGGGGAAAATCACTTGAGAAACACTCACTCTCTCTCTCCCTCTCTCTCTCTCGAGTGCCCCAACGGATTGAGGTTTATGTGTATCCAAAGTGTAAAATCCCTTCTATGGGATTCCACTAGACAATACCTAGCATCTTCGATGACTAAGATTTTCCATCTATCATCTCATCATCTATCATAACATTAAGTATTCATTCGCCAACCAATTTTCATTCGACTATTCATTTATTCATACTTTAATCTCTATCCTTTACTCCTTTTCATGCCTTTTGGCATTATGGCCATAATTAGAGCATATGGTAATGTGACCAGACTGTGCGAAAGTCCCCAACCCGCAGGTCCTAATCACCCTATTCTAGGGGAAAACCAAACATTTTGGTCAGGCCTGGGGCTGTGGAGGAGTATCGTCAATGTTTGTTTTTTCGCTCCGATATTACTGGACTCTGGAATTTATGGGGCTTTTGGTTGGTGATTCGCCAAAATTGTGTGCGAATGGGTGGGGTGGGGTGGGGTGGGTTGGGGTGGGGTTGGTGCGCTGATTGCTCCGCTTTTGCTGTTTGCCGATAAGATAAATGTTTGTGTGCGCCAGAAACAAAAAACAAAAACCAAAGAAAAGCTGAACATAAAATCGAAAACAGCACTCGATTACGTATATGGTAATGATATCAGGGGGTGCTGGTGGTGGTTCTAGTGGGTGAGGAGGGGAAAACCGTCAGGCCAACACACACTTGTCCTTGGCCAACACATAGCACCTATAGATAGGCAAACCGGAGGAATAGGAATAGGAATACATAATTCCATGACTGACATCCAACGGAAGTGATTTTGATTTTGATTTTCGTTTTCGGGTTCTCATTTCTGGGTCTTAGGCGCACGCTGGAGCGTGGAGTGGAAGCGCGTGCACTTTATCGTAGGTGTTCACCGGATTCGGTGTGTTATGGTGTGCGTGCCACAGTCGTGTGTCTGTGTTATCGATTGAAAAGCTATAAAGTGCTCCGAGAAGCACCGATAGAGAGAGAGAAGAAACGACAACGGCAAAAACATCTGTGGTTACGTGAGTCAAGGAATCGTGAGTAATACTACTACTATGAGAAATCGTTCGAGAATGAAATGATCAGGGGAAGGAGGGAAGGAGGGAAGGAGGGCATCCAGTGGCACCTACATCGGGCAAAATCTCCTCCAAATGCTGCCTGTACTCCTCGGTGGTCTGGATATCGGCCATTATTTCCAATGTATATAGAGCACTCGGAATTATTGTATTTATTTAGCCTGGTTTGATTTCTCTGTTTTCTCTGCTTAATGGTTCAGCAAAGATAAACAACAAAAATTAACAAAAACAAAAAAATTAAGTTAATTGATTTGCACACACGCACGCACGCACGCACGAGCACACGAGCACGAACACGAAGGAAGGGTCAAAGTGGTTCAGAGATCAGGTGGAAGCGCGCACGAAACGATCGCAGTGGACGGAGTGCCGGAAAGAACTACGAAACGGAATGGAGTGGAACTCGGGCAGGCAGTCGGGTTAACCGTTATTAGGTCTCGCAGCGAGAGAGCGAGAAAACGAGAGCGAGCGCAAGAGATCGTACAAAATGAACGAGTGATACGGCAACGAGAGAGCCGAGAGCCGAGAGCCAAGGATTTGATTGCTAAATACCGCTACGTACGAAACGTTCGTGCAAACACCCGGGACAATCTGGAGCTGGCTGAGTACTAACTGGAGTACTGCAGTGCCACGGACTATTTATGCCTTTTCTTTTATCAGAACACTGTGTGTAAATCGAAGAGTAAACCAACGCACATCGCTTTACAGCTTTATCGGAGTCACAGGCCCAGGCCCAGGCCCAGGCCCAGGGAGAGGCGCCAACAGAAAGAGAGAGAAAGCAAGAGCCCATACCTTTCAATAGACGTATGACGCGGCCTCAGGCCTATCCTGAATCATAAGAGAGTGAGTGGTACACCCCTCCAATACACGGATTACTCACTCTACTTAGCAGCGACGACTTGGAACTGCAAGAAACAGACACTGAAATCTTGTCCGATTTTTGTGGGGTTTTCTTGAGGTGCATTTCCATACGGCATACGGCCATTACACATAACAGTTTCTCGATGTACATATGTTTCACCCAATTAATCAGATACTCTCTGATACATATATCAAACATACATATTCGCTTTTTGTTTTTTGGTATTTCGTTCAGAGACTGATAAGGCGACCGGCGAGTGAGCGAGTGAGCGAGAGTGAGCGAGTGAGCGAGAGTGAGCGACACCTTGCCCTGGCCTGAATCGAGTCCATTCGTCAGTCAATATCTGTAGGTAAGTGAACGAGCATTCCACATATACATACATATATAGTATAGGTACATACATACATATGTATTGCGCCAATATCGATGGGAGAGTGTACGAGCTTCAGCTGCTATTCGCTGGCCAGGGAAATCGGATATGCTTCAAGGGTTAAGGATTTTGTTGTTCAAGGATTCATCCGTCTCTTTCTCTCTCTGCGGATCTTTTGAATGATTCAATAGCCATAGTTTTCGTGACTCACATTGAAGAGTTTCAAAAATGAAATAATTATGTAAGCTCTTATGTATTTCCCCTGAGTCATGGTTTAGCTAAAAAGTCCCCCCCCACAGACGCCCCACTCATGCTTTAGGACAACCCTTAAAAACCAACGAAAAGCAACCATTCTTCTGCTCAAGTTTCGTCTTTTTGGCAAATTGCTTACGCATCGATAATATTCGGTTAAATGCAAAAAGAGAAAGAGAGAGTGGGTAAGAGAGAGAGCTATCAGGAGAGAGAGAGAGAGATGGCATGTATGTATGTAGAAGAGAGGATAGCACTGTGTATGATAGAGAGACGGGAGACATGATATTTAAACGTAATTGGTTTTTTAATAGGCATGGTATCAGCGTAGGGAATTATGTGGCAATTGCCATTTAAGTAATAACTTGTACAACAAATAGTATATCAAATTCCACAAAGATAATGAAAAGTCGTTCCATGATAAGACATAGCTGGCAGGCAGGCAGGCAGGCAGGCGGGCAGGCGGAGGCAGTGGCAGGGAGGGGAAATCGAAAGAACATAATCGAAAAATAGAGCGAGGGATGGTGGGTGGTGGGGTGTTGATCCATCCGTTTATGGACGTTACCACTCCTCCCCTGCCCCTACCCCTGCCCCTGCCCCGCCTGAGATACAGAAGTGCTGAACAGCAGCTGAATCTCCCATGGGGCACATTCAGTCATTCATTGTTTCCGATCACAACCAGGCACTTGGTATATCTAGGGAGGGCCCTCCTATGGATATGATTCACATCCGAGTATACGGAACGGATAGTCCCGAAGGGGAAACTTCTGTGATCTTCCATTGATTCAATTGGAACTCCCATTCACATAACAGCTGTGCATTCAACGTTCACACGTGACTGGCAGGGGCAACAAGAAACAGCTGATTTTCTGCTCTGCTCTATTATATTCCTTCCCAAAAATGGTACTACAATGTTCTCCCCGTTTGAAGACAATTGTCACTTCCATTATGTTTTGTATTTTGTGCATATTTCGAACATTTTCTTGTACAATCCCATAATAATAATTCCTATAGTCCCGAATAGTCGCTATCACTTAATGGAAAGTATTATGCAGCAAATAAACGCAGGGGAAATAGTGCAATAAGTTCCCAATTCCAGGAAAAAGTTCTCGTTGTGGAATGGTTTAGAGCACAATTACGGCCATCCATCCAGCCATTCATTCATTGATAAGGCAACACACAATAAACGTTCATTCTTTTCTTGAATCGCCAAACACACACGTGACCTCCCCCTGTATTTGATGATTAGCACAAGACAAAGAATAAAACAAAACCCTCTCAATGGACGGGGCACCCCTTCACCTTACACCTTGCACCTCAACCCTTCACATCATTTGCTTTGTGCCTTATGACACCAGAAGAGTCGCTTTACCTGCTCTGCCAGAGAACGGGGAGAACGGGGAGAACGCGGAGAACGCGGAGAATTATGCATAATGATAATTATCGCGAAATATTTGTTAATGAGCGCGTATATTTTTCGGTGTGTGTGTGTGTGTGTGTGAGTGTCTCGCGGCGATTAATACCCTCTCTTTGGCAGAGAAGAAAGCAACCATTTGCAGATCCTGTACAGTACAGTACAGTATTTATGTCAGGAATTTGCTATAATTCCTGCCCAGGACCATCGACTTTAGAGCTATTTATAATTTCATACTGTATTTTTATGGTATAACTACAACTCTTATGGCATAGGGGAAGAATACCCTATACCTTACAAAAGGTATTCCAAGCGTCGAGTTTCCACAAGTTGTATCCATCTCTTTTCTTTCGTTGTCTTCGACGAGGCTTAGTCATTGTCACTTAAAGTCAATTTACAGCAAATGAAGTTCATTAGCGGCAAGACCGGAGGTTGTGGGGGGTTCGAAGATGGATGCTAACCGACTTGAAGATTGTTTTGTTTTGTTTTGTGTTGTTTGTTTGCTGGATTGTTTGCTCAGCTTTTAGGGGGAGAGGGAGAGCGAGAGCCGCCGCCAAAGACAAAGTACGACAAGGGTTCTGGGGGTGAGGTAATGCCAACCCACATTGCACTGTCACCTGGTCCCATAAAAACGTAATAAAACAAATACAGAAAAAAAAAACACATACTTTGTTTATTTTTGTGTGCTATTTTTTCGCTTTCGTTGAACCGAACCGGTTTCCTACGAGTAGTGTCTCATGGAACCGGAGTTGAAATTCCATTCAAAATGCCTGGCACGAAGCACTGTACAGTGTACGCATACCCATGCATCGTATCGTGTCCCCCGCTTCGTTTACATATCCCTATCCTACATACAAATGTACATACAGATGTACATATATGCTATATGCAATGCCCCCGTAACCCCTCTCTCGCTCTCTCTATCGGTGTATCTGTGTTGCCTCTGTTTAGTGTTTCAGTGTGTCGCGACCTCGACAACAATGGCAGCATTACATCAACCACACAGCCCCCCAGCCCGCAACCCGCCACCCGCAACCCACACAGCCCGTACCACTGATTGAACGTGAGTCAACAACATGAGCTCGAAACATGTTAATCAACATTGAATGATAGATAGATACAGATACTCGCCCCACCACCACCGATCCACCATTCCTCCCAGCCAGCCCCTCTCCCCCCCAAGTGCTATTCAAATATAGTCAAAGGAAATCAATTGAACAAAAATTAATAATGAGCCCACGACTATGCTGACATGCTACATGCTGCACACTCACACATTTGTGCACACAGATAGATAGTTTACCGTTGCACGACTGCGACAACGACTGTGACTGTGACTGACACAAGACCACCAATAGAGCGAAGCACCAGGGGTACACCCCACACACAGAGAGCGGAATGGCATGGGGAAAACCATGCTTAAATCTGCTAGTGGCATACTATTTATTATATTTATATATATTATATTTTATATTTCCATATATTTCCATATAATATATATTATTATATTATATTTCCATTTATTTTATTTTATTATTATTTGGGAAAACAACCCCAACATCTGATACTCTGATGAGTGATCACTTCTCTTGC
This sequence comes from Drosophila algonquin, assembly GCA_035041765.1. Classification (NCBI taxonomy): domain Eukaryota; kingdom Metazoa; phylum Arthropoda; class Insecta; order Diptera; family Drosophilidae; genus Drosophila; species Drosophila algonquin. The sequence continues at coordinate 3,477,507 of JAWNKY010000209.1, read as the reverse complement.
GACACTTTTGTCGCCTGCTCCGGTCAAACGGTGTCACACTGCGGCGTTGCTTTTTCGTTTCTTTTTGTGTTGTTATTTGCCGGTCGGTCGGTCGTCGGTCGTCGTTCGCATTCGCTTGCATTCGTTTTATTATTCATTTTACGAGTAAATATATGTACTTACATATTTGTTGGCGTTTGTCAATTGAAATTTGTAACACGTAAAGCTATTTTTGTCTGTTGTCGCTCTTCGGCCAGCTTTGGCTTTGGCTTTGGCTTTGGCTTTGAGTGTAATCAATTTTTGTGTAGAAATTCGCAGCGAAACTCAAGACATTGCGAATCATCATCCTACGTCCGAACACAGACGACTATACACATACATATGTACATGTGTATACGAGTATATTCGAGTGTGTGTGCTGGCAGGGCAGCATGTCAAAAAGTTAAGTCAATTGTATAATCAGCAGTGACACATATCCGCCAGAAGTCCGCCGGGTTCGGGGCAAACACAACACACATATTGCCGGACCAGGCACGCGGACACTCGGACAATCGCCGGAGTGGACGGAAGGCGGACGGCGGACGGCGGAGGGACACTGCTACTTACGAAAGTTTGTCCTCTCATGTAACAGCCAGAAGCAAGTGCAACATCTGGAGGGATCTGTGGTACTACAAGACCATTTACAGCCACATTGCTTTGAATGTATCCATTACGAACTCCCAAGTTGCCATGTGAATTCATGTTGAATACTGATTCAGTCCTATCATCCACATTAAGTAAATGTATCAAAACACTATCCAATCCATACATTTTTATACAGTTGGAGGGCAACTTGCAATATCTCTTAAGGGTATTCATATAGTTAGCTCTCTCAGGATATCTGTCCTTCTTTTAAAGTAATCTATTGAAACAAAAGATTTCCTATTGGATGAACCGGATGGTGCTTCGTGGGTGGGAAGAGCGAGCGAGAGAGATCTAACGGAGTGGAGGCTTTTTGGCTCGCTCGCTCTCTGCGTTTAACTTCTTAAATTTCAGTCGCGGACGATTTTTTCGTGTTCCCTCAGACTTTTTTGCCCATTTACAATGTTAAACATTTTATTATAAAATAAACATTATTTTCAATTTATAATTTTGTCTGTTATACTCATTATTTGCAAACGCATTACTCCTTTGAGACCCTTTCTCACAACGCATTTGTGAGTCTCTCTCTCTCTCTCTCTCTGTCTTCTGTCACTTTTGAATAACTTCTTATTCCTCTCTATAAGCCTACCTTGTTTAGTATGCCTTGATTACTCCTCTGAGACTCTTTCTCACAACGCATTTGTGAGTCTCTCTCTCTCTCTTCTGTCATTTCGAATAACTTCTTATTCCTCTCTATAAGCGTACCCACCTTGTTTAGTCTATTAGTAGTGGTTATTATTCATCCGAGCATTTTAGTTTTATTTGTTCTGCGGACCAAGGAGTGGCTCCTGTCCCGAGTGGTGCGACTGGCGGGGTGCGACTGATTATGCTGTCGAGTACGCGTGCACATTAGTCACAAGGATATAAATTACAGAAATGAAAAAGAAGTGACTCATGGGGCTGGCCACTTGCCAATTAGGGTGGGGTGGGGGCAAACACCCACTGGGTTGGGAGTGACAGTGGTGTCAGTGTCAGTGTCAGAGTCAAGTTGTAGCCTAAACGGGTTCAATTGTGGACCTAAAAGATCGTTTAGTTTCACTAATGAACTGGTTGGTGGTTCCACCACAGTGGAGAAGAGCCAAAGGCACAGGTAAAGGCACAGGCACAGGCAGAGGCACAGGCAGAGGCAGAGGCGGGTGTTAATTGCATTGGATATGCCTGAATGGATTCCAACAAAGCATTCCAACAGCCCGCTGCTGCCGCTTCCAGTTCCAGTTCCAGGCGGCGCACGCGACCAAAACGCTGTGAAAGTCGGCGTCAACGTCAACGTCAACGTCAACGTTGCTGCTACTGTTGCGGCTCTGCACTTCATTATGACAAATTTACAGTTAATCAACGAGTGCGTTGACAAAAAACAACAACAAACAAATAAACACAGGAGAGAAAGAGAAAGAGAAAACGGCGAGGGGGAGGGGAGGGACAGCGAAGGCGGAGGCCGTTACACTCGGAAATATTGAAAATGAGCCACTAAATCATCCATGTCTCTTCGTTTGACCATATAACCCTTTAACCATTCTGTCTCTCTCTCTCCCTCTCTCTCTCTCTCTCTCTCTTGCTCTCCCTCTTACTCTCCTGCTGCCTCTGTCTGTCGGTCTTTCTGTGGCTAAATCTTGCGTCAAGTGAAATCCGAAAAGTAAAGAAGAGTAAAATGGGGGATGGTAGGCAGTTTCGATACCCTTTTAGCTTTAGCTGTGCAGATCCATTGCTCCTAGCATCCCATTTGTCTCTCGTCTACAATTTTGAAAGCTCAAAGAGATCCGATATTGATGGGTTTGTATTTTGTAGAGGATCGGAAATGCCACAGACCCTCTGGGTAGTGTACTAAATGGCAAAAAATTGATAAAACGAGAGCCACAAAAACACAAACATAAACACCCCAAGGTGCCCCAAAAAAGGTAACGCGCGCTGGCCCAGAGTTCAAGCAACTCTGCACGCAAAAGCAGTAATCGGAAAAAAGCAAAAGCAAAAGCAAAAAACACACACACACACACACACACACAAAAGGCAGAGGGAAATAAAAAGTTTGACAGAAAGACCAAACGACTTTGCATAAGCACAGACGGTGGCAAGAAAGAGACAGAAAGAGACAGAAAGAGCCAGGAGGAGGAGGAGAGAAAGAAAGAAAGGATGCAGCTGCAGCTGCAACGCAATCGACGCATTATGGGGGGCACTTTCACTAGTGCCCCCAACACCAAAGGTGCACACTGGAACAAAGGCTATTCAAAGGCTATTCAAGGATCTAAAGGGTTCAAAGGTCGATTTCGCAGGCAGTGTGTTTATGTATGTTTTTTCTTGTTGTTAATTGAAAGAATCTATAAACACGTATCATTTACGTGCCTCTCTTTCTTTCAAGAAATGATATCATCGTCGGTCCACTGTGGTGTTTGCAAACATCACGACCCACTGTACAGGCGAGTTGTGGTGCGGTGCGGTGTGGTGTGGCACGACTACTTTTGAGTGACAGTGTATTCAAACATCTTTGGCATGTGCATGTGCATCCAAATGACAAAGAAATTAAAAACAAAGTGCATGAAAACAGACAGGGAAAACAGCTTTATGGAAATGAAAAGTATGTTGTTTAAGTGCCTAAGAAGCCACACCCCCCAACCCCCCCCCCCTGTCCGCCCTCCACAGCCACACAATCCTTCTTCTGGCGGGCCCCTTGGGGGCACCACTCAAAATGCACTTGAGTGAGGAGGCAGTATCCGCAATGTTGATAAAAACCAAGCTGCAGCAACAGAGTGCTATCGTGTGTGTGTGTGTGTGTGTGTGTGTGTGTGTGTGTGTGGAATGGGAACAGTAAGATCAGAAAAACAACAACAACAACAACCAAGACAGCAACAAACGAAAGACCTAATAAACGCGCAGCCAAATGAATTATGTTTCGTCGGGAGGGAGCAACATGCAACACATCACTCCACAAAGAGCATTATTCAGGCCCGATAAACCCCATAAAAACACATTGCATATCTCATCCCCCATTGGGGCACTGCCACTGCCACTCAACATGCGCGCGGCTTTGCGGCAATTAACACTGACACTCCCACGCAAAAAACAAAAACCAAAACCAAAGACGACGCGACGAAGACAGAGACAGAGATGGAGAAGGAGAGACGGACGCATGCGGAGACGGAGACAACAAAAGCAAGCACTGCTTGGTGAGTGGGTGTGTTTTTGTGGAGTGTGGCAACACTGTTCTTACTGTTTTTGGACATACAGGGGACACCCACACCCACACCCACTCCCACACATTATATATGTATACGTGTGCATGTGTGTGTGTGCTAATCCTGCCCAAAAACGATGCACTGCTTGTCATTGGAGTCTTCGATGGCAAAGCAGTCATTGAATAAACACAAAAAGACTTGCCGCAGATCTTACAGGATTAACAGATCTGACACAGAATTCTATAGGAATTTCTTCTGCCAAAAGAAAACAAAATAAAACTCATATGCAGATCTTATTTAAATAAAAGGGGAGTTTTACTCCCACTGCTCGTAAAATCTTCACTTAGGATATCCAAACACACACACACATACGGGAGCAAGAAAACACAATAATGCCAAGAACCGTTACACAGCAATTGAATGCGGAACTGTATTTATCTGCCGCTCTGCTGCCGCCACTCCCTCCCCTCCTCCGCTTTGCATTAGTCATCGTTAAGCGCGGCAGGGCAGCTTCTCTCCAAAGAACGAAACGAAAACAGATTCCGTGCTCTCAAGTGTCAATCAGTGCAACGCTGCCCTGCCCCAGCCATGCCCTGCCCCCACACTGACCTCGCCGCGGTTCCAGACAATGCTCTGGTGTGCCTGTGTGTGTGTGTGTGTGTGTGTGTGTTTCTCTTTATCCTGTTTTCATTCTACGATTCTTGAGTGGCGAGTATTAATCGTTTCGTTGGCCACGCACACTCGTTGGCCCCATAACGCATACAATGCCCCCGCATTGTGCTTCTGATTAACGGGTCGCGTCGCCTCGCCTCGCCTCGCCACGCGCGTGCAGAAGGAGCTGCCAACTTGCTGGCGCGCAATCTCTTGCAATCGAGCGATCAGCCCAACCGAATGCCCTGCCCTGCCCTGCCCTGCCCTGACCGCTGGCAGCGCTGCTCAGCCCCCCAGGGCAAGTGCAGCGTGGGCGTTTCGTTTGGTTTCGTTTTTTTTGTTTCTGGAATTGCCAAGAATCACGAGCTAAGCAAAAGCTGTAAAATAATGGTACTGCCCGGTCACATGCATCCACAGTGTGGTCATGGGGTGGTGGTGTGGTGTGGTGTGGGGGGGTAGTACAAAAAACAGATTGCAACAATTGCAAACTATTAAATTTGTGCATAATAATTTAACAGAAACTGCTGCCAGCTTGACTGGTGGTGTGTGCCCCTTGAACCAAGGCACTCGTAAGCGATCGCACAGTGGGGCCGATTCGATTGGTTGCAGGGCATTTTAGGGATTTCGGAATTACGAATTGGAAAACATAGAACATTTTTATTGTAATTATTTTGTTGTTTGTTCACAAGATCAAAGTTAGCTCCATCTGGTAGTCTTTGGATGCCTGCTGCTGCTGTGGAAGCTTCTGCTAAGCACTAACCCCCTTATTAGAACAGTTTTGGATCCCAGTGAACCACCACCCCATCATCACCCACTGTGCAACGTTGGCGTTGCCAGAGCCGAGACGTAGTTTTTCACGCTCTCCAAGTGGCTTTGCATGTGTGTCTCGCAGTGTGTGTGTGTGTGTGTGTGCGGGGCTTGAGATTTTTATTTTAAGCAGAAACTGGTTTCAGAGCTCTCTTCCTCTCCCCCTCCCTATCACCATCCTGCCTCTTACAGCCATCATCAACAGCAGCAGCAGCAGCAACAACGCCGCTGGCAGCAACGGCAGCATGCCAGCCAGCCAGCTCTTTTACGTGCCGTTTTAGTGTTGTCATACTATGGAAATAAATGAATAATACTCGTATTCAAACAATATTCTCCAGAAATTCCCTCGAAATACTCGTCAAGTGAAAGACAGTTCAGACAGTTGTGCCATTACCGTTGCGTGTTTGTTTGTTGTTAGTCATAGCGTCACAGTGGACGGATGGACGGATGGATGGATGGATGGCTGGGATGGGTGGCTGGGATGGGGGATGTGGGATGGGCGCATGAGCAGCGCAGTCGACAGCGACATTGAACTTGTGCGTTGACAGAGAGCGCATGCGTTTGTTGGCAGTTGCAGTGTTTGCCGACTACCCAGAGAGGATTTTCATGAGTAAGATAAGTGCAACTTTTACAAATTTGCATATTTTATCAGTAATTTTGAGAAATATCTGAGAAAAAAGTGAGAGAGAGAGAGAGAGAGAGAGATATTTGCTCTGCTGCTTCCTCTCAACCCCCACAAACACACACATCAGCAGCACCACCACAAGCACCGTTACCTCCCATCTAGGCGTGTGTGTGTGTGTGTGTGTGTATGTCTGATGCGTCCCATCTCTTCTCTTCTCTTCATGGGGGGTTGCTTTCCAAGGCCAGCTCTGAAGTCGCAGCCGCTGCGGCGCTGGCGGGGTATCCATGGCGCTGGCGTTCGCTGTTCGCCGGCGACGACGCCCACATGCACCGGGTTCCACATCTTCTTGTTTGTCGCTTCTGTAGCTTCGTTTTTGTGTGTGTTACTGTGTGTGTGTGTGTGTACTTGTGTGAGTCATGCAATTGGCATTTCATGTTAATAGCCTGACCCACCTCCCCTCCCACATTGATGGACGGGAGGCCACCCCCAAAAAGCACAGAGCAGCGGTCGAACAGTTCTTATTGATTTACCGTTACACTTACCTCTGTAAATTTCTCTTTGATCTCTGTTTTTTCATCAATGGAGAGGGTTTTCGTGAATTTATTTAATGTTGCCATTTTGCTGTTTCTTTGCTGCTTTGGATGCTGTGCTGGCCGATAGACGCGCTTTCTTAATTATTTCTACTGATTGTTTGATTGGTTGTTATTTTAAATAAATTATGCGTTTATTGTTAATTTCACTTTGTCGCCTGTCGGCGTTTCGTTCGTTTCTCTTTCTCCCTCTCACACTCTTTACAATCTTGTTTTGCCGCGCTCCTTTTTCTTCTTTACGGCTACGTACGTGTACGTCTGTGTAGCGTCTGTGTTTGTGTATATATTGGAGTGGTAGCAGCGACGCGACTGCGGCGACACTTTCTTTTGGGTGGCGTCGGCGACGTTTTTTTTCTTTATTATTAATTATTGTGTTGTTGAATCTCTTATACACGCTACGATGCACCTTCTTCTAATTACTCTTTAAGTTATTTTCGCTAAATGCCCTCTCTCTCTCTCTCTCTAGCACTCACACACACACAGGCAGACAATTTTCGTAATTGTTGTTGTTCCGTATATTTGCACTTCACTAACTGTTTTCCCAAATAACAAAAAAATGTATAAAAAAATCGATTGTAGAATGAATCTACAAACAACTGCCGGGAATCATTTATTTATGAGGTTTTTCAGTGCTATCTGCATTTGCCGGTTACTGTGCGAGATACAATACACGACACGCTTTTGTTAACAATATTTAACAATTGGTGGGACTTGGGCAGCGTTTTTCGGGGCCGTTTCATTCAAATACGAAAGTAAATACGTTTGTAACCGGTCGCTGTTTTGTTTGTTGTGGGTACTATTGAGAATTGATGGAAAATAGGGTATGGGCCACAGGCAAAACGGGCAAGTAAATGCAACACTCGCAAGGTCAAATCCACCCTATTCGCCTAACATACCTTGATGAAAAATAGGGTATGGACAATAGGAAAAACGGTCAAGAATTCATATCGTATGAATGGTAATATCCACCCCTTTTGCTTAACATACCATGAGGTATTTCTGCGTCCTCAGAGCATATCCTATGTAAGAAATGGCTAGGTAAGGCTCGTACGAGCCTTGAAATTTTACTTCGTTGTTTTTGCCTGTTGGCCATACCTTTGCATAGCCCGCTTACACTTATTTTTGCGTTGCAAGTATGAGCTTCAGGTTCCGATGGAAAAACAAAATATCGATATTTTTGCCGGACGAATTGGCGGTACTTTAAAGATACCCTTTGATTAATTTATTAATTTTATTAATTTCTTTATTTCTTATTAATTTCTTTATTAATTTTATTTTGTCGTCGTTGCAAAATTCCCATTATACATAGCTTGTTTGGTTTTTGCTTTTTTCACTGCGTTGCTATCGTACTCACAAACATTCACGTAAGCGACCTCAGTTTTAAATCTATTTGATTTTTAAATCGAGCGCCCTAGAAAAATACCACAAACACCATGAAATACTTTGCCAGCTCATATCGTCGCTGGCTAGGTACTCAAATCCGAAAAGTTCCCTTTCTTTTATTTATGTTTATTGGTGTTTAACAATGTTCATTTAAACTAAAAGGGGAGAATGACATGATAATTAAGTATTCCAACTGACTAAGGCCATTACTCTGGCTTGGTGGGGCTGAATACGACGAGATCCCATACACATATACGTAAATATGTATGGTAGAGCATGCTGAGACATTCTGAGTCATTTATAGATTGAACTGTACATCTATATACCAGGAATACTTTAAATTTCATACACAATGGATTACTTACAAGTGCCAAGAGTTGTAAACGGACACGTTCTCAAGGCCATGTGTTACTTTTCGGAACACAGTGTGTTTGGCGAAGCAACTCTTTCCGCCATAAGACTGGAGGTGATGCACAGCATGAGGAATGTTAATCCTGTCCATGGAGCGCGTTATTGAATCGTCTTTGAAAAACCTCACCCTTAACGGTATTCTGAATGAGATGATCGGTGAGAACAATGAGAAGATTTACAAGCTTAAGGATACAAATAGCTGTCCCCTTCTTCTAATATTCCCAAAGATTGTTTTAATCAAATTTTTATGTAGTTATATGTTTAAATTGTTAAATTATCTAAAAACTACCAACTCCCACAGAACCATTCATTCACTTAACCGTTCATAATGAATGAATTTCATTGTTGTTTTCGTAAAATTATACTGATTCTGATTTTCCAGCATAAATCGTCGTGTTTGCTTGTCTATCGGAGTACTACTTTCGGAATGACCCGCAAAATCGGTTACCTACATATATGTTCGAATCTGTCCTTGACTTGGAAATTGAGGGAACGGTATATCGGTATATTTATCAATTTTTCGGTATATTTCTGTTGGCCACTATAGATAGCCTCGATCTTCGATAGTAGTCGAAAGTACTATCGGAAAATGATAACCCTCTAGATCAATTTAAAAATCTTAATTCAATTTAAAATATTCAATATATTAATGTTCGATGTCGTTATCAACGTCATTTTGTTTGCCGATGCTATCGATAGTGAACCGAAATAGTCGATAGTAGGCTAATTTTTCAATCATTCAAAGTATCGATGGTGCTATCGATTTTTTCCCAACTCTAGATTCCGAGATCATTCATTGGATCGTCCTGAATTGCCTTTTTGTTAAGGTCACGTCCGTCTGCTACCAATCCGCCGGAGGACACTGCTTCATTCAGAGGTAGGTCGTTTCCGTCAGAATTTTTCTGCCCGTGTGTGGGTGTACCTGACCCGTGCCGTGCCTGCAAGCTTAGTGTGCGTGTGTGTGTGTGTTAGTGTTGACATGTGTGTGTATATGTGATTGCTAAAACAACAACAAAGCAAAGGCTGAAACGCATTTTCATTTCAACATTTCCTACAGTGTACACCGCAACAAAAGACCTGCCCCGCCAGCCCACGAGACTCGGAACAGAGCTCGCCTTGCCGCAATAACAAGTCCCCGCACCCACACAGGCGCAGCGGAAGAACAAGAAGAAGCAAAAGCAGAAACAGAAACAAGCAGAGTGAACGCCGCCGACGCCGCTGCAGTCGCCGCTGTCGCAATGGATGTGGAGGAGAACTACGAGTCCCAGAATGTCACAGAGAACCAGGACCAACACCAGCAGCAGCAGCAACAACACCAGCAACAGTTGCAGTTGCAGCTGAATCTCCAGCAACAACAACAGCAGATGCAGATGCAGTGCGAGCCGCTCTTTGGCCTGACGACCAACACAACAACAACCACAAATCCCATGATGGAGACGAACAGCATCGCCATACCGCTGCCGGCGCCGCCCGGGACAACGGGCAGCGTTGTTGTCGCCTCGTCAGCACCAGCCTCACTGCCGGCATCGTCGCCTGCGGTGCCGCACCAGCAGAAAGGCCTGCCCACGAACGACTTTGACATCGACTCAATGCTGCTGCAGCAGTTCAGCTGCATGGGCACCACAGACCATGAGGATCTGATTAGTCAGTTCCAGAGCCTCATGAACAATCAGATGAATCGGGAGTCGGCGCGCTTCTATCTGGAGATGAGTAATTGGTAAGAGATAACCAAGGCAATCCATGTTCATATATCTAAACGCATTTTCTCTCTTTGCAATCCGAAGGAGTCTGCAAACAGCCGTTGGCTGCTACTTGGACTTTTGCAGCCTGCAGTCTTTGCCATCGATGAAGATCGTCCAGGGTCAGCATGTAAATGCCCAGCAGCAGGCGTTTCAGCTGCAGAACGACGGCACCGAGCGGTGGCCGAACAACTGCTATCTGACCTCGCCCATCCAGACGCAGCGCATCAATATACCATCCTTGCGACCGGGGGAAACTTGTGATATACTGGCCGATCTGATGCCCACACAGCCGCCGATCATGTGGCGCCTTTGCACACCAAATGGCTGGTATTTCGGCGGTGAGCGACGTGGCAGCAAAACCATCCGTTGAGACTTGTTGCATTCCCCCCTCCCACCTATTGTTGCAAAAATTCCTAATTGATTATTTTCCTCCTTCCCCAACACACACGCACATGCACATACATAGATGCCATTTGGATGATACCGCCGGGAACACAGGCCAGCCAGGACGAACTGCAACAGCGAATGGTGCAGCTGATCACGTCGGAGGCCAAGCCGGAGGTCTATCCGCAAATCAACATCGTGATAACGGCGCACACACACTGATCAGGGTGAATCGTCCGCAGTCGCAGCAGAAGCAGTAACAGCAACAGCTCCAGCATTATTTTCATAAGAAATTTCCGACAAACGAAACAACAAACAAAATAATTTAGAAAGAGCAGAGTACTTCCCGGGCTCAGAGGAAGGATATTGGAGGAAACTCCAGCCACAATTCTTGACACAATTGAAAAGCGAGGAAAGATATATCCCTCACAGGCGGACAGACAGACAGTCAACCAGACAGACAGACAGTCAAACAGACAGGCATTTCAGATGTTTCAAATTGAGCGACTTCTATTATAAGATTTAGGTCTGTCCAACCACCCCTGACCCACTGTCCCCCTGCACATGCCCCTATATCCAACAAGCCTATACTTATCGACTAGCATAATATTGTTCTCAAGTAGTGGATTTGTACACAAGATATCTTTTGTAAGACAAAACTCTCCCCTCTTCCCCTCCCTCTACCCTCAATTACATATGCGATTATTATGTAGACGCAGCCATTTGGTAGTTGTATCTAAACCATGTAGCAGTTTCCCCCTCCTACCTCTCGGGGGGAGCCTACCTCTATATACACACCGCAAACCGAACACCGAATACCTTTCCTCCAACTCCACATACTTGTTGTATGTCGGAACAAAGTTGTTGAGTTCATATGTAGTTTACTTTTCCTCCTTCTTTCATTATTATTTTCCTTTTTTTTTATTTTGGTGCCAGACGACGAAGGTCGGCTTTAATTGGTTTTATGCCCCGGGGTATGAAAATGAAATGAAATTGTTCCAAGTTGAAGCGGAGAATGTGTGTATGATACATAACATTTATTTTTTTTAGTTTTTCTAGTTTATTTTCGAATTTGATTGTTGCTTTTCCCGCGATCAAGAACTTGTACCCTGTAACAAAATTAGACATATATGTAAGTGTTTAAGTGTTTTATTAAGCCTAAGAAAAATTAAAAAAAGAGGAAACAAAGATCACCTGGAACCTGAAAGTGTCTGGGAGCCACACCATCCTACTATGGGTGGGGGCTTTGGGGGCTATTTTTTATTTTATTTGTTCACTGTAATTTGGGCTATAAAGTGTTGGGGCTACTCCTTGGAAGAAAACCCACAAATTATAGTAAAAAGATAACATAATCGAATAACTAATCTCCCATGGAACGGTTTACTTTGATTTCAGCAATTTATCCATTATTTTAGTAACTTCCTTGCTCATTTCAAATCCGCCCGCTGCAAAAAATCCTCCTGGCATTTTTTAGACTTTTTCCATTTGTCCGGCAGCCCATACAGTCCATCTTTGTTGATTGATACGGCAGCACTGGAACTATGACCATTCACAGCGAAGCGGATTTATTTTTAAAAGTTGCCGCCAAGCATACGAAAACCTATTTGATTTAAATTTATTTGAGGCGATTTCAGACGAATTTTCCCCAACCATGAAAAGCATGTATGCTTGGCTTTGGCATGTTTATCAAATCATGCAAATCCGATTGCCAGCGCCATTATTTATGCGTGCACTTTGCAGTTTGCTGCCAGCGGCATCTTGGTAGGATCCGTGGCATGAAAACTGTAATTGAGTGAAATAATTCAAAAGAAGAAAACACCTTCTTTGCGCACAGTGCAGGCCAAAATATTAGCAGTACAGGTCCCTGTACATCCCTACATCGTCCAGGTGAAACCAGCTTGATCTTATGTAATCTAGATGCTGAAACCAAGTCCTTACCTGTATCTGAAAGAAGGGTAGCGCCTAGAAAGGAGTCGTATCCATCTTTCTGTGAGGCCCTCAAGGCCTTAAGTCCTCGACCAATGTTATGCAAAGTATAGCCATCACCCAACTGGCCCCCCAGCCCCCTATTCAATTGTCGTCGGTCAAGAATTTCAGACAAAATTCAAGCCCCAGAAAAGCCCCACCCCAACAGTGTCCTCGAAGGGATGCCTCTATCTTGGGGTATATAAAAAAAGGTTGGCTGATAACTAAGATTGGTCTTCAACTCCCTACAGGCCCTACAGGCTCCCTACAGGCCCTACAGGCCTACAGGCCGAACAGATAAGATTCTGATAAGACCATTACTCTTGAACAAAGTTCACCAAAAAAGTGTAGCGGAGTCACCTTACGCGTAAAGGTCTCCGAGTGATAAGGAGCTGTAGTTGGTTTTGGACTTTCTTAATACTTTGAAACATTGGACAATTTCAGGACAGCTCGAGAATGGCCTGAAGATAACTGTCAGGTGATGAACCTCAACGATCTGATCTTCTTCGAGAGGCTTGCATAGAAACAGACAAACGGACAGACCTGATAAACTATCTTTGTATGTAGTTGCTGTATTTATATGCTTTATGTTCTCGACAAAGCATCCTTCTGTCGGTCTTCAAAGGTATACAAATACAATCATGATACAAATACAAAAATGATCAGGACTCTGGCAACACTTGACTAAGTGGAGCCAAGTCCCGTACTCATGGCGATTGCAGTGCCCAGCAACTCTCATCCACTCCACTCATCGGGGTCACCAACACGGAAACTTTTCTGATCGATTCGCGTGTCAGAGTTTTCTGTTATCAGAATTTCGCCTACATTAATTCGTGTATGACAAAGTTGCTATTGAAAATGGTTAAGATATCGAAACAATTGAACAGATTCAACCATGTGACAGCAAATGAGGGCGGCCGCGCTTCCCTGAAAGTCTCATTTAGATCTTGTGTAGCACTGCCCTTAATCATGCTTGCCTACTGACTTGCAAGTCGGCCCGTCTTAGCCAAGGTCTACCTGAAGGAAATAGGCTCCCAATAGTCAGGGGTTTGGGGATCGTCCTTAAAGTGGTCGTCCGTTCCTGATAATTCCTGAGCACTTTGCGATCTTGATGTCGATATCACAGATGTCCACAGTGACTGGTGACTGACTAGTGACTCCTTAATGCCCCTTCGACTGCCAAACAAAGAAAGGGAAGACGACGATCTATTCTTTAAATGTTTTTTAATTGACATTAAGACGCTGACTCCCACGCTGACCTTAAGACTGTCCCAGCTCCGAAGCTGAAGCTCTTGGACCCCATAAAACAGCGATTTCTTGGGAAAGTAGGGCTCATATTCACAAGCATGTGTACAGCGGAGGAGCAGATTGTAGGCCTCGTAAATGAGCGCCTGAAGGATGAGGTAGTGCAAAGATAGAGACCAGGAAGCCAATATTGATGTCATACGCTCTGGGGATGAATCCCCAACTGGTGTTGGGGACGTGGTTGGAGACATATGCAGACCTCATATCGTGGATGATGGGCCGTGCTAGAAAGAGAGCGGAGAGGCTGTGGGCAATTCGCGGTCTGCTCCGTATGTACAGAAATTTAAGCTAAAATCGGTAAAATTTGTAAGTTAGTTTACCATTATGTGTAGCTAATCTTGATTTGATCAAAGTGCTGGTATCCTCGAGCTCATTACACCTGGCACCCTTTAAAAAATACCAAGAGGACATAGCCAAAATCTACTTATATTCTGGTTAATTTTATTTTATGTAACTATTATAATATGTACATATATTATCTATATACATATATAATATTATCAATAGTCTGATCTCTAATGGATTAGCCTGGAAGATAGCTTAATTTGTTGCACCGATGTCGGAGTTTTAAGGCCAGGACCTCGCTTCGACCAATATCAATATCTATAAATAAGGCTTTTAATGGGATACAGGGGGTATTGCCGCCCTAAGCAACACACCGAAAAATGAAGCAACATTTCGTTGAGCTAGGAAAGTAAGATGGACATTGCAATAGTTATTGACTCTGAATGCCATAGTAATTTGCGATATCTAACCAATTGCATAATCCTTTTCAACCTCCGACCTTGGGGCATATAAAATTAAAAAAAGTGGTGTCATGTTAGCTAAGCGCGGCCTTGTTTACGTATATTTTCAAAAACGAATTTTGGGCTACTTTATGAATTCCAAGTATGCGGATATGGTCTACTTATCCAGGAATAAAAAATAATATTTTTCTCTCACTGTACAACAGTAAATAGCTTGTATTCTTTCAATTTTCGATGGCTTTTTTCTGTCATACCGAATTCGAATACTATTCTTTGGAGCGCAACTGTACATGAAGGAGCACTCATGTATGATGTAGAGACGGGATCAAGGGTCGTTCGTGCGTTGGGACGGAAATGAAATGCATTGAAACGGAAAAGAAAATTATAATCCGTCGAGGACTGCCTTTTGACTTGAATTACAAATGGCGCACATGCAACGAATCTGATGAGCAGAGCGGGGAGGAAATGGGTGTGGGCTCCACGGGGAAGGGGATGTGAGTGAGGATGGGTGGGTGGGTGTGTGGTGGTATGCTGTCATGTCACGGACAATCAAATCAAAAAGGCGTCAAAGCACAAGTCCTGTGCTGCATCTGTGTCTTCTTCGCACACAACCAAATATGCCACGTCTCGCTCGCACCTCTGCCATGACAAACAGAGCGTTTTCTCGTTCCATGTAACATTGTAAAATTGCATTTTCTCTTTCTCTCACTCTCTCTCCATCTCCATCTCTGGGAGCATCCAGCATCGCATCGCATCGCCCGTTGTTGTTGTTCTAAAATTCAGATTAAGATTTGATTGCCAAACAACTCTGGTGCCACTAACCAACCCATGCCCATACCCGTACCCATACCCATGCCCATGCCGTGTAACCACCATCGTGTATGGGTCCTGAGTCCTGGGTCCTCGATGGGCACCAAGCCTATTTGATATTCATAGATTGGGAATTACAAGCAGCCATTGCCAATTGTCAACAGTCTTTTACACAACACACACACACTCCAGCCAACACACTCCAGTGGAAAGTGGAAAGAAGGGGGAACCGAGATGGCAGACGGTGGGACAGAGACAGGGACAGGGAGAGGGAGAGGCACGTGCTGATGTCAAGTTGTTACATGAACAGGGCGCCAACGACGCCAATTTGTTTGTTCATTTCATTTCATTATACCCTTCCAGCGGGCTCAACAATTTCGACTCAAAGTATGCAACGCAGAGAGTCCTATATGTAGATATACGAAGTCGCCATTTAAATGACATTTTGCCCTTAGTTTTTCAGCCAAAATTGACTGAAACAACTCATAGATACACGAGTGAGAGTGCACCTTGCAGCAGCCTAGCATGAAGATCAAAATTGGATCACTATCGGACATGCTCCGGTTATCGCAAATCACACATCGAAAAAAGTTGCCAAATCGAAAAACGTGCATGCTCCGGTTTACGCAAATTCGCAAGATTCCTTCCATTTTAAAAACGGTTTATATTATAAAATATAAATATACATATTTATGAGCCATTCAGTCAGCCATTCAATATACTAATACATACATATATAATACATATACATTTATATAAATATAAAAGGTAGCTGTCATTTGAAAATTTAAAACTATAAGTGTATCTAACATTTCGGTCCCCGAAGAAATCTTTTGCTCTCTTGTTTCATTTCATTTCATTTCATTTCGTTTCATTTGTTTTTCTCTCCTTGCCAGATTTTATCATTTCGCTTTTGGGGTGGGCGATGGGCTATGGGCGATGCGAGATGCGAGATGCGATTGGGGCAGGAGTGGGCTGGCTGGGTGGGCGTGTCAATTGGAAGCTCAAATAAAGATGAAAAAATTGTCGACTTCCTCTGGGACACGCCTAAAAAGCTAAGGGCCAAGGAGGAGCAGACAGAGCATAACATTTTCCTTTAGGATCTCTACCGTTTGAAGTGACGAATTTCCTTGATAGAGCTTCATTCACACATGAGAAAATATCACATAAGATGACATATGTATGAACATACCCCAACTAAACTTTAAGATTTCTATTCATTTATACTCGTATTTTAGTATAACTCACAAAGATTTCTTCCAAATCGGACCACTCTGAGGATAAAGATTTCAGAACTGTAAAAACAGAGTTTTCATTGGTTTCCCTATGCAGACTTCCATGCTTATCCTATTTGAGTTGAACGTTGATTAGACACTTAAATATGTTAGAAAATGATGTTGATAACAATCTACCATGTCCAGCGCTGGTCCAGCTAGTCCTCGACCTCGTCAAGTCGCCTTTAAGCCAAGTCCCCCCCTTCCTCAGGCATTTCGCATTCCACTCAGACTGATCCCACCCCATCGCATAGCTCCTGCCGATCGGCAATATACCCCTTCCCCTGCCACGTCGTGGAGCCCATTAAATGCATAAAACAATTGCCAGACAGTTTGACGCTGTTGGGCAACCTAAAAATGCAAGCTCCGGCCAGGCCGAGAGGCCTCCAAAGTGTCTGTCTGTCAATGCACGGACCGACCCGACCCGATCCGTCCCAGTCTCCATTCGATTCGATTCGATTCGATTCTGTTTGTCAGAGCCCTGGCTGGTCCATGGTTGCACTGGTCGCTGTGCACCGCCCGACGGTCCGCCGGTCCGCCCGTCCACCCGTCGTCCGCCCGTCCACCCGTCTGGTCTGTCCCAGTTGGTGGTCGATTTTTATGAGCGCCGCGCGTTGACAGCTTAAAAGTCTCTTAGCATGAAAAATATTGTCAACGCCAAATGGCGATTCTCGATTGTTTGTGGTTGTTGCGTTGCTCTTGTTGTTGTGGGTTGTTGTTCATAGGCTGTGCTGGTTGGTTGTTGAGAGGAAAACTTTTGACTTTTGATGTGTTTTGGCGATAAGATTTTGATAGAGCTGCGATTTATGCGAGGCAACCTCTCTGCCAGCCAGCCAGGAAGCCAAGCAGCCAGCCAAGCAGCCAGCCAGCCAGGACTTTTAACTTATCTGCAAAAACTGACAATCAAAAAATATCAGTGGTGTTTGCGGAGGAGTAGGGGTACTCATAATTAGCACAGTTTGACAAGCATTAAAGTGGAACTCGATACCAAATCCGAATCGAAGCGACTCGCAGTCGAGAGGCGAGTAAATTAATTTCACAAATTGTGCGACGATAAATTCGATTTTAGATACTAACTCTATCCCACTAATTCTCTCTCTTTCTCTTTCTCTCTCTCTCTCTCTCTCTCTCTCTCTCTGTCTCTATGTGTGTGTTTATGTGTGTCTTGGCTTTTTAAACAAACATGATTTTGTACTTTTATTTTATGCCATATTTAAACTGATTTAATTTGATTTTCAGTCTCACTCTTCGCCGGTCGGTCGTTTGCCTTTCGATTTGTGTCTCGATTTTCGTTTCGAGATTCTTGTCTCTGTTTTTTTATGCATATTGTTCGGTTGGTTTGTCTATACAAATTAACATAAAACTTACCCCCACCCTCTTCTGATAAGAAATGCGGGGAAAACTTTTCTGTTTCTGTTGCTGGTGCTGTTGTTGTTGCTGCCGTTTCTTTTGCCTTTGCCTTTGTTTTTGATTTTATTTGTGGGCTCTTTTTGTACGATTTTGTCACGGGCCTGGGCGGCCTTTGTTTGGTCATCATGATATATAACAGGCGATAACGCCTAATCGCCTCGATGGAGCATATATCATTCGGAGCACAGGTTTAACCATCTCTCGGAGTAAGGCTGGAGCTGGGGTTGGGGCTGGAGCTGGGGTTGGGGTTGGTGTTGGGGTTGGGCCCTTCGATTTTCAAATGAAACTGGAGCAGACCGTTGCCACTCCAAAAGCCATCCAAGACCGAAGAAGATCGCAGGGGGAAATCACAAAAAGTCGGAAGAGGATTAGCATAGAGGTGGGCAGGTGGAATTCCCCTCGGGGACCCTCTGCTGACATCCTTCATTGTTGACTTGTTGTTGATTTGTAATTATTTTTTCTTGTATTTCGGTCTGGTATAAAGTTAATAAAACGTTTCTACCGCTTTTTATGGTAATATTTGGAAATGTTTATAAATGGTTGTGATTATTTTGAAACTATTTTTGTTGGTTTTCTCTTCTGTAAATTAAAAAAAAAACCCTGAAAAAACACTTTCTTATTCATATCAATCCTAAGGATATTTTTTAGGTATTTAAACAAAAAAAAACCCTTACAAAAGTGTACTTAAGTAGTAGCGTTTTATATCTGAAATATCTAATTTCATAAAGATTGAATTGCATGGTTATAATCACCATTCAGTAAGTGACGATTCCATCAAGACTTCTTATTTCTTCTCTACAAAATGTGGGTTCAAAGACAAAAACGATCAACGGCCCCCTTCACCAGCCCCAATTGAAGCGCTCGAATATTTCCGTAATTTATGTTCCATGTATTTTCATTCAGAGAATGATTTCTTAAAAAATATTTAGGTATGCATGTGTATATGTACATATGTATACGCTATGTATGTATTTCTGGGGCACCTAACGAGGGTCGAATATTATGGTCAAACGTCAATATTATTAAATATAAATGCCGCAAACAAATTCGGAGGATGACTGATGAAAAGAGCCGCGAGTTGTGTGTTTTTTTGTCCGGCTATTTCTTCCGTGTCTTAAGCGCGGACGCGACATTGCGTGATGAACAAACGTCGAGCATTTCTCAATGAGATCAGAGGAATCATCAGGGCCCTGGTCTCTGGCTATATCTGGAGGGGAGGAGGGAGCCTACCAGGCCCCGAAATGAAATGACATGACGTGTTGTTATTAAGCCGCATAATCAAAATAAAAAACAAAACAAAAACAAAACAAAGCCCCGAAAGCAGGAACAATTTTTATGAATGAAAAGGAGACGTAGCCCGTAGCCCGGTCGATGTCTGAGTTACCTACTAGAGAGGCCCCATACCACATGCCCCATGCCCCATGCCTCATTCCATACCTGGGGGCCACACCCCGATCGGGGGCACACTGACGCAAAAGTCGACATTAATTGAAGTTGCAGGATGCTGAAGCGGTTTCCTAGAAATCTTCAAGATACTTTAACATGGATTAAGTGTATTCCAAATCAAGATCCATTATACTATTGGGGATAAATTCGAGCCTTTATCTGAGAATATATCTGATTACTTGATCGATCAGTCTGTGATCAGTCCGACAGGATTCATCTCGGAACTAGGATTGAAGTCTGGGTATCCTTCTGTAATCAGAAACAGAGACTGATTAATGTTCGGATTGGGATTGACTTTGAATTCGAATTGCTTTTGAACCAGTGTGCATCATCATTCGTGGAGTGGCATCGACAGCGGCGGCAACGGCGTCGTCGGCAGCTTCAAGGCGATTAGCGAAAAGCGGTAAATGTTGTGTTAAACCTCAATTAAGACCGAGGAAATCCAGGTAGAGAGCCGAGAGCCGCCAACAGGATGTTAAACTCTTTTGGGCAATTTGAATCCGCTTTGACTGACGCCACACGCCAGGGTCAGATTTGAGAATTTACGACTGATCCACTGATCCACCAGGCAGCTCCACTTCTCCTCTCCATCAACTGCTAAATGATCTCACACAGACAGGGGCGAGGAATGGCGCCTAGGAGAAGTCCAGTTCAGTCCAGTCCAGTCCAGGGGAAGATCTTAGATGCTCCTCTCCTCCTCCTCCGTTACGACGCTCTTCCTTTTCCTCAGGCTCTGCCTTTGCCTCCTTCTCTGTTCTCTGTTCTGGTGACTCCCCTCGTTCCATCGTTAAGTGCTTTTTAATTTGTTTGCATTCGGAATCTGAATCTGAATTCCCTCTGTTCCGCTTTTATCGAGAATCAAGTGAGCTGAGTGCAATTACGACACCTTCAAAAAGCCAAACACAGGATACGCACACAGGGAGATACATGGCGAGAGAGAGAGGGAGAGAGAGAAGTAGTCTCTCATCCTCAGGCACTTAAGCTCATCCCCAGGGGGTTGTTGTTTGCTCTCCTTCCACCATACCGTAATGCCGTAACACCCATCCACCCACCCACTCATTTCCCATCTAGGCCAGTGGGTGGTTGGCTGGTTGGTGGTGGCTGCTGGCTGCTGGCTTCTGGCTGGTTTCTGGTGGCACGATTGTCTGTTTTGGCGAGTGGCAATGGCTAATTAAAATTACTTTCCAGGGCGTCACTCTGAAATTTACACGCAGCTCCCCCATCCGAGGGTGCTGAGACCTCACAAAAGGTGGGTGTGGGTGTGGGTAGAGAGTGCCGCATTAATGGTCAGTTGGTCATTTTGTAGCCACTTTTAATGAGAGTCCCAGGTCCGCTGGACCGCTGGTCCCAGAGCCATTCATTGCTTGGGAAAACCACTCCCGTACGCGTACCGTACCATACCGTACCGTACCGTACCTTCCCGCTCCAGCCAACTGTGTATTTGTCATTTTTAATGTCTTTTTAAATAATTTCGTGTGGCTGATGAATGCCGCCGAGTGGCGAGAAAGGTGAAATACACTCCACCGAATGGGTTTAATGGGTCTCTCGTTGGGCTTACTTGATCTATGGTGTATGTGTAGTATAGTATTTGTCTTTCTATATCATCCGAACTGTAATTCACTCGAGTAAAAGCCCGCAAAATGTTGTACTCTTAAGATGAGGTGTTGGTTACTCTATTTATTTCATTCAGTATCATTTCAGTATCTTTACAGGGTTTGATTGTGAATATTGTAAGGTATTTTTGCTGATAAAATCAATTAAAATACAGCCAATGACTTCAGTTTATCGTATCAATCCAATCAGATTATGTATGCCTGTCTTCCAATAGGAATATAAGATGTGTGATAATATCAATCTTTGAATTGATTAAATGAATCTCGAATTTGTTCTTCATAATCAACGATTATTTGTTTTATTTACGATGAATTTCACTTTAAAATGTTGCTTAACCTCTCTATCCCTCTCTCTTTAATCTACACATGTACATATGTATGTATATCTATATACATTTGATTTCAAAATGAATTAAATCTTTAATGTGAACATATGTTTGCACATGCATTCCATAATTTATCTTTGCTTGAATAGATTTCTAGATTTTCTACTCCTTATGGGAGAGTATTTTAGGTTCGTTTTCAACGCAGTATATTTTTTCCCCGCTTTTTTTTCACTCGCTTCCATCTCATCTTTAATTAACTTATTTCTCCTGTGCTGTGTAATATCTTTCGCTTTGCCATAGGGATGGGGTTTGGTGTTGGATTGAGGGGGGCGGGGGTTTATTGAGTGAGCAGCCAGCGCCGTTAGTTAGTTGAGTTATCGTTTCAACAAAATGGCGGCCCCAGTTGGAAAATTCGTGTCCAACTGGGGGCGAAAGTCAAGCTGCCTCATTAGCAGGCAATTCGGAAGAAAGGAAGGCAGGCTGCAAGACAAATTGTTGTCACATTTTTATGGGAATCTAATTAATGGTGTAGAGTAACCCGGTGAAAGTTGGTGTTGAAAACCGTCAACAGAGATACATAGGTGGAATATTTCTGAAATAATTAGGCAATTTTTTTCATCAAATTAATTGCTCCCAAAATGTATTAAACATTTCTAAGATTTTCGTATTTGTTCGAAAGAATTCAAAATAAAATTTGCAATACGGTCTCCCATTTATTTATAGAATAAATTTATCTAAGGAATTTTCATTGATAAATGTATATAAGTACATATGTTTGTAGATATGTAGATGTAGATATGCAGATGTATCCGTATATTCCATCTGTCATATCTAATATAAGATTCTCTCCTTCCTATTGTAATTTCTGCTTTTTCATTCATAATGCAGTAAAGTAGCCATATGAGCTCTATTCTATTCTATTCTATTCTGGCATAATGTTACGTTCCTATAAGAAAATGAGTTTACAAAAATAATAAGAATTCGGTTAATAAAAATGCAAACTGACATATGGAGTGCTAATTCTCCAATCTATTATTATTTGTTTTTTATTGAATCCCCGTAGGCATATTGCTCAATATGTTGGGGAAACTCTGGGGAAGAAGTTTTATCAAGAAACATATTTCTTATAAGAGATATGTACAAGTAAAGGAAAATACATGGACCACCACATGAACTGATCAAGGATTGTATGAGAGATATTTCTCTATGAATACCCTTCCGCCTCGCGTTACGTCACCCGTTGATCATCGTGAACCTGATCGATTGCCATTGCCATTCCCACATTGTTAGCCAGCTCATAAAGGTTGTAGATAGATTGTTAGTGGATCATTCCTGGAACTATTTTCGACGGCCATTGAAACAGGAACTTGTCCTCACAGGAAGGGGAGGGTGGAAGGGTGGCCGGGGGGCAGGACTTGAGCAGCAACAAACAATTTCAGACAATTGCTGTCATTGTCTTTGTAATGAAGCCATTTTTAAGAGCAGCAACTACGGTCGAAGCATCCGCCTCCAGGCGCCAGGGGCTGGGCCTCCACGGCTGTGTCTTCTCCCTCCGTCCCTCCCACTTCTACCCCTCCAACCACTTGGCCCGGGCAGCAGCAGCAGCAGCCATAAACTAGTTGCCAGGCCTGAGAGCCATTCACTTGCACATTAGGCAGCAAATTGACATCGATACAACCAGAGGACGAAGGAGCAGAAGAAGCAGAGCATATACCGACACACGCACACACTAGCACACTCTAAGGGGATTTGGCTAGCAAGAGAGCGGGATAGAGAACAGTGGGCATCATTTAACTGCTGCCAATTTACTGTTTAAATGCCAAACAAAAAGTGTTAACAAGCGCAAAAATAACAAAAGACACACAGCAACAGCCACAATTAGAAAGAAAGAGAGAGATAGAGAGTGAGTAGCAGGCGATTTGTTTAAGACAATGTCTTGGGCAAGAGCGAGTCAGATATACATACATGTGTATGCTCTGCCACCATATCCCGTATATCTCTTTCTGATTGTGTGCATGTCTCTCTCTCTGCGCGTGTGTCTGTCAGCTGTGCGTGTTTGTGTGTGTGCATGACAGTGAACCAGTTTCAGGGGGCGTGGCCTGGCACTGGCCAGATACTGCCTGGAGAAATAGGGTTGACAGCATCCCATCCATCCATCCATCTTGCTGTCTGGTCTGTCCGTCAGAGACGAGACAACAACAGCAAGCACAGCTAGAGAAGAGCGTCGGGTCGGGGCTCGCTCTGCCATAAATGTGTTGAGTTCCTGCAGCTGCTATAAAAAGTTTATGGATGGCGGCAGATTGAATGCTGCAGATTGAGGATCATCGAAACTTGTATGGAAATTAACCGAGTCACTACAGCCCTGAATTGTGCAGTGAACAATAAGCGATTGTACATTTATATTTATTTATTTTCATTGGGTTTAGCTGCAAAGTGAAATAAAATAAAAAATAATAATATGGAATTTAGTAAAATTAAATTATGAAAAACTTTTAGACAAACCAAAAAATGGTTTTATTTCAATATTATTAAACTCTGTAAAGTATACAAAATAATTTAATAAGAAATCGACTAAAAAGCAAATAAATTATATCGAGTACCAAAATTCAACTATCACCAGCGCCAGTCCTCAGATAGAATAGAATCGAAGCCGCTTTCCGCCTTGGAGCCATAAAAGTAACCGTTATATCAGGTCCGTGGACCGCGGCCATTGCCAGGCGGATACTCACCACGACGGAGGCACAGACACAGCGACAGAGAGACAGATATACGCGACAGAGACACAACTACACAACGCTGCTGCTGATTGAAGCCTAATGAATGTCAATTGCGCCAATTACGACCAATAAATGCGGGCAATAGACAGCGCACACAAGGAAGGAGAGCGCACACACACACAGACACACACACACACAATCATCGGGGAGAGAGAGAACGAGAGCAGAGAGCAGAGAGCGTGCGCATAGTCAGCGGAACTCACCACGCTAAGAGCCCACTTGGCCAGGCCCTCAAGTGCTCAAGTGCGAGCGGGACGACGACAGGTGGCAGCGCACCTCTGAGTGGCTCGAGCGAACGGCCGAGGCCGAGACCGAGGCTGAGGCTGGCTCAACTGGTTTCTGCCGGCCGTCGACAGCCAGCCCAGCTGCTGACACTGCCACTGCCACTGGAAGTGACTGAGCCGGGTCCGTGCTGTGCTTCAGTTTCGGTCGAAATCCACAGGCGAGCGGTTGTCCACACCGGCTCTGGTTCGCGGCAGACAATCAGACAAGGCAGAGACGACAAGTTACGACTTCAGAAGTGGCAGCAGCAGCAGAAACATTAAAATTATATACTCGTAATATTAACAGTAATCGAGTGCCCGCCCGTTGGTGCCCCAACAATTATTTGAAAGTTGACTCGAAAGAAAACGCGCGTGATAAATAGTATTTTTTGTTGTTGTGCCCCATAAAGTGAGCAGTGTGTCCGCGCGCGGGGGAGAGAAGACAGCAGACAGCAGGGAGTAGAGGCAGAGGCAGAAGCAGAAGCAGGGCGATCAGACACACACATGACCACAATGCCACCGGAAATGTCCGCAGCAACGGCAGCTCCCGTTGGCACAGCACCCAGTGCGGCCATTGCCGTCGGCGGCGGCATGCCGCGCGATTCACCGCCCGGAGGTGGCGCCGTGGCTATTGCCACCACTAGCCCCAATGCCACCAGCACCACCACCACGCAGGCGACGCGCTCCCGCTTCATGATAACGGACATTCTGGCTGGGAGCGCGGCTGCCGCTGCTGCTGCAGCGGCGGCAGCAGCAGCTGCAATGGCAGCAGCCTCCTCAGGGCATGACACCGATTGCTACGGCAGGGAGAGGGAACGTGACCGGGACAGAGAACGGGAACGAGAGCAGGCTGCTGCAGCGGTGGCCGCCCATCATCATCACCAGCAACAGCAACAGCATCAGCAAGCCGCCCTCCAGCAGTACATTGTGCAACAGCAGCAGCTCCTGCGCTTCGAGCGGGAAAGGGAACGGGAGAGGGAGCGAGAGCGAGAGCGGGAACACTTTAGGGAGCGCCACTCGCCGCCAGCGAATCCCGCCCTGGGCTACCACCATCAGATGGCGCCCCATTTACTGGCCCACTTTCCGCCCTCTCACTACGCCGTGCTCCAACAGCAGCAGCAGCAACAGCACCAGCAGCAACATCCGCATCCGCATCATCTCCAGCAACAGCTGGAGCGGGAACGACTGGAGGCCCTGCACCGGCATGGAGTGGCTGTGGGAGCGGGAGTCCATCTGGAGACTCATCACAATCAGCATCTCCACCATGCGGCTCATCCCCATCACGATGAGCGATCACGGTCCCCGTTGATGTTGCAACAAATTGGAAACAACAACAACAACAACAACAGCAGCTCCAACAACAATAACAACAACAACAACAACAACAACAATATTAGTTCTAACAGCAACAACAACAATAACAATAATAATAATGGAAGTGGAAGCGGAATGATGCTTGGAGGAGCGGGAAGCAGCATCAGCGGCGACCAGGCCAGCACCATCGACGACAGCGACAGCGACGATTGCGGTAAGTGCGAATCGGAATAGGTAGCGGAATCGATATCGGAGTCCATATTCCAAGGCAATATCGAAGTGAACAGGGATACAGATCACACAGAGATACCATATGGTGTAGTTAGCAGGAAGGGAGTGCAATTACCAGTCAATGCAATTTTTAGCAATTCGAAAATTATATTTCAGATCTATAAAGTCCAAAGGGAGGTATCATAATATATTAGTTAGCATTGTGTAGGTATATTTATAGAGTTTCAAGACACATAGTTCATACATACATACATACATACATACATGTTTGTACAATATATTAATATTATCCTTAATGAATGCAATCTAAGTGCAGAAATGAGCGAGAGATAGGAATATAAGTACGCTAATTGGAGAAATAATATTCGAGAAATATTTGGTGAACAATATGCTGGTGCTCCGCATATTTGAATAGGAATCTGATATAGATTCAGGAAACGATGTGGGATACAAAAAGTGTGTTTGCTACCTTTAAGAGAATATCATCATGTAAACTATGAAAAAATGCAAGAATCCACATTTTGAGAAATTCAAGAAAATGCACTTTAAATTAAGAAAAATGCATATGGTGTATGTTTCATATGCGTGACAAATAACTAATGAAAATAGATCATACATAATATTACAGATTATAAAATGAATTATTGGGGCTTAAAATCTTTGAATTCAGAACATCAGATCTTCAAAGTTTTAATATTCAAAAAGGAAAGTTACTCACATTTCGAAATTGAATCTTTTGAAGGAAATGTCCTCTTGTTAAAGATTCGATCTAAAAAATAAACAGAAATTATGTGAATGATTTCCAATAGTGGAAACAATAAGTTCGCAATGTTTTTGGAAACTATTCGTAGCATTCAGTAGAGATTTTCTTTATATGTATATATGTATTTTCAATTGCCTGAGAACTACTATTGAGTGCAGCCTGAAGCCGCTAACAGTTCTGGCTGTTGTTGGCTAATAAGTAAGATAACTACAACAACAACAACAACAAAAACAACAACAACTGCAACAGAAACTACTGTGAACTGTGTGGCATGCGGTTAGCGGCGGCAGCTCCGGGCCTGAATTGAAATGGGAAAATGTTGCCTTGATAGTGGAAGCCTCTCGCTCAGCCCAGTCAAGCTGTAGCAGAGAAGTGGAGTGTTGTGGATAGGGGAGGGTGGGATAGATATAGATATAAATATAGAGGTGAGGCAGGGGCAGTGGCAGAAGCAAAAAGCAGGTGTCTGTGGCCTGCGAGTCGACGGGCCAGGTCTCTCGAGCAGATTAACAAAGTGCACACTTTTCATTTCGTATATACATACATACACTGTACATATGTATGCATATGTAGTAATCGTATAATTTCCCAGTCAAAACTGTCAACGTTAGGTACCCTTGACGGGGGTAGCCAGCCCAATACTCTCTTCTCCTCCCCCGTGATTTTCCCCATTGCATGCAACAATTTAATTGATTTTGTTGCTTGTTTCGGTTTCGGTTTCAGTTTCAGTCATAGTGTTTTTTTTTTGCAATTTAGTATTCTTGCTCTTATTTGTTTACTTGTTAAGTGCTTTTAAACGTTATGCAAATTATGACAAATTACTATTAAATAGTTGCAATTGATTTTGTTCTGTTTATTCTGTGGGGCTATACCACTCAGAGAGAGAAGTGCAAAAGAGAGAGAGAGAGACTTGTGAATGGAGAACTTTTTGCAGACTGATGAAATAATGTCTCCCACATAGAATTAATAAGTATGCTCAAGTGGTAAATGTTGCTAGAATGAACTAAACAAGTTAATAACAAATACTTTGAAGTGGTGCAGTTTAGCCACAGCTCCACCATCTTATTCGATTCGAAAACCTCCAAAAAACACCTTGGTGATACGAAGCGAGGCTACAAAACAAATACTAAAAGTATCTAAAGATAATTAAAGTTAAACGGTTCAAGAGATTTTATCATCCGTAGGTTTGTTAGTCCATCCGCAGTTCATCAAGTCTATAGATTTACGAGTATATGTACATATATATATTCTGTGCTTGCATCTGATCTTATCTTGAAAGAATAACTGATTATATCAGATGGAAAGCTACCCCCCCACAAAAGCTAGCACAAAACGATATTGTATGAAGTGAATCTGTAGACTATAATTGCTGTGTATGTTTTTAGCTTTAGGAGGAATTCAAGAAAGTGGAAATCTAGTTCCTTGATTTGTTTCAGTATCCGTATCTCATTGTTCTTTTACACTCAATAAATTGCTGCAATTTCATGGACAATTTTCCCAGTTGTGTTGTGGTTTGCGTGTCTGTCTGTTTGTTTGACTTGTGCCAAAATCAATTAACAAATTAAATTATAGCCAGAAAGCGCAGCTTAAATCAAAGAAATCCACGCGTTCATCAACCCACTGCAACACAGACCGCCCCGATCCGTCCGTACCGGACCGACCCCCTTCTGTTTTGACATCCCGCTGTCAATTTTTCCGAAACAGAAATTGCTTTGATTTGAGACACAAGCCAAACGAAAAAGAAAATAAGAAAACAAACGAAAAAACCTCCAAAATAAATACAAATAAATATCGAGAAATAAAAATTAACTTTAATCTGCTGGCGGGACGACAACAGCACAACCCACACACACACACACTCACACACACACAATCACAGTCAATTCCATTGACAGTTAGGTTAGACTCTGGTTCTCTCTCTCTTTCAGCCATTTGTGTAGGGCCCACGCAGAGCGACTTCGAAAGAAAGTCTAAACCTTTTGATACCCAGGCATTTCGAGCCTTTCGATTGAAGCATTACCGAAAACTCGGGGACTAATGATTGGAATTTAAGGAGAAGAAATACTGAGTATTAAAGAGCAAATATTTAACTCGAAGCTCTACATTTTGGTTTAGTCTCCATCCGATATCCGATTGTCCAGTTCAAAAAACAAAATCTCAAATACTAGAGGCCTATGTTGAAATCTACAATCTCACGCATCGATCTATCGATTTTATGATTTGTATGTGCTTCTAGTGTTTTCTTCGTGCTTGCTAAGTGCTTAAGAGGGTATTTGATGGCTGGGATACTCTTCAATATCGTATAATTCCTTTGTTTTCCTACGTTCAAAAACAAAACCAAAACGCAGCTTTTAACGGCTTAATCGGAGCCCACCAGCTAAAGCAGCAAACACAAAATACCCGTAAAGAGGGAGAGCAAGAGAGCACAGAGAAAAATTGAGAGAGAGAGAGAGAGAGTGAGAGAGAGAAGGTCTGGGTCTGGGACACTCGCGTGTCACTTGAGACGCGTGCGAGCGACAGTTGTTGCTGTTGCTGTTGCTGTTGTTCTGGCTCTCGTTCTCCGTCTTCTGTATGTGCCTCTTTTGGCCCAAAAGGATCGTTGTCACTGGCTTATAGCCGCGTTTGAAATTGACCCAAAAGCTGGTCCCCGTTCCCTTGCCTGCCCACTGAACTGTTCACTGATCGATCTGATCTGGCAAACGGGAACAGGGGGAGAGGGGCGAAGGGCAGGCGAAATCACTTGAATCACATTTCTGTTACCGCCTCAATGCCTCCGTGCCCCACCATCAAGTGCCAAGGATCAGCAGCAGCAGCAGCAAAAAAAAAGGAAAAATTGATTTCAAATTGAAATTGATATTTTGGGGAATCATCTTTCATATGTGGCCGAATTTTTAGGTATTTCAAGAATGCCTCTCTTTGTTTGGCTTCCAAGCCCCTGAAAACGAGCAACAACATCAAGTAGAAGCAGAAGAAGTAGCAGCAGACCAAGCAAATCCACTTAATTCACATAATGGAAACCCAAAAAAAAAATAAAATAAATAAATAAATAAATGCTCACGTGCGCCACGTACGAAAATCGTCGGCAAAAGCGAACCAAGTTCTCTGCCCAAGTCTTTTGTTTTGTTTTTTCGCATTCTTCTCTCGAAAAACATAGACTTGCATCTTTAGTCTTTCGTCTTTCGTCTTTGGTGGGTGCTGGATACCCTAGGAAAGCCTCTGTTCTAGGCTGAAGATGCACAAAGCTTTATCTACGACTATGCTCGTAGAACAGCTAATATTTAAAGGATCATTTTTTTAAAGCTTAATTTTGAAAATATATTTAAGGAATGTATATATTTCTTACATTTCAATAAACATTAACATTGTTCTTTATATCTGTCCAGAATGTTTAGTTAGCAAAAATATTCTTACAACTAGAGACTTGTAGAGTTGTATTTGTGGATCTGCTGTCGCCTTGGGGAAGGGCATTCAGTCTTCGTTGGGTTTTCTGTGTCAGTTTTGCTCATTTGATGTTGAGGAAATGGTAAATCATAGACCCAACTGCAGTATAACAACATTATAACTATAAATTATAGTTATAAATTATAATGAATCCAACACGAGAGCCAAGTAACCGTTATATAAGGTTAGCTCTCCTCTGCCACTGCCTCTGCCACTGTTGAAGTCTCTTCAGTGCACTAAACGCCAACATTATCAAAATGTTGATAAACGTTTAGCCACGAAACAACAAAGAAAGGAAAACGGTAGAAAGGCAGCAGGCAGAAAGAGCGGAGGCAGAACGATGGTTCTACAAGAGGTGGCATGGTGTGGTGTGGTGTGATGAGGACGGAGGTAGGTGCATCGCCTTTAATTAAAATGCAAAAAGGCCAATTGCAAATGTGTTTCACTCCCTCTCCTACACGCTCTTTTGCTGTTTCTCATAGCTGCTGCTGCGGTTGCTGCTGATGTTGCGCAATTAAAATGCAAGCATAAATAAAATAAAAAATTGCACAGACCAGGGCGAAAGGAGAGCGAAGCAGCAGACAGTGAGAGATAGCGCAAAAGGAAGTCGTCGCTGCACACTTAAGCATGTTTAATACAGTTTAGCCACAAGCACTTAATTACAAATGCGAATGACGAAGGGGGGCAGGCGAAGGGGGCGGAGAGCGTAGAGTATAGAGTGGTGTGTGGTGTGTGTAGAGTGGACCAAAGACACCCGGTAGAGGGAGCACTACAAGCGCTATCTATCTGTACATATGAGCGCCATTCAACAGCAAAGTGTGGAACAGAAATTGCGGAAATGCTTTGCAGCGCCAACTTTTCTCCGAGACCTGAGAATGGATGTTAATGGAGGAGCACACCATACAAACACAGAAGGAGTGAGAGAGCGAGAGAGAGATATGTGGATAGACATGCCATGGGGGGACAGGGGATGCATGGATAAGTACGGAGTATCCACTGGAGCAAAGATGGGGGAGTGTCTAGATTTCGGAGAGTGCCTGAATGGGTTATTAGAGAAACATTCAACAAAGTATAAAAGATTTAAACAGATTTTCAAGTTGAACTCACTCCAAAACAACACTGACAGAAATTTGAAGATACTAGCTACAAACAATGCCAACATTTGGAGATCTATTCATTTCCATCATAGATAAAGGATTCAAATTGAAGACGTAGAGGACATACATATACTACAGATCAAGGCTTCAATGTTGGAGGCTGGAGGCTTCCTTCCGTGTTGAAGGAGTACCCTTATGAAGTGTTAATTTTGTCCATTTGTGAGGCCTCCATCAGGAGTTTATCTTTCCCAAAAGATATTTAACCCTTCCTGAGCCCTGTGCGTGCAACGTACATACTAGTACGAGTATCTTTGTGTCTGCAGTGCCAGTGCTCACTGTACACTGTACATCATCCATCAAAGTAATGCTGATAATTGTTTGTGGTTGTTGTTGTAATTTGTGCTCATAAACTGTTTAATTGCAAATTAGCAAAAGGCATTCGGACCGGCAGCCGGAGCGGCAACAACAATGTTGCCACATCCGAACATGTCTGTGGCAGCGTTGCAGTGGCAGTGGCAGTGCCACTGGCAGTTGCTCTTGTTGCATGTGAGTTGGTCATAAAAAGAACTAAAAAGCGCTTAAATGTTGCAGAAAATTGCAAATATGATGAGATGTCCGATCCTAGTATGACTGTGAGTGGGGGTATGGCTGGCGAAGCAGGAGCAAGAGGCGGAGGGGAGGTACAATAGAAAACCGATGTACCAACCTACACCGAGTGAAATTATACAAAATCAAATCCATACAGCTGCCACAGTAATACCTCAACTATGATTCAATATACGGGGTACCTATAACTATTTAACAAAAATTGTATTTATAAGAAATCCATTACCTATTAATAATGAGCATTCCCCATTGTTGTTCTCCCCCTTCAGGTGGCAAAGACGATGATGGCGAGGACAGCCTGAAGAATGGCAGCTCCGCCAACGGCGACTCCTCTTCCCACCTGAGCCTCAGTCTGAGCAAGAAGCAGCGCAAGGCACGCACCGCCTTCACAGACCACCAGCTACAGACGCTGGAGAAGTCCTTCGAGCGGCAAAAATACCTCAGCGTCCAGGATCGCATGGAGCTGGCCAACAAGCTGGAGCTTAGCGACTGCCAGGTGAAAACTTGGTATCAGAATCGCAGGTGAGTCTTCCTCTCTCTCTCTCTGTCTCTCTGTCTCTCTGTCTCTGTCTCCCTGCAGTAGCGGTCTCCCTTTGAGGCTTTGTCAGGCCGCCGTCTTGATTGCCGCCAGTGCAGCACTCAGGAGACCAACTGGTCGCTAATCAGCGCCTTTAATGGGTTGCGCCCATTTCTTCGCGCACTTTTCCAATAAAAATCGTTTTAATGGCGTCTGCCTTCCCCCTACCCTACCCCTACCCCCCTGCCTATTCTGCCTCCCCTATTCAAGTGTTCCAAGGTATCCATTTTGTGTGGAGTGTTTTTATGCTGATTACTTAATTTGCTGCATTTTGCGCTGCGAGTCGTAAAATCTCGTCGGCTGTTTACTAAATGAGTTGTTTACTTTTTTTTGCCTTCATCGATGATGTGTTTGTCGATATTCGTCCGCCAGCCACCAGCCACCAGCCGCCGCTTTTCTCTCAGTGCAAGTTTGTTGCCTAAGTCTTTCGTTCTTAGTTTTCGAACTCGAATTTCTGCTGCTGCTTCTGCTGCTGCTGCTGCTGCTGCCGCTGTCGCTGCTTTATTCTGCTTTGGCATTCTATTTTCGGTTTTAATTATTGCCCAATGACTTGTCACTATTTCGATGAACAGCAACAACAACAACAACAACAACAACAGCAGCAGCATCTGGGTGGGTTAGTAGTGGGGGTAGGGGCTAGTGCAATACTTAGACGAAGATGGAGAGCGGCCAAAACATCTTGCGGACCTGACGGAGCAAAACGCAACCGGATGTGAGTGCTGCTGTCTGGAGCATACTTCAGAGCACGGGTTCTATTTATGGTACATAGTTTTTGTATTTTTATTTGTTGAAAAAGGTTAAGATTCAGATAATTTCCTGGGATTTTCTTAGTTCACGATACTCATATTGAAATATTATTATTAATACATTTTTTGTGATTTTGTCTGGTGTTTGTATAGCCTTGGGAATTAACTAATCGGGGAAGAACCGATCTGAGCGCGTTAGGAAAAACAAACGTCGTCCATTATCCGATCCCAAAGTCAACACATCCTCCTCTGCCCCTGCCCCTGCTCCTCCTCCTTGATTCCCGTTCCGGATAGAAAATTTCACAGCTGCTCTCTTCCTCTTCCTCTCCCTCTCCCTCTCCTTTTTTATTTTTTGGGCGATGAATGCGCAAAAAGTGTAAAAAAGGCCCGGCTCGACCTGGTTCTAATTCTAGTTTCAGTTGCAGTCAAGGGCCCTGGCGCCTTCGAACAATTAAAGGATTTGCAAAAAAAGAAGAAAAAAAGGAAAGCAGCTCTAGCGCGGGGCGGGACGCTGTCAATTAGGGCTCGGTTTTCCGTTTTCAGTTTAGAGTTGTGGATATTAGTTTTGTTGTTTTCGGCTATTTCGGTGGGCTGGCACAAGATTAATGACAAAACAATTAAGTGCGAAATATAAACAGTCGGGGAGGACCGTGCAGTCGGTCGGCTCGGGCGCCCCGGCGGGAGATGCGAGCGCAGCTCCGGGACTGCGGGACTCCGGTACTCCGGTACTCGAGCGGTGACTCGGCAGTACTCCGGCCATGATTAATGGATAGGACTTGCTTCTCCTTATTGCTCTCTTTCCTTCATCCTCGATATTTTGCCCATTCTTCTTCATCATCATCTTCATCGTTCTCTTCTTGTTATTGCCTCGATTGCAGAACCAAATGGAAGCGACAGACGGCCGTGGGCCTGGAACTGCTGGCGGAGGCTGGAAACTACGCGGCCTTCCAGCGGCTGTATGGAGGCGCCACGCCGTATCTGAGTGCCTGGCCATATGCGGCGGCCGCCGCCGCCCAATCACCCCACGGCGCCCCTCCCTCGGCCATCGATATCTACTACCGCCAGGCGGCTGCCGCCGCCGCCCTGCAGAAGCCCGCGATGCCCGCCTCCTACCGCATGTACCCCACCAGCATGCCGCCGGGCATGTCGCTTCCCGGGATGCCCCCGCCGCCCCCCGGTGCTGCTCCAATGCTGAGCGGCTACTACGCGGCGGCCGCGGCAGCCGCGGCTACAGCTCAGCCAGCGCCGCAGCAGCTAATACCGCCGCGCGACCGTTCGCCGGCCACCAGCCAGAGCGCCAACAGTGAAGCGGACTGCGAGCGGGGCAGCAGCAGCAGTCGCCAGCGCCTGCTCACGCCCAGCCCGCCGCTCAATCCGGGCAGTCCGCCCCGCCGCGACCGTGAGCGGGAGCGGCTGAACGAAGTCGAGGATCTCCCGGGAGCACCCCTCAAGCTGCTGCGCTGCTCTCCCCTTCCCGCCGACGAGGAGCACAGGAGCACAGGGGTCGAGCAGGAGCGCGAACACGACGACGAGGATGACGAAGAACTGGCCCTGGAGGTCTGATGAGCTGGGCAAAGGCTCCTCTCTAAGCTGGATCTCACAAACTGTCTAAACATCATGGGGGGATATCTATAGTAAGACCTACGAAATGTTAGGGAATGTTTTTGTTTTAGTTGTTTTTTTTTGGACGAGGTCCTCAAAATGATTGGATAAGCCTTTTTCAATTTGTTTCTAAATATTTAAAGTGGAGTATTAAATTGTTCAAAAAATATAAAAAATATATGTAAATCTAAAGACGAATCTACAGAAAAATGGAAGTATCTTTGTTCGTTTTGGTATTTGCTTAAAATTTTTAACTAACTTTTGTTCAAGGATATTTTCCGATGCTCCAAATTGAAAACATTTGTCGATCCTTTGAATCCGAATAGAAATGGTTTGAAGCGTTCTCAGTATTATCCGATTTTCTGATTTCCCGATTTCGTCAGTCTTTTGGAACAGCCCCAGTAATTGTGAAGAGAAAACAGAACACTTTTTTTTTGTATACATATACATATATACATACATAAGTATATAATTAAATTAACTTAGACTAGTGGAAAATGTTGTAAATTTTTGTAAATGATTTTTGTACATACGAAGCAGACCAACAACAGCAGCAGCGGCAGCAGCAACACAAAAAAGAGAACAATTTTTTTTTCAAACAATAATTTTTTAAAACTTTTTTTTGTGCCTAGTCTTAAGACGTCTATTGTGTGTAGTAATAATAAAGCAAAGAAAAAAGAGCAATCCAAAAAAGAATGAGCGAACTGGTCTTTGTTTTCCAACTGTTCTCTCGGGCTGAAGGAGTCGCGATGAAGGACTTTCCTCGAGCCTGAGCCTAATGCGAGCTGACACACGAGCAAGCAGCCAAGCAAGCCACCATGCCACCATGCCACCAAGCAACCAGCCACAAAGGGAAACAACCCAAGGGGAACTCGATAGGGGCACTCGAAAAACTGTTGCATTTTGGCCTGGGAAGCGTCTGTGGTCCATTAAACTGCTCACTTAGAAATTGTTAACATTTGCCAAGAGCCAAAAGCCAAGAGCCAAGAGTGAGAGAAGCTCGAGCGAGAGAGAGAGAGAGAGAGTCGGCAAGACTCGGGCCACTCCAGGCCAAAGACGCCGCTCGCTTTCCGTTCGAGTGCCGGACGCCGAAACGCTTTTAATTGACTCCTCGCCCAAGAACAACCCTTTGCCCTATTGACGAAGGGCGATATCGCTTTGGTGATGGGAGCGTGAACCGAGATCAGGAATGGTAAGGAATGAGCGTGTACGTGTACGTATGGTGGGTAGCATCGGTGGTGTCACTATAACTGAGCTTCTTCTAGGTTGCACTATGTTGTGCTCTCTCTGGTTACTCCGTGGAAAATCTCCATCCTCACTTGCCTATCTGGCTTGTGTTGGTTTCTGTGCTTCATCAGGGAGTCATCCTTTTCAATGGAAAAGCTTATACTTATGTAATAGTTATCGAATTGTAGTTTCCCCTCAAGTATAGTACATATTAATAGCATTTATGAGTGAGGTTTTTGAATCAAAGTCTGAAAGCAAAGCCTCTCCCTTCCAGAGCACTCCCTTGATCCTTGAGCCTCAACGCCATCCATCACGCTGCCATCTCTAGCTCGTTGTACTACGAGTACCTACCCCGTTGCTGTTTGTTTTGCCTGTTTACATGCCGCTTGCCATTTTCGCTACTTTTATGACAATTTCAATTTTTGCATTCTGCTTTCCCTCTCTGCCCCAGGCGCTGCCACTGCAACAGCTACTACAGTTGCTGTTGCCGTTGCGTTGCCGTTGCCGTTGAAAATGTTAATGTTCTAATTTATGGGGTTGCGGCTAAGCGAATTCAATTTGCGTTGCCTTCGAGTGGCGGGCCGCAGCCGCACAACCCCTACGAGCGCAATCGGCAACCCCCAACCGAACCCAATACCAATACCGTTTTCTCATCCTCATCCTCATCCAAATCTAAAATCCGAATCAATGTCGACTTTGGGACTCTGCGTGAAGTGCCTGCGTCGTCATCCAAGTCAAGTGTCATAGGGTTCCGCGATTTGTGCGTAGAGTTTCCTGGGAGTCATCGACGTCGTCGTCGTCGCCGTCGTCGCCGTCGTCTGCATAACGCCTCTGTAACAAATTGATTATTCGGTGCGGTTTTTCTTCGGTTTCAGTTATTCTTTCTCTATATACGACGAGTATCTACATTTTTTTCACTTTTTTTTCGCATCGATTTGAAATTTTTATGAGTGCCTCGAGCGAGGAGTAGAGTACTTATAAATTTATGAGTGGCCCGTCAAATCGGCCGACCGTGCGAAAGTTTTCACTGAGAACGAAGCCACAATGGACGGGTCCAACGGGCAGCTTAGGTGTGGGTTGTCGGTTGTGGGTTGTGGGAGGTGGTGGTTAAGCTTCAAATTTGCATATTATTGTTTTCATCTCACAGATGATTGGGCAAACAAAGTGTCAGTGGGAGCCAACCCCCTTGAACCACCACCCTCTCAGCGGACCCAACCTAATCCCCCACACAAAGGAGGCTGGCTGTAAGGATGGCTGAATTGGGGTCAAATATGGGTATTATGCAAATTCAATTTGTGGCAATATAATCGTATTGAATTGGTTACTATTATAATATTTATATTGATGCTATTAAGAAATGGTTGCATACAGAAATGTACATTGCAAGAGTAAATCCGAATCACTTTGATAAATATTATCAAGTGCATTAAGAAACATTTCCTTTAACACAATATGCTATCCCCAATCCACTTCAGTTCAGGTCTATGCCGATCCCATTCTGGGCTCCAAGAGATCTCCAAGAGTGCATCAAATAGAAGGAGATCCAGTAATCCAGTAAGGCGGTCTGCCTTGTATCTGGGCTTGTGGATAATTCAGTAAAAAATAATGGAGATTCATCGAAAGAAACTTCGTACATATCCCCAGCCTAATTGATAGCGATAATCAAGAAAAATGTCACCTTTTTTGCTGGTATCAAGCTAACTTTTTATTGGGGATTATTCAAAAATTTATTAAATGAGAATAAATGGCTTTGAAGAAAATGTAAGTGGGAAACTACTCTATTGTCAGGTATTTCCAGAATATGAGCATCTTAGGAGCAAAGCTAAAGAGCTATGGTGTTCTGTAGGGATTGTCAGATAAATAAAATATAATATAGCTCAAAGATACTTCTTATTCAGTGACTATTTATTGGGTAGAATTTCAGCATTTCTATATTCCACATCTGCCTTTTCCCTCTCCTCTTTTCGCCATCATCCGCCCCCATGGCCTGGACAGACAGACAATTCCCATCGTTTTTTTATCACTCGTTTGAATGATTGCGTCTATTGTACGCGTAAGTAATTCCTTGGCTACGTTTCCCTTCCAAGTTTGCCGAGCCACTGGCTGCCACGGGCTGCCTGCCGCTGGCTTCTTTTGTGCATCCGAGCTGACAAAGTGCTTTCACACCGGAAGCAATTGCAATGCGTTCGCCGTCGTCCCACATCCACATCCACCCACACCCACCCACATCCACATTGCCTCTCCCTGGCTCTCGTTCCTAGGGCTTTCCCTTCCGAATTGTTGTCGCAATCTCTTCCAGCTAATTGACAACTTTCTGCTCAGGGTCCGCTGCCATCGACTTGGCTTTTTTCTTGGTTTTTTTTATGCTGATACCACCGACTTCTTTGTGAGGCTAATTTGTCACAGGATGCAGGCGATGAGTTGCGATGAGTCGATGAGGAGTAGTCGGGATGAGAGATGCTGCTTCATTACACAGGCAATTTGTTGCGCACAAAGCGCTGCTCGGAACGGAACAGAGCAGAACAGAAGCGAACAGAAGCGAACCGAACGGAATGGAATGAAATGTGGAATGGTGACGGAGACGGAGACGCTGACGCTTACGCTGACGGCGGGGGTGGCTAATGGGGTTTAATGGGAGAGTTTGGAGCTTCCGATACTAATAAATTTGTGCGCTTAAATGCGTGTGTTTATCGAATTAGACTTTGCCGGAAAGGAGGATGGGTCCCCGGGCCCAAGTACAGGAAGTTGATGGAAATTTATGTGTGTGTGTGTGCCAAACGGGTCAAAGGGGGATGGATGGTTGGTTACTTTTGATGCTGGACACAAGGTTATATGTATCAATACCATGTCTGAGGCACCACCCCATCAACCCACCAACCCACCAACCCCTTACATTGGCTTACTCCGGCTCAGCGGATCCCATCGGACGGTTGCGTTGCCTTTAAATTATTGTAAATGGGCTTTGTGGCGCCAGGGATCAGAAAAATCGATTTGTCGGTCGTCGCCGCCAGTTAAACGCTGCCAAATTGCTGCACTTCCATGCACTGTACTGCACTGAACTGCACTATGCTGTAACTGGTCTTACTGGCCCCGCGCCGTGGCATCAGTGGCATCGTTCGGCTTTGGCGGCGGTGGCAGTGGCGGCTACTGGTTTTTGAACCTGCCTCCGAAGCGGCACCGCGGACAGTCGGCTCGGCCCAATTTGCATGCGTTCGATTTGCAATTCGCTCTGCAATTGCATTTGCGGTTTTCGGTTTTCGGTTTTTCAATCAATTCTAACTGTGCAAACTGCAGAAGGCAATCAGACGGACCATGAAATATACTCGCTGCCAGTCGCTCTCGACTGCGCTGTTACCCTGCAAAAAGATGCGAACCGCTTTACTAGCGGATACACTAAGGAATGGGATAAATACTTACGAATATATGTGTACTAAAAATGTGCGGGTTTAGTTTAATTATTGGTGGAGTAGAAAGGACAATAAGTACCACAGATGTCCTCTTGATATGACTGATACAAAACCTAGAATATATGAAAAAATAAATAAACAAAAACCAAAATACTCACATTAAAATATATAAAATCTATCTATCTATCTAATAAATATAAGTAAATCTTGCAGCACTAAGATTAATTAAGACTAACATTCATATGTATTTATATATATGGAATATATATGTATAAAAAGTATATGGATTTAAGGTACCCTATTTTAATGCTTCCAACAAAATTTTTGCAAAATTACCCAGAACTTTCCTGCTCTAAGCAGAATGTAAGGATTTATCTTTTAAGGTGTTCCCATGGATGCATCCCAGAGCATATAGATTACACCTACATATGTACATTCTCAGTTCTCTATTGAACGTTTAACCTAAACATTTCGTGCCTTATATATCCCATCTAAAGGGTGGCCGAAAGCTTCATTTCGGTGCCTTCGCAGGGCACACGCCAATGTCAAAAGGTTCTCACAGCCGGCCGACCGACCGACCGACCGACCGACCGACCGAAGATGATGTTGATGATGCGATGAGTGGAGAGAACGATACGTTGCGATGCGATACGATATACTCGGACTCGTGTATCGCAGTAAGTCGATACTTTCGGGAATTTTTTTTTGTGTGTGGGGGGGGGGGCAAGTGCCGTTAGCTTTTGTTGACCGTGTGTGGTCCCCAGGATTGGGTTCAACGCCGAACGGCATTGCAAGGCGCCAAAAGTCAAGCTTTTGTTTGCCTTTGACGAGAGTGCGGCACCGGCACGTGGTGCACATTCGTAACGGAATGGCTATGGGCTTGGGTTGGGCTTGGGTTTTGGGCCAGGATCCGGGGGGCCAACTGAAGTGTGACTAAACTGTGCCCGCGGCTATGTAAATTGTTCGTGCTAGTTTCTGAACAGTCTGAACAGCCCCCGGCATGTCCATCAATTCAGTCAAACAGTCACTCAGGGCAGTGCAGGCCCGACCTGCGGACCAGAGTCCGGAGTTTCTAGTCCTGAATGGACCTCACGCTGGGCGCAAATGCATTTTCGGCTGGAAACAAAGACCAGCACTGCTAGCAGGCTAAGGAAAGCAAACAGTTGCTACATTGGTATCCAATTACCCGGAGACGACATCAACATTGACTGCCACTGCCACTGCCACTGCGACTCGATGGCTTGGCTTGGCTCGAGTTGAGCCAATTTACAATTACAATTGTGCCAAGGCCCAAAAAAAGGCAACAGCAGGCAGGCGATGAATGCCTCGGCCCGGGCCTGAACACGCAAGGCCAAAGGCGAAAGGTATGCCGGGGGATGGGGGATGGAGGATGGGCTGGCGAGGGTTGCTCAGAGAGTGGTAAACGGATGGAAGCCTGTAAAAGGATGCTGTACATACAAATTGTACCACTGATGAGGATCAATAATGAAGACTAAAATGTATCAACACCAATATATCACCTGCCGAACAAAACGTGAAAGCAATGCTAGATATTGTCTCCCAGAAACTTCTGAGAGTCTATAAACTATTTTCTGAAATTTCGCTTGAGCTAAATTCAATCTAATTATCAATTTCTCAAAATGCAAAGTCTTGTTAGGGAAATACTTGAATCGTATTTATGAGGCCATAAGGCCCTCAATCCACAATTGAAGTATCAACCCCCGCTGGGCATTGTTTGTGCTCGTCCTTGGCTCGTGCTGCCGCTGCCGCTGTTGTTGCTGCTGCCACTGCTGCTTCGTCCTGTATGCAAAATTGTAATTTCTGGCCTTAATTTCCTTTGTGTTTGGCTGCTCGTTTGCTCATTTGCTCATTTGCTAATTTGACAGTTGTCAGCCGTCAGTTGGCATACGGCCACTGCCTCCTGCTGTACAGAGTTTTCATTTTCATTTCCAATTCAACATCCATTTCCACAACCATTTCCACTGCGCTGTCTCTCTGTCGCTGTCGCTGTCGATTTCCATTTCCATTTCCATTCATCAAAATTGGCTTTGGGTGCGAGGCCGCAGCTCATAATAATTTGTCATCAATTAGCCGAGGGTGTTGATGTGCGCGGTAAACCAAGTGGAAGGTGAAGGGGACTCAAAGGAGCAATAGCAGGCAGAGGCATAGTGGCAGGCATGGCGGGCATTTTGGGCAGGGCAGGGGAAAGCACCCCGTAGTCTTGTAGCATACGGTATGTGACCAAACCCGTAATACGGCCATCCGGACCCCGGCGGGATGCGGCCCGGCCCGACCCATCTGAAGGATGCGGCTCTAATGCCTCTCCTGGTTCAAGTGCTGCCGCCTGTCGCCCATGCCTCCTGCTTGTTGTTGCTGTTGCAAATTACTTTTGATTATTATTTTGATGTACATTTCATTTTCATTTTCAATGTCCCGCAGAATTCCCACTGCGGACGACTCTGGGGTCTGGGGTCTGAGATCTGGGGTAACTGCTGCTGTAACTTTGTAAGCGTTTCGAATTACCAAATGAATTGCTCTACACTCCGTTGCGGAGCAATCCCGATATTTGATTACAATGATAACAATTTATAATGAATATTAACATTTTCATTTTCCATTTGATATGGACATTTTCTGTAAATTTATTCGAAGGGACAACGATCAATGAAACACTTAAATATGAAACACTTTAAAACGAGGCCATGTAAGAACTTACATTTTCATACTCATAATAAAGATCGAATACCCTTGATTATAGGCAGCAAAAAACCGCCAAGTCCCTATACATGTCCTTCTATTGAAGTCTTTTTTTTCAAAGTTACCTAGTACCTACCAGAACCCAATTATTGTGGTTGTATCTTGGCGAACACCCTACAACCGGTCGACAAATCAACAATTCAACAAATCGCAGGATGCTATATTTCGTACGTAACCCACCAAATAATCAAATTTCGGTTTACTATACCACCTACATATGTATACAGTCATAAAAGATTGATCCATTCGGGTTAACCTCTTTTTTTGGTTCCGATGAAAACCAAAACTCAAAAAGATGCTTGTATTTAACAAATATATATAAATTCTACGGCCCTGAAGCTAGACTTTCTTTCATATTTTATTAAAAATGTGGTCCTTAAAGATATAAAATGTAGTCCCTTTCTTTAAGTAGAGCTTGATTTCATATAATAGTTTTATTCATGTTTAATTTCTATAGTTATTTTATATTATTTATGTATATTATTTATATTATATTTTAGTACAAATATATAACCAAAGAGAAAAAGGAAAGATGATTTTTATAAATGAATGAATAATGAACATTTTTAGAGGTTCTTCTTTTATTCATTAATTCTGTAATAATTACAAATATGTCTGGACGTATCAAATAATAAACTAACTTACATTTTCAGATGTTTAACAAAGAATTCCATTTCCATAGCCCGCTTACAGGTGGTAAGACGAGTTCCCGTAGTCCGATCAGGGCAAATGGAATCGGTTCGATCAAAAAAAGTCTTAATATTGGATGTTTATGACTGCCACCAGCATTCTTCTGACTGGAAAGCATGAATGAACGTGGCACAATCCCCATTCCGAAGCAAACATGGTCTAAACCAAAGACAAAAGCATACATATATGGTATGCCATTCATATCCTACACATTATACAAAAGACCACTTAAAATCTAGAGACACGACAGTGGCGAGCGGTGAGAAGAGGAGGGGGAAGGGAAGGGGAGGGGAGGGGAGGGCGGACAGGGAATAGAGTTAAATGAAAAACTAGATAAATGTTGTACAAATTGTTAACTGCTTTTTTATGCTAATCGCAGGCATATTTATATCAACAAGAAAAATGACAAAATCAAAACGCAAAACGTTAAAGGTGAAGCAATCGAGCGCTAAGCGCTAAGCGCTGACCGCCTGAGCGCTGACAAGTGGCCCAAGATCGGAGCCAACGGATCGCAGACGGGGCCCAAAAGCGATATGCCCGGTCTGTGGGGTTAATTTATTAAATCACAACCGACTCGCAGTTCAAATCGAAGACTTTCCTCCAAAGTCAAACATATGTATTTACGGCAATACTCACGAGCACAGTGTGTTTCGTCGTTGTATGTCTATGGGAAATAATATAGGAATAATACGCGTATAATGATTTCAGAATAAGCCTTGAAATATAAGTAGTAGAACTGTAGAACTCTTAAGAAGTCTACGCATATGCGAACAAATGTAAATGATTTACTACATTCTATTATTAATATAAATCATTTATTGACATGATATAAAGAAATAATGTGTGAAAAATCTCTCAATGAATTTTGGGAATCATCGGAAATTTTTAAAAATATTTCTAAAATGTTCACATACATTTTCAAGTGGATTACCATTTTTGGAGTTGTACAATTATATATATCATTGCTCCCTTATGGCTATGAAACGCGCTGTTTACTACAGATATATTTTGGTTTTATTTTTTGTCAAATGAAGCGATTTCTGACAAAGGCTGTACGCATATAAATGATTTTGCCCTCGACTCGGGGGATACTCGTATTGTGGCTGTGGCTGTGGATGCGTGGATGCGTGGCCTGGGGCAGTGGCAGTAGTGGCACTCGTTGGCCTGGGGAGACGCTGGGGATGGAGACGAAGGGGTTTTGCTTTGGCAAATGGCTTGCTAAGTGGTTTTAACACTTTTATGGCGTTAAGTTTTTAATTTTATTCGCTAATAAATAATTTAAGTCAATTTCC
Organism: Drosophila algonquin; assembly: GCA_035041765.1. Lineage (NCBI taxonomy): Eukaryota > Metazoa > Arthropoda > Insecta > Diptera > Drosophilidae > Drosophila > Drosophila algonquin. Next base: position 3,433,405 of record JAWNKY010000209.1, on the reverse strand, counting down.
AACAATATAAAAGATTGTGCATTAATTAAGTTTTGGAGAACGATGCGACGACGACGACGACGCGACGACGATGATGGCGACACGTTTTGTTTCCAGCTCGATTCGATTTCGAGTTCGATTCAATTCGATTTTCGTTTCTTTGCATTTCCCCACCACCCGATCGCTGCCCCTCCGTTCAATAATGCTTTGATTCGATTTCGGATTTGGAACCTCTTAAGCATTCGGACATTCGGCACTCGGCGGAGTGCGACGACAGCGCATTTGTTTTTGTTTAAAATGACGTTAAAGTAATTATCTAATTAAGTTAACATTTTGCTTAAAGATAAGTGCTAAATTATTTATTTTCGAATCTCATTATTCGACATTCGTTATCCGCCATTCGCCGTTGTCCACTTCGCTCCGCGTTGATCTTCAGTCTTTTGTGCTTATTGAATACACATGTGTGGGGATGTGGGGATGTGGGGATGTGTATAAATAAATATAAATAAATATTGTTGCTATAGTATGTTGTGTGCTCATGTATCTCTGATATTTTATACGTGTATGGTTATGGTTATGGTTATGGATTTCGTGTGCGCATTGTTCAAATCAATTTTTCTTCCGATCTCTGCTTTGTTATGGTAAGAGCAACTCAAGACATCTGTGAATGGCAACAGATTTTTATTTCGAGCGAGAATTTATTGATTTCAACTTTAAAGCCTATACCCATACCAATATCTATGCCAAATAACATTGATTAAAGATGTTTAATATCATTTTTGTTCCATGTTTTTTATAGATGAAATCATAGCTTCCTACATTTATTAAAATATATACATAGAGTATATATTCCGGGCACCAGCCTGGAACTTTTTGAAACCACAGAGAGATCTAACCATAAAGTGCATATACGAGTATTCTATCGAATAAAGTATGGTATGTACCTCAAGGTACCTTAAAATCCCTGCGGGCAAGAGTGCCACGGATATCTGGAGCTCTCTCTGAACACATCCGACATTCCTCAGCTTCCATTCAACTTCATTTACAGGCCATCTACATAAATCAAATAGTTCTTCAGTCGCTCTTTGCCTTTGTCCACGCTTTTCGTCTTCGTCTGCAGATTGATGCATTAACATGCTCAGCGCCAGCCCCTCTCCCCCAGCCCCCAGCCCCCAGCCACCAGCCACAGGCCCCAGCACAGAAAGCTGGAGCAGAGAGCGCACAGTGATTCAGGGGTCGGTGTTGGTGTTGGTGTCCCTCGGTACCGAGGGATCTCTGTCTCTGCCTCTGACAACGTGCAACTTTATGACGCCCCGAACTTTGGGCGCGATAAGCCCACGCGTCGAGGAGCTCTGTCCGATGACGATGACGTGCGCCAAGCTTCCCTACCCCTGCCCCTACCCATACCCCTACCCGTCTTTCTTCACTCTTCCTGTTACCGTTCCTGTCTCTGGCCATGGCGATGGAGATGCAGATGGAGATGGAGAGATGGCACATCAATTAGCACACCTACCTACCTTCAGCTCCAGCTCCAGCTCCAGCCTCAGCCCCAGCTCCAATCCCAGCCACAACCAGAGCTACAGCCACCAAGCACCAAGCACCAGTACGGTACTGGGACTGGGACTGCGACTGCGACTGGACTCTCCGTGACCATTCATTAAAGCTCTGCGTTCCTATCAGTTCTGCTGTGATGAATATATTTTAGCGGAGACAACAACCAAGCCAGGAACTGGCCAAGAAAGAGGAGCACGGAAATGGGAGTGGAGTGGAGTGGAGTGAGGAATGCGACTGATACACTGATTGCATACCCAGTGTTTCCTATTAGAGCATAAGGGGAATATACATATAGTACATATATTTTTACAATTTAGACACGTCATATCAAAAAAAGATCAAACAGTACTTATATGTAGATATATATTATATATGGAAATTTGTTTAGGCAAATTCAAGGAAATAAATATGTAAAATTGTCTGATTAAGTGGGAGTCGTTGGGAGCTTTGAGGGGCGATTTATAAATATTGATATGGATAGAAGCTTAACACACAGAAAAATAGCATTTCTGGCCTCATAACGTACATTTATTATATTCCGAATGGGTAGGTTGTGCCCAATAGATATAATTTTCAATCAATTTCAATAAAAGTCTAAGGTCTTATGTAGTGTATATTGTATTTATGGTAATTAGACTCTATGAAATGATTCTGTGAATACTATTTTAATTTGAAAAGCCTTCATTACACCATGCATGCACATAGTATATCTTCATACATGAGTATATAATATATATGCCCCATAGATACCCCTTGTTGGAGCCTACAGATTTTCGACTCCAAATCCCAGTACGAGGCCAGTCCGAGGAGAGTCCAAGGAGTGTCCAAGGAGAGTCCGAGGAGAGTCCGAGGAGAGTCCGGGGAGAGTCCGAGGATGGGGCACAGGTCTTATCTGCACAAGATGTATTCAAAAGTGCATAATGTAAAAGTTGTACGCGATTGCTCCAGATACATATACACATACAAATCTGTCCATACACATACACAGATGCATATACATTTATGTGCTTGCTTGTGTAGTTGTTGTTGTTGCTGTTATCTGAGGCATTGCTGATGCTTATCGCTAGGTTGTAAACGTGTGAGCTAAAAATACAAACCCCAGATCGCGGCCAGGTCCCTTTCCATCACCATCACCATCTCTCACTCTCTCGCTCTCGCTCTCTCTCTTTCTCTTTTCAGAGTCTCTCTCTCTCCCTCTCTGGCTGTGGCTGTGGCATCATAAAAGTTGCATCAATTAGCCAAGTTCGGTTACTTTTTGGAGTTTGTGATGGTGATGTTGATCGGCTTTTTGGTCGTTGTTTTTTGGGCCGCTTTTGTTGTCGCTGCCACTAAACTATAACGATAACGAGAAACAATGTTAAACTTAAACATCAACACCTTTTAAGAGCCTGCACACACACACACACAGACACAAAGACACAGGGACACACAGGCCACGGCGACCTGGACCAGGTCGCAAAGACGGCCATAGCCAGGCCAGGCGAGGCCTGGGTCTGGGCCCCAATTCCAGACTGAGTGTCTGGTGGCCGCTGTCTCCACCTCGGCCACAGCTTCAGCCTCAATCTGAACCTCAGTCTCAGCATCAGTTTCAGCCTCGATGTTTCAGCCTCTTCTGTCCGGTCCCTGCCCTGGCTGTGTGTGTGTGTGTGTGTGATATATGAAAATGGATCTGGGTTCGGCTCGGCTCGACTCGGCTCGCTTTTCGTTCTCGTTTTTTATGGCACAGTTTAGGAGATAACAAATTTTTGTTACAAGCAAATTAAAAGGTTTTCCCCCTCTCACTGGCCGGCCGGCTGTCTCTGCTGTCTCTTCTGTCTCTCTGCGAGCAAGAGTCTCGAGATCCTCGAGAGAGGTTCGGTCAAAGGCAAAAGAATTCACTTTTATCGATTGTTTTTGCTTGCATCGTTTAGTCGATAATTTTGGTAATAAATTTTAAAATAAACAGCCCAAGCGGTCTTTTCGATCTGTCCTCTCTCTCTCTCTTGCTCTTCTGCAGGCGGCCGAAGGGTTACCCTACTCCAACTCCATCCAACTCCATCTCCTCTCTGGGTTGCCTTTGACGTTGGCCCGCTTGGTGTGCGCGTGGCATTAACGCAACGACACCAAACAAGACGGGCCAAGATGGACCCCGATGCGGCACGGCCAGATGAGGCACGTTGCGGCAAGACGGTACAAGACGAAACGAGACGAGACGCCGCCTCAAAATTCCATGGCCGCACATAAATTTAGAACATCAGATTAAGAAAGTGTTAATGTCGCAGCAATTTCCTTTTATCTCAACATAATTGAGCGATAGAATTTGAATTTAGCTAAGAGCCAAACATAAATTTAACAACCACAAACAATACCCGACCCGACCCACAGTCGAACCCTTACCCCAGCCCGTACCCCTGCCTGTACCCTTACCCAAACCCATACCCACACCCGGATTCTAACACCTAACTTCGGTCCCTATCTGGTCAATTCTTGTGTGTGTGTGTGGGTATTTTCAATCGAAACATTGGGGAAAAATGGGAAAAGTTTTCATTGTCACAACAAAAGTGGACAAAGTCTTGAATCTTCATTCGCGTCTCATAAATTTGTCGCATTTTCGGACGATTTTTCATTCAAAATTCATAATTGAATACTCTACCTGGGGCCGCATAGGATCCAAGTCCAATGATTTTGTCATACAGCATGTCAGCTTTTGCAGGAGATCTCCACAAGATCGCGATAGGAGATCAATGGTTCCCACAATGCAGCCTTAAGCAGAAATTATTTATCCCCGATATGTACTACGTGCATATACTCGTACATACATATGTCTTACATTATTCGATCGATCGTTTATATGTACACATATATGGCTTCATTTTAAATGTTTATCTGGCTTTTGCCAACAAATGAAACAGGAGAAAGGACTAGGGCTCAAAGCTCACATATCCCTAAGGTTGGCTCAAGTTCTGCCGGAGAGAGAGCATCTAGTCGTTCGAAATCAGCCGTATGTTTTTTTCCATATTTCAATGTATCGCTCTTTAGGAAGATGATATATGGGCGATGTTTAGTTTACGATCTAGCCAGCCTTCATTGTAATCTGAGAATACTTTTCAGGCCGGCCCGCTTCTATCCTCCTATTCCCAATCTCCCAAAGTGTTCCCCCATGGCCCCCTTGGCTCCCCATGTTTCGAGTGAAAGTCGGAATAGATGGAGGATTACCTTCAGAGCGTTTCCAGCTGCGTCATCTTAATGGTGTAATAGCCATCTGATGCCGATGTCGAGCCGATGCCGATGCCAATGCCGGGCGGAAGTTACCAACATTTGGCCACAAAGACTTCTCTCTCCCTCTGTCATAGGAGAGGGAGAGAGCCAATTCATATCCTCTCTTATCGAATCGTATTATGTACGTGTGCGTGTGTGTGAGTGTGTCTGTGTGTGGGGGCCATGGTTAATGATTAATGAATGGAATCAATTAAGTTTCATTAATGAACAATTTTCGGTAGCTTGGGCACGAAAAACGAGTTGAAGACAGGCGTCGACGTTCTCTCCTCAAGTGTCAATAATTTGGGTTTTCGATTTTTCCCTATTACACGATACCCCCCTCTCTCCAACGCCAACTCCGACTTCGGACCCATCAACAGTAGCAGACGGCGCTGCCTAGCCCCAGGTCTCGTCTAACTCTGCCTGCAGCCTCCGGCTTCCAGCCTCCAGTTTCGCATTATAGTTGAATGAACTTGCCACCAAACCCCCCGACAATATGCAAAATCATCGTCTTCTATGGCGAAAGCCCGCCCAACAATAGATCGCTAAATAATATTTATATCAAAATATAGGTACAGGCACACACATACTAGTACTCGTACTCGTACTCGCACTCGCATTCGTATCTGTGTATCAATGGGAATGGTGTATTCAAATGAGCGACTCCCGTGTGGTCCTCACATTCACTTCGCCCCATCATGTGAAACTCTCTGGGCAGATCTCTGGGCTGGAGCTCTGGGCTGTGGCTCTGGCAAAAGGTAATTTAATAACAATTAAAAGGCATTCGGTGCATGGCTTTTGAAGCCAATCTCCGTGTTACGCATTAATGAGCACTTAACTTGGTCAAAAGTGGCCTGCTCCACATACCCGATACTCGATTCATGCACTCCGCTCCCCACTCCCCACTCCCCACTCCACACCCCACACTCCACTCCACACTCGAAGACAAAGTCGCACTCGCACAGGTTTTGGTTTCGGTTTACGCATCTCGCATTGATTACATTTTGAACGTTTGTCAATTTGCTTACCATTCACTCCACTCTCCACACACCTTGCCCCCACACTGCCCCCCCCCCCCCCCCCCCCCCCTTGTGGGCCCTGGGTTCGGGCTTGGCTAAATTGCTTAAAATTATTCAGTCGTTAAGCGTGCGAAAGTCGTTGGTTGTTGGTCCGATCGTTGATCGATAAACATGGAGACGTCGAAAGAAGGGCCGGGTCGGGCCGGGCCGACAGAGGAGAGGCGATCGCACTAGTTGCGACCAGCCACACCGCAGGGGTTTCTTTTAATCCATCGCTAGATGGCCCTGAAACAAAGATGCCCATACCCTCTATCTCTACCTACTTTGGTTTCAAGGGCTCAACATATCGGTATAATAATCAATAAAGTGGAAAACTGCAGTGTCAGAAAGGTACTATAATGTGCAAATAAAGTACTTCTAGTACGCACAACTAAACGAATCGGATAGGAACATTTGACCGATTTAGATGGCACTTTTACTAGGACTGGGAAGAGCTCAAGTCGTGCTTTATTTTGGTAATAACACAATAATCGAATGCACTACATACATTTATCATCTTCTCAACGGTACATAATATATATGCATACGATAAAGATACGTTTGCTGCTGCTTATGTGACTGACTATAAGTAAATTCATTGAAGAATCGAACTATGTATTTTCAACCACTCATATAGGTACGCACTGATATACCCTCGTTATACCCTCGATACGGGGTATCGCATCTAACTATAAAAATACCTCATCGAATAGTTCGTTCTGAACCACTTTGCGTAGGCGTGGCAATCGAGAGCAGCAGCCCACGCCATGCTCTCAAATTGATTGATGATAATTTGTCACACGGTCGACTATCCATTTTCGGCCAAAAAGGATGCGACGCCGTGAACGGCGGCTGCGGCTGCGGCGACGGCGGCGGCGGCGGCGGCGGTTGTGCTTCAAAAAGGCACTAACATGGTCCAGACAGTGGAAGGGGTCAGTCAGGCAGGGTCATGAATTTCGATGTGTACGAGCATGAATGTATGTGGGAATGTATGAGTACATGGCATGAGTAGTGCGCTTAGGTACCGACATGACAATTTTCGGCACAGTGGAACCGCAAGGGGGGCCTTGAGGCGAAATGCGACTACATAGAAAATATAGAATGAAAAAGGATTCAGCTTTGCATATACCTAAAGCTATTCCGATGAATGTTAGAATGCTACGGAAAGTATATTCTGATTGATTTCCCATTCGTCTGGTTTCTTTAATTTAATAGTCACTTAGCATCAGGGATTGCCATAGGAAAGTGCTCGATAATTAATGCGATTTCCAGCATCTGAGAGAATTGGCCAAAGAACAGGCCCACTGTAACTTTGGGGGGCAATCGGACTTCATCTCTAGATCCAAGCAGCGACACCGACAACCGGACACGGGCCGTTTGCCCGTCCCGTCCCGTCCCGTCCGTTCGATGGCTGGCTCGTTCGTTCGTCCGTTCGTTCGTTCGCTCGTCCGTTCGGTCAAGTGTGCATGATTGATGAACTATTTTGTTTTGCGGTGAATCAAAACGACACCATTTTCCATCACCCCCAACTCTTCTCTTGGCCACAATTTGATGACATACTCCTCCCGCCTGGCCCCTGCCCCTGCCCCTGAAACGGAGCCAAAAGTAAATTGATATGAGGCTGACATTGTCCAGACCCAGGCCTGCCCTCTCAAGCCTTCTCTAATTGTTGAGCGAGCGCTAGAGAGAGAGAATGGAATGGAATGGAAGGGGGTGTGGTGGGGGAGGAGGGGGGGGGAAAGGTTTGGTCCCATATCATTAAAAAGGATATTGGTAGGCGATAACATGGCTAAAATTGATTGAATTGTTTCTGTCGTTGACTCTTTTTTTTTGTTTTGTTGTGTGTGTCGTTGCTTGTCGTTGCTTGTCGTTGATTCATTCTGGTTTCTTCTTTCCTTTTCTCCTTTCCAGCTGCTGCTCGTCGAATCAAATTGAATTGTACAACACGAAGAGTGGCCGTGCTGGAGGAGGAGGAGCAGTAGAAGGACCACTCAATAGACCAAAAGTAATTAAGATAAATACGCAACGATAAAAATAAATAAATATAATTGTTTCTCTATTTTTTTTTTTTTTTTTTGGTTTTTTTTTGTCGCTGGGCATTTGACAATCAATTGGCTGGACTTGGCCCGGTCCGATGGTTAATGGATTGTGATTAATGAACAGATGGAGTGAGTGTTACGGGTAGGGGCTTACAGGTGAGCCTGAGGTTATGTAATGCGATTAGAGAGAGAGAGAGATAGACATGGTCGCAGCATAATGGCTCATAAGTTAACCAACTTCTTAGAGGAAATTATTTAGGTCTATCCAACATTTGCCATGAAAAAATAAGCGATATAATTTCTCAAAATTTCCTTTTTTCACGAAACTCCTCAGTCCTCAGTCCAAGACATTTCAGCCTAGAAAACTATTGTAAAATAAATGAAAAATAAAAGCAAAAATAAAAAGAAAGGATGGAATAAAGTAATGCTAGAAAAGTCATCGGTGTTATGGCAACTGGTGGCAGCAGAGCTCAAGCTCGAGCCGATATACCGCAAAATTGAACATCTTACATGGCTTTGTACCGTACCGCCCTCCCATCTCATACATATGTACATATATTATACCCCATTGTCATTAGGTAACCATTAAAATGTGTTGTACAATGTACATAGTTACAAATATCTAGATACATTTGCATTTGCATGCCTAAAAGCGAAAATGCTTTTCATGGGGCATTTCCTGGCGTTCCTGCTGCCATTTGATTTTTAATAAAGCCAACTAAAATGTAATTAAACTTAATTTATGCGCTAATGAAGAAATTTTCATGAAAACAAAAACCGAAAACCAAAAAATTAACAAATAAACACGAGACACCCAAAGCTGTGTAGATGGATGGAGATGGGGCGATGGAGAACCGAAATGAAATGAAATGAAATAAAATGATATGAATGTGCTCAACGATGGGACGACGTACAGGTGACAGGGGACAGAGGCCAGCGGACGTGTGTGCATTCATTAGCATTCATGTTGCCTGTTGTTTCTCTACTCTCTAGCATTTTCGGGTGACAAAAGTTTCCGGTTGGCTACGGCTATGAACTAATGGCCCCACGGCGAACGGTGTCCACTAGAAATCACACGAACAAAAGACATTTTAATTGAAATTTTTTGAAGTTAATTAGTGCGAGTCCCTCGCACATTTCGCTGCGTTTACGCTTGAAGAAGGAACCATGAACCAAACCCAGACCAAGACCCAGACCCAATCCAATCTAAATCGCTAACCGAACTCCCGCTTGCTGTAATAATTACGAGTACGAGTATCACACAAGTGCCGTAGGAAACCTGTCCAATACCCGTACCCGTACCCATACCCATACCTTTCCCGGCCATCGCTAATGAGAGACAGTTTTTTCTATTTTATTGTTTTGAAAAAATATTTTATGATTTAAAACCACAAGAACAAAATTTATGGACTTCCCCATAGCCACAGCCTGTTGCCCGGGTGCCCCGGGTCTTTCCTTTCTCAATGTTTTGTTTTGAATGATATAAATTGTCATTAGATAAAGTTTATGACTCAATTATCGTTAGAGGTTGACCAGTATTTTTGTTGGCTTGCTTTTAATACTGACATTGAGTGCTCTGTCTGTCTGTCAGGGATTGGGGATTGGGGATTGGGATGTGTGTGTGTGTGTGTGTGTGTGTGTGTGTATGTGGGGCGTGTCTGAAAATTTACGAGTACAAGTATTGCACCTTCTATACAGATCCAGCCAGACACTCTCTGTCCCCTGTATTTTGAAAGTGGCTGCGGCATTCGCCTAAATCACATTTTATTTCCATTTTGCTCATTTTCATTGAAATCGGTTGACCAACAATGACACTACTTATGTAATCTGCATTCAGTCAGTGGAAATGATTTATGCACGCGTCATGAGCCGATGACGATCATGGGACCCATTATCGTAAAACCAGAGAGAGAGAGAGAGAGCGAAAGCGAGATAGAGAGAGAGTGCTAGTTAGTGGCAAGTAAGTTAGTTAGTCGGGCCATGAATAAGAGCTGGGGTATTATCAGAAAATAGAAAAGAACAGACCAAAAGCGTATTGCAGTATTGAAAATATATTTTAAGTTGGAATATAATGAATAATAATCTTAAGGACTTGCAAAAATTGATTCAATTTGAATTATTGTAAAAGTGTATTCCAAAATCAGTTGAAGCTGCAGCAAAGAAAATTTAAATAACAAGAAGATTCGATGGTCCGGACTACTCCGGTCCGGAAACTACTCTTAACACAGTCATTGCTGAGGCTTGTTGACTTTTGTCTAGAGAATTGGTTGATTTGTAAAAGGCTGAAAAGGATATTTAAAGCTGTCATAGACAGCCTCTAAATGCGAAAGAAGTCTGTACCAAAAGAATGGTTCCGTTATTCTTTGAAGCTTAACATCGAGTGACAAACGTTAGTTCTTCCCTTCCAACCATATCGAGATGCATATCCATTTACATGTCATCGTTTGTGCTGCTCTTAACACTTAAACTTGATCCGAAGCCCATCGCCATGGTTTTTTGACATGTCAGGCAGGCTTCTGAGGCTCAGTTCTCCCACCCCCTCCCACTCATTTATTAAAAGCATACAAAAAGTGCAAAGAGAGCGACTAACATTAGCATATTTTAAGAGCCAAACGGCATTTGCATAATTTTTGTTGGGCCATCACCATTCTGCCCCCCAACCCTATGCCCACCATTATGTAGGCTACCACCCACCCCCAGCCAGCCAGCCAGCCAAAAAAAAAAAAGTTGAAGAAAATGCTGCAAAATGGCGGGCACTTATGCCAAATTAAACTTTTTAACAAAAATGGCGCTCAAAGTGGGGAAATGTTGATGCTGATGCTGATGCTGGTTGCTGTATGCCACACAGCATCTCTGGCTCTGTTGCTGCTGCTGCTACTGCTGGTCCTGGTCCTGGCTACCATTATGTAACAAATTACTTTGGCAAAGTGCTCGTGTATTCGCTTTTTAAATATGCAAAAAGAGCGCAATTTGCATAAATTTTTGGTTCTCTCTTACTCTCGTTCGTTCTTGTTCTTCCACACTTCTCCCTTACCCTCCCTCTCCCTCTCCCTCTCTCCCTCACCATCACCCTCTCCCTCTGCATTAAAACAATTTGAGCTCTCAACACCAACAGGCCAACGAAAAGAGAAGAACAAGCCAAATGAAAGTATCTTCTGTTTGTATGGCCATGTCCGGGCTATGGGATACCTTATATTTATATTTCGATCTAATTACAAATATTTTCATGAACGATGATAACTAATGAGTAAAAAAAACAAAATGAATTGATCAAATATTTATCTGAAAATTATACCTAAATATTTACATAAAAATAAGTTTCATCTGCCGGGAAAATACGAGTATCTTTTGACGGATATTTTGAAGCACTAAGCCTGGTACGAGTATTCCCAGCGATTGCTGGGCTCGGAAACACCCCAAGCGAGTGGCAAGGGGGTTGCCTGTTGCTGGCTGCCCTCCTCAGCTCAGCTCAGCGCAGCGCCGCTCTGCTCAGCTGGTACGTGTCCTGGTCTGGCTATGTGGCTATGTGGCTGATGGTGGTGGCTGTTGGCTGTTTGTTGGCTTTGGACTGTTTTGGGTTGGTTGGTTGGTTGTCATCGGTGCCAAATTAACAAATTTACGCCAACATCTCCAGCTCAAAAGCGCAGTTGGGCTGCGTGATACAAGTAGACAGGGACAGGGGCTGGGGTTGGGTCGTGGGCGTGGGCGGGGGAGGGGTAGGGTGTGGGTGTGGGAACACAGGAAGCTAGGGCACACAGTATGAAACAGCGGGGGTTGGCTTCACATTTGACATGCTTTGCGGTGTGTCCTGCCCCGGCCCTGGGCCCGGGCCTGGCCTGGCCTGGCCCTCACGTGGATGGCTGGTTGGCTAGCTGACTGGCTGACTGGCTGGTTGGTCCTTAATGTGCTTTCCTTTTTGGCCCTTCCGCATCTCTTCACCTAAAAAGTGCCCATGGACAAGTGGCTCGTTCTCTCGCTCTCTGTTTGTTGCCGTCCTCGTCGCTCGCACTCAAATTAAATATTCCGGCACCATTAGTGTTAAAAGTGCTCGCATTAAAAACATTTTGCATTTTGTGTTGTTGTATTTTTTTGCTGTATTTTTTTGTCGCCCAACTTCTTCTTTTCGCCTGTGTCCCTTTCCTGTCCTCTCCTGTCCTGCCATGTTTTTCTTTTGGCCCGCTCTCTGCTGGCGCTGTTCGCTCTGGAAAATTAGCTGGAAATTTCCTCACGACAACTTTGTTTTTAAGCACGGTCAAGTTGGTTTTTTGGTCCTCGTTCTCGTTCTCGTCCTCGTTCTTTCCGGAGGAAATTGTGTGCTCTTCCATTGCCTTGCGGCAAAAAGAAACTTATACATTAGCTGTGTATGGTGGGGGTAAGTGGGGGGAGGGGGAGGGGGTGGCCATTTGCTGCGATCCAAGTGAATTGATTATTTTACGGTAATGTGGGAGAACAGTTCAATGAATTGAAATGAAATAATGAGCATAATGGGTGTTCTTTTTGTATATTTTTTGAGACAGCTGCATCAAGATCATTGAAAATTAGTTTATTTCAGTATCGAAAACGAATCCCAAAACACAAATACATAGTTTCGTTTTACAACTGTGTTATCCCATAGACATCAAATACGAAAATATATACATAAATATTTTACAAGCAACAACAGAAAATAGAAATGTCACTGGAGGAGCTATGCGGCCTCAAATCTCTGCTAAAGACTAAAAACTATATCAATTCCATGAATCCCATGAGTGAGTATGACTTCCACGCGATCACCAGCAACTTCAGCAATCCATACCGACTGATGGCTCCCATCCCGGGCGCACCAGACCTGACGACGGCGAGCTTGAAGGTTGATCACGGTACCACCACTCTTGGTTTTGTGTACCAGGGCGGGATTGTCCTCTGCGCGGACTCGCGGACATCGAGTGGCGTGACCGTCTCCACCCACACAATGAAGAAGATCGTGCCGATCAGCCAGCACATTGTGGGCACTCTGGCTGGCGGGACGGCTGACTGCATATACTGGTATCGGGTCCTGGCCCGCGAGAGCCGCCTGCACGAGCTGCGCTACAAGAGGCCCATGTCCGTTAACGCTGCCGCCAAGATGGTCTGCCACGTGTCTGAGATGCACCGCGGAACGGGCCTGAACATGGGCCTGCTTCTGGCTGGCTATTCGGCTCAGGGTCCGTCCCTTGTCTACGTGGACTCCGACGGGATGAACATCAGTGGAAGGAAATTTTCCGTGGGTAGCGGTGCAAGCAACGCCCTGGGCATCCTCGACCCGATGTACCGCTTCGACCTGACTAACGAGGAGGCCTTCGATCTGGCCCTCCAGGCCCTTTGCCAGGCCACCCTCTGTGACGCCTATACGGGCGGAATGGTGGTGCTGTATCACGTCGGGCCAGAAGCCCATAGAATTGTCCGCGAAGTGGATTGCATGGAGCTACATAAGAAGTACAGCCTGGATGTTCTCAAGCAGGATATTCCCTCTGGATGTTCTCAGCCATCTCAGCCATAGAAATTGATTTCAGTTGATTTTACCTTTGGTTAGTTTATTTTTTAACAAAAATGTGTGTTTCAATTGCCCGTGATTCTATTTGCTGCCGATTTTTACTGAATTTTACCAGAGTTCTACTTCCGCGAACATTGGGAAATCCAGGGCGAATAACTGCTCCAAGGGAATGCAGAGATTTATTTCTAAGACACTTTCAGGAAAAACAGAACACAAAATAAGTGAAAAGCTCTTTTTGGGACCCGGGCAAAACAATGAAGTTACGATTTAAGTCGAATAAGGGACAAGGTCGAAGGCAGGAAAGGGTCTGGAGTGAATCTTTCTTTGCATAAGATATCAACATATCAACAAAAACCGAAAGAAGCTAAAAGTCAGCACCATGTTGAGAGGGCTTCAGACAAGACTATATAGAAAATAGTAATCAATTTCTTGGGATCACCTTATTGAATATATTAATAGTTATTTACTTTGATCTATTTATTTATTCAATCTAAGATGGTATCCAGAGTCCAACAGATAATTCCCAAAAGCAAACTGTCCTTAAAGCAAATGTGAATTTTGAGAATCATCGATAAGGATCAGTTTCCTGCTTGGTTTATGGAAAATGGCGTAAAATAGTCTCCAGTGTGTCCCGTTCCTCAATGCAAAGGGAAGGGGAACAGGAATGGGAAGGGAGACGGGAACGGGAAGTGGAGGCAAACACTTGCTAATGATCCAGGCACACCCACCATGCTCTGGAATATACAAATGTACGTATGTACTTCGTACTGAACGAGTATGTTTAACTAGATGGATCTGATCCCATTTTGGAAGGTAGCATAGCATAGCCATTGATCAAATGTTAATTTGAAAATAAATGAACGTTAATTATACGCTTCGACTTCCTCCGACTGGCATACACTTGACGCATTCGGGGCATAGTCGGACTATGTTTTATGTATGTTTGTTTCGAACAAATCATGTCTGGTTTGGCCTGGTCTGGTCTTTTGATGTTATCGCCACTCATTAGGCCGCTGCGGAGGAGTCCATCCACTAGGAGTATAGTAGGTGTTACTGCAGGGTCCGTCCGTCCATCGGGCTGGCTGGCTGGCTTAGCATTTGTTGACAGCTGGTAGCACTTTGAGCGCCCTCTAACGAGGCCTCAAGTGAAGGTCGATTGTGGTTGTTGCTGCGGTGCTGGTGCCCGGGTGACAGCTGCCAGTGCATTCTGGCTTCTCCTGGTCCTGGCTCCGGCCTGCACGCACTTAATGTCCGTCCACTGGCGGCACTTGCATACCTTTCACACCTTTTCTGTAGCCGTTGTCTTCCTCTCCTTTCCGTTTTGGTAGGTGTGAAGCGGAATTTCCAGTCCAGGCTCGGCTCGGTTCGGCCAGGCCTTATCTAAATTGCTTTTCAAGTATCAATATTTTAGCTCAAGTGTAAATTATACGCACACGCTGCCAGCAGGCATGGAAGAAGAGGCTGCAGAAACTAAGGCTGCAGAGAGCGAGAGAGGACGAACGGGGGTTGGGTACCCCGTACCATGGTACCATCCATATCCATATCCACATCCAAGTCCATCCATCCATCCATCCGTCCTCCAGTAGGGAGTTTGGAGTTTATTTAGTGCTAGAGCATAGATAAATCTAAAAGCCTTGGCCGAGATCGTGGCCATAGCCATGGCAGTGGCCATGACTGTGGCTCTGGTCCACTCCACCCGTTGCTGTTGTCTGTGTTCCAGCAATTAGCCAAAAGCATTTCCAATGGCATAAATTACGCACGCCAACGTATTCATAATTCTATTTCCGGCACCATTAACTCTGCAGACGGATTCACATGCCCGGCCCGGCCTGGCCCGGCACAAGAGAGGTCAAACCCCAGTCAAGACATTTCACGAGAGAGAGAGAAAAGATTTGTCGTTGACACGCAATCCACAATGCCATGAGATCCGATATGATACGAAATGGGGACGGGATTCAGAATGGGAGAATGGGAATGGGAATGGTAAGGGGTATGGGAATGGGAATGGGTATGGACATGGAAACGGGAACGGGATGTGCTTCATTAATTGGCAGCGCAGCCAAAGACAGAAAGACATTGAAAACCAACCAAAAGTCATAAAAAATCTCTTTCGTTTCAGGTAAAAGTTTGTTAATAAAACGAAAACTCAACTAAATTAAAAAAAAAATACACATACGAAAACCAAAAGCAAAATATAAACTAAAACAGAGTCAAACCGAGCGCATTATAATCAGATTATGATCACTAATGATCCTTTAATGATCGGCGTTTAGGTCATTGTCGGAATCAGTTTTTCTCTCTTTCTCTCCGTTTCAAAATTGGTTTAAAATTGAAAGACGGAGCGCCCCATCCATATCCATATCCACATCTACATCTACATCTACAATAAAACGCTGCCAACAATAATATATATAAAACGAAATCAAATCGAACCGTAGCACATTTCTTCGACTGTTAAAGACTTTTATTTTCATACCCTAACAGAAGAGCATACCAGACTGGCCTGAAAATATTTTTGGGAAACGCATTGCTAAAACCTATGACCTATGTGATCCATGTAATTACGCGTAGTATGGCCATCTAAGTGATGATCTCTAGAGAGAGTATGATAGGAATATTTAAAATATAATAATATAATAAATAAAAATATACAAAAAATAGAATATAAATAGTCTCTTTACTAGATAAAGAGTATCGTCACAGCGTCGTCCTTGTGATCCTTCTCATATGAAACTCATATCGCCGAGCACGAAGCGAGTGAGCCGGGGGCAGCTTTTTTCGAACAAAGTTTGAAACGATTTATTTCAAACTTGAATTGTAACATGAGATCGTCTTTATATAACTCTCTCCTGCTCATGCAGGACAATTTCAATTAAATATTGGTTCTAATTCTTGAGAAAGAAGTCAACGGGAAACATGATATCTTTTTGGTTCAAATTCCATTCCCGATAGCGTATTTGAACTTCTGATTAACACTAATGTTTGACCTTCCGCACTCTTCATGTCTCTCTCTTTCGTTTTTCGTATGAATGAAACACCAGGCAACGGACGCCGTGGGGCGCCTCGAGGCATGCCACGACGTCGACGCCAGTGCTACTGTACATTCTTTCCGTTGTTCCCGTTGCTACGGCTAATTATCAACACAAATACACACCACACACACACACCCAAGCCGACCACGTGAGATACGGTAGAGATACGCATGGGGTTAGTCGGCTGGTGGGCCTACTAAGCCTAGTCGGGGATCCGAGTAGACCTTTAACTCTCGCCCCAGAGACATTTCCGGCGCGCAGGCGCGTTAATGAACTTTTAAGCGGTGTCAGAACCAGAACAGAACACAACACAAAATATGACCATACAATACAAGACGGAATACGGAATACGGAATAGGGTATACGAGAACCAAGGAGATAGGACAGGACAGGGCAGGGCAGGGTCCCGAACCAGGACAAAGGACAGCAAGGCAGCAACTGGGACAGGTGTAATTTAATTATGCAAGAATAGGGCACAAAGAGAGAGCGAGAGAAAGAGCGAGGGAGAGAGGGGAACACTCGCATCTGGAGGGAAGCGGTAGGTCCTGAGACAGAGTCCTGTTTTCAGTATTGTTGGCGTGTTCATTAAACAAAGTGCAGCAAACGAGAGGCAAACGAGCAGAGCGGCGAGAGAACGAGAGAGAGAACTGCGAAGGCAGCGCGTCCAATTTTAATGACACATAAAATTGGTCACTTATGTTGGCCGCAAATGAAAACAAAACTGGCCTGGACATGACAGGACAGGACAGAACAGGACAGCACACAAAGGACTCACGAGGTTGCACATGTTGTGCCCGCTACACTGAGAACAAAACTTTGGGACTGGTTTTTATTCTCTTCTTTTTTTTTGTGGAGAGCAAAGTAGGAATATTCTTAGCGAAGGAATACAAATAGGATATTGGGCTCACGGCAGGAATCCTTCACATAAAGTATGACCCCAAAAAATTATAAATAATAAAATAATTATAATGGATGATATTTATCGTCAGAATTTAAAAGGCAATTCGATGTAGTCTTGTAAGGAATTCGATTCGATATAAATAATACAGAAAATAAAGGATACTTCGGGCAAACTACGGATGGAACATCTCGCAAGATCAAGTCCACAAAGATTAGGTGGTTTTTACATGGGGTGAATGGGGCATGCTTTCTCTTAACTGTCCTATTGTGCCCGTTGATAGTTTAGATAGTTTTTCTCTCAGTGTAGTGGAACAATTTCTGTGGCGTCATTGTCCTTGTTCGCGCAGCGGCTAGATAAACATAGCGACATGTCCTTAAAAGCCGCTTAGCGCACTAGAGGGCTCTGGGCTGGAACTGAGGTAATGTGAACCTGTTAGAGAGCCTGGCCATGTGCTCACTGCACTCTTCTCCAACCCCTGCCCCTACCCCTACCCCATACCCTCTGGCCCATACCGAGGGACCATTGCCAGTCCCGTTGCACCTTTTTTCAGGTGTTGTTTGGTTTGCTTTTGGCTGTTTTTGTTTTGTTTTGCTTTCCTTTCGCTCCAGTCTAACCCCTGACCCGCACAGTTCCTCGACGAGGCTTTTCGTAGTCCATTTTTCCGCTGTCCGTTGTCTGTAGTCCGCTGTGAGTTGTGAGTTGTCCGTTGTCCTTTTTCTGTGGCTGGGCGACAGGCGTTAAAATCATGTATCGCTGACTCGTTTAATTACAGTTACACGTAACAGCGCGCTCTCAGGGAGGAGAGAGCAGGAAGGAGCGCGGAGGGAGGAGAAGCATCGGGTTAGATTTCTCTGCTTTTTCCATTTCGCGGCTCGCGGTTCCCGGCACCCGCCTTGACCTTTTTCCGCGGAGAGTCGAGTCGAGGCGAAGCGAGTGAAAAGTTTACAAACATATACAAACATACGAGCATGTATCCGTTTCCAATTATTGTCTCGAGTAGATAAATACAGTTATGTTCCCCGACAGTAGCAACAGCAGCAGCAGCAGCAGCGTTTGATTTCCATCAAGAGCTGGACATGTCGAATCATGGCTTCGCCTGGGGCTGGGGCAATGACGGGGAAGAGGACGCCGACTGAAGGGGGGGTTACTCGAAGGCCAATCAAGGAGAGTAAAAATTGTATTTTGGTCTACAAATGACATGGGACAGCGAAGCCCCACTATACATATGTACATAGATATATGATGTTGATCCAATGCGGATCTGATGTCAAGGGTTTGGGGCAATCTGTGAATGTTAAGAGATACAAATTGGATTAGTGAAAGTTGAATTTATACGAGCATTTTCGCAAGTTGATTTACGGCGTTTCCTTTGCGTTCCTTTGAGAAATTCTTTATATATATGTAGTATGTACATTTATCCGATTAAAACGCAATCCTTTTACCTCAAATCAGACTCAAATCGATGGCTATTCTATGTTGATCTTTGAATGAACAAAACTGGAAAACAAAATTGTGGCTAAAAACAAAGCGAAAATGAAATCATTAAAGCATTAAAGTAGAAAAATTAATTAAAAAATAATCAGCATTACGTGTGCGAGATGGCGTGACAGCAAATCATATTTAATAATACCGTCATAATATTTATTTGCCCCATAGATCCCCCACACCCCGCTATTTAAAGTCCACCATCTGTAGGGAGAGAACTGTAATGGCACAATAAACAAAAATAAAAAACAGGCAATAATATGAGGTTGTATTTATCAAATATATGTAAATATGTAACTTTTAGATACACTTTCAGAGAAGAAGTTATCTAATCGAAAATGGTCAATAATCATTGGAAATATGTCAAATGGGATACCGTAGATCTACAAAAATTGCAATGACTATATCTAGTTGAAATACCTAATATTAAAATATGTACATATATCCAGATCGATTTTAACTTCATATTTGACGGATTTGAGAGTTTATAGTATATGTGTACGTCTTTTCAAATGAATATTACAGAAATATTTAGAAAATATAGGGTATACGAAATCTACATAGACATAGGTACTATATTTAAACGAAAATAATGTACCTAACTAGTACTACCAACCTACCTAATGTTTGCTAACGTTGAGGTAGACCCTGGACACATGCCACACCTCCTCTCCCGCTGCATCTGCATCGGCAGAGCCATGCCGCCCATCTTGTTGCATGGCCGCAAAAAATTAATTGCACTTAAATTGTTACTGGAAATTGCAATGACTTTGTTGCCTCTCCGTTGTTGTTGTTGTTGTTGTTTTTTGCTTATCGTGTTTTATCGACTGCGGTCATTTCATTAGTTTGTTGTCGGTGATGATGTCGCTGGTTGTCGCTATTCGCTATTCGCGGGTTGTTGTTGCTGGTTGTACTTGCTGTTGTTGTTGCCTGTCGGTTGTCGGTTGTTGGCTGTTGGCTGTTTAAATGCAACTAATTAATGGTAATGGGTCATTTTGCATGGCCATCGCCATCGCCAGCCAACAGAGACCGGCATTGCCTGCCTGCCTGCCGGCTTGTTTGTTTATTTTGTAAGCAATTTTGTGTGTTATTTTTTTAGTTCTATAAAACTTTTACTCCGCCATCGATAAATTCTATTATGACAACAATAACTACATTTTAGCTACTGTTGTTGCTGTTGTTGCCCATAACCATAGCCATGTTAACATGAAACAATTTGGCAGAGCAACATTGTTGGCGTTTTCGAGGCAGATTTGTGGATTTTCGATAGATTGTGTGGCTCCAACAATGTATTTTGTACATGAATGGAAAAAATAACTATATAACTACATATATAATTGTGTGATTCTTACATATAGCATAATGTTACTTGAGATATGTACAAATGGGAATAGACTTTCCATCTTCAAAGATCAAATCTTGTGTACATAGTATACTCGTATACGTATGGGACCTGAAACATTCTCTAATCCAAAGTTTATCTGTCATATGCGTGTGTGTGTGCCCAGCCAACCATATCCTCATCCTACGGCACTCCAATCCTGTTTCCCCTCTCCTGCTGCAGCAGCTCCTCGCTCCTTCCTCATCCTTGCCACGTAGTTTCCATCTAATTGTATAAAAGTGTTTCCGTTACGTACGCCATTTTCGCCCAGCCAGAGAGGAGCTCAGAGGAGATGGGTGGCGGCAGGGAGGATAAGCTCGGCCCCCAGCCAGAGGGAGACAGCGCTGCCTCGACTATCGCCCTCCCGCTCAGGCTAGCTCACTCGGTCAGTGGTGGTGGGCGACGTGGTACGAGCCGAGGTGTGGGCCGCTGTGGTGTGTCTGTGTGTGTGCTTGTGTGTGGAAAAGTTCGAGTCAAAGTATCTAAACGCACAGTTTTTCTGTATCCAAAACTGCATTAAATGCCATAAAATAACTTTTAAAATGCTTTTTACTTAACATCCTGCCACGGCCAGCGCCAGTGGCAGCGGCAGAGCCAATGCCAGCGTCTACGTCGGCGTCTGCATCAGCGTCAGCCCTAGCTGCGGCGTCAACGCCAGCAGCGAAACGAGCAGGCAGAGTCAGAGAGGTGTCAAAATTTATTCAACCCGGTACGCAGGAGCGAGCAGGATGGCGTAGCAGAGCAGATCAGAGGCAGATTAGGGCTGGAATGGAGCCAGTCCCGTGAAGATTAATTAACGATTTGCTATAAAAAAAGCCAAAGCCAAGTTCTCATTTCCCCTTCCCCTGCGTTAACACTTACCACTCTACACACCCCTCACCCCTGCCTCTTCCCTGTCACACTCTGCTTGCCCTTTTCTCTTTTTCTCGTTTTTGGCACTCGTCGTGTGCCGTTGTGCCGTTGCTATCGGTGCTGTTTATTGGTGCGAAAGCCGAGAGCGAGACGGCCACACAAACACACTATCTGGAGTTGGTTGGGCGCGACAGAGAGAGAGACAGCCAGGCAGTTGCCGCCTCACAGAGGGTGTGAGAGCGAGAGGGAGAGAGACGGCAAAAGAGGTGACTGGAATGGACCAAAATTATCGACAGCGGAAGTTAACACACTTTAAATCAATTAGAAAATAAAAGGCGGAGTTTAAGCGACGCAAAGCTTAGCGCAGGCAAAGACAAGCACAGACATGACGACACGACTCTTGGAATTCACCACCACCACGGCAGAGCAGACCATCAGCAGAGGGAGTGGGAGAGGGTGAGGGCATGGGTATGGGTATGGGAATGGTGAGGCAGAGGTTGTACCTGGGGGCCATGCGTGCGCAGTTTGTTGTCTTTCTGGTTATGCTGCTCTTCCGCCTTCCGCCTTCTCCGCTCCATTCCACTAATTCTCTTTTCTCTCTGAGTAGCTGCTGCCTCTCCCAACATGTTCAAACGGTGCCTCTGGTGTGGTGGGTTTCTGATTTTTATGGCACCGTGGCGGCTCTGCTCACTCTCATAATTAGCACTACACTACAGACCACTTTGGTCGGGAATGGTCCGTCCCGTCCCGTCTCGTTTTGGTTTGGTTTGGTTGGAATTAAAATAGGAAGCGCGTAGTCTGGTCTCTGTCTCAGATGGTTACTACATGGATAGTTTTCTGGCAACCTACCCCCACCCCCACCCATTCTTGAGGTCAGTCACAGCTGTGTCAAACAACAACAATGAGATTGCACAATCGACGTATGAATGAATTGGATTTGAATTGAATGACTTGGATCGGATCGGATCGGACCGGGAAATCAAAGAGTGGCAGCGGGAAAGAGCCATCACGGTAGCAATAATTCAGATACAAATTGTGTTGGGAATCCCACGTTGAAAAGACACTTGAGATCATGTGTGGCTTGAGGGAGGGATGGACCTGCTACCTCTGGGAACCAAATTTCTAACGCATTCCAGGACACTTCACTCTCAGGCAGTGCACAAATTAAAATTCAATTAATTTTTCAGTACAATTTTGAATATTTTCTGGTACTGGTTCCCTGATTGTTGAAGGAATACATACAGAATTTTAATCTCTGGACTAGAAAATGGATTCGAAACATTTTCAAATAAACACGATTACGAACGGGTATAACAGTATAAGTTATGTATCTTTCTAGGTCTAAAATCAATCAGGCTAATATTTGTTAATGCATGCTTCCTTGTAAGGATAACCTACAGCACACGCGAGGACATAGGAACCAAAAGATTAGTAGAAGAAGGACTAGAAGATTTCTGGATTCTGGAATTGGATTAATTTCAAAAGAATCACCAAACCTAGACACCAAAGGTAACGAGAGACTTCAAGAAAAACGTACTAAAACAATTGGGATTACTCGTATCTCATTGTAGCTTTAGCCGATGATAAAATAAATCTACAAGCAGTTCTTGGACACTTTGTATCATCGCATAAACCATAAAACACTTTATAAAACGATGATATCACTTCGATGATTGCGGCATACTCCTGCGAAAAATGTCTCCCCATTTCGATTCAATTAATTTGAGCAAATTCCTTTCGTTTCAGGCGGCAAACTGCAGAATCTTTTTTGATCCCTCCCCACCCAGCGCGTGGAGTGGAGTGCAGATCTGATTGGTTTTGACAGAACTCCCAGTGACACTTGACTGGCACCTTCGGCACATCTGATCTGAGTGGAGGACAAAAGGCGCTGGAAAGGGAAAGAGCTGGGGAGGGACATTATTAACGCTTTGCTGATTTGATTAAGCGTCAAAACTTTTGTGGTTTTCGGGGCTGCCGCCGCCGCCGCCGAGTCTCGCCAGATGGCCCAGACCAAAGCATTCTCGACCCCCAAGTGACAGGTTGGTTCAGTGTTCACTGTGTGTCTCCTCTGTTTAAAATACACTAAAATGCGTGAAAATATGTGAGATTTCCCATTGACTCCACTCCTATTAAAACTATCTATTTCTCGACTTATTTGTGTCTCTATTTTTCTCTGTTTTTTTTTTTTTTGGCTTTTTTTATGGAAGTTTATTTTTAAATTTGTGCTGTCGTCACCGTCTCAATATGATGGCATTTTATAGTATTAAACTAAGCAGTATTTTCCCTCTCTTTCTCACTTTCTGTTGTGTCTGAGATTTCAGTCATCGTGGCCTCCGTGGCCCCCGTGGGTCCCCGTGGCCCCCAATGGCCCCATGACTTCTTTGTGGGCCCCACTCTTGTCGCATTTTCTGCGTCGTTTTTTGGTTAATTGGCTAAAAATTTTCTACCAAATTACTTTAATTATGACAGTTACATAGACCTTTTCTTTATATTTTTGTTGGTTATTTAGCTGCGCTTATTGCCTTACCTTCATCACCGCTCCGTTCCGTTTCGACCCGTCCCGTCCCGTCCCGTCCCTTCCCCATCCCGTCCCGTCCCGTCCGCCATCCCATTCATCATTTCATTCATTCACCATCTTCCGTCTCCCAAACAACGTCTGACCGTCCGTCAGTCCATCATCTCTCTTTCTCTCTCTCTCTTTCTCTCGCTTTCCTCTGCCTCGGCAATTGGTTACAAAATGTGTTAAATAATTGCCACGATTATTGTTAATATACATATGTATACAAATGTCTATACATGCATGCATATACCTTGTACCATCTACCATCTACCTCTACTTCGTCTCCTTCGTATTTTTCTGTTTTTGGTCTGTTATGGTCTGCGCAAAATTGAAATCTGGGTTAGTTTGGGATCGCCGCGGCTTGAATGGATCGTTGCTAGAGGTCAACGCATCGCATTTTTCTCATTTTTTTTTTCCTTTTGAGAGTTTAAATTATAATTTGTGATTCGTATAATGAGGCTGGTGGTGATGGCGATGTGATGACATGACGGAGCTAACAATATACCCCATGGAGACAATGACAAATATACCTGCTATTTGTATATATTTTTACTATTAATTTAGGGGTATTTAATGAATAAATAATTGTTATATCTCAGTAGAGTAAGCTAAATCATTGAAATACAAAAGATTTATCTTCTTTGAAGCATTTTGGAAAGAATCTCGAAAGATTTTGCATTTTTTCCACATATTTCTTGAGATAAATAATAATGATAAATTATTATAATAAATATTTTTTCTAATTAAAAGAGTAGGTATCAAAAATGTACACTTCGATTTTAAAATGAATGTAACTATTCCCTATATTAATATGTTTATATAATAGAAATTGTGGAAAGAAAGGGTTTCAAGTTTTAGGAATTTAATAAAATAATAATAATCTTTTAAATTAATATATTTCTTGTTTAATAAAATACAAATTCAAATACAATTTAATATAATTAATTCTGACAATTTCCAGAATTTGTATCTTGACTTTTCTAGTTTACATTTTGTTTTAGTTATGTCACTTGACCTTGATTTGTATCCCATGTAGAGCCCCTAACCCCCCGCTCCGCCCCAGTCTCAGCCCGAGTCACAGGCACAGTCGCAGTCGCACTCGCAGCCGTAGCCGCAGCCCCTCCTGCTTCCGCTATCCGAAAACTTTAGCCAATTTGCAATTCGATGCGGTGATCTCTGTCCCCCTTCTGCCCATCGCCTCACTGCCTCTTCTGCCCCGTGGTCGTATGTTATTAGCGAGCAACTGGAGAACACAGATTTCCAATATAATTTGCAATTTATGTATTGTATTGCAAATGCATTTCATTTCCCTTGATTACCCACGGAGGAGCGCATTTATGCACTGCCCGCCCGGCCACACACACACGCGACGACCCAGCAACCTAGCAAACTGGCAAACTGGCAAACTGGCCAACTGGCAGCCGTGCGATCCAGCAAGCCAACGGCCCAGCAAACTGTACAAAATATTTGTACCCTCCCTGCCCACAGGGGTATAATGGTTTCCATGCGGAATGAAAGGGAAGCACTACTGACCCAATGCAGAATTTCTCAGAGAGCTCAGGATAACTGAATGCATTTAAGATCTGTGAGACACATATGTTTTACTAAGTGTATAGTTTCTATAGAAAAGATGTACACAGGTAAATGAATCAGTATATATGTATACCCAATTATTTCCTGTTATAGAAACACATTTTCAAGTGTATTTCAAGCGTCGGCTTTCCCTTCTTGCTTGCGATATTTTATTTTTTTTCCATATGCAATTAAAACTCAACTGAAAACTATCGACATGGCTGGCGACAAGGGGAAAGAGTGAGGGGGAGGCAGGGACAGAGTGGGGGATTGGGTGAGAATGAGTTGGTGTAGGAGATGGAAGCGAAACAAAAGGAAATGTTTAAACAAATTATTTCAAATTAAACCGCAGGTATTTATTAATGTTTTGTGCTTGGCCGAGCGTATCTCTGTCTGTGGGCTCCGGCTCCGTCTCCGTCTCCTACATCTGCGCGTCTGCGTCTGCGACTGCTTCTGCTTCTGTCTACGATTACTACTACTACTACTTTGTGCATTTTCCGAGCTGGTATTGCGAGCGTTTGCAATTTTACAATTAACAGCCGTCTATCCAGAGGGCACTGGAGGGAGGGGTGTGCTGTGTGCTGTGCGGTCGGTGGTGTGGCCGGTGGGGTACAAAGCGGACCGTGCTCGTACCCGTACTCGTACACGTATGCGTAATTTGTAATCGTTTCCCGCTGCTCTCGTGCCTCAGTGACTGCAAAAACGTTTCAATTTCAATCCGTTTCATTTCATTTTCTTCGTTTTCTTCGTGTTTGACTCTTTCCTGGCATTTCTTTCTTTCATTCGCGGAAGTTTTCTTCTCTCTTTTTTGGCAGCTTTTTCGGCTCAACTCGTTCGTTTGTGAGTGTTTGTGTACATTTTAATAACTGCATCTTAATTGGTTCAGTCGATACACAATTCCGTGAGGCATGCAACCCCAGAAAACAACAACAACGGCAACCGTCTGGCTCGGCAATTAAAGCTTAAGCCTTATGCAATCGATTTCGTTGTGCGGCTCAAGTACAGTCTCGCTCCAAGCTCACAGGCTTTTGACTCGTTGACTCGTTGCTCGCTGGCTCGCTCGCTAGCCCGCTGGCTCGTCGGTTGCTGCTGCTGTTGTTGTTGTTGTTGTTGGTATCTGTTGACAAACGGACAAACAAATGCAAGGCGGCGGCACATTTACCCAGTTAGCCACTGGAGTGCTAACACAACTTGTTTGCCAAGAGATTCGATAATATTTGACACAAAGTCGATCAAATCGTTCGGCACACGGGATTCGCAATTATATTCAGCCCGTAATTGGGATTGGAATTGGATTAAATCGTTGCTAAACGGCCAATAGATAAACCAAAGCCACAAACCAAGTGCAGTTCTCATGCTGTTCGAAAGGTGCTGCTGATGACATTCAAGTGATTTAGGTGTTAGTTGGCCTTTGAGCAATTTCCTCAGATATCTTAGCGTTGGGGCCTCACACATAGTCCCTGTGGTGTAATCTCACCGTCTTACACATACAACGCTATCAGGAGTTTTCGAAAGCTAAAAATATTCCTTCAATATCCAAAGTTATTGATTTATTTAGACGTACAATGGTACGTATACTTATTTACGTTTCAGTCAGAAAAGTGTCAATAATTTGACACGCGAAAGCTTCAAACACAGGAAGTCTAAGGAAACCTTTTCGATTATCAACAAAAAATGAATCCAGAATCGATTCGATATCGATAGCAAACGGAGAATGTGGTCTGGTCTCACCTCTACATAGATATGTATGTAGGTATGTACGTACTAAGATCCTACACACGGCAATAATTACATACATAAATACACGTACATATGTATGTATGTATCTCACCCACTCAAAGTTAAAGTTTCAAGCTGTTTTTTACCCCCACTACATGTATATGTACATATGTACGTACTGCTAATGCAGTCGATGCAGGCAGACAGCGAGCGCCCCAACACCAACACCAACACCAAGGCGAATGCATTTAAAGTCACTTAGGGTGATATACGTATAATATTAATCGCATGTCCAATTTAATGCGTTTTAGCACAACTCCGAGCAGCGATTTGAGCGACAAGTGCCTGCACAGTAAGATCGCCGCTACACGACCGTGCCACAATTATAAAGAGCAAGAGAGAGAGAGAGAGAGAGAGAGAGACAGAAAGAGTGGGGGGTGGGAGAAACAGACTTTAATTAAATTGGTGTGCGCATTGAAATTGAATTGAAAATCGTTTTTGTTCTGCTTTTTTATGTCATGATTATGGCCGCAACGAAATCTGTTTTGACTTTGCGCAAATAAGCATTAAATCTTACAGTTTTTTGGTGCTCGATCCGAAGCAGACCCAGAACAATCCAGTGTCTGGTCTGGTGTCTGTGCCTGGTGCGCTCAGACCCTTGCTCCTCAGTCCCTTGCTCATTCCCGATAGCTGCCCACTCCCTGGGCTAGCTTTTGAGTGAGATCCCCAAGCTTGTTCCGCTTTGAAGTTGCCTCTCCCCTCTCCTCTCTCCTCTCTCCACTCCATCCACGAGTTGAAACTGATTCTGATTTGAATTTTTATGCATTTTGACAAGGCTTCGGTTGTCGTTGTCGGCATCAGGCATCAGGCATTGGGGCATCGTGGCACCCGGGCCATCGGCGTGTGGCCAAAGTTGTTTGGCTCGTTATTTGTCTGTTTATAGAACGTTTCATTTGTCTCAATCAGCAATCAAAATAAATGTTGTTGTTTTTGTTTTCATGTTTTTTTTTGGTGCTGGAGCTGGTGCTGGTGTGTGCCTTTGATCTTTGTCTGGACATGGTTTTTCAATTTTCGAGCATAACTTTTTATGGCTCTATTCATTTGTCTCTCTCCTCTCTCTCTCTCTCTCTCTCTCTCTCGCCCGCTCTGGGGCACACCACCAGACACTAGACACTAGACAGTGTGCTCTAGTTTATAGTTTGAGAATAATTAAGTGTGCGAATTAATTTGCCATTTGCCATTAGGCTTTCCCACGAACGCCGTCACCACATCACATCTCTCCGCATCTCTGAGTCTTTGGCTCTCTCTGTCTCTGCCTCTGCCTCTGTCTCTGTCTCTTTCTCTGTCTTTGGCAATCCCATCAGCAGTCACGAGTGTCACATTTAAACTGGAGACTCAACATTAAAGACGACAAAAAGCCAACAAGTTCGCTTTGCACTTAAGAAATCTGATAAAATGAAGAGCAGCAGCACCAGTCGGAGCAGCAGTCGGAGCAGCAGCAGAACCTTTCCATTCCCAGCTTCATCCTCGTTGCACTCGTCACGTGAGTTTTAGCGCAAAACGATTTGAACGATTGAGTGCATCGGGCGATGCGATGGGTCTCAGACTCGGGAATCAGAGACAGACACAGATCCCCGATCCTCGTACTGCTCGTAAACACAACCCTCTGCCAGGTCTCCCTCTGCCATGTCTCAGTCTCAGTCTCAGGCTCCTACTTCAACTTCTCAAAGAAGTGTCACACACAATCCGCTTGCATTTTGGCATTTGTCAACTTTTTTCCTGCGCTGCCCTGCCCTGCGCTGCGCATGCGCAGCAGCCGGAGGAGAGCGGCTTAAAGGTTCTTTGTTGCTGCTGCTGATGCTGCCGATGCTGCTGTCGTTGCTGGCTCTGTTCTGCGTTTTTGTCCTTTATCTAAAATGCTTTTTGCGTAAATTGCGTATTGAGTTTAAATTAAATTTGCCCAGATTAAGATAAGAAAATGCAGTTTGTTGCTCTCAGAGTACGAGAAGCAGCAGCAACGGCAGCACCTGGCTGCAGCGGGCTTCTCGGGCTGCGACTCCGCCGGTTATGGCTCGACTCTGAGTGCATTGCTCAGTGCGCATTGATGCGTAACCAAAAAGGTGTCTTAAACGTTTCTTTACCCCCCCAACCACCCTTGATAATGCAGCTGAAAGAGTGGAGGCATCCATTTTCCTTGCCTCATTTTGTGGCTTAAACAGGTAGAGATATGTGTGGATATACTCGGATTAGTTAGTATAGATAATGTTGTGTGAATGCGAAATGCAAATATGAATATGTACTTATAGAATTCTATGTATAATCGAAGGTCAATATGAATATGAATATATATATGTACATATTTATACGCTATGGCACTCGGTACCCGTCTGGAATTCTGTAACATATTTTACCTGTTCTTATAGGATGGACAGTCTTCACTCTTCAATGATTACCTAACATAAGAATAGTTATATGAATAGTACATATGGCACTCCTGTTCGTATCGTCCATCTGTCTGTCGCTCGCTCATTCATTTCCATTGCTTCCATTGATAAGTATATTTCCTCTCAATTCAATCATTCAATCATATCGTTTAATTATACACAGCTACCGAATATTGCTCACCAGCATTCACTCGCCCATCATATCGCACTCATTCCTCTATTCAGGAGATAGATCCATCGAAGTGTCTCTCAGGGTCGGGACTGATTGCCCCTGGCTCCGCTCTCAGCCACTTGACGTCCGTCCTCCTTGCCACCGGCTACCACCTTTTGGTGGCTTTGGCTTTGGCTACTTGAGTTATTTCTTCTTATTCTTTGCTTTGCTTCTCTTCTCTTCTCTTCTCTTTTCTATTCTTCTTTGCTCTGCTTCGCCCTGTTTTTCCAGACTAATGTGAATGTGCGCATTCATTGGATACATTTCTTAAGCGGCGCAACGCACTTCCTTTCGGGGCAAGTACATATAATATTTTGTGGGGCAAGTTTTCCAACGCCTTGCCCCTGCCTCCGTCTGTGTCTCTGCCTCTGCCTCTGACTTTTGCCTCACTCAAATATATTTATTTATATAGACCAAGTGTCAGTGTGTGCTACCTCGTCCTACTCCTCCTCCATCTCCTCCTTGCCCCGCTGCGTGCAACGTTAACGTGTCAAATGTCTCAAAACACTAATCCCCTAAGAGGCTTAAAGATCGCGATGCGTTGTGTTGCGTATTAAGACCCATATGCCCGAGGGTGAGCGATCTCCTTGGCCAGAGCGGGATAGCAAGTCAGGTCTGCTCGAATGTGCTGCTGCGTCTGCGCGGCTGCCTGGCTGTCTGCTTGACCGCTCCAAGGTGTATTTATGTAAGGTGAGGGAAGGATAGGCGCATAAGGCCGAGAAGGCACAGTAGGGGATAACTTTTATTCCCCTAAAACATCCACCTCTGGAGTATAAAGTTAGTGGATCCTGAATAGGTCCTCGTTGAGCGACCTCTGGGAACATCCCACCATATATTCATGTACCTTGGCCCGAGCGATATTTCGAATTTGTTGCTGGTTGCTGCTTTCCATTGACTGGTGCGACTTGCACACGTTCATTCATCAGTTTCTATATATTTTTTGGGATTTCTTTTTGCTTTCTCTTAACAGTTTCTTTCTCATCTTCCTCCTCATCTCATCTCGTCTCCTCTCCACTCCACGCCACTCTCCCCTCTAGCTTGTCGTAGTGCGCGCTAGCTCGCTCGTTGATCTCTTTATTGATATCACTTTTGATTTTTGTCGTTTTCAATTTGATAAGTTGTCAGGAAAACGTAAGTAGCCCGTCGTCTTGGTAATTGAAAAATGATTTCTAATATGCAAGAAATTAATCACATTTTGGATTGGGATTTTACCATACCCCGAGCGTATCCGCCCCTCGCCTCCAGTAACCACTCGTCAGTTGATCGCCAGTTTGAGCGACAGTTAACACAGTAGCCCGTCCGTCCATTGAGCATGGGGCAGGCAGTCTGGTGTCGGGCAGGCAGGCAGGTAGGGACAGGAGAGCAGAAGAGAGCAGATCTGGGAATGGAACAGAAGAGTAGATTGAATCAATGCAAAGCTTCGCTGGACTTTTCATTGGCACTGTAAGCACTGAATGGAAGCAAATGTACAGACCCAATATATGTAAATATTTCCAATATGTTTCCAATAATTTCTACAAAATTATCGTTTGCTGTATTTCGAGACTCTCGCTTGAGATATTTTTTTAAATTAGTAAAAGTTAAAATGCGACTTTATTAATCCTCAAACTGAGTGCTAAATGTCTCTTTGGGAGTAAAAAATTCTGCAATATTGTTGAAAGTTTGAACACATCTGAGTACCACAAAAATAAACGCATTTTGCTGAACTTTTCGACTGCACTGTTGTGCGTTGGCCGACGAAGTGAGAGGCGGCCACGCTTAGCTGTTCTCCCTCTGGCTCTGGCTCTGGCTTTGGCTTTGGCTTTGAGGCTGTGCTGTGCTGTGGTGCTGGAAAATTAACTCGCTCATTGGTGTCTGTCAATTGAGATGTCAGAAACGATTTATAATTTTAGTTTTGCACTGTTGCTGTTGTTGTTGCTGTGGTTCCGGGTAACAAGTTTATTAAGCACTTTTGGGGTCTGCTGTGGGGTTGATCCTGAAGAAGCCCCAGTCTCTCGAGATCAGCCAACTTAAGCAAAAACATAATGCTGTTAATTGAAAAAGAGAGAAAATGTCAAATTGATTTTCGTATTGATGATTTATGTACTGGCGGAATCATGGCAAAAGAAAATGCACGCAGCGAAATTACATACATATATGCATATATTCACAGACATAGTATGTAGATATGTAGAAGAGTTATAAGTAATAACACTCATTTTGCAATACAAAACCTGGAGTTATACTATCGCCAGTAAAGACAGAGATCTTTTTTTTATGATCCCACTTCAAACAAGCTTGAATATTATTTGATTTGTATTTAAATATTTCTCATAAAAGTCTTAGGAGATACATACGTACATGTATTACTTCGACTGTTGAAATATCTTTAAATAAATTACAAATCACAAAAAAGGCATGTTCTGGCAATATTAATTCTCTATGTAAGCGATTGATTAAATCCCTTGCGGATCTTCTATTGGTGATCAAAATTGAGCTATTCAATTGGAAATATAAGATATATATATGTACACGAGGTGCAAGCCGTCTGCATATTTGCTACGCTCGTTCGCCAACCCCCGACTCACTCGCTTCGTTAGCTAGCGCCGATATGAGTTAAACACGAAGAGCCGAATCGCTCAGTGTACGAAGAGTATAGCTCATTTAACGCATCCGCACTGACAATCTTTGCAATTGAGTCAACTTCTGGGTAAGATCATTAAGCAAATGTCCCGGCTGTTGTCAGGTTTGACACTTTAGCCATACGAACGACACATGGAATGGCTTAACGAATATTGACAGCGAGCCTAAAAGTTCGCCATTTGTGTGAGCCGCGATCGCTGATCATCGCGGGGAGGGAGCTCGGGAGGAGGAGGGGAGGCCACACGAAGTGGAATGAACGCGTTGCGGATGCGAAGCAAAATTGCAATCAAACAGCCCAAAGAGAGATGCAAAAGATCTTGATCAGGTGATCGGCGGCTGGGATCGCTGAATCCGAGGATCGTTTGATCGTTCGATCGTTCCATCCATCAGCAGACGTATCGTATCGTTGGATTGGGAACAGCACACAAAATGTGTGACCGTGTTAATGCCAACACTCAATTAAAGCGATCGATAAAATCGATTGCGCACGGCACGAGTAAGAGATTCGATTTAAAAATCGACTTGCATTCGATAACAGATCGATAAAGTGCCCCATGATCATTGTTCAGATCATCGTCTACAGTACAGTTGCTGCTGTTTACAGATTTAGCATAATTATCACTCCCTATTCCCGGGTCCCAGGCCCCCTGCCTCCTGCCGCCTGCCGCCGTCGTGGCCTTAAACTGGTGTAAAATGTTATGCAAACAATTCACAAACAATCGGGGGAGGGCCAAGGGAGTGTCGGAATGGCCTGGGGCGGCCAAATGCAGAACCAGAAGCAGCTGCAGCAGCTGCAGCAGCAGCAGCAGCGATATGTAAATACATTTCAGAGAGTGATGCGAAAACCGCAAGCTTGAAATTAACTGCAAATTAAGCGCTTTTCCTGGCCTCTTCTCCGTCCTCTGTGTCCCCGCTGTCGCCCTTTTCCACAACCCCTTGTGTCTTTATACCTGACTCTATCTCTCTCTCTCTCTCTCTCTCCCTCCCTCCCACTGCAGGCTTAATTAGTTACAATAGATTAAGTTTCAAAGGAGATTGGAAAACCGCAGCAGCTTCGTTCCCAACTAGAGATGGGAAAGCGCCGCAGGCAACAGGTTCTTACTAAAGTATCTTTACATGGTATAGTAATAAATGATCTCAGTTTTGCATACATTCTTTTATTGATCAGGATTTCATAACTACTATTGCAATTAATTCCGAACCCTTTCAAAATACTGTTCTGCAGAAGATTGGAGCTGAGAAGTTTTGGCTTTGGACAGACATTTCGAGTTTGAAGAGGGTTAAAATGAAGTCCATTCAGAGTAAAATGCGTATTTTGTGGGACTGTGTCACGCTGCCATCTCTGGCCGACAAGTTGGTCCGTTCAGGGCGCTGGCAAGGCCGCCTCAGCTGCTACTAAGTATGACTATGACTAATTATGAGCGAGTCTCAGAACCATTCGTCGCTCATTAGCGAGCAAAGGGGGTAGAAAGAGCGAGGAGCGAATGAGGTGAGTGTGTGTGCTTGTGCTTGTGTGCGTGTGTGTGTTTCTGATCGAGGCATGTTGCAGTTTTGCATCGCTGCCAAAGTCCATGGTCATGGCTCCATCGTACACCCAGTGGATCCCTGCTCCCATTCCCATTCCCATTCTAGGTTCCCTGTTCCCGTTTCCCGGCTACCTCTGTACCCCCCCTGTTCCCACCACCTGTTCCAGTCTGAGCCCGAGCGGAGAGTGAATTAAATTGCGGTGGCGTCAGTTCATTACAGGTGGTTGACTTTAATGCCGCACTCCTCTAGCCAACTGCTCCCTGGCCTGCCTGCCTGCCAGCCTTCGGTTCGATTTGTCTCTCCAGTAGCCTCCAGTAGAGCCGAGCCGCGTCGCGTCTGGGTTCCCAAGTCTAAAGATATTTTGTTCGTCACTTGGGCCGTTGTTTTCTTGGGTCTCCGGTGCTTTTGGTGTGTCAGCTTTTTGTTTTTGTGAAAAATTTACGAAGCGTTAACGAAGCATTAAAGCGCGCATTTAACAAATTTACTTAAAACTGCATAAATTTTCTGTCCCAGACCCAGACCTAGACCCAGACGGTGCTCTGTCTTGGCATTCAGATCCGTCTCCAGCAAACGGAAGTCGTCGGAGTCGCGCTTTTGCGCATGCCCAGACATCGCATCGCATAGCCAGCCAAGAAAATGCTTCTAATTTTCCCTCGCGCCTGTCTTGCTTCTCTGATGTTTTATTTTTCCGCAGTGCATTGCCAACTACAAAGCGTGTAGTCGGGTGCTCACTGAGCCGATCCAGCGACATTTTCACGACTTGTTAGCTGAAAAACATATCAAGGAAGTTCGTGGAAAAGCGGCGGAATTTTATTTGATTTTGCAAAGGCAAAGGTAATCCTGCCAACAGCTTTGATACTCGAAATTAGTTGGTACAATAATACTACCTATATTTAATGTATGGAATATACCCTAATACAGCACAGTACAGTAGTAGTAGTAGTACAGTAAGTAGAGTTCAGACCTGAGACCTGACCCTGGCCCTGCCCCGACTGCCGACTTCTCCGACTGGGCTTATCTGGCCCGATCTGGTAGGGACATGATCTCGTTTAGATAAACGACTCTGCCACCAATATGCATATGAAATATTTATGTGTGCGCTCATCATCTAATACGACTGGTAGTAGTCGTAGGATAGTAGCCCCGCCTGCCGTACTTGGGCCGTGTGATTAATTGCGCCCCAAAGATCGCCGATGCGGAAAACGCTTGGAAAATTCGGCTAACTCAAAAACTAAAGGAACTCAAATGCTGAAACAAGAACTAGACGGAGAAGTTCATCTATTGTATGTACATCTACCAGGGTGTCTAATTTATGGGGTTGGGAACAAGTGTTTCCAAGAGCCGCAGTCCCCAGTCCAGTCCCAGCCGCAGCCGCAGCCAAAAAAATTGAAGCCAAGTCCAGTCCAGTCCAGCGCTGGTCGATGCGATGGTCGGTGGTCATTACACCAACTGAAGCGCGTCTATTATTACCACATTATTTAAATTTTTACCTTGTTGGGTTTTCTTTGGTTCGCTGCCTATCGCGGCCCGGGACTCCGATGGGAGGTCTTCTGGCGATGTCTGTGGCGATGCTTCGAAGTGGAAGAGGCACGAGGAAAAGGTGAAAAGTGGGAATTTTTGAATGATTTATAGTAATTTGGTTTAAGAGTTATGTTCACACTAGACCCGAGCTTCGGTCGAGCATTGCATTTAATCTAATCTTCTCTCATTCTCGATTTTTTGTTGTTGTTTTTGTTTTCTACCCTTCGTTTGTTTTTTTTGTGTCTCTAGTGGGAGTAATACACTCGGAGAAATTTGGGCAAGTAAATGTGGGATATAGAAACATGTGTATGGAGAGATCACTGCCAATAAGCCTAGAGATGTGATCATGAAGTGGGATTAAATGTGGATCATAGGCTTTAAACTAGCAATGGGAAGCACTGGGTATGGGTACTTCCCTCAATATATTGGGTGGATATAGAAGGACAGGTAGGGTTCTAAATGGTTCTAAAACTGAGTCTTAAGTGCTTATCAATATATGGGTAGATACAAAGTACAATATAGATTTATTATCTCTTTTTCACTCGGTATATACATATTATATATGTAGCTGGATAGCATCAATATGTGACCCACATAAATGCGTTCTTTTAGATATGTTATAACTACTCAGGGTAATTTCTGCCAGTGTAAGCCCCGTCTTCATTTGCTTCTCTTCTTTTGGTTTTTTTTTTGGGGTGGGTCCCGTGGCTCCTTGTCCGTATGCAAATTAATGACAAATTAAGGTGTGTGTTTTGCAGTCTCTCGACTCCGTGGCGCGTTAATGAGCCGACCATAGCACGGCCATAGAGAGGGATAGGTAGATGCGGGGAAAGCAACAGGAATGAGATAGAGGGAGAGAGAGAAAGAGCAATAGAGGAGGCTCATCAAAGATGTGACCCCCTTCCCGCCGCTCCACTCTTATCTGCTGGCTAGGCTCAAATTGGGTGTGAGAATAAATTTCTCAGTTTTATGAGTCGCTCGCTTCTCGCTTTAATAATGGCCGGCCACCACTCAATTGGTTTTTAAGCCTTTTAAATACAGATAGACCATATAGAGAAACCGAGAGAGAAAGAGACAGAGACAGTGGTAAAGAGATAGAGAGAGAGAGAGAGAGAGAGAGACTATGAACTGTAGGGCCGTTAGATTTTTCATTCAAGATTAATTGTTAATTTTTTATTGCCGGTCTCATTTCGGTGTGTGTTGGCCACGAAATTAAGTTGAGTTTAAGTAGTTTGCTTCTCTCTCCCTCCCACCCCGCATCCTCCCTCTCTCTGTGTCTTTCGTCGAACGGAAATGTTATCGCCGGAGCAAAGTACCATAATTTGTAGCCATAAATCTTTTAATCTAAACACCAAATAAAATACAATTTCGGCCACATAGACAACAACAGCTTAGATGAGTTAGAGCAGAGAGATGGCTTAGATACTTGTGTCTATCCCATTCCCTATCCGCCATCCCCCATCCCCATCCCCATCCCAAGTGGGTTCCTCGGTCCGTCCGTGGGCGTGGCTGTGGTTCTTCTTAGTCTTGGTGGCTGGCTCTGTCTCTGGCTCTGTCTCTGGCTCTGCCTCTCGCTAACCAAGTGTGGAAAGTGATGCTTTTCTATCCACATAAATTGTGTTGAAAAGTTGCATTATATTATTCGTGATTTTCGTGGTTCCAATGGGTTTGGATCAGGCATGGGCCTAATGGAGGAACTGCCATAATAGCATCTTCCAAATTGATTGGCTGATCCAAACAGCTCTGATCCGATTTTGAACTGGATTGTTCATACATACACGACCTCGGGGGCTGGTCAACAGTCGAGCAACAAACTTTCAACCTTCATCGCCTCTGAAAAATTGCAATGGAGGACCAAAAGCCGCCCCTCAGTCGGACTCGTATTCGGAATTCGAAATTCATTGTGCTAATCCAAAATTGCATGCCACTGAGAGCCGAAATTGGGCGAAGGGAGGAAGAAGGAGGAGAGACCAGCTAACCATTAAATTAAATTCAAGAAAAAACGGACCGATTAAAAAAGTTTTTAATTGTTGTATGTCGTGTCGAGATTGCGCCAGCCACAATCAAAGTGCAGCCCCACCACCACCTCCAGCAACAACAGCAACAACAACAGCACCACCGGCAACCAGCAACAACACGCATGCCACGCGAGAGGGGAATACCACCTTGGACGGTCCAAACATTTTTGTGTTAAATGCGATTAATTGCGATATTATATTCTTATGTAATCGTAAACGTAATCATAGTCGTAAAAACGCTACACAAAACATTATAGCTGGCCCCGAAATAAGGGGCAGTGGGCGGTAGGCGTTGGGCGGTGGGCGGGGGCAGGCGGGTGTGGGGTGGAGCTGCAGGAGGTACGTGACCGCAGCGCTCCGGCTGGATGGATATCAAGAGTCGCAACCGTAAATGGGTAGCGAAGTGCACCCTGCACTCGGCTCGGTGCTCGGTGAGTGCGCTTCAAATTATGAGAATGTTCGAGGAGGAAGCTGGAAGTTACAAGATTGACAACAAATAGCTACAGGATGGATGGTCTGAGGGATCTTTGTTTTTTTTGTGAGCAATGGATTATAATAATATTACTAGTGTTAGACAAAGTAGGTCTATGTTATATCTAAATAACCGCCAGGTATATAGGGTACCTTCATGTCGACATTATTATTGTTGCCGCCAGGAAACAATCCACAAAAACTGTTCCACTTCCGCCTTTTATATATTTACTTTTTTGCTGGCCTTTTTTCTTTCTTTCCTTTTTTAAATTTCTAATTTCATTTTAAGCTCAACTCTTTGGCGACTTGGGTTTTGTTGCACTAGCTGCTGCCGCTGCCGCTGCCACTGCTGTTGCTGTTGCATGGACATGCAACTCTGCTTTATGACTCATGACAACATGCAACATGACGTTCGAGGCCGGCTTTTTAGTGGCACACTCGCTGCTGCTGCTGCTGCTGCTGCTGATGGCCCAATCTGTGCTCCCGCTTAATGCTTCTCTAACGAGCCGCCAGCCGCGAACACCGAGCCGCGAGTGGGGGGAAGAGCTAGATAGAGCATAGAACAGTTAGTCATTTTGTCTCCCACTCGGTGGCGGCAGTTCGTTGACTCCTCCACTGCCTGCTGTCGGCTGCCTGCCTCTGTTGCTGCCTCTGTCGCTGCTATATGTAATTGCCACTAAAAATGTCAGGTGCTAAACGCTATCAGTCGACTAGAACCAGCCATTACATAGAAACAGCAACAACAGCCACAACAGCAACACACAAATTATAATGACAATAAAAACAAATTTACAGATTTCCATTTAAAATGCACGAGACACACAGAGGGGAAGTGGAGTGGAGTGGAAGGTAGATTGAGGATAGATTGGAGTAAATTAAGTGTAGGTACCAAAAATTAGTATCGCATTTTCTATCTCCGAACAGGGGGGAACAGCATGGAAAACAGGAGAGAGAGCAACAAAGAGATAGACAGACGCATTTTTATGCCTCCCCCTCCTGCCCGGGGGTAGTCGAGGAGGTGCCACAGACCCCATTTGATACACACGACTAACCTCAGTTCCAGTCCCAGTCCCAGTCGCAGTACCAGTCTAGTCCAGAGCTCAGTCCAGCTCATTCCCGGACTCTGTACTAGAAGCAGTAGCAGAGACCGACACCAACGGCAGGCAGACCGGAAGCGATGCTTATCGGGCTTATTCTCAGTCCACGCTCCGCTCCCGCTTCTCCTCCCACTCCAGCACCCCCTCCCCTCCCTCTGACAAAAGTTCCCCGATCAGTTGCCCCTCACTGGCCTGCGAGTGCCGACCATTTGGGATTTGGCAAAAGATAAGAGAGCAACAAAAACAGAAAACTTTTGAGTTTCTCTTCTGTTTTGTTCTGTTGTTCTCCCAATACTAGAATTTAGAGCTCTGTTCTTCTCTGCGATGTGTACTATTTTTCCTTTTTGACCAGATCTTCCAGACACCAGTGGAATCCACCTGATCTG
This sequence comes from Drosophila algonquin, assembly GCA_035041765.1. Classification (NCBI taxonomy): domain Eukaryota; kingdom Metazoa; phylum Arthropoda; class Insecta; order Diptera; family Drosophilidae; genus Drosophila; species Drosophila algonquin. The sequence continues at coordinate 3,394,227 of JAWNKY010000209.1, read as the reverse complement.
ATCTGATCTGATCGATCAGTACAAGATGGGGAGAAGAATGTCGATTAGTATTTTAATCGAATTTTATTTTAATTGGATACTATATTATATAATTATATTCTAATGTAGATTAGATGGGATTTATTAGCATTAACTATAAAGGAATAAAATAGGTGGGGGATGGCATAAGACTGGCAATGTTTGAGGGTCGCTTGGCTTGGCAGCCCAATTAATAATAGTAATTCAGAAGATATAGTCATAAAACAAATACTGCCCACTGTGTACATATGTACAGTCCTAAATTCTGAAGGTATCCCAAACAGGGTAAATCGATTGACCTTTTCCCAACATTTCCCTCTCGCTCTCTGTGCATTCTAGCCCGTTTTAAATTTATTTTAATGCCTCTTCCTGTGCTGGTGCCGGTGCTGGTGCTAAACAAACCGATTAAAATATTTAAATTTACCTTGCCGAATGCGAGAGAACAATTCCATTCCATTCCACTCCACACCGTTTTACTCGTATAATATTTCAGTGTGTCTGGGCTTTTGTTCAGGCTGCGCAGGCGCGCAGTCTGATAAATTGGACAATTTCCCTGCGCGGCATTAACATATAAAACCAGGTGGGGGAGGGTCACACACAGAAGAGGAGAGAGTGAGAGAATGATAGAGGGGTTGCAGATAGAGAGAGCGAGAGAGCTGTCATGCTTGGCTGCTTGTTTAATTGTTCCTGTCGCGCGAATTTCGGTTCCTGGCCAACAAAAAGAAAACCACAATTCACCTTATTTTCCATCCCTCTCCGCCACACCACACCACACCACACCACACCACACCACTCGACACGACACCACACTACACCACCGTCTCCTTACCGCTTGCGTGTCATTCTCTGCCTGCGTCGACGCCAACGTCGTCAGCTGCCTGCAATTATTTAAATCATTAAACAGAACTTAACCAACTGTTAAAATATGAACTAAAATGCATTTAACTGTTTTCGAGCTGTTTTGTCAACAAAGAGCTGTCATCATCATCATCGTCATCACAATCATAATCATCATCATCTCTGTGTCACCCACTAGAACTACCACCTACCCCCTATCCACTTACCCATCCCCACTCATGCCGCCTCCTGATCCAGCGTTACATTCCAAGTCCGCTCGTTTCCTGTCACTGATTTCCAACGTTTTCGTGTCGTTCGTTCTGTCAGCACTTTCAACGCAATTACCTGGCCACACTAAACACACTCCAACGCACCCACACATACATACATACATAATTGTTATAATGACATTTTGAATGGCATTTCATGGGGTGAACAGGAAGTGCTCACCCTCAACTATAGAAAAACAAGGTAACGTCGAGTGCTTCAGTCATCGATCAAATTAAACTAAATGATACTGGGCAAGGTTCCTTGGATAAGGTTCCTGGTTACTAGTTCCTATCCTCTCTGTGACGGTTCCTTGTTTTTTGCGGAATATTAATTACTATACCCGTAGATCCCTGTAAAATGCCGACTATTCAACTGCAGTTCTCGGACCAGGTAATCTTCGATTTCGATAGATCCAGATCACGAAGTACTCAGGAAGAAAAGAGCTTTGAGGACTTTAACTTTAAGCATTATTGTAGGCCACACACACACATCCAAACTGTTGGCATAATTTGAAACATCAACTTCATGAGAATAATCGATTTCCATCGTTAGCAGTCCTTAAGTTAATATACATATTTGACATACAGACTCCCACAAGACAGATCTTCACATCATCTGAGGATCTAAGAAGTGTCCAGTCCTTGGTCTGGGTGTTTTTTTGGGTACTTGTGCTCTAGCAAGCTCTGAAGTTCACTCTGTATCGTCACAGTAGTGCCATAGCACCATAAGGCGTCCCATAGCCATACGATTTGGCAGTAATATCTTTCTGATACTTGGTTCTAAGTAAATGCTTCTGGTGACAGCATGATCTTCAGTCAAATCTTTTCTTTTAATTATCAATTTTCCGAAGTCTTCACGGAGACTGTGAACTTAAGATTCAGCCATAGCTTTTAGTATTAAATTTTAATTATCAATTTTCCGAAGTCTTCACGGAGACTGTGAACTTAAGATTCAGCCATAGCTTTTGGTATTAAATGATCTAACATTCTATATTAGGCTAAAACTGGGGTAGATTCTGTTCAATGACCGACTGACCCTCTTTTTCTTTGATGAGTTGAAGCCGATTGCAGTATTTATCATTATGCTCCTGGGAAATTGGGCTATCGATCACAGTGCAGTTGTTATTGATCTATCCCGACGTGGTTGCAGGATGACTTTTTCTATGTTATGGGTTTGTAATCCAAGGGGCGAGATGTGGTTATCTTCCCGTATTTGGGGACTCTCTTCTGTCTCTTTTTCCTTTCTCCATCCTTTGATGGAGTCTGACTTCCTCTAGCCCAGGAAATGTCAAGGGATTGAAGTATTTAATAAACAGAAGTCTAGTCTAGCCACTATGACTATTCCGCTCTCAATGGCAGTGACATTACAGTCATAGTCAGTGCATTTCGAGCATCCAAAGATATGACTGTTCAGGAGAAGCTCCAGTGTTTCTTGACTTCCCTTCTCATTTACTGTGTTTCGGCTGTGGAGCAGTTCAGGTATCCGAAAACAGAAGCTTTATGTTTTGGATGGTCTGTGCTCCTTCCTGGGTATTGTGTTCATCGCCTTGGCATTGTTGAAGGATCTAAGTTTCCACGATTCCATTCTGATTTGCCAATAGAATGTTCACTAAGAGTCCCGTTCGGATCTCGGATTCGAGAATAGCCTTCCGTAGAGCTTTGCATAGCACAGCTCGCTTTCCGAGTGGTGGGGTCTTACGATTCTGGTGAAGCTGCAGTGTGTCCCGAGCTTGGCTCTCAGACCATCGGTGGTCAGGGAGTTATACAAGTAGGAGTGTGTAAAACCATAAAAGAACTCACCTGCCAGGTCTAGCAAACCAACTACTTCATTTGCAACCCAAACCCTTGCGAATACAGATACTTTTCAAATACAAAGCTGTTTCGCAATGCATTTGTTTTAAATGTGAAAAATTTAATCAGTGAGATCTGAAAATATACGATTATAAATGTATATGTAATAGTATGTACTATGTACATCCATGCACAGCTAATGGTTGTTAGTGGCACGTTTGGTGTGATCAATTAAGTTCAGTAATCGTACATACACATGTACATGCTCGTATATATGTACATGGTACAATATGTATAGTTCTGTTATTCTTTGTTGCTTTCCAACTTGTGCACACCTAAAAGTGAATTTAAATAAATTTCACGCTTGGTTAAGCCCGCCAGCCAGACTCGGATACGCACACAAACAGATGCAGATACAGATACAGATATATGTAGAGAGCCAGATACAGATACTGTTGCAATTATAATAATCATTTACATTTGACATTGGCTCTGGCTGACTGTTTGAGTACGTGAGAGAGGGAGCGGGGAGTTTGGGTAATTTATCATTTGATTTTTTATATGTTTGAGGTTGGAACTTTGAACTCCTGACTCGCAGGCTAACCGCATTAGCGAGGGAAGTGCATGCTAATGATCTTCAGCATCGGCATCGGCTGAAGGACTCGGACTCGTATCTCCTGCATTTGCATAAAAAACGCATAAAACCCCAGCTATTGTAATCACAATTTAAAAATTTTATAATTTGTCCAATTGAGCAGTCAACTGGAAGCCACTTCTCCTCATCCTCATCCTAGTTCTCGTCCTCGTCCTTGTCCTCCCTTTCTCCCCGTTTTCACCCGCTGCCACAATTGTTGGCAATTAATTAGGACAACAAACAGGGCATCGGAGTAGGGAAGGCGGCCAACCCGATTGCCAAGTAGACAATTGTTGAATTAACGTTAATTTACCACGGAACGGGCCACGGTCTCAGCCAACCGGGGCCCCAACCATCCGATTCGTTCCGTAATTATTCTGGAGCTTGTTAAACGCGTTTTGTGGTCGCCATTATTACCTTCTAAACTATGCTTTTTTTTGTATTTTTTGTGTTTTTTTGTTGAATTTTTGAGTTTTTGGTGGTAGTAGCATCATTATAATTATATCAAATTTTGAAACCATTTAAAACGCATTAAATGCGCCACAAAAGCCGGCTCGATGCCAGCCCAAGAAAAACGGCCAACCACAAAAAGAGTGAAACATAGATGTATTGTATTGTATGTTTGTATATTTCTAAAGACACATACTCGGACTCGGACTCGGACTCGTACTCGTATGTGGCAAAAAGGAATAGGCAGAGATGTACATACATATGTATGTACATTAAAGCAGATCCGTAATTGCGCTAGCTCTCCAGATCTCGAGTTCAATTATTTACGAGCTACTTCAGAGGGATGGGATAGGGAAAGCCGAGTATGGGTGTTATGGATGTGTATGTGGATGGGTTACGTGTCCATTCATAAGAGCTCTTAATCGATGATGAATGGTGGACAAGGTGGAGATGCAGATGTCGTGTCGGAGATGAATGATCGGCAAGAGAGTGAACTGAGCAAGAGAGCGGCTCGATTGGATTGTTATCTTTTATTCCGTTTTCGTTAGCTTTCTAATTTACGCATATCAATCGAAATATTATTGTACGGATATTCTCACTATGACTTAGAACATTTCCGAGGTGCTTGGGACGGATGTGGCCATAGAAGCGCTGATTAAACCCTGAAGGTAAGAAGCATTCCATTAATTGATCAGCTACATCACCAAATCTGTTAATTTTGCATGATAATGATATCTGCAGATACATTTGGGCATCCTTGATAGGAGTCACAAGTCGGAGTCAGCGGCCGCATGGGCCTGCATGCGCGAGGAGACAATAGAAAGTGTCCAGCACCTCCCATGCAGCTGTCCAGATACTCGCTCGGGGCCTTTTTCTAGCCTAACGAAACTGAAACTCTGTATAGAATCCGTTCCGAAATCGTCCCTCACTTATTAAAAACATTTTAGAACTCTTTTATTTTGCAATTCCAATGTTTAAAACTGTTTAAGAGCCATACAATATTATGTGTTTGCATAAATGTACTGATCAGTGATTTTATTTCACAAAAAAGATTTATTTTTGTGCTCTGAAAGTTCTTTTTTTTAAATAAAATAAAATTGCAACAGTATGATATCACAGGAGAGTGGAAAATAATTCTTTAGTTCCTGCAGTCTCTGAGAACTAGAAGCTCCAAACTAGAACATATGTACATATATCCGTATACTCTGTGGCACATAAGTTTCGTAATTAGTTTATTTTTTCTTATATGTATATATATATTCCTATTTCTACTTTATGTGAGTATCATATGGCCATGTCCTATGTGAACAACAATTTTCCTTTGCAAATCCGACCAGTCCCTGCCTTTTTTCTCACTACAAATATTTCTTGGAATAGCTGCAAGCCGGCAACGTTGGCCACTCAAGCGATGGCATAGCTACTGCCCATTACCAGTCTGAGTATCAGTCGCTCCGGAGTCTCTGGCCAAGATCCACCTCTCTTCTGTGCGCCAGCAAACAAACAAAATGAAGAACAAAGAGACAAGAGCGAGAAAAAAACAGTATGTATTTAAAACCGGCAGAGGGATTGCTTATGAAAAGCCCTAAAACGTTTTCGTTTACGAGAGGAGTTGGCCAAACGATGTGTGGTACGTGCACAAGACCACCATTAAAACACATACAGATAGATACTTTGATATGTACATACATATAGAGACACACAGATACAGATACAGATAAAGAGCGAGATTCTGTTGGCAGCCATGATGGCCAATTACAATAACAATTGCGAAACGAAATATGCAAACGAAACGAAACGAAACGAACCGAACGAAACGAAACGAGTCGAGATGGAATGAAACGATCGACGCTATAATTGGGCTAACAACTTCACTTTGTTGTTACAACTCGCAGTTGTTGCTGCAAATAAATGCATCTGCGTGATTGTGATTGGATTAAAAGGCTGAAAACGAAACGAAACGAAACGAAAGGAAAGGAAGGGCAGAGCGGCATCGAACCGATTTCAATCCCACATAGATCTTCGGCATTGCGATCGCTAATTTTTCGCGTTTATCTCATTATTCCACAGTTTTTGAGCATTTATCTGGCAAGGCTCGAGGGGGTATGGGATGGTATGGGAATGGGAATGGGAATAGGAATGGGTATAGTCCTCTCCAGTCTCAACGAATGCATCCAATTAGAGGAAAGATCAGCAAAATATCTCTTAGGGGAATGATCGTGCTAAACTTCATTAAATCTTCTCTTGCTTTCCTCCTCCTTTCAATGGCAATCAACGCTGCCATTCCCTACCCCCTTCCCCGCATTTCCATCGGTCAACTTGATTATTGGTTTGTAAAAACGTCTATCTGTGTTTTTTTTTCTTTCTTTCCTTGTTCGATCGCTCTCTCTCACTCTCCCAAAAGAAATTTATGCAAAAATGGTCTTGAAAAATGGTTGGCTACTGTAAATGAGGCCCCATTCGACTTCGACTTCGACTTCGACAGCACTGGGACTGGGACTGGGCTGGGACGGAGACCGAAACGGAGCGGGGATTTACCTTTTGCCTGTGCGCATTTTCTCTTGGGCTCTTATTAGATTTCTTTTCTTCAGTTTTTTGGTTGCTCAATTAAGTATTTGACTAAATATTGGCTACTGGTATTCACAGAATATGCAATTAATTCGAATTTCTTTCTTTGAAAGCCCTTCTATGATCGATTAGTTTGGAGAATACATTTACATTTACAAGAGCTCATCTAAATAATTATGAATTTCTTAAGCAGTATCAGGTATCAGCTTTGTCGGTGGTGGGCTCGTTTTACCACATGACGCGCTACATTCAAGCTAGACTCGAGACGCACAAGCGAATGTTGCAAAAGAGAATTACCGAACAGCAACGTGCATTGCGTGTGCCTGAATGACACAGACAGCTTTTGAAAGGAATCGAATTGAAGGATTTGTTATTAGTGAACTGTACAAATTGTAATAAGAATTGGTCGATGATCTCACTGATTCGGCTGATCGGCTGTTGGCCGATCCTTCCCACATTCCGAATCCGATTCAAATTCCGATTCAAATTCCGATTCCAACTCTGACTTCTCCCGATCAATCCATCTTCCCATTCACACAACACGATCACATCGGCCGCATATTGGCGTCCATAAATTTTCGCACCTTTACAATTTACAATTACCGCGGAGAATAATAATAATGACAATAGGAGAGGAGAAATAAAAGCTTCACACAATTAACAATCCGCATCATTACGTTAAGTTTTGTGCGGTTCAGGTTTCCCAGAAGCGATCAATCAATGGGCTGGCCAGAGCCAGAGCCACCGCCACCGCAGCCCCATCCACATCCCCATTCCCATTCCCATCCCCATCCCCACGGCCTTCCCCGTCTCCTTTTGGATGCGTAAATGTTTCAACAAAAAATAACTAACGAGATGTTATAATTATAAAAGAGACACATAAACGTGTCCGCATGAAAGCGAATCGAAAACGTTAATCTGTTACAAGGGTTGATCGAGACCGGATCAGAACCAGATCGCGGCCAAAAGCAGTCCCGGACAGGCGCTTGTCATTAGAATATATTGTTCGGCCAGTCAAGATTTGTTGACTTTATTACTGGATGTGTCTAATAGCTGAACGCGATGTACATACCTGAGCATTCTGCCGTTTCATTGATGACTCTTCGATCTTCGATCTCGCTCGCTTTTTATGAATGAAGCCAACGCGCCTGGGAGACCTCGAGGCCGACCGACCAGCCGACCGACCGTTCGTTCATTGATCGTGGCCCAAACGTTTCAATTCGTTTCGACATTTTGCTGCGTAATTTGTGTTAAGTGGTTTCGGCCCACTTCAGATTGGTCTCTGATCCATCTCCCATCCTCAGATGGGGCTTCTACCATAGCTTCCGCATGGGTATTACTCGTTCAAGCATCCAGAAATCCATCTCTCTCTCTCTCTCTCTCTCTCTCTCTCACTCTATCTATGTACATATGTATGTGTTTAATTTGGTTTTATGGCTAGAAAATAAACAGCAGCGAGAACAGCAGCAGCATCAGCAGCAGCAGCATCAGCAGCAGCAGCAGCAGTGGGAGCCGTGAGTGAAGTTGAGGAAATTAAAATGCGGCAAACTGTGCATTTATCCCGTCATGCCACGCCCCATGCTTCTCCATGAGTAGAATGGAGCTCCACCAGTCAAGAGGCAAGATCACTTTGATCTATGCCGTACGATTTTGTTTATTTTTGTTCATAATCGACCACCATTCGCCTTTGCCCCTGCCTCCTCCACCGCCAAATGATCTTATTGGAGCTCCCTCGATGAGCTTCCTCGACTTGGTTCGGATCGGATCGGCTCCCTCCTCTGATCGCCGGCTGCCTTTTGATCAGGCGCGAAAATTGTGAGCCTACCACCGCAGTTGAAGTTGAAGTCGGAGTTGAGGTTGAAGTTGAAGCCGAAGCCGAAGCTGACGCTGACGCTGATATCGGAGGCAGCGTCAGTACGGTAGTTGCTACCGACAATGACGAGGAATATTTTGCCACCGAACTTTGCTGTTCGGCACAGACAGCGATTATCACCGATCGCTGCTGATGATGATGATGGCGATGACTCAGTTATTTGTAGATCGTTGCAACAGCCAGCGGCATACAGCAACAGCAACATAGCTACATATACGCATAGCCCCACACAATAGCCAATCGCCAAATGGACGGGAGAGAGCAGACGTCGACGCAGACCATAGCTGGGCAGATCAGCGAAAGATCACACAGGACTGATCGCAGATGATGATGAGTTTCTTTGTTGTTCTCTCTGATTCATTTCGGTTCGGTTCGGTTCGGTTCTGGTGGCGGTGGCGGAACAGTTCATTAGCTTAAATGGTAGCTGGAATGTGTGAAATCTAGTTTTGCGTTAATCGATCATTTAGAGATTGCATAGCGTTCATTTATGGCACTTGCTATCGGAAATCCCATTAAGGATTAGAACTAGTTACAGAGAGCATTTACATTGACAAACAGTTCTAAGTGGATGGACAGCAATAGATATTTGATTGACAAGCAAGGATCAAGCAAAGATCTGATGATATGTTAAAATAAACGAAAAAGAGATTTGATTGATTGATTGAAAAATGACACGAAATATATTAAATCTAAACAAGTTTGAAAATGTTTAATTTAAAAACAAAATATATTTATGGCAAAAATGAAATATATTTAAATTTAAGGTTTTCATATTCAGGCAGGCTCCGCTTTTCACTTAGTTTTGCTCCCGTTTACGTTACGTTTTCGTTTTACGAAAGTGAAAACCGGAGCTGGCTTGATACATATATGTAAATCTGGCCTTTTTTGAGGCAGTTTGGTGCCCGAGTTGTTTTACATGGCCTGAAAAATCAAAGACTAAAAAAGGAAATCATATGAATATCTATCCAAATCGATACAATCTTACATGCATATTCATACAATATCATTTGGTATCTATTTTTCACATAAATACATATTGTATGTGCATCGAAAAAAGTGTAGATGGGGGAGGGACCGTACCGTACATTTGTATTTAATCAACATATCCTACCATTATATTAATGCAGTACATAGTGCATTAGCATAACAGCATTAACAGTGTATTTACTGCAAAATAACAGTGCTCATAGTTGCCCAGGGCCGGCCCTTGTCATACCCTCAAAACCCTTACCAAAACCCTTCAGAAAAACGCAAAAATTTCTACGCTTGACTTTCTGTCTTTTCGCGAAAGTATGTCAGTCTCCCTCCCACTCGCACAGTCCGATCGCTGCTGCACTATAATTTGCTACGCACAGCCTGTGCCGCCGCGCCGCAGCTCTTGCCGCGACACGATTCTGATTCCGATTGCTGGGCGGGGAATCTTGCTCTGGGTCTGGCGCCTGGCCTAGGTATAGGGCTGAGTTGCTGGGTAGCTGGGGTAGCTGAACTAGCTGGGGTTGCTGGGTAGCTACGCTTCACTGTTTCCATAAATTGCAGCGTTTTGAAAAAGTTAACATTACTTTTTCCAGTGAATTTTTCCCGATCTACTGTCCCACTCGAACTTTCTTCTATTGCAGTTTCCTCGACCCTCTCGCTCTCACGCCCACTCGCACTCGCATTCCCACTCCATGCTCCGGTCCTTCGCTAACCACCTACCTCGGCCACGGAGCGAAACGGAAACTGGCAATTTGCTAAAAAGAATGTGTATGGTAAAAATGTGACCAACTATTTGTAGGCCTCGGAAAACCACACGCATCTCTCAAGGGGATGGCACGGTAAGGGGTGGTGAGGACCACAGGGAGGGGCGGAAAATCGGTACATTGACATTATGCGTTTAGTTACGCACTAACATTTTGCCGGCATTTATTGCACGCAATGCTTTTTGATGCCTAAACTGGACAATTTAGTGCGCCGTCTGTAGCTCTAGCTCTAGCTCTAGCTGAGACTCTGGCACCGACTCCGACTCTCTCAGTGGCTTTGACTCGTCACTGTGGCCCCCAATCCTAGTCTACTCTCATTTGTTGCTCTCACCCCGCTTTTAATGTAGTCATTTTGTACCGGACCGGGACGATCCCAACCAATTTGCTAAATAAGCAACTTGGGGTCGAACGCATACCATTCATTGTTTTTGCAATGCGTCAGTGGTTCTGTTCTACTCGGAGTGTCGTCGTTTATAACCCAACTACATACATTACGCAAACCAGAGAAAAGTATGTACATACATATATCATTTTCCAATGGTCTCTGAGATCTATAAATATGAATTGCTAGCCAATATATATTGCAAATTCACTTGAACGATTGTAAACCATGACAACTTTTTGCAACAATATCTACCTGGAAGTTGAGTTTCAAAAAAATTCTATTGATAGAGCCCGGCAGAGAGTACCTGTGATACCAAAACTCTGTTGACCCGTGTGGGAGAAGTCGATGACTTTACGAAACACACACATTTCTCTCAATATAGAAGCATTTATAAACTGATTAATTATGCAACGAGGCTTCCTGTCTTGAGCAAAACATTTCAAATTTTCTATTGTCTCGCTTTCCATAGCCATATGTATATGTATGTATGCATATATATATGCATATGTATGTACACACATGTCTCCCAGCGCCTATCCAAGTTTCTTAGCTGCTGGCGGTTTCAAAGTCAAACGTCAAACGTATAGCTGCCTGAATTTAGCCGACAGTCAAGTCACGTTTTCACCTCAAACAGGACGGGTCTTTGGCAGAGTGGAGTAGGCACAGAGGACAATAGAGGCCATTCGATCAGTCGATCAGTCGATCAGGGGCTATTATAAAATCGTTAATAAACGCTTGTCAATTTCCAGTAAAGTGTACAAAAAACGTTTATAGTCATTAATAATAGCAATTTCATAATTTCGTATAGAAAACCAAGTGCTACTCCCCTCTGGCCCCCGCGGCCGACTGCCGACTGCTAACCCTTTGCCTGGGGCCTCTGGACAGTTAGAGAGAGAGAGAGAGATCTCGATTCATTTTTGGTCTCGGGCTCCGGGCTCCCGGCTCGGTCTCTGTCTCGGTCCCGGTGTTGGTTTCGTCGTTTGCCTTTCGTCTCTTGAGTGCGTCAAACAGTAGCTAACAATTTCTTAAAAGCTCATTTAAATATTTGAAGCCCAGTGGTTGAATAAAAAATATAGAAGGAGAGAATATATAAATAACCAAACGATAGATAATAATACACACGCTACATAATATTTAAAGAGAAATCAATATGGAATGCCGATGCCGTCTACTTCAGCTTTTGCAGATCAGAAATCGAATCTTTAGGCGCATTTCTATGGTACATATGTATATAAATACATATAATAATAAATAATAAATATATCAAAATACATATCTATGTGTAGTAATGCAGAAATCGAATTAAAATATGACTGCCAGTATATGTATATGTGTGTATGTACATAATTGGTTTATATACAGAGCTTATTTTCATAAGAATATTCAAAGCGTCCAAATGTACATAGAGGCGCTTTCTCATATTTATTTGAGCAGAAACTCTTTTAGATCAATTGTTAATCCAGGGTTTCGTCTGACTAGAATTCCGAAAGACTGCCAACTACTTGGATGACCCACACAAGATGAGGGATTAAATGCTGCTCTGAGCAGCATGTGTCTGTGTGTGTGCGTGCTGGCCATGAATTGCATCATTTCTCATTTACAAATCGGGCCAGAGCAGGCAAACCGTTTAACACATTGCTAGCCAAAAGGCCAAAACTGTTTGTCCGAGTGAGAGGGAAGCAGAGGCTGAGGTTGAGGCCGTGAGACATAGAGGGGGTGAGAGATGAAATGGATCAATGAACCTAAGAGGCTCAAGGCTCGAGGCGTTGCTGTCGGCAAAGAGCAAAGCCTCTGTGGAATCGGTATCGGAGTCAGAGTCAAAGGCGGAGGAGTTGGAGAAGGCGCGCATTTAAAAACCTTTTAAGTCGTCAGGCACGCCCACTTTTTAAGTCCCACTGCCGCTCCCGGTACGCAGGCGCCACCCTGACGCCAGCCGGAAATGGCCATGCCACAGACGGAGGCTGAACGAGAGAGGGAGAAAGAGATAGAGAGAGAGAGAGAGTGAGAGACGACCCGGGAAATGTTTTCTTTTGACGCTTTGACTATTCAACTTCGGGTGTAAAATCCACAAAAAAAAAGAAAAACGGAAAACGAAAAACAGAAACCGAAACCCAAGACCGTGGAAGGAAAACACTCAAAATGCCAAATGCCGGGAAAAGTCGGTGAGCTCCTTGACTAATTCGATTGCAATTAGTTGCATGCCTCGGAGTTCGGAGCTCGGAGCTCGGAGGCAGGGGCAGGGGCCGAGTCGTGGGTGCGTCTTAGCCTCGTCGGTGACAGGATTTGGCCATAATCCAATTAAATGGATGGCAGTTGCCCCCCCTTCTCGCTGCCTCCTGCCCCCTGCCCACTGCTCAGCTCCCTCCCCCTCTCTTGGGCCACTCGCTTCCTTCTCGCACCTGTGCGGTCTTTGGTTTATAATTTTCTCTGCCTTAACATTTCCTTATCTTTGTTGTTTTCTTCTTTGTGCGCTTGAGGGGCATTTCGTTTCGTTTCGTTTTTGGCAAGTCAAGCGGCGACTATTGATCGATCAGTCAATGATTTTGCATAAATTATAGGAAAGCAGCTACGAAATGAAAACGTAAATTTCGATGGACTACAAAAGCCCGAAATGCCGACCCAAGAAAATAAATATGAATCCATAAAGACTACACGCCTAATAATATCCAGATACTCAGATACCGAGATACCCAGACCCTTGCGACGACAGCAACCAAAATGAGAGCCACAACGAAGTGGAAATGCACTTTCTCATGATATACCCTTAAAAATCGATAATACTTTAATTTAAAGTTTCCTTTATTTAGAGGATAATTCTTATCATTTAATTTAAAATATTCGAACAGCTTTTGGCTCTGTCACAGCAATAATATATTAATTATTTAAACTATAGTACATGAATTTCCAAAGTCGATTTATTCAGAATCGGAATGGAATTCGATTCGTTTCGATTCCATTCATTCGACTCCCAGCCTTCCCGATAAAGTTGTTAAGCTCTGCAGAGAATGGTCGTAAAAGGCAGTTTATATTTGGGTGGCAGTGGCAGACAATGGCGGCAGAGGCAGCTTTACGCTTTATTAATGCCACCCAAGCAGAGCAGAGCAGAGCAGAGTAGAGCGGAGCGGAGCTAATAGATAGATACAGATACTCTTACAATGCTTCACGCAGAATAGATACAGATAGAGATACAGATAAAGCGATATACATACAGTTATGGCTACCAATTTCGATTATATGGCATTACTAATTTTTTATTTATTTTTGCATGCGACAAAAACATTCAAACAAATTTCTCATTCAATTGTGCGTCATCGCAAGCTGTCGAGTGGAGGGGAGGCAGTGGGGGGATGCTTCAGTTGAATAATGGAGTGGGCCTGTGCATGGAGGACTGGAGGAAGCTCCATCTCTCTGTCTCTCTGTTAACGTTAACAAGCGGCTAAATGGCAGTGCAGATCTACAGCCTTTGTGGCCTTAATTACAATCTTTTGAATACATTTGGCGCTTAATCACGAGGCCATGATCTGGGATCTGGGAGCCGACTCGTCTCACCTGCCCGGTGCCCGGGTCTCACATCAATTCCATTTTATTCCCAACTCTTGATTTTTTAACATTTGGATTTTTACTTTTTGGCCAGGCCAGTTGAAAGGCATCCCTGAGCTGCAATCATCAATCAAAGAGTCTCTCCTTCGGTGCGGCCTCTTGACCGGCTTTCAGCACATTTAGACGCGCTTCAGCGGCATGAAATTTCAACTGGCGACGTATTACACACACTCACATAGAGAGAGAGAGAGATTCAGATACATGGATCTGCAGATACAAATAAAATACGATTACATATATACATATGTACATATATTTGTATGTTTGTATGTACCTTTTAAGCAGTGCATAAATTCCTGACCACTGGCCATAATAGTTGAAGTTTTTGCCGTTTTATAGCCACCAACATCCAGACTCGACCCGACACTCGCCTCTCGCTTTTGTGGCTTCATCTGCTCCTTACACACATTTTTCTCCTTCCTCGCCTCTTCAGGCTCTCCCTCCCTTCTTCGACGGCTTTGTCAAGTGGAAAATGTTGAAGATACATAAGTATACTGCGTACATGTATATGTGTGGTACTTAAGTCCGGCACCACCACAAAACCGCACAATTTAATACCAAACAAAAAAATTGACAACAACGAAAAAAAAAGAAACAAAAATGTGCAACTAACTGCTATATACTCTAGCTGCCAGATACGTTTTGAGCGACACCCAAACTGGCCATCATGATTATCATGTGTATCTTTTTTCGCACCCACAAGTGGGTGGGATGAGGGTCTGTGAAGGCAGAAAAATCTGCAGAGAGAGAGAGAGGAAAACCGGCAGGAAGAACAGGTTGAGGGTGGTTCGGGTCGGTTCGGCTCGGTTTAGCTCCTCAGCGAAATTCGATCGCTCTGATGAGTGCCTTGAGGTATCTACCATTGTCCGTAAATCAATCCGGCAATTGAGCAATATCCATCCAAGACCGAAGAGAGGTTGAGGGCGGGGAGAAATCAGCAATGCAATCAATGACATATGTATGTATGTGTTTGCATCGAACGAACACTCCATCACTCACAGTTATACCAAGGACTTGGGGATTACTTTAGCACTTACACTCAATCCCCCAAGGCATTGTTTAACTTATTAACAGTACAAATTATTTCAGAATAAATCTTTAAAATAAATCAATATATTCAGAACACTCATTAGACTTTTATGTCGGAATGGGAATGTTGGAATAGGACTTAAGCGTTTAATATAATTAATTCTCTAAATTCAGCTGGATTCTACAGTACATCAGTTCTACAATATATTATCCCATTTCTCTGCAATCCAGCCATAATTTCAGTTCGCACCCTGCAGCTCTTCCACTCAGTCCCCCACCGCTGCAGCGGTTCGTCGCTGTCATCGCTGCCGTCACCACAAAAACCGCACAAAACTCATCGGCAAACACCGTTGGACTGGACTTGGACTTGGACTTGGATCTGGACCTGGTCCAAGGGCCCTTGGACGTTGCCTGGACAGTGGCCAGTGGGCAGTTTTCCCCCTCTTCCCAGAACTCAGTCAGCAACCTGCTGGCGGTTGGTCAAGTTGGCCATTGGCTGCCTCGACCCTGATCCTCCGCTGCGCTCTGCTCCGCACTAAATTGGTAACTAAATACTTAAACTAATTTTAAGGTTTAACAAAGTCCAAGCAAAAGTTGTCGCTGACGAGCGGGGCGTGGAGGGGAGACGAGCGCTTGGGTGGGGTGGGGTAAGGGGATGCGGCTGACCGCAAGCAATGAACTGTCAGAGTGTGTGTGTTAGACAGTGTGGCAATGTGTGGGCCACTATGTGGAGATGCCTGTGGTCGGACTTCGAGACAGTTCTCCCATTCTCGCTCTTTATTCCCTTCTCCATATCTATTTCCGCGGGGTGGTCGGGCAGGGGGTGGTCTGGGGGTAGTTAAGTAGCTACTAACTGTTATTTATTTTACATTGCTTACTAATTTCCCATACGACACACACAAAAATATTTCTATGGTTTCGTGGGAGAATGAAATGACACAACCGAAAACAACAAAAAAATTAACAAAAATGAAATCCAATAGGGCGGCCAAAAAAGCGCAGCGCAGCGTGAAAGCTGCACAAATTATCGGGAGGGGGAGGAGGGAGTATGGTAACTATACACAAAAAGTGAAGAGCAGAGGGGAATTATAACTGGAGAATCAGGAGCAGACAATTATAATTGAATACCAATAAAGATATGCTAAATATGTACATGTATACACAGATATCTGCCTGGAAGGTTGTCTGGACAGTGGCCAGTGGTCATCGGGTTTGACCGCGGCCCACAACGCACACAACGTTCCCTCTCGATTTTGTTTTAATCTGAAGTAAATTATGAATAGAGTCCTCTTTCATGAATATTCAAATATGTAGTTTGTTGGAATCACTTGATTAAATGAAATTTTCATATCTGCAGCTCTTATTCGAGCGAGTTTTCCCAAAAGTGCTGTGGGAGCAATCTTATAAATAATACAATTTTTTGTTTATGATTCCCTAGAGGAATGTGATTTTGGGACCCCAAACAACAAATTATTTCTATCGCTTGTTTAATACGAATCAAACTCAGACACCGCTCGCATAAATTTTCGATATTTGTTGTACTCTTGGCAATGAGTTCGTTGAGTACTCAAACAATTTTGGATAGCATCAGAGAGGATTCCTGTGAAATATACTGTAAAAATGAGTGCAACAATGGCAACAGTGATAGAACGTGCCGCAACGATGGAACATCTATCATTACAAACGATTATGAATTGCTTTTAAAAGATGGACACATGAGAATCGAATGGATCAATAGCGACATCAAAGAGTGGAATATTGGCACAGTTTCCAATGAAACTAATGTTCGACTGAATGGGTTAACTGTTAATGGAACTATTAATAACTCAACACTTCGTCCTGCAGTGTATTATCTCAGAGATCTGGGTGTGCAAGAAGTGTCGAGTTACAATTTATTTGATCAAGATTTTGCAATATTTGAGAGCTATAGAAATTATTTAAATGGTTCCAGAACTCTTTGGATTCATGGCGATAGGCGTACAGATTTTATTAATGAATACTTGCAGATGAGCCTGAATAATCTGCAAGACATTTTTATTGCGCGGCGCCAATTAAGGATAGACAATCCCATACTCTGGATGAACGAGAATACTTTTGCAGGCAAAACAAATCTGAAAGTGCTTTTCTTTGTAAATATAGATATTAGAAACCTTACCACAAAAGTATTCAACAGCTTAAGAAACTTGGAGGAATTGGCTTTCTACAATACCATTTTCGAGGATTTCTCATTCTTTAGGTTGGTACTATCAACAGTTTGGAAAACAATTGAAAGTAATCGCTTCTGTTTCCTATATATCAGGACATGTTTTGTTTTTATGTTAGGTCTGAGACTCTTCAGAAGAGCTTGGTGAAGCTCCGTCTGGACGTAAATCAAATAGTGGATATGGCATATCTTGAGGGTTACTCCAAATTACAATTCATTTTTGTTGATAAACACTTCCACTATGAGAATCTGACAGCAATAATTTGTAACACTGAGGATGAATCTAAATATGAATATGAACACAAAAACGAATTTGAATATGATAATCAATATGTATATGAATATAAATCTGACTCCAGCAAATTCACACTCGGGGTCAACGGAGTAAAGTGCCCTGCAAAATGCTATTGTTCGTATAAATGTGGTGCTAAGTATTTAGAAATCAGTTGTTCAGAAAGTGGGCTTAAAAAAATTCCACAATTACCTATTCCGATTATTGGACATACGAATCTGAAATTAGGTAGAAATTATCTAAAGAAGCTCCCAAAGAATACATTAAGTGGATATAATAACATAAAAGAGTTAACTGTATATGGTAATAGACTAACTAGTCTTACGATTGATCGGCTGCCAAAAAAACTGAGTTATTTGGACATTAGTAACAATGCCATCCAAACCCTCGATAAAGATGTAATAAAATACCTTTCAAATCTTAAAGATTTTAAGCAGACGGGCAACCGATGGATCGTCAATTGCGATGACAATCTTATGTTGAAGTTCTTGCGTAATCTTTCCCTTGAATATAAGCATAGAGAGTGGAATGAACTTGTTTTCTTTCATCATTTGAATGCACCGTGTCCTGATGGATGCCATTTGATCACTTTACGATCGACTGTGGGAATGCTGATATGGAATTGTATCCCGAACTTCCGCATCCAATACCTTACAAAGTCAGCCTGAATCTCGATAATAATAGAATTACCAGCATTAAACACTCATTGGGTCATGCTTCGCTTAGAAAACTTTATTTGTCTGAGAACGAAATAGAGGCCTTGAGATTCCACCTGATTCCTAGGAACATCACACACTTGGATATACGCAAAAATAAGTTGGAGTCATCGAGAGATGATTAGGTTGTCGCTTTCTTCAGAGACCGTGAGGGAAGCACCAAACGGAAGATCGAACTATCCGGAAATCCCTGGACTTGCGACTGCAGCGCAAAGTCCTTCCTTTCATTTCTGAGGCAAATGCCGTCCTAGATCGTTGTCATATCTTCTCTTCAAAAACGTGTCTGGAGACCTGCTTCTGCTGTCTAGATAATTCTACCATGCCCTCGATAATAATCGACTGCAGATTCCAAGGACTCAAATCAATACCACCTCTACCCACACCGATATCTGGACAATCGACGCTTCATTTTGAAGGGAATTATCTCGAAGCATTGCCATCCGATTCCCTGCCCGGATATGCACATGTACGACATTTATACCTGGCCAATAATCGACTAACAGAGATTGACCAACTGCCTGAGAATATAACAACACTCGATATAAGGAGCAACAGCATTTTGTTGCTGAAAAAGCAGATGCGGGACTTCTTCGACAAGAGATTTGACGCCTCCACACAGTTGAAGCTGTTACTGACTGGAAATCGTTGGACTTGCACTTGCGAGGAGAAAGATTTCCTGTTCTTTGTGAGAAGTTCGCGCTATATTGAAAATCTAAATGATAATCTAATCTAAGCTCCTGAAGGATGTAACTGATAGTGACATATGCCCTTCAGTCTCGATTCATTTTGTGACTCTCACAATTTCTTTGATCCTAATATTCTCAGCTACAAACTTAATAATTTACTTCAAACAGCCCCTCCTGATCTGGTTCTACGAGCACAATGTATGCCTGAGCATCGCCACCCAGCGGGAATTCGAAAAACAGAAGAAGTTCGATGCATTTCTAGCACTCACCCACAAGGACGAGGAGCTCATTGAGGAGTTCGTGGAGAGACTGGAGAATGGCGCCAACAAGTTCAAACTCTGCTTCTATCTGCGCGACTGGCTCGTGGGCGAGTCCATTGTCGAGTGCATCAGCCAATCTGTGAAGGACTCGAAGCGCGTTCTCATTCTGATGACAAACCACTTCCTGACGTCGACTTGGGGGCGACTGGAGTTCGGCCTCGCTCTGCATGCCACCTTCCAGGATCGATGCAAGCGCCTCATTGTGGTCGTCTATCCCGAGGTGGAGAACTTTGATGACCTCGACAGCGAACTGCGCACCTACATGGTGCTGAACACGTACCTTAAGCGAGATGACCCCAATTTCTGGAATAAGCTAATATACTCAATGCCCCATGTTAATGTGCAACACGAACCAGCTTAAAAAAACGTATGCCATTCTGCTAGTTTTGCATTTTTACCAAACAAATTTTATCCGACATATTTATACATGTAATGAGAGCTGTAGTGCTTCAGATAATGTCCAATAATTTTTAATAAATTTCTACTAATAATACATTCTTTATCTATGCATCTACATATAAAAAGATACAATATATTTATATTATTTTGTATTAATGATAGTACTGAAAGTCCCTTTGAATCACTTGCTAAACGGACTTTTGTTTTATTATCTACTCCTGCACAATCGTGCGGATATTGACTGGAGAGACTAAATATGCAGTTCATCAGGCCTTTGCCGCGGCTCACAACGTTCCCCCTCGTTTATTTTAGAAAAATCAAATAAAAGTCCACAGGAGTCGCACTTTCCATAAAAGAATGCTACCCCAATGCTTAGCCATGCTTTGCCAATGATCTCTCCAAATGAACCGAATCCGCCGGACAGTTCGCTCGTCAGCGATGCACCGTGTACATACGGAATACGTATAGTACTGTGATCGGCCTGATTTATGAGGAGTCACTGTTTTGGGCTATAACTATAACTATAACCATCACCAGATACGAGTATCTGGGCATACATCTGTGGCCTGGCATGGGCTGGCCTGATAATTATTCATCGGGTTCATCACATCGTGTGAACTCGGTTTGTAGGTTTTTGTTATAAGAGTATGCTGTTTGCTGGTTGCTGTTTGCTGTTCGTGTTTTTAGCCCTGTTGCTTTTTACCGCAAATGTCTAATGAAGTTGGCCCGCTTTGATTGAGTGGGAGCAATTAAGGCAGCTCTCCCGTAGCTCTCCCACTGGCAACATGCATTAGATACGAGCACAGCTACAGCGACAGCTACAACAGCCACGGATACAGCAGATACAGATACAGATACAGACACAGATACTTGTACTGGAAGATACAGTTGCTGGTTGCGCTGCTTGCCGCGCATTTTTCTCACTCATAATTAAGTCGTTTTGAGCGCGTTTAGAAATTGTTTTCGCTGCGTGTTTTGAGCTGAACTTCCCCATCTCCATCCCCATCCCCATCCCTATCCCTCCCACCCACTCTTCGTTTTCTCCGCGCTTCTTGTTTATAAAGGCAACAGCTAATTGCAACAGATTTTCCCAAGGAACCCAAGCCGAAACCAAGCTAAAACTGAATCCGTACCAAACCACTTGGCTGATCCCAGTAACAGTCCCAGTCCCAGGCGAAAGTCACAGTCAGAGCCAGTGCAGGCCGTGGGCCGTGGGCCGAGAGCTGAAAGGGGTTCTGTCTAAGGCAATCTCAAATTGGGTTATTATGTGCATAGTTATGGCCACAATGCCGACGCCTCCATTCGTAGCATGCGACACTTAATTGCAATGAAGAATGCACGCCCTGGTGCAAAAAGTTGTTCCAACATTAGGGCCAGAAACTGGCACAAATCTCAGCAAAATGTATTTAATTACAGAAACAAAATATGATAATCTGATTCCTATGCTAATCGACAACAAGCGAATCTTCTAACCCACTGAACAGTTACCGTGTTCCATCCATTGCAAAAGTATTCACTGAGCCAGATTAGACCCAGATTGTAGTTTCCGATTGATTCATCTCGAAAGACCCAGACCTCACCAGCATCTGTGATGGATTGTGTTGTTCTTCAAGAACATTGCCGAGATAAATTACTGAAAATGAACAATAGCAAAGAATCAGATGGATAGGATATCCAACAAAAGGATTCACCCGATCGATAATAAGACCATATCTAGGGTCTTTGATGTTTAACGAGTTTCCCGGTTGCTGCAACTCCTAATTCCTAATGTAATACGATGTAGTACAAATTCGATTCAGACACTCCAGAGCACTAGCCAGAGGACTAAACCACAGACATGGATATACTCGTATGCACCTGGAATATGATAAAGGATACCACGAGGCACATTTTCACATTCAGAACTGTTTTTAACAGGGACCATAATCATTATTTTACATAATACGATTATAATATGATTATATTGTATTTGAGACCCTTTCTTACTTCAATCTTTTGGAATTCAAATTGTTGGCTTGCCATCAGAAGAGAGCCTTGATAGCACCCTTAATTTGATAACCTTTCATTCACAATAATCTAATATAACATATTTCAGAAATGTTCTTGCTCAAGTCTGCTTGACTCCTGATTGTCATACTTCTCTCATTGGTTTGTCTATCTTTTTTATAGCTTTTGGAACAAGCAAGTAATGGCAAACACTTGCATATCGGTATAAGGTATGTGTATAGTGCAGGGATTAGGTGACTCTCTTCCTTTCTTCTTCCTGGCTTTCCTGTCATTTATCGCCTCCATAGAATGTTCGAAAATACTTCAAAAGCCGAAATGAGGGACTGATTTTCAAAAGAATCGACGTGGATGATCAAGAACATCAAGAGCTGATCATGAGCTCAGCCAAAAGTACAAGATCTTCAGGAAGGGTATGGAAATATGTGCTCGTATATGAATGTTTATGGAACTCACAAAAGGATGTGCGTAAAAATGGTTCGATTTCAGCTGGATTCCAACGGAGGTGACTATTAAGATTAATTATTACGCATGCGACGCGTGTTCCATGATATTATTATGTGCGAGTGCGAGGAATGCCTTGAGTAATTGAGGCTGTTTTGGTTACTGTGGTTACACGGACATGAGTACGTATTGTATAGGTGTTTCCGACTCGCACAAAAGATACAAAGATACAGATACACACGTCTTTGGCAATTTCAGTGGTGGTGTGTGCTGGTGGCTGCTTTTGTTGTTTGACATGATCGAAAGCGGAAATTTGTGTTGAAATTTCCATTTAATATTCGTTGGCGCTACGGAAAGTGGCGGTGGAAAGTGGAGATCTGATGGGAATATTTTCTGGCTTTTCGACAAACAGAACAAACCCCAGACGCAGCTCCAGCTCTAGCTGGAAATGGTTGATACTTTTGTGTGTTGGCCTCTCAGAACGGGATTGTTCCTGCAAGCACGAAATAAATGAAAATCGGTTCAACGCATAAATTTGTACGAGTACGAGCTGCTTATAAAGAATACACCCAGTCCGAAACGAAACGAAACGAAACCGTTTCGTGACCAAATATGCTAAACAGTGACAATTTCACAAATGCCCATTGTTGTGGCTAACGCTGCTCTGCGGCGCTGTAATTATAACCGAGTGCTACTCACTCGCACAGATACAACACAGATACAAAAACAAAAACAAAAGCAACAACTAAAACAAATACAAATGTATCTGCAGCTGTAGATGGAGCTGGAGCTGGAGCTGGGTTCAGCTTTTGTGCGGCAGATACAGTTTGCCAATTAATTTGTGAAAAGCGTACGGAAAAACAAAGGAGTAGGCGAGCGGCAAGGTAGAGAGGGGGAGACCTGTACGAGTAGTAAGAGATATGTACATATATATATCACCTAGGAAAATAGATAGAGAGAGAGAGAGAGAGAGAGAGATAGAGAGGGAATAAAACGTGGCGCACATGAATCTAATTGAGTTGGACGATTCCAAACTGAAACTCAATTATGTATGCACCCCAGGCCCCTCCTGCCCCAACCTAGGGCCGGCTATCTATTGTTTTAATGCGACTCTTTATCTGCTTTAATTAGTTTTGCGCTACCTTAATTCCCTCGGATACCAGATCTCCCATTGTGATGCAGATGCTGCAAACGCTTCCCTTTCCCGTTTCAGATCGCGCTCTGGCTGCCTGCCTCTCTTTCTGCCTTCATATTATATATCGGCTTGTCTCTCTCTCTGGCCAATCCCCATCCCCCGTCCATCGGCATCATCATTTTGATTTCGAAAGCAAATTAGACTGAAAATTATCATGTTACTCGTACTATTACTACTTACAGCCAGAGCTACGGGCATAGGCACAGGCATAGGCACAGGCACAGGCATAGCCACACAAAAAATGATTTCATTATACACGGACCGAAAATGACTTCCGTTTATATTCGACTTTTGTTTTAATTTCGGGAAACGTAGTCCCAAATATGAACCCATGCCCATGGGCCATGGTCCATGGCCGGAAATCTTGTAATCACCTTCGGATCGGAAATATGTATGACGAGAGCAAAGCAGCAAAGAAGGCCGAAAAGGGTTAATCGCATTTTGATGGCTCTATAAATGTGAACCTGCGACCCCTGTGTGAAGCTGTGGTTCCGTTTCGAACAGAAACAATTTTCAATCTTTAATGCACATACATATGTACATATGTATGTGCTCGAAGCCCATTGGAAAATTGACAAATCCCACATGAATTGTTGCCAAAAATGCTGGACTGTGTCCTCCACCCACCGTCCTTGCCAAGCACTTAACCAACAATTTTATTTTGAATGTTACTCTAATCTTCGATAAATCACAGACACGCACACACACGCACACATATAAATAGTTGACTGGGCACATCCGTCCTGTCCTCTATCCGATTCTCCATCTCCGTTTACGAGTGTGTGTGTGTATATGTATCTGTGGCACATCAATTGAATTTTAATGGAAATCGACGAGGAATAAAAGAGACTAAAATGCTGTAAAAAAAAGATCCAACATAAAAAAAAACAGATAAAAATCAAAGGAGCTGGTGCACAGAGGCAGAGAGAAGTCTAGGAAAACTGTTGGAAAACGGGAAAATTGTACGTGAAATTACAAATGAAAATGGCAATGAGCAAACGGTTTTTAAAAGTGCAACGGCTCGTGAATTTGTCTAAAGTGATGCCCCGTGTCTGTGTCTGTGTCCGTGTCTGTGGGGTATTTTGACATTTTTGTTGCATGTTTGTTAGGTTGGTAAATGAAAATCTATCTATGTATCAACTATATTCAAATTGAAAAATGAGAATTAAATATCAGTTTATTGCAGCCTGCATGGGAGATTCCATGCAAGCAATTGCTGAGCTGCTCAAAAGTAAATATGTAAAAGTCGATCAATGTATTACACCGTGCACTATAGTACTTTATAGTAATATGTTGAATTCGATAGTTTGCATACCCCATGAAAAGAAGGCCATTTGATTGCAGGGTATGGCCAAAAAGCGTCTCGTTCGTTTCGTTCATTTGCCAACGTTTTTTTCCAGCCGCTCAGCGGCTACGTTCTGCTTCAATGCAGCCAAATTCTGTTACAGCAGAGCTCTCCCGTATACGGGTGCGAGTACGAATACGAGCCAATCACCCAACCCAACCCCAACACCAATACCCATCCCCATCGCCATCCCTAATCCCATCCCATTCCTGGCTAGTCATCAGCCATTGCCCAGCGTAACCAAAAAGCTAAAATGGCCAATTTTACAATTTTCGAGTCTCGAGTCTCGCCGCTGTCGGGTCGTCGATTCGATGATGTTGTTGCCGTTTTTGTGCGCGACAATTTTTCTACACAACTCTGGTCCTTTTTTTGAGGAAATTTTCAGTGGAGCGAGATTTAGGAGTGGTGGGATGCGGCAACGCTTCAGTGGTGACTGTGACTGTCTGTGTGTGTGTGTGTTTTTTTTTTAATGTTTCTCTCTTTTTGCCGTTTTTAAATGGGCTTTTTATGCGCGGCAGATCAATAATATATATAAAAGATAGAGGACGAGTGGTGCAGAATGGGAACTGGGAATGAGAGTGGTTGGCAGGCAGAGGGGCAGGGGCAGGGGCAGCCACTGAGTCCTGGCTGGATAGGAAGCGCGGACAGGATATGCGCGCCAAGCGGAAATGTGCACATTTATTTATCCTGTTTCGATTTTGATTTTATTTTGGTTTGCTTTTCTTTTTTTTTTTGATTTTTTTTTGGCATTTTCCTTTATTTTTCCGTCGTTGTTGTTGCTTGTTCTGGCGACGCTAAACGCAATTTTCGAATGGTTTTCCCATGGGGAGGGATTCCGGGCAATGTTTAGTGGCTTGTGACCAGGCTCGCAGCCCCACTACCACACATACAGACACAAATACAAACACACACACTTACTCAGACGTGCGGATATGTAGGCCCGATTCGATGGCTCCAAATGGCGGCAGGGGCAGGGGCAGGACGCCGACTGACTCCATGTTTAGGCAGGCACAAAAAATGCTGTAAAATATTTGAAAACGAGATTTTTCACGGCTGGTAGTTTGCATGTTCAGCACCGTTACTGCCACCAGCTAGCACCGGACCATTCCGGACCATACCGGACCGGAGACGATGGCATTTGCATACAGGAATATGTACACACATATATCCACGATATATGCGAAGGCTCCACAATTTCGAGGCGACTTCCCGGTATACGAGTATGTGTGTGTGTGTGTGTGTGTGTGTGTGTGAGTGTACATTATGGAGGGTCAAATGCAATTATGTGGCTTCAAAATACAATCACAATTGTCGGAAATGCTGTTTGTTTGTGTCTGAAAGGTTTGAATTCCCATTTTATCAAATGTTATTCCTAAAGTAAAGATTATGCTTTCGTTCTATGAACATATGGATCATCGGTACTAGTTTATTATATTAAAACTATAATCAATAAAGAAGTACTTTTATCCTTAATTTCTGCATAAATATATACGTATGTAAAATATCCAAATACCAAGTTCCGTTCTCCGTTCTCCATTCTCTAGAATCACAGTTTCGGTTGGAAATATGTAGCTCCGTCGCGGTAGTCCCTACCTAAAAGTTGCCACCACTAATTGAGAGCAATCTTGCATCCCAATCTCCCGGACCGATCCCAGAGCTCGTGCCCTCCAGATTCAATTGCACATTTTGTTCATCGCGGCTACTGGCCTTTAGAGGGAGGGGCCGGGGCCCCGGAAGACACTACAGTGAGCTCCATCTTCTGCTACAACTCCAGCTCCAGCATGGCGACGATTAATGGAACGAAATGGAACGCTGCTGGCCGCTGCCAGGGCTCGGTGCCGTTTAAAAATTAATGATCAATGTAAAAGTTATTAATGAATTGCGCCTGGGCCCAACGTGCTCGCGCCTACCCTCTGTCGTTGTCGCTGTCCGCTGTCTCTGTCTCTGTCTCTCCACTGCATCAGCGTCTCGTCAGCAGCTTCTGGAGCGGAGCAGATCGGCAGCTGCCGGCTTGCGTTTGTTGTTATCGGAATCTTTTAGCCAAATGTGGCTACTGTGCGTTACTTCAACTCCTTGCTTCTTGGTCGGCCCATTCTAGGTAGGCCTTTGTGGTCGCTGGGACGATAGCATCGTCCAAGGACCGACCGCCAACGCAGGCATGAAAAATGTTGGCATATATGCCATTTGGGCCGAAGCCAGCCACCCTGAAGCTGCCACAGATCTATGATCAATCCAAATCAAAATGCAATTAGTTGGCCGTTGGGTGGCATGGCCACAGCCACAGCCGCAGCCATGCCACCACTCAAAAGAAACGCCGCAAAGTGCCCGAGTAAATGCAAAGACGAAGGCAGAAAATATTCCAAAACAATTAATATGATTGTTCTGGGTGGGAGTGGAAGTGGGAGTTGGTGGTCTCTAGTTGGTGGCTATGCTTGAAGCATTTTTCGAACTGGTTATAAAAGATTGGTAGCTAAAATCAAAGCATTTCGAAAGCGATAAATGTGAAATAATAATGCTGTTTGAAGCTTTTGAATATCCTCATGAATAATGCTCCAACCCCCGCTTGATTTCTAGCAGTCTCAGGCCTTTTAACATCTCAATTAATAGCAGACATTATAAAGGGAACAGTGACAACAGTACAGACAAAGTATAGACAGACATTGCAGCTATCAAATGCATTGATACTCTCTTGCAGCTTAGCCAGGCTTTAGCAGCAGTAAGCCAGATAAGGTACAGTTGAGTACAACTTAATATGGCTGCTTCGCTGCTTGCTGTAACCGATACTCATAGTCGGAATCTGTCGGAATACACAGCTTGTCCAACCAAGCTATTTAAGATCAATTGTCTAGCCGCAGTTCCATCCCATCCCATCCCATCCCAGTACCGGCCGCCCCCGCCAGAGAACTGATCCGTTCATGGATCAGGGATCGAGTTACAATGCCCGAATGCTGGCCACAAAATCTTATAAATTATTGTAAATTTGTTAATGGTAAATGTTTAAGCGCTTGATTACATAAAATGGCAATTCCAGCCAGACCACAAAACTGGAAGGCAGAAAACGTATCTAAAGTGTCTAATGAGCTGCGATCGATTGACGGTGAGCGATCATTATGAAAACCGAGCCCAAGCCCCAACCCCAAGCTCAACCCCAACCCCGTTCCCCTTCCATCTGGAAGCCGCAACAACAATTACAACAATGAAATTTGTTCGCCGAAGCTGCCGATGCATGTTGCAAGTAGCTGGCAACAATTTTGCGGCCTAAACTGTTAAGCCAAGGCTGTAACACTGAGGGAAAAAAACGAGCAGAAAGATTACGATTTTGTCAATATCCGTGGAGCTGAAAGAAACTTTGGTACAAGAATTCCCTTATATATTTCTGCCAGTGCTAGTCGACAGGCCTCTTCACTCCAGAGCCCATTCGCTCGGTCTGGATGATTAATGCAAGGCAATCAGAGCCTTGACTACTGCAAAGCCGCCTCCAACTTCTCCAACTCCTACTCCATCTCCCGGCTCCCAGCTCCATTACAAATGAAGCCAGTTGACTTGTTTTGTTTGGCGACTGATGAATGCAGATAAAAGAGCTCGGGCCTGAGGCCAAGGAATGCCTTTGAAGGCTGCGCCTCCGGCCATCGTAGGACAAAATGCAACAATAAGCCCGAAAACCACTTGACGAGATATATAATGTTAATGAAACCGCTTCTCGAACACAGCTGAGCCGCAGATCGTGTATCGGAGCAGTTCAGGCTCCGATCATTCAAGCAGTCCAGCAGCAGCGAGCAGCAGCAGGCAGCAGCAGGCAGCCTGGAAATGAAGTGAAGAAGTGAAGCAGCCGCTTCAGGTGATTGATGATGACCTGGCCTGTCTCAAAACCTGGCTGTTTTTTTTGTTGGATTCAAAGCGACAGAGTGGAGTAGTGGGGAAGTGGGAAAATGGGGAGGGGAAGCGCAAATTAAATTGAAATTAAATTAACGCATCTTCGCTGGAGTCTCCGTCTGCACGGGACAATGCGATCAAAGTGTGAAATTAATATTTTGCGCTAATCAGGCGAGGCACGCGTTCTGGGTCCCGAACCGAATGGGGATCTGGCCCAGCGGGTGGCTCCACTGGCTCTAACACTTTGGGCCACCATCAGGGATCAGGCATCAGCCATCAGCCATCAGCCGTCAGTAATCAGCCACCAGCTGAGCAGCAACTCAACTCAGTTCTACCCAGGTTCTGTTGATTCGAGCGGCTGGCATCAAATCTTCCGCTTGATAGACATCTGGTATCCCGAACGAACCCCTTCGCCTCTTCCTTTTTGATTCTGGTTGAGGACAGCTAGAAACCGATCCAGAAAGCATTGCACTTTTTGTGGTAATTTACATTGCGCCTCCAGATCTTATCCCAGCGATTTTATCTAAACAAAAAAATGAACAAAAATTTCATTCAGGTCATGGGCAGGAGCAGGGGAAGAGGGATGAGCAGTCGTAAGGAGTCTAAGGGTAATTTCGAAGGGTTGGTGTTACCCTGATTCGTTTTTCTGAACGTTTTTAGCAACATTTTGGGGGTTTACGATTGAGAGGAAGTGAGAAAGAGAGCAGGTATTGATGAAATGAATGTATGTACAATTTATGTATACCATAAGGTAATGACTACATATTTTTTCGATTAATAGTTCATACCCTTGCCATGGCGTACACTCTTTGCGATCAAGCATGAGAGAAATTTCCCAATCAATTCCGAATTATATGTCTTCATAAATGGGCCAAATTCGTGGGTGCACGCACATTCATCGCATGATCCTTTGATCCATGATCCTGTTTTAGTCGCTTCTGGTTATTCTCTAGATTCAAAGGTGTTGCAATGGGTGTTAATAAGGAAGTTTAATTCCATATCGGCATAGTCCCCCAACCAAATGGACAATCTCGGCTTGGACACCAGTTGTTGTGCTGCTGCCAGGGTCACAGAGTCACGCAGAGCATTGACTGTCGTATGTGACATCATTTTCTCATCAGCTGTATCCATTCGTATTGCAGGATGGCGTCATAAATCGACCTATCAATAATTGGAGACCACCCTGTCCTCCACTCCTTATTCCTCGGAAGAGAATACCTCTGCAGAGCTCTGGAGTGGCATGTGGTTAATGGGATTATTGGGTTGCCATTACTGATATTTGAATTCGAATCAACGGATAAAAACATTAAGAATAAATGAAGTGAAAATAATTTACACAGTCGAATGATGAAAAAGAGAAGACTCAAGAGTACAGAAACAACAATCATGTCATGAGCGTGACGCGATTTGTGATTTATTTTTATTTGCTGTTTCTTGGACAACTGGTCCTTGCCAAACGCTACCATAGGGTCTCAAAGTACTCCGAAGGGGGCCCTGAACCAATTACAAGAAATATAATTTTTAATTGTTTAGAAACTTATCATTTAATTGGAATTAATTTAGAATTTAATGGGAACGATATTGCTTGTGCGAACTGTTTTTTTTATATTGAATTAATACGCAAAATGTATGGGTAATTCAAATAGAGTTTCGCAGCCATTCAGGCTATTATTCATATATGAATTCTCAATAATTTCTCTGAAGATGTTGTATTTCTTCCTTACACCACGACACCACCATATTCCTCCATGCTAATAAATAGGCACTAAACTAATGTTTTGTTCCTCAAACCTCAAAACTTTAAGAGTTTTATAAAATCGAGTGAAGTAAATAAGTTGCAATAAGTTGAATTGCAACTGCTTCTACTTACACTTATAGTCTAGCAGTAACGAAAACTGACGACAGTCGACTGCTGCAGCACAGCACAGCAGAAGTCGTCGGTTTTCGTTTTTTGCTTCTACAAGGGACCATTCGTTTTTAAATATCGACGATATATACATATATCGTTCGAGAGGATCTATGACCATACCATAACCGCCCTTCTGTTTAAACACCTATAGACCTATAGATCTATATAGAGCCACTCTCAAATGTTGCCACGAGATGTGCCACTTGGCAGTGTGGATGCTCCACGCACCTTGAGCACCTTGAGCAAGCCCTCACCTCACTCCTGCCCATAACATAACCGATTCGCGAGTGAAGAACTGAATGATTGCGATGGCACTCTCGTCTGAGCGATGCCACCGCATTGTTTGGGGCTTGTTCACACAATTAAATTCATTTAAGTGCTTCATTATGGGCATCTCTGTGTGCTGTGCTCCACTAAGTAAATCTCGTTTGCAACAACCACCATAAGGCAGTCATCAACGAGCAGTGGGCTGTTGCTGCTGCTGCTAATTGTTGCACAAAGTTTCACCAAACAATCCACAGCAGACTCCGGCCAATCTCTCATCCTCAGCGTCATCATGTTGGCCGCTTTTCCACTCATACTCTTAAGTACTTGTTGTATAAGATGAAACTCTGTTGCTGTTTGCATTTTCAATTAGAGTCGAGAGCCGAGAGTCGCCTCTATCTGCCGATCTTGTTCATAATTAATTTTTATCGGGCTGAGATCTGGCCGCGATTGGACTTGTACAGTAGAGGGGGGGAAGCTCTTTCAGAGGGACGACTCGGAGTTTGAATGGGACACGATGTCGATGTCGGAACAGATGCGGACTAAGAATAGTTCCCGAATCGGATTTCGATTCCCCCATCAATTTTGGGCATTTAATTTTCGCATAAATTCCTTATCGTAGTCGAGTAATCGCAGCCGGGACCCCAAACATGTTCGGCCAATTTAATTTTTGTTAAGTTTTCTCATAAAAATGATCGAAAAATATCAAAATTACAGTCTTGCTAACATCAAACTATGGCCCAGTCTCAGTGGCCGTCCCAGTCGCATTCCCAAAACCGAAACCGAACCCGAACCCAAACCCGGGTCAGGTCGGGCGAGATCGTTCTGTCTTTTCATTTAATTCCATTCGAAGACAGTCCAAGCCCAAGCAAGCTCCATTGCCATTCGTATTCCCATTCCCGTTTCAGACGTTGAATGATGGCCAGTTGCGTTTGATTGTTTGATTGATTACCGAGTGGAATGGATGGCAAAGGCATTTAATTTGCAACATTACAACCGATAATCAATACAATGAAGAAATATTGCAGTCCCCGATCGAGTCTCTTTGACCGTCCTCCACTCCGGCTCTGCTTCGACATCCTCCTGCCCGCTGCCTCCTGCCCGCTGCGACCCGCACACATTTCAAAATTGTTGCATTTGCAACGTTGATGGCCGAAACGTGATTTCTATGCTTGCCATTCGCCTCAGTCTCTGTCTCTGTCTCAGTCTCAGTCTCTGTTTCTGTGGCAGCATCAGCCTCAGTCACTGACGAGCAGTTGTTGGCAGTGCCACGTTAGCAATGCCATCGACATCAGCAGCGACGAAAACGATCTGGCTTATAGCAGGTTTAGCTTTTTTTTATAGGGGCTGTCCATCGACAAGGACTCGGCCACAACGATCAGCAGAGGCGCTGCACTTTTATTTGTATTTACTTTGCTATTTTCATAGTGTATCTATTCATCCAATCTCTGTTTTTGTATCTATCCAACTGTCATCCGTTGGAATGGATGAATGACATAATTTCCTTGTTTTTCTTTGATATATTCTACTGTAACGATGCAAATGGACTCTGAAAAACAATATCAATATTCGTTAAATGCTTCATAAAAGAGATCGAACCCAAAACCCAAAAACCGAAATCGTAGCGCCAACTGTAAAATAAAATAATTTTTGTATTTTTCATGATTTTGATTTCATTTTGTTGCTGTCTTCTTGCCTTCTCTCCTACCATTCCCTTATTTCTCTAAATTGCAATTTGTGCAAATTATATGCCAGCGAAAAAGGCTACAAATGCTGCAAAGAGAATGCTGGTGCGGGGGGGTGGTGGAGGGCCAGTGCCTGCTGCTGGACGTGCAGCAGAAATGCATTTTATTTTGCCATTGTCGATTGTCGACCCGGCCAACTCTCCGCCAAAAACAATTGGTCCGTCGCTCAAAATTATAGACGGGCCAAAACAAAAATGTCTGCAAAACGTGAGCCAAACTGCCTGAGGTCCGACTCCAGCTCCAGCTCCAGCTCCAACTCCAACTTCGATTCAGTCTCGTCGACGTCGCATCGATCCAGTGATCGGTCGATCAGCCATTACTCCGCAGGCGGACAGCACCGGAGAGAGGGCGGGCAGGCGTGGTGGTAGGTGCTGTGATGATGGTGGATCGCCCGGATCCAGCTGCGAGCCAACTGCAATTGCCAATTGGCGATTTGAGGCCAAAACGTTGGACGACCATAATGCGATTGGTGCATTTACTTCTTGCCCCACTGGAGTGGGGCCCCAGCCACAGTTTCAGTCCTGCTCCTCCTTCTCCTCCTCCTCTTCCCAGGTCACGCTCTGTTCGCGAGGCGGCCATTTTGGAAATGCCAGCGGCGGCAGCTGGAGATTGAAAATGGAAACGGCGCGGGAAGGTGGGGGGCAGCGGTGGACCAGGGAAATGGAGCCGCGGATATGGCTGGCCATAAAATTAACAATTTCCGCGCATTTACAAACAAACAAAAAAAAAATAAGAAAAATACAAAGAAGGAATCTGTGGATTGGGCATCCAAGCCAATGCTGACAATAAAACCGCTAACGTTTAAACCAAATTGTATGTGAACTGTGGTACTATACAGTGAAGCTTTGGCTGGCACGGACTTTGCTAGCAAGAGAATCTAAATGGCGCGAAGAAATGTTTGCTTTCTTTCCGAATTGTACTTTTCTTGTTGGTATTGCTTCGACAGTCTTCCCTAGAATCCCCTGTTCCAACACATGGCGGCACCACTGTACAGTGTACACAGCTTCCATGCTCTTTGCTTCCCCCTTCCTGTCTGTGTGTTTGTATGTTTGAGTGTGTGCTGCGGCGGTTATGTGTGCCAAAAAGAAAAATGTGCCAAACTTCGGCTTCTGCCAGGGTAAGGCAAAAATATCAATTTCCCGTTGGCGACATTTTGTACCCCATAAAAGGAAGAAAGAGCAGGATATACGCGCAGAAAGATATGGCGGGAGAGAGAGAGAGAGAAGGCAGAATATAAATTGTTTAGTATTGAAATGGCAGTAAATTGTATGTGAAAGAAGGCTAAAAGCTTCAGCGCACCCCAAAGACAGACGAGTCGGAAAGAGACAGACAGACAGCAAGAGAGTGCAGTGTGAAAGAGAGAGAATTGGGTGGAGCCGGAGCCGGAGCCGGAGCGAGGGTAAGCATTAGAAAAAGGGCGCAGCAAACGGGAGACAGTCAAAGCCTTGGCCAAATGCCGGAAAC
The DNA here is from genome assembly GCA_035041765.1 of Drosophila algonquin. Taxonomy (NCBI): domain Eukaryota; kingdom Metazoa; phylum Arthropoda; class Insecta; order Diptera; family Drosophilidae; genus Drosophila; species Drosophila algonquin. The sequence continues at coordinate 3,360,178 of JAWNKY010000209.1, read as the reverse complement.
GTGCGCTAAAGCGAGATGGCGCTCTCATTGTGGACGCGTGTGGAGGAGATGGGGCTCCATATCCATACTCCATACTCCATACTCCATATGGGGTATGCGATATAAGGTGCTGTTCTCAGTGGGTGGTGGGTGGTGGGTTTGGTTTGGTTTGGTTTGACTGGTCTCTGTGCGTGCGTGAAACATCCGAATCTCTTGTTTGGCCTGACGTCAGATGCCTGAGCGAAAGCCGAGTACTTTCTGTCACAAAACTTTTGGCAGGCACTGCTGCACATTTACATATTGAAATGCTCTCTCTCGCTCTCTCCCACCATGCGTGTGTGTGGGGGTGTCTCCACACGTACTCATATTCGTATTCGTACTCGTAAGTGTTATTTTTCTGCGCTAGAAAATCGGAATAATAAACGTAAATGACAAAAGAGATGTAGAAACAAATTGCTAAAAGTCTCTGCTCTGACATCTCTCTATCCTTTATATCCCTCTCTCTCTCTCTATTTCTATATCCATCCCACACTCTGCTCTGGTTCCGTTTCCTTTTCCAGCAAATAAAACTAAATCAGCGGCACTTTGTGCAATTTATATGTTAATATCATTTGCCTTTGTTGTCAAATTTGGCTTATCATTCGCCGTCCGTAATTGGCCCCCAGGCAAGAGGCAAGAGGCAAGCGGCAGGGGGCAATGAGGGTGGAGGGAGCCAAACGACACACCTACATATGTATGTATAAGGATAGGGTGGATACTCGTAGAAGGACATGTGTGTGTGTGTCTGTGTGTGTGACTGCCATCCAAATTTGATGAGCTAGAAGACTATGATGCGACAAAGTTGCGACAAATTAGGTTAGCTGGAATTCAATTAAAAGCAAAAGGAAAATGAAAATGAAAAACGAAAAACGAACATTAGAAAAGGAACAACAAAAGCAGAACAAGATATTGAAACACTCGTACATAGACGGAACGGAAGGAGAGGCATGGGGAATGGTAATGGGAATGGGGGATTTGCTTCGAAGAAGTGATTTTGGGATAAGTGTATGTATCTGTATAATATTATACATGTTGTCTTTAAAGGCTGTACTGAAGTGCATGGAAATATTCCAAAGTATCATTAAATTTAATATTCATTTAATTGGGTTAATTCTTATGCCTATAATGCATTTATTAGCACTCAAAAGCGCTTATACTCGAAGAAAATATGTATGTATATTTGGTATCCTGAGCTTCTTATACCCATGTTTCTCACACCCCAAATCACGAATGCAATGGGCCACAGCTAATTGCACACTAAACCAACAACAGTATGTATAAAATAAATAAATATACAATAAAAGGAAGCCAGCGGAAGGCGAAGCAACGCAAAGCAAACGTTGGGCGAAAGTCAAGCGGAAGTTGCGTATGCGGCGTGTGGGACGAACGGAGGAATATTGTAGCAGTGTCTAGGAGTGAAGGACTGACTATAAATACTGATGACGAGACCTTGGACCGAAAGACAGAACGGTGAAGGGCCAGTAGTTGGAGTTGGAGTGGGAGATGGGAACGTGCGGGGCATAAAATGTCACACAAGCAACACACACACGTGGCAGGAAGTCAAGTGGTTGGCCATAATACGGCTGACACTCATAAATCTAAACAAATGCCAAGGCAAACAGGACTATACCCCGGAGACCACAGAGCTGAGAGCGGGGAGTGCGTTTGCATATGCGTAGTCCATGACTAATTTGCATTATGATCATGGGCACGGGGCACGGGCCGGAGGGGCAGATTTAGCAGAAGGTGGAAGGGGAATTAGGAGCAGCAGCAGGAGCTATAATCTGCCTCAAATCGTTTTTATTGTTCGCACTTAAGTTGCGTAAAATAAAAATCATGTTTCTAACGCCAAGCTCCAGTCGCCCAACCCGCCCTCCACCCCCAGGACCAGCCCCAAACCCAACCCCAAATCCCACCCATGGAAAGGAAAGAAAAGAAAGCTCTGTGGCATGTGAGGAATGGTCGTCTGGTGCCTGGTCTGGTGGCTTCTTCTGCCGTCCTAAGCTCCATTTGGCTTGAATGCCATAATTTTTATGTGAAAGCATCACGCATGGGTCCCTCCTCCCCCCGCCGTCCCATTCCCCTGCGAGGAGCTTTATCAGACTTAGTTTCCTTTGTTTGGCTCGAGAAAATCTGTCGAGTCGAAAGAGTCGAGATTTCCTTGGGGGGTGGAGGAAAGCACACTTTATGACCATGTATGTATGTTCGTTTCGTTTTTTTTTCCTTTTCGGGCACAAAGTATTTTTATAGCTCAATTAGCATATGCAAGGGAAAGCTTGGTGGCTGGTGGCTGGTGGATGGGGCAGTCGAGCGCTTTCCCGGGTCCACCCTCGAAAAGAATCGTGGCTTTCGGGCTGGCTGGGCCACACAACCCTTTTACTAAAGCCACACACAAAAATGCTGGCAGTAATTAATCAAAGGGGTGTCCCCCTCTGACTTTCGACCAACAAAATCACTTTCTCCCCAGCTCTGGGTCTTGGTTCATTATGGGGCTTTAAGCGGTATATGGGTCAGTGTTTAATAATACATATTTGGGTGGGATATTTCAAATAATGGATCTGTTCTTGCTTACAGATTATCATTTGTAACTCGTTAACGTCTTATTCAGACCAGCTAACATTGGGTTCCATGGGTTTTCTTATGCCAAAAGTGTAGGGCTTGTTGACTTTATTTCGCTTTTCCTGCAATCGCATAGCTCTTTTCGAGTAGGACCCAATGCTGGGAACAGGCTACAGCTCTCCAGCCACCACATGACATGACTCACTTGCCGGTATGCGTGAGTGGATGTTTGCATTGCCTACATTTGTGCGCAATTAGAAATTAATTTCGGTTCGAGTCGAGTCGAGTCGAACCGACGCCGCCGCCGCCGCTGCCGCCGCGTGCTGAAAGAGTGGGTTAAATGACTTTAATCACTTCCCAAGGCAGCCCGAACCTGCCACCACCCTGCACACTGCACCCTGCACCCTGCAACACCCCCCCAGTTCAGCTCAGCTCACTACACGTGCAAGACAGCCACCACCAGAGTCAAGTGGCCCATTGGTCTGCTTGTTGTTCCTGTTCTCACTCGGTTTTAAGTCCTGTGCCCCGTTCCGTCTCTCTCTCTCTTTCTCTGGATGATTTATGCTCGGCAATGGCAACAATAACAAATCAACGACAAGCGACGGCGACGCCAACGTCAGAGAAAAAGTACAAACGGAAACAAAATACCGTTGGAAAGCACTTAAGGACCTTTTCATTAAGTGCCCACCGAGAAGGGAACCCGACCGAACAGCGAACTGCCAGCCAACAGCCAACAGCCGCCAGCCCAGGAACATGAAGGTTGAATGTTGAACGCTGAACGTTGAACGCTGAACGTTGGCGTAAAATTTACTTTGAGGCTGATTTGACATGTTCACAGGCAAATTAGTGTCGCCCTGGTTGGCGGCACATTAATTTCAACGCCCTGTAACCCCTGTTGCCCCTCTGTTGGCTAACCTAACCCCCGAAGAACGGTCAGGATGTGGCCCATGAAGGACTCTGCCTAAAAATGTTATTTAGCGCATGTTTTAGCGTTATTTATTAAAGCGAAATTATTGTTAATGAGGTGAAGTCTCGACTCGACTCGACTCGACTTGACTTGACTCGCCTCGAATCGACTCCAGGCACCTTCCGACGCCTTTTCGACGTCCCAACAAGAACAACCAACTAATTGCGTGAATTTTCCTCCGGGCTGCGCTGGGTTGGGCTGGACTGGAAAGGAAAGGAAAGGAAAGCATTTCTCTTATCGCTCGTTTAAACGAAGGCATTTGATTTTTGTACCGATAGTGCCATGAAATGATTTAAGCGAATGCCTTCAACACGGCCGCACAAAGTTCCCAAATAAAAAAAAGAAAACAATAATCACAACTATGGCTCGGCGGGTCCTTTCGGTCTCCGGACTGTTTCCCGGGGGTGGATCAAGCTATAAAAACTGGAACAAAAAGGGAACAAACTCATTTAAGATATTTTTGAAGTACTTAGACTACAGATTTGTAGTTTAGTTTCGTATAATTTGGGATCACCGGTGGGTATAGGTAAGATACTATACGTACTATGGTACTATAGTGGTTAAGGGAGTAATGTATAGGGAATATATATTGGGAACATATTCGTGTAGGTAACAGATAGACAAACCCCATAAATATTCATATTCTGATTTCACATTGAATAAAAACAAAAAGTATATTAAAAATGCAGTACTTTCTAGATATAAAAGTTCTCATGATCTCAAACTTTGTGGAACAAATAATGGAGATAATTAGAAGATGCACCAGTAGATCAGATCTGTAGACTGATCTAAATACAGAATATAGTATTCCCTTTTTAAATTCCCTTGGTATTCCAATTTGTATTATTTTTCAAAATAAATACCTGATCTTTAAACCATATTCAGGTCTCTCACACTCCTCCTTCATTTTCCCATTGAACCTTTTTGATATTATCAAACGAATCGCTTTTTACTGAAACTCTTTTCGATTAGGCATCTTAGAAAAGTCTTGACAAAGACGAGAGTTCGCAAAGGTCATTGTTTTGCCGCTTGTTAGGCGAAGCTTCCCACAAGCCTGGCCACGCCCATACGAAAACATATGGACACAGAAGGAAGAGCATTTCCGTGCCCAGAGACAATGCAGATGGATGGAGAGATTCAGACAGATCTCGTCCGAACCACACACGGCGCCAACATTGTAATCGAGAGGGAGAGAGAAATTGTTTTGGCAATTAAAAAACTGCCGGCGAACAAGCAGGAAGATGAGAGGCCAGGCCTCAATAGCCATGGCAAAAATGAACTGGAAAAAAAAACGTATAATAACGAATGAACAAAAAATTGCCGCATCATTTGAAATTCATTAGTTGAATGATGGACGGATAGAGTGATAGAGGCATAGAGGGATGCCGAGGCGTGATATGGCCCCGTGGAATGGCTTCCTTGGCTCGGTTTGGTTTTGGTTTGGATTTGGCTTGGTTTCTTGCTTCTTTGGAGTGTGCACAGTTGTTGCAGAAGGGCATACATAAATTTACAGCCTCGCGTGCACGACAGTTGCTCGTCAACGGAGAAAGAGATGGGATGGCTATTGGACTGTAAGAGAGAGAGGGGGAGGGAAAAGGAGTTCTGGCATCGTCAATCATGACAGCGAAATGTGTCAACAAACGTCAAACAACAGCGACGGCCACAACTCACTCAAACTCAAAGTGAATCCTCGAAAAACTCAGATTATTCCAGGCCGAGAACAGAGTCCAGCAGCGCTCCCCTCCCACTTTGCACTCCAGCCCGCAGCTTCATCAACTGTCACAGGACATCGTGTCCAGGATCCATGCTCTTCAGACAACACAAATTTGAGTGATGATCTGGCAATGATTTGTCACATTTGTCCAGGCACAAATGCTACATATGAAGCATATAACTGGAGTAGGGAGCGCCCTGTTTCGGGGTTTTTTGTGTACAACCAGGCGGAGGGCAAGGGTAATATTTAATTGTGAAGGTTTTCCCTGGATAATTGTGCAATAATGTAGATCAAATATAAACAAAAAGTATGTATCTTACTGCTTGGTAATCATTCGTTTCACGCCCATGTGTACAATATGTAGGCCCAACAAAATCGAAAAAAATATGATAAAATGTATCGCCTAATGGTATTTCTTAGCACGAGACAAAAGTTAGGCTGGAGGCCCGAACTAGTTGGAATTCTGAATATATGTCCAGCCTTAATTTTTTTTTAAATTCAACAAAACCACGATTTTGTGACATTGCGCACTTTAATCATTTTTATTAGGCATCTGCAGCGCTGATATCCACAGATATGGATGGTTTCAAAAGATAATTTTACAACCTTGCGCAGGACTATTGACTTGAGTCGATAGAACGGACATACTCAAAGATTTAGCGACACAGATTTGAAGTTTTCTACCATTTTAAATGTGTATTAAGCTTTACCATATAAAACGAGAGGGATGTTGTAACCCACGGCAAAGGCCGCGGCTCAACTCAGTCAGTATAAATCTCTACTACCTCCAGCCCTTTGTTTTATATGCCACATATGGTGTTTATTTTAAAACTGATATAAAAATCTTCTCTATAATTTTGTCTAGTTTTCCTTTATTTTCTTATCGCTAGGGGAAAACATTTAGTCCATGTTTCATTTTCTGCCTGTGTAACGGCTATTGCCTGTCTATCTATTTGCCTGTACCCTCCCGTTGACCCTATGACCACTGGATCTACTGGAAAAGCCAAATTGAAACACAAAGCGAAACGAGTTTTAATGCGTTTCATGCGTGCACGCATTCTGAGTAAATGAAAATGCTAATCAGACAAATTAAATGCCACGCAGAGGTCCCTTCAAGGTCCACTCCACATCGACTAGTCGGTAGGGGTCTCCAGCGGGTGGCTGAAGTATCTGGAATCTTGGCTAAGTATAGGTATAGCTTTCGGAGCACCGACTAGCGCTGCATAGCTGCATTCGCATAGCCAAAAGAACACAAGAAAACAAAGAGAGATACAAATAAAAAGAAAAAAATACAAATATAAGCCACTGAAAAGCCACAGCAAGTGACTCTTAAAGAAAATTAAATAAAAATAAATAAATAAGGTGTTTCCCCAATGGGGACCTCGTTTGGAGTACAATTTCCGATTGGAATCTACTGTTCAACTGGAAGCAGATTCGCCAAAGACTTGTCATGCTTTCTATCTGAATAGTTTCTATATGTAGCACCGATCAAAGCTAACTCTGGGTGGTCCGTGAGCAGTTTTCTTCTCTGGTGTTTCTAAAATCTCATTGCGTGTGTCCCATCAACCATCCCATCCCCCAATCTGCTCCCCTGTGCGTGTTGTAGTTTTTTACGCCAATTGCCAATATGAAAGCAAAGTAACGCCAACTATGTAATGGGCGGGCCACAGCATTGTGGCCTGTGGGGCCAGTGGGGCATGCACACATATAGTACATATGTATGTGTATTTGTATGTGTTTGGTGCGTGGTGAGATTAGCTTTTGCATGACCAGCAAACCGTTTTTTCTTGTTGTTTGCCATTGCTGCCACTGCTGCCATTGCTGCCACAGCCACTGTCGTGGTGTGTGAACTATTTTATGTGAATTTGATTGCGAGCGTTTATGGCGGAAAACGCGAAAGAACCGCAAAACAAAGCACAACAGCAAATTAAATGAATGAAAAGAGTGCAGGGTGGGCACAAGCTGAGGTTTTCTTTTGGCCACCAAGAACTTTTTCTTTTTCTTCCGACGGCGGTCTCAGACCTGTTCCTTCACTTCTATGTTAATCATAATTATGCAAATTCGCCCTTGGGGGAGGTGTGTGTGTGTGTGTGCGGGCTGTTGGTTTGTTTGCACAATTTTCCACCTTTTATAGTACAGTTAATTTTCGTGCTCGTTTGGTGGGCTTCGGCTTCAGTAAAGGGTTTCGGTACCCCTCTCTGCCCGCTGGGCAGGGTATTATCATTTTGCCAATAGACTTGGAACAGGCACAGCAAACTGCTCATAAAACGGGATACGAGGATACAAAATAATTCCCCCAAATAATTCAGATCATGCCAGTGGCTATAAAAGCCACTCAGCTTCGGGGTGTAGGCTATGGGAGTACCCCTAAGCTGGGGGAAGAGCAGGTGCAGCAGGAGTGCCCGCGGTGGGAGCTGAAGGGAAAATATCTAATACATCCCAATAGTCTTTAAAAATCCCGCAAATATTAATGGGATTTCAAAATCGTTACGATCGGATAATTATGTTACCAAGAATGAAGAACAAAAGTTCTCAGTGCTGATCGGCACTATCTCTCTGTCTCTCTCTCTCTCTCTCTCTATGAAAGCTGATAAAAGGTGCTCGAAGAGATGCAGTCTCTTCTCTCTCGAAGTTAGCAAGATATGCCGAGTAAAGAGTAACGGACAATGGAATACATCAAGTGCTAATAGAATGAAGTTTATTGGCGCTGCATATCTTGGGTATGTCCAACCAAAATCTCCGCCGCGACGGTTTACGGAAGAGTCATGCTCGCAGTTGGTTTAATTGGTAATTTGGTCATACAAGATTTACTTGTATCTAAAGCACTAGTCACAAATTATTTATACATTGATTTTTTAATACTAAACATTTTTCAAAATTGAATGGAAATATTTTGTTTAAGTCTTTAATTTATTTTATGTAATTTTTTATATTTATTTGAGTTTCTTATTTATACATTTATACATTATACAGATTAGACAGATTTGATTATATATATATTCGATTTATTAATCGCCTAAGAATCGAGGGTATATAATCTTCGGTACTCCGTAGTTCGCAATGCAGACCTTTCTTTGCAAAATGGCGTCAGCAATGGAAAAGCATCTCCCAAAACAGGGTGGCAATGAAGGTATCGGTGAATATAGCTACTAGTGCAAGTAAGTCCCTCCCCTCCCGCTTGGCAAGCTCCCCAGCAGTTTGGAAAATACTTTTGTTAAATTTATTCAAGTCGCGATTAGCGTCGACTGTGCACTAGCTGGTGATATTTGTTAGTTTAACTGCTGTGGCGGACGATTGGAGGCGCTTAAGACGGAATGGGAGGAATGGCAGCCAAGTGCGGCCAACGAATGCGTGAAATGCGTTTTGGCGGGGCATTGGGCAGGGGAAGACAACATTCTGAACTGCATTCCGATTATTTATTATTGTTTATGTACACAAACAGCTAATGGACACACACGCAATCGTCGAGTAGGACTCTGAACAAGTTAATTTGGTGTGGTTTGGATAGGAAATAGGAGGAAATACTTACGCTGTCTTTAATAGATGTATCTCGAAAATATTCTTAACTATTTACGCAATATTTTCTATTTTCAGAGCGTCGGGGAGAAGCTTTTCTGTTTATTTTTTGTTTATGCCTCTCGCCAAAAACCATACACTAGGCTGGTGGAAAAACTGTTCTTGTCCTGAGACAATATACCTTCATAGGTGCCTATGGCTATCATCGCAAAAAGATTGAGAACGAGTTCCTAATTAATTAATTGGAATATAAATTATTATGCCACTGCACTACCTAAACCTTTGATTCAATAAAATTTCACATTTCCTCCTCTTCCTCCGCTCTCAATGAAATATTTAGATGGAACCTCAGAGACACCACAGCAATACAACAAAAATTAATAATAATTAAATAATTAAAAAGCAAAAGTCAAGCAGGAGATGGGTGAGGGGAGGGGGTGGCAGTAATGGCAAATTACGGACGAGCTTTTCCCGATGTACCCGCCAATGCCAGCGGCGATACATACACAATGTGTGCAACATTTCATTGGCATGGGGAAAATATTTGGCTGTGAACCGCAACGACACCAGCGCGCAAAATTATAAATAATTTCCCAGAGATGAACTCCAGTCGCTTCCTCCTTCTCTCTCAATGGCTATGTACAGACAGACAGACAAACAGACGGCCCGAAGTGAAATTACTTTTCCGAGTCGTGGAAAATAGTACATTTTGGTACTAATTATTTCAGACTTACTTAAAGTATTTCCTTGCATTATCAATTGTTTTGAAAGGTACTCAAATACGCTGTAGGGACACCTCAGGCTGTATGATTCATCATAGGATTAGAGACAGTGGTGAGGGGGGTATCAAAGTCGCTCCTCTCCTTGCCATCACAATAGAGCTTTGTCCAAGGAGCCTGGCATTTAACCGCACATTAATCATCTCGCCGTGGGTCAAGAGGTCACCAAAGTGAAATGGAAATTCTCCTAAGAAATACCTCATTGATTGATTGATCCGTTTCACTTGTCCAAATGGCCTCCTAATGCGATTCTGTCATTAATCAAACAGCGACTGCTACTGCGACTGCGACTGATATAAAAAAAAAATACCGAATATCCCTTTCGAGTGCAACCCTGTCAAAGTCGCTCAACCCTGACCACCACCCCCCTACAACTCTCCACCCATCCGCCCAGAAAATGCATAGCGCAACTAAAAAGCGCTAAAGAGTACAAAGTTGAGTATCTGGGTGGGGGATGGGGAGATATGGGGTTGTGGCCGGGCGCGTGTGAGTGCAGATTTGCACGCGGTCACGTTAAACGCTAAGAATTAAGAGACCCGAATACCCCCGACCCAGACCGAGACCCTCGGTGGAAAAACCCGTACACCCTTGCACCCTTGCCGCCCCCACCCCGAACCATGGAAATCGACTGACGTGACACCAAAAGGCTGAACCGTACTTAAGCTAACAACGCAACGACAATCAGCGAAGGCAACGGCAACTCCAACTCCAGCTCCATCTACAAACTCCACTGCACTCCACTCGACTCCAGTCAAGTCCGTGGCTCCAAAACACCTATTTCGAGGTGCACCAACAGCTCCACGTGGAACGACACTGCACTGAGAGAAACTTGTGGGTAGACCGAAGGAATGTCCTTGAATTAGTTAGGCTTGGAGTACACTTGAGAATATTAGAGATTAGAATAAAATATCAGATGAATTGATGGAGAAATATGTCATTTTCTACGACTACATAGGATGAACCTTAAAAATCTGTTATACGCAGCATCCAGCACGTATTCGTGTCATTCGCAAAGGTTGTGGCCGTTTGATTATGGGAAATCTTCGACGAGAAAAACTTTTCAACAGAAAGGTAGAGAGAGACTGGCAACAGGTAGGCGAACACTTATCAACCTCCTGACATCCAATCGGAAGGATACATTGCCCCAAAGTAGTGGTCGAATCTGGAGGATTGTCGGACTGCCTTCTGGCAAGAATCAACTGGCAATTGTCTCATCTGGATAGTCCCTGTCGGGAACTGTGTGCTTCTCCGAGTTTGTGTTTCTTTTGTCCTGTATGAAGTTGGTGCCAGTAATTTCCGCAAGTGTAGTCAGTGCCCCCTCCCCGTTGGCCCTTTGAACAATTATGAAGCTTGCATGCTAACATTATAATTGATTGCCTAAGCTTACCCTGGGGATGGATGGCATGGAGTGGGGGTTTCTGTTTGGGTTTGGGTTCTGTAATTTGATTGCGCAATTTGCGCGCATTGTGTTGCATAGTTTTTGGCGCGCGAACTTGTCCCTCATGGATGCCAGCCTGCCCCCACCTATTCTCAAGCCTCCTTTATGGAGTTGGCCACGAAGTGGGGCCGGAGAAATGCTGGAAGCACGAAACCGAAAACAGCCAACGAACATGACATGCATTTATGTCACGTCACATGTGCAACACGAACACCCATCACACTCGCACTCATTCTTTCGTATGTGTGTGTGTGTGTGCAACAATTTTAATTGGCGACATTCCGCAATTTTATGACTTTTAAAATTCTACATATATTTCATACCTATGTATGTATGTACGTCCTGGCCTAACCAAACGCCGACAACCACATGCAACGTTGCCACACTTCAATTGGCTTTTTTGAAGGACACCACACACACATACTGAAACACTTAGTAACTAACACAACTGCACTCGTATAGAGAACGATATGGCTGTCTGAGACTCATTCCTGCGGCTGCCGCTTTCTGGTCTGCTTCCTTCTTGCTTCCTCCTGCTCCTGCTGCTGTTGCTGCTGTAGTTGTTGTTGTTGTTGTAATTAGTGAGCTGCATTTCTTTGCCACTTTCGGCCATGGCAATTAAGCCAACTGTTTGTGCGGCTGGTACGAGTGTACATATGTGCGGGGAGGTGCGGTTATGGCCCAACATCTAGAGCCCCGCACCACAAACAACAACTGCAACAATTTGAACAAAAGCCAAACGAATGAATCGCGGACTGGCTTTGCTGGCCGAACCTTTTCATACTCTTGCAGATCGATTTTCATCCCATCCTATCGTCTCAGCCAATTGCTCGACTGTCAACAATGCGACACAGTGTCGGATCCTGCAGGCTACCACTACGAAAATTGAAGCCAGATTTAAGCCAAAATAGTTTACAGGACATTCCTATATCGATGCTGGAATGCTCGATGCTTTCTTACTTTATTTTTTGTCGAAAAAACGTTCTTCTCTGCATCTGAATCTGACCCTCTTCAAGAGTATTCAAATAAAGGCAAAAAGCAACCGAATATGAATTTTTGTAATTACGAGTGAGCACCCGTCTGGGGTTGGACAAGTGGCATGAGAGTGGTGGGGCAAGTGGTGGGGCTTGGGAATAGATTACCTAACATAGGCCAAGGGCAAATGGGCGTTCACGAATTCCGATTCGCGATAACTTTTTGAGCAAAGAACAGCGTGGTGGTTCTATAGAGAAGTTCCGTTCTATTACAATCTTGCCGGATCCGGGCTGAACCTGGCCTAAATTTTTGAATAAATTATTTATATCATTCATTTTTGGGTCGATTGTCCAGCAGCTTTCCTTCAACGTGCTCCTGCTTTCAGCAGTTTATCCTCCTAAGCGGCTTCCCAGCGGGGTGTCTGTGATAGCTGTGCGGCATCTGCCACGGCCACTGCATCCGCATCTGAATGGAGAATGGAGAGTGGGGAGTGGAGATCTCTCACTTTCGGTTAGGGTTAACCTTCTTGAAGACTGACAATGAGCGATCAGCAGCTGCCTTGGCTCCAACATCAACACCTTGCCCACTTTTATGGCCCATCATCAGGTCTCTGCCCCTGCCCCTGCCCCTGCCACAGCCCCTGCTGTTCTGATGAGCTCACAATGTTGCCGCTGGTCCGGCTGCTGCTGCTGCTGCCGTTTTTTATGGGACGATGGAGCGGTGCAGGCGCATTTTGCATTTCACTTTAATTCGAAACGACTTAATTTCTTTCTGCTGGCGAGTGGGAAGGGAACCAGCCCAAAGGCGATCCCTGCCCTAGCCCCCGTTGGCGCGAGAAATGCTTATAAATGCTCAATGCGCGTAGCCGATTAATTGCACATAAAAATTAACAACAATCAGCCAAGCAGCAACAATAACTATTGAACGGCCCTCACCGAACTCACCAAACAAAAAAACAACGAAAACCCACTAGTGATGACATCGTGAGCTGCAGTTGTATGTGGGGCCAAGAGTTTCAGGAATCGTGGAAGGTTCGAAGGTTTCATGAATGGACCAAGACCACTAAAAGTTGAAGGTTGATCACAGCCCCGTAGATATCTATAGAAAGTTGAGTATAGTACTTGGAACAGAACCCCAATAAGGAGAAAACGCTTGAAATATAAAAACCACTACACTACCTACCGTTAGTGCAAGTTTATCAATGGAATGTTATCAGAATAAGATGAGCAAAGCATACTCGAAACTATGTTACTCATTCAAAATAAGAGACCACATATGCTTGTGGAGCTACCCAAAATATTAGGAGTTCTACAGTGCTGTGAATGGAATTGGAGCACAAATAATAATAATGATAATGGATCTTTTCATTTTTCAAACATTCGGTAGAAATGTATAGCCCCCAGGCCATAAGAAAGAGTTAAGGTTGATGCTAGAACAAAACGCTCTAGATTATCCACCGTTCGCACCATCTCAATTGCACCTTTACGAGCCTAAGTTGCATTCACTTGAAATATCCTAGTTAATCCTACTTTAAAGGTAAAAACTATATCTTATATATTGTGATTTACCATTCCCTTGGAAGAAAGGGCTTTGGCTCCACAGACTTTAGGGCAGCATTGAAGATTGGATGGAAGAAGAGGAATGCTGAAGAGGAATTCATTAAATTTGAGTATGGTATTCGTTGTGAATTTCGAATTTCGAATTTCTATTGACATCTCAGACATACGAAAAGCAATTTTCCATTACAAAATACACAGAAGTACGTATTGGGCGATGGTGAATGATATCGAAGGTAACCGATCACGCTGCCATCCCTAATTGTGGCTTGCATCACACCTTCGGCATCGTTATCGGTGTCCCACACAAACACACACACACACGCACACACACACACACACACATACCTCTCGGTCAGCAGACAATGTTGCACTTTGAATGGCTTAGGCCACAAAATATTTCCCCCAGTTCGTTTTATGTGCACCAAATTGAGTCATAAAATACATTTTCACTTCGTCGACAGTTTCAACTTGCCTCTGCCTCTGCCTCAGCATGCCGGGTTCTTGCCTCCTCCTTCTTCGATTTTTAAGTGGTTGCATTTGGAAATGCATAAGCATGTTTTTATGGTCGATGCAAATGTGGCAAGTGTCGCCCGGCAGAGCCGTTTAAGCAGGTTGCTCTCCTAATTAAGAGGCCCATCCTCAGATAAGAACGTGAGCCATGGCATGGCATGGCATCGATGAGCGGTTTCTGGCTATTTACAAATTGCTAACAAAATATAATAGATACAGACGAAATTTCTTGCTAAAGAATTGTCTTTTTTTAGTTGTGTGCCACGAGCTGAAACGGACCACGAAACGATCCCAAAAAAAGTGTGCTCTGGATCAATTTGTTTTCTCCATTGATACTGACAGAATTTATGGTCATTGTTTGGTTCGGGCTCGGCTCGGCTCCAGCTGGAGAGGTTTTTGGCGATAAGCCAAGGCATCTTAATGAATAACGACTGTCAGGAGAGCATTCCCTATCGCCTGTATGCAAATCTGTTCCAGTGTAGCCAAGAACCAACCGAAATAGCTCCAGCTCCTCCTCAAGCTCCAAGTGCCAATCCTCAACCCTAAATCCCCAATCGCAGCGAGGTGTTGATTAGCCGTCCAGGCTAAGCTGAGCCATTAAAAGCCGACCAAGGACCGATACAGATGCCAAGAGCTACACAGCTACAGACCCGGCCTTCTTTGGGCCTTCTTACGTCTCTTTTTGGCTAGGATCCAGGCATGTATTGGATTTATAGTCGCAGGCAGGCAGTAAAAATTTAAATAGCATCCATTTAGTGGGGCGACATCAATTTTGAAACGAGCGCCGCTCTGGAACGCCTTCGACGGATGGCGGACGGTGGATGGTGGATGGCGACCCAAGACGGCATCGGAATCGGGCGGGGAATCGGGGCTTTATGTTTATCCTGTAGTTGTTTTTGTTGCTGGCATGCTGACTGATCTGGAGCAGCGATAAATCGGCCCGGTCCGGCCCGGCCCGGCCAGAGAGAAGGAGAGAACACCTTTGTTGGCCACGTTGTTGACAAATCAGTTGGCAACAAGGTTGGCCATCGACGGCACACGCGACCAAGGAAACAAAAAACAAAAAAAACGAAGCGAAACCACCTAAAAATAAAACAAAAAAATGCAGCCCACCTGTGGGACCGAATATTTGTATACCCTTGCAGATCGATAAATTCATTGGTTGTTTATGAATATGGTATATGTATATTTATGAGATACAACTCAAGCCTATTCACTTTTTGTTGTAATATCTTCAGTATTACAGCTGTCGAGTCTTATGATTTCTGTAACTTTTTCAAAATACTTTACGTAAACACCGTCAAGCCTTTTTCCATCTAATAAGCTATGCTCCAAATTCTAGAATGATCCCTCTATCAATCGCTTCCCACCAAATAAGATTCATCCGGCCACAACATCTCGCTCACTTTGAGAGAAAGATGGAATGGGAGCAAGGAGAGTCTCTCTATAATGATCTATTTGGCAAATAAGATCATTGTTTATGATTCTGAAGTAGCTAACGGCATTCCTGTAGTACTCAAAATCGCACAATTTCGAAATAAACACAATCCGACAACTGCATATGTATAAATACTTATAATTTATAGTTACATACATCACCAACAATACAGTATACCCGAATCCTGTAGAACGTAACCCAATAAAAAAAAGAATCCCAAAGAAGGAATAGCAGAGTCTTGGTCTTGCGCTTGCTCTTGCTCTTGGCTTGGTCCAGCGAGAGAGAACCAAGAACCTTTGTCACCTACAGAGCCATTTGCCCCCACGTCGCGAGATGCTAGCTCGCTCGCTCGCTCGCTCGGCGAGGGTTCGTCGAGGGCAACACATTAAAAGTAAATTAACTTATCAGCGACAACGATCAGTTATTTTATTACGTTTGTCCACGCAGCAACACGAACATTATAATATCAAAGATGCCGATTAAGATTCCGCAACAGAATGAGGGACGGACCGAGATGGGGACCAAACTGTGTGATGGTTGCCAAAGGAGTTCGGATTCCGCTCGGGCTTCGTTGATCGGATCGGTGATTCGTGTTCATTTTTGGGGAAGACTGGTGCTGGTGCTGCCTGAAACATTTCGTTCGGAATTTCATTGAATGGAAATTTCAGATTTGGATCAGCACGTTGACATTCTCTCAGTATCCTCTCAGAGATGGGCATGTCCGAAAGCATTTATCTTGGATTGGAGAACAGGAGAAATGGCACACATCTTCCTCGCGGCCTCATGCCGTCACCTGTAGCGATCCTTAATAAGTATCAGCACTTACTTCCATCGACAATGATGAACTAAGCCGCCGCTGTTCAGAAGGGATTGCATTGTATTCTAGAGACAGAGAAGGGGTAGCTCTGACGGCGGGATTCAAGGAGTTCCATAACTATCTCTATGAAAGGCCACTTTGATTACAGATTATCGCCCACTACCGGAGATCATCACAACTACAAAATCGGTTGCAAACGTGTGATCTTCATTAAAATGATTCGTCGAACAGTATTCCTGAACGCATATGATATCCATCTTGTTCATCCACCGGGAACCAAGATTGGAAACGGGGACTGGAGACTTCTTGATACCAATACCATTGGATCAGGTATCATCGTTTTTAAAAAGACCTTAAGGATCTTCTGGGCATTTACGCACAAACTGAAACAGATCCTTACTTAGCTAGTTTTCTAAACTGGGTGTTAAGGGGATGGCCCAGCAACAGAATGGAACGCTCAGATAATCTATATCAGTATTACTCACGACAAAAAGGATCAACAGCAAAGAGAGGAGTACCAAATGGAGCGATCTTCAGGCGCACCCAGGAGTCACACCCCCTGGCTGAATGATCTCTCTAGTTCTCTGGTGGATGATTTGAGGTTTCTGTTTTCAAGGTATGCGCTTTTGCAAATCGTTCTTGATAAAATCCTAAAAAGATATCTTTTTTTCAGGTCTATTAAGCTGGTTTCTTCCTCAATCTCTTTCTCTATCTTCCTTGTTGGAAAATATTCTTCGATGTTGGCATGTCCCACACAGGAGAGCAAATTTTCAAATGTTTTCATACTATATTTCATAGCGCCATCACAATTTCATGATACGTTGCAAGAGTTGGGAACAAAAAACATATGAACATGGGCATTGCGTAGCTTCCTTGGAATGCCATCAAGACAATGCCCTCTGC
The DNA here is from genome assembly GCA_035041765.1 of Drosophila algonquin. NCBI lineage: Eukaryota > Metazoa > Arthropoda > Insecta > Diptera > Drosophilidae > Drosophila > Drosophila algonquin. The sequence goes on along the minus strand of JAWNKY010000209.1, from coordinate 3,342,985 downwards.
CTCTGCCTAGCTGTGGTGGGGGGTACCATGCACCATGCACCATGCACCCAGACAACGAGATGGCAATTAAAATTTCACGCCAATAGCTCGGCTCTTCTTTGGTTGGGTTGTGTTCGGTGTGGTTCGGTTTGTGGCCACATGTTGGCCAAGGACTAATTGCTTCTCTCACGGGCGGAAGAGGAAGGGCGGCAAGGCGAGAAGGGAGAAGGGGAAATACAATTTGTCGAGAGCGGCGCACGTTTGATTGGTATTGATTCCGGGACCATTTGTGGACTGGGAAAAAGGTCGGTTCGGCTTGGTTTCGGCTTGGGTTCGGCTTGGGCTTGGGCTGGGGTTGGAGTTGGGGTTCAGGTGAACTGCGTGGGTCATTAGTGGTGAGGTGCAACGAAATTAGAGTGGGAACGGGAGCAGAAGCAAAGTAGCAGGAGGAAGGACGCAAGCGCGCTTCAATTGCGAGGAGCATTAAAATAATTAGAGTCTGGTCTCCGCTGAAGCATCAAATGCGGCGCACAATGCCCAAGGAGTCGGAGGGAGACGGAGACGGCGAGGGCGACGGAGTCGGAGGCGACTTGGCGGAGTCAATCGAACTGTTGTTTGAGCCATTCATGTCCGTGTCTGTGTCTGTGTCCGTGTCCGTGTCCTTCGTCCTGATGACGGTTATTGCACTTAAATGCATATAATTGGCAGACCAAGTCGCATATCCTGTGGTTGCCCGCCCGACCTCCCTCCCTCCCTGCCTGCCTGCACCACTCGCTCCGCTTGCGTTCTGCGGTCGAATCCGAATGTGAATGTGACTGTGAATACCAGGGCCAATGCCTATGCCTATGACCATGCCTATGCCAATGCCAAATAGCAATTCCAATTGAATGCTTATAATAATTGTGCTCGCACAACAGCAGCTCCTGCTCCTGCTCCTGCTCCTGCGAGCCGCCAGCCAACAAAATGTGAAAAAACAAATGTACAACTCGTAAAAACTGCGGCCAAACCGCAATGCGCAGTTGTCTCCGCCTTCGACCAGTTACCAGCATACCATATACCAGTCAGTCACTCAATGGTGACTGCCTTCTGCCGCTGACCACCGCCCTGCTGGAACTGCTGGAACTGCTGGAACTGGCGGACCTGCTGGACAGTTGCCAGGCTCTCGGGGCAGTTACAGTTGGCAGTTGGACCGTATTTTCCGGTCGCTGCAGGAAGCCTCCTCCTTCCCGCCTCTCACTCTGTCTCTCCGTCTGTCTTCTGCGAACTGTTTAGCAGTTGTCCACATCCAGACACTCATACATACATATGCATCTACATATAATATCATATCTATTGATCAGATGATCAAACCATATCCATCTATATAATTAGCCTGTGTTTTACTTGCCAACTAATAATAAAACACATTTACTGACTTGACTCTTTTCGTTCAGATACATATACAGATTCGATTCAGATTCAGATCAGATATCAACATCCGCATATCAAACGAGAGGGAACGTTGTGAGCCGCGGCAAAGGCCGCGGCTCTACCTTATACCCGGTACTCAGTCAGTATATATGTACATACATACATTTATGAGCCTACGATTTCTGAAATTTATTATATGTTCGCAAAAGGGACGAACAAATTTTGGGCAAAAAATAATATTTCAGAAAATGAATTTAAATCATTTTTGGAATATTATACATGTTTCCGATTTTGTTTGCATATGATTTTTACATTTGCTTCTAAATTTCTACATGACATGTATAACTACATATGTATTTGAGACGTACAAGTGTTTAGGACAGAGAGGGAGGGAATGAGTCAGCGCTTGGCAGGCGTTGCGTAGCCACTGAAATTTAATTTGTTTCTTATGGCCATAATATTAATCCGACCTGATCCATATTCGGCAATCTAATAGATATGGTAATTTCCCATGATTCTACGTTTTTGGTTTTCATTTATCTTAAAAATTGTGGATTCCACAGATTTTCGTCTTTTGTGGGGTCGGAAAGGGGCGTGGCAAAATTTTAAAACAAACTCGTGCTGGTTCGGTATCACAGGAGCTTGGATAGAAAGTTTGGTTGCTCTAGCTCTTATAGTCTCTGAGAACTAGGCGACACAAAATACGAATGGGCAAAGCAGATGGGGTCGCGTGTGAGAGAGAGCGAGAGGGAATGATGACTTTCGAAATGGTTTCCTTCATTGTAGCTATAATAATGATCCGATCTAGTCCAGATTCAACACTCTGATAGAAATGGTCTTTCTCTATGATCCTGCTTTTTTAGTTTTCTTGTATTTTAAAAATTGTGTATGCCACAGACTTTCGTTCTTTTTGGGGGCGGAAGGGGGCGGGGCGAAATTTTGAAATATACTTTGAGTAGTGTGATAACACAGGAGACTGAATACAAAACTTGGTTACTGTAGCTTTAATAGTCTATGAGATATAGGCGCAAATGAAGACGGACAGACGGACGGACGGACAGACGGACAGACGGACAGACGGACAGACAGACATGGCTATATCGACTCGGCTATTGATGCTGACCAAGAATATATATACTTTATGGGGTCGGAAACGCTTCCTTCTGGGCGTTACACACAACCGTTATCCCCACAAATCTAATATACCCCTATACTCTTCGAGTACCGGGTATAAAAATCATTTCTAGGCTGGTGGTAGCAGGAAGCAGGGCGTCCTATCCTCTCTGGCAAAATCTTCGAATTATTGTTATAATTTTATAATAAGCCAATAAAACTGAAACATCTTTGTCGTCGCATCCCCATCGCATAATTCAGAACTCTCCCAAAACTCCATGCAAGTCCTACGATATTTATTAAACTGCTCCCCGAGCCCAAATACTCCTCGTCCCCAAAAAGGTATCAACGTTCCACTCCCCGCTATAGCGCCATTTTGATGCTCTGGCACTGTCCCGCCCACTCCTTGCAGTCATCCGAAATCAACATCATCAGAACGAAGCAGAGGCAAAGGCAGAAGGAGATTTGGAAGATGCGGAAACAGCTCTCTGTTTCAGAGGAAAAGAATCCAATCGTTCAAATATTATAGCTCCGAAGGCATTTGACCGACATTTGCCGTAGTTTCATCGGCGACTTGCCATAAAAACTGAGACCGAGAGACCGAGACCCAGACCGAGAGAGCGAAATCCACCACGGCCCAGAGCTCGGTCGTCGTGGTGGGTTTTGCGTCGCTCGCGGACCAGCTCGCTCGCAACATGGCGCCTAAGCTGGAGCAGGACGGCTAATGAGACGGCAATACGCAAACGGAGAGAGAGACTGAGCAGCGTCAAGCACTACAGCGCTCTCGCTCCAGCCCAGGCCCAGGCCCAGGCCCAGGCAATGAGCCACCACCGCACCGCTGCTGGCAGTCAAAGCAAAGCCACCACCCCGCCTATGACAAAGTGGCAAAATTGTTGCTGACGCCGCCGTCGCTGACGGCGGACTGGCTCTGCCGCTACAACTGCGACTGCCTCTGAGACCGGACTGAGGCAGCGGTAGAGGCAAATGCTGAGGCTGACGCTGAGGCTGAGGCAGCACTCGCAGGTGCGGTTCAGTCTCGTTTTGGCAGCCACAGCGCTCACGACGTTTCCACCGCCGCAGACGGGAAAAAAGACTCAAAATTAACTCTTAGGCCTAGGCCCAGAGCGCAATCCAAGAAGGTCCAAAGGCAGTGAGCGTGACAGAGCAATCGGTGGAATTTTTTGTTTGTTTCTGGGCCCCAAAACGTGTGGCCGAACGCGGAGTGAAGTGGAACTTGAGCGGGGGAGAGGAGACGCGGGAAGCGCGGAAAATCGAAAAACGGTGTGTTTTGTGCTAAAGAAATGAAAGACTCGATGGGCATACTCACCCAGTCGCCCAGCGAGACGCCCCAAGCGCACCATCCACAGCTGCACCATCAGCTGCACGCTCTGCCCCACCCGCTGCACGCGCTGCCGCCCCACCACCAGCTGAACCACCAACACCACCACCCCCACCACCCGCTGCATCAACACTACCCGGGCCTCCAGCCGCCGGCGGTGAACATGTCGACCACCTCGTCCAATCTGAAGCCGAACCGCTCCCGGTTCATGATCAACGACATCTTGGCGGGCAGTGCGGCGGCCGCGTTCTACAAGCAGCAGCAGCACCACCACCACCAGCAGAACAACAACAACAGCAGCAGCCACAACAACAACAACAACAACTCCAGCTCAAGCGGGGACAGCAGTCCCACCCACAGCCACAGCAACAGCAACAATAACGACTTGGAGCACTTGGAGACAGCGATAGCCCCGCCAGTACCGGGCGGATCAGCGGGTGCGGGTGCGGGAGCCGGGCCACCTGCAGCCGTCGCAGTACCGCCGACAGTGGCCCCCCCCTTACCACTACATCACCCACATCCGCATCTGCACCAGCACCCGCACCCGCACCAGCATCCGCATCCACATGCGCTGGTGCATCATCCGCATGCAAAGCTGAACCACTTTGCACCGTCGGTCAGCATCGGCAGCGGCGGTGGCAGCAGTGGAGGTGGCGCCACCACCCAAATGGGGTCCAACGGCCTCAACGTGGCTCAGTATGCGGCGGCCATGCAGCAGCATTACGCGGCAGCCGCCGCCGCTGCCGCAGCACGCAACAATGCAGCAGCAGCAGCAGCAGCAGCCGCCGCCGCAGCGGCAGCAGCAGCCGCAGCTGGAGTGGGGCCTGCAGTAGTGGGTGGCGGAGTTGTGGGTGCACCGACGGGCGCCGAGCTGGACGACAGCAGCGACTACCACGAGGAGAACGAGGACTGCGACAGCGATGAGGCGGGCAGCCGCAATGGAGGCGGCGGCGGCAGTGGCAGCGGACACATGGACGATCACAGCGTTTGTAGTAATGGTGAGGTGAGCCTTAGTACTATTTGGGGAACGGGAGGGGGAGCGGGAACGGGAACGGGAACGGCAGCGGGTATGGGGGGTTGCGGTTAAAAGCAGGGAGATACTCGTAATATGAACGGGAGTATCAATTGGAATCAAATTTGCGGCTACTGCTGTAATTTTTGCAACTTTCAAGCCGTCTTCAAAACAGTCTTTGACAAGTGAAAATAACCGAAGAAAACCTGCTTACAAGTGTACCAGTTATGTACCTACTAATAGAAACCATAGACAAATTCAGGGTTTCCTGTGAATATTATTCAACTAGTTTTAGGGGATTTCAATGGTTTATGGACTTAGAAAATCTACCGTGGCATCATCCGCCCAAATCCAGAGTTAATTTTTAAAATACTCGCACATTTTGGGCCGTGGAAACAATTTCTTTTTAAAAAATAATAAAAATGAGCTTTAACTTGGGGACTTCACGCACTAACCCATCTGAAGAACCCCTGAAACTGTTGGTTGTTTTATAGTTTAATTGAATATTAAGGAAACTAAAGTGTTTGGCTCTAAGCTTTAGAGTCTAAAGCTTAATTGGAGTATATTCCCTCCATTACTATGCATTCATATAGTCTGAAAATCGAAACTAAATCAATTGAGGCTTAAGTATGTAGATTCAAGTTCGTTGCCTAAATCTTTCGCATGTAAAAGCATTTTCCAGGCATGGCTGGGGGAGGAGTGTTGGGGGGGGGTTTTGGTTCTGATGTCGCTTTGGAAAACAAACTGTCAAAACGATTGCATGACCGTTTTACATTCTCGAGTCTGCCTCTGTGGTAGTTTTTCCAGCTGATGTTGTGGCTGTGTTAGAACGCACACACACACACACACAAACACACAAAACGTACATTTTCACGCTTTGGTTGCGTCATTGCGAAGCTATAGAGCCTCCCCACCCCCCTTCCTTACTGGTTCCCCATTCCCCACCGTTTGGCACATGCACCTCCACTGCACAACAACAGTCCATTATGGCAGAGTGGGGGGCGTGGCCTTTTCGAGGGGAAGGGCAGAGCTGGCGAATCTCTGGGAAAGCAGCAACAAAATGCTGTTTAAAAACGCAGCAAAAAACAAATCTCAAATAATTCATGTCTCTATCTCTCTATCTCTCTTTCTCTCTGTCTCTCTCTTTCTATCTGTCTGGCTGTTCCTCTCTGCTGGTGTATCTCTCACGCACTACCCGCCCACCCCCCTTTCGGCCCTCTCTGCGTACCTGACAATCATTTAATTGTGGAAATTGTTATAAAAATGCATTTAACCCTTTTAATAGATGCCCCATGGCAACAGTTACTGCTGTTGCAACGACAACAGCGAAACAGATAAAAATGTTGCATTCTGTTTGCTCATCTCTCCCCACACATCCCCAAACCCCACACACCGCACTCCGATCTCCGATCTCCACTCGCTCGCCGTTCATCTGGCCCTCTGGCACTGCTCTTTGGGCTGGACTGGGCCGGGCCGGCTGCATCTGGTTTCTGTTTTGTGGCATTTATTACGGCAATTTCCTGTTGCCAATTGCAATTTTATAAACGGTAGTTGCGTCCACTACTCCCTCTCACTCTTTGCGACTGCCCCCTCTCTCTCTCTCTCTCTCTCTCAGTGGGACTGACCGAGAGAGGGGTCTACATAAATGATTCGCCTCCAGGCAGAGAAATCGGAATCCATCAATTCGTCTGCATTCGTCGCTCGCTTGCAAATTGAAGAGGCAATTGCCATAATAATTTACCTTGAAATCTCTTATCGAAATATCATCGAATGACAAAAATATCGATAATAGAAAATCTTCAAATCTTCTAGATTCTTTCTAGACTCGAGCTTTGCTCAAAATTAAAATCCCATCTTCAGAGTTGGCCAATTCGATAGTAATTCAATAACTATTAGTATTTCTCCGATGGCAATAAATATTGTTTGCGATAAATTGACCTTTACTGAATGTTTTAATTGCAAAAACGATTTCTCTGAAATGTCAATCAGCTGCTCAACAAATTATCGCCAGCAAATCAATAACTTGACTTAACGAGGCGGCAATTCCAGCATTCGTGAGTAATTTGCCGTAATTGTAAATGAGTTTTATTCAATTGCATTATTGTCGCTTATTTATCGTTGCAATTAGGCATTTATCGTCTTGGTTTTATCTGTTTAGGGGTTCCCTCTTAGTTTTATATCACATTGCTATTGGATTTCTAATTTGGAACATTTGAAATACACATGTAATTATAGTTTAATCATAATTTGAATTGAAAACTATTTATATTTGATTGCGGCTACCCGGCAGTAGTTCCTGCCAATATTTAAATACCAAAATACAGATTTCCTCATCGTCTTCTGCATTCGAGTCGCCCATTCAGCCCGCCACTGACATTTCAGTGCCATTTGGGTGCCCCTGCACTCCCTCCACTCCACTCCTCGCTGAGCAACTCTGACTGCCTCCGAATGTGATGTGGCACTTGGCAAATTTTCGTTTTAAATAATTTAACGCTTGAGAGTTTTCCGCGTATGTTCGCGGAGCCCCCCCTCTCCCTCCTGACCGTGGCCCAAAAACTCGCTCTCGCTTATCAGCGAGCCGCAATCGGATGAATTTACATAAATTCTATGTACTAAATGGCAAACGAGCAGCGCCTTGCCCCGCGGCTTCGCAGCTCGCGGAACTCACGGAACTCGCGGAAAAAGGTGGAAAAGCGGGCCTAAAGAAACCTCTCAGACGACGGCGACTACCAACAAAGGGGTGAGCAAGCTCTCCCTGTCTGCTGCGGCAAGTTTAGACATTTTGCTACACATTTTTATTACACTTACACACACGAAGAGGGCAACCGCTTTGTGAGCGGAAGCGGCAATTGCGTGGCCATAAACGAGCCTCTAACTGTAACTGCAACTGCAACTGTTTTTGTCTGAGCTCCGGGCCCCGGGTCATACCAGATGCGAATGTCCATGCGACGAGTACTCTATATACATATACATACATATGTAGTACATATAGTAAAGGACGTGAATAGATCGAAGTAATACAAAGGTCACCAAGTAAAATTCATTAAGAGGATCAAATGATTAACACGAGTTTGAATTGCAGAGTATGGATGCCTGTTTCTACGGAGCATGCCTACAATTGTCTCTATAAATGGCATTGCCATATAGTAGATTGTATTAAATCAATTTTATCAAATATAATTATATTAATTGCTGGGAAACAGTTGTATGAAAAGTGCTGTTCGGTTCACTGCCAAAGCAAATAGAAGGGTCTTAATTGTGAACGATTTCACAACAGATCATAATTATTACATTAATATTTTCATGGGAGTATCTTTCGAATGGTACATTTCTTTCCAAAATCTGTATAAATCAGTGACCTGCAGGAATATTTGGGCATTTGTTTGCAATCTTGGGAACGTCTTGTAGAAGGTCCTTTATACACCTACTATTTTAGGAGATAAATGTTGTCTATCCTCGAATCAAGGCATCAGTAGTTTCTATAATGCTCTACTCTCTATTACAGGCGGCAAGGATGATGATGGCAACAGCATCAAGAGCGGCTCCACCAATGACATGAGCGGACTCAGTAAAAAGCAGCGCAAGGCCCGCACCGCTTTCACCGACCACCAGCTGCAGACGTTGGAGAAGTCCTTTGAGCGGCAGAAGTACCTGAGCGTTCAAGAGCGCCAGGAGCTGGCCCACAAGCTGGATCTGAGCGACTGCCAGGTGAAGACCTGGTACCAAAACAGAAGGTAGGTCTCCCCATCGATGCGACCCCGATGCGAGCACCACCCTAAAGCCGTCTCTCTCTCTCTCTCTCTCTCTCTCTTTGCTTTGCTCCACGCAGAACCAAATGGAAGCGCCAAACGGCTGTGGGTCTGGAGCTGCTCGCAGAGGCCGGAAACTTTGCGGCCTTCCAGCGGCTGTACGGGGGATCTCCGTACCTGGGCGCCTGGCCGTATGCGGCAGCTGCCGGAGCCGGGGCCGCTGCAGCCGCGGCGCATGGGGCAACGCCTCACACCAGCATCGACATCTACTACCGCCAGGCAGCCGCCGCCGCCGCCATGCAGAAGCCCCTGCCCTACAACCTGTACGCCGGCGTGCCCAGCGTCGGCGTGGGCGTCGGTCCGCTCGCTTCCGCCTCCGCAGCCCCCTTCTCCCACCTGTCCGCATCAAGCTCGCTGTCCTCCCTGAGCAGCTATTACCAGAATGCAGCAGCTGCTGCGGCCGCCGCAAACGGTCCGCCGCCAGCGTCCTCAGCACCGGCCCCTGGCGGCCCACTCAAGCCGTTGGCTAGCAGCCCACCCATGCTCGGCGTATCTGTCTCCGCCTCCGCCTCCGCATCTGCATCTGCTTCGCCACCGCATCCGCCCTCGACACCGAGTCCCACGCTCAATCCGGGCAGTCCGCCGGGCCGCTCGGTGGACAGTTGCTCGCAGGCCCAGTCGGATGACGAGGATCAGATCCAGGTCTGAGAGAGGAAGCAGCGCCTTTGGAGTGCTAAATGAGAGGAGCGTCTGCTTGAATGTACTTTATGTGTATGTGTTATGTGTGCTCTTGTGTCCGTATTCGTAACTGTGTGTGTATGTGTATATGTATGTATGTGTTTGTATGGATGTGTGGATAAGTGGGGTTATGCGGTGCCGGATCGTGATATTTCAAGTGAAATATTCCACTTAGTTTGTGTTGAAATTGTTTTCAAGGATACAATGATATTCATGCCCCTAGCAAGAGGTCCAGTGATCCAGTCCCAAGTTCCTGATACCGCACAAAAGCCAAATGCATTCACAATTCGAGTGCTATACCTTTCATAAGAAAATGCTCATATGTTGCCTGGAAATTTGTTGTCTTTTTTTTTTGTAAACAATTTCGCATATTTCACTCCATTGCCTAATAGAATTCCACAAACTAAAGATTGGGATATGTTTTCTCTAAAACTTGCTTCGTTAAATATCATAAAAAATCCCATATTTTCAAATTAAAATGATTGGACATTAGAGCATAACATTTAAGTGTTTTTCAACCGTTTAAAATTCGGAGGAATTGCTAATTCAAAGCGCCGCATAACCCTCCGCCATTTGGGCGCTTTTCTCTCTGGGCGTGTGTGTGTATATAGCCGTATATGTATGTATGATTATGTGCTGTGTGCTTGCCTAATTTATTTGATTTGATCTAAGTAATTTATTCAAAATGTTTTATAACAAAACCACAAAAAACTTTTTTTATACTATGTAACATAATCGTGAACATAAATGAGCTAGAATACTATTAATTTATTTGAATGTTGTAAAAATTAACAGCCAAAAAAAGAAAGCAAAAGCCTAACCACAAAATGTATTATCACCAACAACAAAAGCAACAACAACAACAACAACTAAACGATAACGATAACAGTTCGGGTAGAAATATGAAGAACATTTTTTTTTAGCTTAGTTCTATAATCGTTGTAACTGTAATATGTAAAGTATTCGACTTTTTTTTGTCTATATATAATTTTTTGTCTAAATAAAAGATTATAATCTGAAAATAAAGCATCGCTCCTTGGACTAATGTGAGTAGGGGATGGTTGGGGGAGGGGAGGCGGTGGCGGTGGCGGTGGCGGTGGGGGTGGGATTGGCACCGACGTGCCCGGCGGCAATTAAAATAATGACCAACAGAAACAATTTACAAACGACGGAGGGGTGGTGGCATGGAAAGGGAAAGGAGAGCGACGACGACGTGCGAGCCAACCCCTAATGATAATAATTGCATGCAAAATGCATTTAACCGCAATTAGTGCATTTATTAGGCCAAAAGTTGATATATTGAATAACTGCCGTTGGCCACCAGTTGGCCAAAACAGCAGGACAGTCAGTACAGCCAGGACAGCCAGGACAGTCAGGACAGCCAGGACAGGGGGATAGGACAGGGGGACAGGACAGGAAAGGAAAGGTTATTTTGGACAGCTTTGACCATGTCCCCTCCCCTCGGCCACGGCAAACGACTTGCGTGCTCGCATGCAAGTAGCGCTGCAGGCAAGACCAGCCAAACGATCCTTGAAGTCCAGACCCAAGGAGACCAGGACAGCTGACTGGCAGAGAACTGAGAGGGCGAAAAACGGGCAGTCTTGCTTTGGCTTGCTGTGGGTCGTCTCGTGTAACCAAGATAGAGTAGAGCCCATCAAAATGAGGAAAGTGTGAGCTTTCTTTAGAGAGTGAAAGAAAATCATAGAAGCTGGGACAGCATTGAGGATCACTGCTCGCGACTCACACTATGATTTCAGAATTCTTTAGTCCCACGATATTATATGAGTTCATAATATATTCTTGTACCCACATATTCACTCATGTACAGATAGTTAATCTGTATTGTTCCATGTCCAGTTGTAGTATGTACAGTAGTCAGAAGAGTGCATCTGTTAATGGTTAATGATCGCTCGCCGTTTAGGGTATGCAGCAGTTGCTGCTGTCCCTGTCTCTGCCCGCTGCCCGCTGCCTCTGCCTCTCCCTATCCCTGTGCCATGGGGACACCAGATAGTTGGTCGGCACAGGCACGCGTGTTTGTTCCGTGTTTCTGCCGTTTCTTGTGTTTTTGCGCCTTCATCGACAAATTGGCCGCAATGTTCAAATTGCTGTTGGCTTAAAACAAAAGCGACGCTTGGTAGGACAATGAAATGACAACAACACAATAAGCGGCTCGGCTCGAGCTTGGTTTGGCTTGGCTTGGCTGGGCTTGGCCTGCCCGAGACTGGTCAGGTCTGCTCTGGTCACTGCTCTGGTCTCTGGTCTCTGGCTTGGCCAGAGGGCAACCTTTCATTAAAGACAAATGACACAAAACAGAAACTCTCTGGCCTTGCTGGGGCACGCTCAATTAAACACGATCGCTGTTTCAGTAGTTGTTTCAGTAGGTTGCCCGTTTGCTAATTATTACGAGCAATAAAAAAGTAACTAAAACAATTTTCTGTTCCGAACAAAAATTGTGACGGAAACAAGAACGGAAGGACGGGCTTTCTTCGCAGGCTAGCAGTTTTCCTGATGCAATACATATCGACTATTTTGCGACCATAACCTACACTCGACTATAGTCTTGTCAAGCCTAGTGCAACGACCTAGATAGTAGCTCTACCTAATCCCATACCTTGTTTTATATAGGTACATACATATGTATGTATGTCATTCCATTGTCTGGCTCTCAAATTTAGGAGATCTCACGTTTAGCAATACTCTTATGTCTACATATAGACTGGGTAGTTAATGCTGATTTGTATAGTACATTGTCAGGAATAAAGTGTGTCTGTTAAATAGTTTTAGAGACACTTACAGTTTCATTAAATAGAGAAAACAAAACATATGCTTTCACTTCTCAAGAAGCAATCCAGAGCGCGTTTGATAGTAAACGATTCTCAGATATTGCTGGAACAGTTGGATGATTGAATTATCGTACATACAATGCGCAAGAATTTATTTGTCATTTTGTATAAGAAAGCTTCGAATTTTCCAGGAAAGACACCTCTTTTGCCTATGGATAGCAGCCCCATCACTTAAACGAATACTGATTTATTGTTTTGGACCAAATAAATTGAATTTCCTCATCGTCGAATGGAGTCAGTAGTTTTACTTGTATTCCACTTAAAAGTGCGTACATTTTGCAAGGATGTTTGGAAATATTTAGAGAGCAAGCATTGATGGGGAGACCACAGATACAACTCTTGGCAGGTGCATCGTCATTCTTGAAGATTATAATATTTTATTTGTCTTACAACCAGATAAAAATTCGATAAAATTCGATTATAAAAATTACATGAACACAAGTAAATCACACTTGTGCACATATGTTCATACATATTTGCTCGATGATGTGTGTATACATATGTACATATATTGAACTGAAATTTCCGAGTTAAGCAAATTGCCTGTAGATTCATGTATAAATTAAGGAAGAGCAGCAATCACGTCAACAGCCGCCTCCCCATCGCCATTGCCATCACCAATGCCATCGTCATTGCCGCCATCGTCATCGTCACCATCATCATAAGCACCAGCAGCAATGACATCCCATCCCAAGCCATCCCAACCCATCCTCCTCGTGGAAACGTTTGATATGCAAACTTTGCCAGCTGATGGATGGATGCCGTTGGGGACTTGCGATTGGGGACTGGGGTATTGGCCCTGGACGCATTTATGAAATGAAGCAGAAATATTGCCTGCTTACTGTGCTGTAACATCAATTTGCATGGAAATCAGCCGCCGACTGTCAAAGACCTGCCAAACAAACACACTCAAACACACTCAAACACACACGCACACACACTCCCACTGCAAACGCCCACACAGGCAGAGCTCTGCCGCTCTTCGCCATACATAGACATCCAATTAGCCGCACATTTTTGTGGGTGGACCAGCAGCAGCCACAGCCAGAGCGCCATCAGCCGTCACCAACCACAATTCGGTTAAGCAGGGAAATCAACAAGGGTTGCTACGGTGGGTCGCCACTTTGGACGGGTGGCTCCGGTGGCTTCGGTGGCACGGGTGGCTCCGGTGGTGGTGTGTGGAAATGGGAGTCGCCCTTCTCAAACGGTTCACCGAGAAAATCACATGTGATTATCATACCGATTCCGACATCTTTATTCCTTGAAAAAAAGTTATGATATTTACAGGCTATACATATGTATGTATGACAATGATTGGCAATGGTTTCGTACATTCCATTTTGAAAATATATGTTGGAAATTTTATAAAAAATGGACATATATGTATTAGATCTTTAATGTAATGCAAATCTTAGAACACTTCACGGGTCATGCTTGTGGACCAGTATTTCACAGTCACCTTTCTTCAGTAGTCCACAATTTGTAGCTGTTAAACAGAATTTCATCATAATCATTGATTACGTTGAATGAAAGACTGTACCCATCAAAAACGAGATCCTCCTAAGGGGCCCCGTGTGGCATACTGGATATTCCCTGCCCCTCTCACCATTGTTTATTTCGCGGCACGGTACCTGAAACTTCGTCTATCCCACCGAACGTTTGAGGGGGGAAATCATCATGGCTATGTTGGGCATCAGGCGGTAATCGTCGGTCAATACTATCTGAATATTTAGCTAGCTCGGAATTGACAGAAGGCTGTACTAAAATACACATTTTTGTAATCCTCTCTGTTGGCATTATGGGTCCGTTCTGTATGATATCTACCATTTGACTGATGGAGAGCTTTCTGGCCAAAAATATTGAAACAATAAAGATGCGATTGTCGTCCGAACTCCATGGCATAGTTATTTTGTTCTTGATATTCGAATGTTCAAGTGTCAAATTGGCCGTAATATCTATGGACTGGTACTGTGGGGATATAACACATTAAATATTTTACTTAACAGGCTATGACGGATCAGACTCACAGTTTTAGACAAGAGACACCGCTTTCGTTCACTTGAACGTCCAAATTGTGAAGGAAAGTGTTGGTTGGGGCTGTACTCCTATAAGAAACACACTGTCATTGCTAGTATATCGACTAAATGGTATCATGAAATACTACTCTTTTGGCTTCTGATCCGCACAATGGTTGATCGATATTTTGATTTTAAATTTCAAAACAAAATCAAAGAACATACATATCTTACCTCTGCACACTTTTCTCCTGTCTGTCATCCTGTCATCGTCTACCATAAATCGCAGGAGCTTCCTATCCTTCACACTCCCCTTCCCAGGAACCGGAGGTCCTTTGCATGTTTAATGATTTCCATTGTGTAGATGGCGACAATTTAAATTGCATATTCTTCGGGGCCAAGTGCAGTGCAGCTTGTGTGTTGTTCCCCTAAGGCGGGGCGGTACTATCATCATCTCTGTCTATTTGGCAGCCGTTGCTTTGATTTATGTGCACTTCACGCTTTCCCTGTCATTCCGTACCCTACCCCGCCCAGCCCCAGCCCCAGTCCGGACTCGGACTCGGACTGAGGAAGAAGAGTGCATGGGGCATTATCCCGACACGTGTGCGCACAAATTGATCCTTTATGAGCATTTTGCGGTTAATAATGCCCCGGCACGTGCCAGGGTGGCCAACTTCTCCGGCCCCGGCCCCGGCTCTGCTGCTGAGCCGTTAAGTGTAAATGATAAGCTCAGCTCCGATGAGTAGTGGGTGAATGGCTGAGGGATGGTAGTTGGGGCCGTCCTGGTCCTGTAAATGTAATTGTGTCTGTGCCCATGCCTATCACTGTGCCTGTGCCTGTGCCTGTGCCTATGCCTGGGGTTAAATGTTAGTTTGTTTTTGGGCCAAGGATCGCTGGAACGAAGGGTGAGGGGAGGCGAGGCGAGGCGAGTGGATCTAAATGACTAAGAGCCTTTGACATGTGACGCCTTTCGTCGACTTTTTGTGTGTTCCCTTTGTTCGGGCCTGTTTTGTTAGTTTTTCGGTTTTGTGTTGGACTTTAAAGTGCTCGGAGTGCTCGCTAAGCGCCTCAGCATCAGCATCAGCCTCAGCCTCAGCATCCTGAGTATCCCTCGTCCTATGTGTGCTTGGATGTGTGTGTGAGTAAATCTCAAATGCCACTTCACACTTAATTTGCTCATAATGCCCAACGTAATCCGTTGACTGGGACGCGGCAGGACAACCCCTGCTAATATCCTGCCAATTACACTGACAACAACAATATTTTTGGAAAATTGTATTAGCCCAGACCCAGACCCACCACCAACCATCAGCATCAGCATCAGCAATAGCAGTGGCAGCACCACCATCAGGGCCAGTACAAACAAACAGTAGCAAATCCAGAGAGCAGAGCAGAGAAGCGGCAGAGGATAGGATAGAGATAGGAGAGGCAGGGGAAAAAGGCAGCCGCCAGATTTTCTGCTGCATTGGCATCATCCTCACACAGATGATCGGCTCAGATGGGATCGGATCGGCTCGGATGGGCAGGACTGGACTGGGATGGCCTGGGATGGCTTCTTATCAGATCCCCGCTCGCATATGCGGCGATAATGCCGCGACTAATGTGACAAATACTTCGAGTCCATGGCCCTCTGATGTCCTTTTGCAGCGCCGCTCATATTCTCATCACTGATAAGCATGTTCACATCTCAATCGACAAATCCTCTCCAGCTCTCCAGGTCTCCGGCGTCTGTTCCTGCTCCTGCTCCTGCTCGGCCTCCTGCTCCTGTTCCAGCCAACATTTTATTTTTGCCTTTGCCGCATTTTAATCTCTCGGCCGGCCCATTGACAAATTGCCTAGATTGAAGGCTGCCGATAGAAAATGGCAACAAATGTTTTAATTTCTTTCTTCCTTGCGCAGGGGATTAGACCGGGCCCAGGACATTGCCGGTTGTTGAGCTGTGAAAAGCGTTTGGCAGCTGATTTCATCAGATAAAAATATGATTTGAAACTTGATGGAATAAATTCATACTCGCACATACAGATATGTACATACATATGTACGTGAATGACAATTACCGGAGAGGGTTGCAACACAGAATTTGAAGGGGTTTCTTCAATGTTTCATAAATGTTTGGGCACATTTACTTATCAGGTTTGCACTTACACAAAACGCACTCTAACGCAATTAATCCAGTTGATATATGTATATATTGAATGTACATATACAAATCCAGATCAGATACATAAATAATTTCGAGTATGTAGCAGAAGAATCAAAGGAATGCAAAATATCGAAATTATTTCTCCAGAAAATCCAGAGAAAATCCCATTGTTATAGATGAAAATTGTAACTGAAACTGGAGCTTTAAATAATCTTGAAACGACTTCAAGAATTTGCATAACTATAGCTGGCTCTGGCGTATAAATCTTCTATATGCTTTCTATTTAACTTTTACTAAAGACTTCCGACACATTTCTGCGCCAGCCAATTTGCTAGCCCCCCTCGCCACAGCGATTCCGCCGTCCCCAATCTGGATTCTCTGGCTATGTGTGGCAGGTGCCTGCAGCCACTTTCAACACCTACACACCAGGTCCCAGTTCCAGTCCCAGTTCCTGTCCCTGTCCTACTGCCAGTCTTACTCTCAGTCCCAGTCCCAGCCCCAGCCCGTGGTCTAGGAGGGTGCACTGACGATAGCGTGACTGGCCTCCATTTGGCCAGTCAGCCCAGGCCCAGGCCCAGACCCAGGCCCAGGCCCAGTCCCAGACCCAGCGGTCGTGCCCGAACTGGCCCCAGAGCTTCACTGTGCAGCGGTTCGCTTTGTCTGTGGCCCTCGAGGCTTGTAACTTATCTAAATGAACACAATTATTGAATATAATCGTGGCAAAACAACGAAGCGAAAACAAACACTTGAATTTTTGCATGCCGTCTTTTAGGCGTTCAAGCGCCTCAGTTAATTTTTGAAAAGCACCCAGGGAATACTCTTTCCAAGCAATCGTAATATTATAATAAAGCTGGCCTACAAAAGATATGATTTAAAGTGGTGTTTCCTTCTTCTTTTCTAGTGCATTAGATATGTATGTAGAAATCATTAGAACTTTATCAGAACGACTAAATAGCAATCTCCGAGTTGTATCAATATTTTCGAGTTCCATTTTATAGGTAGATTGCTGACGATTGCTTCCCTGTAAAGAAAAGGGTATCAAAGCAGAATCTTTTCTGGCGACCTCTTCGCTGTCGCTTTCCTTTAATCGTTTGTACAAACTCCTTGACCAAGTTCAATTATCCCAGCAAAGCGATTGGCCAGGCCAACAAAGAGAATAACAAAAAAAAATGCTGTGCAATTATCAGGCAAATATTTATTTAAGCGCAATTATCCGAACACGACGAAAAAGACCAGATAAAAACCAAAAACTAGAAAGGGTAAAAATCAAATGAAAAATTCAACATGCTGGCAATTAAGCGCAATTTCCGTTCGCTGTCAAATGATTATTTAAAATGCATACTACACGACTATATGTACATATGTACATTCATATGTATGTATGTATGTGTCTTGCCATATAGTTTATGCCGATTAAAAAAAAAGGCAAATTACGTATACACAACCCTACACAACCCCCACATCATTTATTACAAGATGGATGGAGAACTGAAACAAAAAACAAAAAAAAACACAGATCTGAAAAGTGAAAAGGAAAAAATAAAATAAATAAACAGCAAATAACTATCCATTTATTAATACCCGACCAGCGACTACCTCCATATGGCCAGTGTCAGTGAATAAATGTCCAATAAAATGATACAAAAATGAAATATCAAAAATATGAAAACAAATATTAAAACTTAAATTCAACAAAGTCGAATCCCCCACCATCCACCATCGGCTTTTAAAACCTTTTTATTTCATTCCTTTTTCCCGCACTTCCTCCCTATTCCTCCCCTATTATTGTAAATTACACATTTGGCGGAGTCAAATTTGCCAAGACGAAACTGGGTGGAGAGCGAGACCGGAGACCGGAGGGAAGGCAAAGACCCACATCAGCTAGCGATTTTGGGGGAAAATCCGCGAACCGTGGGCGTTCTTCCGGTCCGCTCGTTCAGCCCCCGTTCAGCTTTCAATGAAATGTCTGCTATGTGTTTAGCGTGGAAATTCTGCAAGTTTTCAGCAATCAAGTCTAGAAAAAGGGGCATGCAACACATTAGCCAAAGCTCAGGGAGGAACAACAGAATGTTCCGCAGTTTATTATTACAATATAATAGAATATTTTTGGGTTCTTATGTTTACACATTTCGTTTTTTATTTATTTATTTAATAAACAATTATCTGCTAATAGTGCTATTCAAATTAAGAAGAGAACTAAATATAATTTATAATAAAAATAAATTACAGATTATCTCAGTTGGTTTGATATAAATAAGGCTTTACTTGAGAAACTACCAAAAATCAACTATCAGTGACTTATCCCACCCCTTGACTTATTATTTTACTGTCTTCCAAACGTCATTTAGATCCCTAGGATCTTAGGTTTGTAGTAAAGAAGAACCAGTTGATCTCTCATTTAGATACCTCCTCATATGAGGCGCATCATTAACTGGTTTACTACCACTTCCAAGCTCTGGCAGTTCGGTTCAGGTCGAGAAGATCTTTAACGGCTGAAGGGCTCCTTTTGTATTTGATTTTTTGGGAAAAATGTTTATGTAAAAAAAAGTTGTTAATAAATTGTGCGTTTATTGCAATCAGTAGGTCTTCCATTTCACACTTTTGTCTGATACTGATCTTCAATCTTTATCCTTATCCATGTCCTTAAAAATGGCTTCAATACCAGGATAAAACCCTGAACTTCTGCCAATTAATTTTCGAATATATAAGATATTATTTTTGGTTTCATTCTCGGCTCTGGTATTTTCGCATAGTAGTATTTTCATGGCAATTTCCAATTTCCAATTATAACACAACGCGGGGTTGCGGATTGCGTGCAACAAATGACAAGCTTTTATGGAATCGCGAGAAGGTTCCCAAAGCTGATGTCGTGGTCGTGGTGCTGCGGCTGTGGCTGTCTTCCTGGACACCCTTGAAATTATGATTTCATACTCGTGTGCGAGCCCTGGCTCTTTCAGTGCCACTGCTATGGATGAGGGAGGAGCACCCACACAGGACAGGAAACCAGGATGAAGTGAAATTATGCTAGAGGTTTCAGTCGGCTCGCCACATCCTAACCAATTATGGTCATTAAATTGGCATTTGAAATGAGCCCCTGGCAGAGAGAACGGGGACCAAGGAACAGGGAACTGAAGCGAACCCAAGAGTGTGTTTCAAGTCCCAGCTAAACTATTTAATTTTGATTCAATTCTGTGGCTGGCAGGCTGGCCGGCCGGCAGGCAGGCAGGCAGGAGTGCATTGGAGCAGAATCCGAACAACTGTCATAAAAATCACGGAGCGGAAATTATTTTGTCACCATTTATAATTGCATTGTCACAGCCAAGCGACAACAGTAGTCAATAGTGGTCGCTGTTGTTGTTGTTGCTACTTCTGCTGCTGATTCTGCTGCTGCTGCTGCTGTTATTATTGTGATTGGACGGTGTTGAAAGTAACACCCCGCACATTAAATCAAGTGCCCCCCCACCACCCAGCCCACTCCACTCCACTCCATTCCACTCTAGACCGATACCCGAACCCACCCAAGCCATCATCACCAGCCATCACACCACACCACACCACCCCCCTGTCGAGGCCGAGTTTCTGTCGACAACGTCATACATAAATTATTGAAAAATCATTCTACAAATAAACTCGTAGCCAACGAATGAACAGGGAGCCGAAGCAGAAGCAGAGCGAGCAGAAGCAGGACTCGACAGACAAGTAAATAAAATCCACCACCTCCGCCACAGGACACGCTCTGACTGTGTTGATTGCTTTGACAAGACCGCAAATAAAGCAGTAAATAACTGAGCTGGGAACTGGGAACTGCGAACCGAACCAAAAGGGTGCGGGCTGGAGGTGTGGGTGTCTTTTCATTGGGGCCTGGGTGGTGGCTGGGTCGAATGGGAGCCGGATTACATTGCGCATACGCCGCTTGGCCGGCCACAGTTTAGAACCATCACCCCCTCAAGGTCCCACCCAACGGACACAACCGGTTCGGCCAAGACCTGTACGAGTGTGCACGATAAGAATGAACGAAATATTCTGAACTTAAGCCTGCAGAGTGGAGAGGAGCGGTTTCCGCTATAATGAGTGGCATGCAATACGAAAAACCCTTTATGTCTTATATTTCGTATAAAAATGTACTAAAATAATGTATTACTTAGCCAATTTTTTATTTCCGCAGAATACGTTGCAATTCAACAGCTAAAAATCTTGCTTTTTAAACAATTTTCAAACAAAAATTCTGATAGCGAAATAATATGAGCTGTTTTTAATAGACAATTCTTATTTAAATTTCTGCACAATCAAATTTTATATTAAATTTAATTGAAATTTATTTTAACTCTTCAAAATAGGTCCTATCGAAACGAAAACGTATCTAAACAACCAAAAAACAACGATGATTTTACCGCAAGACCAAATTATGATCAGTTTATTATTTATTTATTATTATTATTTTTTTTTTATTTTAGATGATATTCGTATAGAATCGTATAAGAAATTTGTTCGGGAATTAATAATTATACTGTATACTGTATTGATATGTATTTAATTAATATTTGGTTGTTGGGTTAGCCACGAATGGAAACAAATCAGACGAAAGAAATTAACAAACAGACACAACTTTACAGCAATTACTTTATTCCTTTAAAGGAAATTTCAACCAGTTTTGGTTAGCTTTCTGATCGAGCAAAAAAAGAACGCTTCTTCTAGGCTAAGCCAGGTGGAGACTAGATTTTGGAAGACTTAAAATCGATATCAGAGAGGCGCGATTCTTGCCCCACTGTGGAGGCTGTAGGTAGCGCCGAAAGAGCAGAGAACGGCTGCAGAGAGGCGTCCCGGCCGCAGTCAAATCCAATTAATTTCATAGCGCCTAAAAACTTTAAGCACAAGCGTCGAAGCACAGCACCAGCACCCCTTCCCACTCCACCAGTCCATTCCCTTATCCACAGCCAGCACAGCACCCCCTTTGGGACGCAGAGCGTGTGTCTGTGGCAGAAGTCTCTGGGATTCGTGGCTCGTCAGTTTCCGTTTCCGTTTGAACGAGTGCCCGTGCCCCTGCCCATGCCCCTGCCCATGCCCGTGCCCGTCTATTTATTTGCAAATGCAACTTGTCCAATTTGACAGTTGTCGCTTGTAAATGTCACAGGCGGCGGCATGAGAACGGGTAGGATGGAGGGGTGGATGGATGGATGGATGAAAGGAAGGATGGGCACAGTGGAGCGGAAAGTGTGAAAGCCAGTAACGAGGCATATTGCTATTGGATTTTGTGTTAATTTATTTATGTTAATTAGTTTCAATTTGATTTAATTTGCGCTTAGCAAGTGAGAAGAGAACTGAGAGTGTGGAGGGAGGAGTGAGGAGTATGGGGGGGGGGGGAGGGAGTAGTTCGAAGAGCGTTGGATGGAGTGGAGCACGAAACGGAGGGGTAACCGTCAACGACCTGACAATTAAAAGCACGTTAAAAACGCATTTAGCAAACGGGCCCGAACATCGGCCATCGCATCGCATCGCATCGAATGGCATGGCATGGCATGGCATGGTGTACAGGAGAGGAGAGGAGACCCTGGGCTCTGGGACCCGTTTAGGCCGAAAACGAAATCGCCTAATGACAGCCGCATCAATCCAGTGCGCTAACAAAGCGTTGAAGAAATCACTTTACCAGCGGCGTCCCATAAAACGTAACCCCAGCGATGAGAAATGGACCCAAAAAGGAGACGCCGCCGACGCCGCCACCACCGCCGCCAACGAATCCAACGAAACACAGCCAAAATGACAACGAGACATGCAAACAAATGAAATCAAATCAAACCAAATGACGCAGCCCCGACTCCAAGTCGGACTCCAAGTCCGACTCCGAGTCTTGGTCTTCGCTCGTTCGACGAAAAGTCTAATTTGCTGATAATTTGCGACCGCCGCCGCTGCATCTGCATCTGTGCCTGCCCCTGTCCCTGCCTCTTGCCTGTGCTCCTGATCCTACCATATTGACCGCCAACGATGCCCCACGGGTGACTCCAAGCGTTGGGTTGGGTTGGGGACCAGGATCGCTCAAGAGATACTTCCGCCGCCTGCCTAAGCGAACAG
Source organism: Drosophila algonquin (assembly GCA_035041765.1). Lineage (NCBI taxonomy): Eukaryota > Metazoa > Arthropoda > Insecta > Diptera > Drosophilidae > Drosophila > Drosophila algonquin. The sequence goes on along the minus strand of JAWNKY010000209.1, from coordinate 3,320,578 downwards.
AGAAATGCTTCAAAATTCTGAAAGCGCTCAGAGTGCCTCGATATGCCTCAGATGTTGCGGCCATAAGATACCTGCTACCCCGATTTTTGTTTGCGATCATTCATTCATTATTGGGCTATATATTATTGTTATTGTTATTGTGCCGCAATGGGTTCTGTTGAAAGTACTACAATAGCACTAAGCTTTTGACTGCCTTTAAACAGGAACCGTTTCAATTATAAATTCGACTTATTGTACACAGCTTCCTGTCACTGTTAAAAACAATATACCCTTCCGCTCAACGAGTTTAGGGCATTGAAAAATTAACGATGGAAACAAGGAGAGGTATTAAACCAGGGTGGGGTCTGGGGTTGGGTGCTGCTTGGATTTATGGCGCACAGCGCCAACTGCCAATTTAAAGACAATTTGGCCAAGAGGCGCGATTTCAGCTAAATTGCAACACAAATGCAAACAATTAAGGACTTTTTTCCCCCAAGTCCAAACAGGCCAAATGCAAGTCCGAGTTGCAGTTGCAGTAACAGCCCCACCCCCCTAGTGGAAGGTCACCTGCCATCAGCCAGGCTATGCTATCCGAGGGAAGAGCTCTTTGACAGATGATCGGTGGGGCAGCGCCATGAGCCACACAAAATATCGCCCCAGTTGAGCGTTCAAATTAATTGGATTTTAACGCGAGCCGACGATGGAGGAGCGGGCATGGACATGGACATTGGGCATTGGGCTGCATTGGATGTGGCTGAATGCTGGGCGTAGGACGGAAGCACGAATGCCACCAGGTGGCATGGCATCTTGGGAGGTAACCTTATTGTAGATAAATTGATTACACGAACACGTATATCCTCTATAAGAGCATAAAAAAGACTGCAGAGGCATCGTCTACCCAAATATAGGTACGGAGTTCTTCCTCCTTGAGCTAGTCCGAGCTTTAAGTTTCCAGAGATCCTGATTGGTTACTAACGTAAAACGGAAGCACATCGTAACTATATCCATGCCGTATACCACATAAACGATATCTGCCGAACGTATTCCTCAAATACTCCAGTCACGTAACGCAATTGGGGCACGGCCGAGCCAGTCAAACACTTAGCGCAAACCAATCGCGAACCGAACGGTAACCAAGTACCGTACTTAAGTGAAATAAACCAACAACTAGCTCCAATAATTGTCACTTAGAGCACCGCCCCACCCCACGCCTACTCGCTCTTTATCTACGTTTCTCTTTCCATGCTGTGCTGTGCTGTGCCCCACCCGATTGTCAACGCCGTGGGCCATATTCGATTTGGCCGAAATCCGGGCTGGTAGGGTGAGGGGGAAAAAGTCGGGCGACAAAAATGTTGACAGCTGCTTTGGGTCGTGGCCCCGCCACCCCACCCCCTCGATCCTTTCAATTTCAATATGACGGAAGGCAAAAAACAGAACAGAAAAAAGGAGAGAAAAAATAAAAGAAAGCATGCAACATTTGCACCTGACCAGGGTGACACCATGAAAGCCCCGAGTCCGACAATGGCATTGTTAATGCAGCCACTACAACTTTATTATAGCCCAACCCCAACCCCCGCCGCAGTCGCAGTCGCAGGGGCGCAGGGGCAGTAACGGTAGCAGTAGCAGCCCCATTGAGGGTCTGCCACTCTCGCTGGCCGAGTGCTTGCCGAGGCGGATTTTAATTTACCCTAATGCGTCTATAATTCGAGCCATTAGTGCAATCACATTAACAATTTTCCACAGACCACCCTTTTGTGGTTGCGCGAAGAGTGCGGGCGGAGAGGGTAACGGGACACGATAGCTTTCCTGCGACACGGCAGCGATCTCCGCGACAGGAGCTGATCCAATTAGATCGGTTTGAAACGCACATGCGAACATCGAGGACACTGAATTCGCGCAAATTACGAGTAAGCCAATCAATGGTTGGGTCTTCCGCCTGCCCAGAGCGTCGGGATCGGGATTACTACCAACAGATGTTCGGCCAGCGGGGAACCCTTCTGATTTAAGGGTTAGACGAGCCATTGATGAATAGCTATTGAATATTGTCACACACATACGTGGTAGCTCTCAAAGGAGATGCTTCTACTGATTGAATCTGAATAGCTAGATACAATATATGCATATTTTTCTATATTCTTGATCTCCCATCTCTTAGCTGCAAATTAAATTGTATGACTATGATTTTAATAATCTAAATATCTAAAGATCTCAATCAAATATTAAATACATTGCTACAAAAGTATTAACCATAAAACTCATGTACATTCATTCGTTCTACCTTGTGAATAATAGTGAATAGTGAGTGGTCTTGTATGCCGCCGATACTTGCCAGCTCCACCAATAGCATACCCGTCCAACCCAAGCACCACTTCCGCTGTACGAATGACCAGAGACAGACCCCCGAACAATGTACATACCACCTCTTAGACACGCACTTGTAAAGGGGTTTCTATTTAATGGACGCATTTATACCAAAATATTATTTCATATGTTGACACTCGCACGTAATTAGGCACCGACTGTGTTCCGATTGTTCACGCTTGATTGACTTTGACTTTGACTTTGAGTGACAGACGCCAGGCTAAAGGAGCGTCCCCTCCGTCATGACATACTCGGCGCGGCCTGAGGCCTAATTAAAAATCAATCGCTGAGCGTCTAATTAGGGGCCACTCGTTCATTGAGAGGCCGCAATTAAGGGCCATAATACCCAGTGTACCGCCCGCACGCCCGCCCCGCAACGGGCACGTGTCCTGGCCAAATAGAGTAACAAAAAGTTGTTTAAGCCATAAACGAAAGCCAGCAGAAACAAATCGCTGCTGAATGGGGGAGAGTGTTTATATGTTTTTGATATTTATTTATGCCTTGTCCAACAAATTATGCGCTTCAGTTGCATAAAAAGGCGAGGCAGTCATCAGGCAACACGTGCCGCCAACTGCTGCCGACTTGTCCCATGGCCCTGCCTCGGACCGCACTCTCTAACATTTTCAAAACTGAATGAATCTGCAGTGAGCGGAAAATGGATTTCTAATATTTTTCACAAAAAAAAAAAAAAAACGGAGCTGAATAAAAAAATATATTACATCAAGTTAAAGAGGGAAAAGTAATCATAAAACATGAAAGGAAGGCTGGCTTCGTGGACCGAAGTGTTTGATACCCTTGCAGATCGATGTTCGCGTGTCATGAATGTCTTCAGAAAACCATACTATAATATTGTCTAGCTAAGATCTTGTCGGTTCGTATTAATGCAAGGGACAGACAGACAGAGAGACACGGCTATGTTAGGTCTTACTTTTACACTGATCAAGAGTACACACATATACATATAGTATATAGTACTCTATTGGATCGAAGATCCCAACTTCTGTTCGTTGCTATCGAAAAAAGTTGAAATACTCTCTGCAAGGGTACAAATAGAGGCATGGAGAGATGAGCTTAAAATATGCTGGCTGCTATCCGGGTTTTTACACAACTTTTCCCACAGGACGTCCGGGCTTAAAAGTTGAGAAAAATGAAACTTTTATGAGCGCATCTCGTTTGGACATTTTTTCCTAGAGTTTTCCTTATACATAAACTTATTTTTGTTGTATTTCTTATCATAGCCGGCCGAGCAATATTCTTTTCGATTAAATGCTTGAGCAGGCACATGGCGGACAGGCGGCCGGAACAAAATGGCGCGCATAAAGAGCCGCAAAGTGGCCGGGGAGAGCTCTGCAGCAATGTCCTCCCGGACTCCTCTTGGTCCTCTTGTTTGACGGACTTGTCCACGGACTACACTACGCCTTCTTGAGTCGCTTGGCCGGCCCCACCGATGGGAGGCCGCTATCAAACTCAGATATGTTGAGGGCTCGCGACTTGTTCAAGCTCTTCATGAAGCTACTCCGACCAACGGCGCCTCCTGCTGGGGGTGGTCCTCCTGCTGCTCCTGGCTTCTTCTGTTCCTTGCTCTGGATGTCCTTTGGCTGCATCTGACGCACTTCCCCGCTGACTGTGGTCGTAAAGATGCGGCGCTTGCTGCGCTTCTCCTGCTGCATCTTTTCGGGATCGCTGTAAAGACATAAGATATGATCAAATACGACAACGATATGGCAGCGATATGGCAACGGATTCATATACTTCTCATACTTATTCGATAACTTACCGCTCCGTGTAGGTCAATCGGTTGGTGGGTGGCGGAGCCTTGGGGGCGGCATGTTTGCCTGCGAACTTGGTGGGGGCCTCCTTGAGGGCGAAGCTCTTGGCGAAGTGTCCCATGTGGGCGATGCGTACGTTAAAGATGGGCTTCAGCTCCTTGGGAAATGTCGAATAGAACTTCATCCAGGACACAAAGGCTGCAAATCAAACAAAAGAGTAGCGAAACAAAGGTTAGAGAGAGTGAGAGAGAGAGCAGCAGTAGCAACACAGGGGTGGGGGGGAAATGTAGCATGTTAATGCTTTTAGAATTAATTGATGTCTTGGCTTAAGTGCTCTCTGCCTCATGTGTGTGCATGTGTGTGTGTGTGTGTGTCTGTGGCATTCATTACAAAATAAATTTGTTAAAATGACAAATGAGCAATGTCACCAAAGGATTTCCACATCCATGTCGTCTCCATTGTGCGACTCAGTGCGGTTTGCCTGTGTTCTGTGTTGGGCTCCGTTCTGGGTTCTGTTCAGTTCAGTTCCGTTCCGTTCCTTTTGGTGTTGTGGGCATGTCCTTGCTAATTACGCAGCACTTATGCCAGGCAAATCCAAATTATACAACAATGATATCAAATTACCAACTGCGGTGGCACTCACCAACAAAGACCGCAATTGTTACCCCGATAAGCATCTCGAGCGAGCCAGAGACAGCTATGCCAAAGACAGAGACAGCGAGAGCGAGAGCGATAGCAATTGCGATAGCGACAGCGACAGCGAAAGTGAGATATGTAAATTTGATGTGAAATGAAAAATGCAACGAAATGTACAAGGCATCCTCGTATCTGTACATCAAATAAGGCAGATGTGAAGTGGCAGACGAGCAGAGGAGGGTGTGCACCCATTGTGCGGAGAGGTTATCCAACTAGATGCTGGAAGCATTTGAAACCGCAACAAATCCTTGTGTCAAAGACATTTGGGAGGAACCACCAAGAGACAGGTCATATAAGGAACAGGAACTAGTGGTATTCTAAAGAAGTACAACAAATTACAAACGCAGATGTCTATTTAGAGCCAGAAATGGCTTCCAAAAAATGATCGATTAATATACACAATATTTGTATCAATATGAACGTGCAACGTCATAGCAATAACTATTCAATTATCCCGAATATATATGTATTTGTACCTATCTAGCAATAAAACTGAAATAAATATCAACCAAATGATTAAGCAGATTAATTAATTACGAATTAATGATAATGATTACCGAAATGGGTATGAAATTGTACATTTAATGGGATAATTCTGTAATTCTGGGCAATGATTTCAGTCGAACCATAAGAGTACTACGATATAGAATGGTTTTACGATAGGTACTAAAGAACACAGAAGACCCAACTCGATTGTATGAAACTAAATACGTTTTAAGAGACGATTCTTTTGAGGTTTTCGTTCTTTTTTTCGGGCTTCACATTATCCGTACTGCATTTCAGTGTTTTTCAATATTTACATATATGTACATACATATGTACATATAGTCCCCTCCCCCTGCCCATCATAACCCTAACAAAAACAATTTCCAGCTAGTACAAGTATCATTAACCAAATGAAGCAGTTCCATTTCCCTTTTAGTGTCCCCATAATTGATTGCTCATGAATCAGAGGCGAGGAACCGCAAGCCGCAAATCCGAGACACACCACACACAAACAGACACCTCAAGCTCCCAGTGTGCCACCCATGTCATCCATCCATCCACCCACCCACCATGACCAAGTTATATCCTGGGGTGGATATGTCGGCAGAACAATCCGGGGAGTGGGGCGTGGGGGTTTGGGGGTGTGGTACTAGCTTCTGGACGAGATGGATGCAAAGACGTTCCTGCCCAAGCAATTAACTCACAGCAGCCGTCTCGTCTCGGTCGCCTTTCAGTCCGTAACCGTACGACGTATCCGTACTCGCACTCGCACCCACACTCTCACAGGCGGGCCATTCTTTCCGTAAAGTCAGAGAGTCCTTTGGTCCTTTTTGTGGGTCTCTCGAAGTCTCAAAGTCAAGCCCTTGTCTCTGGGTCTGGCTTAATTGCCGCAAATGCGATTACAGTCAAGTGGCAGACATTAAATAAACAAAAAGTATGACGGCAGCGGATGTTTAGAGACGTCTGCCAGCCGGAAGAAGCGAATAAAATAAATGTCATCCGAGAGAATACACTCCACTACTCCCTATTATACATATACTCTATACCATTTCCCAGTCTCCCACTTTCTCAGTCTCCTTTGAATTCACCACAGAAACCGCACAAAATGGCTTTTTATGCTACTTTGCCTGCCGCCTGCCGCCGGCCTGTCGTCCTGCCATCGTTTTGGCCCATTGTCTCGGCTGGCAAGGAATTTGAGCGTGATTGGAGTGGGTGGTGGGTGACCCTGGGTGTCCCTGGGAGTGGGGGGTGTAGTGGGGTGACTGTGTGGCTAATGCGCCCGTCATCGGCTCAACGGCTCAACGGAGGCCGAAATGCAAGCGGATATTTTATAAAGCGCGCGCGTGTCCATGTGGTTTTCGTTTGCTTTGTTGTACGGTGTAGGCGTGGCAAATTGTTGTGATTGTTTTTGCTTTTGTGTCCTTCTCATTTTCCTTCTTAATCCTCTCTCTCTCTCTCTCCCATTTACACTTTCCCTCTCTCTTCCTCGTTGCTCCTTTCGAAGGGTTTCACTGGCGTAGGATTTTCGCAAAAAGGCCTTTTTGTGTGTGCTGTGCGGTTCGTGCGCTCATGTGATACTCTGATATGCGGATATACGGGGCATATAGCAGCTAATAAGTGGCTTAAAATGGTCAAAGTTGAATGCGAATGCGAGGGCGAATGCGAAGGGGCTGTTTAGTGGTTGGGTAGCCACAGAGGTACACTTGCTTCTCGCTTAATAACTATATTTAAAAAGTACTTCAAATTATTGTTTTATCAGGATTGTTACTTACCATCCACTTACAATTTTGCACTAGAAAGATTACTATTTCCCAGACGGTAAGCTGAAGCTAGTAGAAAGGGTTTTTGGGGTCGAATTTATAGCTTTATAAAAGCCTCAAAAAGGATAGATTCCAATAGAGAATGAACGTTTCTTTGTTTTCATAAAACTGAACAGAATCCATTATGGTTTCTTAATAGATATATTTGTGTACTTCGTGCAGTTTCCCTTGAGATGTGTTTGCACCCTTGATGCGCACTGTAGCACACGTGGGGGGCGGGCAACACATCTGTGGCAGATACCAGAACGTTGAAAGCTTTCAACACAGCCCACTATTCCGCCTTGGATTCGTGGAAGAACAAGGGAATTTCAACTTGAAAATTGTTTCATTTACCGATGGAATGCAAGGGACTCCACTGCCACTGCCACAGCCACAGCCACCCACAGAACAACATCGTCTGCCCCATTTTTTGGTGCAATCTCTCATCTGACACATTGGCTCCTTTCTTCTCCCCTGCTGATGGCTGATGCTGGCTCTTCTAACTGCTTTTATCTGCTGCTTTGTACAGTTTTGTTCAAGCGTAATACTTTTTAATGGCTTTTTGATTGGACGCAGCAAAGCAGCAGCAGCAGACTGCATCCCCATATATGCATCTCTCTCTCTTTCGCTCACTCTGTCTCTCAGTCTGTATCTGTGGCTGTATCTGACTCTGTCTCTGTCTCCGTTCGTTTTAGTGCACCCCATTTCTCCCCCTTTCGGCTGCTGCTCTTAAGTTTTGCCAAGTGGCTTCCTGCCTTGACGCTTGACTCGGCGCTTAAGTGCAATTGGAGTTGCCATTTTGACAGACTCGACTCGCCTCGCCTCGCCTCCTCTCTACCTAATTCTCTTTCTAGTAATGCCTCTTTCTCCGTTCTCCATTTCTCTTTTTGGTGTTTGCTCTTCTGTTTCTGTTTTTTGTAGCTGTTTCTGCTTTCGCTTCTCCTCCATCATACGATATTTGTCTTGTTGGCTCTTGCTGTCTTGCTATTGTTTTGCGATTGGCCTGAAAGCCATTTGGATATTTTTTGCTCAGTTTCCGTTTCCTGTTTCGAGTCGCCATCAGTCGAGTCGCCGTCTCCCACCTCCGGTTCTTATGATTCATTTTGCATTCATTTTGTGCTCTGTAGTCTCTCCATTTTGGGGGCGTTGTTCGATTAGAAGCATTTCCCTTTCTTTTCCATTTCCATTTCCATTTGCTTGGTCTCCTTGGGCTTTTCCTTTGTGTTTCAATCGGGAAAAACATGGGAAAAAGTTCTGCTATAGCCACGGTTTTTTTTCCCAACCCCACCCCTCGGAAGGACAACCCTTCAACCAGGGCCTTGGTAACATCTAATTAACTTTTTTCCCTATCCATCCAAGGCTCCAATTACAATTTCAACAGGACATTAACATTACCATTGATTGGGTGGGGATTGACAGTTGTGAAAAGGAAACAAATAGCAGAGCCATGCACTTGGGATACCCTGTAATGGCAGTTCGCTTTGTATGCAGTCAAATGTACTCGTCTAATCGCAGATTCCTGATGTCCTGCTCGTGTATTTAATGATTCCTATGATCATATATCAATGTGGTTTCCAATCAAATTCAAATCAAACTTGGAACAGTCTTCAGATGTACATAAAAACTCTATAAACGATTCCAGACTAAAAAAAATATAGATATTCTCCAAAATATGTTAGCTATAAAATACGAGAACTTTGCTTAAAGGTTTCATGGTATTTCAAAGACTAATTTCAACAGTTCCCTCCATCCACAGCATTCATATAATGCTGGATAGGAAGGAGTATTCAAGATCGATTTCGTCAAAATAAGGCAGAATATATTTGCAGAACTACTGAGGATTCTATCACTTTGAGGAGGCATGAACAAGGCCTGCTCGGAGATGTAGAGAGTCCTGAAAATATTTTATTTTGGAAATAATTTCCTTGTCTTTCTTCCATTCTGCCATGTGCAATATTTGTAAATAGATCCTAGTAGATAAGATAACATTTGAAACTGGTCCAATACAAGCGTGAATATACCGATAAGGAAACGTATATACCCTTTTCCACACTCTCTTTTCAGTGAGAGAAATAAAATAAAATATAAAGGGAAGTACAAACAACAAAAAAGCAGAAAGAGCAGAAAAACAGAAAAGGTTCAGGACGTTGAAAGGAGTCGCTGTTGGTCGCTTGGCCTCCCAACCCCCTGACTATTGAGGGTGGAAGAAAGGTTAGATGGCTGGCTGGCTGGCTGGCTGGCTGGCTGGCTGGCTGGCTGGCTGACTGGCTGGACAGAGAGCTGGGCAGAGCGGAGTGGAGTGGAGTCGAGTGGATCCATTTGACACGCAATCGAAATTAACTTCAAATATGAAATAATTTTTGTGTTTTTAACGCGCGTTGCCCCGTTGATGATGGCTGATGGCTGAATGGCTGGATGGCTGGTGTGGTCCAAGGGCAGGAGACTGACGGAGACAGTGACCTGTGAAAGGGGTACGGGGTAGGGATAGGGATACGGATACGGATAGGGGGCGTGGAGAGTACGTCCAACTTATAATTGGAAAAATAGCACAGAGCACAGAGCACACTTTGTGTGTGTGTTTTTCCCCGTTTCTGTCTGTTTTTCTACTTTTTGTAGCCCCCGCCCACCGCCTGAAGAGCGTCGAGCGAGAATTGTGTCGTAAAAAATCATAATTACAAAGTTAATGTTCTCTTGGTGAAAGAATTAAATTGCTAGTCTGCCCAGAGAGTCCAGCGAGTGTCGGTCAGCCCTTGGTTTGGAATTCGGGCCAATTGGAAAAGTAAATGCCATGGGAACTGGCCAAATGAGACATTGACTGACTGGGGGGCGGCGGTAAAGAAAAAGGTAAAGGCCAGGACTCGGACTAGGAAACGGAACATAACCTCACCTTTGCAGGATTTGTCGTGCAGCTCGCGATCATCCTCGAGCAGCGTTTGGAATTTGTGCTGCAGATTGGACGCCGCCTCCTGAACGGTTCGCGCCTCGTCGTCGAGCGGCAGCAGGGTCTGCAGATAGGCGTACATGTCGCCCTGCTGGATCCGTATGCGTTTGTTCTCCAGATGCCGCACAAACTGCGACTCGCTGGGTGCCAGGAAGAGTACGGCCCTGCCCTTGCGGCCCGCTCGCGCCGTCCGTCCCACACGATGCACAAAGTCCGCCGTGGTCTGGGGTGGCGTATACTGGATCACAAGCTTAATGTCGGGCACATCGATTCCGCGCCCGACGACATCGGTGGCCAGTAGCACACAGCTGGCGCAGTCCCTGAATCCCCGAAAGACACCCTGACGCTCCGTCTGGGTCATGGAGCCGTGCAGTCTGTAAAAAACAAATGTCAATTGCAGCAAATAGGAAGCATCAAATAGTCGTGCAGCTACATCGTTACATTTGTTAGATTTAATACGAGTATTTGCTAATGTTTATGGGCACTAGTTACCCACAATGCACCTATAATCCTAATGTGCTACAGTCTTTCGATAATATAGTGTTAAACATGATGATTTGTACAATAAATAATAAGTAGAAATGTTCGTTCTTGCAAATCTTGCAGATAGTAAACCGATTTCTTTTGCTATTCAGCTTATATATTTCTATATACTACATACGTATATATATTTACATACGATATTCATATGGGAGAACTTTGCAAGACCTTTACAGATCAAAGAGCTAGCAGAGTACATCGAGTTCTTTGGACAGTATAATCTAGGTAGTGGAGATCCACTACCTCTATTTTACGGCTATAGTAATATGAGTCTATATGCCTACTATTTTTCAATCGCCATTCAGAAATCTAGATTCCACAGACTGCTGTGTAATGATAACTAATAATGAGAACTAATTATGTATATAAGAACACTACTACTATTGCTACACTACTGACATGCATATGAAATTGTTACTGGCAACTGAACTAAGAATTTCTCAGAATATTTATATGATATCCCTGATATGATACCTCAATTCTTTCTGCCACTAAAACATGGTTTTATACAGAACTATCTTCAAATATCTCATCTACTATCTGCCATACAGTCCACAGTCTCGTCTAAATTACAGCAAGAGCATAATGATCTGATTCCCCTCGCCTTGCCCTTCCCATACGCCACTCACTTGAAGAAGCGCAGTCCCTGGAGTAGGGGTGTGCTGGTGTCCTGCCCGTCAGAGTCCTCGTCATTCTCCTTGACCTGTTCGTCATCCTCGTCGAGGACGCGCCTGGTGAGAGCCTCGTTGAGCATGTCGTGATGGAAGTTGACCATTTCCGTGGTGCTCATAAAGATGATGGCTTTAAACTGCTTGGGGCTGGCGGCCAGTTCCTTGGCCAGGAGCGAGGAGAGGGCCACCAATCGGAGCTTGGCCGGCACCACGATGTAGCTCAGGTGCAGGTTCTCTGGGATGCTGAGGACGCCCGTCACATCCTCCTGATACTCACCCAGCCCATCGTCCGGTTCCAGCTGGGCCTCGATCGAGTCCTTCTGGTAGCCTTCCTTGCTCTTGAGCGCTGCACTGGCCGCCTCGTCGCTGTTGTCGATGTAGATGGGATCGCTGAGGGCGAGCCCGGCCAGCTCCTGGACCTGGGCAGTGAGCGTGGCGCTGAGCAGGAGGCGCTGCAGCTGCGGCAGCTTCTCGTCCTGGCCCTCGGCCTCCAGCCGGTGCTTTTCGATGGCCTCCACCAGCTGCTTGACGTCCCTCTCGTAGCCGAGCTCTAGCAGGCGATCGGCTTCGTCCAGCACCAGGAATTGAAGGCGAAACAGTTTGAAGGAGGCCGTGTGCAACAGATGGTCGACCAGGCGGCCCGGCGTGCCCACCAGCACGTTGATTCCCTTCCGCAGGCGCGCCTTCTCACTCTTCCGACTTTCCCCACCCAGCAGGGATCCCGGAACAATCCACGTGTAGGGCTTGACCAGCTTCTGTAAGAGCTCATACGTCTGCACGACCAACTCGCGGGTGGGAACGATGATCAGGGCTACGACGCCGTCGGTGCGCTTGATATGCGGCACCTGCGTCTGGAGCTTCTCTACCAGCGGCAGGGCGTAAGCCAGAGTCTTGCCGGAGCCCGTCTGAGAGCGCACGAGCACATCCTTGCCGCTTAGTACATGCGGTATCGTCTTCTGCTGCACCGTCGTCAGCTCTGTGATGCTCAGCAGATCCTCCAGATTCTTTACCGCATGCGCATGCAGCCCAAGACTTGCGACTTTGCTGCCAGCGAATATAGTCTCCCTGACGGGCTTCACCGTCCGCTGGCCTAGCTGCTTGAGGGCCTCCACATCGCTCTGATCGAAGAGTCCGATTTTTTTTGTGCGAAACCGATTTACCGATGGCCCAGCGGATGTCTTCTTGCCTCCTCCATCCTCTTGCTTCTGTTCCGACGGCGACTGCTCTTCCCGTTCTTCTGGCTCTTTTGGTTTTGCTGCTGCTGCATTTTCAGCGAATTTCTTCTTTCGTTCCTCCTCGATCTGCGCCTTGAAGATGTCGCCAGCGCGTGGGAGTTTGTTGGGGTTCTCCGGCTGGCCCTTCCGGCCCTTCAGGGCGCGATTGAGCTGCTCGTCGCTCAGCTTGGACACCGGTTTGCTGCGTTTCTTGTTGCCCATGCGCTCGGCCCTCGTGGTCTTGGGCTTGGTCTTGGCCACCGCAGCAGTCTTTGCCGGCGCTGCGCTCACATTGAGCATTAGATCATGGCCCAGGCTGGGAGTTGGCTGGGATGCGGTAGCATTGAACATAAGATCGCCAGAAAGCGATGAAGCAGCGGTAGCGGCTGCGGGAGCCAGAGCAGCAGGAGAAGGAGCTGTAGCCTTTGCCTGGACCTTGGTGGGGACCCGTCGTCGCACCACAATGGCCTTTACCTTGGGCTTCTCCTCCGCATTGAACTGGAAATCGAAATTGCTGGACGCTGGAGCGCGTTTCCCTCCCACGGGCTGCCGCGCGGTTTTCTGAAACGGAAGCCGAAGATTATTGAGCTGCCCTTCGCGAATATGCTATGGGGAGCACTCACCTGTTGCTGGGTCTTACCGGCCGATGCCTTGGCACTCACATTCAGCGATATGTTGTCCACCATTTCTACAACATTTGGGTATTATTGCAATGTTCTGAAATGCTTGATCAAAAAACGTGCGCGCACGCTTCCTCTTCTTAAGCAGTGTCATTCACAGCGAGACGCTGACAAATCAGCTGTGGGTGAAATCAGAGATGCCAGACCGTCAAATAAAGGTGAAATAAGCGCGCAATTTGAAATGCCCAACAGCAATAGACTATGTAGTTTATTTAAATCAATTCGTTTATGTTTTCTGTGTGTGTGTGTGTGTGTGTGTGTGTATTTATATATTAAATATATTATATGTATATATGTGGTATATATTCCGGCAAATACAGTAACAGGGGTTTTTCGCTATAAAGTAATGCAGCTGACAGCTGCTCCTCTCGCTCTCTCTCTCTCTTTCGCTCCTTCTATCTTTCTCTCTCTTATTATGTCTAAAACAAAAAAATTACTCATCCGACTGCCTTGGGCACGGATGAGGGGGTGTGTGTGGGGGGGTGGATGTGTGGTGGGTGGGCGTTGTTTGCGTCAAACACTTGAGGGGTGGGGTGGGGCGGTCGCTTTCAGCCCCAACTGCGTGCTCCGCAGATGTCAACCACAGACCAATGCATGACTGTGACAGCTGATGATGCTGATGCCTCCTCTGCTTCTCCGTCTGCATCCACTCCCACTCCCACTCCTGCTCCTCCTCCACCCACAGCTGCCACGCCTGCTCCCACATTCATCGCAAGGCTGCAGTGAATGGTTGCCGGCGGCTCCTGCTGCTGCCTCTCCCTCGCCCGATCCTGCTTGCGCTTCTGTTCCAGCTCTTGCATCATTTGCATGCCGCCGTGGCCGTGCGTCGTGTGGCAGGCAGCATACAACAACTATGCTGTCACGTAGTACTCTCGCTGCCGCTTCTGGCACTTCTCCCGCGCAATGTAGCACAGGGCAATCGTTATCAGCAGGGCTATGGTCACGCCCATGCCAATGCTGACCCACATGATCTCCTCGTTGATGCCCACGTACGAGCGGCCTGGCCGGAGAAAGAAACCAAAAAAATATTCATGAATAAATGTAAATCAATCAATGGATGCGGGATTGATGGCTGGCCTGGGCGGGGCGGTGTGTCCAAGGGATAAGCGACATTTTCAGAATTGTTCGTTTGAGTGGAATAGATGGGAGGATACCCTGGGAAAGGGTATATTCCATGCACTAGAGGCTACACCTTCAGAACATGAGAACATGAGAGCTGGAGATGCAGGATGATGGGAGAGCATCGCTCTCCCAAATCCATTTAAAATTTTGCCATTATTGTCTGTGGAATTTCATACAAAAAATCTATTCGTAATATATTCAATTGAAGGAAAATTGATCCAAATGAAATCAATGTCAAGAGGTTACGCATAGCGTCGAGACCGGCGGCTCCCCTCACGCAGAAAATGGCAAATTGTAAATGTTGTCTCTTTAAGCCCTCATCAATGGAGGCGAGATGGGTGGTGGGTGATAGGTCGAGCATGGAGGATGGAGGATAATTATCGGAACACTTACCATTGTAATAGTGATTGGAGTAGCCGGCTTTGCCAGCCACACGACCCGCTGGCATTTTGTTTCAGCTTTCAACCAAAAAAAATGCCACGCAAAATGAAAAGTTTATCCGACTAATAAAACAATTGCGCGCTTTTTGGTTTCCTTTCCCCTTTGTAGCGCCCTTGCCAGCAAAGTTTAGTGTTTTTGTTTTGTTATTCCTTTTGGTGTTATTTCAGTGGCTGGTTTCCGGCTGTGCTCTCTCTCTCTCGTTGGCTCTGGTTTAATTACAATTTATGGGTTGAGTAGACTGCAATGCATCCTGCGTCCTTGGCCGGCAACTCGGTCGTTACGCTGGCAGTGGCGCCAATGCAGCGCCTGGAACTGCCAAAAAGCTAAATGGAGACGAGACGAATTGTAAATTTAAATAATTTGGGCAAAACAAAGAATACATGTAGGCAATTTTTCCATTTTGGCGAGAAAAACATTTGAAATTAAATTTGAAAGTGAGCGGGCGCGCGCGTTCCGTCATTTGTCCTTACAACACTGCCGCCCCAGTGTTTGGCGTTTGCATCACCTCCGCCCTTGGCTCAGCTGATTGTGCTGTGTCCGCACTCAACAAAACATTTTCGGTAGAGTATCAGTTCAAATTTGTAAGTTTCAAGATTATCGGTGTGCAACATGAAAAGATCTGCACCAAATCCGAACGATGCAGTTCCCGATGAAGTCCCGGCAAATAACGAGGAGGCCAAAAAAAGCACAAAACCGGACGATATCAGTCTGGATTGCGGCAAAAATTCCGGCGGGCAGAAGCACAGCAAAGAAGAAGAACCCGAACAAATGCCGGCTGTGGTGGTGGAGAAGGTGGAGGAGGAGAAGGAGCAGGAGATTGTGACGTCATGCGTCGGAGGGGACCAAAAGTTTGCCTGGATGCCAGCACCTGTGGATGCCGTACGTTCTACAAAAAGTTCTTTGAACATGCATTCCATACCTATACATATAAGCATACACACATACATATGTACATATATGACACATGCACATACCCTTCTAAGGTGCGTTTCAAAACTATACGACACTCCACCAACAGAAATTGTGAAACAAATAATGTTGAGCCATTTACGAGTTGGATTTATATGGAAAAAAGAGAATTGAATTTGTTTTTTAAATGAATCTCCTAATGGAGCATGCATTGCTCCAAATGATAGAAAATATTCGACATATTCTGTTAAATGATTAATTTAAAACGTGATAAGTTACTTTATTTAGAAGTACAATCGGTTGGTGTCCAACTTGTAGGCCAATATGCCCTTACCACGCTGGCAATTGGCATTAAACTGCTTTAAAGTCTTGATACGTACTGTAATCAGAGGGTAATCAGTGAACCACTTTATGGTACACTGTCTTATCTAGAAAGTACACCCATAAAGGAAACCCCATTGAGTATCGACATTGGGTATCGTATTAGTCATTATTTTTTATTATTATTTTCATAATCTAGCAGACCATATCACAATGCTGCCCAGAAGTTTTCATTCCCGATACTCTCGAACTGTTTTCGCTTTAAAGTTTAAACGAACTGCTTGTCGGCCCAACCCTCTGTTATCTTTCATATTTTCTGCTGTTATCATTATTGATGATACAAAAACAAGAATGAAGGAAGAGCTAACTTTGGTGGTTCAGGTGCACACAAATATATTGGACGTCTTTCCTTTTGTGCCTGATCGGAACAATTTCCATTGTCCGAAACTATTCCAATGCGGGAAGACATTTTCGATACAGAAACGAAGATACAAATAAATACTATAGGATTGTATTTTTAATCAGTCAACGTTTCACGCTTTCTCTGCCTATTTCCTCCGTTAGAGGATGCAGTGCAATTTTGTTTATGCAGATACTTTAGAATATGATAATTGCACACAATTATGAGATTCTGGAGATCCTTTGGGTACTGACTGGCTCAGTTGCTTCTTCAGTCGCCACACGCTTGTGAGGCGAGCCACGCCCAGAGCACCAGCAGCGACTCCAAACATCTTCAGTGGCTTACTTCCTCCTGACTTGGCCAGCAGGACGGAACCCATTCCGATCAGACACATGCCACTGAAGGAACGACGGCGCAAAGGATCCCGTTCTCTGTGGCGAAATGGGAGAATCATTTTCTTTTGTACTGTGTGATCGAAAATAATATGTATTTGAAACTTTCACATATAGAAAATCCTTTGTAAAGACAAAAGAAGTAAATGGAACTTCTGGAAGTTTTCATTTGTTTTCCAGAGCCAATTGGGATCCAAATTTCAATCAATCATAATACGACTTTTTAGCCGAATTAATTTTTAAACAGCTGATTGGCCAGCATGGTCGTACTTAACTTACTGTTGCCTGGTCACACTCTGTCGCTATAGGCTAAATACTAGTTTGAACCGTTCTATAATGTAATAACTATGCATAAAACTCACTGATTTCCGACTCAGTGCAATTACATACAAATAACTAAATATTTTTCAATCCGAGTACCGAGAATAAAGGCCAGTGAAACGAAAAGTTCTACAATAAGATAACAAAATTAAATGAAGGTGTACCAAAATTAAGTACACCAGTGCATAAGTTTGGATTATAATATCCTGTACTCAGTTTCTAATTCTATATATACATATGATCTGTATAATTACTATAAAAAAGGAATACCTTTTCAAGTACAATCTCACTGTACTCTAATGTACTATATAGTCTCTTAGATCTAGGGATGAAAATACGACTGTTTCGATTCGACTGTAAAGGCTAATCAAGAACATATATTTATAAATTTAATTTTGATAATTAAAAGCCAGTGAGGACACATTTCCATACACTTATGTTCCAATATTGTTTTTTATATGGACTGAAACGTAACTAATTTAACCAATTGACATGTCATTTTATTAACTTTTAGTTAATTGAGTTGGCGATATTGTAATTATGCGAAATGCATAGAGCATTATCCAGAGATAATGTCGATCCTTATGCCACAGCATGTCCGAGGACATCGCACATTTTCTTCGCTCATTTCCCTCATTTGTATTCGCTGCATGTTTTGCCAGAATCCATATCCTGGCGGCAATGATAGATTAAAGTAACGCCCAGGCGCCCCCGCCGGGCCTGCTGCCACTCCACTGCCAAAGCGCACAAATTGCATAGAAAAAGCGAACGACGCCCCCTTTGCCCCCTCCACTTCATTCCCAGATCCGTTCGTTCAACAGTTGCGAAAACTTTTCTCAACCAACCAACCAGCAGCCACAACAGGAAGCGAAGCGTTGGTCTATTTCTATTTGAATTGCTGCTTCTGCTGCTGCAAATTTTGGAACTGCAATCGAAATGAGTCCGAAGGTCGCTCCCTTCCACTCCACTCCAGGGCGAGACTTCAGCCCAAATATTCGCCACAAAAACACCAAAAAAACAAGACACGAGAAAGAAAGACTAGCTTTTGGTTGCCCACAAAATACTCTTGATGATTTATTTGAGTACCTCTTTAAAGGCGAAGTTGCAATGGCATATGCCATATTGTTGGAGCAGGATTAGGCAGAGTCATATTACAATAAACTAGCACTAAAGATCTCCCGTGCCTGTGAGCTTTCTTCTAAAGAAGTCCAACTATAATGAAAATTGCAGTATGCAATGCATCCTTACAGTTTTTAAAGTTTTCAACAAAAGTTGTAAGGCCTTCTCAGAGAAGACTTAGTAAAACTAGTTGTTCGTATATATTTACGCTGCAAGCTGCTGCGCAACTAAAATACCCTACAAAATATAGGGTACTACTCAGATGAGGCCGACCAGACCAGACCAGACGACCAGAGGCAGCAAGCGAACGTAAAATGAAATTTCGGTGCCAAGGATTCCGGGGCTAAGGGCGCTCGTTCACGTACTCAAATGTGGGAAAGTTTGGGATGAGCGATAAGGCCGATAAGCCGAAGCATGAAGCTTCTCCCCACTGCTGCTTTAAAGTGGAGGCCGGCTATGGAGTATAATAAATATAAAAAGAGAGCTCTACCATTATTTAACTGCGCATTAAGTGCAGTGGACGTTCCACGTCGCTGCTAATTGAAACGAAGTGCACAAGTGCCATGCCATGCCATGCCACAGTTGGCCAAGCAGAGAAGTATTCTGCTCTGCTCCTGGGATGGGCAACCTGGAGAAGTGGCCCAAAGGAGAGGAGTATCTGGAGAGTTTCATATTCAAAACTTTTATCAATATTGGAGACAGATCATCATCATCTAGTAGTTCCCAACTTGGCAGAAGCTTGCTCTACTTCCTGCCATTCCTATCATTATACTAGGATTATCGGGGTTTTAATTGAATTGCATTTGAATAAAATCTGAGTAATACTATTAATAATAATTCATTGCGGAATATTTTCTTATTTTCTATACTCACATACTCTTATAAAGCATATTTCAATTAGTAATTTCTGGTTCGCGATCTGCTAAATATTCCCTAAATATTCTACTAAATATTCGCTGTCCCTTTAGCGCAAATTGAAAAACTTTGGGAAACGACAAACTGGGAGGGAACTGGGATAGGGACTGAAAATGGAAATGTCATGTGGATAGGTGGATGACAGATGGACTCGACTTGACTAAACATCGGACATCGGGAAAACTCTCGTTGGCATCGCCTTACAATTGGGGCCACCGCGCAATTTTCTCTGAAGATTAGGCGGGTCGTTAGCCATGCACGATAAGTCCGGACTGCGCTTGGGAGGGAGAGGAGGGGGGGTGTGGGATCGACATCGACCCACTCGTGCAATCCGCACTTGCCCCATTTGAAAGCGCACACTCGAGCAATTCACATCCGGGAACTGCAATTTAAGAAATGTTCAGGCACACTCATATAACACCGACCCTTGCAGCTCAACTCGAGGCGGAACCGGTGCTGGACAACCGGCAGCTTCTGGCATTCCAAGTGCGTAGTCGGGACATCGACTGGCGCCACTACGTCCAGCCCCTGGACACGCGCATTCGCTCTGGCGGAGTGTACCTGGACAGGCAGGCAGACTTTGTGAGCAATCATCGACGTGCTGTCGATGGGCAGAACAGACGCGAGCTGCTCGTCTGCCACGACATGATGGGCAACTACCTGGAGGATCGGTGAGTGGATCGATGTGTATTCCGAATTCCCGATGACAGCATCCGGTCTTTCTGCAGTCACTTCCACAGCTCGGAGAAGTACGATGACTATCGCTTTCTCCACTGGTCAGCAGTGGACTACTTCTGCTACTTCAGCCATAAGTATGTGACCATTCCGCCCAGCGGCTGGCTAAACGCCGCCCATCGACATGGCGTACCCGTTCTAGGTACCTACATTGTGGAGTCAGCGGGCCCTCTCATCGAGGTTCTGGCCAGCGAGGAGAGCGTCGACCGAACCGTGGCCGCCTTGACCCGTCTCTGTCTGCACTTCGGCTTCGAGGGCTGGCTGGTCAATGTCGAAGTGACTGTACCGCGGGAAAGCATGTCCAATCTGCAGTGAGTACTGAGAAGATCATCCAAGGATCTGATCATTCTTCTCTCCCTCCTCCCACCCCCAGTCGATTTGTCCGAGAGCTGCGCTCTGCCACTGAGTCGCAGGTGCCGCATGGACGCGTCTTTTGGTACGACAGCGTGATCGAAAGCGGAGAGTTGCGCTGGCAGAACGAGCTTAACGCACGGAACGTGGACTTCTTCCGGATCAGCGACGCCATGCTGATCAACTATGCCTGGAATGATGGCCACCTGGAGCGCAGTGCCAGCCTGGCTAGGCAGGAGGGTTCGCCCCAGCATCGAGTCTTCATGGGGCTGGATGTTTTCGGGCGGAGTCGGAAGGGCGGCTTCCAGAGCCTGGATACGATGGAGCGGATTGCCCAGAACGGTTTTTCGGCGGGTATCTTTGCGCCAGCCTGGTCTTTCGAGACTCTGCGAAACTGGCGAGGCTACGACATTAGCAAGGCGAATGGCGACGAGGAGGTGAACGCCGCCTTTCTGGCTAGGAACGAGTCGTGGTGGGCTCGCCTCTGGCCCCTGCTGGCCACCCACCCTTACCAGGCGCTGCCATTTTATACAGACTTCTGCGTGGGGTCAGGACAGGCCAGCTTTGTGCGCGGGTCACGCGATGCCTCCCCGACGGGCCGACCCTTCTTTAACCTGTCCCGCCAATCGCT
The DNA here is from genome assembly GCA_035041765.1 of Drosophila algonquin. Classification (NCBI taxonomy): domain Eukaryota; kingdom Metazoa; phylum Arthropoda; class Insecta; order Diptera; family Drosophilidae; genus Drosophila; species Drosophila algonquin. The sequence goes on along the minus strand of JAWNKY010000209.1, from coordinate 3,299,785 downwards.
TCAGCCATCGGTGCCCCTGGACAAGAATGCCCGGCACTGTTTCCACACGGCCTTCGCGGGTGGCAGTTCCCTGCAGGTGATCAACTACGAGCGTGCCTTCCGGCTCTTCGTCACAGACTTCGTCCTGCAACGAGGTGTGCTGCTGCTGGGCTATGCATACCGCATGGATGATACCGGCAAGGATCAGACCTTCGATGTGCTCGTCAGGCTCTCCCCCTTTCAGCGCCAAGGCCAAGATCTGTACTTGTTCTGCGGCTCCTACGACAGAAACATTGTAGCTCCGCATCTTTGCTACATATCCCCAATGGATCCCATACATCCACTGCCCTCCGGCCTGACCCCCGTGCAACTGCCACAGAGTTCCGGTTTGCTGGGCGAGGGCTGGCGAGTGCGGTACTATCTGGCTCGGTTCGATGGGCCCGTCGTGGTGAAGGACATTGGCCTGAAGTGCCAGCGATCGTTGGCGTCCACATCGGAGGCTTATCTGGGGGCCATCTATGTGCAGGGCCTGTTCCAAGAGGATTTTGCGGCCTCGCAGTCCAGGCAGAAGGCCAGCATTGATGTTTATGGCCGGCAGTTGTGGGAGAACCAAATCTAAACTAGATAAACGTTTTCCCTATCCTTAACCATTGTAAACCAATTTGTTTTTCTCTTTGTGGTTAGCCTTCTTGTCCTCCTTTCTCCCAACTCGGTACTGCTTTACAGATACAGTATCTTGAGGAATGGGCTTCAATCGTTTGGTACCAGCTCCTGGCTCCTGGCCACATTATTCAACTTTACTTGACATATTCGCAGCGCTGCCCAAACTGCCATGGATAACTTGGCTTTCTGTGAACTCATCCTCACCAAATACCTTTTTGTTTTTGTAACATTTCTGTGTATAAGTGTGCCTGCTGTTACTACTGCATTTTTATCTATGACATCGAGGAATTTTTTATACATGGCTGTAATATACATATGTGCTGAAACCATAAATATTTTATTAAACATACCGATTTAAAAGAACGCCTTCTAAGCGTTTAAAGTGACAATACGCTGTAGTGTAACGACACATTTTTTTTTTCTATTGTACAAATATAAAATAAAGAATTAACATAACATTAACATAATGTGTAAAAAAAAGTGAAATAAACTTAATAAATGGAATCGCATGATTGTAACAAAATGCCATATATACACGATTGTATACGATTACCATACACCATGATGCACACATATCTTTCAACCCGCTTAATAATGTGATAAGTGTTTACTTAATGTGTTGATTTAATGTACAGCTGCCACAGTGATTCTTTCGTTCTTGTGGTGAGGTAGAAAGTATGCTTTTTTTTACAAATAATATCTTCACATTTACAGCGAAATGAGCAAATGGTCTGCCTTTCAAAGTTCGCAATGCAATTATTATACATTTTTTAAAATTAATTGTACTAAAAACATTTCACTTCATTCAAAATTCAGAGAAGAATTCGAATATTTTGTACTTGAATATCCTTTTTGTTCAATAAATCCGCATATTAAAATCGGAATAGGTGCCACTATAATCTCATTATTCTTTTATGGTTCTAACATACATACATATGTACATACATATGTATGTATGAGCTTACGCTAAAGAAACTGCAACCTTTGTTTATTTGTGAGATTTAATTTAATTTTTTTAAGCAAATCCTGCGGTTTTTTGTCTCTTGTCATTTTCCTCTTCAGAAGTACTTAAACTGTAAGCTCGTTTTTCCTAGACTTACTTATATTTTATTTAATTAGCAGCTTCTTGCATTTAACGAGCTTAGTTTTATAATTCAACTAACCGCAAGCTATGCACAGACTGCAATCCTCCTTTGTCCTGGCTGGCAGCTGCTGATCCAGTTGCCTGCTCACCTCGTATACCCTCGTACTATCTGAGCTGCTAAACTGTTCTGGTTGTCCTGCTTGAAAAACTGCAATTTACGTTGGTGTGCGTGTCCGACTGACCAAGAAATTTCCATTTAAATTTGCTGTTGTCGTTGCTGTTGCTGAAATTGAAGCCGTGTCCTGGTATTTTCCTTCCACCTAAAAAGGCTTCCACCAAGACTAGACGAAACCTTTTTTGCTTCCTTTCCTCAGCAACGTGAGCGGCGTAATTTTTTGACATTTTTTAATGCAGTTTTCAGATTGTTTTTGTTCTTGTCTCTGGCACGCGCTGTTGACATCATTTCTGCATGCATGAAAGCATCTGCAGTCTCGCACCGCACCCCGTGCCCCCTAGCCAACCCCGTCTATGGCACGGACTTTTGCACAGTTTTATGGTATTTTATTTGTTTAGTTCTTTGCTTTTTTGTTTGACTTTGGGCTTGGCCTTCCCCTTCAACTTTGGTGGGCTGCTCTGCTCTGCTTCTGCCGTGCTGTGCCGTGCCGTGCCGTGCCGCTTTGCCTTTGAGGGCGCTGAAGCGGAAGCTGTAGGGGTGATAGGGTAGGAGGGAGGCTGACGAAGTGTTGCTAAAAGCAGTGCATCATCCGTTGCCCAGTAACAGCTCCCCCTCTCTACCTCTCTCTCCCCCTCTCCTGTATTTAGTTTATCAAGAACATTATCTGCTTTCGTTGGCTCTTCCCTATCTCTCTTTCTCTCTCTCTCCCTCTCTCTCTGCCCGCCTCTTTGGCTGTCAGCTTTTTGTGTAACTTGTGTGCCACTGTCGTAATTAGCCACACCCTTCCTCTCCAGCACTGCCCTGCACCGCTTAGCTGTCGATGAAACTCTGCCACTGACCGCATTTCAAAGTGATAAACGTCATCAGCTGCATCGCTGCTGCATTGATTTCGGTTTTCGCCTTTCATTTAAATCCAAAATGAACCCTCCCCCGCCACCCCCGCCACAGGCGGCGTTGGAGATGAAAATGGAAATGCATGGCAAAGCGTGCGGAAAAGCGAACCGCAAATCAAACTGCGGCCCTACTAGTCCCATGAGTAGGTTGCAACTTTTCTGACCTTTCAGCTCCCGCTCTCTTCTTTTCAACTATTTTTTGCAGTACAAATACAGCCCCAACAAATTGTGCAGCTAAATTCGACCACAAGATCGAGGTGGGAGGCTAGCTGCAATATACTTACTGACTAACATTTTTTCTATCCTAATTTCGGACTTGTGGTTAAGTTTGTAGGGCACTGTGTAAGCACAGGGAAAAACTCCCAAAGCATAATATTTGTTTTCGAGAAACTAACTTGAAAAGGGAAGGTAAATATTAGAACTTTGTGTTCATAAAATCTTGAAAAATATCTTCGCAGAACGACTTTCGTTGATAGCTACGTTGAGGAAGTATACAGGTATCCTTGAGTATGAATGGAAGCAGGCTAACAATAAATACAAACAAATTACCATTTTCGAGTCGAGCAGCGATTAGCCTCGTCCCCCACAAATTGTGTATTTTGTTTTTGCATTATCGGGCGCGAAAGCGATCACACAGTCAACCCCACGCACCACATGCACATATGTACATATGTACATAAATACATATTTCATTTTTCGGGCATTCTCGGACAATCTCTTATCCTTTTTCCGCTTGTGCGTCGGGCTGGCGTTAGTTGCCGAAGAATAATGGTTGCTCGGGCTAATGGCTGCTGTTGGGAGCAAGTGGAGGCTTTTTGGCGTCTGTCTACCGTTTGAATGTTTGAATGTACTATGCATAGGCACGGTTCTCCACAAAGAAAAAATATGTACATATATCTGCCCTTGTCTATCCGAGTGGCGGGCCAAACGTGCAACAGCTACATAAAGCCATTGGGCCTGACCTAGATTTTAAATTTGGCTGGAAAGAGTGGCCAGGATGAGAGCCTGGATGCCGCCTTTTTAGTGGAATTTTGCATACATTTTATGCATTTAAATTGAAATGGAAATTCAATTGAATATGCCACCTGCTCGGAGAGTCAGATTGCTGGTGGCACAACCACCACCACAGATGTAAATGTATCTGTCAGCTATTGTAGAGCGAAAATGCGATTCTCTCTTCCTCTCCCATTGCCCGCATCCTGTGGCTGTTGGGCATTAAAGCCCTGCAAATGCAGATTTTGGTACAGTTACGAGATATTTCATATCTGCTTGGCCAAGAATGAAATACTCCCTTGCTATGCGACTCAAATAAAATATCCATTTTGGCCCTTTAGGATATATGTACAAGCTGAAGTTATTTTTGCCCTGCAGCGACCGCCACTGGAAGGCACTGAAAGGCAACACCAATCCTTGTTCATCCACGTCCTGGCTCTCGCTATCTCTGCGGAGTGTTTTATCGTAATTGCCGCATCCGGTTGCTGGCAGACGCGGGGCACGGGACATGGGGCATGGGGCATGGGGCACAGTGAAATCAAATTAAAATCAAGTGTGTGGCAATATGCAATTTTAAATTACCCTTCGTGCATCCACACGTACCCCTGCCCATTCCTGCCCACACTCTTTTGTGCGGGGCGTGACTTCTTCATTAATGTGGCCAACCCGGCACTCCCACGCATGCCGCACTAATGAGTTCTCATTGCCGCCGTCTTGGTCCCTCCCTTCCCGCCATCATGCGGCTATCATCCATTCGACATCAATTAAAGCACGCTTCCAGGCGCTGCTTTAATTACTGTCAATATCAAAGCCAGCGTCCAACTATAGCCAAAACCAAACCGTGCCCAAAACCATGAATGCATCGAAAGCCAATACGAAATGACAGCGGTAGAAAATGGGGCAGCAACGAAGCTGGGAATGTCCTAAAATACATGTACGACTCGACCCAGGATAGCTTTCAATGTATTTTTTCCAGGTAATTTTGTAAACCCCATGGAATCATCAGACCCTGTAGGCTGGACCATCGGAAAATGCCGAGCCATTAGCGTGAATTTTGGTTTTTGGTTAATGGCATTCATGCAGCCCGCAAAAGCACAGCATGACATATGCACATATGTACATACATACATACGTACATATATTTAGGTCAAAATGGATTTTCGATGTTTTTGGTTGAACATCATTTGGGGGCGGGGCAGGGCAGGGCAGGTCACCGCAGATTTAAACATTTTCATGCATTTTCGCATATTTAAAGTTGCAGAAATGACAATATGGCAGCGGCCAGAGCTGGGCTCGAATTTTCCGGGAATATTCTTTATTTTTCCGTACTCTTCACTAAACAGCGTGAGCATACATTTAATTTTTGTGACATTTGGAATAAATTAGTCATACTTGTTTCATGCACTTTGGATTCCTGTTTTTCAAACAATTCAATTAATTTTCATTACCTGCTCATGCAGAAATTTATTTTTCGAAACTTGAACTTTTTACTGGTTTCTCAAAAATGTATTAAATGCCAGCATTAAAAAAAAATTTGTTTGCTTGCTGGGACTCTAAAGATCCTAACTGTATTTGTCGGAGATTTCCGGTTTCCGGGCTCCTCGCTCCGGGGGCAAATTTATTGGTGAATTTTATGAAAATGAGATTTAGTGCGCGGCCACTGGGCTCTGCCCATTTTTCTCTCCTTTTTGGCAGGCATCAGAGCGTCAAATCCTTGAGGCTGGAGCTCATTTCTTTGGCTGTGTGTATTTCTGACTGGCTTGCTGTGTGTGTTTTGGGTCGCGCGGCGCCTCATAACTTTTCCACATGGCCAGCAGCAAAGGAAAATAAAAAGAAAGTCTCAACCCCAGCAACAGAACTAAAGAAATCCTGGAGCTGTGGAGCACACAAAACAGCGAGAGTGCAAAAAAATATTCCGGTTCCGGTTCTGGTTTTCGTTTTGGTTTTGGTTTTTTTGTTGACTTTCTTGTGTGTTTTTTTTTGTTTGTTGTTGTTTGCTTTGGAGGCAGAGCAATGCAGATCTAAGAAACGAGGACTTACAACGAAGAGAAGTTCCCAAAATATAGAATACCCTCTACACAAATACTTTTAATATTTAATGTGACCTATTGCATTATGGTCTTTGGTTCTAGATCAAAAGATTGATACCTCGAGGTTATACCTCAGGAGCCAAATTAAATGCAAAATAAAAGACACGAGACAAAGCCAGTGATGGTGAGGTTGAACGATACGTTTTTTTTTAAATTTGTAATTTGTTAATATTAAATATTCTAATAAATATTAATAGTGTAAAATATATCTTTGACAAAAATATGGACGGGTTGTAACTAAAATATTTTATTCTGTTTAGTTTTCAGTCATATTTAGGCAAATATCTTATCAAAAATAATTCTAAAAAACTGTATTTAAGCCTATAGTGACTGGAGAGCATAACTATCCACATTTCAAGTCTCGGAGACGTGTTTTTAATTTTTCGAAAGCTCTGCATGGGGCACAATGAGAATAGACACTTCGGGTCAGGAAATGTGTCAGCCTCAAATGTAACTTGAAAATAAATAAGTCTTGTCTTATCCGCGCATAAGCAGATGTACTATATAGACCAGTGCTCAGCACGGCCCTATCTAATGTGGATAGAAAAAGTCTCTGCTCCTGCGCTGTTGCTCACGGACAGTATAAAAAAGCAGCAAGCCTTCGTGTGACTTCGGTAACGCTACTTCGGCTCTTGCTACATCGCTTTTTCCAGTGCAAAGCAAAAAACCGATTTCTCCCGCGGGCATGTTCGGGTTTTTGCTACACACTCCAGCGCACTTGAGTGTATGCGTGCTGAGCACTGATATAGACAGATTGACAGTCTAATTATGTGTGATATTCACATTGAAGATAATAATCATATCTTCATAATCATATCTTCGAGTTCTATGTAGATGCTTGTTCGAAGTAACGTAATAATATGTATTTAATCATATTTTTTCTTTAGTCTGTCACGCACATCGACACGACACCCATATTCCATATACCCGTCTTTCTGCTTAGTGCTGGGCGTGGAAAATGATGGATTTCTGAAGGGTTTCCCGCTACACGAAACTCATTTTTCTTGTTTGTCGTCGTCGCTTTAGCTAAACATTCATTATTTCACTTTCGTGTGTGACGCGTATGCGAACGGGTGTCTGTCTACGGCTTCCATCAATTGTAAGCTCTGCCCTGGCCTCGTGCCTGAGGGGCTGTATACACGGGAATACACATGGAGTACATTTTGTTATTGCAGAGCAATTCTTTGCGATTTGCTTGCCAATCATTTGCCAATCAGCTCAGCAAACAGTTTTTAGAGCCGGTTAGAGCCACATGCAGCAACAGGCGAAGCGACTTCAACTGGAATTTTAGAGAAAACAAACTAAATTCGAGTGCTCTCAGAACAGTGCAGGCAGTGCAGGATCAGTGCTGTTCAAACTGCAAGGCAGGAGCTCAGAAATCCTTCAATCACGTTTCATTTATCAGAGGCCGACAAGGAGCATTAACGGCAACAGGGAATAGCCGCTCCTTCCGCTCCATGGACCTGAATCCTCAATTGCGCACAAAAACCCCTCTACTTCTACTTCTACTTCACCTTCACTTTTCTCTTTTTCATTTTCCCTTAACCATTTTTCAGCTTGAGGCTCGGTCATCCAGACATATTAAACACCCTTTCTACCTATCATATAAACATGAATCAGTTAATATTCATCTTAAGGTTTGTAAATATGATTTCACCGACCGATTGCTATTTTAATGATATCCCTTTCGGTTTCGGATATCCCACAAAGCATCCTTAATAGCTTATAAAAATTTCGTCCCTTGTTTGCTGTCGCTTGTTAGCTGCAGATTTCCTGTCAAACTTTGACGATTCCTGGAAGACTGTACCAAGTACACACACAAGCAAACACACACACACAAACACTGTTTGAACAGCACTTTGACGTCACATCCAATTGACTTTCGGTTTCCTTGTTGTTTTTGCCGCTGCTGCTGCTGCTGTTGCTTTTGGGGGCCGGAGTAAGTCAAGCTATAAAAAGAAAACATCATCGGGTACGTTTTTCCAGTGCGAAAATTATGCGGCAGGCTACCAGCAGCAGACCGTACCGTACCAAACCCGTGACATCTCTCCATACTTTGCCTCTCGAGATGGAAACCAAAAAGAAAAGGGGAAGGGTATTTTGTACAGTTTGTTTATTATAATGGATTTGTTGTTTACGAGACAAGGACACTCAAATACTAGAGATCTTTGCTCTACCCTTAGCTCCACTTCTACTCATAGACCCATCCCATCCCATTCCCATCCCAATATTTCGATACCCATTCCGTTACCCATATTTCGTTTTGTTGATAATTTTGACAAAGAACTGAAGCGATAGCATAAATAAGAGCTTTAAGCAGGAAACGCCATCGGCTGGGCCCAACCATCCTTTCCTCTCCGACTGTCCTGCTGGCTGGCCTATCTCTGTCCCAGGCTCCTTTTTCCTCTTCCCCATTTTGCTCCGTGCCATGGCTGCCTGTCGTTGTATGCCCTGACAGAACTTCCGACGTGACCATGTCCTCCATGTGGAAGCGACATATGCAAAAGCCGCATAAATCAAAAGATCTTCCAGCATGAAAACTGGCAGCGGGACAAAAAACGAAGACAAAACGAAGGGAAAAAACCCAAGCCTGACACTGACTAACTGTCAAGAGCCGACGCCGATGCCGAAGCCACGACAATGTTGCCAGGACCCCGTTTTGCCAACTATCTGTCCTGGACAAGGTCAGGCCTGCCAGGCAGGCCCCCACAGAAGAGTCTTAAGGCACACTTTTCCCCCCCATTGGAATTAAAGGGAACTCAAAGCGGATGTCGAGTGAGGAAATTGAAGGTCATGCCGGATGCGCGACCGAGAACGGTAGAAAGGTAGCGCAGCCGGAAGTAGCTGAAGAAGGTGCACTGGCCTTACCTTTGGCGATTTGGGAAATCGAATTAGGGCAAATACATTTCATATACTATTGTCCAAAGCTTAGTTTGAGCCACTAGGGAAAAACTGAATCATAAATGCCTAAGGGCTGGCTTTAACACATGAAAGGAATGAAATGCTAGCTGTCGGGGGGGACAGATCGACCGTGTTCCAGCTTTATAATAGCTAATAATAGGTTTATTTTCCTTTCCGATTTATATACTGCATAAGGCGTAGGTTATAGTTTTTCATTCATCCACAAATCAGGAAACGTGCCAATTAGTAGAGCACAGAGAACAGACGAAAGAATCTAACAGGATAACGAGAATGTGCATGTGAGCATGTCACAAGAGGCACGAGATGAACGAAATCACCAGCGACAATCGGAAATGACGCTCACAAATAAATACATAGAGTATCATAGAGTATATCTCAATCGAGTATGAAGCAAACATGTTGAATATTTCGCTCATCCGAAAGTGCTGATTGGTTCTTAGAACGCAGTATGTCAAAGTTGTCATGCGCTCTGATTTAAACAAGGGTCAAATTGATAAAAGACTTGCTGTATGCCACGGATCGAGATTTAAGCCTGTTACTGAAACTCAATAGCACCTGTTTCACACCTAGCACCTACCGGATTAGCTGGTATAAATTATAATTATCTATTGCTGTTATAATCATAATCCAATATCTTGTAAATTTGTCTCATGACTCAACACACACGTTTTAGGCTGAGACCTGTTTTTGTTGCCTGTTTTTTTTGCCTCAGACCCGACATGATTAAGCAATCCATGGTGCAGGAATATGTGTGCTTTACATGGTTGAACATCGTATCCGCCTATCCATCAATTGGCAAGTGTGTCCGTGCGTGTATCTGTCATCTTAAGTGACATTCACATTGATGTCCTCCCAATGCATTGTTTTCCAATATCTCAATGCCAATGCCAGCGCACACAAAGTCACTGCAGCTCTCTTCTGTATCTATGTATCTCCCAAGCTCCCAAGCTTCCAAGCTCCCCTCCCATTCCCTCCTCCATGTACACATACATATCTTGTCAGTTTCAATTAAAATTTCTCCAGCGTTCCGCAGACACAAAAAAAGAAGAGTAACTAAAGAAAAAGGTCTCTTCACGAGGCCAAAAAAATGAAAAGAACCAAAACTTTTTAAGTGACATTTGCCAGCCCAGCGACAGCTTCTCCGAATTCCGCATTCACCCCCTTTCCGCCTCCTCTGGCACGTTTCGCTCATTTGCAACTTTTTTTTTGAAAGTTTCTGTGCTCGCTTTTGGAACTTTTCTAGCGCTCCTCGCTGGCCACCAAGAGCAACTAAATGCGCTGAAACTGAGGGGATATAAGATGCACATGTGAGGCTGGGATCGTGTGTAGCCAATGGCTTTTAAAGGACTGGCAGGGGAGTGGTCCTTTATAGCAACAATGGACCCACTGTATCCACTGTGTCGTTCCCTCTTGTTGCATTTCCCTTCAACTTGGCCACATATTTTTTCTGTCATCTGTTGCCAAAATTAAATTTAGGCAGTACTCACAGCGTCACTATCCCCTACTGTTCAGTTGCTCCATTCCGAATTGTTGTTTCTTCTTTCGAGCTCTCCGACAGCTCTTCCCTTCAACTCCTCCTGACAGTCCAACCATTGCTCTCACTTAGAGGAGGACTAGAGGACTCCCATTCACCAGCGGATCGAAAATGGCGCATTGTGTTTTAATTAACTTTCGAAACTCTCTCCCACCCACAGATAAACATCACTGTTTCTGTTTCTATGTGTGTGTGTGCTTTCGAAATTCATATGCGTATCCACGCTACAGTCCCCACTTTCTGGCATTCTATGCTCTACCCTCTGCTTCCTCTGCTGTCTACCAAAATCGTTTTATTTCGAATATGTCCTGTGTACCGAAAATTTCAAATGACATTTCCATACGAATTCCATTGGTCAAGTTATGATAGCTGGATGGCTAAGCTCCTGGGACGTGGTCCTGTGGCTGGCTTAATAACGACATTAATGGGTCAGTAATGCCAGCATGCGAACCGAAAATTAATTAGACAGCTCCACTCCAATGAATGCCGTGCGGCATTCCCCTGCACCCCACCCCGCATTGGCCGCTGCTCCTGCTCCTGCTGCTGCTGCAGTTTCAGCTAAATTCTGTCCCTGCTTAGTGGGCACTTGGGAAAGTTTTGACATGAACTTGCCCACAGAAACTTGGCCAGGGATTACTGCATGCTGCCAGAATATTCCAGGCCAAAATTAACAGTTGAACGAGTGCGCTTTCAGAGCATTAAACTAACTCCCAATTTCCATGAAGTAAATTATGCAAGTTTTTGTAATTGTGTAATGAACATGAATCGAATTAATTCATGGAAGCAGTAAAAGACTTTTAGTAGCAAAAGGCTTTTAAGTGTAAAATGGACTGCAGTCTGCAGTCTTTTCAAGAATTTTTGATATGTAAATGTAAATGGTATCCGGTAAAGGTAAACAACACAGGACTCACTTTAAGATACTAGAGAACCGGCAAATACTGTCCTGCTTCGGCAAACAAAATCTTTAGCAAATAATTAATTTGTATTTGATGCATTTTTGTTTACCCCCAAAACAATGAAGTGAATAATTATTTGCATTTTTCAAATAATAAACTATTTGCCGTAGTAATCCAGGGCCTTCCAGACTTCGGGGAATATCCTTTAGCCGTCACATTAAATGGCTACAGCTACAGCTCTAGCAAAAACTTCAACAAAGTTCTATTCGCCCAAACTTTAGTAATGAGCCTCGCTTGGAAACTGCCACAAGATGCTCGACAATAATTAGCAGCCGAATGAATTGTTAAACTTACTGCCAAACAAAAAAAAAAACAGCGGTGGGAGAGGACTTGCCACATTTCCGTACGTACCCAGCTGTCAAGACCACACTATTCTCTGGAGGGAGTGAGGTAGATGCTGTGGAATTCGTAAGTAAAGCCATGATAGTGACAGCAACAGGAATAGCAGCAAACAGCAAACAGCTACCGAGCTAAGAACAAAAACAAGGCTGATAAGAGCCTGGCTTAGACTACCGGCTCAAACTACTGCTTTGTCTGCTGAACAATGGCAAAGGAACTGCACTAATACTGTTATATATGCACTTGTAAAATATACATATGTATATATCTCTTATTATTTAAAGCTAAAGCTATATCTATGAACATTTGCATTGAACAGCCGAAGGCAACATTCAATAGAAATATACTTTGAAGGTAGCAGTAATCAATTGGTAGCAGTATTGGTTTTGGTGGTAATTAAAAGGAAATACCATCCACCTTGGCCGGAATAAACAGCAGCAATAAGCAACTCCTTGATGGAGGATGAAATGTTCATCCTATTACTGAATGATTGCAGAAAGGCAAGACAATATGCAATGCTCTTAATGAAAGGAATACAGTGACTACCTTCCAAACCAGCACTCTACATATTTCCCAAGTAATTCGTAATTCAGTAGAAAATAAGGTATGGAATCAACACTTGGGCTTTGAATGTTCTTAGAGCGGGCCTCTTTATCTATAATTATTTATAATTATATATATTTATTTATTTATAAAATATATATATTTAAAATGGAGTCTCATGCTAAGAGGATTAGTCAGCAGCTAACCCCACTGGCAGATAGCTAAATAAAGTTGTGAATTCAAAATGCATTAAGGGATTCGTCTCTGGATCTGTGGGCACACTCTGGCTCCCACTCTAGCGAGCATTTAAAGACAGAAAAAGAAACTTCGATTTAAAGGTAGGTATAAAGACAGACGGACATAACCATAAAGTTAAATGATGATTGAAACACAAAAAAACAAGCAAATCAAACAGAAAGCTACATGCAACAAAGTATCGTATTTGCCTAGACTGAAGATAGCTATATACATACATATGTACATACATATGTATGTATATTTCAAATTTGGAACTTTATTGTGGCAATGCACTTATGGTTACGCATATATTCTTCAAAATACTTTCCATCGTTAGTCACCCATTTCTCCCCAATTTATGGAAGCTTACTGAATCCTCGTCTTTATAAGCTTTTCAGGAATCCACCCAATTATTGGCCTCTTCGAAAGAATGGAAAAGGCGATCAGTCAATTCATTGGACATCGAACGGAATAAATGAAATCCCCAGATTTTCAGGGAATATGGCGGGTGGATGCGCTCTTTCCATTTCATTGTTCTCAGGTCCGATATATCTCTTTGGATACCCCTTTACCTCTCTCTTTGCACATACCATTTGTAACGGGCGCCCTTCGGTCCGTTGAGATCAGCAAGAATGAATTTAAATTTCCCTCGCAATTCAGCTGCGATATTTTATAGTCGCTGCGATGGAAATGCATATCGGTTTTCTGAGATGTAGAGGGCGCTAGATGATCTAGTTCCACCAGCGGTAGTGCAGCTTAGAAAAGCTCGTTCAGGGCTTCTGCAATCACCGAACGTCATCTGTCACTCTCTCCCTCTCTCAGAAGGGTTTCCGAGAGAAAGCTCTGGAATGCCGGTCTATAAAAGATAGTGCAGCTGTACCCACGCTCTCTTTCTCAAAAATTCTGTTCTTGGTGCGTCTGCAATTTTATACCGTGTGTACCAGTGCGAAAAGTTAATCACGTGTGTGAAGGAAAATTTCATCTGGAGGCATCCAGCATTTAAGCCGATCCGAGTGATCAAACAATTGTTTCACTGGATTCGACACAAGAAAAGGTATTGGTGCTACCACATATTTCGGTAATTTTCGTGTCTTCAACGGCATTTTCTTTTCGGCAGAGTGCACATCGACTTTCTTGGCTATCGCCCACGCCCCGCGATCTTTGCCAACTCTGCTGCACGCATCTTGCCAAGCGGCAACTACGGATTCTCGGGGGTGGGCGGATTTTTCGTCTGCGCTTCTTATTTGTGTCTTTGTGTGGCCAGTGTAGCCCCACACGCATACATCGCTAGCGGAGCCCACCAACTCACACCAACCCACGCACTATCACCCACAAATCGCTAAGCACCTCCACCCTTTGATTTAGTGGCAACCTGCCAGCCGCTAGTCCATCATTCTGCACGGGTTTGGAACAGAAGGCAAAATTTAAAGCCAGAGCACTCTAGAGCACCTGCACTACAGCCAGCACCGTGGCGCTCCACAAACAAAACGGAAAGATACCGCACTAACCGATTGTGCAGTGGCGCTCCACAAACAAAACGGCCAATTGCTTCGCTGACCGATCGCCCAGTGGTGCTTGATCACCGAAACGGATTTTCCCTTAATGGCTTCATTGTTTTGATTTAATTTTTGTGATTAGTTAAAATTTCTTTAATTTTCCAGTAATCTTTTGGTTCTAATTCAATCTTTTGCCTGCGTGCAAGTTTTAAGATTTACATACAATATAGTTTGAGGAAAATTTGTCGGAAAAGGAAAGTGCTGAAATGGTTAAAATCAATCGTTGTACCCCTCTATAATCATTTTATTTTCCCAAAGCTTAGCCACAACATCAACACCGTTGGAAGGCCTTTCACCGTTGGAGAGTTTTGGTATGTGAGTTGCTCGAATTAATTTTGCATTGTATTTGTCCTAACTAAAGAAAAATTAGTCACCAGACATTTCGACCGATCTTATAAAAATGATCCGGGAAATGATTTGAACCGAACATTAACCTAAATCAACCAGTATTTTCCCACATTTTTGCCTTCATAACTTTTCTTAATTTTTGATATTACCTTTTTTTATTGTATTTTTTTTAAGCATACATTTTGTAGCAATGTAATTTTTTTTCTTGAATATTTTTACTTTAGCTTAGGAAACCAAAAATGTTTACGATGAAATACAGTGAATTTATATGAACTTTCCATCTAATTATTTCGGAATGAGTAACTAGACAATCCTTTTTAACGGTGACCTGATTAACTAGGAGATAGCCATTGTACTAGGGGATATTCAGAAAATCGTAAATTGAATATCCAGGTAGGGAGGGTAAAGAATGCGTTGGTCGACTTACATCTTTAGACCACGCCAATACTTCGCAACTGTTTGGGAAAATGCATCCTTAAGTATCCGCAGTTTGGTTGAACTTGCTTCACGTCGGTGGGAGGGCCAGTTTCAGCAGGGATCCTTAATTAAGATTATGTAGGCGAGAGTCAAGGTCTTAGCAAAACCCACCCCACCCCGAAAGAGCTAAGGGAAATATAGGGTCCCGCCCCGCTCGGATACCTTCGACTCAGTAAAGGAATATGGATGGAAGCCTGAGCGCAAATGCGCTAGCTACACGACTCGTCCCAATATTCTCCCTAGATGGTTACATAATTTTTGGCGCCCAACGTGGGGCTGTTTTTCCACTTAAATTTAGTGCATCTACGCAGTTGAACGCGGGTATGTAGCATGGCTATATAATTTTTGGCGTTCAGCTGAGGTCTGTAGTAAAATTACATCAAAGCAACAAAAGTTGGATATAGCGGTCGCACACAACCGGATTAGGGCAAGTGGAATTTTTCAATATATTAATCTATATTTGCTCTGTAGAGAACAATAGGCACATAGGTACTATAAGCCAGAGTGGATAAAGATAGGTTGGAGACCTCCGGCATAGGATTTGTAATAGCTAGCAATGAATAAAGCCGTCGAATGTCCCACAACTGTTTAATGTAAAGAATAGCAGCAAAACATCAGCTACAGCAAAATCCGCCGTCTTAATTTTAGCTCAAATTAGTCATTTTGACCCGGATAGGAAAGAAAGAATACTCTTACGTACAAATCATTCGGAATACTTGTGTGGTTTGACTTAGATCGAACACCCTGCCAATGATACCTGTATTAGATCTCTGTAGTGATTCTTAGATAACACTTCCTAGTCCGATCACCGGTCAGGTGAGGAAAAGTCTGGTGCCTGAAACCAAAGGCTAGCTTTTGGTATATCTGGATAAGATCGGAGGTGCATCTGATGCACTTCGGTACCGAATACCATGGGTTGGTTTGGGTAACAAGCACTCAGTACGAATCGTATTTATTAGTTTACAATAGCCCAGTAATTCCCAAACACTTAATTGCGAGAAAATATAATTGCTATCTCTTGGAAACCAGTGTCACCGTTTAGTTTATGTTAAAGAAATAAGAAAATTTTATTAGGAAAAGAAAAATAAATATAAAATATGCCTCTCGAACATAGTCCACACGCTTCTCTAGAAGATGCTCGTGATCAAGCCCTCAGGCCAGGCTTGTGCTTGTGCCATTTGCAGCACTCCCATGGCTGATACTCAGTCCTGCTTGATAACGCCCTGTAAGCACGTTTTTCACAAAAACTGCTTGGAATCTTGGTTAGAAGCCCGGCAAGAATGTCCCAACTGCACCCAGCCTATATCATTTAAAACTATAAAAGTAGTTGTAGGAAATTGCTCCCCTGGCGACCCAATTGCCGAAAACGCTCCATCCACCAGTCGTCCCATAACTCGAAATTTAGCTAAAGTTCTAAATGAACCTCCGCTGTCTATCCAGAATGACAATATCAGAAGTCCGAACCCGATCAGGCGTGGTTCGGGTAACAGAAGTCGGGGACGAGGAAATCTTCAGAACACTCGTCAGAATAGAAGTAGTGCAGACTATGACATTCTCCAAAATATGGTGGAGCTAGCACTGTCACGCCGCCTGGCCAACTTAAATGTGAGTCAGCAATCTAGCGCTAGCATACAGCTTCATCAACCCGGTCCGGCACGAGGATCTCAGGTCCACTCGGCGATCGGCTCGAACCTGCAGCCCGGAAAGGTGGCCGACATTATGCAGAAGTGGAATGTACAGTTTGATGGGTCCGAAAATGGGCTAGGAGTAGAAGAGTTTATATATAGGGTAAAGCTGACCGACGAAACAATGAGCGACTTTGCAGCCTTATGTAAGCACTTGCACGTCCTTTTTACCGGGAAAGCAAGAGATTGGTTTTGGAGATACCATAAGCAGGTGTCTCAAATAATTTGGTCTGATTTTTGTTCGTCTCTCCGAACGCAGTACCGAGATTATCGGTCCGACTTTCGTTGTAAGGAACAGATCCGTTCTCGGAAGCAGAAGCCTGGAGAGTTATTTTCTGCTTTTTATGACGATGTCGCGACCTTAATGGATCGATTTTCTGTGCGCATGGAAGAAGAGGAAGTTCTTGAGATTCTTAAGAATAACCTTCTACCAGACATCCGGCAGCAACTACTGTATCAACCTATTCATACGGTTAGTCATCTGCGACGTTTGGTGCAGATGCAGGAGTCCTTGGTACGGGAGCTGACTGATCGCCCAGAGTCCTCAGCTAAGCTGAAACCAATAGGTCATCGCCGCCAAGTGTTAGCAGTAGAAAAGTCGACTTCTGAAGTAGAAACAGAGGAAGAAACGGAACTTGAAATCGAAGTTGCTGGCATCCGTAGATCACAGTCAAATTTGACCTGCTGGAATTGCGAAACCGTAGGTCACGTTTGGGAAAACTGTTTGGCGGAGCGACGTATCTTTTGTTATGGATGTGGCGCACCTCAAGTTTATAAACCACAATGTAAGACATGTCTCAGTCGTCAGTCGGAAAACCGGCTCAAGGGGACACCCATCAACATCAGGATGCCCCCGAAAGTTTGAAAACTCAGAAGAACCTTGCTCGTCATTTTGTCCCCTATCATGAGCGGTTACAGAACTATCAGGAAGTCAGAAAGAGGATTTTTAATACACCGCAAGTAGGGTCGATCCGGAAACGTAGCAGTTCAAGAGTGAGAGAGTATTTCAGTAGGTGTAAGAAAAATCATAGAATGTTAGTATCAGCTATTTTTAGTAATACAAGCGATATGCGTAGCTATGCGGAAGTTTCTTTTCTCGGACGCGATGAACTTGGCCTCTTGGATACTGGAGCCAATGTTAGCTGCGTTGGAGCTGCGCTTGCTACAGAAAAATTAGATAATTGTCGAGAGTTTAGGCCTATAAAGTCTCAGGTGAAAACCGCAGATGGTAAGGGCCATGAAGTTTTAGGAGTTTTGAATGTACTAGTTAAGTACAGAAATGATCAAAAGCTTATGAAGTTATATGTCATCCCCTCTATTAAACAAAGATTGATTCTTGGCATTGACTTCTGGAAGCTGTTTGAACTTGCTCCGAACATAATAAGTTCGATACAGGATGATCCAAGTGGGGAAGAAGAAACAGACTCGTCATCGTACCCTTTAAATACGACCCAGCTGCAGCAGCTTGACCTTGTCAAACAACTCTTTCCTAACTTTTCCCAAGGATTGGGTCGAACAAAATTAGTTCAGCACCACATTGACATTGACGACGCGCAGCCGGTCAAGCAGCGTTTTTACCCAGTGAGTCCAGCTGTAGAGAAGTTGGTTTTTGCAGAGATCGATAGAATGTTAACACTTGATGTAATAGAGCCTTCGACAAGCTCGTGGAGCTCCCCGATGAGATTGGTAGTGAAGCCAAATAAAGTGAGATTATGCTTGGATGCTAGGAAGTTAAATGCAGTAACGAAAAAGGATGCTTATCCACTTCCAAGCATTGACGGTATTTTCGCTCGGTTGCCGAAGGCCAACATCATTTCCAAAATAGACTTAAAGGATGCTTTCTGGCAAATCGAATTAAGTAACGAGGCCAAACCATTAACGGCGTTTACAGTTCCCGGACGACCACTTTACCAGTTTAAGGTCATGCCCTTTGGTCTATGTAACGCTCCCTCAACAATGTGTCGGTTAATGGATAGCATCATCCCTCCAGATTTGAGATATTGTGTTTTTGGATATCTTGACGATCTGTGTGTCATTTCAGAAGATTTTACATCACATCTAGCCATACTCGTCCGACTAGCTGAAGAATTTAGAAAAGCCAACTTAACAATTAACGTGGAGAAGAGTCACTTTTGTGTAACGAGCGTAAACTATCTGGGATACGTTATAGGAAGTGGAGGAATTTGTACAGATCCTGAAAAGATCTCATGTATTTTGAACTGGCCCCCACCAAAGAACATTAAGCAGGTCCGCGGGTTTCTTGGAGTTTGCGGATGGTACCGGCGCTTTATTCAGAACTTCTCTGATCTAACTTGTCCCATCACCGAGGTTTTGTCTACGAAAAAGAAATTTTTCTGGACCCCGGATGCGCAAAGTGCAATGGAGGCCTTGAAGCATACCTTAACGTCTGCCCCGGTCCTGCAGAATCCAGATTTTTCTAAAAAGTTTTACCTTCATTGTGATGCCAGTGCCTTTGGTATTGGGGCAGTGTTGGTTCAACTGTCAGAAGACGAAGTGGAAAAGCCGATAGCATTCATGTCAAAAAAACTGAGCAAGGCTCAGAAAAACTACAGCGTTACTGAACGCGAATGTTTGTCTGTGATCCTAGCAGTCGAGAAGTTCCGATGCTATCTGGAGCTGCAAGAATTCGAGGTAATAACCGATCATTCTAGCTTAGTTTGGCTAATGCGTCAACAGAATGTGTCTGGCAGACTTGCTCGATGGATTTTCCGCCTGCAACAGTTTAAGTTTTCCATTTCGCATAGGAAAGGGAAAGAACATATTGTACCAGACGCTCTCTCACGTTTGAATGATGAGGAAATAGCCGAGCTAGAAGTAGACCCAGTCGTTGATTTGACGTCCACGGCCTTTGCCGATGATGAGTACGAAACACTGAAAGCCCAATTCTTGAAAAATCAGTCCAAATTTCCCGACGTTAAAATAGTAAAGCCATATATCTATATACGGACTGAACAAGTAAATGGTAACGTGCCACAGAATGAACATTCTTGGAAACTGTGGGTTCCCGAACGTCTCCGAGGAGATGTTTTAAAACAAGCCCATGATAGTGTGATTTCGTCTCATGGGGGAATTCAAAAAACTTTAGCAAAATTGCGTCGTAATTTATATTGGCCTGGCTTAGCAACGTACGTAAGGGATTATATTCGAAAATGCGAGGTATGCAAGGAGACCAAAGCGCCTAATTACAGCCTGCGGCCGCCTATGGGTTCCCAAAGCCCATCGTGTCGACCGTTTCAACGACTTTATATAGACCTTCTCGGTCCATACCCTCGTAGTAAAAGCGGTCATATTGGGCTACTAATCGTATTGGACCATTTT
The DNA here is from genome assembly GCA_035041765.1 of Drosophila algonquin. Classification (NCBI taxonomy): domain Eukaryota; kingdom Metazoa; phylum Arthropoda; class Insecta; order Diptera; family Drosophilidae; genus Drosophila; species Drosophila algonquin. Next base: position 3,279,972 of record JAWNKY010000209.1, on the reverse strand, counting down.
AGTAAATACCACTGGTTGCATCCGCTTAAAAAGTTTACTTCAGCTGCTATACAGGAATTTTTACTTAAAACCATTTTCCATAGCTATGGAGTACCAGAGACTATCATAAGCGATAATGGTGTCCAGTTTAAAGCAACCGAGTTTAATAGGTTTTTAACCAAGTTGGGCATTCATCACGTTTATACAGCCTTATACTCGCCCCAAAGCAATGCGGCAGAGCGAGTTAATCGTTCTCTGCTAGCGGCCGTCAGAGCGTACCTTGAAAAGGATCAAACCGAATGGGATAAGAACATCTCCAGCATTTCTTGCTCACTACGATCAGGTCTTCATCAGTCCCTCGGATGTTCTCCCTACAAGGCCTTATTTGGAATCGATATGATAACCCATGGCACCGACTATAAGCTCCTTAAGGAGTTAAAGTTGTTAGAAGAGTCCGTCGTACCCATGTCCACAACCGACAACCTTGCGCTATTGCGAAAAGACATCCAGGAAAATATAAAGAAAGCATACGAGCGCAACGCTAAACAATATAACTTACGTTCCAATCTTACCTCATTCAAGGTTGGTCAAGAAGTGTTTCGAAGAAATTTCGCGCAGAGCAGGTTCACACAAAATTTTAATGCAAAACTGGCCCCGAAGTTTTTGAAAAGTCGAATTAAGAAAAAACTTGGGAATCATTATTATATGTTAGAGGATCTAAATGGTCGGGAAATCGGTACATTCCACTCAAAAGATATTAGGAGCTAATTCCCCCTAATCTGTCGTCTAACGGTGTCAGATTATCGGGTGGTGTAACGGGCGCCCTTCGGTCCGTTGAGATCAGCAAGAATGAATTTAAATTTCCCTCGCAATTCAGCTGCGATATTTTATAGTCGCTGCGATGGAAATGCATATCGGTTTTCTGAGATGTAGAGGGCGCTAGATGATCTAGTTCCACCAGCGGTAGTGCAGCTTAGAAAAGCTCGTTCAGGGCTTCTGCAATCACCGAACGTCATCTGTCACTCTCTCCCTCTCTCAGAAGGGTTTCCGAGAGAAAGCTCTGGAATGCCGGTCTATAAAAGATAGTGCAGCTGTACCCACGCTCTCTTTCTCAAAAATTCTGTTCTTGGTGCGTCTGCAATTTTATACCGTGTGTACCAGTGCGAAAAGTTAATCACGTGTGTGAAGGAAAATTTCATCTGGAGGCATCCAGCATTTAAGCCGATCCGAGTGATCAAACAATTGTTTCACTGGATTCGACACAAGAAAAGGTATTGGTGCTACCACATATTTCGGTAATTTTCGTGTCTTCAACGGCATTTTCTTTTCGGCAGAGTGCACATCGACTTCCTTGGCTATCGCCCACGCCCCGCGATCTTTGCCAACTCTGCTGCACGCATCTTGCCAAGCGGCAACTACGGATTCTCGGGGGTGGGCGGATTTTTCGTCTGCGCTTCTTATCTGTGTCTTTGTGTGGCCAGTATAGCCCCACACGCATACATCGCTAGCGGAGCCCACCAACTCACACCAACCCACGCACTATCACCAACAAATCGCTAAGCACCTCCACCCTTTGATTTAGTGGCAACCTGCCAGCCGCTAGTCCATCATTCGGCACGGGTTTGGAACAGAAGGCAAAATTTAAAGCCAGAGCACTCTAGAGCACCTGCACTACAGCCAGCACCGTGGCGCTCCACAAACAAAACGGAAAGATACCGCACTAACCGATTGTGCAGTGGCGCTCCACAAACAAAACGGCCAATTGCTTCGCTGACCGATCGCCCAATGGTGCTTGATCACCCAGTCGGATTTTCCCTTAATGGCCTCATTGTTTTGATTTAATTTTTGTGATTAGTTAAAATTTCTTTCATTTTCCAGTAATCTTTTGGTTCTAATTCAATCTTTTGCCTGCGTGCAAGTTTTAAGATTTACATCCAATATAGTTTGAGGAAAATTTGTCGGAAAAGGAAAGTGCTGAAATGGTTAAAATCAATCGTTGTACGCCTCTATTATCATTTTATTTTCCCAAAGCTTAGCCACAACATCAACACCGTTGGAAGGCCTTTCACCGTTGGATAGTTTTGGTATGTGAGTTGCTCGAATTAATATTGTATTGCATTTGTCCTAACTAAAGAAAAATTAGTCACCAGACATTTCGACCGATCTTATAAAAAATGATCCGGGAAATGATTTGAACCGAACATTAACCTAAATCAACCAGTATTTTCCCACATTTTTGCCTTCATAACTTTTCTTAATTTTTGATATTACCTTTTTTTAATTGTATTTTTTTTAAGCATACATTTTGTAGCAATGTAATTTTTTTTCTTGGATATTTTTACTTTAGCTTAGGAAACCAAAAATGTTTACGATGAAATACAGTGAATTTATATGAACTTTCCATCTAATTATTTCGGAATGAGTAACTAGACAATCCTATTTAACGGTGACCTGATTAACTAGGAGATAGCCATTGTACTAGGGGATATTCAGAAAATCGTAAATTGAATATCCAGGTAGGGAGGGTAAAGAACGCGTTGGTCGACTTACACCTTTAGACCACGCCAATACTTCGCAACTGTTTGGGAAAATGCATTCTTAAGTATCCGCAGTTTGGTTGAACTTGCTTCACCGAATCGAATTGTTTTTTTTGGGAGTTAGGTCCCATTGTAGTTTCAGCAGGGATCCTTAATTAAGATTATGTAGGCGAGAGTCAAGGTCTTAGCAAAACCCACCCCACCCCGAAAGAGCTAAGGGAAATATAGGGTCCCGCCCCGCTCGGATACCTTCGACTCAGTAAAGGAATATGGATGGAAGCCTGAGCGCAAATGCGCTAGCTACACGACTCGTCCCAATATTCTCCCTAGATGGTTACACATTATGCAAGCACATACATATTACTGTAGTAGTGAATACATATTTGAGCTTTAATTGCTTTATGCCTCTAGCTAATTAAAGCATAAATAGGTCTTGCAAAGTTTAATTACCAATAATTGTAGAATATGTATGTATGTATGGGAGGTCATGGTGCACCTGGCTCATACTTTTGGCACTGCTCCTGCTCCTGCTCCTGTTTTACCAACAAATAGCAAACATTTCGTGAACAACATTGTGGGAAAAATTCCACATGAGCATGTTCTTTTGTTGGCACATTTCTGTGGCATGTTCCAGCTACGTGAAGCACGGAGCAGAGAGGACAAACGGTGCTCCGGCGTGGCGTAGCGGGAAGGGACTATAGATCCAAAACAGCTAAAGGACTCTATTGCGGCTCGATTACAAAACCTTAGTACCTTTGATTATTTTATAAATAATGTTTACTTTGTTTTGTTGATCGAATAAACATGAAACGAAATAGTGCCTACTTCAATAAATTCAAATATTCACCATTTAAAGAGTCACGTTTCAGACGAATGTTTGTTTTTAATTTTAATTGCACTCAGTCGATGAATTTAATCAGCAGAGAATATTCATTTCATTTGCATAATTTAACATGTATTTTAATGTATGTAATTACCACTTTAACCATGGCTAAAAAAACACTGTTGTGTTATAAAGATGGAAACGGAAGAGGTCAAAATGAAAATGGTCGTTTGAAAGGTAACAATTTCTGCAGCAAAAGCCAGACGGCAAATGTTCAAATAATCCACGGCCATTCTAGGCTTAAGCTTTAAAGACTTTAGAAATTGACTCATTTATTGCTTCAACTGTGGATCTAACATTTGTCGAAACTATCGATCAAATCGACCATGGGTTGGCTCATGAAATAGACATAAATATTTAATTGATTGCAGTCAGGATTACAGAGTACACTTCAATTGGAATCCCCCAACCTTGTGCATACCTAATCTGCATCCTAATGGGTATATACAAAATTCCCCCTACTCTCCCCAATCTGCATCGCTTAGCCTCTGCTCTTCCGTTTCCGGCTAGACCCCACACTTGGTCCTTAAACCCTAATGCCCTAATGCCTTTGTCCAGTTGTCCTTCGCCCCTTAGGTGAAACGATTGTTGTATTTTTTTCCTCCTCTGACGGTGCGACGTCTCGTCTCAAGTGCTAACAAAGCTGTCTAGATGCTCCACCGCTAAACCGCACTACCCCACATTGTGCCCCACGAAGAAGTGGCAGCACTTTTCCAACCCCAAGGCCCAAGCCCCAGATCCCAGAGCCCAGACCCCAAGGCTTCACTGGCATGGCTTGGGGCCTCATGCCTCATGCCCGTGCCGTTTGCAATGTTTTGTTTTGCATTATCTGCATGTTTCTGCACAGATGCCTCTAAATGCATGACTTTCCTTGCCCCCTTGCCACCCCTCCTCTATGGCTATGTGGCATCCCGTTACTGCTGTTGCTAGTGTTTATAGAGCGACAACCGCTTGCCGGCTTGCAACCGGCAATGAACAGACCTAAAAAGTTCCTAAGCGAAATGAATAAAGCCGGTTGGCATGGGAAAGGTACAGTGAAAGCTGTCTTGAACGGACCCAAAAGATCCAGTATTTGAGAATTCGTTGAGGGAGCTTTCGCTGTACGGGGAAATAAGAGGGCACGTCCAATTTGCTAGACAACACGTGTCGATTCACAAAAAAAATTGAGAACCCTGCAAATGGGAAAATTTCACGCTGAAACCTTGACAACACACACTTTCTCCGTTCTACCGGCCAACCAACCAACCGCACACCCAACCACCCAACCGTCTTACCCATCGGGAAAACACTGGTAAAAATTGCTACATGGAAATGGACTCTTTATTGTGTTGCCAAACAACATCTAGACTCTGGAATACTTTACCCTTTGAAACAGTTTGTTGCAGTGTAGAAAAGATGGAAGGTGGAAATCCAACACCAAAAGGAAACTTTGCCCCGCCATGGCGGGCGGGGCAGTCTGAAGTTTTCTTTACGCAATCATCATAAATTAACGATTTTCAACAAGTGGCAACAAACAGTGCGAGTGAAAAATGTGGAAATGAAAAGAAAGCAAAAACAGGTGAAACTTTTCTAGCAGAACAGAACAAAACCACAACAACAACAAGCAGGAGCAGGAGTAGGAGTAGGAGTACGAGAAAGGTAGCCTCAAGCCTGATCCTCGTTTGCTCCTTTGGGCCAACCTATGGGCCCAACCTTACTTTGTGCCCCATTTTTTATTCAGCCAAGACTTTTGCCGATCCTAAGGCGCTGACAAATTTTGGCTGACCAAATTATAGATATATGTACATACATACATAGGTGCAAAGTTTCAAGTTCCGGTGGGGATGGCGGAGGCTGAGAGCCTGGCGGAGGAATTCCCTTTCAATTAGCGTGTCCTTGCGGGAGTCGCACGACCGAATTATGTTCATGCATATTTAAAATGCTTAATGAATTTTATAAAACTCGACGTTGTCTGTTCGAGTTTGATGGGCTTAAGAACGCCAAGGAGACTGCCCCCCGCAGGTTGCCTAGGAGATTTGAGGCATGGGTGGGGGGTGGGTGGAGAACGTGTTCTGCCTGTTGCTGCCTTGTTCAAGCCACCGCCTCGTCCACCCATCAAGAGCCTATGGCATAATAGGGAAGCATGTTGTCTGCCTTTTGCGATTCGCTAGTGGAATAAAGTACATATACTCATATACATATACATACATATGTATGTATATGTTGATACATATAATTCTGGTGCATAAAGGCAGGAGCCGACAACAAAAACCGAGTAGATGAGACGCAAACTTTCTCGGTATTTCCTCAGATAGCCTTCAAGATATTTCAAGATTTTAAATCAATGTAAAATCTACTACTTTGCTAGAGATGAAGCTCGTAAATGAAGATGAGACGTGTAGCCGAAGAAAAGAAGAATAAAATGCATTATACATTTTGTGTATAAAATATTAATAAAACATTAATCAAAATTCTAAAAAAGTTAAATATATGCGAGCTTGATAGATCCCTTTTTCGTATCGTCATAATATTTTGTACACAAACAAGAAAAATAATTGGTCAGATAGAATGTCAGATATCATTGCCAACGTGGGATACCTTCTTTATTATTTCGCAATGCGGATTTCCGTCTGAATAAGTGGTAGTACAAACAAAACAGAAATCAGACTCTTGCATTGCCCAAGACCTGCAACAAAATGTATCTGACATTTATTCAATAATGCCAAAGCCTTTGTGTTCGCTCTCTGCTGGCTGCCCAATCGAACAGAAATCTCAAAGATGTTTAGCCTGTGGTCTTCATTTAGTTCTATAATCCACAAATGAACTACAACTCATGTAATCAAGTGAGAGTCAAGTCTACTTTCGGGCTGTCATAAAAAGGAAGATTATAGACTTGAATTGAATTGATTTTACTTTGAAGGATGATGGTCGAAAGTCTGCTATAGGCCATAATTGAAGAACTGAATGGAAAACGTACGTTTTCTGAAAATGTCTAATGTCCAAATGATGACTAGCCAAACATCTCTTTCAATCTTGGACTATCGTGGACCCATCTAAGCCGGACTGACAGTGCAGTAGCCTTCATTCAACACTTTCTCGCTATCACTCCTCGTACAGCCTGGACACAGCAGCAGCAGTATCTTCTGGGAGGAATTTCTTGAGAAATTTTCCTCTATAGTTCTTTATTCATTTTTAATTACTTCCATGGAAACATAAAAACATAGATGGCCATCAGAAGATTCCATGCCTGATTGCCTGGGAGTCCCATTTGAGAAGAATGAGCACTAAATAACCCAATTTGTTGGGTAAGTATCCGTCTTGCCTCTTCTGATCGATGAATGGTTTCCAAAACAACCCAACACACTTTTAGGGGCACTCCAAAAACTATTCCAGCCAAAACTTGAATGCTTAGACGAAAAAGGAAGGAAGGAAGGAAGGAGAGAGCTTTCGACAAATATTCAGTCAAGAATGTGAGTCGGCTGGTTGCACATACGAACCTTTTTAACTGCCGTCTCTCCCATAAATCGAAAGCTGTATGCAATCTTTCTGTCATTCGCTTTCATACATTCTCTTTTTCTGCTGTTTTATTTTTTTGTTGTCCTTTCTTTTTTTTGTTTTTTTGGTGACTCTCATAAAATTGTAAAACGAAAAGCCCTCAGAATGGGAGCAACTGCCTCGCTGGCGGGCAATAAATCTAACGATAATTTGATACGCAGCGTTTTACGATGCTTTAGCGGCAACGCGGCAGCCCCTCGGCAAGCCATCCGGAGGTTAATGCTCCTGAACCTGACTGGTTGTCATCGCTGTAAAAATGGAGCCTAGAGGGGCCTAGAGAGCTGAGTAAGCTGAGAGAGGCCCTAAGCCCAGATCTCAAGCTAAGCCAATTAAATTATACATCGGACTGTTAACTGTTGCATGTCTTGAGGGGCAACGCTAGGGAGTATTTTCCCAGTCCCCTCAGACGCAGTCCCAGGTCATTCGTGATTCTCAGACATCTTATTGCCGATTGCTGGCGCTGTAACCGTTTTATTATCATTCTTTATTTGAAAGTCCTTTCTCCTTTTGATTCTAGAATTGTAAAAGGACGATTTTACAGTTTTATTTTATGGATAACTGCAGCAGCACTACCATCCACTGCGATTGCATTGCACATTTGCAGCTGCTTCCATTTCAGTGCAGCTTGAATTATGAATGCGCTCCTCACGAGTCTCGGCTGGCGGACTGGTGGGCGCCGCGCCGAATCACTCAGCACCTGCCATGCATATTTCATGATATACAAATGTACCCCCCCGCATCCCGAACCCCACAGCCCCCTCCCCCTATGCAGCCCTATCTCTATGTGCACAAAACGTTTAGATGGTTGAAATGGATGAATGGATCGGCATTATGCAGCTGTGCCATCAGGCATTGAAGCCAATCAGTCGCAGGGGCTGGGGGCAGATAAAAAGCATTGTCAGGTGGCAGGAAATTGCAGCGTTGCACACACGGCTGATTACCGAAACGTTGCCACTCTGCCACAATTGCTATCGAGGAGCAGGAGCCCAGCAATCAACTTGTGGCATAAATATTAAGTATACGACTCGTGGAGCGCGGAGTCCCACATTGTCTTCTCCAATGATAGCAAATGAAAATGGAATTGGAAAACGGCTGAAAACGAAAACTGCCACCTGGCATCGGTATACAAATGAATCCCTGGTCAGATTAGGCCGGGAGAAGGATTGAGGGACAGGGAGTGCATCTCTGCAAACGAAGCGTGTGCTTGGATAAATTAAAACCATTCTTTCGATTAGGACTTGGCGAAAGTCATCGTCCTGCAGTCATGAAAAGGCAATGACCACTAGAATTGTCCCAGACTGAAACAGAGACTGAAACTAAAACTAAAACAAAGCAAGTTTTGGCCATAAGCCCAGGACAAAACACACTCGAGGGCCCCATAAAAACATCAAACCCGTATGTGGGAGTGGAAATCATCTCTACTGCTATGAAACCTCCCCACAATCATAAGTGGCCGGACTAGGGAAAATAGAATGTAATGAAATGAAAGATTCATGTTAGTGGCTTTCAACAAGAGAACACAACAAATGGGGAAGGGAATCCAAATTGCGTTTTGGCCACAAAAAGAAGAAAGGCCTGGACACTTGACACTTGCCCATAAATAATAAATTGGGCAGAGATTACAAGTGAAGTGCCATAAAAGGCCAACATACATGCGTTACCAACAGTGGCAATTGGCAAGTGGCACAACAACATCACTCACCTCACCTCCGGCAACGATCTTCGGTCCTGGATTCTATCCCCACTTCTAAACAAAAAAAAAATGGAACGAGGCGTTGGCACTTTCAAATCTTTAACTGAAATTTCTCGTCGTTACGGCGCCTGACTCCGTGTGTTGTGACTGGGGCAAACTCTACCGATTCGGCGAGCGACAGCGACCTGCCACAAGGCGAGAAAAATGTGAACTGAAGGCGCCGACTGATGCTGCACGCACGAACACCGCGTCTAGCTGGCCTGGTCCCGAGGACGCTATAACCCGAAGACAGCCAACCGATTCGGAACAGTGGTGGCGCAATGAACAGTTGGGGCAAGCAATCCGACGCACGCCCCTGACTGTGGCAGGCTGACTCGGCACACAGTCGAGGGCCCATACATATGTACGGCAGCCACAGATTTGGAGACATTATCGGAGCTGCCTTCTGTCAAAATTTCTTTCACTGTTGGCACTTATTTCATAAAAACAAGTACATTGAAACTTTATTAGGAGTATTAGGGCTCAAACTCTGATGCCTTCAGAATCAATCAACTGTTTCTAACTCAGAAAGAACTTAGAGTAACTCTCTCATAAAATTCGTTGAGAAAATGCTGAGCGTTCTGACAGTAGTGATCCACAGGTCACAAGTTGTCCTCATTATTGACACTTTTGGCAGATGTGCACGAATGCTAAGGAGTCGAGATATTCCAACACATCTTGAAACGGGTTTGTAACCTAAAAGCTCAAAAACTTTCCCTAGTTTACAGAGCTGACACGAAAACAGGATGCAAAACTGATTTGGGGTGACCCCGTCCTTGGTGGTGCAGTCTCCATACAATACCCTAAAAAACCCTCTGTTTTCCTTGAGGTAGTACCATACTCCCGTAAAATAATTGTACATTCAAAAAGGAGTCATCTGCTATTATTGTACTAGAAATAGACTGGATGTGTAGAGTTTTATTAAACAGAACACATGGAAACAGAAGCCTGCCGAAAACTACATAAATGAAAGTGTATTTGTCTCGAAAATTGTGTAAACAGAGGATATGTGTTGGTAATTTTGCGAAAATGCCGTATGTGTCTCAGTGTGATAACACCCAGATGGTATTGATCGCCTATATAGTGGACACTAAGTGTTGTTTTTTTTCTGCTGTGACGTAAAAGGATATTATATTTTTGCTAGCGATAAGCATAATTATTTTGAATTCAGCTTCAAGCTTCTCCCTCCCCCTTTCTCCACTCATTTCCCTCTTGCCGGTTTCCCCCTTTGCTAGTCGACCGCTGTGACATAGTGCGAATTGGAGTCCTTTTTTGGTTAAGGTTGGCATGCCGACAGAGGGCTCTGCCCCAGCAGATATTCCGGACAATTACCCCGACATTTTCCAGTGTCAGGTGGCAGCCTGTTCATTGGGCCTGTTCGGGTGGCCAACTCCTTCATCAGTTTCATCCCGTCCCACCACCACCACCACCCCCAACAACCACCACCACCATCTTCACCGGAAAGTTTCCGATGTCTTCGTATCGGAGCCATGTGTGCAGCAGCATGTTCTTTCTCTGTTGACACAATGTCAACGTTCACCGATGCCAACCGACCGGGATGAACCCAATTTGCACCTGGACATGCAAAGTCAGCAATGTCGTATACGAGTATGTGTATGTGTCTGTACATAGGACACGTTGACAGGTTGGGCACGCTGGGCACGCTGGGCAGGCTGGGCAGAGGCGCCTCTTGGCTGTCCTTGATGTATTGTAGCTCTTGCTGTTTGTGCATGCAACAGGGCGAATGCGGTGAGGCTAATTGGCCAGCGGTGTGCAGGGAGGTAGGTCACAGCAACAAGTGACGGTAAAACTGTGGTCGCAATTCGTGGAACCAGTTTGATAATTATTAAATTTATGAATAATACGAGTATATACTATTTACATACGTAATAGGCTGATTATTATTAGGCGTCGCTAAAGAAGGTGAGCCTCAGCCCGTCTACTTATCATTATAACTGCTTCAAACTGCAAGCGCGCTACAGCAAATTCAGGGCTTAATGCGTGATCAAACGATCTTTTGAACAGAAAACGGAAAGCGAGAGTCACGAACTAGCTTCCTTCTCGATGGCACCCGCCCCACTGTGTGATACTGCGATACTATGATACAGAAAGGGCTGTCAAAAACAGTTTGACAGGAGGTCAAAGCCCTCACATACAGTACATTTACAACTACATATGTATGTATTTCTTTGTTTGCTGCTGCTGTCGATGCGACATTTAATTGAAATGCAAAGCTGCCGCCCAAAGCTGGCCTTTGTCTTTGGCCACATTTGCCACATTTTTTTGCAACACTCTGGTCGACCGGTGCTTGTTGCGCTTCTGCAAAATAAAATACGCCAGTAGCAGTTGCCAGTGTATCAAAAAAAAAAAGTAAACATTTAATTGGCGACTGCCCACGGCTAGTACCTCGTCCCGCTGCATTTGTGGCATTTTTTTTATCTGGGAACTTTCTTTCCGCAAATAAGATATTCGTAGGAAAAAAACAGTCGACGACGAAATGGAAGCGACACGACACCCACACTCCCATTGGCATACAAATGAAGAGTAATCGTTGTCCATGCTGCCCCCCGATGCCATGCCACACACACACACACACCTCTCTTCTCCACCCTTCCACCTCTTCCTCATGATCCATAAAATTGAATTCACGTCGCGCTTATGCAAAAGTAAAAAATCCAAAGAAAAAAGCGAAATTAAAAATACAAGAAAAAAAAAAGAAAAGATAAACGAAAACGAAAACAAAGCCAAAAAAACAAAAACAAAAGTCATTTGCGAATGATGTGAAAAATAAAAGCAATTAACAATTATAAACAAATATTGTAATAATTGTCGTATAATCGCCCAGCCAGATGCTACCCCCCAACGGAGTCGCAGACGGACAGAGGAAGAAACACGAATAATTAAATAATTTCTGGCTGGTCACAGTGTCGGTACAAAGTACGTGAACGGGTATGGCTATGAGTACCAGTGACAGTGGCAGTGGCAACAGTAGCTGCAGCATTAAGATTGTTATATAATATTTCCCGATTATGAGGGTTATTGTTTTTCATGGCCTGCCTTTTTGCAGGTGTTGGTGTTGTTGCTTAATTGCACCTTTCTTTTGTTGCATATTCTACACTGAGAAAAAACTGGCCACAAATATTTCAATTAAATATTCACACATTCGGGTTTTATATGCAAACATAATAAATTAATGTAATATTCACTTTGACTTAATTATAAATGCGTTTAAAAAATTATTCTTTGGCTTTAAATATAAAATTTTTCAATTCAATAAATAAATAAAATAAATACATTTTTAGGAAATATTATTTCATTTAAATATAAAAATATTTAATTTAATTATAGAATATATTTATTTGTAATATCAAATATTTTTATTTTTTAAATGAAATATATCTATGTATATCAAACATAATGGTATAAATATAAGAATCGAAGTGAAAATATTCGGGTCTCAGGGCTTTTTCTCTGGGTGCATTTTCGGGGTCACTCGGTGCTTCTTTTGGGGGTTTGGTCTCGCCTCGCTGGGCTTGGCATCTCTTTTTCCTACACCAATTTAACCATTGCAACATTTGGGGGCAAAACAAAATGCTGTGAACAAACACTTTCCTGTGCTGCTCGCGGGTGTGGGTGTGGGTGTGGGTGTGGGTGTGGGAGAGCTAAACATTAACCCATTAACATCCGAAATGGAAATGGGAAGGGGAATCTTTTCCCAAGCAAAGCAGACATTCAACAAATTCTCAATTCTCGATTCATCTATCAATTTCGATTTCGATTTGAGTTTCAGATTAGAAATTTCTTTGGGCTTGTTCTTTGCCAAATTTCCATGTGGCAAATTGACCACAATTGATGATAAATTAACTGTTAGTACGAGGATTAATACCCACTTTCACTATGACAGTGACGGGTGGGTCGGTGGGGTCGGTTGGGTCAGTAGGAGGGGGAGGAGGAGGAGCAGGAGCAGGAGTCGGCAAACTGTCACCGAAGACCTATCCGTGGCAACGCTTTGACTGGCCACCATGCATGCAGTCGTCACTCTTCATGGACTGGGGCAAGTATTACAGCCGCCGCTTGCTCAAAAGCAAGGCTATCGAGTGCTTCGGCCGCGCCTTGGCCTCCTTCAAGGATGAGCAACCGGAACAGAAACAGTCCTGCAAGCAAAAGCAGGGACTCGGCCCGAACGATTACAAGCCGCTGTTCCATCGGGCACTGTGCCAGCAATCCATTGCCCAGTCGGAGGCGGCCCTGAGAGACGCCACTCGAGCCAAGGAAATGATGTGGCGGACCCAGAAGCAGGTGAACAGCAATGTGGTGAGCACCGCTGACGTTGTATTGGCCGAGTACGATGCCCTCTTCGATTGCAACGAATTCGAAAGAACTCTCCGGAAGTTGCATACGGAGGCACGCTTCTTCGATCCCGCCAGCCAGATGCAACGTCACTTTGACGTTCGCAAAATTAAGGTGAGTCCCAGCATAGCATTCAATAGAATTTGCGGCATTCCTCGGACCTCGGCACCTCCATTTGTACAGACTATGGGCGTGTTCGAGGACAATATGGGCGCAACGCTCGGACCATTCATACAGCAGAATAGTGGCACCATCGATGAGGTGGTCCGCCGTCGGCAGGAACTCGCCGCCTTTGTGCCTCGCCCGCTGTGGAAGACGCTGAAAGAGCAGCAACAATGCGACGTCCAGAGCGTGCTCGAGAAGAACATAGAAGCGCTGACCCCCTTGGAGCGGGCTAAGCGGCGGGCCAGCAAGAGCCTCTACAACCACCAGTATCTGGGCAAGAGTGCCGCAGACGTAGAGCTGCTTCACCAGCTGCGCCGCAATCACATCTTTCTGAATCCACTGACGAACGGCACCACGCCCTATCTGCGGCAACTCGTTGGCGAGCAGTATGGGATCGTCAGGAAGTTCATGGTGAGGGACTAGATGGACTATTTGGGGACTATTGCCCGACCATTTGACTGACTTGTCGACCCATGGACAGATATTTTGGGAGCCAATTGAACCAATTCTGAATTTTACAGAAAATGATGCACGCCCGCAATCCGATGTACAACAGCAAGGCGGCGAAATGCCAGAGCACGATCGAATGTGAGAAGAGCCGCGAGAGATATCTGTACCACGTGGAGTACCAGACCCGCCGCGACTGCATCCGAGTGCTGCGAGAGGTGCGCCAGCTGCGATCGGATGGCAACATTGAGCGTCTGACGGACTACGTCGAGGACATTATGTCCACCATAATTGACCTCAAGACGCATCGCACGCTGCCCTGGAAGTGGGAGTTTGTCAACGACGTGTATAACTACCTGGCCCTGGCCCATGTGGATCGGTGTGCAGTACCAGCGAACGTTGACATTCTGGATCCGAAGAACCGGCTGGTGCTCTACCTGCAGCAGCCGGAACGGGTCAAGGATATGACCATCCGATTTGGAGGACCCAATCTCTACATGGAAATCAAGAAGGAGGAGATGCGCCAAAATCGATCAAAGTAAGTTTCCCGCTTTCATTATCCATCGATCATCCTTAAATGTCCTGCTGTTCATCGCAGCCAGAAGATTAATAGGCTTAAAGATCGACTGCGCCACTCTCGCTATCCCATCGAGCGGGCCTATCTCCGCTTCGAGATGGCCCGCGTACACTTTAAGGAGTTCCGCTTCGAAAAGAGCCTGGTCCTGGCCCGCAGCGCTTTTAATGGTGAGTCGCCTCTCACTATCCTATATAGGACATCCTATATATTTATGAGCATTTCATTCGTAGAGGCGCGCAGCTGCAACAGCCTGATCTGGCGATACAACAGCATCTTCCTGGCCTGCCAGGTGCACGCGGTCCTCTGTCACCACGAGCACCTCAAGGAGTCTCTGGCGAAGGCCAGTCAGCTGGCCAAGGGACTAAGGTCAACCAAGCTGTTGGCCTACTTGGCCATCTGCAACATAGTGAATGACAACGACATGAACCTGCACAAGTTGCGTCGCTCACAGCTTTCCTAGCAAGCGGAACATCGGTCCGGGATCCTCGTTTCCCTCCCCATCCAACAGCAGAAGCTCCAGCAGTTGCAATTGGCTTTCATCTAAACTGTTTTCCAAGTGAGAAATAGAGAGAGCCAAAGCAACTCCTGGAGCTTCTACTGCTTTGGACTGCTTGCGAGTATGCTTGACCCGCCTTGAACCCAGTTGATGCTGCAGATATACGTAATGTTTAGGATTTAAATTATTCGCTTTATTCGCTTGAGTTTGGCTTTGAGTGTTTGTTTCAATAAATAATAAATAGATACGTATTAATTAACAAGCATCAACGTTCGTTTAGCATTAACAACTCATTAACAATTACAAGTTTTACAAATTACGATAAATTACGTTTAAATTACGAGGAAATTAAGAGCTGGCTGGCTTGCTGGCTGGCTGGATTGGCTTCGTATCAGACGGTATTGACGGTGCCATGGCGGCGACGTTGCCGATGCAGTCGATGCAGGCGCCTGGACAACGACTTGGCGGCAGCTGTTGCCTCTGCTGCATCTTCTGCTGCTGTTGCTGCTGTCGTCCCTGTCGCTGTCTGTATGGCACTACTCGGATTTACTTGGTCATTTACTGTTTGAGGCACTGCAGCATTTTCAGCGCTATTTTGGGGGTTACTTGCGATGTTACTTGTGGCCTCTGTTTGAGCCTCCTCATTTTCTTCCTCTTCGTCCTCCTCCTCCTCCTCGTCATCCTCCTCCTCCTCCTCCTCGTCCTGATCAGCGTTATCTTCCTCCACCTCAGCCCCATCTTCAGTGTCGCCTTCCTCCCCCTCTTCAGCATCATCTGCGTCCGCTTCTTCCGCTTTATTGGCCCCCTCGGCAGCTGTGTCATCGTTTAACACTGCCTCAACCTCTCCCTCTGCAACTGGCACTGCCAATGGAATATCATATAACTCAGTGCCTGTCTCTGGCTCTGTATCCGTCGTCGTCTCCGTCTCCATGCCCGTCTCTATCTCCTTCTCCGGCTGCACTTTTGCTGGGGGTTCCTTCACCTTGGCATCTTTCCCAGCGTCATCTCCATTGCTATCGTCATCATCCACATTTATCTCGTTGTCGCTAATGTTTTCGTTTTCGATTTCTTCGGCCACTGTGGTGGTGGGTGCTTCTGTCTCTGCCTCTACCTCTGGCTCCGTCTCCTCTTCAGCTGACATCTTCACCTCTTCCACCTTTGCCTCGTCTTTCTCGGTCTCCTCCTCGCCATCGATCTGCTCGTGGTATGTGTCGCCTCCACTGACAACAATGATCGGCTGCCTAGTTGTCGTCGACGTTGTCGTTGTCGTTGTCGTTGTGCTGGTTAGAGGCGCTTCAGTGGCTCTTATTGAATTGGTAATTGTTTCAATTACTTCGTTTGGCTTCAGGCCGCTCTCGCCAGCATTGGCAGGTGTCTCCGCCTCCGCCTCTGCCTCTGCTTCAGTCTCTGCATCTGCCTTTGCCGGTTCCTCCTCCTCCTCTACCTCGTTGACGGCCTCCACTTGATCTTCTTTGTTGTTGGCCAGGTCTTGATCGCTGGCCATTAGCATTTCACTTTCAATCGGCAACGGTTCAGGTCGCTCCTCCTCCTCTGCCACCTCCGGCTCGGGCTGCTGCTCCGACTGCTTCTCCTCCTTCTCTGGCAATTCCTGTTCGTTATAGTCATACTCCGCACCGGAACCCGTTCCCGGTTCCATTTGCTCCTCATCATCAGCATCATCATCGTCGTCATCGTCGTCGCCTTGTGATGGTTCGGCGGGAGGCAGAACAGGCTTGCCATTCTTGTCCACATACTGGAGGCCGTCGAGGCCCATTCGCATGCACTGGAAGTGCATCTCGAAGAGATCGGTGGTGGCCAGGCGCACAACAAAGTCCATGCACATATTGAGGCTGTTGTCCACCAGCTTGACGTCGGTCATCTGGACGCACATGGCCATGGGCACCCCCATCATGACGGGTATGCAGAACGGTGCCGGGTTCCGCACCGAGATCCCGTACTTGGACGAGGGACGCTCATTGAGGTACACCTCTAGCTGCGCCTCCTCCAGCTGTGGCACGAACGTGACGTTGGCGCATACTGCAAAATAGACACAGAGGGAGAGAGAGAGGAGAAACGAGTGAGTTGGGGGGTGGCAAGAGTGAAACAGTGAAACGATTCCATTCAATGAATGAAAGTTGCGGGTGGCAAATTCAGATTCGCTTCGGAAATGCAGACCAGACTCAGACCCAGACCAGAGAGCGGCACAGCGCTCGAAGCGCCAACAATTTGTGGCATTTTGATTGGCAAATGCAACCATGTCACGAAACGAAATCGAAACGAGATTCAAGTAAAGCTAAACCACTGTTATTGCTATTGTTGTCTCTGTCATGCGCCACACCACACACCGCACATCGCCAAGATCTTTGCCAAGGAAATCGCTCAGGACTGGGTACAGGTTTGGTCTTGATCTATCTTTCTAGGGTCCTCCTCTAGGGAGGAGGAGGAAGTACTTGCACTCGTACTTCCATATGTGGAAGCACAACGGCTCTTGACTCTGTGTGACTCTAGCCATCGATCAAGCAAAGCGATTGATCCATGAAGTTGTTACAAAACTATAGATAATAGATCATAGATCGTCTAAGGGAACTTCACAGCCTCGATAAGCTGGGAAAACTGGAAATTCCTGAATGAATCTGATATTGAGACATTGGGAGAGCACGTGGAGCACGTCCATTATGGAAAATCTCCTCCATCCATCAAAGACATCTGCTTTTTCCGACCCTTCCGACTCACCTTTTTGATCGAATTTGTACTGATCCACCTTGAGGCCGGCACAGCACCCGCAGACGGGGCCACGGCAGTCACACGGCTGTCCGAATGTCGACCAGATGGAGCCCTTCGAGGAGTACTTGACGCTGGCCAGATTGCGACCACGGGACACGCTCACAGTGGGCGGCAGATAGGGCGTGTGCGTGGCCAGCTCGTAGAAGATGAGGCCGCTGCTGTAGCTGCGGCCGACGGTACATTGTGGATGCCACGCGACGAGCAGTAGAGCCAGGCATAGCCAGGCCGCGGAAGGGGTCAGCATTCTGTAGAGGATCCTGGCCAGCATGCGTAGCGTAGCACTTAACAACAAATCAAAAAATCACTGAACAAAAAGATCGCGGTAAATATTGGGGCAAAAAAAACGGCCTATGGCACGGGTGGGCTGGTGGTGTACGACACACAACGTTTAATGTTTAACGATAAGTCCGTGGCACTGACACTGGCACTGTGGAGCCAATGGACAGAAATAGCAATAGCAATGGGCAATGGCAACCGCTCGCGATCGACGACAATTAAATATTAAAACGCTGAACGCGCTGAACGTTAGCTTAAAAATGAAATGGAAACTGCTTGCCGAGGCAGCAGCGCAGCAGAGAAGCAACCACACTGGCAGAGGCAGAGGCAGCGGCAGAGACAGAGACAGTGGCAGCAGCACCAGTGGCAGTGGCAGCAACAGAGGCCAAGACTCCAACGGCGGCAGCAGACAGCAAGTTCATAGCGGTTGTTGCTGTTTTTGCGAGCAAACCATTTTATACCCTGCTCCGCTCCGCGGAGAGCATATGTGATACACAGACAGAGAGAGAGAGAGAGGGAGAGCCGGGTTAAGGGACTCCGTAGACGAAAAGAGCAGAATCTGGAATCGATATTGATTTGAAAATAATAGTAGGCACTTTTAGACACTACCGAAATACAACAAATGTTCTTCGTTTTGGGTTAATCGAGATCCAATTGGCGATTAAACCATTCACTACCAACCTCCATCTCAACCTCAAGAATTAAAGACTTGCATAGATCTATCAATAGATATATGCATACATATATCTGTGGAATATTTAAAGGGACACTCTATAGCCATACATGTAGCTCTCTTCTAGCCTTTTTGCACTGCCGCGCGATAGAAATATCGTTATCGGGAAGGACGCCATAACGCAGAAGAAGCGTTCACATTGGAGAACAGCTGAGTTGTGCGTTTGATGATGAGAAAAGCAAACAAATTATGGAAAACGTTATAGTCCATTTTATAGAGATGATTGATGCTAATATTTCTTTATTATAATTATTAAGGTGTTCTTCTTGCTGTCGCCCCCACCGCTGATGCCAATCAATCAATTAATCACTCAATCTAATCAATAACTAAGGATGTGAAAGGTTCTTTTACATTTATGTAGAGGCTTCCGCAGAATGTATAATTTGTAATTTTTTCTAGCCACCAAAAGGGCAAATTCAATGTCAAATCTGTAAAAAGTGTGGAACAAAAATTGTCAATAATTTATAAACATCTTTGAAAGATCATTTGACATTCGGTTCGATTTCTTTCCACAATTTCCTTCTTATCAGCGCGGCAATCGGGAGTGAAGTTGTCTCTGCTGCTTCTGCTGCTGCGGCTGCTGCTGTAGTGGCTGCTGTTGCTGTTGCTGTTGCAGCTGCTGCTGCTGCCACTGTTACCATTGCTGCTGTTTTTGTTTGCTTTGATTGTTTGCCGTTTCAACTACCGCTGCTGCCACTTCTGCCACTGCTGCTGGTGCACGGGCACGGGCATGGGCACTGCTGTTAATGCTTCGTTTTGTTGCGTGTGCCGCAGCGCCGCGCTTTTTTCGGCTGACAGTGACAAGAAAATTGCGACGGTCGTGACTGGCTGGGAAAGCCAAAAAAACAAGAGGCGGCCAACGTCTGAGACGTCCGTCCGTCCGTCCTACACCCCCGTCCATTGTGTTACGCAAATCACTTGGGCAGGTCATGGCCCGAAACAGGCTCCCAGCCGAAAACCCAGGGAAACCCTTGGGGCAATCTCCGGCCAAGAGCTCTCACCAGAAAGGCCAATACGGCGGGTGTTACAGTTCAACTATGGCTGCTGATGTCCCATACATTGGGGGGCGCATGGGGCTTTCGATTTATCAATGGAGACCAAAGTTATGGCTGCGCCATGCCGTGCCGCAATTGGGCTTCTGTTTGCCAATTTTGGATCCAGCAATCGCGTTTAACGCATCGCATCGCATTGCATAATGTCTGGGCCTGGGCCTGGGCCTGAAACTGGAGCCTCCCTCTGGATCGCCCTAATGCAATCCCATTAAGCGTTAAGGGGAACAACAGTTGCCAAGTTCGACGATTGAATTGCCGATGAATGCAGCTACAAAAAACATCCCAAAAACCAAAAAAGTAAATGAATGCACCGATACATGTACGCCCTATCAGCTCCCTGGTCATTTATTTACATATATATATATATATATTTATTTACATATATATACTTACATATATATTTATATACATATATACGATATATGTAGCTGATATCATAGTCAATAATAATATTTGTATATTTTTCCTTGGAAAATCTTTCCATTTGAAATACTGGTACCCTCTGCTTAAAGGGTATACAACCGAAATAAAATATGGAAAAAAATTGAGAAAACTGTCTTGAAATGGAAATAAAATAAAAGAAAAAATGAAGAAAAAAGGTGTCGCCAGTTGGGGAGCTGTTAACAATTAACTCTAATAAGCCCCGCAGACGGGCAGACTGGGAGACTGCCAGACTGCCAGACTAGCAGACGGGAGTCGGTGCAATGCGCCATCGTTTATGTAATGAGCCGTCACCATCCACATCCACTTCGTCATCATCAGCGCTGTCGGTCCAAAATGGTAGATGGTGGATGGTAGATGGTAGATGGGAGGTAGCGGTGGTGGTGTCTTTCGATTTCGAAGTAGTCGCCGCTTATTAGGCAGGGCATTATTATTCATTGCTGATCAAATCAATTTGGTGTGTCGTCGTAACCGCCTCCCCGCCCTGACTCTTGATTTATTTCATTTCTTTCCTTAACTTTTCTCTTCCTTCCCAACATCTTTCTGTCTCTGGCAACTGTTTTGGTGGCCCTTATGCCAAATTACCGCAACTGCCACAGTTTGGCCACATCGATTGGGCAGCTGCATGTGGGTCAAGCAAGCTACGGGATGACTTTGTACAAGTAGCTAACTAAGTTACAGCAAACAATATTCTATTTTTACTATGTTGTAATATTAATTAAGTCACAGTAATATAACAAAAAAACCGGGGTGAGGTGAAAAAAGGTAAAAGGTGAAATTCATGTATAGGTCATTATCCTGGGACTACAAGATTTACCTATTATTTAATCTTATAATATATGTACATTGTTTTTGTAATAATAAACATTTGTTGAATCGTAATTGATTTTTTGATTTCTTTTAAGCATCTTTAAATTGAAAATAATTTATATATTTATACAGAACTGTAACCCAATCGAACAGCATCAAGCCTTTGAAGAAGTCATCATTTCTAGACAGCGTGTATTCGAGGGAGACTCCATACTCTGGAACCTCTGGGATTAGGGCTATTTCCAAGACACTGGTCACTGGAATAACTCCATGACCAGCACCTCCCGTAGATTATTGAATATCCCAGAACATATTGCCCTCGTCGATATATGAAGTCCTTTTCCTGTAGGAGAACGCGGACGACAGGATGCGAAAGTATCTTCTTTGCTACATTTGTTGCAGACACACTGTCGATGGAGCCCACATAAAGCTGACAGATACCCCAAGTTCATTATGTATGGAATGAGTCGACTATCGTGTGATGAGGCAGAGGAGTCATACCTCTGTGTCTGATGAGCAAGAGGAAAGCTCGGCCTCTGATTCCCCTGAAGACCCAATCGGTGCGCCGTGCGCACAGCTACTGGGGCTTTCGAGGAGCTCGGAAGTGGAGGTGTACCTTTAATTTACACACCGAGACAACACGTTTTGGTGATCATATCCTGTTGTGTATATGTACATGGGTCAAAGGTCGACCCAATCCACAGAATACTACGATCGTTATAGAAATATTTTTCTAAAAAAACAACTGAAAATGTTGTATATATTTGTATTATCCATATGTCGTTATGCTCTGCATTCAGATATGTCGTTACGCCAGAGAACGATTTGGTCAAATTTCTTGAGCTTTAAATTTATTTACCGAAATTATTAATTTGTCTTAAAAACCCAATCAAATCGGCGCGCCAATCTTACATTTACCATCACTACAGCGAACAGCTGTCTCGCAAACGGTCACACTAGCGAGGAATTGCAGCTTTTCCCACATCTGTCAGTGCTGACAGAATTTCAGAGTCAATACAAGCTAGATGCTAACAGTGGCTAAAAACAAAAATAAATAAGCTAACACCCAAAGATTAACAAACTTTGTCGAAATGGAAATGTTAATTTAATGCTAAAAATAAATGCATTAATTTCAAATACTATTAAGAGTATGCAAACCAACTAATATAAGCTATATGGTAGTTTTTAGGCTATGCCACTTTTATAAAAGTGGCATATCTAGCAAGAAATATGCTGAACTGCCAGCACTGCGGTTTGTTGGTAAAGCGAAAGTGACACGACGACAGACAGCGAAAGCAAGCATCCAGCCGCCTGATCCCATCCTACACTTCGGATTTGTTTCGTTGCTTTCATCCGCCAGACCGACCATGACCAACGCCATCGATGAACTGCAGGCCATCATCGCCGAGCTGAAGACGGAGGTGGAGGAGCAGCGGGCTGTCATCCGACAAAGCCGCGACCGCATCGAACACATGTCCGCCGAGGTGGTAGACTCGAATCCCTACAGCCGACTAATGGCCCTGCAGCGCATGAACATTGTCAAGGACTACGAGCGCATCCGTGACAAGACGGTGGCCATTGTGGGCGTGGGCGGTGAGGGAGCGTCACGGCGGATATGCTTACGCGGTAACGCAACCTGGAAGAAAGTGCTGAAAATCTGAATTTCTCTTATTCTCTTTGTGTTTTCATTTTCCTTTAGGTGCGGCATTGGCAAGCTGATCTTATTCGACTACGACAAGGTGGAGCTGGCCAACATGAATCGACTGTTCTTCACGCCCGACCAGGCGGGTCTGTCCAAAGTGGAGGCCGCTGCCCGCACCCTGACCTTCATCAATCCCGATGTGCGTATCGAGACGCACAACTACAACATCACCACCATGGAAAACTTTGACAATTTTCTTAACACGATCACGGGCGGGGGCACTGTGGCTGGCCAGCCCGTGGATCTGGTCCTGAGCTGTGTGGACAACTTCGAGGCCCGCATGGCCATCAATGCGGCCTGCAATGAGAAGTGCCTCAACTGGTTCGAGTCGGGCGTATCGGAGAATGCCGTCTCCGGCCATATACAGTTTCTACGTCCCGGGGACACAGCCTGTTTCGCCTGCGCTCCGCCCCTGGTGGTGGCCGAGAATATTGACGAGAAGACCCTGAAGCGTGAGGGCGTGTGTGCCGCCTCCCTGCCCACCACAATGGGCATCACAGCGGGCTTCCTGGTGCAGAACGCCCTCAAGTATTTGCTGAACTTTGGCGAAGTCTCCGATTATCTGGGCTACAATGCACTGAATGACTTCTTTCCCAAAATGACCCTGAAACCGAATCCCCAGTGCGATGATCGAAACTGCCTATTGCGGCAGAAGGAGTTCCAGGCGAGGCCAAAGCCCGTGGTGGTCCAGGAGGAGGCACCCACCGACGAACCTCTGCACGCTAGCAACGACTGGGGCATCGAGCTGGTGGCGGAAGATGCCCCCACCAGTGCTCCCATCGAGCAGTCCAAGAGCACCGATGTGGGCCAGGGACTGCGTCTGGCCTATGAGGCACCCGAAAAATCCAGCTCGGAGATAACGCAGGCGGCCACAGCGCCGGTGGATGACACCAGTCTGGAGGATTTGATGGCGCAAATGAAGTCGATGTAAAACAATTCCACTGGTAGAACCATACTCTGTATTTATAGATATTTTTTTAACAATTATTTTTGTACACAGTTAGCCTTTTTTTTTGTATTTGAATGTGGAAAATAGAAGGACAATTTATGTAAAAGTGATTATTTTATATAAACTTTTGAAAGACTAAAATATTCGGAATATTCCTCTTATTCTGAAATTCCATTTAAATGATTTTTCTCTATTCCCCATTTCTTCAAATTTCCAACCGTGAGGAAAAACAACTCTCTTGTTTAAATATATATTTGATAAAAAATATTTCATTTTATTTTGAATGCTTTTTGAGTTTAAGAAGTTTAAAAGTTGCTGCAATTACCTTGGTTGTTGTCTGCCAAAATGTTTTTGTTTTTAAATTGGTAGTTATTTGCGGTCATCAAATCAAGGGTGAATCCGATACCGATTAACCATCTGATAAGAGTTGCATGGATGCTGTAATGTTATGTTAACAGACAGCGTTGCTATTTTTAAAAGATTGGCCACACGATATGTTTTTAAAACACTTATATCGTGTGATCGTACTTACAGAAAGACAAAGAGGAGAGAAGCCATAGGGTTAATTGGTCAAGGGGAATAACATCGATATTTGAATACAATGGGGACCAGGAACTTTTCCAAGAAGAAAAACTTGCCCATCTTGTAGAAAATTCATTAATTTGTCTTTTAAAATGATGTGGTCAATACGTAGGGTCTTGGCTAGCTTTTAATGTTAGACGGAATATAAAAATTGATCAATATGATTTCCGATCATGGACATTAACGATTAACCCTTTGTAGACCAAGGGGGTATTTAAACATATCCACAAAACTATGAAACTTGAAGAATTTTTCGGCAGCTTAGACGAAAGATAACGTGGTTTTTGGAAAAGGATGGCCCGATTGATAGGATCGATCTACAAGAATAATTTACAAACATTATTTGCCGCGGCTTAGCCCAAGCTGTTCACTTGTTTAATTAGAGGGGGCTTAAGTAGGCTAAGTTCGTTTTTTTCTTAGTATGGTAGCATCGATGTTTTTCCACCTCTACTATTTTGTTGCCTTTTAGCTTGTAGGGACTTTTTCTGGGTCTTTTTGAGGGATTTTGTGGAGGCAACATCATCCCAACAATTTCTTTTTTCATCGAAACAATTTCCCTTACATTCCATGCTCACTTACGTATTTTACCGTTGGCAACATTATTTTGTATGGGCCAGCAACATGTGCACCGAAATTAGCGACATTGTCCCACAACATTTGTCAAATGAAAAAGGCGCGAATAGCAAAAATACCAAATACACTTTTAACAGGGCTTAACAAATGCTTCACAAAATGAACATAAGATTAACACTTTTAACAGGGCTTGACAATAAACACTTTATTGTTTACATTTTTGGATCACAACAAAATATTGTATGAATATTTAAATATAAATATAAATAAATATAAGGTGAGTGTCTGGCCTGGAGACAATTTGGCCTAAATATATATATCTCCATACCACCGGTTAAGTTTCCAAATGACGTGACATTTCATGCTCACTTACGTTTTCTTACCATGTCATGCTCACTCAAGTTTTATAAACGTTATTTTAAATCCAACCAAACGGATTCCTAAAAATATAGAATTATGTGTTCAGGCCTGAGGGTCCTAGTTGGCTAGTAATATTAAACGGAATATCAAATTGAAACAATTTGCCACCAGAGCCGATTAAAATCACATCGATTAAATTTGGGGTGTCTGGCAAAAAAATCGATGTTTGAAAATCGATTATATCTATCTATATCAGCTCTAATTTTGTTGTCGCGTTGTCAAAAGAATAAAAAAGCGTTGTGTTTGGAAAAACTGTGTTCTGACTGATTTAATTAAATTTGCACATTCCAGCAAAGCTCTAACGAAAAAACAGAACCGCCCACAATGACCAAAAAGGAGGACAAATCCCAGCCAGGCGAGGAGGTAAGAATAATGGGCACAAATGAACGTAAACTTAGAGCCGGCTCGGCGCTGCCACTGGCGCTGGTCAAAATATAATTCTATTGTACACGTCATGTGTTGTGTTGTGTTTTTAATGGAAAATCCTTTCTTGCACATTCCACAGCTCGTGAAGGTGAACAAGTGGGATGGTTCCGCGGTGAAGCATGCCCTGGATGATGCCGTTAAGACCTGCCTGCTGGGGGATCGTCCCTATCTGAAGGAGCAGTTCGGTCTGGTCAACACGCGCCTGGCCCTGTGCGCCCTGGCCGTTGGCGTGGCCATCATGGCTCATGCCTGGGACTACACCCACCCGTTCCCCCAGTCCCGTCCGGTACTGATGTTCAGCGTGCTGGCCTACTTCGCCCTGATGGGCGTACTGACGCTCCACACAAGCTTCCGCGAGAAGGGAACCTTCGCGGTGGCCGTGCACAAGGAGAAGGAGCGCACCTGGGAGGCGAGTTCCGACATGAAGAAGTACGACGACAAGTATCTTCTCACTCTGAGCGTGCGGGACTCCAAGGGACAGCGTGAGTTGAACAGCGCCAAGTCCTGTGCGTGCTTCATGGACACCAATGGCATCATTCTGGACAATCTGGTGGCCAACGAGGTGAACCGCCTGTACAATTCGTTGTCCGCGGAGAAAAAGGACAAATAGCAAGAATCGGTATAACGACAACCAACTCCAGCAAATGTCCCCCTCATATTTCACCTTTAAGGAACGGCAATTCTTTGCTTTCTCCTCCTTCCTTTTTTTTTTTAACTTGCTGTTGTGTAACTTTGGTTTCCTCTTCTCTCATTAAATTGTAACTTGTGTGGTAAGAATTGTGAGTGTATTGATTTTTGTGTGACCAGTAGATCTGATCTGATCAGAGCTGCCTGGAGGCAGGAGTCTGGAGAGGATAGGAGAGCTATGGGAAATGTGTCAGAAGAGAACAAACGATGCTGCAGTAGGGTAGTGTCGTCTGGACGTTTTTTCTACAAACCAAAATTCAAAATTAAGCTAGTGGCGAGGTGTATGGTGCGGGTGCGGTTGCGGTTGCGTTATGAGGGAGATCGTAACCCTGCAGATTGGCGGAGCCGGCAATGCTATCGGCGATGCGGTGAGTATGTGCCGGCGGCTCCTGCGAGCTGTGATTCCTCATTCCCTTATTTGTGCGGCAGTTCTGGCACGTCATATCCCATGAGCATGGGGTGGACTACAATTCGGGGCGTTTTGGGGGCACCAGTCCCCTGCAGCTGGAGCGAATGAATGTCTTCTTCAATGCGACGATGAGCAAGCGCTTCTATGCGCGCAGCATAGTCATCGACACGGAGGCCAGCACCATACAGCGGCTGCATAACAGCAGCCAGCTGTACAGGCCCGAGAACTTTGTGGCCGGGACGGAGAGTGCGGGCAATAACTTTGCCCGCGGCTATCATACGGATGGGGCCGAGATCCTGCAGCAGGTGCTGGACAACACCCGCCGGGAGGTGGAGGCCGTGGACTCGCTGCAGGGATTTCAGCTGCTACACTCGATTGGCGGCGGCACGGGCTCCGGCCTGACCGCGCTGATCATGGAGTCACTGGTCGAACAGTATCCGGACAATCTGCTGTGCAACTACGTGACCATACCCTCACCGAACATGTCCCAGGTGGTGGTTGAGCCCTACAATGCTCTGCTCAGCACACCCGCCCTGGTGAACAATTCACATTTGACGTTCTGTTTGGACAACGAGGCCCTGTTTCAGATCTGCAATCGGAATCTGAAAATCAACACGTCCGGCTACGAGCACATCAATCATATCGTGGCCCTGACCATGTCCGGCATCACCACATGCCTCCGGTTTCCCGGCCAGCTGAATGCCGGCCTCAGGAAGATCTACGTGAACATGGTGCCATTTCCGCGTCTGCATTTCCTAATACCCGGCTTCGCGCCGCTGGTCACCTGCACCCAGCAGCAGTTCAGCAAGGGTACCGTCGCTGAGCTGGTCCAGCAGATCTTCTCCAGCAACAATCTGCTGTGCGCCATCGATTTGCGACATGGCAAACTCTTGACAGCCGCCGGCATATTCCGGGGCAGGATGTCGCCCCGTGAGGTGGACCAAATGATGACGGGCGTGCGCAACAAGAACATAAACAACTTTGTCGACTGGATACCGAACAACATCAAGACGGCCATCTGTGACATACCGCCGCGTGGCCTCAAGATGTCCGCCACATTTATCGGCAATACGACGGCCATTCAGACGCTCTTCCAGCGTCTGCTCGACGGCTCTTCGGCGATGCTCCGGCGCAAGGCCCATCTCCACTGGTACACCGGCGAGGGCATGGAGGAGCAGGAATTCATCGATGCCCAGCAGGAGCTGCAGGCCATCATCGATGACTATCGCAGCAGTGCGGAAATGGATGGCGAGGGCGGCGCTGGCAACGATGATGGCAGCACCGATGCCAGGTCCTCTGGTGCCTCCGGTGCCTCCGGTGCTGCTGGCGGACCCCAGTGTCCCTATTGTACCAATTGATGCGGGAATTAATGGCGGCAACATCTACTGCTTCCCAAAAAGAAAATTCCAAATGCCATCCTTTTGTCGTTTCTTCTTTGTCAAACGGAATACAAATTGAATAGATATTGTCCTAGATTTATCAGTATTTTATCCAGTGGCTATCATTTGTGTCCCATTTCCAAAGCGATCTGTGTGCACCCTCTCCTCTGCCCAATTTTCCAGATCGTCCTTGGATCATCCTCTTCATATTTAAGCTCTTGTATGGCCATGTAGCATCCCCAGATTTAGTGGCCAAATCTTTCGGAACGGTACGGCACGATCTCGCGATCTATTTTCATTGTTGGGCAAAACATTTTGCGTAGGTCAAAAGCCGGATCTGCTAAACTTGAAATGCCGCCAAGAGGGAGTTGGGAGTACGGCCAGGGATTGGGGTAACAAAAACCAAAAACAAAAAAGGACGCCCCTTTATATGCACATACAATGTATGTGCGTGCGTGCATTGAGAGGCGGGAGATATGTATGTAGTCTATGCAGCATTATTAATAGATTGATGCTAAAGGTTTTTGCACTTGGTTTATTTCTGGTGCACCGCATTCCTGAGATGCCGTCGTGGTGACAAAAATATATTACATATATCCACGGTACACACACGCACACCAAATACAGCGAGGCGACGTCAGGCACCGGCACCGGCATGGGTACGGGCAACGGCACCGGCACCCAGCCTGCATCCCATTCCCATCCATGCTCATGCTCATGAAAAATGCGCAGCGGCGGTCTGCAAGTGGAGCACACACAGGCACACCCGTTATGCTGGGTGGCAGGCAGGCACACCTACACGCCCCTTAAGAGAGAGAGAGAGAGAGAGAAAGGCCTGAAAGCATAAATATAAATTAAGAATTCAATAGAACGCGAGCAGAGACGCCAACTATTTGTGGGCTGGGCAGCAGCCTGCTGCTAGCTCCCTGCCACCCAACCCCCCTGGGGCAGGCATCGTCACAAATTAGTTGACCAGGCGCCGCTTAACGGCATTGAAGCAGTGCCCAACGTACGGCGTGCATTATTTCAAAAGTTTCAAAAACCACCAACAAAAGTATGAAAAATATTCATATTTTAAATTACGGCACGACTGTTTTTTTTTGTTTGATTATCGATTTTGTGTCCCGATTTGTCGATTTCGATTTTTCCCAGTCCCTAGTGTGAACGTCTCCCAAGCACGGCTTCAATTCGCTGCTTAACAACACTCGACTGGAATCTATCAAATTTAAATCTTAAAGGTAATAAAAGAACATAGGGCATTGACGAGGCATGCTTCCCAAACAAGCGTAGTAAAAGATGGAGAGGGTGTTCCCGAACATGGAGCTAGATGTCGTCCATGGCCGTGTTTTGTTGCTTATCAGCAGAGGGATACAAGAGGCTGACATTTTAATCGTATATTATAATTGTGATTTAACATGTTTTAGTGTTGATTGAATTACCGAATTGAATTATTCAGTGACCCTTTGAACGAGCTTAGGGGCATTTTCTGGCGGTCAAACGGAACAATCGTTCAGATTGCAAGTGTTAAAAAAGTTAAAGAACAGATTTTCAAAATTCCTTGGCCCCGGTGGACTTTTCGCGGGAAATGCCATGTAAAGTTTACGAGATCTAGAAAAGGGAAAGTTCATTTTAAAGAACATTGGGTATTTTCAAAACTACCGCCAATTCGCAATAAATATCGATAATTTGCATTGCTCCATTAATTTGTATGGGCCAGCAACATCTGCCGCGAAATGAGCGACATTGTCCCGCAACATGGGCACGGAATTAGAAACATTTTGCATATACCCTATGGAATGGATATTATTGAATATAGGAAATGTTTGTTATACCAGGCACCAATTAATGCATAAACTAGTTTTAAAGCTACCCTAACAAAATTTTGCATTTTGTAGTGTAAAAAATATATTTAAATATATAAATCGGAATCGAGATGCATACACAGAAAACAAATCAAATCCATTATTGGGTCAAAAATATCAATCTGTGTGAAACATATAATTAATTTTATTTTAAAGCAGCTGGAAAAAATGAAGAATTAACATGAATCAAATGATAAAGGGCATAAAATGTCCATACCACCGGTTAAGTTTAAAAATGACGGGACATTCCATGATCACTACGTTTTCTTACGGTGTGTTTCATGCTCACTTACGTTTTATGCCTTGACCTTCCGTGTTTAAACCTTATTTCAGACCGACTCCAGTAAGCGGCCTTTTTTGTAATTAATCAATCTTGTAGACAATTGTTTCATCTATCATCTAAAATTATGTGTTCAGGATTGAGGGTCCCAGTTAGCTAGCAATATTAGTCCGAATATCAAAATTTGAGAAATTTGAGTTTCGTTGGTATTTTTCTCATGGGATATACTGGTATTTACCGCTACGGTCATACTTTTAACACGAAAATGAGTAAAAGAGAGTAAACGAGAGTAAAAGAGCGCGTCTACCACTACTTTTTGGGTTGAGCCAAAAAGGTATGGATAACGGGTAAATTCAGCCAAGGGAAATTTCACGGCTCGCACTATTTTCACCTTACCCGAATTTTTCCCCGATAGGACGTGTGGGCGCTAGCGCTCACACGTCATGTAAATGAGGTAGGGTGGATTTTACCTTGCAGGTCTTGCATTTTCTGGACCGTTTTGCCTGTTGTCCATACCCGATTTTTTCCGAATATCCTCAGAATTTCCCAGGGAAAAATATTGTAAACTTCCCAGGCCGTTTACGGTTCGTGCGCGCTGCGAGTTTTTTGTACCTACCAGTGCTGTCAACTTTTGGTTGGAAAAAAAGTGTTTTTAACGGCGAGAAAAGTTAAAAAAAGCTGAAAAATTAAAAAATAAAGCGTAAAAAAATATATTTTTTATGTCTTGCACATAATTTTTTATATATAGTTTATATAGTTATTTTGCAGAAAGAACTTCCATAATTTCGTCTAAATTTAAATTGGTCTGGGACTCTTTCTCGTACGACATATTTGTACCAATCATACGGAAGTAGTTAGAAGGCAGCTCGTAGCTATACCAGCATATTCCTTTCCTTCGTAACCCATATCTGTATATGTATTTACATAGGTTCGAAATAAAAATCAATTAAACGGGTTTGACCCACAAAAAAATTTACCTTACGCTGAGTAAGCTATTAAGTGTGCTATCTATCTCTGCGTTAGACCATGGTAGCGACAGAATTTGAAGTGCAACCATGGACAGGTCTAAAAATCGTCGGCTACCTCCCGAATCTTTATAAAGGTTTCCAAAAGTTTGTTGTGTCGCTCACGTTTTCCCAATTGACTAAGACTAAGTCTTGACATTAGCGCTCAATTTGCGAAATATTTTGGACATTAAAGAACTCTAATATTTCTGTGATGCTTGTTTTTTTGCTCGCAATATATTAAAAATAATAAAGATGACAGTTTGCTTAAACTAGATGCGGAACATTGAAGTATCGATAATAAGTTACTTCTTTCATAACTTTTATATTAATGTTGGCCAAAAACAAAAAAGCGGAAAAAAAGCCAAATACATTTCTAAAAAGTCCAGAACTCCCGCTTCCCGCATTTGCAAAATTAACCCCGGAATTAGGCATCAAAAAAAGCCAGATTTGACGGGAAAAAAGCGAAATTGGCAACACTGGTACCTACCTAACCATAGCGCCGAACCAACCCAAACCCAAAGCAAACCACCACCACGAACAGTGAACAGAGTGAACAGTGAACAGTGAACAGTGTGCCGTGCGTACCACAAAGTTTTAGATATTAGCCTTTGCAGCATTTGCATCTAGCAATTGTCGTGTTTTTTTGTTTTTGGCGCTAATCGGGAAATACGAAAATAAAATAAAGGAGAAAGAAAAAAGAAGTTGTGCCTGCAGAACGGTACAATACACCACATATACATACACACACAACTACACAAACGGAGAGTAGTGAGAGAGAGTGGAGTGGAGTACGATAGAGTAGAGCCGCGGGAATTTTTTTCGGCTGCTGTGCATGCCTTGTGCTTGTGTTTGTGTGTGTGTGTGTGTGCGTGTGTTTGTGTGTGTGTGCTGCAGTTGCACTGGAATTTCTGTAGTGTGACCACACTTTAGAGTTGTGTATGTGTGCGAGAGAGTGAGAGCAGAGCGCGCCCTCAACGTTTTTCAATTAACGAATTTGTCGTGTGTTTACCTTGTTCTCATCTTCCGTTTCTCACTGTTTTCTTTCCTTTTTGTTCTTGTGCTAAAACAGAGTTTAAGAATATAAAACGTGCGGCTCCCCGTCTCCCCCTCCGGCCAACCACCAACATCAGAGAATTAGTCAAAAAAAAAAAAAAAACAGAGTCCCAAAAAAGAAACAAAAAACGAAATACGAGAGAAGATCTGATCTTCCCCCATAAAAATACCCCGCACACAGATCCACAGATCATGTTCACCGAAAAGGGAATCTTTCCCATAGGCGATGGCCTCTTGGATGTGGATGCCGAACGCTTGAAGGGATTGCTCGTGTCGCATGACATCAACGAGATCTACGAGGTGGAACAGACGCCGTTTGCCAGGTGAGTAGTATCCTCCGGTTCCAGTCGTCCTCACAAGAGGGATATCTTCTATCTCTCTTCGCTTCTCTCTTCGCTTCTCTTCTCTTTTTTTTTGGCACAAAACAAGTTTTACGTTTTCTCAAGCAGCTGCTGCTCTCCAAAATATACAAGAAAAAACAAAAAAAAAAACACCCAAATACTACACAAAAGCGAAAACAGAAACAAAGCTTAAAATGTTGAAGAAAGTCTGAGAGTCCCCGGAGTCGGGAGTCAGTTGCCAGTTTGTTGTTTTTCTGTTGCTGTATTTTTTGGTTTTTGTTTCTCTTCTTTTCTGAAAACTGAAAACTGAAAACTTCTGCGTCTCAAAACTTGTTTTATTTCGTTTTCTTCTGCCTCTTGTTCGAATCTTCGACTCTATGGCTCTATGTGTGTGTGTGTGTGTGTGTGTGTGTGTGAGCAGTAGAAGCTCTCACACACACGATCAGCAAAGCGCACATGCAAGGCTGGCAGACAGAGACCGACCGAGAGTTGTGTGTGTGTGTGTGTGTGTGTGTGTGGATAACGGCACAGTGTGTCTCGAGAAGGATTTCCAGGGTCTCAAATTAGTGTTGGAAAAACCACTTGAACCCAAAGGCCGTACGTGGAATCTTTGGATAATTCCCCCAATTTCATGTACCTCAATCTTAGCTATTTTCGGAGATAAAACTGAAAGATACTTTTGTACTCGTAGTGATTAAATATTTCTATGGAATCTCTGCAGCATTTCTTCGCAATCTGAACTATTTACAGATGATAAATTCAGATGAAAATGGATAACATTTATATTCTGTTATTCTGTTATTATTATTTGATAGTTTCTTGGTGTCTCTTTGGTTGGGTTCTTGTGTCACTGTGCATCGCATCTTTGCCTGCTGCTGCCGCTGCTGCTGCTGCTGCTGCCCTTGTGGTATTTGCCCGCCGTTCCTCTGCATCTGCATCTGCCTGGCTCGCTCTGCTGCTTGCTAATGCCCTCCTCCTCGCTCTCACACTGCTCGCTCGCCCTCACAGCAGAGAGCAGCTGTTACTGTTTTCCGTGGCCGAACTGACCCTCTCTCTCTCTCTCGCTCGCTCTCTCTCTCTCTGTGCGACTGCTGCTGCTTCATTTCTTGTATTGCATTCCCACTGACCCTCAGAGTGTGTGCTCTATCTCCCTTTCTACTCCCGCCCTCTCCCTCTCAGCTTCTACCTCTACCTCTCTGGCTATTCACATTTCAAAGGGTATGATAAATGCCTTGCATTATATTCTAAATCGGAATGAAACATTAAAGTCTGCACATATAGATATGCGAATGTGAATATGCCCTGGCAAGGGTATCAGCGGCTTCGACCCTCCCCAAGCTAACCTTTTGCTCCTGCTTCGTCTCGTCTCTCTCTCTCTCTTCACCTCTGCAGAGTCGAAGGTCGTTGTTGCTTGGTCTGTCATTATCATTATTGATACTCCTTTTCCTTACCATTTCCACGCTTTCCGAAAGCCCAGTCCAGATGATAAGCTATCAAAGCGAGAGCGCACAATCGGAGAGCTTCGGGAGAAGAGCGGGAGAACGAAGTACACACATAATAAAAAAGAATAATTTGTTGTTGTCTCCCCTCCATTTCGCTTCATTCTTTCCGCCACTTGTTGCTTTTTCTACCACTTTTCGTCTCTTCTCTTATACATACATACATATGCCATATCTGTTTGCCTGTATGCGTGCATGTGCATGTGTATATGTGTATATGTGTGTGTGTGTGTGTACCTTTTTTTTAGGTCATTTGCCTTATCAACGCATACTTTTTTGGATTGTTTCGAATGAAAACCAAGAAAAACCTTTGTTATCATTTTTATCATTTGCAAAGATAAGAACCAAAGACCTGCGTTTGCCTCTGAGGGGTATTTCACTTGGCCATTTCACAACTGGGAAGCGAGAGCAGAGAGAGAGAGAGAGAGAGAGAGAGAGAGAGAGAGAGAATATGTATTATGTATCTGTATCCAAATGATCTGCCGAAACTGAAAACTTTGTGTGTGACAATTGCAAAAGCCAAGCTGGGGCTGAAATGCCAAAATGCGTTGGCCAATTGGGCGAAGTAGATACATATGTAGATACATAGATACATAGATACATATATATGTCTGAGCTGTGCATAATTGGACTTGGATGGATCGGAAAGATCCCTCTCCTCCCTGTCTGTCTGCTGTGGCTTATGGCCCAATTTATTTGGTAAAAATAAGAAAAATGAAGCAAAATACAAATTGACAGCGAGACAAATGAAGTTGTGGACACCACAACGGAGCACCACCGGAGCACCACCGGAGTTGCAGATATCTTTTTGTTTGTGGCTGCCGCTGTGTGTGTGTGTGTGTGTGTGTGTTGCCGCCTGTTTTGCTGTTTTGCTGTGTGGCTGCCACAAAGCCCACTTGACTTCCACACTATTGGCACATTGTCCAGTTTTGGAGCTACGGCTGTTGGCTGCTGGCTGTTGGCCTTTCAATTGGAAATTAGGACGCATTTGGTGGGCAGCCGCTTGCATAATGCATTTCTGTTGTTGTTAGGCACAATCGTCGCACCATGAATAAAAGTAATACTTTTATTGGAAGGTTAGTCTCCCCCTCCAGACATTTCGCTCTCTGTAAGGACTTCTATTAATACCTCACTCAATGTGTCCCTCATTGTGTCCTGTGTCCTGTGTGACTGACGTCACAGGAAAAACCAACCCCAAAAAGTCGCTCCACCCACCCGCCGACAGCTGACAGATGACTTTTGTTTCGCTCTCTGTTTGTGTGTGTGTGTGTGTTGCGTGGGCTGCAACTGGGCCAAATTTACGTATAACTGGTTTGTGCGTGGGCGAGGTTCAGCCCCTGGGCAGCCGTCTCTCTCTCTCTCTCGCCAGCAACCCCCTCGTTAGGACAGTGGGAGTGGGATTCGATTTCCTTGAGGGTTGTCCTTTACAGCCCCTACTTAATCTCACTCCTCCTCCCGTTCCTCCTGTTCCTCCTGTTCCCCATTTTCATTCTTTTTCCCATTGAAAGAGTCAACAAGATTCGAGATTTTCTTTTGTTTTTACAGGCGAAATCGATTTTGCCACCATCTGTGGCAGACATACATAAGGGGATGGGATAAGGGTAATGAAAGCAGCCCAAGGGGAGGGGCCAATGCGAGGGGAGATATTAAATTTCATTTTAAGAGAATTTAAGAGAACAAAACTCTGCAACATTTTGACCATTTCCCTCCGCTTTGGTTGGTCCCCCATGAGCTCCATGACACTCCCATGACACTCCCATGACACTCCATAGATTCCCTGGGATTTGTTTATCTTCCTCAAAGAATAAATAGGCCTTTATTTTGTTTATTTTTTATTTGTTTGTTCTGTGGCACATGCGAACGACTTCCAAATGCGATCGCAACTTTTGGGCTTTTGTTTTTGCATACCTATACATATGTATAGTGTGTGTGTGTGTGTGTGTGTGTGTGTGCCGTTTCTTTATTTGCCGAAGAGCCATAAAAAAGCAAAGACAGGCCAGGCCAGGCTTTTGCTTCTTTTCTTCAAAGAAAATAAACATAAAATGTACATACATACATACATATACATGCATACATACATACACATATGCGAAAAGGAATGGAGAGACGGAGAGCCGTTCCTTTTCTCCGTTCCGTTATTCCTGGTGCTGGAGACTGCTCTCTGAGGCTGAGTGCGAGAGAGACAGAGAGCGGGGATCTGCTCCGAGCTCCGAGTGAGCGGGGAAGCAGCTTAATGGGGAAGCTTTTGGGTAAGCTCTCTCTCTCTCTCGCGCTCTGTGCTCTCTAACTGTATAATCGGCAGCTTTATTAGGCACTAAAACATTGAATCAACTCCTTGGCAAGTCTCTCCATTCCTTCCATTCCTTTCTTTGGTGCTTTATTTTGTTGTGTTTCTTTGTTTTGTTTGTTTTTGTGTGCAAATTAATTTCTCAAATTGCCATTTTGGCTAATTAAGGGGGACGCCCACGCCCACGCCCACGTCGTTGTTTATTGCCTCTCGTATTGATACTCTTTTGATTATCTCTTTTATGGGATCGATCTGGGGTGCTGGGGTGCTGGGGAACAGTCGATGATGGGTTCATTTTAATTAAGTTTTTCAATATGCCGATTGCTGCTCCTCCCTCTCCCTCTCCTTCTCCTACTCCTCATCTTCCCCGAGTGGGTTTAACCTTGGAGCCTTGCCAAATGGGAATCCAA
Organism: Drosophila algonquin; assembly: GCA_035041765.1. Classification (NCBI taxonomy): domain Eukaryota; kingdom Metazoa; phylum Arthropoda; class Insecta; order Diptera; family Drosophilidae; genus Drosophila; species Drosophila algonquin. The sequence continues at coordinate 3,243,310 of JAWNKY010000209.1, read as the reverse complement.
ATGGAAATGGAATTTTAGTGGCAACATTCATAAATATACATACATATGTATGTATATGTATATGTATATGTATATGTATATGTATATCTTCCACCCACATATCACCCCAAGCCTCCAAGCAACAGACAACTGGAAAACTGCATTCGAGTCTCAAGGGTAGAGATGCCCAGGGCTAGGGGTTAGGGGTGTGGAGTGTGGAGTGTGGTTCAACCCAAAGGTCAATTAACTGAAATTTTGACCTGTTTTTGAGGGGAAGGGATGGGTGGAAGGGTGGGTGGGTGATCGGCTTTGAGTCATTGGTATATTGGTAGCAAACCCTGTCTAGCCGGCCACCCAGCACCCACCCAAACCGCCTGGCAACCCCCTAAACTAAACTAAACTAAACTGAAACCCCCCTGCGACACCCTTCTCCTCTTCCACCCATAAGCTTTGATTGCACTCACCCACAAGGCATATGGTGGTGGTGGTGGCGGTGGCACGCTTCCCCTTTGTTGCAGCTGCATTTTAATGGGGTTTTTGGCTGTCAGGGGCACACAGGGGTCATTGACAATGCGACTGAGTATCGGTGACAGCTTCATTCTATGAAGGGGAGGGAGGGCGAGGGCTAGGAGAAGGAATACTCCGGCAAGAAAGTGTTTCTCGGGGGGAGATTGTCCCTCGTCCCTGTTTACTCGTCTCCCATGGCTCTCCCGCAGACTCTTGCTCTCTGGGAAAGCCTCTCTGGTGTAGAGGGGCCATCCCCCCATCCCCTAGTGTGTTTACCCCCATCGACCCCCCCTTGACTGAGGCACAGTTGGATATTCCTCTGACAATTCTGACAGCTGATAGCAGACAGCAGCAGACAGCTGTGAGGGGCTGGGGGGGTGGCCACCCCGTAGTTACCCCGCAGTAAAAATGTCAAGGACGACCTCTCCGCGTTGAAGCATTTTTCCAATGTTTGGCCAGACATGCCGCATGCCGCATGGAGTTTCTGTCTCTGCCTCGGTTTCAGTTTCAGTTTTGAGTTGCTTGGGGGGGTGGGGTGGGGGAGGTTGGAGGGGGGTTGGGTTATTATTGAGCAATTTTTGCGCCTTGTCTCTGGCATTTCAATTTCGATCTCCGTTTCCGCTTGACGTGTTGCTGTGTGCGCCGCCTGCTCGCTCGCATTGGCCTTTAACCTTTTTGTGGTTATGGTTCTGTTTTTTATTTTTGGTTTTTTATTCATTTTTTTACTGTATTTTTACTACATTTTGCTGGGTAGTTGACTCCCAGCCAAGGTCGTTGTGGCCACACAACTGAGTGATTCGAACTCGGATTCAGACTCGATGCGGAGTGGAGTCTGGCCTATGAATGAGATTTGGTAATCGATGTGCACTGACCTTGAGGTGTGGGGTGGTGTGGCACTGGCACTGGCACTGGCAGTGGCGTGCGAGAGGGAGAGGTAGAATGTTTTATGAACTGCGCGAAAGTTCTTGCAAATCTTGGAAACGGGCTGGACAGAATGAAGTGGAATGGAATGGAATGGAATGGGAAGAGAAGCTTACTTTCTTTTCAGGAAACGAAAAGAACTTTAATCCAACATTAAAGTGGAACGAATGAGAGTTGGATTTCACGTTCCTGTTTATGAAATGAAATAGATATTGATTTCGTTCCTGGAACAAAGGAAATCAAGGGAATGTATGGAAATGGAACATAATTTGATATTGTTCCTGAAACAATAGAAATGAAAATGATATTGATTTCGTTCCTGGAACAAAAGAAATTAAGGGGATGTAGATTTCGATCCTGGAACATTGGAAATGGAACATAATTTGATATTGTTCCTGAAACAATAGAAATGAAATATGTCTCGACTTCGTTCTTGGAATAATGGAAGTGGAATATTTATTGATATCGTTCCTGAAACAATAGAAAGGAAATGCCTTTATATCGTTCCTGAAACAATAGAAATGAAATAGAAATTGATTTCGTCCTGGAACAATGGAATGGAATATATATTGAAATCGTTCCCAAAAAAATAGAAATTAATTATGTCTCGATATCATTCCTGTAACAATAGAAATGAAATATATGTATATTGATTTCGTTCTTGGAACAATGGAAATGGAATGGCAATGAAACATAGTTTTTCCCCCTCCTCATAGCTAGACTATTTTTGTTTGCTTTTTTTATGCTTAATGCCACATAAATGAATATTTGTTCGTAACATTTCTACGACCCTGTGGAATGTGTGGAATTTAATCTAGACACACAAACATGACGGACGGCCAGTGAGGGGGGGGTTCTCCGCGCCCTCCCTATCTGTCTCTTTGTCTCTATCTCTGTCTCTATCTCTGTCTCTGTCTCTGGCCTTCTTTGTCTGTCTCAGTCAGTCTTCTGCACAAGCGATAAGATAATCAAAATGTGACTCTACCCAAGCGACGCGAAAAACACATACATACACATACATACATACATATTTCGTTGTTGCTCTTTTTGTTGTCTCCACTCCCCCCCCCCCTCTCTCTCTCTCTCTTCTTTGCCACTGTTCGTTATGTTTTTTATTTGGCATTTTACACGTAGTACAAAAGCCACTGGCTTGACATTTCATTCCACCATTCCACCATTCCATTGCATTTCAACATTTCTAATTCTCTCCTCCTGACCACCTTGAACGTCGAGGGGTGGTGGTGGGGGGGAATGAAAAGAGAGGAAATGTGACTCTGACATTGCTACCAGTATTGAATAATTTGTAAGTTTCATTTGGTTCTCAAAATCTGGAACTAGTTCAGTTCATTTCAGTTCAGTTCGTTGACTCTCGCGCGAGATGATGCAACAAACTTGTGTGTGTGTGGTGTGTGTGGTGTTTGCTCTCTGGTTATTCAATCGCTTGCAACAAAAGTTGTTTCGCATGAGAAAGCAAAAATTTCCATGTGGAACTTTGGTAGGAAGGGAGGAAAGGGACTTTGCACCACAGAGCACCCAACGCTAGACTTAAAGGCTCCCCAGCTCCCAGCTTCAGCTCTATCTGTATATATATATATGTATGTATGGATTGCTCTTATCAGCTGAAAACTCTGTCCTGGGGGAGGTTGATAATGAATGATAATGAAATTTCCAAATTGACATTGGACCGAGCGAAACACTGGAAATACAGAACTAATCAGGCGATTAATCGATCAATCAACTGACACTGGAAACTAATGAGCCTCACACACACACACACACACACACTCACACAAACTCGGAAGAGGGTGAGAGGGAGAGTGAGAGGCAGGGAATAGTGCATAGATCCAAAATTGGAAACGGGGGACTATGAGGCGCGGCTTAAACGGAAAATGTTGCATCGAAATACGAGAGAAATTCGGAATTGGAAGTTGGTTTCATGAGCAAGGGGAGGGGGGAGGGGGAGACGCATAAACACTTCCGCTGAACGATGACTACTGCGACTGCGACACACAAAAGAGCAAAAAGCAACATTCTCGGGGCAAGTGCAATGCCAACAAAAACGTTGACATTTCAACTACATACATACATACATATATGTATGTACATATATCTAGGATACAGGATATATATCTGGGATATATCTAGACTATAGTTTAGACTTCTCTATGAGGAACTTCTCTTTAACAAATATATTGGCAGATTTTTGCGATTTTTTCTTTTCGGGAATTCAATATAACAAATTGTTCTTTTTTTTGGACTGTATTCGGTTAAAAAAAATAAATAAAAACATGCTGATATTTAATAAATACATATTTGAAAAGACTTTTAAATAGAAATATGAAATACTTAAACAAAAAAAAATAAATATGCATAATATACTAAAAAGTATTTCATTTAAATATGACTTCTGTTTATTTTTATTATTAATAATTTCATTTAAATTAAAATAATAATAATAAAAAATAATACAAAATAGAATACAAAAAATAATACAAAAAAAACAATTTTAGTAAATAATAATAGAAAATAAAAATAAAAAATAATAGGTACAAAATATAATAAAAAAAAGAATAAAAAAAAAACAATTATAGTAAATAATAATAAATAATAATAGATAATAAAAAATAATACAAAATATAATAAAAAAAATAATAAAAAAAAAAACAAAATATAATACAAAAAAAAAAAAAAAACAATTATAGTAAATAATGATAAATAATAATAATAAATAATAATAGAAAATAAAAATAAAAAATAGTAGGTACAAAATATAATACAAAAAATAATAAAAAAAAAACAATTATAGTAAATAATAATAAATAATAATATAAAATAAAAAATAATACAAAATATAATACAAAAAATAATAAAAAAAAAACAATTATAGTAAATAATGATAAATAATAATAATAAATAATAATAGAAAATAAAAATAAAAAATAATTCAAAATATAATACAAAAAATAATTTAAAAAACAATTATAGTAAATAATAATAAATAATAATAGAAAATAAAAATAAAAAATAATACAAAATATAATACAAAAAATACTAAAAAAAAAAAAAATTATAGTAAATAATGATAAATAATAATAATAATGAAATGAAAATAATTTAACCTAAATATGAATATTCAGAAGCATGAATCGTCCGTTATTCTTCTCAGTTGTCCCCTTGCTTGCTGAGAGTGTTGAGGGGACTCTCGCTCAGCGAAATAGCTGTGGCATTATTACTTGAATATCATCCATAGAAACTGAAGACTAGTCTAGTGTGTAGTCTGCCCCTTCGGCTCCAATATGTATGGATATATCTAGATATATATGTATGTATGTATGGGGTAAATCTAAGGGTGAAATGAACATGAACAATGCAGAGAAGAGAAAGAACGCTTTTGGCATTGAGCCAGCCATTGAGCCCCGAGACCCCGAGACACAAAGCCCTTGAAAAGCGAACCAAAAGCGAAAAAGAAAGAAAATCAGAAATGGAAACGGAAAGTGGAAAGTGGAAAGTGGAGAACCGTTCGCTGGAAGCCAGCTAAAAAAGTTTACGGTCAAGTTAAAAATAATATTTGCTCTTTGACATTCAGAATAATACAATTTTCCTTGCATTACAACACAATGTGTGTGTGTGTCTGTGTGTGTGTGTGTGTGTGTGTGGCCCCGCGATATCTAATCGATTGTCAGGGCAATTAGAGAGCGCTTATCAGGGCTCCGGGGCGATAAAAATGGCTGATGGTTGATAATAAAACACAACTCGCCGAAGAGTTTTCGTTTTCCCTTGGGCTTGCACTGCTCTCCGGGTTTTTGTTTTTTTTTGAAGCCACATGATTAATCGATTGCCATGTAATTATTAATCCCCCCAGGCACTTAAGATAAGGCTGAAGAGTAACGGAATATGAGGACACTTCCATTGATTTTCTTCAAGTGTACGATCCACGTACTCGGATCGGGTTTCACGAAAGAGTAGCACATGGGCCCCAAAGGGCGCAAAAATAAACCAAAGAAAATCATTATTAAAAACTAAAATAAACTAAATTAAATAAAAAAAAACTAAACTAAAATAAACTAAATTAAATAAAAAAAAAACTAAACTGAAATACAAAATTAAATAAAAAAAAAACTAAACTGAAATAAAAAATTAAATAAAAAAAAAACTAAACTGAAATAAAAAATTAAATAAAAAAAAACTAAACTGAAATACAAAATTAAATAAAAAAAAACTAAACTGAAATAAAAAATTAAAGCTAAAATTATATAATTACAATTTTTAAAAGAATTACAATTGAAAAAATAAAAAAAAATAAAAAATAATAAAAATAAAATAATTACAATTAAATAAATAAAATAAAAATAATAATAAATAAAAATAAATTTAAAAAGAAATTACAATAAAAAAAAGAATACATTAAATTTGTTTAATATCAGTTTAGTATTTTTTTTTGATATTTAAGTTAGTTTTATTTTCATCTAATTTTATTAATACATTAAAAATTATACAATTCAAAATAAAAAAAATTCAAAACTCAAAAATAATAAAAAATAATAATAAAAAATAATAAAATAATAAAAAATAAAAAAAAATAAAATATAATAAAAATAAAAAATAATACAAATAAAATAATTACAATTAAATAAATAAAATAAAAATAATAATAAATAAAAAAAAAATACATTAAATTTGTTTAATATCAGTTTAGTATTTTTTTTGGATATTTAAGTTAGTTTTATTTTCATCTAATTTTATGATTACATTAAAAATTATACAATTCAAAATGAAAAAAAATTCAAAGCTAAAAAATAATAAAAAATAATAAAATAATAAAAAATAATAAAAATAAAATAATAATAAAAAATAAAAAAAATAAATAATAAAAATCAATGTTATAAGAGTTACAAAAAAGAAGTTAAAAATGCAACTTTTTGGCTTATTATTAGATACTGAAGACGCTAAAATACTAAAAATACTAAAAAAGGGAATTTTTGTCCATGGTGGAGTATTCAGAACTTCTGCTCCCCCCTCCCTTGACCCGCGAAAGCTAACGGTGCAAACTGGCGACAAAATTTCCCCACTTTATGCTGCCCCTCCCCCGCCCTGCTCTGCCCCCAAATACAACACCAATTCACCGTTGCATCAGCAGCAGCAGCAGCAGCAACAAATGAAATTGTCTAATTGCCGAAGCAGCAACGGGCAGGGACGTCCCGACCAGACCACGACGAAGAGACGAAGGAAAGGAAGCCATCAAGCGGACAGGCGGACAAGCAACACAACAACAACAACAACAACAGCAGCTACAACAACAACAACAACTACAACAACAAACTCACATACACATAACGTATGCAACGAATGCGCAACATTTTGGCCAAGCAATGGAAAACATTTTACGTGATTTGCATGAACAATTGCCGAAAATCGAATGAAAAAAAACAACATGAAACGGAGAATACTCTAGGGAGATCTGCCAGATATACATACATACATATATGTGTGTATGTATGTGCCAGATTTAGCCATTAAACTGCAAACACTCGAAGGGAAGCAACTTACATTTGCGGCATATGGAATACTTTTTGGGTCTGTCTTTTGAGAACCATGGTACCCCCCCGCCTTGGCAAAGGGTAGAGTAGAGGGTAGCCCACAACCGTAACCGTGATTCGACGTCGTTTGTTTTGCCATATGAAGACACTCACGAGAGTGGGGTAGAGAGAGAGAGAGAGAGAGAGACAGACAGGGACTGGGGAGGACTGAAATTTTTGAAGTTTTTTCTCCTTGGGAGCAGAGGTAAATAAACTTCTTATTGCTTTTCTACTGCTCCTCCTCCTCCTCCTCCTCTTACTCCTCTTACTCCTCTTACTCCTCTTACTCCTCTTACTTCTTTCTCCACATTGTCTGTCTCTCTCTCTCTCTCTCATCGTTAGATATGGAGTGTGTATATTCATATCTTTTTTACTGAAATGTTATGCTGAAATTTTTGTAAATTTCGAAATTAAAAGTTTAGAAGTCAATGGAGTCTTTTAAGACACAATTACACAATTAAATGCTGATCAGGAATACCCCTGAATGTAGGGTATTAACATGTTTCGTTGGAGGCAAAAAACAAAAAAAAAGAAGAAAAAAAAAACGTGACATCGTTTTGGGTCTCGAAAAAATTGGTGTTGCTGCCGCTTTGCCGCTCGGCTTTAACCCATGTTGACCTGTCTGTCTCTATCTGCCATCCCCCCATCCCTCACCCTCACTCTCCCATCATTTCTCCCTCCTCTGCCTCCCCCCCCCCTTTTGCCTTGTATTTCAACAACAGCAGAAATGGAAATCATTTTTTTTTTTTTGCCCCTTTGGGGGTTTGACAAATTTGAAATTTTAATTTTGAACGGTTTTTTCTTGTTTGTTGCCATTTTGGTAAGTTTTCGCGAGAAAGGGGGGGGCAGCGGGAATTGCCTCACCCATCCGCTCCAACTCACCTTTGACCCCCAGCCAACACTGGCGCATGCCCTGTGCTCCTGTTAATTATTTTCCCTACTTTTATTTCTTGGCATTTCTTATCGTTGCATCAATTGTTGCGCGCATATTTGTTGTGTATTAATTGCTTTAATTGTTATTCAAGAAATGCGCCGCCGAACAGCACCCTCCCCCTCCCCACCCCCCAAATGCATCGCCTCATCCCTCGAGACAATTAATGGTTTATGGGGGGCTTATTGAGTGAATGGAGGAGGAGGAGGAGGAGGAGTGCAAGGCAGAGAGTCAGGCACAGGAAAAGGTTGCTAAAAACTGTGTAAATTTCAAACACCAGAAAACAGAAAACGGAACACAGAAAACGCAACACAGAAAACGGAACACAGAAAACGGAACACAGAAAACGGAACACAGAAAACGGAACACAGAAAACGGAACACAGAAAACGGAACACAGAAAACGGAACACAGAAAACGGAACACAGAAAACGGAACACAGAAAACGGAACACAGAAAACGGAACACAGAAAACGGAACACAGAAAACGGAACACAGAAAACGGAACACAGAAAACGGAACACAGAAAACGGAACACAGAAAACGGAACACAGAAAACGGAACACAGAAAACGGAACACAGAAAACGGAACACAGAAAACGGAACACAGAAAACGGAACACAGAAAACGGAACACAGAAAACGTAACACAGAAAAAGGAACACAGAACACAGAAAACGGAACACAGAAAACGTAACACAGAAAAAGGAACACTGAAAACGGAACACAGAAAACGGAACACAGAAAATGGAACACAGAAAACGGAACACAGAAAACGGAACACAGAAAACGGAACACAGAAAACGGAACACATAAAACGGAACACAGAAAACGGAACACAGAAAACCCCAAAGAGACTTTCAGTCAAATGAGCGACAGGCCACACAATAAACTGTCGTACGTTCCGCACTATAAACGCCCTGGCATGTCAAGGCATACGCGACACTCGCAGCGAAGAAGAGAGCTAAGAGGAGAGGAGAAGAGAGCTAAGAGGAGAGGAGAAGAGCATACAACAGATGCAGAAGAGTGCCTTGGTGTGTGGAGGACAGCAAGAGATGCGTGGATCGCCCGCTGCAAAGAATGGCAAAAGAATGCAGGAAAAATCAAATCAAATCAAATCAAATGGACGAAACCAAAGGAATGCGGCTTTAACGATCGCCAGAGACAGAGACAGAGAGAGAGAGAGAGAGAGAGAGAGCAGGTCTGAAAGATGCTGTCAAGGTCGTTGGTGTTTGCCTTGAAAACAGCAACAGCAACAGCAAAAAAAGATGCAACGAATGGAACTGGCAGGAAAACTGCCAGTCGGTCTGTCGGTCTGTCGGTCAGTCTGCAAGAAGATGCACCCATGCCGAACCAAGTCTGGTGGCAAGGGAAGGACGGGGAACGGGTGGGACCGAAGAACGAAGAGGAGGAGGAAGCAGATGGTAAATAGCTGGCAAATCGCTCTTGGGCCATTGTTCTTTTTGTGGGGGGGCCAAAAACAAAAAACAAAAAACAAACAAAGAGCACTCGACTAATTAGCAGAAACATCAACAAAAATGATGATGAAGATGAAGATCCCCTTCAGTCTTCAGTCTTCAGTGTCTCTCGCTCTCTCTCTCTATCTCTCTCCAAAACAAATCTGACAAATGGCATTGTCGCTCTTCCTTATGTTCTGCGCTTCCTTTCAATCTGTACATAACTTTCATGCCTCAAAGACCTCAAAATGTTGTGATCCATTAGCCAGCGGTTGAATGGCCGGGGAAGGCCGACAGGAGCGGGTTTCCCCTTCGCTTATGGGACATTTGTACAGCGTCTTAGTGATGGGCAATCGGGAGATCATATTGTGTACGTTATAATACCAGAAATATAAAATAATAATAAAAAAAAAACAAATAATAATAAAGGAAACAAAAATAAAAATAATAAAATATTAAAATAATTATAATAAAAGATAAAAAAAGAATAAAAAAGCAAATAATAATAGAGGATAAAAATAAAAATAATAAAATATTAAAATAATTATAATAAAAAATAATAAAAAAAATAATAAAATAATAATAAAAAATAATAATAAAAAATAATAATAAAAAATAATTATAAAAAAACAACAAATAATAATAGAGGATAAAATTAATAAAATATTAAAATAAATATAATAAAAAATAATAATAAAAAAAAAGCAAATAATAATAGAGGATAAAAATAAAAATAATAAAATATTAAAATAATTATAATAAAAAATAATAATAAAAAATAATAATAAAAAATAATAATAAAAAATAATAATAAAAAATAATTATAAAAAAACAACAAATAATAATAGAGGATAAAATTAATAAAATATTAAAATAAATATAATAAAAAATAATAATAAAAAAAAGCAAATAATAATAGAGGATAAAAACAAAATTAATAAAATATTAAAATAATTATAATAAAAAATATGAATAAAAAAAACAAATAATAATAGAGGATAAAAACAAAAATAATAAAATATTAAAATAATTATAATAAAAAAATAATAAAAAAAAACAACAAATAATAATAGACGATAAAAATTAAAATATTAAAATAATTATAATAAAAAATAATAATAAAAAAGGATACAAAAAAAAATAATATTAAAATAAATATAATAAAAAATAATAATAAAAAAAAACAAATAATAATAGAGGATAAAAATAATAAAATATTAAAATAATTATAATAAAAAATAATAACAAAAAAACAAATAATAATAAAGGATAAAAATAAAAATAATAAAATAATTATAATAAAAAAATAATAAAAAAAACAACAAATAATAATAGAGGATAAAAATAAAAATTATAAAATATTAAAATAATTATAATAAAAGATAAAAAAAGAATAAAACAACAAATAATAATAGAGGATAAAAATAAAAATAATAAAATATTAAAATAATTATAATAAAAAATAATTATAAAAAAAACATATAATAATAGAGGATAAAAATGAAAATAATAAAATATTAAAATAATTATAATAAAAGATAAAAAAATAATAAAAAAAGACGAAAAAACAAATTATAAAAATATAGAAAAAAATAATAAAAAATATAGAAAAAAATAAAAAAAAATATATAAATAAATTAGAAAAAAAAATAAAATACGTATGTAAATAAATTAGTAGGAAAAAAATAATTGTGATAAAAATAAACAAACTATATGAAAAAATGGAATAAAATACATATCTCGAGATTAAATGAATTAGTTAGTAAGTAAATAAAATACAAGATAAAAATACAGCTTGGAGCTCTCGTTTGACATTTATTATCCCCAGCATTGAGAAGCCTGCCTGAAGGTCTGTGTCTCCTTTTGTGGGGCGTCTCCCATTGTTGGAATTGTGTGGGATTCCTTCGGCCTCTTTTGTCCGAACTTGAGTACTTTTTGACTGCCTTTAAGAGGTGATTAACACTCGGCTGCGAGGAGGAGACTGGCAGAAGTTAATTTGTTTTTAATTATTGAGATTTATTGATTTTTGGAGTCTTGGAAGCCTTGACCTCTTGAACTTGTTGGCACAAGGACTCTGAAATGTTGTATCTGTATCTGGTCACCAATTAAGCCAAAAGAAGCTCCGATCTTCGCTTCGGTTTGGCTACGGATCGGAGTTGGGGTCGCGGACGGGGACGGGCACGGAGCTTGGGGTCTAAAAGTAGCGCCACAACAAAACAGAATTTAATATCGGAATACCCACCACATGGAGCGAATTGCTGTATTTATAGCTCCCCTCGGGGCTCTCTGTACTTCCCTTAGCTTTGGAGGTGAGGCGGGGCGAGGCGAGGGTTGGCCTTTGACCATTTTTTATGGAATTTTTGTTGATTTTTTCCTCTTCTGTTTTCAATGCATATTTTTTATTGCTGGAGACAAACAAATACTCGCATGATGTGGCATTTTTATTTGAATATTATTGTTATTTCTGTTCTGTTCTGTTCTAAAAATAATGTATTCCCTCTCCTTCTCTCTTTGTTTGTTTTTCAGGTAAGAGATGCTCATTTAATTGTACGTGAAAAGGGAAGAGTGACGAGGGAAGAGGGAAGAGGAGGACCATAAGCCAGTGCCTAACGCTCGTAAGTTGAGAGATTTGTCAGATTTCGCCCCCTGATCGATCGTGGGATCCATTGGGGCCCACAGATATCCCTCAAAAATAGAGCTTATTCCAAATTTGTTGCATAAAAGTGTGAAAATAATTGTTCGATTGTCATTTTGATCGTAAAACTATAACGTTATCGATTCATCGATAACTAAGCGATTTTTACAAAATAAATCCATGTAAAAGAGATAAAATTATCGCTTATTGAGAGCTCAAACTGCAATCAATGTAATTAGGGTGCATTTATCGATTAATAATCGATATATCATCTCATACATTTATCGATTAATAATCGATATATCATCTCATACATTTATCGATTAATAATCGATATATCATCTCATACATTTATCGATTAATAATCGATATATCATCTCATACATTTATCGATTAATAATCGATATATCATCTCATACATTTATCGATTAATAATCGATATATCATCTCATACATTCATCTAAAATATCGAATACTTTGATAAAACTCATGAGAGTCGAAACAGTACCTATCGAAAGGAATGGAAAGAAAGTAATCCATCCATCCAACCATCCATCCATCCATCCATCCATCCATCCATCCATCCATCATATTAATCGATATCCATCCGATCACTTGGAATGGCCAAAACGATTGACATCTGAGGACCATCAAGAGGATGATGATGATGATGGCTGGAGCCAGATGCAGTTGTTGCTGAAAGATCTGATGATCTAATCACAACATTGTGCTCGCTCTTCCTCTGACCCTCTCTCTCTACCTCTCTCTCCCTCTCTCAACCTTTCTCTCCCTCTCTCTCTCTCTCTCTCTCTCTGCTGTACAACGAACACACATTTCCAGGCTATAAACTTCAACTGTGAAGGGCCTTGCATAATTTGTGCCTCATTCCGTGCGTACAACCTGCAGACCAGCAGCTGGCTTACAAAGAGATGGCCAGCAAAAGAGAAAGAGAGAGCATGAAAAGATGATGAACAAGTTCTAAAAGAAAGAGAGAGAGAGAGACAGAGAGACAGAGAGAGAGAGACAGAGAGAGAGGAAAGGAAAGTCCCAAGTCGAAGTCGAAGTCGTTGGGAAGTCAAAGCACTTTAAAGCACTTTGAACTTTTCCAGTACCTACATGAGTGTATGTCTCTATACAGAGATGTATCTGTATCTGTATCTATGCTTGTATCTCTGTGTGTGTGTGTGTGTGCCACAGTTTGGTTAATGAATAGCAAAGAATTTCTACAAATAAATAAACAAATGGCAAACGGTAAATGATTTGATCTTTTTCTATGGGAGAACTTGTATCTTGTTGCACAATTGAAATCTCTTTGCCCATTGTAGTATCTTTTACTGGGGATGTTTTCACCAGATACAAATTTCGGTTGGTTCTGTTCCAGGGTATGCGCGTATTCCATGCTTAAGCAGCTTTCTTTTTGCCCACATCTTGATTCGATTTGTTGGAATTGTATAGAAATTCAACGGTAATTGATTGCCAGTCAAAAGAAGACATAATGATGATAATGATGATAATGATGATAATGGTGATAATGATGATCGTGGATGATAATGATGATCGTGGATGATAATGATTTTTGAGTTCGATCGACCAGTTTTAGGCAATGCCGAAATGTAATTTCATGAACCTTAACATTGTATCTGTATCTGTCGTATCTGTATCTTGTATCTGACGTATCTGTATCTGTATCTGTCGTATCTGTATCTGTATCTGACGTATCTGTATCTGTCGTATCTGTATCTGACGTATCTGTATCTGTCGTATCTGTATCTGACGTATCTGTATCTGTTTGTGTCGTATCTGTATCTATGTTTCGATTCATAAGCGTTGATTGATTCTCTCTCTCTCTCTCTCTCTCGCATCAGTCGTCCAATGACTTGTCAAGTCAGGCAGAACGAAACCCCATCGGAAAATAAATAAATAAATAAGCACCCCACCCCGCCACCTACCCCTCCTGCCCCTCCTGCCCCACTAATTGCAAAAAGGTTCCCCCGGAACGGAGAAGATGTGCGTGCCTCGTACCCCAGCCAGTGGCAAGCCAGTGGCTTATGGGCGGGGAGGCGGTGCGGGAGGGAGCAAAAGTTCAATGTCAAGATTTTCGTTCACTTTTTCGGATGTTTTTTCTCTGCTTTTGGTGGATTTCCTGCCTGCCACAGTTTGTTGAACTTCCATTGCTCTCGCAAAAAACAACAAAAAACAATACCATGTTCGTGCAGCATCCCTAACTTCTCAAAGATCCCCTCCGCCACCCACCCACCCATTTCTGGGAATAAAATTGGCAATTTATCGAGAATTATGAATAAAAGTTATGAAATTGTGAATAAATTGTAAATAAATAAAATAAATTATGAATAAAATTGAATTAAATTGTGAATAAAAGTTCACCAACGAACCAGCCCGAAATTTGCAGATACAGATACAGATACACACACTTGTAGCTAGCAGATACTTTTCCATTCCGTTAGTCATGCATATAAATATATTTGAGACTTGAAAAAATAACTTCTTGGAAAACATGCCACAGATACATAAGTATCTGTATCTGTATCTGTATCTGTGTATCTGTAAATGCCAACACAGCAAATACTCTTCAAAAGTATTTTGTGGCCATTTTTGTGTGTGTGTGAGCCAGTTTCAGGTTTACTTCGCAGTACAAAAAGTATCTCACATTGTGGCCAACAAGAGAGGAGAGGGGAGGGGTGGGGAGGGGGTGCTGCGGTGCGGTGTGTGTCTTGGAAACGACCTTTGCAAGCATTTTCTGTTTGTTACTCGACGGCAACCCAAGTGGGCGAGAAGAAGGAGAGGAGAGGCGGGGCGGGGCGGGGCGAAGTCAAACAAAAAACCAGATCGGATCAGATCTCAAAGAGATCTCAAAGAGTAGGCCAATCCCAATCCCAAACCAAAACCAAACCATTCTGCACTTGTCCTACGAACCCTAATGGATGGGGCGAACATTGTACGATCGAGAACGGAACGACACGTGGGCAAATTCAGGCGTAATCCATTCAGAACTAGTCGAAGATACATTGCATACACATACACACACACATACATACATATACATATATGTATGTATGTATCGCTTATTGGAAGTCGAAATCTCCGAATCGAATCTCGTGTGCGATTTTCATTTGCAACTCTTTTGCATCCGGCTGCAGGCTGCATCGTCATCGTCATCGTCACTCTCATCCAAAACTGTCACATTAACTTTGATGAGGTGCTGCATGCTGCATGCTGCATGGATGGCAGAGGCAACCGAAAGTAATCGTCGCGTCGCTTGGCTTTGGCTTTGGAAAAGTGCAGAAATATGCCCGGGCGGGCGCAAGCGAAAATCGAAAGAAGAAATGTTTATATACATACATACATATATATATATATATGTATATATGTTTAGGTATATGTGTGTGTATTTTTTTTTGCTTTTCTTTTAACTTTCACCTGAAGCCGGCGACGACGACGACGACAACCCAGCGGCAAAAAAGCAGCACAGCATTAGAAGTCATCATCATGATGATCGAGATGATCGAGATGGAGCATACCAAGAGCCAGAGAGCACCAATGTCATAGCAACAAATTGTGGCAAGTAAATGGGACCGACCGGCTCCCTCTGCTCCCTCGGCTCCATCTCATGTGTGCGCCCATCTGCTCCCCTTTTATCTTAGAAAGTTTTCATTTGTCGTACGCATGCAGAAAGGAAACATAATACTTGATCTTCCCCCTGGCACCTGCCCCCTGCACCCTGCCCCCTGCCCCTGCCCCCCTGCTCCCTAGCTTGTGCCATGCGATATGTGAGAGCCCAAGTGAAGGTTTTCCTTTCCTTCTTGTGGCATTGAACCCCTACGTCTGCCTCTCTCTCCCTCTCTCTCTCCCTCAGTGTCACTCTCTCTATAGCTCTCTCTGATAGACAAACACACATGCATATCGAGAGCTGCATAACCGATTTATACCTATAGTAAAGTGTGGAGTGTTAGAACAGAAGAATTGCAGGAGTGTCTTAGACTTTCTACCCTTCTAAGCCTCGCACAATCCACAAGAGGGGCGACTGACTGACAGGCCTCAGAACTGAAAAGATCAACAGTAGCTGGTGATCACTGTAGAGGCGCAGAGCACGAGCCATAGCTAGAGGTAGAGCTAGAGCCAGAAGGAGAAGGAGAAGGCAGTGGAATGGTGAAACCCATGAAGAATGAAGCTTAGAAACAAATACATATCTATCTACATGTACATGTATATCTACATATGCACATGTATGCATGAATGAATAGAGTATTTATATTATTGAGAATATTATTGCAAGTCCCCGAGTATCTAAAGAGCGAGCGAGAGGAAGGGAGGGAGCGAGCGAGCGAGCGAGAGGGAGAGGGAGATGTGTGACTCGTTTCTCAATTTGTTTTGTTAGCTCGTTTCGTTGACGGTTTCTTCTGACTGTTGCCACACGTCAAGTTGGTTTTATTTCTGCCATTTTCTCTCTCTCTCTCTCTCTATCTCTCTCTCTCTCTCTCTCTCTCTCTCTCTGTCTCTCTTTCTTGGTTCTTGTAAACAAAAGACCGTTAATTGACATAGAATTTTGGGGTTTATGCCCCGACGACACCGTTGACGTTTCTGTCTCTGTCTCTGTCTCTGTCTCTTTGCCTCTCTTTTGTCAAACCAACGAAAAGTAATTTCCATAAGCGGTCCCCCCGCCCCACCCCAGCCCCGCCCCCGCCCCACCCCCCGGCCCCTTATCGCAGGCACGCAGTTCAATAGCCTCTTGAACTATCGCCAGAGAACAAAAGTGTTTGCCCTTCCCGTCCCCGTCCCCGTTCCTGTCCCCGTTCCTGTCCCCGTTCCTGTCTCCGTTCCTGTCCCCGTTCCTGTCCCTGTTCTTGTCCCCGTTCCTGTCCCTGTTCCTGTCCCTGTTCCTGTCCCTGTTCCTGTCCCCGTTCCTGTCCCCGTTCCTGTCCCCGTTCCTGTCCCTGTTCTTGTCCCCGTTCCTGTCCCCGTTCCTGTCCCTGTTCCTGTCCCTGTTCCTGTCCCTGTTCCTGTCCCTGTTCCTGTCCCCGTTCCTGTCCCCGTTCCTGTCTCCGTTCCTGTCCCCGTTCCTGTCCCTGTTCTTGTCCCCGTTCCTGTCCCTGTTCCTGTCCCTGTTCCTGTCCCTGTTCCTGTCCCTGTTCCTGTCCCCGTTCCTGTCCCCGTTCCTGTCCCCGTTCCTGTCCCTGTTCTTGTCCCCGTTCCTGTCCCCGTTCCTGTCCCTGTTCCTGTCCCTGTTCCTGTCCCTGTTCCTGTCCCTGTTCCTGTCCCTGTTCCTGTCCCTGTTCCTGTCCCCGTTCCTGTCCCTGTTCCTGTCCCCGTTCCTGTCCCCGTTCCTGTGCCCGTTCCTATCCCCGTTCCTGTCCCCGTTCCTTTCCCCGTTCCTGTCCCCGTTCCTGTCCCCGTTCCTGTCCCTCTCCCTGCCATGGTGACCTCTCCTGATCATCATGTGTGGGGAGGGGGACTGCTGTGACCAAGAGACAAGACACTCTGCAAATGGCTAAGAATCCCATACTTTCATTCACTTCGTAACTCAATTTTCAGATTGCTTATAGAATCTTTCTTTTTGGAAGACAAACCAAAGTTAAATGATGATTAAGTCGACCGATTAATCGACCTTTGATGCAGATCCATTCCCATGATTGAAAGCGACTCCTCATCAACATCATCTTCGCGATCATCTGTCATCATCTGGTTGCAGCCTGCCTTCAGAGCGCGAGAGAGACAGAGAGCAGGAGCAGCAGCAGGAGGAAGGGGAGGGAGAGGGAGAGAACTGGAATTGAAATGTTGCTTTAATTGTGACTAATTAGTCATCAATGTACTACGCGTAGTAGTAGCATGGAAAATAATTAAAAGATACGTTTATATAGGAGCAGGAAAGAGCTCGAAAGAGATCGCGAATGAATGAGTGAATGAGCGAGTGAATGAATGAGTGAATGAATCAATCAGCGCGAGAACAAGTTTCGAGTGACCTTTGCCTAAAAACGAACTTCGACTGAAAGAGAAACATCGACGATACATCGGCGATAATTAAAAGATAATTTTTGTATCGATTGTGGACCCAGCGATGACTAGGGGTAGGGGCAGGGGTGTGCGGTGTGCAGGGGTGCAGGGGTGGGGAATCCATAAGTATTATAATCATAATAATAACTTTTTATTTCTTATGCAAATGAAGGTTGCGATTCTATCACATTTTTATTACATCTCCGCCTAGCTCGTGTTCTCCCATCTCAGTCACGAAGCTGTTGATACCCTATAGATCTTAAGTAAATCTGAAGAAAATTAGAAAAGTAAATTGGAAAAATGAATTAGAAAAATAAATAAGAAAAATAATTGGAAAAATGAGTTAGAACAAATAAATAAGGACAAATAAATTAGAAAAATAAATTAGAAAAAAAATTGGAACAAATAAATTAGAAAAATAAATTAGAAAAATAAATTAGAAAAATGAATTAGAACAAATAAATTATAAAAATCAATTGGAAAAATAAATTATAAAAATAAATTGGAAAAATGAATTAGAACAAATAAATAAAAAACAAATAAATTAGAAAAATATATTAGAAAAATAAATTAAAAAAAAAAATATATATATTAGAAAAATAAATTTAAAAAAAATAAAAATAAAAATTAGAAAAATAAATTTAAAAAAAAAAATAAAAAAAAAAATTAGAAAAATAATTTGGAAAAATGATTTGGAAAAATGAATTAGAAAAATAAATTGGAAAAATGAATTAGAACAAATAAATAACAAAAAATAAATAAGAAAAATTAATTGGAAAAATAAATTAGAAAAATAAATTAGAAAAAAAATTGGAAAAATGAATTAGAAAAAAAATTAGAAAAAAAAAATTATAAAAATAAATTAGAACGAATAAATTTAAAAAAAAATTATAAAAATAAATTAGACAAAAAAATTGGAAAAATGAATTAGAACAAATAAAAAAAAAATTAGAAAAATTAGGTGGAAAAATGAATTAGAAGGAATAAATTAAAAAAAAAATGTTTTTAAACAATAATCATCGTCACTTACGTTCCTCGGTACTAACAGCACTATATGTATGTATGTATGTATGTATGTATGTATGTATGTATGTATGTATGTATGTATGTAGGTATGTATGTATGTATGTATGTATGTATGTAGCTCTGTTTCTATGGCCATGGCATGCGCTTGCGAGTACTCTGGCGAGGGTATTCAAAGAATCCGAAGCGTGGGCGACGTTATCTGTGCAAATACTTCCAGATATCCGCTCCATTACTCACTCGGCAAGGAGATACGTATGTATCCATGAGGCATGAGGGTGGGAGGGAGGGGAGGGGTACGTACAACAGCAATAACCATCAATTATCGTCTGTCAACTGGGAGTCTTGTAATGTGTATCTCGCAGATACAGATACATGATACATGGCTTGCAGTGCAGATTATATTGATGGATTTTCTTGTTTTTGTATTATTCATAATTAATTGATTTTTCACTTTTTATAGCCCAGCTGCCTATTATAATGATTCCCGATTGTTGCATAATAATAATCTTTTTGCATCGATTTTTTGTTTCTTGTTTTTTAGTACATTTTTGGGTTTGTTTTGTGGGTATTTTTTTGGTATTTTGTGAAAGGTACTCAGGAGATTGTTTCCACAGAGAAAAAAGAGTTCAATAAACCGCATGGAATTCAAATCTATTGACCCAAAAAAAAGACTCCACACACACACAATAGCGGTGGCAATTGAAAGACACAGATACAGACACAGATACAGATACGCGCATATGTATATTCCACATTAAAAAATAATAACACTCAAAGAGACAGCAATGCAAAATCATTAAGAAAACAATGAGCAATCAGCCAAACAGACAGCAAGCAGTGGCAGGAGGGGGAGGAGGGGCAAAGGGTGGTGGTCCAGGTCCCAGGCCAAGGCCAAAAACAGCAGGAAGGCAGCAAGACAGAGAGAGAGGGAGAGAGAGGGAGAGAAATACTCAAGTGGGACAAGGCCGAGATAATTTACGGAATTGCGGAATTGGTAATCAGGGGAAAGATCGATCGATTGGCAGGGCAGCAGGAAAGCGATGGCCAAGATTACCCAATCAGGCTATCAGGAGCCTGGCTATTAGGGCTCTCAGGATATCAGCGACTATCAGCGACTATCAGCGACTTCTAACCGATTGATTGATCGCCTCCTTTCTCTCCACATTCACTCTTTGCATTGCGTATACGCAGCATGTGACGCCTGAGGCTTGACGCCTTTGGCTCTGGTGTATCCAGTGGACTACCTTGAACGACCTTGCCGCCATTTAGGCGCCTGCCAAGCAACAAACTTGGTCAAAATGCATTAACAAACCGCACGACAGTCGCGCTTAACATTTTTCTTTATCGTGCCACCTGCCTGCCCCCCACCCCCTGCCACTGCCTGACTATAATACAATTTGCTGCCGCCGTTTGTTGCGTTTTCCAGAGTGCGTGTTGTGTGGGCCGTCGGCTTTGGTCAGCCACAGTTACAGCCACAGCCACGGCGATGATATGGTGTCATCATTGACACCAAAGACAGACAAACCAAAACCAAAACCAAAACCAAAACAAGAAATGAAAAGACGACGCCTGAATGACGCCCACTCTCCTGCGTGGCTTCTTCGCGGGGTCTTTGAATCATTGGTTTTCTCTCTTCATACAAGCATGAGATACATCAGTGTATCAGTGTATCTGTGTATTGTCTGTGCCTACACCTGTCCTTGTTGCAACTTTAATTGTGAGGCAAAAGTTTACCAGAAGGGGGGGGGGGGCATGGGGCGAATATCATTGACCAAAGAACAATATAAGAATTCCAGCAACAAAAAACTCAAACTTTCTTATCAAAAATGTATTGGGGACATTCAAAGTGTTCGGTGTTCCCACAGTCCCATTCAGAATTACTAGTGGTAGAACATCTATGTGAGTATCTCTCAGCCATTTCTGGCAGAGTAACGGCCGCAGCAGAGGGAACAAATGACTTAATCAGCTTGTGGCCAAGAAAACTTTCCCTGCAACAATGGAGAGAACAAATTTGCCAAAAGCGAAGAAAGCCAAAGACAAAGCCAAAGACAAAGACAAAGCCAAAGCCAAAGACAAAGCCAAATGCGTGAATGATTTGTGTAAAAGCCTCACTGGTTCAACCTTGAACTTGATTTCGACCATGCGCATACGATACGATATATATATACATATATATATAATTACTATCGGAATTAAAGAGTTTGGCACGTAGCCGAAAGAATCGTGACAAAAAATGTGGCTAAAGCAGAGCCCAAATCACAGCCACACAGCCAAGACTCGGCTCGAAATCTTCAACTGGAATGACTGTTTTGACTGTTTATGGCCCGAACACGACATCGATTTGGCAATCAAAAACGAAACGACAGGCGGAACATGAAAATGGCACCGCAAATAGTTTTCATTATTACAGAGAGCAAGAATCGCGGCTGGAGCCAAAAATGAAACAGATTTCTATAACTGGAAACTGGATAGAACGAACGATCGAACGAACGAACGATTGAACCCCAAGAAAATCGAAATCCAAGCGCAGAATATCTCAAAGCTCTTCAGAATGAAATAAAATGCACAATCCTAATGTCGGCAATAAAACTGAGAATATATCAAGAGACTCGTCCGATATTGACGCATACAAGACAAGACAAGACACACATGTGCGCCATATAGGAAAATCAAGTAATCATTATCCAGATTACAAGTGTGTGTTTTACAGAAGAGAGGAGAAACTGGGGGAAAAAGTGACTGACTTGGAAGGTTTACACATTTCAAAATTTATGCCATGTCAATGGTGGAAGTGGGAAGAAGAAAGTGAAAATTAATAATATAAAAAATAATATAATATTTGATTGGAATATGTTTTTTATTCGAAATAAATATAAATAAATAGTAAATAAATAATACAAAAATAATACACAAATAATAAATAAATAATAAAAAAATAATAAATAAATAATAAAAAAATAATACAAAAATAATAAATAAATAATACAAAAATAATAAATAAATAATACAAAAATAATACAAAAATAATAAAAAAATAATAAATAAATAATACATAAATAATAAATAAATAAATAATAAATAAATAAATAATAAAAAAATAAATAATAAAAAAATAATACACAAATAATAAATATAAATCGAAATAAATATAAATAAATAATAAATAAATAATAAAAAAAAAATACAAAAATAATAAAAAATAAATAAATAAATAATACAACAATAATAAATAAATAATACAAAAATAAAAAAAATAATAAATAAATAATACATAAATAATAAATAAAAAAATAATACAAAAATAATAAATAAATAATAAAAAAATAATAAATAAATAATAAAAAAATAATACAAAAATAATAATAAATAATACAAAAAAAATTAAATAAATAATAAATAAATAATACATAAATAATAAGTAAATAATAAATAAATAATAAATATTAAATAATAAAAAAATAATACAAAAATAATAAATAAATGATAAAAAAAATAATAAATAAATAAATAATACATAAATAATAAATAAATAATAAATAAATAAATAAATAAAAAAAAATAATACAAAAATAATAAATAAATAATACATAATAATTAAATAAATAATACATAATAATTAAATAAATAATAAATAAATAATACATAAATAATAAGTAAATAATAAAAAAATAATAAATAAATAATAAATAAATAATAAATACAAAAATAATAAAAAATAATGCAAAAATAATAAATAAATAATAAATAAATAATAAAAAAATAATACAAAAATAATACAAAAATAATAAATAATTAATAAAATAAAAAAAATAATATTTTCATTATAAAATTTAATATTTTAAATAAATTTATTTTAAATATCAAATTCAAAATTTGTTTATTTAAAATAAATAAATTATATATTTTTTATAAATATATTTTTATTGAAAATAAATATTTTTATATTTAAAATAAATATTTTTCATACTAAATATAAATATTGATCTAACTAAAAAGCTGTTTTCAAAGTGTATGGAAAAGCCAAGGCCCAGCTGAGTTCGTTCTCTCTGTCAAAGAAATCTGTCGAAGACAAGAGGCAGAGAGAGGGAGAGAGAGAGAGAGAGACGGACAAACAGCTAAGTAAATAAGTATATTATGAGTGTGTTTTGTCTTGTTTTAATTAGCATAATTTACATGCAAATGCTAAATAGAACGAGCACAGAAAACACAAAGAAGGAGGGTGGCTAGAGGGGGGCTAGGGGCTAGAGGGGTGCCTGCCTGCCTGCCACAGATCAATTGTGAAATGTGTCGAGTGGCTATGAAGTTGGATTTGACAGCCACTCAGAGAGAGAGAGAGAGAGAGAGAGAGGGGAGACGACTGTAAGATGACGCTCGGGCGTGTTCCAGTGTCAAATTAGTCGCCATTAAAACGCGCCAAAGCTGGTCACAGGCAGAAGCCAAAACGGGCTAATAAAAAATAGTAATAAAATGATAAATCATAGATCGAATCGAATCGAATCGGTTAGGAATACTCTCGTGTATACATATGTATGTATGTATGTATGTATGTTTGTATACAAACGTATTAAATATGAAATTGTAATTGCCATTGCAATTGCAATTGAAATTGCCATATTTTTTATTTTGCCTGCCCTCCGTTTATGGGGCCGTTAGAAACGCAGACCAGACCCACCAAACGTTAGCTAGCGTTTTTTGTTGTTTTTTTGTGTTTTGTTTTGTTTTGTTTTGTCTTTGGCGCGTCAATACCTCCACCCGCGCACACAATCGCGCGGAAAACGCGATCAAAGGCAAAGCGCGCGATTCTCTCGCTCTGTCTCGCTCTGTCCCGCTCTATCGACAAAAAGATACCAAATGTAGATAGTGGAGACTCTTGATCATTGCCTTTTTCCGTGTTCGCCCCAAAACGGGGCAGCATTTGTGTTGTGGCGCCGCAGCAGCAGCAGCAGAATAAACGCGCTCGCGACAAAAACCGCCAGCCAGCGTCAGCTCATGATTTAATGCGGTTTTCAGTTGCCCAGTTGTTTGCAACGTCAAACTTCAATTAGCTTTTTAACTTATAAACTTAAACGTTCAATAAATTGTTAGACCACAGCCACCCGCATCCCCCCCTCAGCTGCCGCTGCTGCTGTTGTTGGCAAATTAACAACAAAAAATACCAACAACTCAGGGGCTCAGAAAATTCCATAGACATCGATGCAAACACGTTTTTTGTGTGTGTGTGTGTGTGTGAGCCAGAGAAAAATGTTTGGGGTGGGGAGAGGGGAAAGGGATCGCTTGGAAACTGCCAGAAGAAAAGCTTTCAATTTGCTTATGAATGATCCTCCTCCCCGCAGCCCAGGGTCCATGGAGCATTGATTTATGCATGCAAGAAAAAAAGATACAGATACAGATACAGATACAATAGACGAGGAAATGGAGTGAGTCAGTAACTCAGCAGCAGCAGGCAGCAGCAGCGTAACCGATGGGTGAGAATGGGGGGAAGGGCGGGGAACAGAAGGAAACAAATTGAATTTTCGCACGCAGGGCAGAGCAGGGCAGACCAGGGCAGACCAGGGCAGAAGGATGGCTTGTGGATTGAGGGAACTTTGACCCAATTATAGAGCAGAATAGGAAAAGGCAGAGAAGAGCGGAGAAGAGTGGAGAAGAGTGGAGAATAGTGGAGAGTGGAGAGTGGAGACAATGGAGGCGAATGACTGTGACATGTAAGTTATTCCAAGGATCTGCAAAAATGGAGAATTCGAAACAGAACCACCTGCTGCTGGGAATGAATAAAAGTGAATATTTGACCATGTTCATGAATCACTTTGGGCACCGCATGAATCATTCAGTCTCTGGAATTCCCCTACCAACCCAAAAACCCCAAACGAGGCAGTTGGTTACAGTCCCCCCCCCCCCCCCCGTAAAGGCCCTAATTATGGCCCCATATTAGAACAAATGTTAGAACCGCCTCTAACTGTGGTAGCGTTTTGAATGCGTTTTAAGACGCGCGCAACTGGAACTGCAAAAAACGCTTACTGCTGCTTCCAGCTGCTTAATTTTTTATGATTTTATTGCGATACGTTTACAGTCGGTTAAGCCTTTAAGACTGCAACTGCAACTGCGACTGCGATTAGTGATAGTGGAAGCGAATGCATTAGCGACTAAAACAGCGATAGCGACTTAAACAGCGACTGTAACAACCGCAGACCAAAACAGCTAACAGCGAATGGCAGTGGCAGTGGCAGTGGCGGGCCTTTGTTTATTTGCCGCCAACAGCGGCAGCGGCAGCAGCAGCAGCAATGCAGCGCCGATTAATGTGCAGGCAATATTTATTGTCTTAACAATATATTTATGCAATAATTGCACTGAAGTGGTGCCATTAATTATCTTTTTGCCACTCCACCGAACCACCTCTTCTCCTCTCTGCTCTGCACTGCTCTGCTCTGCTCTGCTCTGTCTATCTCTTTCTCTGCCTCACTCGTGCGCCCACACGCGCTTTGGCGGAAGCGGTTTTGTGGTTGACCTTAAGTGGTTTGCATCTCCACTAAAGAAAAGCAGCCACCCCCACCCCCACCCGGCCAGTCGGTCGCGAAGGTTGCTGTGGCTCAAGACTGCCCAAAATGCAGGCCACCAGTGGCCACAGTGGAAACTCTCCATGAGGGAAGCCAGAAACCAGCTGAGGCTGAGGCTGAGGCTGAAGACAGTGTCCTTTGATTTCCATCAGAGATACCCGAGTGTGGCAAGTGCTTAACTTCTCTTCGCTTTATTTGAGTATTCACTGTGGGCTGACACATATTTCGAGCCCTCCCCCTGCCGCCGTCACCCGCTGCGTTTTGGCCGCGTTTTGGCCGCGTTTTCAATGCGTTTCCAGTCGCTAATTTATATATATGTACATATGTATGTATGTGTGTATGTATGTGTGTATGTATGTGTGTATGTATGTGTGTATTTGTTGTTTTGTGGTGGGTGGGCGTGGCTCCAATCGAACAACCACAAAAATCGTGCAATTCGTAAATTGATTTCATTGTGGGTACTCTTCTGACAATCGGAAATCGTAGAACCATTTTCCCTTTTCGTATACCCTTTCTTTTGGGAAGCTCAAGGCCCGCCAGGAGGTATTCAAAGCTTCGTATTGCCTTTGTTTCTTATTTAAATATTCTTTTGTTTTTATTATTTATTTTTTATTTAAATTGAAACTAAACCCCCCACCACCCCATTTAGGGGGGGAGGGGGAAAGACAATTCTTTTGAACTATTGCCGACACGACGACATAGCGAGCGGACATTCGTCTGGTGGCCTGGGGGCAGCCGGGGGCAGCTGTTGCTAAATGCAAATTCAAGAAAGAAAACGAGAGGGAACGTTGTGAGCCGCGGCAAAGGCCGCGGCTCTACCTTATACCCGGTACTCAGTCAATATATACATGTGTACATACATATATGAGCTTGCGATTTATGCAATTTCTTATTTGTTCGCAAAAGGGAGAAATTAAAAAAATAGGCAAAAAATAATATTTCAAAAAATTAAGTAAATTTTTGGAATATTATACATGTTTCCGATTTTGTTTGCATATGATTTTTACATCTGCTTCTAAATTTCTACATGACATGTATAACTACACATGTATTTGAGACGTACACGTGTTTAGGACAGAGAGAGAGAGAGACGGAGGGGGCATGAGTCAGCGCTTGGCAGGCGTTGCGTAGCCACTGAAATTTAATTTGTTTCTTCTGGCCATAATATTGATCCGATATGATCCATATTTGACAATCTGGTAGATATGGTAATTTCCCATGATTCTACGTTTTTGGTTTTCATTTATCTTAAAAATTGTGGATTCCACAGATTTTCGTCCTTTGTGGGGGCGGAAAGGGGCGTGGCAAAATTTTGAAATACACTTGTGCAGGTTTGGTATCACAGGAGCTTGGATAGAAAGTTTGGTTGCTCTAGCTCTTATAGTCTCTGAGAACTAGGCGACACAAAATCCGAATGGGCAAAGCAGATGGGGTCGCGTGTGTGAGAGAGCGAGAGGGAATGATGACTTTCGAAATGGTTTTCTTCATTGTAGCTATAATAATGATCCGATCTGATCCAGATTCAACACTCTGATAGATTAGGTCTTTCTCTATGATTCTGCGTTTTTTGTTTTCTCGTATCTTCAAAATTGTGTACGCCACAGACTTTCGTTCTTTGCGGGGGCGGAAGGGGGCGGGGCGAAATTTTGAAATATACTTTGAGTAGTGTGATCACAGAGGAGACTGGACACAAAACTTGGTTGCTCTAGCTTTAATAGTCTCTGAGATATAGGCGCTAATGAGGACGGACAGACGGACGGACGGACGGACGGACAGACAGACATGGCTATATCGACTCGGCTATTGATGCTGATCAAGAATATATATACTTTATGGGGTCGGAAACGCTTCCTTCTGGGCGTTACACACAACCGTTATCCCCACAAATCTAATATACCCCTATACTCTTTGAGTACCGGGTATAAAAAGGGGGGTGGGGGGCACCCACAAGAAAACCAGCGATAAAGGGAGCATTGGATGCGGGTGGGGGTGGGGGCTTACGAGATATTCACAGCGAAGCTAGGCCATGGCTTCTATTCATCTTATCACTAGAGCGCCCCCCGACAACCCCCCACCCACAATGACCCAAACTCCCCAAACCCCAAACCCCAAAACCCAAAAGAAAAATTCAATTATTGTTTGTGTGTGTGTAAAGCTAACAAATTTCCTTAGAAATGGAACCCTACATCAATATTCCTTTAATTTTTGTTCTTTTTGGTATATTTTGGTATATTTTGGTATATTTTGATGACAGATTAGCTGCTACTTAAAGACTTTACTTTACTTTACTTTACTTACTTTTACTTTACTTTTACTTTACTTGAAGACTGCTACTTTTCTTTGAAATGAAAGCAAATTTTTTCCTATTTTTCCTGTGATATTACTTCACTCATAAATAGTACCTATATATCGTACCTCTCCGATATATGTACTTACAAATACTTACAAATGTACTTCTGCCATCGCGTCGAGTATTTAACAAAACAACATACATGCCATGTGCATGATGCGGCATTACTTCGGGCCTTAGGGTTGTTATTGTTATTGTTATTGTTATAGTGTATAGTGTACTCTCTGAGCGATCTCTGATTAATTTTTCCCATTTTCCTTGGCTTTCGATAACAATTCCCAGAGCGACATTTGTTTCTCTCTATCTCTCTCTCTCTCTGACCCCGCTCCCCGTATGATAAGAGGAGGAGGAGGAGTGGGAGGAGGTAGAGGAGGCGTGGAAACACAACTGTGAAGCCGACTTGAGACGGAGCGACTGCCGACTGTCGACTGTCGACTACTGTTGCTGCATTTTAATTTATTTCGTTGTGCCATTTTACGCAAATTGAGGACAAGCAACAACAACAGCAACAGCAACAACCGATGCGCACGCAATGCGGCCCCCAGGCTCCCCCATATAATAGTTCTGTTCTGTTGTGTTGTGTTCCGCTTCATTCGGTTTCTGTTGGTGATAAGAAATTGTCATTTACTATGATTAGAGTTGGGAAACAAGATCTCGTCTCGAATAACAATTGTATTAATGTGTGCCCTTCCCCTTTTTGCTCTCTTTCTTTGCAGGTAAGATAAGAGAAGAACTGAAAGAAGAACTGAAAGAAGAACTGAAAGAAGAACTGAAAGAAGAACTGAAAGAAGAACTGAAAGAAGAACTGAAAGAAGAACTGAAAGAAGAACTGACAGAAGAACTGAAAGAAGAACTGAAAGAAGAACTGAAAGAAGAACTGAAAGAAGAACTGAAAGAAGAACTGAAAGAAGAACTGAAAGAAGAACTGAAAGAAGAACTGAAAGAAGAACTGAAAGAAGAACTGAAAGAAGAACTGAAAGAAGAACTGAAAGAAGAACTGAAAGAAGAACTGAAAGAAGAACTGAAAGAAGAACTGAAAGAAGAACTGAAAGAAGAACTGAAAGAAGAACTGAAAGAAGAACTGAAAGAAGAACTGAAAGAAGAACTGAAAGAAGAACTGAAAGAAGAACTGAAAGAAGAACTGAAAGAAGAACTGAAAGAAGAACTGAAAGAAGAACTGAAAGAAGAACTGAAAGAAGAACTGAAAGAAGAACTGAAAGAAGAACTGAAAGAAGAACTGAAAGAAGAACTGAAAGAAGAACTGAAAGAAGAACTGAAAGAAGGACTGAAAGAAGAACTGAAAGAAGAACTGAAAGAAGAACTGAAAGAAGAACTGAAAGAAGAACTGAAAGAAGAACTGAAAGACGAACTGAAAGAAGAACTGAAAGAAGAACTGAAAGAAGAACTGAGAGAAGAACTGAAAGAAGAACTGAAAGAAGAACTGAAAGAAGAACTGAAAGAAGAACTGAAAGAAGAACTGAAAGAAGAACTGACAGAAGAACTGACAGAAGAACTGACAGAAGAACTGACAGAAGAACTGAAAGAAGAACTGAAAGAAGAACTGAAAGAAGAACTGAAAGAAGAACTGAAAGAAGAACTGAAAGAAGAACTGAAAGAAGAACTGAAAGAAGAACTGAAAGAAGAACTGAAAGAAGAACTGAAAGAAGAACTGAAAGAAGAACTGAAAGAAGAACTGAAAGAAGAACTGAAAGAAGAACTGAAAGAAGAACTGAAAGAAGAACTGAAAGAAGAACTGAAAGAAGAACTGAAAGAAGAACTGAAAGAAGAACTGACAGAAGAACTGACAGAAGAACTGACAGAAGAACTGAAAGAAGAACTGAAAGAAGAACTGAAAGAAGAACTGAAAGAAGAACTGAAAGAAGAACTGAAAGAAGAACTGAAAGAAGAACTGAAAGGAGAACTGAAAGAAGAACTGAAAGAAGAACTGAAAGAAGAACTGATAGAAGAACTGAAAGAAGAACTGACAGAAGAACTGAAAGAAGAACTGAAAGAAGAACTGACAGAAGAACTGAAAGAAGAACTGAAAGAAGAACTGAAAGAAGAACTGAAAGAAGAACTGAAAGAAGAACTGAAAGAAGAACTGAGAGAAGAACTGAAAGAAGAACTGAAAGAAGAACTGAAAGAAGAACTGAAAGAAGAACTGAAAGAAGAACTGAGAGACGAACTGAAAGAAGAACTGAAAGAAGAACTGAAAGAAGAACTGAGAGAAGAACTGAAAGAAGAACTGAAAGAAGAACTGAAAGAAGAACTGAAAGAAGAACTGAAAGAAGAACTGAAAGAAGAACTGACAGAAGAACTGACAGAAGAACTGACAGAAGAACTGACAGAAGAACTGAAAGAAGAACTGAAAGAAGAACTGAAAGAAGAACTGAAAGAAGAACTGAAAGAAGAACTGAAAGAAGAACTGAAAGGAGAACTGAAAGAAGAACTGAAAGAAGAACTGAAAGAAGAACTGAAAGAAGAACTGAAAGAAGAACTGAAAGAAGAACTGAAAGAAGAACTGAAAGAAGAACTGAAAGAAGAACTGAAAGAAGAACTGAAAGAAGAACTGAAAGAAGAACTGAAAGAAGAACTGAAAGAAGAACTGACAGAAGAACTGACAGAAGAACTGACAGAAGAACTGACAGAAGAACTGAAAGAAGAACTGAAAGAAGAACTGAAAGAAGAACTGAAAGAAGAACTGAAAGAAGAACTGAAAGAAGAACTGAAAGGAGAACTGAAAGAAGAACTGAAAGAAGAACTGAAAGAAGAACTGATAGAAGAACTGAAAGAAGAACTGACAGAAGAACTGAAAGAAGAACTGAAAGAAGAACTGACAGAAGAACTGAAAGAAGAACTGAAAGAAGAACTGAAAGAAGAACTGAAAGAAGAACTGAAAGAAGAACTGAAAGAAGAACTGAAAGAAGAACTGAAAGAAGAACTGAAAGAAGAACTGACAGAAGAACTGAAAGAAGAACTGAAAAAAGAACTGAAAGAAGAACTGATAGAAGAACTGAAAGAAGAACTGAAAGAAGAACTGAAACTGGATAAGCAAGGTTTAGGTCGAGTCGGATCTTGGAGGAGATCTGCCAGATTGAGATTGTTTGAATTACAAAAACAATGACTGATCACAAAATGCATGTCGTGTGCCTGACGCGGAATAAAGCGGGAATGGGAGAAAGGAAAAGCCTGATGGCAGGCACTTGACTCGATTCGATTCGTTTCGTTTCGACTAGTAAATGCCACATCATTTCAGTCGACTGCTACCCAATATGTGATGAACTTTGATCCCTGAGCGGCGCCTCAATTCGATTCGAATCCAACTCCCCCCAACTTGTGTTAATTGAATTTTGGGCTGTTGTTTGTTTCGGTTGCCATTTGCCAATTTGCCTGCCATTTGTGGTCACGTTTCGGGTTTGTCTCCGCCTCCTTCAGTGCCACACTCCACCCTGCGCCACTGCCAGTGCCACTTCTCGCTCTCGCATTGCTCAACACTTTTTTGGCCAACATTTTCATTTCGTTTCGTTTCGTTTCGCTTCGTTTTTTGTGTGTGTTGTTTTGTGGGTCAGCCAGCCTCATTGAAAAGTTGACTGCCAATTGCAGTTAACCAATTAGCGACGGCTGCTTCGGCTGCCTGCCTGCCTGTCTGTCTGTCTGTCTGTCTGTCTGTTAACAGTCGACGGCGATCGGCGGCCGGGTGGACAATCCGCTTTTCACTTACCCGCAATTTCTGTGCAATGGGCAATCATCATTTCTGTCAACCAATTTTAAACCTTTTTGGCCAAAGCGTTTACGTTCTTGGCCCAAATAAGTGGTGTTTTTTGTTTTTGTTGCCCCAAAACTCTCTCTCTCTGTCTCTCTGTCTCGCTGCCTGTTTTATTATAAAATAATTGACAAGTTTGTGCGTTGGCCATACAAAAAAAAGATGACAAAGTAGAAGACAGAAGATCCGTCAAGTAAAAGCCGCAAAACGGCACAAAAATTAAATAACATTGCAAGAAATGAAAAGCGCCAACGATTTGCACAAAGCAGAGGGGCAGAGGAGGAGCAGGAGGGAGGGAGGGTTGGTTGGTTAGGGGGAAAAGTGCATTGTAGAAGAAGGCAGACAGACAGCCGGCTCTGAGCTGGAAAAAGAAAGTCTAGTCGAACGTAACGGGGGAAGAAAAAGTAAAACAGCAAAAAGCAAAAGCAGCCGCACAGAAGAGGCAGCAGAAGTAGCGACTTTCTGTTTGCAAGAAGCGGAAAACGGAATTCAAAGATCGTAAAGACCCGCAATGGGTAGAGAACAAAACTGAGAAGCAGCAAAGATAAGAACGATAAGAGCAGATGAAGAAGCGAGTATCAAAAGAAGACGGCATGCTAGTTGGAAATGGTGGAAGAAACAGTCGAGAAGAGAATGGAATTTAAAGATTCCGGAAATCAGAGCAGAAGCAGAATACAGACAAGACAGAAGATGAAAACATCAGACAATGGAAGCTGAAGTCACCAATCGTTACTCGTTGCTGCACTGGTACTCGTTGCTACACTGGTACTCATTGCTATACTGGTACTCTTTGCTGCACTGGTACTCGTTGCTATACTGGTACTCGCTGCTGCACTGGTACTCGTTGCTGTACTGCTACTTTTTCCTACACTGGTACTCGCTGCTACACTGGTACTCGCTGCTACACTGGTACTCGCTGCTATACTGGTACTCGTTGCTGCACTGGTACTCGTTGCTGCACTGGTACTCGTTGCTACACTGGTACTCGTTGCTGCACTGGTACTCGCTGCTACACTGGTACTCGTTGCTGTACTGCTACTTTTTGCTACACTGGTACTCGCTGCTACACTGGTACTCCTTGCTATACCGGTACTCGTTGCTATACTGGTAATCGTTGCTGTACTGCTACTCTTTACTTCACTGGTACTCGTTGCTGCACTGGTACTCGTTGCTGCACTGGTACTCATTGCTATACTGGTACTCGTTGCTATACTGGTACTCGTTGCTACACTGGTACTCGCTGCTACACTTTTACTCGCTGCTACACTGGTACTCGCTGCTGCACTGGTACTCGTTGGCATTTCGGAATGGCGGCACACGTTCCGCGACACAGTAATACCCACAAATTTGTATGCAACGACTTCTTAGTGCCTTCATTGACCCCCTACGACATTTCTTTAAAGGTTGAAATCATCTGAATACCTTAACCATTCCTTGTGCCCATTTCGAAAGACATTTTCTTGTTTGTGTGTCAAACCCCAATTGCCAAATGATTCAAAGCGAGTGTTTGCCAATTTTCAAGGTAATTTACAATAAAGAAAAATTGCATAAAACTGGTAAAAAAAAAACCCCAGTACTACAAAAAATGAAGAAAAACCCAAAACGTTGGACAAAGTGACGGCTAAAACGAACGCGATGGCGGCGACGGCGGCGACGGCGGCGGCTTTTGTCTCTCTATTATCTAATGGGCGGGTTCAGCTCGGACTGGGACACATTGTCCGGGACAAGACAAGACAAGACCGCAAGACAAAACGCACAATGACTACTAAAAAGAAAAACAGAAAACAGAAAACAACAAAAAAATATAAAAATTGCAGTCGAAGCGTAGAAAACATTTCATGGTTCAATGCCAAAGCAAAAGCAGTAAAAAAAAACCGCACCGAAGTCGCAATACCCTTTAGAATGCATATCGCAATTAGTCTGTCATCAGGTTAACATCCTTTTGGATGCCACTGAATACTGATTCGTATACTTGTTATAGAAGGATGCTGATCTTGGACTGCTCCACCTTGTGGTTCTTGAGGGTGTACGAATACCGTGCTACAACTTTGACGGGTCTGCTGGGTCCGCCCAAGTCTCCGTCTACGTCTACGTCTACGTCTACGTCTCCGTCTCCGTCTCCGTCTCCGTCTCCGTCTTAGAGTCTTGGAGAGCGATGTGGTCTGGTCTGTTCGGGTCTGGTGGTGGCGGTGCTTGGTGCTTGGTGCTTGGTCTGGTCTGGGGCCAAGTCATCCAAGCTGACGATTAGTTTTAAACGCTTGGCCAACTTGTCTTAAACGGGCGAGAGGGCGCAGGCAGGGCGGTGCGGAGAAGGAGGACAAGGGGGAGTAGGAGGAGGGCTGGTTACTCGAGGAGGAAACTGTTTTGTCGCCAAGTTGCGGTAATTATTATGTCAGTCGGCTTGAGGCTTGCATGCGAACGGGGGCTAGTGGGGGGGGGGGGCATGACAGCTGAGAACCCGGTATGACTGGAGGGGGGGGACGCCTCTGGACGCCTGCGGCATTTCCAATTAGCCAACATCTTACGGGGGCGGGGGATAGGCAGACAGAGAGAGAGAGGGAGAGGGAGAACGCTAACAACAAAAGTGAATTTAATAGATTTGCATACACGTTTGTACGTTTTTCCTATAAAGACTACAATTCCAAAGAGAGGGAAGTTCTCTGTATGATAGATCATGGAAATCCTTGTTGATATCCGAAGGTTTGCAGGGATTGCAATGAATGCAGCGGAGGACAGAGAGAGAGAGAGAGAGAGGCAGTGGTGCTGGTGCTGGTGCTGTGCCACTTCAAGGCCACCAGAGCTGCCAGAGCAGAGGCTGGCAGAGAGAGAAGACAGCCAGTAGGGGTATGAAATATCCCCTCATCAATTATGCAACATTTCCTACTTCCAAGACGACGAAAAGCCGAAAGCCGAATGAAAACCGAGGGAGGGAGGGAAGCCTGAGATCGCTCGTCGTATCTGTATCTGTATCTGTATCTGCATCTGTTTGTAGATGAAGATGTGGAGTGTGGGTTGCTGGTTGCTGGTTGCTGGTTGCTGTGATCTCTGCGAAAGTCGCAAAGCGTCAAAGTTGGCTGAAGAAACAGAAAACCGCAAAAAAGAAGACAATTGCCAGCTGCTGCTGCCGCCAACATTCCATTGTCTGTATTTTGTATTTCGCCTACCCCCACTACCCACTCCCCACTACCTGCATCCCCTCTTCGGATTGCCCTTTGCCTGAATATGCAACAAGGAAACCCTTTTGTTTCGATTTGCCAGCAGAAGAAGCAGTGGAAAGGAAGCAGTGCAGCAGAGTAGCAGCAGTCGGCAGCAAGCAGTGTGGCAGCAGAGTAGCAGCAGTCGTCAGCAAGCAGTGTGGCAAAGCAGTTGTCCGAGAAGCAAGCAGTGCCCCCTATTGGTTACATCAGGATCTTCAGGACAACGCCTCAATGAGCCAGCACTGATCCTGTATCAGATATCTTTTTTCTCGGATTATTCTCATCGAAATGTTATCATAGATGAGTTCTACCTATATTTTTATATCACTGACTGATCAAGAACTAAGTCCATGTCCCCATGCTGCTCGCCAATCCTTAATCCTTATGGTACCACAATTATGGCTGGATTATCGAGCGGATAATTGGAAGTTTATGGAAGTATTTGCAACGAGAAAGACAGAGAGAGAGAGGGAGGAAGGGGAAGGGGAAGAGCAATCAAAAGCAAAAGCTGTCTGTCGCCTTCGTTGCTGTGCAGCGATGGGGGAGGAGGAGGAGGAGGAGGAGGAGGAGGAGGAGGAGTGTGCGGAAGAGCGGGGGAAAGGGCTGAGGCGCGGCGGCAAGCTAAGAATAAATAAACAATTGTATTTTCATGCTCCTCCCGCCACATGCATACATATGTACATGCATGTATGTTTATAAGCATATGTGTATGTATGTGTATGTGTGTGTGTATGTGTGTATGTGTGTGTGTATGCTTAATTTGTTCTTGAATGAATGAAATGAATGATCGCACGCATGAATGAATGGCAGACCAAAAGCCCAGTCGATTGAGAGGGAGAGAGAAAGAGAGAGAGAGAGAGAGATAGAGAGATAGAGAGATAGAGAGAGATAGAGAGAGATAGAGAGAGATAGAGAGAGATAGAGAGAGAGAGAGAGATAGAGATAGAGATACAGAGAGAGATAGAGATAGAGATACAGATAGAGATAGATAGA
Source organism: Drosophila algonquin (assembly GCA_035041765.1). Taxonomy (NCBI): domain Eukaryota; kingdom Metazoa; phylum Arthropoda; class Insecta; order Diptera; family Drosophilidae; genus Drosophila; species Drosophila algonquin. The sequence continues at coordinate 3,207,417 of JAWNKY010000209.1, read as the reverse complement.
GATAGAGAGAGAGTGGGAGCGGTAGAAAGAGGAGGCGAATGTGGGGAATAGGGAAGAGCGAATGAGGGAGAGATGGAGCGATAGGGAGAGATCAATGAATGAAATTTCAGTCTGTGTGTGTGTGTGTGTGCTTGCTTCCGATTGTTGCACATTGCGGCGCAACAATATAGAACATAAATGAATGAATCCCTTCACATAGATCTGTACTATATATCCCTCCTCCTACGACTACCCTCTGTGGTATTGGGTTGCGATTGTGCCCCCTCCTCCCCCTCGTGCCTTTCTCTTCATGAATCACATATCGATTTGCTGATTTGTTGATTTGCTGATTTGCTGATTGAATGTTGTCTGCCACTCGATATGAAGTGACTTCCTGAATACACACACAATCTTGTTGATCGTTTCGATGAGGTGTGGCACCGCGGTATCAATTACCTTTCATTTTGGTGTATCAAATGGCCCAAAGCCACAGCTGCTGCCTGCCTGCACTCTCCGTTCATTCATTCATAGACATTCATTCATTCATAGACATTCATTCATTCATAGACATTCATTCATTCATAGACATTCATTCATTCATTGATTATGAATGGGGTACCTATATATTCCTATGCCTATTCCCAATGGAATGAATCATCATTTGTTGTCCTTATCGATCGTTCATTGCGATTCCTTTGGGGTAGAAATCTTTCGCTGAAATCTTTCCATTCTTCCGCTGGGTCTTGACCCATTTGTATGGTCAGCATTGTACTCTGTATCACTCTCTCGCTCTCTCTCTCTCTCTCTCTCTCTCTCTCTCTCTTGCTCTTTGTTGTGTAGTTTCTCCCTCTAGCGGAAGTAGCACAGTCCCTCGTGTACCCACACACACACACACACACACGTACATATGTACATATACATATGTAGAACCATTCCATTCCATTCCATTCACAGTCTGGTAGAAACGTATCTTTACGCATGATTTTACCTCGTTTTGTTGTTTTGTGGGTGGTGTGGGGGGAGCTACAAAATGTTTTTATAATAAAAGAATCATAAAAATGCATCGCCTCATGTCGGAAGCCACTCCCCCCCCCCCGCCTCACTTGGGGCTCTTCTTCCGCTGCAATTGGCGGCGTCGGCTGGGGGCAGTCATGAGGCATAGATCATTGAGGGAGGAGGAAAAGGGCAGGGGCAGGGGGAGGGGGGAACTACGTGCTGTGCATTAATGCAGCACACACACGATAGCTGCCCCATGCCACATGCCCCATGCGTAATGAGTCCAATGCCAAGAAAAGGTCTAGCGATGGCATCGTGACACGAAGCTACAGTGGAGGATCTCCCTCTCTCTCTCTTTAGGAAAGTTGTGTCCAAAAACCGCACTTTTACTCCAGCCAGACGGCATTTGGCATCCCCATCCTCGCTCCCTGCCCCTCAGCTGTGCAACGAGTTAGCCGGCTAGCGTGCCACTCGACTGCCATCTCCTCCGGCTCCTGCTCCTCCTTCTTGCAACAAACCTGTAAAGTAAAAGCTGCTGCTGCTGCTGCGTCACATGTTTGACCCATATTGCCACCCAAAAAAAGCAGCTACATTGTGGTCTGGCCTAGGCCTAGCTCGAATGATCATCGTCATCATCATCATCATCATCATCAGTGCAGTGCATCATCGGAGAGAAGATGCGGAAATGGCGTACGCATCATCGCTTGAAACGACCTTTAAGTACCTTTTTTTATCTTTTAGTGTTTTTAGCTCGTAAAAGTGTGCAAAATAATTAATTAACATTTAATTGTTGATTTCACACGCTGGGCGAGGCTGGGCGAGGCGGCGGCAGGTTCAGGGCTGCTGCCCTGAGGGTAAAAAGGGAATGCCAGGGGCAGGCACAGAGGCATGTGATGTCTGTCCTTGCCCAGAGGCAGTAGATTTAATCCACAGGCTGTTGTATTCGCTCTCCACCTCTCCCAGTGTGGCTTGGCTTGGTCATGGCATTCCAATCGAATATCGAATTTGAATTATCGATTATATTTCCATGTTAATCGGCGGGCAGCAAATCTGTGCGGATATCTGTAAAACGATATTCGATATTCGTAATCCAACAAATAGTAAATCAAATAATACTACCCCCTCACCCTCACCCTCCCTCTTCCCACCCCTCCCCCTCCCTCTCCCTCTAAATGCAGCTTTTTTCCATAATTTCTTCAATTTTGATTTGATTTGTTGTCTATGCTGGATGAGGAGGGGAGGGGAGGGGATGGATCTTCTTCTTATATCCATTACCCAGTGTCTGGCCACCCCAAGCCCCTCTTCTCTGATGATGCCACACACACACACACACATGCAACGAGTGGCAAGTGGCGCCCGCCGTCAGTTTTATTTATTTTGTTCAACTTTTTCTTTCACTTGGCCAAGGCAATCCGGCTATCCCCTGCTGCCGCCACACGCCCCCACGCCACGCCATGCCACGCCACGCCACGCTACGCTATGCCTCGCCCCGCCTTGCCTCTCTCCTTCCTTCCTGCTGGCTGCAGTCCCCCTTTCCCCCCCCACTCCAAGACTGGCTCTTGCGTGCTTGGCTTTTGATTATCTTCTTATATTCGTATTTAATTTTCTAACAACAAGCAAAAAAAGAGGATGATTTCCATTAGTTTTCCATTTCCATATTTCCCATTTAACATTATGACGGGCAGTAGTGCCAAGTTTATTATTATTATTTTTATTTTTTACATTTTTCCATGATCATCATTCATATTAAACATATTAAAGTTTTTTTATTTGTTTATTTGATTCATGTGCTGTGATAAAACAAAAATGATCGTTTCATTGTTTATGCAAACGACTTAAGAGACGTCGGGAATGTAGGAATCATAAAGATATATTTTATGACACGATCAAGAGATTAAGTGGACAAGAGAGAGAGAGAGAGAGATCTGTATCTGTCTCTGCTTCTGTCGCTGGGCACTGTAGAGAAGGAGACAATAAATGAAATGAAAATAGATACAAATTTGAAATATGAGAAATAAAAAATTATCAAAATATATACGATATCTAATTAATAGTATAATAAAATAAAAAATAATAAAATAAAAAATAATACAAATAAAAATAATAAAATAAAAAACAATAAAATAAAAATAATAAAATAAAAAATAATAAAATAAAAAATAATAAAAATAAAAAAATAATAAAAACAAAAAATAATAAAATAAAAAATAATACAAATAAAAATAATAAAATAAAAAATAATAAAATAAAAAATAATAAAAATTATAAATAATACAAATAAAAATAATAAAATAAAAAATAATAAAAATTAAATAAATAAAAAATAATAAAAATTATAAATAATACAAATTAAAATAATAAAATAAAAAATAATAAAAATTATAAATAATAAAAATAAAAATTATAAAATAAAAAATAATACAAATAAAAATAATAAAATAAAAAATAATAAAATAAAAAATAATACAATAAAAAATAATAAAATAAAAAATAATAAAAATAAAAATAATAAAATAAAAAATAATAAAATAAAAAATAATAAAATAAAAAATAATAAAATAAAAATAATAAAATAAAAAATAATAAAATAAAAAATAATACAAATTATAAATAATAAAAATAAAAATAATAAAAATAAAAATAATAAAATAAAAAATAATAAAAATTATAAATAATACAAATTAAAATAATAAAATAAAAAATATTAAAAATTATAAATAATACAAATAAAAACTATAAAATAAAAAATAATAAAAATTATAAATAATACAAATTAAAATAATAAAATAAAAAATAATAAACATTATAAATAATACAAATAAAAATTATAAAATAAAAAATAATAAAAATTATAAATAATACAAATTAAAATAATAAAATAAAAAATAATAAACATTATAAATAATACAAATAAAAATAATAAAATAAATAAAAAATAATACAAATAAAAATAATAAAATAAATCAAAAATAATACAAATAATGAAATATTTTCCAAGATCTTTATACTGACTCTACGAGTAAGGAATTGCTTCGAAAAGATAATTAAATATTAAAATAAATATAAATTAATTAACTATACACCTATACAAATGTATTTCGCCTACAAACGTAGTCCCTTGGTAAAAAATGGACTAAAGGAATTCCCGGGAATTCCTTGGGCTTTAACCTCTCGCAATGGTTTAATCTCTGCTTCAGGTTTCTGGTTCTGTTTCTGGTTCTGTTTCTGGTTGAGATTTAGCTTCGGATTGAAGATTGAAGATTGAAGATCTGCAGACACGCTAATGGGGCATAAAAATGTAAGCCAGCGACGACGACGACGTGGGAACCTCTTTGCGGGCCAATGGCCAGACAATTAACAAAAGAGCGATAGAGAGGGGAGATGCACATACGGAGAAAGAGAAAGAATTTAGTAGAAGAGAGTGGGGCGGGGGGAGGAGGAAAAGAAGTTCCTCTCTTTGTTGCATGCAAAGAATTTCGGAGACTTTAATTTACTCTACTATAAAGTCGAGCTTTTGTATTCCATTTATGCCACTCCACTCGAAACTCTTTCACTTCCTCTCTAGGCCCCCCTTTATCATGCCACATGCCACATGCCACCTCCTCTACCCCTTGTCTTACGACAACAAAAAATTGTTTCCATGAAATTTCCCACAATTTTCGTGAAGCGCAGACGACGTCTTGGAACTCGTTTCCATCAACGTTTGCCGGCAAAAGAAAAAACTTTCAATAGCTGCCACACAATACCGCCACCCCACACCACCCTGCCACCATTGCTGCACTGCTGCACTGCACTGCACTCCCCCATCAATCTACCCCGCCCCCAGATACAGCCACAGCCCCAGTCCCAGCCCCAGCCCACGTCGAGGAAAATGCATTCGCATTCATGTGTGAAAACATTTCCACTTTTTCCCAGAGAGAAATGCGAGCGAGAGAGGCGGAGCAGAGGCAGAGGCAGAGCTCCAGAAAAGGCAGCAACACAAAATTAACATAATTGTTTGAAAATTTAATTGAGAGCACATAAAAGGTCCAGGGGGGCCCTTGGGAGGGTCTAGCCCCAGCCCCCATCCCCCCAGCCCACCCCAGCCGCAGCCAAGCGGAACCAGTTTTAAGTTTTGGGGTTAGTTTGGACATGAAAACCCTCTCCATCTCCCCCTCCCCCGCCCCGTCCAGGACTTAACTCTTTCGAGAGAAACAGTCTGTAGATTATCCTTTCCTGCCCCTCCTCCACTTTCGTTCTCCATCTGCTGTAAGCCTGTTGGCTCCCCCCATCTCTATCGCTCTGCCTCGCATCACTTCAAGGTGCTGGGTGACTCATCGTCCGCTGATGGGATGCTGCTGCTGCTGCTGCTGCTGCTGCTGTGTGGCCCCGATGCTGCCTGCCTGCTCCACAGGAGGAAAACGAAGACGGCGAAGCGTTCTTGTGGCATGAATCACACAAATGGGCGACGAACAGGGAATGGGGGCGTTCCAATCCGTTTCCATTCCAATCCATTCCATTCCTTTCTGCTGTTTTCCGCTACGATCGTGCGCTTAGCCGAAGAATCATCTTTCTTCTACTGCCATATGATGTAATCGCGAGACTTAAGGGCTCTCTCTCGCTCTCTCTCTCTCTCTCTGCCCCAAGGTCGGTTTTTGCAGAAATACAAAGTATAGTGAGAGTGTGAGAGTGTGTGTGCGCTTCTGTTGAACCAAAGTCAAAACCAAGGCATCAGCATCGCCCTCTCCTTCGCACACACACACACACACACGCACTTGCTAGAGATGGAACTATTAACGATATTATTTTTCCCTTTTTTCTCTATTTTTTCCAAACTTTTGAAGAAAAAACAACATTTAGTTCTTAAAAATAATGAAGAAGAAAGGACCATGGATATGGGGACGTATTACGATCCGCTATGCCCCATGATCATTTCTCATAACTAATAATATCAAGTGATGATATTTTGTGTGTGGTGTGTGGAGTGACGCCACAGAGCCACAGAGACATCCATCCAAGTGCTCATCTCTAAGAGAGCCACAGCTACAACAACATTTTGTCGTGTAACTCAACGCTTTGAACTTTAACGCTTCGTTGAGTTTCACGCATGCAGATTTCAAATGCTGTGCTGTTACCATGTGTGGTGGTGGTGCCCCCTATCCCCCATACCCCCACCCCCTCCCCCTTCCCTGTGTAAGAGCTGCTGTCGTCCCAATTCTGTCAATCAACTACAACTTTTTTTCCATGCGTCGTATTTTTGTGGGTGCCAAAGCGTTTTGTTTGGATAATGTTAAACCACAAAAGGCCAAAGTCAAAGTATTAATGACAGCAACAGCAGCAAAGGGAAAGGCCCAAGCTCAAGCTCAAGCTACAAGCTACAAGCTACAAACGAAAATGCATCAAATTGCAGCTGAGGTCAAGGGCTACCCTCAAAGTGTGTTTACTTAGCCGACCTCCGTCCCTTGCCCCAAAAAAAGAAGTTGTTCAAATATGAATCATTTCACCACGAAAGCGAGCATTAAAGTGGAACAGCTCTTGGCTCATTGTGTAAAGAAACCCTTTCTTTCTTTCTTTCTTTCTGTCTTTCTTTCTTTCTATTCGCACTGTGTTCGTTCCTGTTGTCGTTCTCTTTTGTTCCCCGCTTTCCATCGGGAGGGACATTTACAGATGTGCGTGTGGCCATTATATTAGTTTCATTTCAATTCCTGTGTACTCTTTCTCACAACGCATTTGTGAGTCTCTCTCTCTCTCTCTCTCTCTCTCTCTTCTGTCATTTTGAATACCTTCTTGCTCCTCTCTATAAGCCCAAGGTATACTAAGCAAGGTAGAATTATCGGCTCGCTCGCTCTCTGTTTTGTTTCTTTCGATTCAGTCTGTTGTGAACAGTTGTGAGCTCTCTTCTCTCTCTCTTCTGTCATTTTGACACTTGAGTATACCTTCTCTCCCCTCTCTATGCGACTACCTTGTTTAGTATGCCTTGCCCCCACCGGCCTGACCTTCAATTGCAGCAGCTGCAAGCAAAAACAATTAAAGATAACCAGAGATTGAAAGACCCGGAAAGGAGAGGCCCCAAAGCTTTAGATACTCTTGCAGCCAGCCTCACGGCATGAGTCGAGCTTCTCCTTCTGCAGGTGGTACCCTTCCCGGGGGTAGAGTACTTATTGTACAGTAATTTGTTGTTGATCGCCGCGTTGTCTCTCGCTTGCAAAGCAGGCAGAAGAAGAAGTTTTAATCGCCGTCAATTCTCTCTCTCTCTCTCTCTGTCTGTCTGTCTGTCTGTTTGACACATTGTCGGCGTTAATTCGTCTTCTCCTGCTGCTGCATATCCGCATTATCGAAGGAGCGACAAAGCAGAAAACAAAAACGTACATGAACGAGCATGAGAAATGGTTTGTTTTCTTGTTTTGCCGTTACTTGAGGGGGTGGGGGAGACCTTGATTATGCTGCTGACACGTACAATATGCTGAATGAGAGAGAGAGAGAGAGGGAGAGAGGGAGAGTGTGAGAGAGCTATTTTTACATATCCCCCCATATTCCCTCTCTCTCGCTCTCTCTGTGTTCATAGAGACATTGACAAGCGACAAAAGGAATTTCCAGCGAAGGGTAAGTGGAGAGTGGAGAGTGGGAGAGTGGAGTTGTTTGCTCTTTTCATGCGTGCTCCTCGATGGATGGTTTCCAGGAGCAGATATGAACATCTGACCTTTTGTGGAAAGGTCAACACTCATGTACACACACTCATGCCCCACAGCCGTATGTCAGCTGGAATCGAATGGAGAGCTAAATATGTATGTAGTTCTGTTTATAAGACTTTTCACTGAGGGGGAGTGAGTGCTGTGTAATTAGTGGACATGTTTTTGCTTTGATTCAATTACTAATTTCAATTGCGATTCAACTAATGAGACTCTTCACAGCTGTTCTTCAAACGAGAGTATTGGCCAGTACCATTTCAAGCCATGAGTGTGGAGAATCAGCCGCCAAAGCTCATTAGATCTGGGTTCCTACAATCCTCACACGCATTCAATGGTTTCATGATCTTGGCATGAGTTTGTGTGCAATCTGCCGACTAGTCAACACGCTCTCTCTCTCTCTCTCTCTCGCCTCTCCTCGGCCCCAAGGATAACAACAGGGAGAGTGACTCTGCGACAGTGCGACGGCCCAAGCAAAGTCTAGCGGCAGCTGTGGAGCTGCCAATTGCTAAGCCAATTTATCATAATTAAAGCCGCTTAAAAATTGCTGCGAAAAATATTATGCAAAAGTGTGAAGGAAGAAAGGAAGGAAGAAAGGAAGGAAGGAAGGAAGGCAGTCGGCAGTCAGCCAGCAAGCACAGAGAGCGAAAGAGATGAGTAGGCAGGAGAGGAGAGAGCCGACCGAGGAGCCGCCTGACACAATTTCAAGTGGGTGCCGATTGCTCCTCTCCGTTTCGTTGTGTGCTCTCGACACTCGTTGCCTCTCTCTCTCTCTCTCTATCTCCGGTGTGTGCCGTTGACTGACTGACTGACTGAATGAATGAATGGAATGGCAAGCTCTCCTGCTGTGAAAAGAGGACGACACTACTGGGACTGTATTTACAGTAAGCGAGAAGAGTATGGGCACCAAATGGGGAAAACTTACATCTTACATTCAGATGAAATATACATATACATACATACATATGTACATATGTATGAACAATGTTTGATGGCTGCCAGTGTGCAAATATTACAAGTTTGTAGGTCTGTATGCTTAATTTTATCACCCACTGTTACTCCTCTCGCCGGCCTTCTGGCTCTCTCTCTCTCTCTCTGCCGCTCTTTTGTGTGCACCGCTGCATAGAAAGGAGCGAGGAGCATGTGTCCTGTCCGTGTCTGAAAAGCTTCATCCGTAATAATGTCAAGTGCTTAAAGCAAAGGCAAACAAAACGCCTGAAGGATGAAAGAAAAAACCGTACATACATACATCTGTACATACATGTACATACATATTTAAAGACGTATACATATGTAATTACGGTACAACCCATGCTGCCGCCTTGAAAAGGAAATAAAATAAATGCAAATTACTCTGGAGAGACGAGAGGAATTCAGCAGAATTCCTGGCTAAACATTTATGTATACATATATGTACATATCTGTGTCTGTGTCTATGTCTGGGTGCGTATGTGTGTGTGTGTGCTGACCAAATTTGTCCACAATTAAAAACAAAGCGCGCGCGACACCCACAAGCTGTTTTTTTTAAGCCCACCAAAAATGGTCAGCGAGAGATCGAATCAACCAGCCAACCAGTCGAAATGTTCGACATCGACTTGGAGCCAAGACGCATTAGCAATTGCCGCATTTAACGGAAATTATTGATGTCAATTTGCAAATTGGAAAGTGCTTGACGACGAACAACAGCCAAAAATCGAAAATCAAAAATCAAAAAGCAAAAATCAAAAACCAACCGACTATAATCAGTGGGTTTCTCAATATACATACATATCTACATACATATCTACATATGTATCTACATATGTATCTACATATATGTATGTATGTATGGCTGATTGGATTGGATTGGATTGGGGTGTTTGTTTGGTCATTCTGATGGTGTTTCGATGTTCGGACCAAACGGGAAACGAAATCCTAGAGAAAAAGAATCCTCTCAGACTCGGTTAAGATCTGGTTACTGGTTACCATACAGATCTTGTAGTTCCCATAACAGACAGACAGACAGGCAGACAGGCAGACAGACAGACAGGCAGACAGACAGACAGACAGACATCGTGGTAAAGATGTAAATACACAACCTTATCTCTAGACACTTGTGCCCCGCGTGTCGTCCTCCCCCTGCCCTTGCCACGGTTTGTTGACATTTTGTGGGTCAAAAACCTAATCAGTCCCTACACTCCTCCCCCTCCTCCTTCTCCTCCTTCTCCTCCTCCTCCTCTTCCTCCTCCTGCTGCTGCTCGCCTGTTAACCGTGTTGTTATTTGCATAACAAGAGGCTTGTTCTTCTTCTCCCTCCATCTCCTACATCTCCTCCTCCTCCTCCTCCTCCTCCTCCTCCTGCTTCTTCTTCTCTGAGCACATCTCTGGTGCTTTTCGTGACGCATTCCCAGCTAGTCATCTCTTTCGCACGTGCTGTGCTGTGCTCTGCTTGCATTTGCCTTTCGAGCATTGTCATACCGTCCCATCCCGTCCCATTCCATCCCATTCCATTCCATTCCATCTGCACCCTGGGCAAATTTAATTGTCACATTAGGCAGCAGCCAGTGGAAGAGACCCTCGCGAATGAATGTCTCTCGTCTAGTTAGTCACCTCTCAGTCAGTCTCGAAAAAGAAAATGAAGAAAAACTATTAGTGCCTGTGGATCCAGATGAGGATGAGGATGAGAATGATGATGACTCCCATATACTCCACTACACTGCACTACACTGCACTGCACTGCACTACACTGCACTACACTCCACTCTTCACTCCACTCTTCACTCCACTCTTCACTCTCCATTCCATTTCCCCCACTCTACATCTCCACTTCACTTCACTTTGCTTCTTTTCTGCTGCTGCTGCTGCTGCCGTTGGGTGGTTGGTTCAATGCACTCGCTCTCTTTCTATACATGCCACTCCCTCTTGCTCTTGCACTCCCCATTTATCTGCACCGTGCTAAAAGCATCCATCCAGCACTTTGGATGCACTTTGAGACCCAGCCATCAAATGCAACAAAAATAATAGAAAACGTCGAAGATGTTGAGCCCCCAGGAAGTGGAAGCAGAAGTGTACACTACACATGCTACATATGCATACATACATACGTTTATCTACATATGCATGTAGGAAATTCTTTTGGGTTCCCTCTTTAAATGAGAGTGAGAGAGAGAAGGAGAGTTACAGGCAGACAAAGAGATTCGAATTTGGATATTTGATTCATTAATTAATTCACATTTAATTGCACAGATTTTCAAGTACATTCAGAAGCACTTGCACTTGCACTTGCACTTGCACTATGAATATTTTTGCCGCTTTTAATAAACCGGATAACCTTTTGGTGCGCCTAACAATTTGCACCTTGTTAACAAAAACGGAATGGAATTGCAAATTGCAAATTAGCCACATAATTGAAATGAAATGCATGTGACATTGTTCCGGATCGGATCGGATCGTAACGCAATGGGGGTGTACGTGTACTTCTACTCCACCCACGAATCGCATTTGCTGACTGCCTGCTGACTGTTTGATCTTCGTTGTGTTTCATCAGAGTTTATTGTTTGTTTGTTTTTGCTTTTGTTTAGCCAAAACCAAAACCAAAACCAAAACTGACCCGCACAAGAGTGGAATGCGTATACAAGAAAAGCAATATCTTCGATTGGTGGGGGAGAGAAAGAGAGAGAGACAGGGAGACAGAGAGGCCAATAGGCAAAAGAGCGAAAAACGAAATTCGAAAGGCGAAAACAATTAAAAAACCATAAACAACGGAAAACAAATGCTGCCATGGAACGGGAATGGGAATGGGTATGGGAATCGGAATGGTATGCCATGGGATGTACCTACTATATAGAGATCTGCAATCTGCAATCTGGAATGGGGATGGAAGATGGAAGATGGAGGGCGTTGTTTATTTAATTGAGCAAAAGTAAACCAACAAAAGGAGAAGCAGAAATAACGATGGTATGGTATGGTATGGTATGGTATGGTATGGTATGGTATGGTATGGTATGGATGGAAGTCCAGAAACGGGAACAGGACAGGACGGAGCCATTTGTTTGATGATCAGATCACTGATCCGAACGGATAGCGACCCCGTAGAGTTATAGTTATAGTTAGATGTGTGTCTCTCTTAGGGCCTTTCTGAATCATTTCTGACTTCTCCTTCCTGCCTGATATCGTATATGTATTTCCCTCAGGTGAATCCAACCAAATATTTCACAACTTTTCTGCCAGAAGGTATTATCTCTTGACACGTGCACGCGCCGCGTTTTTTATGCGCGTTTTTAAACGCCACCTTATTTGGACTTTTTTTTCTCGAGCTGTTTTCTTTTTTTTTTTGTTTTTGGTACATACATACATACATATGTGTGTCTGTGTGTGTGTGTGCGTCAGAAAAGAGCTGATCGGATCGGATCGGAGTGACAGGGTGCGAAAGAGAGGGGTGTCTAGTGTACGCCATGTATGTAGATGTAGATGCCATCGATTGACGATCATTTGAGGCGATCAAGCTTAAAAAACAAACGCTGCCAAAGCTGACCAATTTTAGAATCTTCTCCGATTCCACTGCCACTTCAAATCGAACAAAATTCACACTCGAATTTGGGGATCGCTTCAAGCGACTATATTATACGAATGAGAGATTTCGACGGGGAGGGGGTGGCAAAAAAAGGGCAGAGCTGCGTGGGAGTGGGAGTGGCGTGGACTCTCGGACTCGAACGCGACTCTGCCATCGATCAACCATGAACTCGGGCGTTACTCTGCCTCTGCCTCTCCGCCTGCCCCTCTCCCTGCTGGCTCTCTGATCGTCGCGTTTAACCTTTTAAAGTTCACTTCAGCCAAAAAAAAACACTGGACAGTTTTTCTGTTTACGTAATGGAAAGAGAGGGGGAATGATGAATGGAAGCAGAATAAGATACACTCGGAGAATAGTAGTAGTGGTGGAAAATAGTAGTAGTAGAGAATAGTAGTAGTAGTAGTATTAGTAGTAGAGAATAGTAGTGGTAGTAGTAGAGAATAGTAGTAGTAGTAGTAGTAGAGAATAGTAGCAGTAGTAGTAGAGAATAGTAGTAGTAGTAGTAGAGAATAGTAGTAGTAGTAGTAGTAGAGAATAGTAGTAGTAGTAGTAGTAGAGAATAGTAGTAGTAGTAGTAGTAGTAGTAGTAGTAGTAGTAGAGAATAGTAGTAGTAGTAGTAGTAGAGAATAGTAGTAGTAGTAGTAGTAGTAGAGAATAGTAGTAGTAGTAGTAGTAGTAGTAGAGAATAGTAGTAGTAGAGAATAGTAGTAGTAGTAGTAGAGAATAGTAGTAGTAGTAGTAGTAGTAGTAGAGAATAGTAGTAGTAGTAGTGAGAATAGTAGTAGTAGAGAATAGTAGTAGTAGAGAATAGTAGTAGTAGAGAATAGTAGTAGTAGAGAATAGTAGTAGTAGAGAATAGTAGTAGTAGTAGTAGAGAATAGTAGTAGTAGTAGTAGAGAATAGTAGTAGTAGTAGTAGAGAATAGTAGTAGTAGTAGTAGTAGTAGAGAATAGTAGTAGTAGTAGAGAATAGTAGTAGTAGTAGTAGTAGTAGTAGTAGTAGAGAATAGTAGTAGTAGTAGTAGTAGTAGAAAATAGTAGTAGTAGTAGTAGTAGGAATAGTAGTAGTAGTAGTAGTAGTAGGAATAGTAGTAAAAGAAAACTCACTTTGATTTCAAACATTAAAACGGGGAATATTTATGCTTGAAAATAAATATAATATAAATTAATATTTTATTCCATAATGTTTCAAAATGATGTTGGAAATTATGATTACAATAAAATATACAAAATATTTATTTCAAATTTAATTACAAAACTGTTTAAATGTTTTAAGCATTGCGTGTTATAAATAAATACTTAATATTTCAATTGAAATATTTATGTAAAAATTCAAGTGCAATTTTCAATACAATTTTTAAATCGAAATGCAAGTATAAATATTACAATTGTAGGACCTTTTTTTTTTATAGGTTTTGGATCTCCCAGGCCCTAGGGTATCAACTAGTTCAGCCCTCCCTCCTTGCCTCCCTCCCTCTGTGTTCGTTTGGCTGTTGCTTTTCGTTGCCTAAGAATTCCAGCGCCCACGCTGCGCTGTCCCCTCTCAATTCCTTCGGTTCTCCCTTCACCGCAACTGAGCTGAAGTGGAGTGGAGTGGAGTGGAGGGGAGTGGAGTGGCGTGGCGTGGTACGGTGTGGCGGGCAGCTGCGTCATCTGCTCCAACTGTAAACTGAACAAAATCCGAATCGAGTCGTGCCAAAAGCATTTTAACTGTCTTACGTAACGGATGAGTGGAAAGAGAGGAGCGGGAAGAGGGGACAGAGAGGGACTGAGAGGGAGAGGGTAATAACTTTATTACGATCTGAAAAGACCTTGCCCAATTAGACAATGTGGTTGTTGCGGTTTTGTTGTTGCTGTAGTTGTTGTGGCCGCTTGGAGTGCAAAAAATTGTAATTTAATTAAAATTCATATGGTAATGAAGCAGAGCTGAACCAGTGGGGTATTCTTGCTACCCTGTAGAGGGGGAATGGGGGGTACACTGCCCTCTCTTTTACTATGAATATGGGTAGATTCATACATATAATAATATGCATAATGAATATCCAGAATAATCATGTGACATTGTACGACTCCACACACGACGCTCCCAGCGCATTGATGGGCCTATTGGCCCTTTAATTAGCGAAGGTGAGCATTCCCTTCTCCCTCTGCCTCTCCCTCAGTCAAGATCACAATCTGTGAGTGATATCTTGCTGGGAATTGTGGGAACATCTTGGCTGGGTTTGGCCAGGCAACTTTGTTGCCTCATTGCGTATGCAGATCGCAGATCGCACAAAAACATGAATCCATTGAAACTTTGTGGTGTATACCAGTTGCCATGCCTTCTGCCTGCCCGACGCCCCATTTTGCCGACTCCGAGACTCCCCGAAACTCCCCGAGACTCCCCGAAACTCCCCGTAACTCCCCGAAACTCTGCACAGCGCCAAGTATTTCAATTTAGTGCCCATAACTGTTAGTACCCCGTGTTCTTTGGGGGTATACTGGACTCGCATGGAGGTATGCTGGTGGTGTAGCCAAGAGACAGCATTTGGAAGAAAATACTGGGTATCCCTCGGGTCGACAACTCAGCTAAAAGCCTCTTCAACGTGTTTATGATGCGACATCAAGATAATTTGTTGCTGTTGCTGGCCCAAATGCTAAACACGGCAGCGGATTTCAGTCATGAACGATCCAAGAGAGACTACTAGACAAAATGTCCAGCGAAGAAGAGCGACAGGAGCAACAGAGTCCAAGTCACTGTTTGTTTTTATCGTCTGTCTGCTGTCCCGCTGTCCTGCTGTCCCGCTGTCCCGCTGTCCTGCTGTCCCGCTGTCACTGTCAGGGTGAGCTTCACAGAGGAGCGAGCGAGCGGCAGGCAGAAGAAGAACTTTGGCTGCCGGAAAGCAGAAGCCAGACACTGGAGACAGTGCCCAGATCCAGTGCCGGAGCTGGATAAATAGATGTGTGTGTGTGGGAGGGGTGGGGAATGGGGACGCAAGGCAATTAGAAAACCAGTCCAGCGAGAGCGACGACAGCCAAGCGCTTCTCATTATTGATGGGGTGCCCAAGCAAAGGAGGAACATTAGAGCCGGGAACATTAGCTAAGTGATGGGACAGGGAGACAGAAGAATGCCTTGGACTCAGCTGAGTTGGTCCAAAGAATCCAATAACAAAATACACAACAGACACACTCGCATCCTCTCGTATCCCAGGGAGAGACCTCTGTGCCGGCAGAGTATCCAATCATCGCCCTTTCCACGCACATTTCCATTTCCAATCCAATTCCCATTCCCATTCCCATTCCATTGGACTTCTTGGCGATGCTTGCGTGATGCGTTGTCGGTCGCTCGGTCCGTCTTTGGGCTCAGCAGGAGGAGTGGCCAAGAAGCCCAACCAGAAGCAGTAGCAGAAGCAGAAGCAGCTGGTCAACTATTTGGTATGCCAGAGTTGTCACCAATGTTTGTTGTTCGCTTGCCCCTCCTCTGTGTGTGTGTGCTTTAGTTGTTGCCGGAAGTGCAATTGCTTCATTACGGCACGTACTTTGTCAACAGGCGTTTGGCGTTGAGTCATTTTATTTGATTTCTGGCGGGGATCCAGAGCTCGCCTCCCCTCTTCTCTTCCAACTTTATGAATGAATGAAAATTATCTGTGGTTCACGCCATGTGTGGGCTGTACTCAAGAATGGAAACCACATGCTAATCTCTCGCCTTTTCTATCTTTCTTTCTTCTTTTTGCAGGGGAAAATTCGCCGCCGTTCGCCGTGCCATTCACAAGAACACGGGCTCCCATTTTGCTGCAAAGTTCCTGAAGCGACGCCGACGCGCACAGAGCAGCGACAAGGAGATCAAGCACGAGATCGCCGTCCTCATGCTCTGCGAGGGCGAGGAGAACATTGTCAACCTGAATGCGGTGCACGAGACCCGTTCGGACACAGCCCTGCTGCTGGAACTGTAAGTGGATTCGTGCCCGAAGGCCCATTCCCATTCCCATTCCCATTCTGATTCCCTTCTCACTGCCTTATCCCTTTGCTGCAGGGCCACTGGTGGCGAGCTGCAGACCATACTGGACAACGAGGAGTGCCTGACAGAGGCCCAGGCCCGACACTGCATGCGAGAGGTGCTGAAGGCGCTGAAGTTTCTCCACGACCGATCCATTGCCCACCTGGACCTCAAGCCACAGAACATCTTGCTCGCCGGCGAGCGTATAGAAGGTGAGTCCATTCGCGTCCAGTCGAGTCCAGTCCTGGCACACTTCAATCTCTTCTCCTAGATGGCCTCAAGCTCTGTGACTTTGGGATCTCGCGCGTGGTGTGCGAGGGCATCAATGTCCGCGAGATGGCGGGCACACCCGACTATGTGGCCCCCGAGGTGCTCCAGTACGAGCCGCTCTCGCTGCTAACGGACATCTGGTCCGTGGGCGTTCTCACCTATGTCTTGCTCTCCGGCTTCTCGCCCTTTGGCGGCGACACCAAACAGGAGACCTTCCTCAATATATCGCAGTGTGCGCTCACCTTTCCGGACAACCTATTCGGCGGCGTCTCCCCAGTGGCCATCGATTTCATACGCCGCGCATTGCGAATTAAGCCAAAGTGAGTGCAAAATGGATTACCCTGGCTTGGGCTCTGGGAGAAATTTCAATGTTTGTTTTCATTTTGTTTCAGCGATCGCATGAGTGCCGCTGGATGCCTAGAGCATGTCTGGTTGAAGGATGAGAGCTCGCTGGATAGACAATTGTATCTGCAGGCTCAGAGCGATGCCGAAGAGGAAGAGGAGGAGGAGGAGGAGGAGGAAGACGACGACCTAGAGGATGACGAGGAAGTGGAGGAGCCAGTGGCAGAGGAGAAGGCAAAGGAGCAGGAGCAGCAACAGCATCAGCAGTCACAGGAACAACAGAAGCAACAGAAGCCCAGCAGTGGCAGCAACAAATCCACGCACAATGGCCACCATCGGGCCCATAGCAATGGCAGCAGTAGCAGCATCTCAAAGATACCCATTGCCACCGGGAAGCTCCTGGGCAGCCCCTCCCCCGTCAGTAGCCCCAGCACAGAGACAACCACAGCCATACACACGCTGAGCAGCAATGGACACGGACACGGACACGGACTCGGGCACACGGTCTGTCTGCCTGCCAAGCCCACTCAGATCGTGACGCCCACACGTCGAGCATCCGACTCGGACAAGGAGAACACATACACGGCGACATTTGTGAAGAAGCCCCCGGTGCAGGCCACCATCCAGCTGGGCAGCAATGGCCTCGAGGAGTCCTCCACAGTGGTGGCCACCCTGACACTCTTTCCCGACGCACCCACCACACCGAAAGTGATCCGCAAGACACCCACGGGAGAGTCCAATGGATCGGCCACATCGGTGAAGGCTCTGGTCAAGAAGTTTCAGCTGGAGGAGACACTTGTGTGCCCGGGAAGCAGCACCAGCATCAACAGCAGTAGCCACAATGGCCATAGTCCCATGAACGGTTGCAGTGGCAGTGGCAGTGGCAGTAGCGGCAGCTGCAGCACCAACAGCAACAGCAACAATATACGACGCAGTGCAGCCGCAGCCGCCGCGACAGCAGCACGAATGAACAGCATTCGCCGCGCTTCCGAACCGCTGACGGCCGTCTATAAGAAGCAGCAACAGAACAGCAGCGCCAGCAGCAATAGTTCCAGCAGCAGCAGCAATCCCAGCCCCGGCAGCAGTCCCAGCGCGGGCAGCACGGCCACCCTGCTCCTGAACAGCCATCGCCTGGCGTCCGTGTCCGGGCCAGCGAGCACGGTCACCAGCACCGCTGTAGCCTCAAGCGGCAGCACCAAAGCCAATGCCAATGCCAATGCCAATGCCACTGCCCACCATCTGCACCATCACCACATGCACCACCACCACCATCATCACCACCATGTGGTGATCGCCGCAAAGAACGCCGCTGCTGTTGCCGCCACCAACAACCTGAGCTTGGACCAGGGTATCATCTGTTAGCTAAGGGCCAGCCGTGCGGGCCGCAATGCCAAAAGTTTCTTTCATCGCTTCCTCTGCTGCATGTAACAGAGCCCGACCCGGCCCGGATCCCCCCAGTTGTCCCCCAGTCCCACAGGGCAGCCGAACAGCAGCTCTCCTAGCTGCTGGTCTACTAGGAAAGAGTGCCACCGCCACCGCCACCCCACTGGGAAATCGAATTGGATAAACATTGGTGATGGTGATGGTGATGGCAATGGCAATGGATTTGGGATCAGGTGCTGCAGAGGAAGATGGCGATGGGTAGGGAGCTGGAGATGGAAATGGAAATGGAGATGGAGATGGAGAGGGGAACAGCTGGATCATCAGGAGGATGCATTGATTTGATCTGAGTTCGTCTTAGTAAATGTTTATTGCCTTAGCGTCTAGTTTGATCTGCAGCCGAAAGGAAACACCCCAGCCCCCTTCTAAGTTAGTATTAGTATACCCGATCCCCCCTCACTATCTACATACATGCATACACACACACAAGCAGCAAGGAGAAAGTGGAAAACGGGAATCCATAATGATGGATGTAGCTAAATCTAAACGAGTTTTATATAGTCTAAATCGTGTTGGCTGTATTGGCAAAAAAACAAAAAAAAAAACAAATAAATAAACAAAAAGCAAAAACAAAGGAATGAATTTAAAAAACGAAAGAGACGGATAGAAATGCCGCAAAGAATATAGAGAGAACGAAAGTGAGAGAGCGAGCAATATGGGGAGATATTTAGTAGAGTAAGCAAAAGGATTTCAACGGAATTTTGGTAGACATATCATTCATGTTTGTTATACATATACATAAATAGATACACACACACACAATGCGTGTCCGGGAAATGAAAAAAGAACAAAGAATAAACCAGAACGGAATCAAATGGAATGGAACGAATAAGTTATGGGCTTCACAGAGAAATCCATTGTTTCATCGAAAATACATACATAAATGTCAATTAGGGCGTTCTGGCATAGCATAAATTATACAATTATGCGTTATATACGTTATATATACATATATACAAGAGAAATACATAAACCCATATACATATAACATATATAACATATAATATACTATTTACCAAAAAGATAGATTCATTTTATATGCTAAACGAAAAAAAAAAAAAACAAAATTTGTTGCAAATCCGTTATAAGATGAATAGATATCACACGTATTAACGTATCAGCCGCATTAAGCAATCAATCAATCAATCAATCATGTAGAAGTGTTGTTCGATTAAAGGAAATTTTAGAGAATGTTACAAGCCAAGCAAAATTGTTAATTGTGTGTCTGTGTGTGTTCGTTCGTTCGTTCAAATCGTTCAAATCGTTGGATAAATGTTGCTAAAATACATAATACATATTGCATAGAGAGAACATACATATATAGTTAATATGTCTGCCCATCCGGAGAGAGAACACTTAATGCTTATACATATGTATCTATATCTAGCTCTATCTCTAGCTCTAGCTCTAGCTCCGCTCCCATTCCCATTCCCAATCCCTAAACCCCATCCCACTCGTTTCGTTTCCCCCCAAAACCCATTTCCACTGTTTCCCTTATGTTGAGTCGGTTTTTGTATATATTTCGCAGCAATCCGAAATTGCTGTGTACTTTACACGTAATTCTTTTTTTAACAATAGATATCTTAGAGCTTCATACGAGTTGTATTTATTAGGCAAAACGTTTTGTGTGGTCGACGGATGAGGACTAGGATGGTCAGTTAATTGTTAAAGAGAAATGCTTAATTTATCGTCATTGATTACCCTACCCTCTTTTATACTTAATAATTTTAATTATTACTATTAAATATATACGTTTTTTTTTAATAAACTTAAACCCCTGTTTTTGTGTTTACTGTATACATACATATGTACATGAGTAGTTGAAAACAGGAGCGAAAGCAGCCCACATACATATGTACATGCATATGTATGTATTTAAGTAAGTCCAAACAGACGAAACGATGCGAAAATTGTGTTTTAACTTGTAGTACTTTCAATTGATTTTTTTGTGTTAGAGAATCTATAGATCTGTGGGGAGGAGAACATGATGCAAACAAAGATGAGAATTCTATTAAATATGTATTCTATGACATAGTAATTATTTTATAGATAACTAATTTAAAATATATTCAATAAAAACAATTAAAACACGGCTTCTTGAAATACTTTCTCCCATCAGCTCTAAACATTTGCACAGAAACGGACACCATGAACCCTCCTTTCTGATATTAAGGAGCAGAGCTAATTGGCCCAAAAGTCGTCTCCAAGCACGAACCCCGGCTATCAGCCGATTGATTAAGGCACTATTTGTGACAAAATTGTGTTCAGTAGCACACACAACCAGCCAGCCAGCAAAATCGGATCTAAAAAGTAAAGCAATCGATGATATCTGCCGCAGCGCTGCTCTCAGCTCAACTGGAAAAACAACTGGCCGCATATATGTATCTCTCTCGCTCTCACTGCACGCGTTTTGGCATGAGGCTGTCTCTATTTTTCCAGCTAGTCCAGCTTCAAAGTCTAATATCATACGGCTATAAAAGCTAGAACACCCGGAATTTGTCTGCCGATATTAGCAATCTGTGTGATATCACACGGATTTCACTACATATTTCTCACCGAAGTTTACCGAGTACCGAGTTTAGGAAGGCTTTCACGCAAGTGTCGAAAAATAATAAATATTTCAGCTAAATTCCCCCTTCCCCCAAAAGGTGGAGAACGATCCGCCACTTTCCCTGCAGTTGATTCGGTGGTAAAGGCTTAATGGTCCGTGGCATCCCACTTCCAGCTGCATTGCTTTTTGATTTCTTAGCGCACGGTTAATATTCTGGTCGGACTCGCTCGCTGTTAGTTTTAAGTTCCGTTCCGTACAAAACCGACAGACTGACTGAAATATTTACTTCCTGTTGGTTGATACAAAACTTTTGCTCTGAAATGGCCGGCTCTGATGAGGCCGGCTAGAATCTTAGATGAGCTTACTTCTGGCTGACGCTGCCGTCAGGCAGCCGGACCAGGTGGTATAAATAGTCGAGAGTGGGCCCAGTCGGAAATTAGTTAGATCACGGCAGCTGCAGAGATGCATTCGAAACGCGACGTTTGGCCCTGGTCGGTCTCCTGGTGACACCCAACGCCTATGCCAAGCCACATGGCAGCTGGAGCAGCGGAGGCGGCGTGGGCGGTGGCAGTGGCTGGTCCTCGGGAGGCAACAGGATCAGTATCAGCGCCTGGCCCTCTAGCGGTGGTTGGTCCTCTGGCGGAGGTGCACCAAAGCTTCCAGAAACTAGGAGTCCGACTTGATTTCCGGCTCTACCAGGATAATGACCCGAACGTTCGTCCGGAATAGTACAGTCCTGGCTTATCTGGAACTGCCCCCACTTGTTGATTCCCCCAGCCCAGTCTCCAGACTTAAATGTTATTCAAAATTTGTGGGCTGCGCTGGAGAAAAACACCCAGAATCACAGGATTTCTAGCGAAAAGGACCTTAAAAAAGCTCTGCTGAAGGAATGGAACAAAATAAGCTCGGAAAGCACTCGGAAGCTGGTCTCTTCTATGAATAGTAGGTTAAAAGCCGTAATAAAGGTTATGGGATTGCATACTAAGTATTAAAATACCTGCTAAACCTTTTATTAGACTAATATTAAACTGGTTTGTGGCTGCATGGTTTGAGATCGGACTTGTATTTAAGATATATTTTAAGTTTGTATTTTATTTTTAAAACTGAGCAATATTTAATCAGCAAACAAAGTTCCTTTTTTAAATGTGATAAAACATGCAACAAATTGGCGTTTAAACATTTTTTGTTTTTCTTCTTGTTTAAAATCTGTAGCACCTTAAACTTTTTATTTGACACTGCATTGTTTTGGCCCTGAGTCACTGTAGGTAGAAATATACGAATCCCACAACAAATATAAACCAGATAGACCCGCCCACGGGCGGCAACCAAAGGTGCTAGATATGCCGGAGCCGGATACGACACGGTGCGGTTGCAGCGCGGAAACATGTGGCATAGATTTTATGTCATTTGCTTCATATTGGAATACACTTTGTATTGGGATGGAGTGCCGGTTGGAAAGAAGAGATATTGCATGTTATAGGAAGCCCCAAATAGACCATGGATGGCGGCAACCCCAACCACACTGGGGATCTCACGCTGATCGGGCGATGGATGAGTCACATCGGCACCCAAAAGCTTTCCCAAAAGCATACTTATCCCAGTGTGGTGGGGGCCGTCGCCTTGTTTGATCAATTTGGGGCTTCGTACAACATGCAGTATCTATTCCTTCACAACCGGCACTCCATTCCAATATAATGAGTACAACAATGTGAAGCCGGAACGTCGATCGTACTATATTCCACCCCAATGAGATGCAGTTCTTTCTGGCAGCCATCAGGGGACGTACAGCTATTGGTGGCCATCTGGGCTGCCGGATCTTTGCGCTGCGAAAAGAAAACGTATACGTATATCTTGAGCAGTACGGAGAAGCAGGGAGCTGCTGTACTCACATTCAGTAACTGGCCATTCTCGATGCGACACAGTTCCATGGGCAAGTAAATCTCCTTCAACGGCGACCCAACATGCAAGCAGAGCCATTTCGGAAACCGTAAATGAAGGCCCCGAGATGTCCGTGTCCGTGTTGCCGAAGCTGCTATTGCTCAGCTTTCGCCGTGACGTCGCCGGCTTGGAGCCCGCATAGAAAGCGGTTATAGCAGCGGTTTTTACTGGTTCCGGTTGAATGGGGGCGGCCACTGGTGCGAGTGGAGCCTGCTGGTGGTGGTGCATCTGGTGGTGGTGCATCTGGTGCTGGGGCGTACGCTGCACAGGTGTGTAATACGGCCAACTCCCACCGATGCGACGGACCAGTGATGCGGGATGTGATGTGCTGAAGCCAACGGAAACAGCTTGAGGGTTGCGCCCACAGCTAAAATTTTAAATTTTAATTTCATTTTAAATTTTGTTTTATTTAATTAATCCAATTTTTTTCTTTTCAATTTTTACTTTACTCAATTTTCTTCTTACATTATTTTATTTTAATTTTTATTTTTTGGGTTTTAGTTCGTTTCACGACGAATTCGAAATTTTCGAATGACTGAAATTTTTTTTTTTCAGTCCTTGGACTTTTTATTTATATTTGTTTTCCGAGAAAATTTGAGTTCCTTTCCGAACAAAATGTGAGCACAGACTGACTGAAATATGATTTCCTGTTGGTTGATACTGAACGTTTGACGCATAAAACAATGCTGTGCGATCAAATCGAATCGAATCAAATCGGAATGATTAAATTTCAGGTAAAATCAGGTGTGCTGTTAGTTATTGCTCAAATAAAGAGAACACTATGCACTGGGTACTAGGAGAAATTCATGATACGTTTTAAACATTTAAAAAAAAAAATTTTTTTTACTTAAATTCATGATAAATTGGGTTCTATCCAGGAAAAAAATTTCGTTAATTTTGGAGAGGTTGTCCACGTAGTTAATATTTACCAAAATCAGGTTGGAGTGAGGTTAGTGTCTTAACTTCTAATTATATGCTCTTGTATACATATGTATTCTTGTATAGTGTCTTAACTTCTAATTATATGCTCTTGTATACATATGTATTCTTGTATAAGTTCTTAGATGATCCTGTCTGTCAGGTCAATCGGGTGAATTCTTCGTAGCCGTCTTCTGTGTGTGCTTCTAGTGAGTCTCCTCGCCAGTGCATTGGGGTGAGTTCCAAGCTTGGAGATGTACTTCTGGGTTTGATTGATCCTTACATCGCCGATGAGGGGGATGTCAAGTTGCCTGGCAATATCTTTATTGCGCAAAAACCACTCCGCTCCACCGCACATTTTTCAGGGTGAATTGAGATGTTCCAACGGCAGACCCAGTTCTCGAACTTCTTTAGATAGCTTTGAAGCTTATCAGTAGCTTTACTGTGCTTGAAAACCTGCTTTAAAAAAGTTTTGTTTTTAAATTCACATTTTTTGCCGCCAGGTGGTTGTTTTGCCAACTGTGCACTAGGGGCGCGCACAGACTCCAGAGGGCGTGTACAGACGCCAGAGGTCGTGTACAGGGCAGAAAAGAAACGCGCTTTATTCTTTCGGGTTAAATTACAGAATTACAAAGACCAACCAAAACAGACAAAACTGCTGCAAGTCCACTATTATCTGTCAATCATCCTCGGGCATTGTTGTTCTATTGCTGCTTTGGACACTAGAACACTCCATCGTTATGACCACACCAGGTCAAATGTCAAGTTTCAGCCCTCGGCACCAGCAGCACCCTCAGCGCTGTTAAGTTAATTAAGCAAATCTTTGCTTATCCGTTCGTTATACTAATTGATTTCCCAGAAATATTATTAGAAAACCATCAAAATTCCCTCTTGCTACTACATAGGTACTGATGCAGCCGCAGACACCTGTATGTCTCCGTGAACACCACACCATCAAACACAACATTAATAGATTCATTATCTTTTTAGTGTTCTGCACAGTTGAAATTCCTCTCGTCCTATCTGCTAATGGGTTCTCGGTTGACACTCAATGTTTGTACATTGTACATAGATACTTATGTACATAACTACAAAGTTGAAAGCGGGAAATGGAAGGTACAATCAGTGGGAGTCAATCGCATTGAGTTTGCATTTGATTTAAATGGAGATTCCAGGGGATTCCAGATCGAGAGGGATCGACGGCCACAGCTCACTATGGAACTCTCCACTCTTTGCGACAGTACGAGTGCCACAGCCCAGGAAGAATAGGAGTTATAAAATATAAAAATAAGCCTTTTTAGTTCTAATTTTGTATATCCCCTTTTTCCTCCCAGTGGAGAGGGGAATGGGTCGGCGTCTTTTGGGCGTGACTGCTGGCATTCGTAGGTGTGAATGGATGCCAAAAAGTTTTATTAATTAATTAATAATTTCATTGTTGAAGGCCGGTAGCACTGGTTCCAGACACTTTGCCCGTTTCTTGTCATCTAAATCAGGAATTATCATTCAGAAATCAATTGAAGTTCTGTAAATAATGTCTTTAATCTTACACTGAACTACCGGGTTTTGTACCTTGGCCTGTCGGAAGACATGGAAAGGCCTTTCTAAGATACGGTTCCATTTGCGCTAGATGTATAGTGCACATTTCTTATAATATGTTTTACAATACCATATCTTAAGGCGAACGGCCGCACATTTCCATCACTGAAAAATGTACAAATGTATTAAATGCAATTGGTTATCTTTGATTCAAGCTTTCTTGTAATACTTTTTCTTCACATTTGAGCGCAATTTTTTATGGTGAGAGCCTGACATTGTGTCTTTGGAAATATATTCAGATATTCAGCTCGGGCTACCTTCTATGGTTTGTGGCTGTTTTTCCTCGCTTTCCTCGCTTTCGCTCTCCTGCTGCAACTAAATTGATAATCAATCTAATCCATATTTTAACCATTGCCTAAGGGTTCAATGCTGACGAATTCTGACTCAGTTAGGCACGGTCCTCATACTACTGACGCCGACTTTGCTCGATTGGTGCACTATTATATATAGTAATATGTAGTAACTCTCACAGAAACTGAGAAGCTCTCTTTCTAATGAATGACAAAAACACAATCGGAACCGAATCAAGATTCATTTAGCGTTAATCACAAATGAATGGACCTAAAACCTTTGGATGCCTTTGGATTTCGATTCCACTGTTTTCCTGCCACGCTTGACAGCTTTCGATCTGTCAAGTGTCAACTGCCGAGCTTCGATCTGTCTATGCGAACAGCTGTACTGCCAAATCCGACAATATATAACATATGGTGGAGCTTTTAAGCTTTCCAAATTCAAATTATACTGTCTACTCTCCGGGCTGATCCGATCCTTAAACGAAATCTACAACAGTCGCTTCGGGCGCTGCTATACTTTGTGTGGGTGGAATGCAAATTTGAATTTGAATTCGAAATCGAAATTTGAATTGGCCCTTTTGTGTTATCATTGCGCAGCGTGCCGAGTTATTAAATTTTTTTCTTTTTTAGTTTTTTACTTTTCCGTTTTCTCTGGTGCAGGGTTATTGTGTTTGACTTGGCTCCAGCCCGAACCGACCCGACCCAGCCCCCGGCTGTATTCCCTACCCCGCTCGAGCCCCATTGGCGGCTCAGCTCACCATTTCAATTATCATACGGGGGAATGGGCGGCCAACGGAATGAGGGCTTTTGAATGAGAGCCAGAAAGAATGAAAGGAAAGCCTGCAGCAGAAGCAGGAGCAGAAGCAACTACAAGCAAGAAAATCTCCAGGCACCGAAGCTGAAAATACTCTCACAGATATTCCTCGTTTCACTCGACTCAGATTTATCGAAATACATTATACGACAGCTTGTTGGCAGCTTGGATAAATTGTGATGTGCCACAGATTGGGAGTAGAATATGTTAATTGGAATGTTTTTGGTTATCTGAAATCTGAAAGGGTATAACAAATTGTGAAATGGTCAGGGCAGAGGAGCGTAAATGTAAAAAGGGTTTTGCTCCTTCTGTTCCTTTGTCTCCATCATTCCCACTTCCAAGGAGTAATTAGTGTGCATTTCCGTTACCCCACTTCCCCAACCCCAACCCCAACCCCAACCTCACCTCTACTTTCATCCCCAGCACCCTGCCTTCTCGCTACGGCATGCGTGTGTGTTTTGTGCAACATTTGCGTTTCCACTTCGTTTGCGACAATCAAATGTAACAAGGGAGCGGGAAAAAAAAGAAAACAAGAAGAAAAGAAATCAAGTTGAAGCGGAACAGGAAGAACAGCAGGAGCAGGAACAGGAGGAACAGCAGCATCTGGAGAGCCTGCCATTCGCCATTTGCCATAGCATTCACCTGGCTCAAGCACTTTCATCACCAAAGTCGTGGGCCTCCACTGGAACGTGACATTGAATACATGCAACGCTTTCTGCATCCTCGTTCCTGGGCCATTCACCATTCACCGTCGCCATCGCCAACGCCAACGCCAGCGCAGTCTTACTCCCAGCTCCCGTTCCCGTTCCCGTTCCTGTTCCATGGAGGTCCATGGGCCATGCTAATCTCTCTGTAATTAA
Source organism: Drosophila algonquin (assembly GCA_035041765.1). Lineage (NCBI taxonomy): Eukaryota > Metazoa > Arthropoda > Insecta > Diptera > Drosophilidae > Drosophila > Drosophila algonquin. The sequence goes on along the minus strand of JAWNKY010000209.1, from coordinate 3,180,230 downwards.
GACTGTCACTCATTCAGACATTCGCTTGCCATTCAGTTGGCCCCATCTTGGGAATTATTCCTTTCTCTTTGGAAGGACCTCCTCCACTTACATCATGCGTCAATGGCGCCTAACGACAACTCTCAATGTTGATGCATGTTCCATACATGTTTTTTTCTATTTAACGTTGCAAAATGCGCATCACATCGATTTTCGCCTTTTAATACGCAATGACTATTATGTACATACATATGTACCCCTGTACTCTTTGACCGCCGGGTATACAAAATATGAATCTTAAGAATACACATCAGTTTCTACAAAAAACCTGCTGTTGGCACAAAAAGGCTCTAAATCGACTGGCTGTCACACCAATTTTATCCGACTTACATCGCTAAAAGTCATCATTCTTTTGTTTCTTTCTTAATAAATGGCACTTTAGAGAGACAACTGGAAGATTGGCTACCAAATTGCCAAGCTTTAACCTCGTTAATTATCACCAAATAAATGTCAAGTTAATTAAAATCTCATCCTCCAGATCAGTTGCATAATTCTGTTTGGATCTGGGTGGATCTGCTCGGTGCGGTTCCGTTCCGGGAATGAGCAAGTGTTCGTTCGGTGCGGCCATTAAGATGTTTTATGATTGTCTACAATAAATTAGCGCTTACATTGGATCAACATGGCTTGTCGGTCTATTTCTATCCGAGTGTTTTTTAGTGCGTGCGTGTCTTCGAGTGGCTGTAGTTGTGGGTGGAGACGGATCTCAAGAAACTTGAGATTAATGGGATCCTATGGGAATGCGTGGGAGGTTATCGTAGGACTTGGACTATCGTCTATGCTGATATGTGTTTGTAAAGATATACATACATATACATATGTGTATACACTATACCGCATATATATATTATACATATGTATATACATATGTAGTTATACGAGTGCACACACGACATGCAAGTGTGAATTTCATCTAGCCCCTGAGAATTTATTCACATCTCGATGAAAATGTAAATAGTGCAACTTTTGTTCCTATGCCCCATTCACCCAGCCACTAGACGCTCGTCTCGCCCATCTATCAAAGTCTTATGGGTCTGGGGAATACAGAAGGAGAGGTTGAGGGAGAGGCGGAAGAGTCGTTTGAGATTGTTTTGGGGCTGCGCTGCTGCTGTTCGGTGGATTGATGTGGCAACTAAAACGTTTTGTTTATGGCTAGTGTCGGCGGCATTGTCGGCCAACTCTTTGAGCCCATGTGCCTGCCCATGGAGGCCAGCAAGAGTCTCGTGACACGCGCCATGGATGGGAGAGTGACTTAACCTTTCAACGTGACAATATGTATTAATTGTTCCATTTATATTAAATGCAAAACCAAGAGCAAAACCCAGACGGATAGAAAAGGTCGATTCTGTCTAATGTCGATTTTTTCCATATTTCCCATCATTCAAATAAACAAAAAGGCCAACAAAGGGAAACAAGATTTCTGTGATAGCACAAATCGAGTGAGAGAATAACAAGTGAAAACTGATCATAATTCGTTGGAGCTTAGGTAGCTATAATTCCATTCCAAATGCATGTTCGATATGCATTAAACCCGATCTTGCCAGTGCATTATACATTACATCGCAAGAACGTGAGTCGTTCACTCGTTCATCCCCATCTAAATTACTCGCGATGCACTCGTATCTACTGCACTTCTTGGGTGTGAAGACTATTTATATGCACTCACTTCAAACTATGTGAAAGAGTACTTATGCATGCATGTACATATGTAGATCTGATCCATAGTCCGAGTGTGACTGTGAGGAATGCACAGCTGTGGGCTTCAACTTTATTGTTGTTATTGTGGCTGCGGCCTGCTGCAGTTTTGGAATCTTCATTGGCACTTGAACGGAATGTAATGCTATGCTAACATACATATGTACATGTGGTATGGCCGAGTACATAGCGATCATCATCCACTACTTCCAAAGTGCAATTTCATATTCCTATTGAATCTGAATCTCCTATATCTAGTGTAATTTTCGCACCAAGAAGCAAATGCTTCACTGACGTACAGTTTCGAAACGTACTGTACAGCTGGAGAATGCATGCAAAGTATCTTAGGCATATGTATGTATGCATGCTCGAATGTAGTACTATATATAGGAAAATTCCTGAACAGTCGTAAACCGAACCTGCAGAATTCTGCATCAGTGGCCGTCATAAACGCACTTTTCCTTATTTTCCTCATAAAAATTGTTCTCCAGCAATTAAACGAGAAAAGAACTTTACATTCAAGAAATTGAAGTGGAGCTGGAGAGATCCAAGAAATATTGCTGGGAGCTCTATGAAAAAATAAAAAAAATAGTATACTTTGGCTTTTGTGAGAGAGCTTTACAATGTTTTCAAATAAAAATGTTTTTAAATAAAAATCTCGTTTCAGCAGCTGTCATCACATATGACCCCGGATAATATCTCGTCTTTATTAAGCTTTATTTCATTTCATTTTATCTTTATTTATTTAGCTTTATTTAGTTTCCATTTGTGTTATTTCGGTAGTCGAACTATTTGGGAAAGTGTTGGGGCATTCATTTTGTTTTCTTTGTGTAATTGTACCTGCATTTGTATGTACATACATATTTATCTGCATTTTGTTGGGTTGTGTGTGTGTGTGTGTGTGTGTGTTGGTGTGTATTTGGGCAACACTATAATTTCCGTTCGATTGAATATTTTGTTGAAATTAGCAGCAGAAGTTTAGCTGACAGCCGTTGCATGGAATTCCCAATTCGGAATATCGAATATCAAATGCGGAAGCAGTCTGGATGTACTATACATTTGGGGGACATGAAGGGGGACTGCCGTCATGGGTGGTTTCGGGGTCGGAGTGATTGAAGGTCCGGCGGAAGAAATACATGTAAAATAAGAGGAAACGGAACCGACCAAGCATCCATGCAAATTGTCGGAAATCACCCACACACAGGCACTCACACTCACACTTACAGGAGTTTTTGGGTTTGCAGAGAAGAGAGCTGGTAAATAGAGGATGAAGTCGGGGATGGGGATGGGGATGGGAATGGAGATGGAGATGCAAATGCAGAGCAACTACGGACAGTTGTGCATGAAATTTACATAAAAACCTATGCAAGTCCAGCTTGAAAATGCCAAGGCCTGAAATGTGCTTGCAGACCGATCTTCCCTACGATAACTACTGGTATACCCCATTTCTTTGGCTTAAATAAGAAAGCGTACTATAATTTTAGATGTTTTGCTTAAAGCAATTGGAATCAATGTACAGACCTTGACAGCTTGTGATATATGTACATATGTACGTAGTGTACTTTCGGAATCCAAAAGAATGGTTGAGTATATATATGGTACGTACCCCATCACAAGTCATTCAATTCCGAGTTTAGATTGGCAACAGCTGCTCCGATTTGCCTAGACAATTGTGTCGTTTTCTTTGTTTTTTCTGCTGGCGAACTCCTGAGAATTTAAGAAATTGCTGATAAGGATTGGATTGACTGTAGTGCAGGATGTAGTGCATACAGTACATACATACATATATGCACAGAAGTGTGTAGTTGTAGCAGCAGTAGGGGGCTGTGGGAAGGTCTGTAAATGTTTGCGTTAGATGGATTCATCTGCTGGCTGGACAACGAAAGACGATTTGGGCAAGAACAATGCCTTTGTGGCACTAATAATTCAGGAGGCCGAAGGGGGGTTCTAGTGGTGTCCGTACCAAATGCGGGCTACCTCCACACAGAAAAAGTGTGCGCCGGAAAACGAGCTTCGAATACAATCGAGAGGAATGATTTAATGTCGGAATTACAAGGACTCTGTCTGGCGATGGGTTGGTAGTGGTTTCGGTGGATCCATTCGCCCACATTCGTGCCTCGGCGAGCTGCCGCCGGATTTGCATGGTGAAAAGTGAAAATCGCTGCCCATCGATAAGCGGCTTAAGTGGCTTCCCATTGAAATCGAGCGCGTGCCTCTGTGTGCTGTTTGATAATGAGTATGCCTATTGTGCCACTATCCGTAATGCAACCCACTTCTATTCAACCCCCTCCCTGCCCTGATGTCTGTTCTACTAGGGCACGCGCGTTTTTCAAGTCAAAAACTTTTTGACAGCAGCCCTCACATGCCACATGCCAAAGCCACAGCCACAGCCCCTGCCACACCGCAACATTCGCCGCAAAGTATTCGAAATTAGCACGCAGCCCTGGCAAACCGCACTCTCACTAACACACACACACACACACACACACACACACACACACACCAACCCACCCATACAGAAAGTTACTTGGCAGAGGCGGAAAAAACACCATAAAAGTGAAATGGATGTCAGAGCAGGAGCGGTGGGTGGGAGCAGAGAGCAGAGAAAGATTAGATACCGAAGCATTAGACACCTTTCCAGCTCCTATACGATTATTAGCTAAATTTACAAGTGAGTATATGCAGCCATACATATATGTATTATGAATGTTGTATGTTTTCCTACAATCTAGGCTGTTTTTCAATCCCAGATACATACAGTAAGTATCCACCAACAAATGCCAATACTCGAAACAGGCTCTGCAAGGGTATGACAAAAGTGGAGGGTTAATGACAGGCCAGAGCCGTGCTAGAGAGTGGGTGGAGACTGCGAATCGAAGGGGGGGGAGGGGCGACCAGATTATGACACGTTCCTGGTGCATATATTAATGGCGGTCCCAGCTCCTGTCGCTGTCATATCAACGTAACCCGCACCAAAAACCTCAAGGCATCTTGCGGATTTCTGAGATTTTCTGCGGTATTCGGTACATAATTTCCGTGACAGAGGTCCAAGGTCCAGAGGGCGGCGGCAAGGGCCAGGGCAGTCGTGTGGGGAGGGCAGCAAGGATGGCTGGCATTGTGTTGGTCAGCAGTCCATTATCTGCTTAAAGCCATTCACTATGGAGTCCCGTTATACAGCCCTGACCGACCACTAAGAACTTAAACTTAAATTAAGAGTCAAATGCCTGCACTTCTGCCAGACATTTGCAATCAAGTTATAACTCATTTAAGTGTCAGCTAACAAGGAAATTCGATTGAGCATAGTTAGTTGTGATCGATGGACAGCAAATTATTGCTGAGAATCGATAAACAAATGAATCAATGATTTCTCAATAATTGGCATTAAGTCGGTCATACGTTAAAGCTCTTCTTCTCTGTTTATCAGAAATCAGAATCAACTCGCAATCTTTTTGTGACGTTTCCATGGATACAATTACGACAAAAACGGAATAAAAAACTTGACTACGGCCCTGGAGGAGTTTGGGGATGACTTGGCTGAAAGCAAGCCAAGTAGGGGTGTGTGGGTGTATGGGGGAGGGAGGGAGGGAGGATCTGTCAAGTTGTGCAATACAAAGTCATTTCTTTGTCAGGCAGCGACCCCCTGCCACGCTCTGTGCAACCTTTCAGCGATTGCTTCATAAACTGTCCCCAGACCCCGCCCTCCTGGTGGTAGACATGCTCAAAGCCCCAGCCTTCCCCCCGTCGATGGACCACCGTGTCAGGCCACCTGCTTGGCTGTTCGCTTGTTTGTTAAATTGAACAATTTATTTTATTTGTTCTTCTCGCCATTTCGATGCTTGTTGCCCGACTCTGGCATCAGGCATCAGGCGTCAGGCATCGGACAGCAGGCAGCAGTAGTAGCAGCAGCACCAGCTTCCCATGCCGAGCGGCAGCGACAAAGCTGCTGCAAGGATATCCTGCTGCTTCATGAAAGCACAACAAGCACAACAAGCACAGGTAGAGCTGTGCTCCTGTTGCTCCTGATGCTCTTGCTGCTGCTGTCCACGTTGAATTGTCTGTGAAGTAGGATAGTATAAATTTGTTTGCGTTGCTTTTATTGCAAATGAATGCGCTAGATTTCACTTGTATTTTATTTGCAAACAATTTTCTATGTTTTTTCTCTCCATCTTTTTGTGCCATCTGCATACCTGCATACCATCATCCCCTCTCGCTTCCATCCTCTGTCCACCGGCTCTCCTCCTTTATGTGGATATGATAGAGGCAGTGGCTCTTTCAGACCATGGTGAATGTGGTCATGTCGGAAATGTCCTGAACCCAATTAAATATTTCGAAGTGAACGAATAAAATGAAATATTTTATATAAAAATGCGCCTGTCTGTCCCCCCCATCCCCCCCAGAAGTCTACAAATAAACTGACACTCTCTCGATAGAAACACATCGAAATCGATATAGGTAGTCGTACATTTATGACTATATTTCTGAGCATTGTATTGGCATCCATTGCCAGATAGTTCCTACATTCTTTAAATACTCTAAAAAAGGGGGGAATCGACAAAGGAATACCATGAAAGGAATGCAAACAAGGAAGAAGCATGCTGGAAAGTTTAATCACGGGAATGAATGGGAAATAAACCTTTTCTGAGTTTGAAATCTTTTGAGGAACACCGCGTCTAGACGATACGGAGTAAGAACTCATGGAAAAGGAATCCACCCATAAGGTATCCCAATTTATTGAGAGTGACCCATCTGGCCATAGCTGTTTTCTTTTTTGTAATTATTCGCCATTTGTTGAATGTACTGGATTAGGAAAGAGCTTATTTGTGGAAATGACCTTTGAAGGGTTCAAAGAAAATCTGGTCCCATCTCTGGCCCCAGTTGGGGTGGGGGGGAATCACTTGGGCGTGGCCTGCTGGGTCCTGATTAGGCCCGCACAGAAGGCTAATTACCAACTTGATGACGGTCATTAGATTCGAGCTGCGGAGTGCCTTGGTTTGGAGGCGTGAGGCGTGGCTTTGACAACAATTAGAGCAAGTGCAGCGAAGTGCCACATGCAATAGCAGCGGCCGCGCCACTGGACAACGTGCACTGTGCACCGTGCACCGTGCACCGTGCAACATGCAGCAGCTGGCCAAGGGTGCGTGTTGTCACGCCTGGTCTCTATTTGATGGCCGCCCATAAACCGAAACAAAAGGGGAAGCGTAAAAATGAAAGAGCTCATAAAATAAATCACTCATACGCGATGGTGTGGTGTGGTGTGAGGGCATGCCCCAATTTTAAGCTGGAGCTCCGGATCCGGGTCCCATTTCAAGTAGTTGTAATTGAAGCAGTCCTGCGCTGTGCCATGTGCAAATCCCAAAATATATTCTGCCTCAATCTCAATGCTCTCCCTCTGCCTTTTCCTGTATTTCCCCAGTCTTCGCCCCTATGGGGACTTATCCTTGGCTCAGCTTTCCACTTAACCTTTTTGCGCTTGGCTAAGGCCATGGCTTGAGTTGGCTTTGGTTTTTGTCGCGTCGGCCTTGCTCCCCAGCTCCAGCTCCACCTCCACCGCCACCTCGGCCTTGCCAGCCTCGATGCTGTTATCGCTTCCTTCTGGCCTTGGCTGAAGCTCTTGCTAGCTCCTTCTGTGGTGTCTCCTCCAGCTTTTTCGGCCCCAAAACCAGCTCTCATGCTGCCTGCTTCCTGCTCCTTGCTCCTGGCTGCTCCTTCTAATTTGAGCTTCTGCATGTTCTCGGATTTTCACTTGGCAATTCAATTGCATGAAAAAGTAGACGACTGCCGCCGCTGTCGCTGCCTTTGCTTCCAGCTTTTGCAACCCTTCTACCCCCGTTTCCCCCTGCGTTGTTTTTGGGTTTTTCCTTTGGTGTGATATTAATTCTATGGGAAATCCATTTCCAGCATAAACGTGCCCATTGAATCGCGTTCTAGCAGTTGTCAAATGCTTGGCGCCAGACTTTTTTACCCCACTGTTTCGCTTCCTCTCTTTCTTCCCCACTCTTCCCCCGTTTACCACTTCCGACTTCCTTTGTTTTTTTGTTTCCAGCGGGTCCTTCTATGTGGCAGCTCCTTCATTGGCTGCGTTCGCATTGGATTGAATTGGATGCGACTCCAGTCTACTCGTTTCGGACTTGTTTGAACGCCATTGCCAAAGATATACTGAGCATTTACCAACTCTGGTTCTGATAGGGAAACAGTCGAAAGAAACCATCGAAACAGGAAACAGCGGAGTACAAAACTGCAAGTGGGAACAATGGGAAGGAACAATGGAAAAGAAGTCACGTAGAAGGAACTGTGAGAAACGAGTCACATGGAAGGAACTATGGGAAATTATGCCGGGATTTGGTGAATACCAGTGAATATCCTTGTGAATAGCTTGAGCGATCTATAGAAGTACATTTTAATCTAGAGTCGCAATTGGATTATAAGTATCAAGTTCCATAATTTAGCCGGCCCTACTTCGTCTCTTTCGTCTCGCATTCGAGTACGAGTCAAATTTTAAATATTCCGCTCATCCGAAAGTGCTGATTGCTGCTATAGACAATAAATATCTACTTTGTCAGGCGCTCAAATACAAACATGGAAAACAGGAAAAGTGCAACTATCTGGAAACGCAACACCATTGGCACTATGTAATGGCTTGCTCACAGGAAGGGATTCAGATTCAATACAGTTCCTGAATAAATGTCCATTCTTACATTCAATTCTCAGCCAAGGATCAGCTAGTCATTCCATGAATTGAGTACTCGATTCTAGTACAATCAAATAAACGACTAAGCAATCAACTGACATTTGACACCTTTGGTGCCATCGGCACTTGTTAAATTCGATTCGTTGAACATTTATTGACCGTTGATTCGATTAATGGTCGCTTGGCTTGACGCATAATCGATTAACAATCGCTTAGCTTGGGCCTTGGTCAACAGTCGATTGACTGCCGTCTGTAGCTTGATAAGCACACGATTGCCACTTTCGATGACGGTTGGCTCAGAGAAGTATGGGACATAAGCCGCACAGCCATGTCCCACATCTGCACCACCCATCCATTTCGCCATCTTCCATCAAGCCGTCACACTTGCACATACTGCCACACTTCCACATTTGCACATCTACCTACACCTAGCCCTACCCCTAGCCCTACCCCTACCCTACCCATATCCCACCAACTGCCACCAGGACAACCCGTCATCAGAGCCATCACAGTCATCGTGGGCGCAATTCCCGTTAAACTGTTGAGTGACTTTCAACGATTTTTGGATGCATCGTCAAGTGACGGAAGCTGCTGTCTGCTGGCCCCAAGATAAACCAGAGCCAATCCCAAGGCAAGCCAGCTGTGTCTGTTTCTACCTCTTTCTCTCTGGAGCCCCTTCCTTTTGTGTGGCATGCCACCAATTCGCATACTATGTATAGGGCTTCTCACACCAGAGCCTCTCCTGTACCATCCTGAAAATCTCTCGAAAAACTTTGCTTGATGAGACTGTTGCTGCTATAGTTTCTTCTGTTCCTGCTGCTGCTCCTGCTACTGCTTATGCGGGCTCAGGCTGGACGGGGGGATCGACTGGGTATTTCAGTGGATGGGTGCTTCAGTCCCGGCCAGAGTCGTGCAAAAGTTAAGCAAATCGCATATTTTATTCATGTGTTCATTAGGCAGCTACAATGTGCGACCGAAAATGTTTAGAGGAAGCGACAGGCGGCAGGCAGCAGGCAGCAGGCGGCCGGCGGCAGGAACAGGTGAAGGAGTTGAGCTGTTGCTGCACACATGTGTGCTCGTGTCACTGTGTATGCCAGTGAGTATCTGTGTGTTCGGGCCAAGCAATTCATGAACCAGCAAAATGGGTCGAAGCTACCACAGAGTCAGAGAGGGTGTCAGAGGGAGGGAGAGCTACTGCCAGATACTCGTACTTCAAAGGGGAAACCAAAAAGGATGCAGGGACATTCTGCACCTACTGCCAATAGAAGTGGCTAGTGGAGAGGAAAATAATCGTAGTGTGGTGAAAGAGGTCTATGGGAGAGGGGGAGGGCAGGCAGTGGCATGTGTGGCCCAGTGCATCAGCATTATATAAGCCAAAAAATGGGGACGCTCTGATAAAGTCACTCCACAACTGGGTTGCCACCTTCCCTTTTCCCCTATTTCCCTGTCCGTATCTGTGTGTCCGCATCTCTGTGTGTGTCCGCTTGCGTCCGCTTTAGTATGTGTATGTGTGTGTGTCCTTAAAGCATAAGGACACAAATTTCTGCTTAAATTATATGACGCGACATGACTCCAACTGACACTCAGAGAATGAGGAGAAAAATTACTGAAAAAAACAGGGAAAAGCGCAAGAAAAGAATGCCCGCCGCATAAATAAAACTCTTCATTTGGATGCAGAGCAACTACAGCCAGCTTCACGTACATACCTACTCGTATGTATAACGGTAACCTGGAAACTGGGAACAACCCCATTAATAGGTATCCTTTTAAGCGTCATCGCTATCCTGGCTGTGGCCGGGGCAAACATGTCGTGACGTGGTCAAACGCATTTACATGCACGCGCCCAGCCCGCACTGCAAACAAATTGTTTGGGCTTGTACGGCTTTTGGCCTAAAACCGTGGCAACACTACGACGGTAGTTGTGGGAACCGGAAAAAAGGACAAGGACTTGCTCCGACCTGGACCTGGACCCCTGGAGCCCTGGAGCCGTGGACCCGGAAAGATGGCTGCAAACTGTTGCCAGGTGGAAAACTTTCTAATGCCGGTATTTCCAGCGGCGTTCAGCAAAGATCGGGCTCAGCAACGAATTCTGTGAGGATGTTTAGGAACTTGAGGTTGGATTTATTTGGATAATAGTTTTCCCTATACAATGCGATCAAAAGTCTCATAGATCTGGAAGTTTGCTTGGACATTCGAGAGCGGAACAGTATCACCTAGCCTCTACTCTACCCATTTCCTTTATTAAGACAATGAAACTGTTTAATTTGAATTTAATGTCGCATCAAAATCGTTTGCTTGTGTTTAAATGCAGTATTATTAATAATCTATTTATTTTCGTCTAAATTACCAAATGCATATTCCTTACTAATGAGCAGGCCACAATCAAACATCCCAACACTCAGACGACTGGAGTACTCCCATTACAATTTCGTTAACCATCATCATTCTACAGTAGATTGTCCAATGGTCATAATTAAATATCCTCTCAGGTGAACCTAATACATTTTCTATTTTCGATTTCAATTTAATTTCCATACGCATTCGCAAATTCTAATTACAGCAATTCACACTGCAATATGGTCAAAATTTAATCAAGCGTTTCGACTTGATTTCCATTGAAGATGCGCTTGGATTGAATTGGATCGGATTCGGATTCGAATTGGTTTGACTTTGGGTTCGATTAATGAGTATCGTTTTGTGTATAAGGTGGGTAACGCTTGGTTTAGGTGCATCTTCACTGGTCTTTGGCCTAATCTTTAGTTTGATCTACGTTGGCATTAGATTCGTTTTGGACTGCGGATTCTGTCACAATTGATTTCACAGATTTTCACAATTCATAAATATATTTCTTGCTTGTATTTTGAAGAATGCTTGGATTGGATTGTTTCAGATATAGAAATGGTCTTATTTTGATGGATTTCCCGCTTTCTTACCGCCAAATTTACTATACGGCGGCATCCACGGAGTCCCCGTTGAGGCAATGGTTGACTCACTGACAATGCATAAATATCACCCATACGACAGGTGGGCAATATTTTAATTTTTGTGAACATTTTCTTGTCATTTCTGGTTTCATATTTTACTGTTGCTGTTGCAATTTTTTTTTGTTTTTCATAAATCGCCGCAAATGTTGTTGCTCTTCCTGATGCCCCTGACTGTCACTGCTGCAGCACCACTGCTCCTGCCTCCGCTGCCGTTGCTGCTGCCTCTGTTGTTTGCATAAATTAAATGTTGCATTTATGCACATCAGTGCGCTTTTAAAATTGTACAAATTGATTAAGAACGATTCGCATTAAAAGTGTTCAAATTGGATGAGTGCGTTGTACGCCACTGTTATTGTTGTTGTTATGATTGTAGCTTGTTGCAGTTGCAGTTGCAGTTGCCGTTGCTGTTGCTGTTGCCGGCTCACATTGCTGATAAATGATGCGAAAATCAATTAAAATAAATTATAGTCCATGGCCGCTGAGGGAAATTCCGACTTGCCCAGACAATCGCAAGGCAAACATTGCATGCTGTGCAGAGGAGTAGGAACAGAGTAGGAGTAGAAGTAGGAGTAGGAGTATTGCAAGCCTCTTAGTTGTTCGTCTTAGCATTAGCTTGTATAGCAATGCATAGAACTGCATATTATATTTGTTGAATTGTTGGGGTGACTTGTTGTTAGGGTTATGATACCCCAAATTGGCACTGCGATTGTCCACCCCCATTCAATTGGAAAACCATCATTAAAATCGGCATACAAATTCCATTATAATTTTATTATGTTCCTCATTTTATTTCACTCATTCCGCTATTTGTGTCGTTATTTTGTTCCCTTCAGATTCCTTTGCCATTGTAAGCGCATTAGCGGAGCATAGGGCGTAGAGCGTAGAGCGTACAGGTGAGAGCGAGAGAGATTGAGATAGATTGGTGGATGACAGAGACAAGAGATGGGAAACAAAATGTTGATGGTTGACAAAGATGCTTCGCTGGTCCATGGCCATGGCGATTATTTATGCATATTGTTCGGATTTGCATATGGAGAATGTTCGACAGGGAATTTCGTGAGGTAGGGGGGAAAGGGGTTGGAGTGGTGATACGCGGACCTGCCACAGTGACACAGTGTTGCATTTTGTGCAGTGTTGCATGCATTTAGGCGTTCAACGCTCCACGTTCCCCGTTCGACATGAATTCATTAATATTAAAATCAAAATTACCTGTACTCCTCATCCTTTCCTTCTCTTTCTCTCTCTCGCTCTCTCTCACCCCCCTTCCTTTGTGCCCCACTTTTGTCCATATCGCTGACGCTGTGATTTTTAGCCCCATTTTTGTCGCCGCTTATACGCTTGCCCAGTCCAATTTAATTATGCAGCCCTCTACGTGCAGTAAACCGGCGGGAGGACCTTTGGAACCACATCGCTGTCCAGCGGCTGTCTGGCCAGCAATATCAGCAATATCTCCCCATAACCCATACACCCGCACATGTGCATTGGATAACATAATAGGTACATGCACACATATGTACATACATTCATACATACATACATACATTCATACACATATGTTTGCATGCACACGCAGCACATTTGGGAGCAGTTCGAGTTGTGCCTGTTCTTCCTGTTGCTGTCCTACTATGTGTTTTTTGTCCAATTTTTGCGGTTTGGCGGATGGCGGAATTGACACCGACACGAACCCCGCACAGTGGTCGAACAGAGATTAAGTGGGGAGCATGCATTTCGTCTAAATATGCGTTCTTAAAAGATCGTATAAATGATCCATTTTCAGACATTGGGCCCCTCTCGATGGTTCTTTGACCCGGTTAGTCACCTTGGCCAATACGTCCGACAACACAACGACACGCAACGGCTCCATTCTGCCAGCTTCCAGCTTCCTGTTTTGGGTATTGTCCGACCTTTGCTGTCATCCAATCTACCACGATGATCTCTCTCTGTTCGGAAGGGGAAAAGGATATAAATCAATATTGAAAATGTTCTGAATTTAAAGCCGGAAACGGGCACAGAGAAATTGCTGGAGAAATTGTCTTCTGGAGAAATTGAAGGAATCATCTCCACTTACAATAGCCGCACAAAAGATCTAAAATACTCATATATGTATTGCTTTGAAGATAATCTATGCATAGCCACCAAATTGGATCTAGTATATCCATCTAATATCCATAATTTTTGTTCATTTGTATCAAAAAATGGTTTGACTTCATTTTTTTTTACCCTGAATTATCCAGATTCTTAGGTATAGAAACTACACAACTTAAGATTTGTAATATCACTTCGATAAAATAGTTTTAGTGGCTTTTATTGATATATTTTGAGTAATAACGGCTTAAGACCGGCAGATCTGATTTAAGTGTGCCCGTGCTGAATGGAGGGTTTGAGATTTGGGACTTGCCCCGAGTTGGCAGTCGGCAAATGGATGAAGAAGACAGAGCATTGTGGAAAAATCGAGAAAAGCGTGGTTTTGGTGAAGATAAAGTCCAAATTAATGAAAATTGTGTGTGTTTCTGGTGCACTTTCGCTGGTGAACGAGACCAGAGCTGCAAGGCAACGATATCAGCAAAGGTGCTGTGGCCGATCGCAAAATTGCCACCTCTTTTGCTAGGTGAGTCAACGAGAACACATTTTGTATAGCAGATTCCAAAACAGAGTTCGTACGAGTGGCCACATCAAGGAGATTTTCATCGGCCTGCTGTAATATTATAGTAATCTATAAAGCGGTAACCTATCCGCTCGGACAAGGGCTTAATCGGGCATTCCTCAGGTGCATTTTCAAGTGACTTTTGTCACTGTGCTAATAGTTTTTTTTTTGCCACCTGCTTTTGTGTAGTTGTTGTTGTTGTTGTTCCGGGGGTATGCATATTTTGCCCATGTTCGACATGTAAAGGGACATGTCGTGTCAGTTTTTTGCGCTTTTATGGGCCAATGATCCGTCGCTCTTGCCCTCAAGATGTCCCCTGCTGGGCTCCATTAGCGGCCATCGGGATTTGAATGGATGTGTGCCAGTGTGAGTGTGAGTGTGTGTATCTGTTTCTGTGAGCGTGTCACGCTTTTACTTTCAGAATAATTGGCCAGAATGGGTGACACTGGCCATTCCTCTCCCCTATAGTTCCAGGTAAAACCCCCTCTGGTGCAATGAACTATTGAGCGGCGACCACAAGGAAAAATACTAAAAAAACGAAAATTCCCAATAGTGCCATATATAGTGCTCATATGGATCAGCGACCAAAAAAAATAATAAAACTAGAACATGAGTACATTTCTTTTCTGCCTCTGCTGCTGCCACTCTATCGTTTTATTTTGCTGAATGAACGCATAAATCTGTGGCCCCGTGCCACTTCTGCCAGCGGCTTGAAATTCTTTATTTTTGCTTAGATGGCAAGACGATAACCGGCAACGGGGAACGGCGGATGGCGAATGGCAGATCCGGCCGAGAGTGGTAACAGGAACAGGAATTTGTCTGAGGCAAGGCAGTTGTTAGGCAAATTAAGTGCTGAAATATATATACATATGTACATATACTCGTACGTAGTCCCACATTCGGGAAGGATTTAAGTGGATATATGTAATATATTGTAAAAATATCGAAAAAATCATAGCTGTCCGAAGAACAGGGCATTTTCCAGTGAACTTATGATGGGGAATGCAACGGCAGGAACAGCTGAATTATAATTTGATAAGACCACAGTGGAAGGACAGCAAGGATAACTCCTGTCGTTACGACTGCGGCTGCTGCCCTCCCGCCCATTGCCGTTTCTGTTGGACGGAACGTGTTCCCATAAATATTTAAAGGCCAAAAAGTCACGTCTTGAATAATTGTTGAAGTTGTTCGAGTGAGGGCTTCCATGGGGTATGGGGCATGGGGCATGGGGTATGGGGTGTGGGGTGTTGTGGCATGGCATGCGGGTAGGTGTTCTCATGCTGTTGCTATTTCAAGAACTTTTTCAACTAAGTGCAGCTGTTACTTCCATCCCCTGGCCCACGTCTGGTGGCAGCGTCTTGCGTCAATGGGCCGAAGGATTCATTATTATGAACGCAAATTACTCAAACTCCCACAAACACAAACGCACACACACACACAGACACGCACAATTAAGTAATATTCATGTGTGTTTGTGTGTGCGTTGGTGTGTGCATGGCATGGGTGTACGTTTGCATGTATGGTGCTGTTAATTTTCATATTAAATCCGTTAAAATGTGCAAATACCCAACAGGCACTCACCAAGCACGGACCCAGCGCACGTCGCGACTGGCCAGAGATGGGCACGTGAGTCAGTGCGAGTGGGCGTGAGCAGCGTGAGAATTGGCCCATCACACATGATCTGTTTTTTAGTAGCTAAAGAGTGAGTTCAATGCTAAAACCATCGCTGAATCGTGTCCTACATTGGCAGCAAAAAACAAATTTGTAAATTTTACCTATAAAGGCGAATGAAATGAAAGGAACCGGGAATCCAGATGCATCCATGACTTATAATCCGTTTATTTGGGCGAATCGCCTCCGGCTTCAGTGAAGTGCCTCCTCCCTAAATCTACCACGCAATCACGCCGTTGATATCACACTCCCATCGCTAAATCAAACCGCACTAAGCAAATCCCATTCGAACCGGGGCAAAGTCAAGAAAGGAGCGCGCATGCCACCGGGCCACCCGTGAGTGGGGAATTTCAATAAACGAGCATCGTGTAAGTAAAGTTATTAAAGGTCCTTACACAGCCCAACCAGCTATGAGTCCCGGACCGAGCCACAATCCACAGGCACACCCACATGCACAAACACACACACACACACACATTCGAGTAGTTATCCACTTTTTACCTGTGTAACAACTTACATTATGCATATTACTTTCACCTACTTTCCGCAGGTTTTTCGGCTCCTCAAATATGCGATATGTAATGAGGCAGGTGCGAGTACGAGTACGAGTACATGTGTAGTGGTAGTGGCAGTGGTGGTGGTAGTGGTGGCGTCGCGGGAGGCACTAGGGGGCGGGTGGTGCCTGGTCTCCATCAAATCCCATTATAATTGCACACCACATCATCATTATATATCATCACATCAGCCACCACTGTCGTGGAGGGGGGTCTTGCATATATTGTGGAAATGTATCAGAATTCTTGCCAGTCTCCAATTTATTTTGAAGTGCGCTAATTGGGAGCAAAAACCATTGTTGAGACGGTTTCTGACTTCAAGTAGGACAATTTGAGCAGAAGAACTCTGATTTAAAAGAGGCTTTGGAAGTCTTATCCTTAAACGTTGTACGATACAGTCTCTGCTAGTCTCCTCCCATAACACCTAATGCTAAGAATCGTTCACTTTGGAATAGATATGTCAATGGGTGTGGTAAGGTAACGATAGATCGAGAGAAAAGATGTCATCGGCGACGATGAAAAGATGCTCTCGTCCGCACAAGAGTAACGGCTCCAAAAAAAAGATTCAATGCCGATTTTATAACAATTGCACTGAGGGAAAAAGAAACAAACTCATATTTAAATTAAAATTGCGGTTATTAAATACCGTGAGAAGTGAAAGTGAACAGATCTCACATTGACACTATATAAATAAATGTATTAAAAGACTTTTTAATACGGAACATATTTAGTGTAAATATAAAACACTATAAAATAAATATTTTATATTTATTTTATTTATATTTTATATTACATTTGTAGGAAATATACGTAATTTACATATGAAATTTATTTAAACTAAATATGAAATATGTATATCTTCAACAAATATGTTCCTAGTAATGACAAAATGTAAGTGAAAATAGTTCAATTTTGTTATATTCCAAAGTTTGTTGTATACATAATTGAATAAATATTTATACATATATTATTCCTTTAAAAAAAACCTAAATACCTTAGATACAACCCGCCGAAACAGTTCTTAGCTCGACAGAAATAACTGAATATGTATGTACATATATAGTCCCGAGACCCACGGATATATGTACATAAATGTATGTGCATATGTCCTGTTTATTTAGAAGCATTGGTTAGCTTGCACTCGTTCTGGGATGCTGGTGCTCACTCGACCACTTGCAGATAATTGTCAATTTGGTAACTGAGGTAACCATGTGCTCGCAGGGCGTCATTCTGTCCAGTCACCAGTTGACAGGAACAGCGTCGGTAAGAGCGTCAGTAAGAGTAACAGTAACATTGTTGCTGCAACGAAGTTGCCTGGCAAACACATGGCGAAAGTGGGGACGAAACAAGCCAACCGAATTGTTATCAACTGCCAACTGGTACGTGCTTCTTCCGGGAGACAGCCCTCCCTCAAAACATACATTCTCTCACCTTGGCTGACGCGGACGCGGACCCTGTCGCGGCCACTCATCCGCACTGGCTGTCCGTGAAGCTGGTCATAAAAAGCCAAGCGTAAGAAACAAATTAGTGGCACATTTGGGAGCGCCAACTCCAGCTTCAGCTCCACTCGTATGTGTTTAAGGGCCTGTCATGAAGCAAGGTGGCCAACCACCAAAGAGCCAGCAACTAGGTGGCCAACTATTTTAAGCCCTAACAGAAGGCCAAGATAACTTTTGCAAGCAACCTTTGGCTTTCGCTTTAAGTGCGGCTGCATCTGGGGAAATGTGTGATTCAAAGTATCACATTGTCAAATTGAGACTTTATTGCAGCATCAAATGAACATCTCCGCAAAATCCCTTAGATTTTTGGTTCGTTTTTCGATACAAATTGATATTGGGGTAAGGCTTCCTTTTTTGTTCATACCCAGCCTTTTAACCTCTCCACCGACTTGGGCATCCCTGTGCTAGATGACTTCGTGCACACTCCGTGCGTTTTGCCCTCTCAAGGAATTTATTTGAGCTATTAGACTGAGACCATGACATATGTATGTACGAGTACATGGCCGACGGATTCAATTACTCTTGCTTCTGTTTTCTCGTAATTGGTGCGAAATAATATTCATTATTAAAAACTAAAGAAAAATTTCTAGAAACTTTGGAGCATGCATGTGCTTTCGTTCATTTGATGCTGCTGCTGCTCGTGTCCGGCAATTTGTAATTTGCCGCTAGCAAAATTACGGTAAAACAATAGTGCCCTAAAATATTTCACCATATCAATTAGTAGGGAAATAAATTTATTTCAGCAATAACAATATTCAATTGTGCAACGAAAGGTTGAGGCACAGCTAAGAGCCCAAATCCGACTTGGGTATGACTTCTCAGGCTCAAGCACCTCCACCTTATATGCAATCAATTAATATGAAGTTCAATCTATAAATTCTTAGAGAGAAGTAAGCTGCGTTTGGATGAATATCCGTCCTTCTATGCCTTGCACACACATGCCCTTCGCAAGGGTATAGAAATATTCGATACATGGTACATAAAATACCTAAAATATTTTCAATATTTGTCCAAGTTCCTCCACAACTAATATTTGGCTAAGGTTTCGTTTTGTGTTCATGCCAGCGTCTCAACGCTTTCCACCTAGTTGGCCATCCCTTAGCTAGAGTCGACTTTTATTACCATTTTATTTTATGCAGCATATAGTTTATTCCTAAGAATTTATTTTCAAAAAAAAACCCTGCTGCCAAACTTAATGAAATGAGAAAAATTCCTTTTAAAATTAGAGCGTGTTTCGGCCATTGATGATCTAAATGGCCAAAGCGAAAACCCATCAAAACCAGAAAGAAAATTTTCCTGTAAGGCAGACATATGTACATATGTATGTATGTACATATGTGTGTATTTCCACGGTCTCCGCTTTCAATTTTGCATTTGAAAGCTTAATGTTGCCCAGACGGTAAGCTGAAGCTGTAAAGTGTTTGGGTCACTTTTATAGCTGCACTTATCTGATTTCCAGAAGTATATACAATATATACAATATTTGCATTCAATAAGCTTTGCTCTACGAGTAGCGGATTCACTCTGTGCAAATGTATGATTGATATTTGTGTCTGTATGCACGCATAGTTGTCAAGGACATAAAATCTGGTGGGTGGTGTTGATTTTGGTGTGGTTTATTATTGTGAATGTTGATATTGGGGGAGCAAACAGAAATGCCGTCATTCTCTCAATCAATAAAGAGCCCCAGGGCAGTCCCTTCCATTGCGCTAAAGCTCATTACAAACAATAAGCAAACCACAGCACCAGAAATTACACACAAATTAAGCACGGATTCATAAAATGGCCAATGAGATCGCACTACAAAGAGCTAGAGATTATCCTCCTCAGCAAACATCACTAGAGGAAAACAGTTGTGTGGATGGTTCTTCATCATGTAGGCTTATTATACCTGTACAGCAGACATTAATAGTTATTTTTTCATTTATGTTTCCGATACACAGATGCAATACTTTCGTGTGCAATACTTTCGTGTGTCCCAGCAAACCAAATGCTCAAATGCTTTCCCGATGGCGACTTTTCGAGACTCTCGCAACTCTCTAAGTATTACATCTGTACGCTTATATCGCCAAAAACCATTAGCCATTAGCCTTTAGCCATAGCTCATCAACAGTTAGTCAAATGTTTTCGTTTGGGGGCTACTCACTAGGATCCCTTGTATTCCATGGCATTCCCTGTTCTTTCTTCAGCCAATTCTTTGGGAATCGAAGTTATTTGTAGGTATATCCCTACAAAGTACTTTTATGAGTTTTTGTGAGCCGCATTACGTACTCGTCTAATGGTATTTAAGGGAGATTTCAACCTTCTGAACCAGTGCCAAGCTCTTGGTTTTATTGGCATGCCCTGTCCACAGGCTATTAAACATCAATAAACGGGTTTAGTCTGATATCAAATGGTCCATATTATCACACTTCTTTTTCCCCTCCCCTTATGTATCGCGATATCACTCTCTGGAGGAGGGAGACAATCAGTAATTTTATGGGCTTTGATTGCTTTTGACATTTATTGATTTATTTGCACAGAGACATGCTTCTGTGCATCCGTGCGTCCGTGTGTCCGTGTGTCCGGGTGTGTTGGGGGCAGTTGGGTGTAAATATATTTATGTACATATATCAATTGCTGATACGCAATTAAAAATTACAACAACAGACATCGGCCATGACAGGTGCCCCAGGTGCATATCTGTCCGTGCGTTTGTGCAACTGTTTATTCCGCTTCTTTCAACTCTTTAAAATGTTAATGCGTGAAAGCAGGAGAGCGGAATGTGTTCGACGTATGTATCTGCTGGACACTTTTATTTCGAACTTCATTCATTGCACAAATGCTGCCTCTGGATGCTCCTATACTCCTCAGGCTATTATAATTGTAGAGTTACGGGTATATTGGGTATCATTTTTTCGCACAGTTCAGCAATCTCTTTGCCTTAGAGCAGGGCTCAACGAGGCCCTATCTTATGTGCATAAGCAAGTGCGCTGCCGCTCACGTACACCTGTTTAATAATGGATGTGAAAATGTACGGGCAGATCTCTGTTTTAGAGTTTTTCACACCATTTTCAGTCCAATCAAAAAACACACACATTATACAATTCTGCTTCTTGGTAATTGTCAATGAACTGCCCTAGTCCTTCACCATTTCACTCATTAATTTTCACTCTTTTTGGAAATCCACAAAAGTTAGCTTATTATTTAATAAATGTATTATTAAACAAGATTTATTGCACTCACAGCTCTTTCAACGTTCTCTTATTTGCTAATTCCTTTAAATTTTCTAATTATTTTTTTATTTGATTCAAGGGGAGGCTGTCTATTCTTAAGAAGCATATCCTAATAATACGCTTCTGTTGTATGACGAGAGGAACTCCAGTGCGAAGCATTCTAAGATGCTTTCTAGAACTAAAAAAAAAAAAAAAAAAACTGTGTCTTTAGGTGTATGTTTCCCTCCCTACTCTCCGCTCTTCTCCTAAACTGTCCAGATGTGTGCCCTCTAGCCGTAGTAAGTGGTGCGAAGCAGAGCAAAGAACTGATACGACATGCTGATGACCTTCATGAAGGTGTTGAACGATATGGGCGGAAAGGTCGGGGGTCGAATGGAGGCGGGCTTCTGGCTGCGCATGATGATGTACTTGAGAATCATCTTGTATTCGGTGCTGCAGGGCAGCCAGTTCTGATTGAAGGCGGCATGACCAATCCGGGAACTCTGAAAGCCCAAAGAACAAATCACCCAATCAATACTGAAAAGAAACATTAGAAATGTTAGATTAACTCACCGAAGAGATCATTTCATCGCCATAGTAGCAGACGACAAAGACCTGAACCAGAGAGGCCGAGAAGAAGATGAAGTAGAGCACTATATCCTCCACATTGGAGGCCGTGATCTGAAACCCGGCAAAGCAAATCACCAGAGAAGCCGCAATAAAGTTCCACAGAATCGTGAAGCTGAAGATGCTGTTCACCTCCTCGCTGAGACTGCAAAAGGAAGAGTACCAGTTAGCCATCGAGTGCCAGTTAGTAGCTGAACCGTCACCCACTCTAATGCCCTTGAATGGTAGACCACCAGTTCGTGCAGATACTTGATGTTCTCCTCGTCTGTATGGTCCCCGCCGTCGTAGGCCTCCAGAGTGTCGGCCATATAGCTGAAGTGCATCGTCAGCTGGGTGATGGTCGTGATCAGGAGCAGATCCACACAGACATAGGACACCCCGGCCACATAGGCGCAATGGGCCAGGCCCCAATAGGAGAACCAGTAAACGGTGAGATCCGTCTCCGCATCGTAGGGAAATAAAATGTGAAATCCGTAGTTCCGCTCAAAGATCTCCGAGCCCAGAAAGTAGTACTTTATGGTCGACTTGATGGCCGGATAGAAGCTGAACGACGAGGTGTACGTCATGCACAGGATCGTGAACAGGGTCATCACCTGGTTCATGTGCCGCTGGTAGTAGGACACATTGTACGCCTTCTGCGTCTCCAGGGTGGTGGGAAATAGCGCCTTGAGATCGTCCAGCAGCTGGACCAGGCGATTTCGATTCACCGTCAGTCCGAACTGCTTGAAATCAGCCATGAAGCTGAAGCCGATGCACGGTGCCACTGCGGTGGCCTCCAGCAACGTGGTCGTCGACGTGATGTGCACTATGAAGTAGGCAATCTCGCCCACCACGTACGCGTTGAAGTTGAGAAAGCCCAATACCAGATAGAAGCGAAGGAGATAGCGACGGACGAGGTTCTTGTCCCGATCCGAGTACAGATCCTCGCCGATGGTCTTGTAGAAGGTCATCGGGAAGCGGGTGAGGTCCTCGAAGGTGCGCAGCTCTCGCTTCTCCTTCCGCTTGCCCCACAACATGACGATGCTTTGAACGTAAGCTCTGCTCCGCCAAGGCTTTTATAGATGGGCACAGGTCTGGGCGGGCATGAAATTTTCATGAGGGAGGGCTCCCGGGTGCGAGACCCTTAATAATTACTTAATTGAATTTCGGGTAACTGCAGACACCTGCATGGGGTCACCAGTACCAGCTGAGCTTGTTGAAATATTTAGCCGGCCGTTCATCCAGGTGTTCCTTGTCGTCCTGGACCCAGGCCTTTTCCTCTCGTTTCTGTGGTTTCGACTGGCCCTGGAAGGCATGTTCCAGACAACACATTCGGCTACAACAGAATTAATTTTCCAAAAGGATACCCATTAGGGGCCAGGCCACTCACACACACACACACAAACACACACGAGTCACACATTCATCGAAAACATCAAAGACAGCGTCACAAATCAAGTGGCAACCTGTAAGCACCATTGTGCCCGTGTGGAGCCCTAGAGCTTGAGCTACTGAGAAAACATTTCCACTGGTTGCGATTTGGCTTTGACGAATGCGGTTTCCAGGCCCACTCCCACCCACTCTGGGGCCCTTCTTACGTTCTTACGTTCTTTCGTTATAATGTTCAAAAGGTTCGTTCTTGGCTACAAAATGCCTCAATTATTCATCTGAAATGCCAGTGAAAGCGCAATGACAGGCTTTTACTTACGTATTTATGGACATCACACACGATTATATTTGAATATGGCTCCTTGTGGGTATACATACATATATTACAGTACGAGTAGCACACTATTTCCTCTTCATGTCTTGCCCTTGACTACGGTCTAAACTTGCACTTTTGGTGGCTTCACAAGAGGGAGCGGGGCGGGAGACAATGGGAGGCAAACACCCGTAACATTGATAGTGACAGGACGTCAATAGGAGGATGACGAACAATCGCCCTTGGCTGTGATAGAGAGAAGAGAGAGGAACAAGGGTTTCCTTGGTAATTAACAAGTTAATAAGTGTCTAATTTATTTGTAGAATCTTAAAAAGTGTCAAGCCAATGTTCAATTACGGGTGCTTCCCGTTTAATAATACATTTAATCAAGCGAATAGCGACATTCCAAAAGAAACCACATGCTCTCTATAAAGATACTGCATCGGTCCAAGTATTTACAATATATCCACTAATTGTAAACGGACGTAGAGTTGATGATATGTTTGCCTTACGGTTTGTTGTGCGGTTAAAGTTTTCCAATTAAATGCTGCATAAATTACATGCGTAAAATCATTTACGGCAAATTGAAATTAATTTGAATTATATTCACACAAATGTGTGCGCCAAGCATATCAAATATAAGCTCGAAAAATAGAATATGTAACTTGAGAGGGAAAGCGAGAGGCAGCAGCAGCAGCAGCAGCAGCAGAGCCAAGGCAAACAAACATGAGGCGACGGAATGACAGCCAGGGGACGGACAGATGTACGAACAGTCCAAGGCGACAGAGCGACGTACAGACATGGTGTCGCCAGACAAAAATCTCTGTCTATGTGTGTGTGTGTGTGTGTGTGTCGGTGTGTGTTACAGTGTTGCTCAAAGGTCCGACCAAAAATAGCCAAGAGGCAGCCCAAACAACTGCATTCCGTTGCAATTAGCCAAACCAATACACAGAAACGAAGCTTTTGTCCGTGTGTGTGTGTATGTGTACATAAGAGTTTAGCGAGGACCATGGCCCAGGGCTCAGGGAGGTGTCCACCAAAAAGGATATTTGCATTTTATAGAGCCGAATCTCTGCATTGAAAACTGATATGAATGATTTATGATTCTCCAACAGAGAACAATCTAATTGTGATTCACTCAAAACACATATACTGTATGTACATACATACATATGTACATACATCTGTATATATGTATATATTTTAATAATCTGTGAAAAGCCAAATGGGCGGTCATGCTCCTGACGTACAGCCTCTTGTCTGACATTAAAAAATGCTTTATTGTCGGCGTGTAGATATTTGGTGGCCACTTTATGACTGTCGTAATTAGTTTCACAAAAAAATATACGACTGTATGCTCGTACATATATTTATGGCACTCATCCCGATGATGTGCGAATGACTTCATTTGTCGTATTTATTGGCTGTGAAAATACAATTCCAGCGCAAATGTATAAATTTATTGGGGATAAATATTTAAATCAGTGATATCACTGCTCATTGAGCTAATAATTGAGTTAAATATTTGCACACGGACATTTCGAAATGGCTTAGACCGGCTGGGACAGGGGCAGGGACAGGAAATGGCAGGGCAGGGCAGGGCAGGGCATGTCCCCTTCATATGCATTCAATTCAAATGCATTTTCATTCGAAGCGTCAGTCATGTGACTCAATAATTAATGCAAATTAATTTTGTTGCCATTTGCACAATGCACGAAGAGAATACGACTATTATAATTATTTTTCATCCTAGTCATGGCCGGCTGCCGCCAACGTGGTCTCAGATATCAAAGTCCATTTGCACACACTGAGAGAGAGCGAGAGAGATAACAACAGCAACAGTTGTCATCTGTAATTTTGATTCACTATCTAAATATATCCCTATATTTATTTGCATTTAATGTACAATAGTTGGTAATTTGATTGGCTTTTCTTTTTGTTCTGGCGACACGTATTGATACCCTTGCAAAGGGTATGATCGTTTCGGGCACACTCAAAACTGCACACAAAAAAAGGAACAAAGTCAAGTCTTTCAAAATGATGTCCCCAAATGGCGCTTAATTCAAAAATTTACCAATAAAACTGATTCAATTGAGTTTCCCGTTAATCGAAGGACTATACCAAAATTCCCGAAAATTGGGCCATTCTCAGCCAATGTTAAATTTTGAACGCCAGATGCCTCCGCGAACTTAGAACAAAAACAAAGGGCAAGATTTACATATTTAACTAGCAGATCGGCGTGCTTCGCTACTTACTAAATGAATTTAATGTTAAGGAACTCATCGAAATTAAACAATGCTGAAATAGACTTTCAAAAACACATTTTTGGCCCAAATTTGAGATTCTGTTGACTAATTTTTAATTTTTGGGGAACTTGTTTCAAGAAAAGTAAAAAAAAACTGTTACAAAAACCATGCCTCATACTCTGGCTACCATTTAAAAAAAAACGCATGCAATTTGGTGCACGCATTGCGGAAAGATAGCACATGGAAACATGGAAAAACGAGAGGGAAGGCTGTGAGCCGCGGCAAAGGCCCTTTTGAAATACACTTGGGGTAGTGTAATAACACAGGAGACTGGATACAAAATTTGGTTGCTCTAGCTTTAATAGTCTCTGAGATAAAGGCGAGATAAAGATAAAGGACGAACAGACGGACGGACAGACAGACATGGCTATATCGACTCGGCTATTGATGCTGATCAAGAATATATATACTTTACGGGGTCGGAAACGCTTCCTTCTGGGCGTTACACACATCCGTTATCACCACAAATCTAATATACCCCTATACTCTTCGAGTACCGGGTATAATAGCACTGAATATTCTATATGGATGTATGCACAGAAAATGTTGTACAGTTAGGTTCTATGCAATTCGCAGAGATTTTTGTTTGTGAATAGTAGTAGTAATTAGTGATTACTGTATGTATTGGCAGCAGACACCAAGCCGAGTAATCGAGTAATATTAGAATTAAACTGAATTAAAGAGCAGAGTATCCATCGAAATTACAAATAATTATAGCTTGAACGCTAAAGGGTTGGTATGTTTTAGAAGGGGGAAGAGAGTAAGGGATTTAGTGGTTCATACAATTTGGTACATGGATATCTAAGCGTCGTCACTGCGAACATGTTCATTGGCGAATTATCCGTTTGGGCCCGGTACAATTGCCCTCAATTAATTTACGTTTTGAGTGTGGAAACCATAATTTGAGACTGTTGTGCCTATGCAGTGCCTACGATGTGCCATGTTAATTGATGCCAAAGCGTACATTTTGGAGCAGCAGACAACAGGAAAAGTGCCAGTTCATGTAACCCCACCCGTGACCTCCCACAGCTGGGATATTGGAAACTTTACACAAATGTTCTTTGACAAATTAAGCCGCAAATTGTTTGGAATGCGACCAGTATAGGGTCCGACACAAAGAGAAGGCAATTGCTAGAAAATTCTTGTCTCTCTTCAGGCCTCTTTAGGGACCCAGATCTAGAGGGACTGTAGGGACCAGAGTCAGTCAGGACGAGCACAAAATATGCAGCTCAAAAATTCCTGTTACTATTTTGAGCTTGAGCTTGCTCCGTTTTCTTTTTACCCCCGTTCAGATGGGGTCCCTTCAAAGGTGGCTCCAAGGTGGCTGCACGAGAACTCGTACATGTATGATACATATGTAGATCCGGCGAATAGGTGGCGTCTCGAAAGCGATGTGTGTGTAG
The DNA here is from genome assembly GCA_035041765.1 of Drosophila algonquin. Lineage (NCBI taxonomy): Eukaryota > Metazoa > Arthropoda > Insecta > Diptera > Drosophilidae > Drosophila > Drosophila algonquin. The sequence continues at coordinate 3,153,248 of JAWNKY010000209.1, read as the reverse complement.
GTGTGTGTGTGTGTGTGGCTTTCAACGGACCCACACTCTCCCGAAAATTCAAGTTGAGAATAGAATTGCCTTCTGTGCATGTGTGGGTATTTTTTTCCTGTGCATTGCGGAAAGGGTATTTTTTCCTAGCAATCAACCAAGGATTTTGGCATTTTCTGGGAAATTTATCAATGAATTCTTTGACCAGCTTTTGGCATTATTCAGAGGGGGATCTGTCTATGGGAAGGGTGAGATTATGTGTTCTTACAACACCCAATCAAATGGCCATTTTTCTGGAATATTTTTCGTTGAATTCCCCATGAGCCAATGGCATTTGTGCGCTTGGGATACCTTTCGAAGAAATTCCATGCTATGCTTCCATGCTCGCAAATGTAACCACGTTGAACGAAAAGACATGTATCTTAAGAGTGAATGGGATTCCTGCGAGATCAGACGTATGGGCTGATTGGTTTTATTATGATTTTGGTTATGATTATCCAAGCATTTCCTTGGCAGTGCATCAATCTTTCGTTGTATTGCGTTCTGTTAAGGTTTGCTCTCCCTTTTATCCTTTTTTTTTAGTGTGTTTTTTCATTTTTGTTACAATATTCAAATTGGCCAGGCAAAGATATGCAAACTCAAAGAAGTCTGCTATCTCCTCCTCCGACCCGCTCTCGATGCACACACCTAAGTACTATATACCCTCGATATATAGATAGTAACTAAAGTGTGGGTCCGGGTGGCGGAAGATGGAAGCCAAGGCTTCCTTCCGACACTTGCACCGTTGCTGCCATATACTGTAAGTCTTTGCCATTCAGGCGAGTAAAGAAAGCTGCCCGCCCATAAGGAAAGTGGGGTCGAGGCAGATGGAGGCCTTCCTAGAGAAGCACGCTAATTGCTGTGGTGGAAAACAAAGACGAATTTCCAGCTGGTTGAAACCTAAGACTCATCATATTGTAATATATTGCATGTTTATGGATCTGCAAGTACCTACAATCTATAACGTATATCCTTCCTGACACATATATAGGTTTTGTTCAGTGTGTAAATTGAACAGTGGAACACAGACATTGCAAATAGGGGGTGTGGCAGCACTGGCCCGACACTGTTTATCGATACTTAAGTGCAGGCGGCAGGCGGCAGGACAGGAGCTTCCGTCCGCCATTGGGTATGGTAACGGTAACGGTAAAGGTAACGGTTACGTTTACGTTTACGGTAAAAGTGGAATGTCTTGCAATTTATTGGACACTACGAGGGCACGAGAGTGGGGCACCAATGGCCATTGATTGCCAGTTGATTTGTCGCGTGCTGGAGCTGCGGCTGGGTCTGGGGATGGGGCTGACCTGAGGGCGTGGCTGGTCGGTAAATTGTTTTAAACTTAAAGAACGAAAGACAAAGTTGATCGTCCGGGTGTCTGGGTGCCTGGGGTCGGTGTGTCTGCGGCTTCGAGTGTGAGTATGTGCCAAGCCGAGTCAAGCCAAGCCTCAGCTAACTTATGAACGGTCGAACGGGGTAATGGAGCAGGATCTGTAGGTGAAGCACGACTTGGAATGAGAGCGGCAGTAGGAGCAGGAGCAGGAGCAGGAGCTGGCCAGGACTTGCATATTCGTTAAATTTACCGCAGAACGAGTACCACCGAGAGGGGATGAGGTTTTGTTTAAGGTCCCTGGCCTGATAGGCGACAGGCAACCGCATAGCTTATGCAGACGAGACCAAGAACGGAGATGGAGATGGTAATAAAGCCCCCGGACCCAGACCCAGACCCAAACGCAGACGCAGACCGAGACACAAGCCCGGACCCGGACCAGGAGATCTGATGGGCGCAGGACCCGCAACGGTAACGGTAACGGCAAGGATATGGCAAAGAGGCACCAACAAAAGCACGTAAAAACTTTGTTGCAAAACACTTAGCACACACACACACACAAACACACAATCCAACATGTATACACATGTACGTACGAGGATGTGCAACACCCAAGCTAAGGGGGCAGGTGACAAATGTGTCAACAAAGCAGTAGATTGCTGACTCACAAAAATTCGACTGCCATGACAATATCCAAGTTAAAAATCTTCATCTGAAACCCAATGAACAGATCAACAATTTGTATGTAAATAACCCAAGGGACTGCCAGTATATCGTTGAAGTCATCCGAAATCGAACAATATTGACCTAAAGGATCTATTCCAAAGATTCCTTCAAAACAACTCAAACTGCAAGACAAAGGCAAAGGATGCTGAACATTTTAGCTGCTGATTTGTCTGGAATGCCCTTTGTGCAATATAAGCCAATTCTTTGAATAGGACGAGCTTGTCGCCTGGCCTCCGCATGTTAAATGCGCCCCGCCACACATTTCTCATTGAGTGTGGCCATGCTGTGAAAGTGATGGTGGCCATGTAGTGCGAGTGCCAGTGCGAGTGCCAGTGCGAGTGCCAGTGCTGTGCATTGTCTGGTTAGTCCTTTCCGCATATATTTGAAAATAAAGTTACGACAAGTTGCACTCAATTTTCAGCATTTACTGTCAGCACACAGGCACGCCACGCCATGCCACGCCACGCCATGCCACGCCACGCCACGCCATGCCTCGCCACGCCGAGCAGTCATCCAGCCAGGCAGTTGAGAAGTCCACTAAAGTAACAAAAAGACACAGGCTCCCACTTTCGGGGGGAAAGACAACAAGAGAGAGAGAGAGAGAGAGAGAGATGGAGCGCAGGATATGCCACTGTGTGGCAACAAAAACTGTGTCAGGCCCAATGATTGTGGACAGTGGCTAGGACATGGTAAAAACAAAAGCCAAGCAACGCATAAAAACGCTTGAAATGAATACGTGTAACATTTGTTGGCCCTCGGTTTTTCCATAGTCCACAAGCGAGCCCAGTCCTTGCCCCATTCTCCATTCTCCATTCCCCTTCCCCATTCCCCATCTCCATCCAGGACACTATCAACTATTGCAGACGGACCCAGGGGCATATCAACACCCGCTCCGACACGAGACTGCTAACTAGCAGAGGAGCCTGGCTCCTGTCTCTCCCACAGCTTCCGCCGGCCTTGTGCGTTTTGCAAACCCTTTCATTATACCCTTACAGACAGCATTTCTCAGCGCTCCATTATGATTTGGAATACTCTTCTAGGGCTCACTCTTTACAACAGTAAACCAAAGAAAAATGGTGTTTTCTTTCAAGGGTATTCAGAGTGCGTTGTAGCCCAGCAGCAGTAGTCGCTACTTGTTCCAGCAGCTGTGCATTCTCATTAAAACGTGTGCGTCGGTAGAGATTCGGTGATCCTGAAATCCCCACCGTTGAACCGTTGAAATCCCTAATGAAATTCCTGCTCGTGAGTCGTGAATGTATCGAGTTCCCAAGTCGTGAAGTCGGGGCTTCTGTTCCTGCGATCACATAATCTCTCAAAGAACCGATTATGATTGGGTTTAATCACAAGTCCCGAAAGTGGCCGAGTGGGTAAGCGACGAACGAAAGAAAGACCCCCATTTCTAGTGCTCCTTCATGTCAGTCCTCCGGTGTGCAGCCGGTGGGCAGTCGTGCTCGTGACTTTTCAGCTGTCTTTTGGCCCATCCCAGACCCAAGGCTTGGACGCAGTGGCTTTATTGTTGAGGGACGTTGCTGCTCGACTCGTACCAGAGAGATAAGCTCTGCAGGTGGTCGGGTACGGGTACGGGTACGGGACCGAACCGGACCGGACCGGACCATGCCGGACATACAGAACATTTGCATACGGAATTTCGCTGTGCGTATAAGGTAATGCCAACGTCAACGTCAACGTGGGCGACGGACGATGGAAAATGTAGAACGTGCGGCATCAACAGCTCACACAACACCCACACAGCCACTCATCCACTCAGCCACTCATGCACTCATCCACTCAGTGGCTGGGGAATCGGGAAAGGGAAAATCTCATTTTGAAAAGTGTCACAACACGCCGGGCATCAAGCTGTCACTGCCTCCGGCAGCTGCAAGTGTATTTGAATTTCCACAAATTAGCTTAGTAAATTAGCTGCTCATAAATCTGCGGCCGTAAAAACAGACAGGCAGACCGACCGACAGGAAGACAGACAGACATAGGGCCCTGGAGACAAAGAGACAGCTCAAGAGACTGCATCTGTCATCGGTTTAGTTACCATTTAGATCTTAACATGACCATACTTGTAATTAAGTGACGTGACGTGTCGCCAGTGCCAGTGCCAGTGCCAGTGTCTCTTATACTCGTATGTAGCATTTCCCATTTACCATTTCCCATTTCAATGGGCGCCCAGAAACCGCTTGAACAGTGTTCGGTATCTGTACTTGGAATTACTCTGCATTCAATGGCACCTGTTTCTGTTTCTGATTCTGATTCTGTTTCCACCCATCCACCCACCAACCCATTCATCACTCAACCAATAAACTGTTGCGATTGCTCCTATATACTACATATATTCTTATAGGTTTTTCCGAGTGGAGTACAGTACTCCCAAAAATCAGACGAATATCTATTCATCCAACAATCTATTTATACGGATTCCTAGAGATTCCGATAAGTCAGTCTATCTATCTATCTATCAACAAATAACTAAATGCAAAAGCTCTCGATACAACTATAAAAATTTATGCATGGCATTTGGATAAAATCTGCTTTATTTCTTACACTCATTCCAAGAGTTCATCCTCAACCAGAAAATTAAGCAATCACATTTTTGATAATTCTGAAATAGTGGCAACTTTTTATAGACCGATTTTAAGTGCTCATAATTAACCAAAATAAAAGAACGGAAAATAGACTACATATGTATACATATATGTATATAAATATATAACAATATGTTGCACATTCCGGTTAAAATTCTTTCACTGATCAGATTTGGATCCAATGATAAAAGTATTTTAAAATTATAATGAAACCTCTCATTCGGCCTGCCAAAAATGTAAAATATTTGTCCATTGATTTTCTGAGTCATATGTAATAAATGGTTTCATAAGGTGAGTAATCTTAATGCAACTGAACACATATTCAGGCTTAAATCACACAGCAAATATGGTTGTGTGCTGGACATCAGAGCTGACACTTTGTGAACACTTTATTATCAATATTTCCCCATCTAGGATTGTGGTCTTATACTGACCTAATTTCTGGATATCGTTCCGCCCCGAAGCCCTTGCCTTCGTTTCGTTCAAAGCCCTGAGGCGAAGTGGAAGTAATTGCAAATGTGCCCCTTGACAAGGTGGCGGTGAGTTTTTAATTAAGAACGTCACTTACATACCAGTTCGAATTTAATTAATTTAATACAACTTTATCAATTTGCCAATGAATAATGACAAAGCCGCATGAGTAATAAGACCGCACTATTCGCACTATTCGCACATCGACACAGACATTCTGACCGCCTAGATTTCGTGCTACATCAAAGAGTATCTGAAGAATGGAGACTTTCCGGCGAAGGAGCAACCTAAAATGTTGTTGCCGTTTGTGCGGAAGGACACATAGACCAAGGCTCAATCAGACTCACTAGCCAGCAAACAACGAGACAAAGTAAGGATTCTTTAGACTCCAGCAACTATCTAGCTAAAAACTCGAAATTAATCAAAAAAATTGTTTGAATATTGTATTAATAGCTCTATAAATATATGTATATTTCTATATATGTATTTCAACGGTCTTTTATCTTTTGCATCAGTTTTAAATAGTAAGATTGTTCAAGGTAATCAAAGTAGTAGGCACATAACCTCTTCATGTGACTCAGCTTTTGAGTCCCTTTCAGCAAGGAACAAACGAGCTAAACCGCTTGCTGCTTATAATTTGCTGCTTATAATTGCTTCTTGGGGGCAGAAGTGAAACGTGCGTTAATATCACATACATAATATGTTTTAATTTGCAGAACGAAACGACAATAAAATTTGATATGTGGCGGGTAAATTGCATAATAAGATTCATAATTTGTTATGTGGCCAAGAGGGAATCGAATCTGTGGTGTGTGGAGAATTGGGAATGTGGCTAGCCACTGAAGTATTAATTGAAGTATGTATCCTCGGTCGCCCTCCAATTGCAGCAATCGATGGCGCCTGGATCTCCGGCGCATTCAGTTGTTTGGGCAAAGGCTGGAGCAGGAGCAACCAAGCGGTTCTTGTAGATGCCGACCGAGCGAAGGCGCTTCTCGACCTCCGCACTCGAGGACCAGATCTGATTTTCTTTCTTTGGTTCGGCCAATTGTTCGGCCAACAGAAGACCGATGGTCAGCATCTGACCGCGACGGGAAAGGATGCGTGTGCCAGTGCCGTTTCCGTTTTCATCGGGGATGGGTTCTGGCTTGATTGAAAGCTTGGCCATTTCTGGGCAGTTGGCCAGTGACTTTGGCCAGGCCATTACTGGTTTGCTGCCACCGGGATGTGGCCCCACCCGGTTGTAGAGTCGCTTTTTGATCTTGTCGCAATCTGGCTGGCCCCTCAAGTTGGACATTCTATTGGAAGTGTCTTTATTGCTATTCAAGTAATTGCTATCCCGTTTTCAGTTGTCTTACCTGATTTGTAGTCAGAAAATAATTTCCTTGTCCAGAAAAAATATTTGATATTCCAAAACCAGATTCGATTCCAAACGATGTAGTTGCTTGACTGACTAAATGAATTTTCCCTCGGGTCATCAATGACAGGCCCTAAAAAACCCAGCCTACTTGGTCAAGAAAGAAAACTAGAGTTCATGTGTCGCAAAAGCCACGACAATTCCAACGAAGATGCAGAACATCTTCCAAATCGAATGTATCTGAAGTCTGGTACCAAATAGGTCCAATCCCCCACAGATGTCTCATGCCATATAAGGTGAAGAAAACATTGACAATTCTTTAATTGAAATTGAAATTATAATTTGAATTAAAACAATCCGCGTCGTCAACGGGTGGCGCCAGTGCCTGGATGAGGAGTGCCCTTGGAAGAGGAACCAGAGCTTTGAGGTCCTCCTTCTCCTTCTCCACGGTTCTCAATGCGGCCATCGTTGCGTGTCGATGGATTGGAAGAGCCAGAGTTTGTCCCCTGGTCCCCAGTAACTGGACGAGGAGGGCCTCCTCCTTCTCCATCTTCTTCTCCTTCTCCACGGCTCTGGATGGGGCCATCGCTGTGTGTCGTTGGATTGGAAAAGCCAGAGTTAGTCCCCTGGTTGCGCTGGCTATTTGATCCATTGTTATGGGGGTGCTCCCCATCTTGGAGCTGCCCCTGCTGGTTGCTCTGGTGGCTCTGCAATTCCTGTAATTCCGAACGGTCGCGAGTCTGGCTCTGGTCTGGCCCCCCCCTGTTTCGACCGCGACCAATGACTAGCTCTAGCTCTCTACCCGATTCTGATGCTGGAAGATCGAGCCAGTTTACTGTTGGTGGCGTGTTTTCGGCTTGGGCTGGTCTTCCCATTCCAGACTTGGTTGCGCGACGACTCTTAAGGTAAGAGGACCAGGTCATAGCCACGCCATTGTTCGGCTGCATCCGATACACGGTGCCAGAGTCTTCAGTAGATGATCTATTCTCAGATGCACCAGCAGCAGATGCACGAGCAGCAGATGCACGAGCAGTGGATGCACAAGCAGTGGATGCACGAGCAGTGGTTGCACCAGCGGTAGTTGCAGGAGCAGTAGTTGCAGGAGCAGTAGTTGCACCAGCGGTAGATGCACCAGCGGTAGATGCACCAGCGGTAGATGCACCAGCGGTAGATGCACCAGCGGTAGATGCACCAGCGGTAGATGCACCATCGGCAGATGCAGGAGCAGTAGATGACCCTCCACGTGGCACAGAAGAGCCACCCATGTTGCGTGGTGGCTGGGGTGGGGGTAGTCGTAGCCGATCCCTCCAGTTTTCCGGCTGTTTCACACCCATCGCCAGTTCCTTACGATTGATGCGCCGAAAGTATTCCCGTACTATGCCAGGTGCCTGGCGCCTAAACTCTGCGACTTGTAGAGGATTCACTGCCGAGGTATCATAGCTGATAAGAGAGCTTGGAGCTTAGATTCATCTTAACGCTTACCTATCTCAACCTTTGACTGCTCGCTGCGCTTGGGGTTGGGGTTGGGGTTGGAGTTGGAGTTGGGGTCGGGACTGGAGCTAGAGCTGGAGTTGGGATTGATGTTGGGGTTCTCTTTTGGCGCCTGTTGCGCGTCCTCCTTCGCCGGCTGTGGCTCGAGCTCCTTCGGCGCCTGTTGCTCTTTCTCCTTCGGCTCCCGTTCGTCCTTGTCCTCTTTTTTGGCGGGAGCCTTTTCGGGCTTCATATCATCATTCGATGACATTTGAGCATTAACTTTTCCACGTTTTTTCGACAAGAGCAAATAAAATTTGAACAAAACTCACAAATATTCGAATATTTTTACGAAATATGTATTTTGTGTGATATACAGAGCGGAATATTGGAAATATGTCCGATCTGTATGAACACTCTGAGTGCTTTGTGAGAATTGAGACTGGGACGACAGAGACAGAGCCAAAACACAATTTAGAAATCAAAGTTTGAGCCTGCTTCTCTACTTAAAACTTTTCTCTACATTCAGCTTGTGAAAAATGAGTGTCCAGAACACATAATTGCAAGGGGAAATGGAACTCCTCTGCGCAGGTCATTTTACTCATTTCCAACTGAGTTGAGTTGTTTCCTACCCTTGTCAAATGCATCATCATTTTGAGCAAATGCTTGCAACGGTGGAAAGGGAGTGAATAAAGCCCCCCACCTGGGGCCCTACCCCACCCCATCGCACCCCACTCCCCTCCACCCAACACAGTAATATTATAGATATGAATCGAGCAGATTCCTACGGCCATCTCTCTGTTCCTTTGTTCCACTGTGTGTTAGTTCCATAATATGTTGCATGGTCATTGATATGTGGGTGAATCTTATTAAATATACTCGTACTCGTACTATTACACTGTACTGTCGTCCCATCAGCGCACAAGTTTCATTGGACATCCTTTTCCAATGAATTTTCATGAGTATTAGGCGGATGTTTGGCATGGACATTGCCTGTAACGCCCACAAATAAGCTGCAAGCTGCCAGAGGGCGAGAGGACCCCATCCACACTACCATCAAGGACGAGTGACGCAAGGCTGGGGAGGTGCAATTGCCAGGCAGTTAAAATAATTGCAACAAATTTTCAAGTTTTCCTTATTATCCCATTTTGCATGCTCCTGCACATAATCCAAAGCAAACAACGAACTCCGTTCGAGGGGCGGTGGCCGCGGGGTTGCTTATCAGATGGGCGGAAGGGGCAACAGTTTTCCAGAGAGTGCGGAGAAGATGATCAGGACAGGAGCGGGAGCAGGAGCCGGGCCAGGCGAGCTTTGGGCGGCAGCCACATAAATGTTTTAAGCTGTTGTGAATTATGGTAATGAATGTCAGCACAAACTTCCGGATGCCTGGGCATAGACCCCCGGTTCAGAACCAGAGTCAGAGCCAGACCCCGGAGCAGAGTAGACCCCCGAAGCAGACCAGACCAGACCAGAAAAGACCAGACCAGACCCCCGTAGCCCCGCAGCCCCGCAGCCCCATGGCACCCTTTTTGCACTGTCTTTTGTTTTGACCATCTTTTGTTCTCGGCCGCCACGTTGCCACTCGACATTGGCCCGAGGCGATGGCAGTGGCACAGTGGCAGAGGCAGGCGCAGCGGCAGCAGCAGCGTCAGCGGAAATGCAACGTTTTCTACTGCATGCAAAACACAATTGACAAACGGTGACTGTGCCAGAGCCGACGGTGGTGCACAGTGGTCCCAGGCCTACCGAAAAGGGAGCCAAAAACAATTTTTTTGCAGAAATTTATTTTGAACATTTAAAGAAAAGCATACATATTAGAGATTACTTTGAGAGAAGACTTATATGCGAGAAAATTCCAAAAAGAAAGCAGGCACAATTATTCCCAACAAATATTTAACATCTATCAATCTTAACAGACTAAATTGTGAGCTTAACATACAATAACAGACAATAATGTGCGCTTAAAAGACAATATTGTGCGCTTAACAGACTCTATTTTGCGCGTGACTCAACGAAACTGAAAAATACTTATTAACATTATAAAATTTATAAATATTCATGAACTTACAAATATTTCTGAATTATTTTATTGATAATATTGATGACAAAAATATGCGATACCGAGAGCACCTAAATATATGCAATATTGTTCCATCAATAGCAACTTTCCATTATAATATGTCCATTTATTTAAATATTTGATAATCATTGACTTCATATAGCTCAAGGGACTCTGTACCACTACACCACTGTACCACTGTACAGAGGCTCAACGCGCTCGTTTTTGGTTAAAACAGAAAGGGAATTTTTAATTTCCTCAATGCGGTTGAAGATGCCATCAAAGCCTGTAGACTGATTACTGAATGGTCGACCAACCGAAGGGAGAAAAGAGCTAACGGCAGTGAGGGTGTGGCCCCCACCCCGTCTTTGTGGGGATGATTATTGGCTCTTGTCCCAAGGTTCGAAGGGGGCTTGCCCCAAGACAATGCCACAGTCCGCTAAATTCGCTTGCCCCTGATCAAAGGGTCTCCTTAGGGGCACACACCGAAAAATACACACAGAGAGGCAGAGAGGGAGAACGAGAGAAGGCGAGAGAGAGAGAGGGCCACAGGCACACCTGATTTACGGCGTCGCGCATTGCCACTTTTAGCTGTCCATAACAAATTGGACACCAGTTGATAGAGGCGCCAACTTGTCGCAATGCAGGCAGAGGCATGTGCCAGTCCAGTCCCCGCTAACCACAGACCCCCCAACCACCATCTCCCCATTCCGTAGCATCCACCGCAAATAGCTTTCAGACATCGGGTTTCTCCCACACAAGATTAAAGGGAAATTAGTTATTGTCGAGTGGACTCTGGGACACTGTGCGGCGGCGAAAGGTGAGCGGGGAGCATAAGCGTAATCGAAAATAATCGCCAGTTATCGATGCGAAGAGCACTTGGCGAACGTTCTTGATAGCTTCCGAATTATTGAGAGTAAATTATATTTAATTAATAATTATTCATATTAATAATTTATTATAATAAGCTGAACATTTACAGCTATACACATATGTAACACGGTCAACCGATTGACATCACCTGTCCATTCATCAAATCTTAATTCAAAATATTAAAAATCTATCTTTGAATGCATAGTCCCGCCTTAAGAAAAGCGATCCAATTTTCTAGATTTTAGGTGTGACTGGAGGTGTGCGTGGAGGGAAGTCTTTCAAAAACATAGAGAGCAAAAGAGAAACCAGCACCTTATGTTATGTTCTTATTTTTGCACTTTGTTTATCATCTATCCACCTTATGACATATTTCATCGGAATTTTAGAATATTTTACCAGGTTTTTTCTATTATATTTTTTCTGCTAGTGACAGTTTCATTAGTTCCTTTTGGCCATATAATAATCCGTTCTGATCCGAATTCAGAAATCTGCTAGATATGGTCATTCCTTTTAATTTCCAAGTACTTTGCGTTGATTTCCAATAAGAAATATATTAAGTCAAATGAAAGTCAATAAATAGTCACAGGATACCACACAGTTGCAATCAACTTACGAACTACAGAAATCAGAAAAATCTTCAATCAGCGATAAGTAATATTCATGTAACATAAAAACAGAAAAAGGACGCTTTATTAGCGCGATGGAATAAAATAGATCATGTTTCAGAATTACTCTCGCGAATGCAAGGAAAAATGTAAATGTGCAGTAATGCGAATACCATTAACAGAACACGGTAAAAAGGAGAAAAATAGGTACAGTTGCGTTCAATGAATGACGATGACGTGAAAGTACCGTGCCGTTGCACTCCTCTGTTGAATCAAATGATAAGCACAGGACTCTCGTTTGAATGCTAATCAAAGGAATTGGAGTACATGTGTGTACCAAAGGGAACGACGGTGCCTTAATGAATTGAAAAGTGAACTGCGGGCCTCGAATGATATATGCCCTGGAGAACACATCCATTCATCGTATAATAGTATACTATCTCTGACGGACAGAGAGACATGGCTATACCGTCATGAATACATATACGTTATGGGCTCGGAAGTCCTCTCTTCTAGGTGTTACACACATCAACAGCAAATCTGATAGTATATCCAAATCCCTAGCCCCAACCCAAAATCCTACAGATTAGCAGTACAAATTCCCCATAAGTGAACGATGACCCAATGTACTTCAATCAACAGCAAATGTAAGGAAACAGGACAACGTTTAAGAAGACATTCAAAGAGATGTTCATTTCGAAGTTAACCAATTCGCTGGCAGCATCTAAAACAGATATAAACGGCAGTTAACTCGATGGAGAAACTTTTAATTGGACCGAAGAAAAGCGGATTTTGAACAACTTCGAAATGGAGCCCAAAGGAATCGTTGGCAGCAGCAGCAGCAAGGGCAGCAACAGCCGGTGGCAGGACTAGTGACAACTTAAGTGCTATGTTTAGTTGATTTGTAACTATTGTGGCACTTGTCCCAGGCTCCCTTCTCCCTTTCTCTTCTCTCTCTCTCTTGTTACCCCCTAAAGCTGGGAGAACAAACATACTCCTGATGTTAATCGAAATAATGTCATATTAACAATTCTCAACATCGCTAATGACAACCGAAAACAGTCTCAAACGAGTGGACTGGGGGGGAGGAAGGAGGACAATGCTATTGACACCTCAGTTGACCGCTCCACTTCCCCTTACACACACACACAATCGAATTGGGGGTGGGATGATGGGTGGCGGATCCCCCCTGAAAACTCCATCAGTCCATTCACTCAATGTCCCATTAGTCACACAAAGGAAGATGTTTGATTAAATAAGCTATATACACATATATGTATATACAAACAGATTGCTCAGATGTGCCACGCCCACAAATACGATATTAATTCATCCTTCACGAGCTGCCTCGCACCCAGACGCCGTTGTTGATTTCCATTTCCATTCCAACACTCCTTCGTGTGTGTATGTGTTTGTGGGGGGGAGAGGGGGATCCGCATTGGATATTGCATTTGCCTGATACGCTTCATTTGGCTGAAACTCAAATTCGATTAGCCAAAAGTGTTTGCGTTGGTATTGCAATCCGTTTCCGTATCCCTGCCGTATCATATCCATGAGTCTGTGTCCTGTATGCTGTATGCTGTGTCCTGTATGCTGTGTGCTGTGTCCGTATCAGGCACCGTGTGTCCATCGGCCATCTCCGTGAATTCGAAAAGTCCTAAAGTCTGTGTCCACATCACGACGAATGCCAATAATGCAAAGTCCTGGCTTATATTCCTGTCGAAATGGCATTGCCACGGGGCCATGCCATAGTACGAGTATAGTTGGGCTTGCTGGCCTGATGGGTAGGTGTTGATTGGCAACAAAATCAAAACGAGGTGGCCCAGAGTAGGAGCAGAGTACCGGCCAAAGGGGGACCAGAGTAGGGGGCTAGAGTGGGGCCATGCTAAAGTTGCAAATGCCAAAGAACAAACAGCAACAGCAATAAAAAGAATCGGTATCGAATCGAATCGAATGAAATGGAATGACTACTGCAGGAACTTGTTGCATACTGCAGCCCCTCCCCCTCCAGCATACAGGGCAGGGTCTCTCCATATGTGTGTGTGTGTGTATGTGGAAAGGTTGCACTGTGGTTTCCTTGGTGTTGGATGGATTTTCATGCGCAAATACATTTGACAGCTGCTAGCCGAGGTTAGCATAGTGCTCTCTTACCCTTTCTCTCTAACTCTGGAGCTCTGGATGAGTCCAATTTATAACCGGATTTGTTGCATTTGTAATCTGTGTTATATTCCAATAACATTTCAATATTCTACTACAACCCCAATAGAATATTCTTTCAAACATTTCATGCCAATTGTTGCCTCATGAGTTACGTTCATTTTATAATCCAGTATTAGGCAATCTATTGCAAAATCTAGTTCCTATCCCATTTCCAGTTCCATTTGTTCCCCTTTCAATAGTTCCCCAATATTATTCCAAAGCCATTTCATTCCTCCTCCTACCATTTCCACCTAAGAATCGTTCTCTAGTTTCCACTTTCTACGCATTCGATCCACTGCTCCTTCATTCCAATTGATCTTTTAGTACGTTCCACTCCTCCCCCCTCCTCCCCTATCTTTCATAGCAAAGAGTACAACAGGTTCGTTCTCTATTTGAATTCCCCGAATCCCGCTTTTGTTTTCGTATCCTTTTTCTCGCTGATTTTTCGCTTTTTTTTGCTGCATACTTTGTGTGATTTTCCAACGAGCTTGTCAACACCGAATGCCGCTGAGGTGGGGATGGGTGAGGATTGGTGGGTCCAATGCGATGGACGTACGGATGGCTTAGAAACGATGAAAGGTTGGTGGGACTTTCTCCCCAATGCAGAGTTGTGATTTGTTTTTTCCGAATGCATATCATCAGCATATAGAGCAGCTTTTCGTGTTCCCCATTCCCCATTCCCCGTACCCCATTTCCCATTTCCCATTTCCGACAGAGACAGAGAGACAACCCCCGCTCCGCACCTGCTTAGCCGTTGTTTTCCGCCCCTGTTGAGCATAATTTTTTAAGCACATTGAAATCAATTTGAGTGTTAAGCTATGTCCGACTGACCAATCAGTTGGCCATGTGGAAATTGAATGGATCACAGGTCACGGGTCACAGGGAAAAACGAATGCGAAGCCGAATGGGATGGGATGGGATGGGATGGGAGGCGAAGGATTGTGGACTGTGGAGTGTGCTGTTAATCATTTAACTCAATTAGATATAATTAAGTTGGCCTGCCATTTTTTATCCGTTTTGTTTGTGGAGCATTTTTAATGAAGCTGCCAGCATTCTGGCAGAATGCCGGCAAAGCCGACTGCGGTGCGGGGAAATTATGTATAGCTTGTACATAGTATGTATGTATGTACGGGTATGTAGAGCCCGAGAGTCTGAAATATGCGTATAAATATTTCATTATCAATTAATTCCAAATGAAACGTGCTGCTCTTCCTGTGAATTGCATTGCAAATTGTAAGTTTATTATTTGATTTCGAAAGTCTGTTTTTAATCCATGCCATTCCATTCAATTTTAGCAATGTTTTTTTCGTTGTCCTGACATGGAAATTATCTGCTTAATTAGATTAGATCCATTTGAGTTCAATAAAATCTATTTTTAATGCAATTCGATTTATGTATCTCTATTCTCTTCTCTGTTATGGAAGGACCTGTACTCTTATGACCATATTATGGCTATTCCAATCCTGCAACCCAATTCTTTCCGGCGGCATACAGCAATCCACAGAGACCATGTAGTGGAGTGGAGTGGCGCCCATTTTCCAGGAGATCAAGATCCCCGATAAAGTAACGTACTGGACAGCCACTGCAATCCGCTTGCAGGACAGCGACCATAAAGGAATTATCCTTAATAGGTTCCCCCCTGGCTACTCCTGTGATTATCTATAATTTGTACGGTGTTTTTCGATCGATTTCAAATAAAAGATACGGAAAATGTATGAATTAAATAATATTCAATTTTTCGATTGGATTTTGTGGGCCATTTCGGTTTTTCAGAACCGTTTTTACAGTTCTTTAACGCCACCTGGAATTTGTTGCTCTTTCGCTTTCGATCCGTTGCACAGGTACGATTTTGTGTGTATAAATTATAGACAATACCATTCGCTTAATGGTATTTCATGTTTAATTTAATCAACTTTTTGTTTTGGCCAATTTCCTTTGGCAATCTTCCCAATTTTCCGAACCCTTTTAAATCGCATTCCCCGTTTCGTCCTTCAGCCATCAGCCGTTCTCTAGCACCCCCTGTCCTTAAGCCATTTTTGTTGATGGTGGAAATGTCTCCCCCGGGCACCCAAAGGTAGGCAACACTTTTTTTTGCCGTTTTAGAGGCAACAATAAAAAGTTTTCCATGGATTTCTGATTCTGATTTGCGTGTGTCCAAGCGAAGCCGAAGCGGAGAAAATCAAGCAAGCAACTCAAGGAAAGCGAATCTCGAACGTAAACTCAAAACACACCCACACACACACACAGACAAACACACAGCACTTTCGCTCTTTCAGGCAAGTTTTGACCGAAGCGTCGTTGGTCCACGCCATCGTTTCAGCCAACTTGTTGCACGATTGCAAACATCCGGCTCACAACAATACGACTACGACTACGACTACGAATACGACCTGTGCGTGGGCGGGGCCAGCAAGCAGGTCCTGAATTGAGTGCAAAATGTCGAGCCATGTGTATGTTTTGACGAGTGCAATTATGATGTGCCTTCAATTGGATGCAAAAAGCATAGTCAAAGGCGTCGTTTCAATCAGCACCAAAAGGCACCCCCACCCTTTTCTTTCCCCCACAATAATTTCCCCTCTTGCATGCCCAACCACCCAGAGGGTACATGGACTTCAATCAAAGGTTTGCCATGCAATAAATAATAGTCTATGATATATTGCCTATATGTACATACATATGTATGTATCTTGAAAGTATTGTTCATTCAAGTGCATTACATAATTCTATGATCTGACTATTCCATGTTGAAAATTATATGGTTTCATCGCTATATTATGTAACATTTTTTGGGTCGTCGTCGCTGCCCGATAGCCCGGTGCTGGCCCCTAGTTATATTTTATATATTTATAGTATATTGATATTCCTCAGTGTAAATGACATCCCAAAAATCCTTAATTTTAGCTTCACTGCTTGGGTATTAAAAACTTCGATCCCCGAAACTTAATGGTGTTATGGGGCTTGTTTTTTAATATTTGTAAAAAAAATTATTTTTTTTACCCTCGTATTGTCAAAAAAAACCTCCTCCTTCCCATGTACGGCTGTGTCTGTGATTGTTGTATTGCCATTTTAGTGAAATCGCATTAATAAAGTTACTGGAAAATGCGCTTCATAAGAACATGTGTGTGTGGGCCAGGGATGAGCTCGTGCCACAATCTCGTGCTCGTGATCGTGATTGCTTTCCACTTGAATATATTTACGTATGTATGTACTCCGATATGTGTACATAGGGTACGTACATATGTAAATTGTATAATGGTGCCATAAGAGGCATTCAATTAAGCGTAATTCAATTAAGGAAAGACTTTAATGAAGCCAACTCCTCTATGATGTACAACGGCCCCCTTAACGTTACGTTACTATTATTATACTCGTATAATTCACGTTCACGGAGCCATTAGATGATTTTATTGTAATTATACAATTATTTATTTAGGTATATCATTTACAAGGTACCCAGAAGGAAGCATCTAAGACCCCAAATCGTATCACTATAAGCATATATGTACATATGTATCTGACAGAGTGGCGACATATACTATATACGACGATTGGATGTGTTCCGTCTCCAGGGCATATACAATTCGAGACACGCACTTCACTTTTCAATTCATTAAGGCACCGTTCCCTTTGGTACACACATGTACTCCAATTCCTTTGATTAGCATTTAAACGAGAGTCCTGTACTTATCATTTGATTCAACAGAGGAATGCAACGGCACGGTACTTTCACGTCATCGTCATTCATTGAACGCAACTGTACCTATTTTGCTCCTTTTTACCGTGCTCTGTTAACGGTATTCGCATTACTGCACATTTACATTTTTCCTTGCATTCGCGAGAGTAATTCTGAAACATGATCTATTTTATTCCATCGCGCTAATAAAGCGTCCTTTTTCTGCTTTTATGTTACATGAATATTACTTATCGCTGATTGAAAAATTTTCTGTTTTCCGTAGCTGATCAATTGATTGCAAGTCTGTGGTATCCTGTGACCATTCAATGACTTTCATTGCTGCAGTCGAAGGGGATTAATATTTGCTTTAAGATATTTGTTATTGGAAATCAAAGCAAATTACTTGGAAAGCATTCTTTTATTTAATTTTTGATATATTTGTATAGAATAAAAATATATTTGCGAAGAATGTTTATTCGATAGTTCATCAATAAATAGGTAGAAATAAATAATAATCGTCGATAGACATTGCAGCCAGCCCTCTTTTTTTTAAATTTATTTATTATATTGTAATAATTTTATTGTAATTGCTTATTTATAATATTTAATATAAATTTTAAAAAATAACATACAAAGTAATTATACTCATTAATTGTTAAGTTAATAAATGTATTAAGAATACAAAAATGTCTGAGGATGGTCTTTATTTTTAAGACATCAAAAACAAAAAAATTTAGTAAAAATGCGTTTAAGAATTTAGTTTTAAACATAGAGATCGTAAATTTTAGGATACCAATGTTTTTAAAAAATCTTTTTTCTTTAAAATGTTTTCAAATAAAATCATTACGCTATAGTTGAGCCAAAAGTTGTATCGAAATCGGGTGACTATTTCTCACTATACAGATAAGTACACATGTATTGTATATGTATGTATGCAGCAGTCAGAGATTATATTATGCCCCTGCTGAACTTGCCACTTACTATTCATTGAATGATGTTGGTTCGTTGTACAAAAATGTCCCCTAAGTGAAAGGAAACATTCATTTTGAATGCTATCCCTCGTGCGATTTGGGATGGGTCTTAGCCGCCACCACTATCCGAGAATGTGAATGGCACTTTTGGGAGTAACTGGATCTGTAACTGTACTCGTTCCTTCCTGACGATCGTGAGTCACGATCTCCGATCTGGCATCTCTGGTGGCAGCACCTTCCCTTCCTTTATTCGTTTGTGTGTGTGCCATGGTGGTGGCCGCAGCGCATACAAAGTTTTAATTGGCAGGCGACAAAGTTGACCTGTGACCTCTGGCGTGGGACACGCACACATATGTATGCAGAGAGGAGCGCAAAAACAATTTTTAAGTGCATTTTGAAATGCATGCACATTTTATTTCGCATCTTTCTCTTGCGTGCCTCTGCTGCTTCTACTTGCTGCTTTTGCACTCATTTGCTGCTCATCCCGAAAGGAGTGGAAAGAGAAGGCTATACAATGGGAGCCAGTGAGCGACAGAGAGAGAGAGAGAGAGAGAGAGAGAGAAGCGGCAGAGAGATGGCGGCGGAGACACGCACACAACTAACAATTGCATTACATTTTGAATACATTTTCATTGTGTGTTTGCAAGTGTGTGTCCGTATGTGTATGTGTGTGTTTCATTTTAATGCAATGCAGGGGAAAACACCAAGTTTAATAGCCAAAATGTGTTGTTAACACACTTAAATAAGCGAGGCGAAACAGGGCCAAAAGCAATAAGAACTTATTTATTTAGCGCACTCACGAACATGCATTTTCCATTAAAATCGTCCTGTAAAATTGAAAAAATCATCAAAAGTGCGCATCCACTAATTATCATCAGCATGCTGCAGCAGCAGTCGGCCATCGGCAGCAACACCTGTGGAGGAGTGCCAAAGTTATGCCGAAAGTCACTCAAAGGCACTCGCGCTCATATGTAAACGCCTTCCAGGGGTAATTCTGCTCAGGCGATGCTCAAGAAGGCCAGTTATTCGTCAAAATTGTTTGCATTTTTCAAACAACAACAGCAACAACAAGCCCTCCCACTAATTATCCGCCGCTGCAGCGATTTTCCCGAGGATCCGTTCGGAAGGGCCTAGGAGCTACACCAAAACTCACTCAAAGACCGTTCAAATGTAACCGCCTTCGATGGTAACCCGCTCAAACGCTGCGCACTCAAACGACGACCAGATGGCGCCAGTCAGAGGGCGGGCCGGGCCGCTCGCTTACTCCAACACGAATGCTTTTTCCGATAGGCTGTGGGACAGTGGAACCAACGTGATTTGCTTTGAGTGATTTTCACATTATCGCATGGAGTGATCATTTATGAGACCCTGTCCTTACAGTATGTATGTGTAAATACAGTAAGATTACAAAGTATTTCCCATGACTGTTTTAAATTGAATTTCTGAAAATAAATGCTCTCAAATTTGAAGGTTCTCCATAAAATGTATTTAATTATTTATATCTATTATTATTCAAATGCTATTATTCGACTAGTTTATGAAATATAAATATTGTCTGTAATTTCCATTGCATTTTCTTCTGCAGGAAAATCATGTATATATTTGTATATTAATTGATTTATTAAGAGTATTTTGAAATGCAATACCATATCCCCCAACATCAAGAGCTACACATTTTGCGCAATGCCAACCACTGTGCGACGCTGGCGCTGGCACTACTGTTGCTGCTTGTCGGTGCCTCTGCCGGTGTCGACGTCGCCATCGGCAGAGCAGAGCCAAACCAAGCTGGGCAAGCGACGCTGCTCTTCAGCAGCAGCACAGTTTGTTTTCTGCCTGCGCGCATAACGGTCGTTCTTGCCGACTACGTCGCATAGACGTCGTCATTTTCGTCGTCGCTCGTTGTTCGTTGCTTTCGGTTGCGCTGCTCCACTGCCTGCTGCTGCCTCTGTGTTTTGAAACACCAGACCAGACGAGGAAGAAGTCGGAAGAAGCAAAAGGTTAATAAAAGAAACAACATTAAAAGCAGGCGCAAGAGGAGTAAATAAAAGTTGTCCTATCCCATTCCCTCGATCTCGCTCTCCCTCTCTCGCTCTATCTGTTTCTTTTGTGTTTGTTTTCTGGGAATTGTGCAGCGATCGCGCGCGCTGCTGCAGCGATCCCTCTCACCCAACATTTTTGTTACTATGTATTTTGTTGTGTTTCATTCTGTTTTTTTGTGAGTGTGTGTTAGTGAAAATAAGCAAAACAAAAAGCAAATTAATGCGCCAAAATGAAAACCAAAAGAGCGTCCTAAACATATTTTATAAACAAAATTAAACAGCATTTTGGAATCGTTCGAATTCGAACTTGAGAGTGTGTCTGTGTGTTCGTTTGTGTGTGTGTGTGTGTGTGTGTGCGTTTGAGAGAATTGCATATGGGAAAAACTGGTTCTTGCAACCAGTCCAAAAAAAACCCAAAAGCGAAAAAGGGTTCAAACAAACGGCAAAAGAGAGAGGCAAGCATTTGCCGAGTGAGAGAGTCTGGTCAGAAGAGAGCGGAGTGGATCGTGGTAGTAGCGTGGCGCGAGAGAGAGATAATTCCCATTAAATTTTTGACCTGGCTTTGTCCAAGGGGTTTCTTGTCTAAGGTGGGGCATTGCCGACCCCCCGATCTATTGTTTCACGATTCCATAACTATCTCTCTCTCTCTCTCTGTTATCTTTGTGTACTCACGCCGCATCGAAATTAAAAATTAGTTACATATTGTTTGGCTGCTCTCGGGGATGCCTCACCCCACCTTATTTAAACACACTTTGGGCTTAGCTAGGCCGCTGATCGCAAGCGCTCTGCCTCTCTCTCCGACTACAGAGGTCTGGTTTCAAAGCGTGCCTCTCTCTCTCCCACTCCCTCTCTCTGAGTCAGAGCGATCGCGCTCTGTCTTTCGCTCTGCTGCTACCTGTGGCAGGTGTGCCTATGACTGTATGTGTATCTGCATGTGTGCATGTGTGTGTGTGGGTCTGGCGAATGGCTGACACAAAGCAAATGAGAAAACTTAAATAACGTTTACCATGTTTCATGTTTTCATGTTTTGGTTAATGTTTGTTCTCTCTCCCTCTCTCATTCTCTCTCTCAGAGTCAACATGAATTAGGAAAAACGCAAGAAAATTCAAAAACAATTTAACTTTAATCAAACAAAACAAAAAAAACCAACAAAAAGAAGCCAGAAGCAGGCAAAAAGAATCAACGATACCGAAGAAACGCAGCCCAGCCGAAAGAGAGAGAGAGCCAAAAATGATGAGAGACCAGCGGCGATCTTCAGCGTCGTCGCTGCGTCGCAGTCGACGTCAGTGCGTCGACGTCCACGTCCACGAAGCAGGAACACGAATGCTGCTCAAAAAATCGCTGTCGCAGCCGCTGGAAACGTCGCTGCTCTTGCTGGCAGCGCTGCTGCTGCTCAACGCGGACAGCTGCTCATGTTACGCGGGTAAGTGCTGTTCGCGTTCGCGTTCTCCTCTCCTCTCCCTTACAAACTCCGCTTCGTACTTCCCCCACCACCAACCCATTTTCGGTTCACATTTTTGTTGTTCGTTTTGAGGTTCTTTTGGTTGCAAGAAAAACAAGTACACACAAAACAAACAGCCGTGGGAATTTCGGAACCCCAAACGGCGGCGGTCGACTCTTTCGAAGTCGAATTTCGGCGATCGCATGGAATTCTCGACGAGTTTCGGAATTTTATCAGGGCAACAGAGAACCCCGAAAGCAGAACTTGCAGCGGCTCTTCGTCATTCATTTGGAAACAGAAATATTTGCTCATTTGTGAAATTCGAAATGTGAGAGCTTTGGCGATAAGGTCTCTTCTCCTTTCTTTCTCTGTGTGAAAATCTTTATATTTTATTTATTATTTTTGTAGAATTTTCTACTTAATTGTTTTTTCTGTGAAGGAAAACGGAACCGCCTGTGGGGCTGTTATGCGAACCATTAAGAGGTAACTGTAAGGTGATAGCCTGGGCAAAAGAGCGACAGAGTGTTGACTGTTTATTCGAGGAACTAGAAGAGCATCCAGTGCGGAGAATTCTCCTGAACAGAGAACTGCAGAGTGTCCGTTTATTCGATCCGTTCTCCGCTTCTTTCCAACTCTGTCTCTCTCTCTCTCTCTCTCTCTCTCTCTCGGAACATGTGGGAATGCAATTTGTATAATCTTCCAGCAGAACTTCTTCTTATCGCCGGTGAACCGCACTGTACATTGTACACGTGTAAGCGTTGCATGCCCCCAATTGTATTTGTGCAATATTTGCATACCCTGGAGCTCTGGACAACAAAATATAAGCCACAGGCATATAATTCCCACTAAAATCAAATATTTAATACAAAATCAACAAATTTCCGATTCGAACCCAACCCAACCCAACCCCTCCCCTCCCCACCCCTCACGCTTTCACTCATTTCTGGGGCAATGGTTGGGGGTTGCGAGGGGCTGCGGGGTGGGTGGAGCACAATGGGTCCCTCAGGCTGATTGTTCAGGCTCTGCTCTGTTTGTACTCTTTGTTGGGGGCTATTTCGGTGTTAGGTTGGGTCTCTGGTTTTTGCGGGGGGCGTTCCTTGAAGCTCGAATTCGTTGTTCACATATGTACATATACATATGTATGTATATGTATGTATATACCGATTGATCACTCTCTTTTCGGATATTTCCTATGTATATCCTTTCGCTTATGGTAACATTACTGCAGCGCATGATCTGCATCTGCATCTGCATCCTTGGAAAAGGCACTTTTGCCGTTACTTTTCGCATTCTTGTGGCAGGTGCATGCCGAACTGCCCCTCCCCACTGGGCAGAGAATCGTCTGAAATCTGACAGAAAATGCAAATTGTTTGTCCAGCTGTTTCTACTCTCGTCTCTCATCTGTGTTTCTTCTAACCGCCTATCCGGCTTTCCTTTTGGATTTTTCGTGCCTTCAGTCCTTCGATTTTTGTGCTCTTTCGTTTTCTACTCTGTCCAGATATACAGATACATATATTTGTGGCATAATCTCTCTCTTGGGTTACAAGGCAAACAGATTCCCCCCCGCCCCAAACAGCCAGCACCACATCGAAGACAGTTTTATAATTGGCTTCAACTTTTTCGTTGCTTATTCGTTGTTGCATGCACCTTCTGTCCCTGCCACGGACACGACTCTCCGTCTGTCTGTTCATTAACTTGTGACATCTATTCAACAGTGCAGGGAAATCGCTTTTCCAACTAAGCCAATCCGAAAGCTGTACACCCGTCCGTCCACCCCCCACCCAATATTATCTGATTTATTTATCTGTCTAGCTTATTCCACAAAGATTTTAATAATTAAATAATAAATAAATAAATGCTTCGAATGTCCTTTAAATTAGCATCCAGCCTGGCTGGAGCAATGCGTGGCAACTGCCTGTGGCAGTGGCAGCGTAGGGCATAAAGAGACGCGTACAACCCGCAACCGTAAATCCACCCAAAACGAAACACCAAATGACTTTTTAAGCTATTTTTGCTCTGCGTAGAGAAGGAGGAGGAGGGGAGGGTGGCAGGTGGAAGGTTAAGGCGGCAAAAAAAGAAGTAAAAACGTTTAAAAAGATTGTCCGAGGAAAACACTGTGACAGATATTCGAAAAAGATACTCCAAGTGGAGTACATTTAGCATGGGGCATGCTACATAGAGCATGATGGATGGCTGGATGGATGGATGGATGGCTGGATGGTGCGTTTCGTAACTGTAATTCACAGTGTTAGACAATGTATAATGGTGACCTTTGTTGTAGCTTTGATATATGCAAGTATCTGCAGAAGAAAATAATATAAAAAAACAAGAACTTCCTACTGGAAAATGCCTAAAAATATTTAATTAAACAGCCAATGAAACTCGGGTATTTCAAGCCTCGAAAAATTAGATATAAAATACGATATGGCGAATATTGCATTAAACATTAAGCAGCACGACTTTTCCTTAATTTAAAAGTACGATTTGTTTTATTTATTTCGATTTATTTCAAATTCGAAAGCCCAATAAAAAAAATTGCATTATTTCTTAAATTTAAATTGAAATAAATTAATTGAAACTACTTCTTAATTTGAGAAATATTAAAAAAAAAAGTATAGTATTTGAGAAATATAAAAAAAAAGTATAGGTAGTATTTTTAAATGTAAAAATACATTTTACATTTATTAATTTACAAATATTATAATTTTTTGTAAAACATTTTTCAAACTAAGAAGTACAACTTTTTTATGACATTATTTTTAAATACATTTTACACTTTTTAATTTGAAAAGAAAAAAATCTAAAATTAAAAAAAAAACAAAAAAATTAAAAAAAAAAACAAAAAATTAAAAAAAAAAACAAAAAATTAAAAAAAAAAAACAAAAAAATTAAATTTGAAGCAACCAAATGTTGTGTGCAAATGATTGCCCCTCCCTCTGGCCCCGCCCCCATGGAAGACAAAAATCTGTGGCATGCACAATCTGGAAGATACGAAATTATATTTACGGAGAGAGAAGGGAACACCCTGCCACACACTCATTCTCTCTCTCTCTCGCTCAGACCCACTCTTCCTGGTGCAGTGGCGAAGGGGGGAGGCGGGGTGGCAACACTGGCAAATGTATCGCTGATTTGGTCTGATTTCCGCATTAAAAATCCTTCAGTTTTCATTACCTTTTCTCGATTTGCCTGTGCGGTGATTGTGGGGCAGCAACATGTCAGGTGGTAGGTGGCCGGGGGCCGGGGGCAATGCTATCCCTGGAGGAGAAATCATCAGCGGATGAAAGCCAGAAATTAGGCATGCCCCGTCATGCTGCATGATTAGTGCCCCAACCATCCGTCCATCCATCCATCCCTCCATCCATCCAGCCATCCATTCATCCATCCATCCATCCTGATGCTGCAATTATTCAAACGCAAAATGACAATCGAATTTAAATATAAATTATTTAAAAACCCTCTCCCTCCCCATCCCCCTATCCCTCCCCCCCCCCCCCACGCAGAGGGGTTAAGCCCCACAGAATACCCTTTGTTGGATGGCTATTTCGGACAGGGTCATTCCTCATTCCAGGGTATTTACTTGACTAATTAAATGAGGAATTTTGCGTTGGGCCCACCCCCCGCACCCCGAAATGTGTGATCACTGACCGCATTCGATAAATCACACTTTTCCAGCCGCCGATTATTTTGCGGCGTCAAAAATTGATTGACCCACAAAATGGGTTTGGACGGTAGCAGGCGGCAGGCGGCATGCGGCACGCTGGCAGAGCATTATTCTAATTCATTTCTATTGACATATTTGTGCGGCGGATTTGCATTTGGCAAATATTTTCGCACACACGCAATGGTTTTGTGCTCCCAAAACCGAAAAGAAGGAAACAACGGAAAATGCCGCAGGCAGCGACACGACACACTTGCCACCGATAGAGGATGTTCCTTGCAACGAGCGAAGCATAATTTGTATTATGAATAAAAATCCTATTGATGGAAAACTGCATTTATGTAAGCGATTTCATCAATGAAAAGTCGGGGAATTGGCAGCAAAGAGAGTCCCAAAGAGTGATGGAGGAAGCGAGAGGGAAAGAGTGGAGAGCGGACTCATAAATAACAACAATAACAGTTATCAGCGATCTGTTGACACTCGCCACAGCCCCCCCCCCACCAGCAGCCTGCTCTCAGCCAAAAGGGTTGCGGTATGTGGGGGTGGGGGGTGGAGGAGGACAACACAACACAACACAACACAAAAGCTGCCCAATGGGTACAGTCTCTATAATGCCGAATTACAAGCAACGCAAGGGGAAGGGTGAGAGGCACAAGCGGTGTCCCCCGATCCCCTGGCTCGTCCCTCCCTTCCAGCTCCCTCTGCCCGCAATGCAGCTTTCCTTTTGTGTTTTTGTTGTTGTTTTTTTTGGCTAAAACCCCCATAGATGGGGATGATGCCTGCTCCCAGCCGCCGAATGCGTCTCGCACAGTTTGAGATTTTGGCCCAAAGGAAATGCATTTGAACATTCGTTGGGTTTGGGTTTGGGTTTGGGTTTTGGCTTTTGGCTTACAGTTTGAGCTTCGAGTGTGCCGCTCAAACTGTGCGTGCCCCATGGCTAACACCAATA
Source organism: Drosophila algonquin (assembly GCA_035041765.1). Classification (NCBI taxonomy): domain Eukaryota; kingdom Metazoa; phylum Arthropoda; class Insecta; order Diptera; family Drosophilidae; genus Drosophila; species Drosophila algonquin. Next base: position 3,126,824 of record JAWNKY010000209.1, on the reverse strand, counting down.
CATGCACACACACACAGGTGGATACACAGATACATACATACATATGTAAGTAAATATATTTCTTGTTTTTGTTGTTGTTTTACTTTATTTCTGCTTGCCACGCATTGCAATTAGCATGGAAATCCACTTGCCACACACACACAGACACAGAAGAGAAGCTTCCAACCAGTGCAAGCAATGTGCAGCAATGTTGCACACAACATTCACAGAAAAGGTGGATTTTTCTTTTCTAAAAATATAAAAAAATTAAAGTTTTTCGGGTGGTTTTAGCTTGTTTTTTATTATTTTGTTGTTGTTGTTGCTTATGAGGCACGTAGATATGAAGGCATGCCACTGGCGCTGAAAAGTACAGTCATAATTGACTAATTGAAATCACAAACTGCACCCTCCGTTGCCTCCCCTCTCCCCCTCTCCCCTGTACACTACATTGTTTTCTTGCCTCAAACCGTTTCTCCCTCTGCCCCTCCCGCTCCCCACCAATTGTTGTGTTCAATGTTCAATTAATATGCGAAAGAAGTAGAAACAAAAGAGAAAAAGAAACCCAAAAGGAAGGAGAACTCGAAAGGGGAGATACCCTGTAATCGGGGGGATTACCTAGACTTCCAAACTCTATCTTATTCGTGGCCGTTCGCTTATGTGAGCTTTTGTACTGCTCTTGTACATGTGACCTTTGAAAGGGTACACTCAATGACTGACTGACTGACTGATTGACTGACTGACTGCCTGAATGATGATGAACCATGCATGCCATAAAGGGTAGAATCGAGCTGGACAGACAGGGTGGTGGGCAGCGGGGGGTGGGGGGTGCATGTCAAACCGAGAGGCGCGAGAGCCGACGAGTGATTGAGTGTGGAATTTGCACATGCAACAGCTCGCGCGCTGCACAAGAGGCAACGCCACGATCAAGGCCAGGCCGAATGGGTGAGGCCTAGAAGTGATGTCAGAGGAGGGGTAGGGGGTAGGGGCAAGAGTGAGGGCTGTGATGGAGGGTTTCACTGCTTGGAGGGGGAGGGGGGAGGTGCGGAATGGGCATAAGCATTTGCATAAGCGGCAGAAAACAGCAGCAAAAGAAACGCACACAACACAGAGACACACACACACACACACACACACACACACACACACACACACACACACACACACACACACACACACACACACACACACACACACACACACACACACACACACACACACACACACACACACACACACACACACACACACACACACGTGTCTCTGCGGCGACTTGCATACAAAACAAAAGCCGAAGGGAAGGAGTGAAAGAGCGAAAGAGAACCCTGGATACCCTGTAAATCAGAATACGAAACGCTTCAATCCCCAGAGAAGAGAAGAGTACGCCCTTCGATGGTTCGTTCCCCCCTTGCAGCCGTTGGGGGGGAGCAGTGAGGAACGAGTGGCAGGGGGTGGTGGTGGGACCCATCCCCAGGTGCAAATTGGAGGCACAAACAGAACTAAGAAACGAATGGACGAATGAGCGCCAGGCGACATTCGAGGGGCCCTTTGACTGCTGCGAGACGCCGACGCCAACGACGACGACGACGACGGTGGTGCCGCTGCCCGACGAATGCCATCATTAGACATTTCCGGTCTTTGGACTGCATTCACACACAGATAGCCGCACTCCCTCCCACACAAACACACACACACACACACACACACACACACACACACACACACACACACACACGCATGCATGTGCTGTACACATGCTCTCACGTTTCAAGGGAATCAAGCAGCAGCAGCAGCAGCAGCAGAAGCAGGTAGAGCTGCTACCAAAAGTATGCCTCCTCCGGCAGAGAGAGGGAGAGAAAGGGAGAGATTGGATTGTGGATTGGAGTTTCAAGAGGTTTTCTTTTTCGGGAAATCAACAAAACAACAAAAGGCACAGAATAATAGTGTGGGAGAAAAGTGCAAGGAAAAGGAAGAACCAGAAACAGAACGAGAACGAGAACCAGAACATCTGTGGGATTTTGTTTCGCAATTAATTTGAGTTGCAAAGTCTTTAAAAACTGTGGCGAGAACTTTTCAATTGGTTTCCCTGAGAGGCAAAACCTATGGAATGGAAGGTGGCAAAAGAGAGAGAGAGAGAGAGAGAGAGAGATCTTCCCTTCTTGTTTATTCAAAATAATCGGATAATACTCCCATTTGATAATGGATTTAATCAATGGCTCGCTCTCGCTCTATCTCTGCTCTCTGCTCTCTTTCGCTGCTCTCTTTCTCTGCTCTCCGTTTCCATTTCCTACAACCTTTGCAGGCTTTTTCCGGCCTTCCTCACTTTCTCGAACCCTTTTGTTCCATTAGCTATGCGCTTACACGTTCTTATCAGCTTATCATTTGTGTGTAGCCTACATAACTGTCTTGCCACACCGCCACTTCAGAGGCGAGCAGGTGGTGTGTGGGGGTCAGGGGTTAGGTGCGCGCAACGGTACCTATCGCTAATTTTATTATGCACACACATTCCTCGGGGCAGTCCTCCTCCTCTCCACATTCTACACGCTTTATCATCTTTTGCTTCCACTGGAATCTGGTCACACCTCTCCACCCCCTCCCCATTGCCTGGAGTATTTGTTCAGTTCTGGCTACCCCCTCAGCCCTCCCACGTACCCCGGGCGACGCCTTGTTGACGCTTTAAAATATTAAATAAGAAAAAAATAAAAAAATTATACAAGAAGGAGGAAAACAACAGGAAAAACAAAGAAAATGGGGAGTATCGGGTATAGAAGAGGACGAAGAAGAGGAAGAAGAGGAAGCAGAAGGGGGGAAGAAAAGGTGTTATGCTCTAGGACTCTTCCCGGGCAATAGTCACCCGATTACCGCTTCAGAACCCCCAACCTTCAACGCACTGCGACCAAAGACTGCGTGTACTTTGTTTTTGCAATCTCGGACCCGAGTTTTGGTGTGTATTTTGTTATTGGATTCTCGGGTCTTGGTATCGGGATCGAAGAACACAAGTTCCGATTCCAAATGAGAGAAGAGTATCCTAATGTCGAGCCGTCCTGGCTCCGATCGCTTTCTATGGATGTAGTGGGGTTGAGGACAGGGCGCCCGTCCTTTTTGTTTCCTTCTGTTGACAAGATGCCTCCTCCTGCTCCTGCTCCTCCTCCTGCTGCTCCTCCTCCTGCTCCACCTCCTGCTGCTCCTCTTGTTGCTGTTACCACCCGCCTGTCCCCTTGTCTTGTCGCTGTGGGCTCCTACATCTTGCCTCCCTTTGCTTCCTTCAGCTTTGCCACCTTTCCACTTAATTGCGGCCACTTGATGGTGTGCGGGGGGAGGGGGACAGGTGTATGTCCTGCACCTTTCTCTCGCTTACTTTTTATTGCTTTTGTGTGTTTATGACGCGCCTTGGCGTATGCTATAATTTATTCTTCGCTTATCCTTGACAACCATCCTCCGAACACCTTCCCCCTCCATTATCCATTATCCGCTATCCGCTATCCGCCGTAGCGCTCTGCCCTATCCGGTGTATATTCCAATTAAGCTGCGACTATAATTTCTCATAATTTGCAAATTTAAGAGTGAAGATAAGGTAAGATCTATCGCATGAGATAAAAGAACCTAAATGCCCAAAGAAAACTAAGAGATTTTCTGTATCGAAGGATGATGTTATCGATCACCGCTTCGATACACATATATCGAATATATACCATAAGAATTACCTTTTATGGGTTGTACGAGTGTTATCGATAGCTTATACAACGCTTAATACTAGTTCAATCGGCTTAAGTGGTATTTTGTGCTATAGAACTAGTTTATCGATATATTTATCGTTTAGCGTAAATATTGATATATTTCGATCCTTTTTTATGTGAATATCGATACTCCTTTCATACCCTGGATTTTGCTTACCCTGCACACACACACGCACAGCACACAGCACACAGCACACATTTGGGGCAAACGCTGACCAAGTGCGCTCCTCCGCCCCCTCTAGCCAGCCCTCGCTCCGATAATACTAATAACAGCTGACACAATGAGTCCAAGAGCTGCAGACAGGGGCGGAGCGGCAGGAGGGAGCACAAGTGGAGCACATGCATAATTTGTGATAATGGTCGCCAATCCCCAACCCCCAACCCCCAACCCCCAATCCCCAATCTACAATCACCTGCAACAAAAACGTATCGAGCAGAGACAAAAACCACGAAAATCTTATCGCACGCCAAATTGTTCACAAAGACAATAAAAAAAAACAAAAATAAAAATAAAAGAGTTACCCGTTACCTGGCTTTTGTTTGCATCGAATGTGCAACCACCACCACCCACTGTGCCACCCACTGTGCCACCCACTGCGCCACCCACTGTCATTATCATCATCATCGCCCCACTCCACTATAGGTCAAATGGCCGATTTTCTGATATAAATTCATTTTTCAAAAGTATTCAAAATATCTATCTTTTGTTATGTGCCTATTAGGAATAAATCAAACCGTAATGTTGCATACCAGAAATATTAACATTATGTTCTGATGCTAAGTTAACAGCTGTTAAAACAGCAGATTCAATCTAACAGCATGTAATCATAAATTGTGCAAAAATTTTTGTCGAAATTCAAGTGGCTCCATTTTTTTTTTATTCAAATTTGTTAATACAAATTATGATGAATAGTGAGCAGTGGGGTTTTTACTTTATGTTGGTACATCTGTGTTGTTCGTATTGTTCGTGTTGTCTGTAGTATGTGTTAGTAAAGAGACGTCCCAAAGAAAACTTTTTTTAACACGAAACGTTATCTTTGGGAAGGCTTTTAAAAAAATGTTAGCACATGTTAGCCAAGTGACTATATGCATATTGTAGAGTAATCTTTTGTTAATCCAGAACAGTTAAGCCTGATTCCCCCTTTTGTCCACTTCTCTCGAAATGTAATATTTTGTAGAACATAACCTATATCTAAGCAATGCCTGTCTGCTTAAAAAAGGGGGAAAACTAAAGAAAGAACTGATGGAGTGGATGCTGGTCTCCGTGCCCTTTCAAAATTTGCTAGTGGAAATGTTCGTTTGCTGATTCAAGCATCAAGGGCGGCTGTTCGCAAAAGTGGTCAGGCTGACCTTGCATTTGTTCTAAAGCTACTTGTTTTTTGCCCAGGCAAGGCAAAGCATTTCAGGCAATCTGTGAAGAAGCCAAATGAGAAGCCTGCACAAACTCCACCAGACGATTCATTAACTTTAATATTAGAGCAAGGGCTTACAAAAGACCAATACGTAGCCATAAGAGAAGATAAAAAAAAAGAAATTGTGATATTGATCCTCACTATAACGAAGTGGCTGAAAGAAAGAAGGAATGCAGACCCCCTGATGATGTTTCAGAAACAATAGCTAAAGTCAGTCTACAAAATCTTCTGAACCATACCGCAGGAAAACTTGTTGCTTTGCAAAAAGAAGTTATATTGCACGTGATGACTTGTCAGAATACTGATTTTCTGTTAGCCGATCTTATTCTTAACTACGGTTTCGATTGAAGTACTGGTCAGGAAAATTATAACCAGGGAAATGCGGATGAAATATCGAGTGGTTCCGATTCATGTCTTTTCGCCACAACAGGTACTCCACAGTGCATGATGTATTCCTAATGTTGCATTAATACATATATGAAATATAAAATATACCTAGAATGAATATTAAAACATTCATTTAATATTTATTTAAAAAACAAAATTTTTGAAAAACAAATTTTTTTTATATATTTTTTTAGCGGCGTTGATGGGCAGTGCCACGCCCATTTTTTTCAAAACCCATTTCCAAATGAGATCTTTAATGGTATCCAAAAAACTTTTCAGGAAAAACTTGAAAAACCTTCGAGTTATTAATTTATATCAGAAAATTGTCGTTTTGACCTATAGTGCACTCCAATGAGCCTCGTGTGTGCTGGCTTTAATGTTTCAACATTGTATTTTGGTTTTTATTTTTTTTCCTTCTTTGTTTGCGTACTTTCGTTCTATCGTTGAATGCCCTCACCGACACGGGAAGTACTCTCCGCCATTGGAAAGAGATAATACTGGAAAATGCCAGGAAATACAGGAAAATACCACAAAACAAAAGAGAATACCAGAACATTTTATAAAAAACCAGACAATACATAAAAGGGCCAGAAGATATTGGCAAATACCAGAGATGACCAGAATAAACAAAAATATACTGGACAATACCAAAAACGTCAGAATATACCAAAAAATAGCAGATAATACAGAACATTTTATAAAAATACCAGAAAATATTGGCAAATACCAGAGATTACCAGAGCACAAAATAAAATACCAGAAAATACAAGAAAAAATACAAAAAATACAATAAAATACCAGAACATTTTATAAAAAACCAGAAAATACATAAAAGGGCCAGAAAATATTGGCAAATACCAGAGATGACCAGAATTAACAAAAATATACTGGACAATACCAAAAACGTCAGAATATACCAAAAAATAGCAGATAATACAGAACATTTTATAAAAATACCAGAAAATATTGGCAAATACCAAAGATGACCAGAATAAACAAAAATATACTGGACAATACCAAAAACGTCAGAATATACCAAAAAATAGCAGAAAAACCCTTTTTTTAAATACCAGAAAATACTAGCAAATACCAGAGATTACCAGAGCACAATATAAAATACCAGAAAATACAAAAAATAATAAAAAAAAACAATAAAATACCGGAACATTTCATAAAAATACTAGAAAATAGTGGAAAATACCAAAGATTACCAGAACACAAAATAAAATATCAGAAAATACTAAAATGGTCATACCAAATACCAAAAAACACCAGAAAATACAATAAAATACCGGAAAATTGTATAAAAATATCAGAAAATACCAGAAGTGACCGAAATAAACAGTAAAATGCTTGCAAATAATTGGGCGAATCGCGGAAAGAGTTCTGGCTTTATGTGGAATTGTGCACCCAAATCGGTTCCACTACCCAACCATACCGCATTTTCCTTCAAAAGAAACTTGTCTCCCCGTCCCAGAAGGCATCCAAGAACTGCCTGGTACACTATTCCCATTCGGTTGGGAAACGTTAGGGCATTACCAGCTTCGTTCTGCTTTTCTTCTTTGATCTTTTTTCGTTATCGTTTATCAATTTGGGTTCCACTGGTGGCCGCCTGCCATGTTCCATGTGCTTGGGTACCGGTGGTACTAGGTATCGATGATGGATGTTGGCCCGGCGATTAGCTAATAGCCCCAACAGCAGCAGCAAGAGGAACAGCAACAAAGGCAAAAGCTATAGCTATAGCCAATACAACAACGGCTAGGTGTTTGCCATGAAACCGAAATGAGAAATGTGGGAAGAGAAAAGAGAAATGGGGGGGGAGGGGGTAAATGCTGTCGAATCAAATCGAATGGGAATCGAATTGAAACGAGTTCCGAACTTTTGTCAACGAGAAGAGAATGGTGCTTAACTCATAAAGACCGGTGCCCAATGGTCCGGTGGGTCTCTAAAAGGCCACCTCTTTGATCTGTCCCAGCCGCCCCTTTCAATATTGGAGTCCAGTTCCCGCATTTCTGGCCAGATGCATGCCAATGGCATGATTCATGAATATTGATCTCCCTCTCTGAATTGAGTCTCGTGTTTGTGACTCAGTTTTGTTGTGGTTTGCCTTCGGTTCTTCGGCCTCTCCTCTGCCTCGTATCTCGTGTCTGTTGTCTGTTTCTCTTTCTGGCTGTTGCCAACCAACCAGCCAACCAGCCGCTTTTTGGCCAAGTGCATTATGATGGCAAGCGAATGAGTAGGGGAGAAACGGAAATGGCCAACAGCAGCGGCAGCGGCATCGGCAGCGGCAGCCCAAGTTGAATGTATTCGAAAACTTTTCAAAATGAAATTAGCATCATCATCGTTTTCGTGCTGCGGCCATTGGTGACACCTGGCGGGCGGACAGCGATATGCAGCATGCGGCATGGCGCAGTACGGGGAATCTCTTGATGAATCACCCTGGGAATTGTTAATGGATGGATGGATGAATAAACGAACGAACGAATGAATGAATGAATGAATGACCTATTCAATGCCTGATCTATGGTCTAATAATGATAACTTTATTTTCGATTTTAGTTTTAAAACAAATCTGTATCTGATTGGCTATCGATTTACCAACTATCGATTGATGGAAATAAATAGATCGACTATCAACGATTGAATTATCAATTATCATCATGTGTGTATGTATTGATGTATCGAAGTGTGAACTATCGATTACAGTGTATTGGACGAGTGACTATCGAGTACCTGTCTGTCCAATTATCGAATTTAATATAATCGAACTATCTGTTATCTGTTATCGACTATTGAATGAATCTCTGGCAATCCCAATCTTTGGGATCTATCCCTCTCCCCCTCTAGTGTTCTCCTGTTCCTCCCTCCTCCTTTTTTCTGGTGGGCGCCTCCCCTCTCCCCGCCTTTCTCTGATGGGAGCTCTCCCACAGTCCCCTAATTGGGCTAAGTGGCATAGATTCTTTCAGCCCCTATTTAACCCTCCCCCATGTGCTCCCCCCCCTCCGCCTGTCTCTGGCTTTTGTCTGTTCCATTGTTCAACTAAATATTTGAGTTATTTGCAGTTTGCGTGCGGGCAAAGCATTTGGCATTCCCATGGAATGTGGAGACGGAGACGGATTCGGATCCGGATCCGGACTAGGTCTCTTTCTCCCCGTTTCCCGTCTCCGTCTCCGACCAGACCATGTCTCATGCAATTGTTGAGATTTTTTTCTGTCTAAACTGGGCACATTAGGGTGGGGGTTAATGCTTAAGGGTTGACCGTTTGAAAGCCTGGCCGAAGTCTGAGATACCCTTGCAGGTCCATCGATTCGCAAGTGGTTATTCATGGAATTTTGCCGCCGATTACTGTGATATTGAGTAAAAATTCAATTTAATAATAATAATAATTAATTCAGAAAGCAATTTAATAATTAATTAATGAGTACATGAAATAATTAATAAATAAATTATTAAACTAAATAATAAATACATTTACTAATAATAAATACATTTTTAAATCAGAAAATTATAAATTAAAAATATTAAATGAATAATAATAAATGAATAATAATAAATGAATAATGAATAATAAGTGTATAATAATAAATGAATAATAATAAATGAATAATAACAAATGAATAATAATAAATGAATAATAACAAATGAATAATAATAAATGAATAATAATAATAATACATAAATTAATTCCTATGGTATTGAAATATTTCCGATCGCTATGAATCAAAAAGTCTGCAATCCCCCAAATGCCGAATGCCACTCTCGCTATTCGTTGTACATTGGCCATTCGCTTATGGGAACATTCGAGCCTAAAATCTCGGAGATGTGTCTCAAGTCTCGCTCTAAAAACCACGGACCCTCGCAGTGGAAGAGTACACATAAAATAAAAATAAAAATAAAAATATGAAGAAATTTGTATATCAAAGCGAACAAAAAAGAAAAAAACTTTCGTTTTGATGACATTTTTGTTGTTGTTGAGCAGCAATAGGGGGAGGGGAGGGGGTTGCACCCCATACTTATATAATTATGTGGTAATTATGTTGTTCAGCTCTTTGTCCCAATTTTTGTCTGTCTGTCTGTCTGTCTGTCTGTCGTGTCGGTTTGTTTGTTCACCGTTACAATAACAGTCGCCGCAAATTGTATGACAATTGACAAACGAGAGGGGGTGAGGCAGGCAGGGAGACGGCGGGAGGCATGCCAAGCTCTTTTAAATCGAAGTTTAAGTGGTCTCCCGCCCGCCCGCCTCGGTGAAGACCCCCCCCCCCCCCGAGGCTCGGCTCGTTCTGTTACAGTTCTGCTACTCCGCCATTGAAGTGCAACGAAGGGTATATTGCTTATTGTTCGGCGTATGCCAAACAGATCTTCAGCGGAATGGAGGCAGCACACTTCCAGGGAAAACCTATGGCTGCCACACAGCTAAAGGCAGTCCCGAATAGTGCTCTCTCTCTCGCTCTCTCGCTGTCTCCTGGGAAAGCATCTTCCTAATTAATTTGACATACATTTGTGGCAAGATAAAGTGCCAGAAAAGGACAAAACATGTGCATTGTGCCACACACCAACCAGTTGCACAGTCAGTGGCAAAAGTTTGCGCTCGGCAAATTTGTTTGCTTAAGCTCTGTCTTCTCGGGTACATATGTGTGTGTGTGGGTGTGGCTGTGTGTGGGTGTGTGGGTGGGTGGGTGTGGGTGGGTGGTACTGCGGCTTGTACTGTGCTGTGCATTCGAGTGTCTCTGCCTTCTGTTTGCTTGGGCCGCCCTGAAAGGACGATTTGGCAATGTAAACTCTTAATTGCATTCATTTTGCCACCCACACACACACACACACACACTAACACACACACACACACAAAGGTATCTATAGACCTAATTGGGTATACTATTGGTCGGGCGACGAGCCATCGGACGTGACACTTCATTAGGCTGCTTTTCAATAAAGTAAAAGCTCTCCACTTCAATCAGTTGATTGATTCAAAGTAATTGCAAACAAAAAAGTCCCTCACTAGCAATCGATTAACAAGATACATGGGATTTGCATTTGAAAACTGTGATCAAAACAGAGTATATTGGATATCCATATTGCCACAAGTATTCCCCATATTCCATTCATAATGAATGATCTCTCTAGACCCCTACGATCCTATTGGTAATCTCTTTACTGGTATTTATTGTCTGTTCTTTGGTTCAGCAACTTATTGCAGATTCCTTGACTTCTTCTCTTTTGTTTCTTTGCTTCAGTTCAGCTGCTGCTCCCCCATTTCCCATCTCCCATTTCCCACTGTTTCTGTTCTTTTTCCACGTTCCGACTTAATGGTTTTGCTGTTTCAGAGTTGAATGCTTCAAGGCATCTCCTTGTTTCTTATCGGAAATACTTGTTGTTGTTGTAAACGATGTATCGTTCTATATCCCATCCGATCTTCAGGGATATTTGTACTGTCTTGTGCATAAAGGAGAAGCAAATTTCAGTGGGTGACCGGACCGTTGGCTCATCATCATCCTCCCCTCCCCTCCCCGAGTATCTACTCCCATATTTCCAGCTATTTTTCTTCATTTTCTTCGCATTTGTTAATTTTAATGCCGTAATTTTTGTTTACTTCTGTGGGGCCTCCCTCTCACCCTCTCACCCTCTCTTGCTGCCGCTCTCACCTCTGCCTACTGGTCTGTCCGTCTCCCTCTTTTGTATTCATTTAACGTAATCGGAGCCGAGAAAAACCGATGCTGAATTTTCCATTTGCTGTTGTTTTTACCTCTTGGCTCTTGGCTCTTTTTTCTCGCTTTCCTTTTGCTTTTGTTTTTCGATTGTTAATTTCAGTCGCAGCAGAGCGTGACGAAGGGGGGAGAAGGGGGGGCAGAATGAGGAGTGGAAAGGGGTAGAGACATATTATTATTCGATAAATCCGGACATCTATTTGTGTGACCCCCCTTTGACCCCCCTGGAGTGTGAGAGCGAGAGAGAAAACGGACGACAGATAAGGTGAAAAAAAAAACCAGATCTTAATCCCCGATTAGTCTGAAGAGAAATGCCAAGGGAGGGGAAATAATTTAGAAATGGGATCCGAAAACTGTTGCCAGAACTTTTCGAACTTTGCAGGACATAAATACGAGTAGACTGTGCCACAAATGTCCTTCAACTCTTGCCTCATTCCGGCAAAGGCGTTCCTTGCAGGCTTGCAAATACTTCCAACGAAATTCCAGAGTCAAAGTTTTACTCTTGTTTTCTGGTAGCTCTCATTCAGGCGGAGCAACAGACTGATGGAGAGACGAGAGAGTGATTATTGCACCTTGAGTTGTTTGTCTCTCTCACTCGCACTCTGCTCTCTGTCTCTCTCTCTCGCTATAATTGGTTTATTCGCTTTTGCTTTCTGCCTTGCAATTTCTTAATTTTATTTTCATTTGTTTGCTTCTTTCACATATTTTTCATTTAATTTTTGCCTCGTTAATGACTTTCGGTTTATTTACGAGTATTTACGAAATATTTAAACACATTTAATTATAATTTTAAATGATTTTTCATTCCTTTCAACTTTCTCACTTTCTCACACTCTTTGTTTGCGTTTTATGATACCCTGGACAAAAAATGTTTTTGAACCCAGAAAAAAATGATAAGATTCGCTTTAATATATATAATTTAATTTAATTCAATTTCATATTTTAAATAAATATATTTCATATTTAAATATATATTTTCATTTATTGATTAAATATGCATTTAGTGTCCATTATTAATATTTATTTGAATTTTTTAAATACATTTACGCTGAAGGGAAAGGGAATTCTATTTTAAATACTTTTTTCGATCGTTGAAGAGCCCACAAGCCAGCGTTTCGCTTGGGTCTCCACAGGATCCTAGCGATGGGTTCTGCGAGGGTATTTGGGGCGTCGTTCCCCCGCCCCTACAATTGCTGGTCTTTCTTTTTCTTGTTTTTTTTTGGTGGTCTGCCCAGCTCTGCTTTTCTGCTGCTCTTTGTGGCATTGCGCAAATATTTGTACACCGCACGACGGTTCGCCTTTTGTAGCAGCTACCACACGACCCACATAACCACCCACCCACCCACTGCCCCGCTCTATCCCTGTGCCACCAATAATTATGCAACTATAATTCAGTTTTCTTTGGGATTTCCACTTACGAGTGGGGGAAAAACTTTAACAGTTGTTCTCTAGATCGAAATCTCCTGACAGCCGCCTGAGGGCTAGAGCATCCAAGATTCGGTTTAGATCATGTGAAGCCTGCATTCCGGATATTTCCTTCACTTCGAGAGCTTAAGCCTCCGTCAAATTTCCGTGTGAAAGCGGTTTTTGTGTGGGGGCGGCATAACCACACACACAAACACACACACACACACAAACACACACACACAAACACACACACACATACATATGAGCGCCTATCTCTTCAACACTTATGTGGATTTTCATTTCCACTCTTTTCTTTTCTGTTTTTCTGTTTTTGCTTTTATTTTAATGGTATTTTCGCTTCATTAAATTTGGTTTCTTTAAAACAAATACGGAAAAAAAGAAGCAGAAGTCACATCAACAAAAAGAGTGGCGAAGAGCAGCAGAAGAGAGCGGGGCATGGCGTCAGTCGTCAGCTTAAAAAATTAAGCACTGTCTAAACGAGGCAGCAGTGGAATAATAATAATAATATGAATAATAAATTACAAGTAAATAATTATACAAATAAAATATTAAAAAAATATAAAATTATAAAAATAATATATTAAAAAAATATAAAATTATAAAAATATAAAATTATAAAAATATAAAATTATAAAAATATAAAATTACAAAAATATAAAATTATAAAAATATACAATTATAAAATTATAAAAATATAAAAATATAAAATTATAAAAATATAAAATTATAAAATTATAAAAATATCAAATTATAAAAATATAAAATTATAAAAATAAAATATTAAAAAAATATAAAATTATAAAAATAAAATATTAAAAAAATATAAAATTATAAAAATATAAAATTATAAAAATATAAAATTAAAAAAATATAAAATTAAAAAAATATAAAATTAAAAAAATATAAAATTATAAAAATAAAATATTAAAAAAATATAAAATTATAAAAATAAAATATTAAAAAAATATAAAATTATAAAAATAAAATATTAAAAAAATATAAAATTATAAAAATAAAATATTAAAAAAATATAAAATTATAAAAATAAAATATTAAAAAAATATAAAATTATAAAAATAAAATATTAAAAAAATATAAAATTATAAAAATAAAATATTAAAAAAATATAAAATTATAAAAATAAAATAAATATATTAATATTTAGAAATAATTGAATTCAATTTGATTTGTGTATTTTTTTAATTTTAATTTAAAGCAAACATTGGCGAGGGAAAAAAAACGTGGGATGTTTCAACTAAGCTTAGATATTTTACAGAATTTCAACTATCAGTCAGTCAGTCAGTCAGTCAGACATTAAAATACTAAATGCGAAAATGTTTATTTTAATTTTTTTTGTAGCCAAAGAAATCAATGACATATAACAGGCACACAGGAGATAGATAAATATGGCAATGGACTGCCATAAGGATATTCCTGTTCCACTTTGAGTTGATTTTTTTGCATATATATTTTATGGATAATTGTTATTAATGTTGTGTGGTTTTTAAAATATAGCCTTGAATGGATGCAATTATATTTTGATTGTAAACTTTCTTATTCTTGTTCTTTTATGTATTTTCATATTTTAATAACATATCGAAAAATTGATGATCTGCTCAGCTGCTCAGCTGCTCAGCTGCTCAGCTGCTGTTTGGTTTGGAAAGTACTTGGACTTTTTTCTCAATGCTTTCGCTGCATCCTCTGCCGTCTCTGCTGCCTCCGCTGCCTCCGCTGCCTCCGCTGCCTCCGCTGCCTCTGCTGCCTCCGCTGCCGATGCTCCTCTTCTTTTTGTTCTGCCTTCTGTTGGCGCATTTCCATTTGTCTCCGCCTTTGGCTTTGGCTTTGACTTTGGCTGCCAGCTGCAGCTGCATTTTGATGCTGATTCTGCCTCTGCCTCTGCCTCTGCCTTATCTTCTGCTGCAGTTGCGCTTCTGCTGCTGCTTCTGCTGCTGCTGCTGCTTCTTGTTTGCTTTCTGTTTTTTTCGTTGTCTCTGTCTCTGGGCTTTTCGCTGCTGCACTTCTGCTCTACTTCGGCTTTGGCCTCTGCTCTTTGGCTTAATTGAGCTTCAATTAAAAATGTCTCGCCTCATTAAGTATTCGTTAAATAAAAGCAAAAAACAAGAGCAAAAAGACCAAACATGCATTAAGGGCGAAACCCACTGATCGGTATACATATACCCTTTGGCAGTAGAGGAGTGCAGATCTGCCTCCGAGAGGGTAGTTGCCTCGCCATGTTGCAAGTAGACAATCGGACTGCATATGAATATGCCTGCCAGTCCCTTTTACGTCTCTGTTCATCGACACTTATCAACCGACTCACGACCGTCCTTCCCTGCAAATCCCCTCTTAATGGCAGGGAGGGAGTCTCTTCGAAAGCTCGCTCTTGATTTTGTCATGACTCATTTGCATGTAAGAGCGGGAGTGCGGTCTCGAGGCCTGAATGCAGAGCCTAAGCGGGTGGGGCACACACTGACTGACACTGAATCATCCGAAGGAGAAAAACAGACGAAATGCTGGTAGGTCATCTGAAGGTCAACGAAATGTACAAGTTTTCCATAAGCAAACGGACTTCTACGGAGGGGCATCCGATGCGTTTCTTCCGCTCATCCGAAAGTGTTGATCCGTGCTGGGGACAACGAAAAGTGCAATTACCAGAAGCATCATCTTCAAAGTAAACTATTACTCAATATCAGGAACCAATGCATTTCATTCTTATCAATACGATTCTCCAATTGTTTCAATTGCTTTTCTATAGCTTCGTAGATTCACTTTCCCTTTCCCTTTCAGTTCTTGATTCTCCAAAGCCACAGTCGGCGGATCGCGCTTCTCTGTGACCTCCAACCTTTGGCCCACTTGTGTTGTAATTAGATTGCACACAGTCGTCCCCTCTCTCTCTCTCTCTCTCTCTCTCTCTCTCTCTCTCCCTCTTTCCCATGACCAAATTAAAATAATTCCAGAGAACATAAATGCCAAGTCCTCGCATATAAATCAAATCTTTTACACTCCTCCAACCGCCACCCTTTTTGGGCGTGTAATTAAAAGATGCACAGCGTCCAGAAGCACAACCAGCAGGCAGTCGGTGGGTGGTGGGTGGGGCAGGGTAGTAGGCGGCGGCAGGGTCTGTTCCACACATGTTTGGAAAGCCAAAAAAAAAAAAAAGAACATGGGGGAAAGCGAAAGATGTTTAATTTTATGAGTTCAGTTCAAATTGTAATGAAGAAGTGTTATGCTGTGTAGTGTAGTGTAGTGTAGTGTACACTGTACACTGTTTACTGTGTTTATATATATGATTGAAAGTAGAAACAGACTCTTACAAAATGATCTTCGTACACGACGACACTCTAATATGCTTTGTGCTCGGCTACTCTGTGATAGAGAGCGAATACGAGGATCACCACTGTACTGTAAGCAATTGTAATTCCTGTGCAATTCCTTCATTGTGTCCACCCAGAGAAATTTCAATGTTTATATGAAATATTCGGGTTTTAAATAATAAATTTACTTTTATTGGACAGAAAACTTTATATAACTTTTATTTTTCGAGGAAAAAAAACAATAACAATAGGAAAAGCGAATCCAAGAAAACCTCAAAAATAAAACAAACAAAAGAATTATAGTTCAGTGGTTTAGGATTTGGGATGGGTCGGATGGGTCGGATGGTCGGATGATTGGCATCAGAATGGGGTTGTCAGGGGTCAATCGAATGCTGTCGCTGATATGCGAACATCTCCCGTTCGATCATTCATCCAAAATGCACGGCGAGCTCCCAAAGTTCCCGCTGCCAAAGCGTGCGCGCTCCCCTCTTAAAGCGCAACCTAACCTCACAAAAATGCGAGAGGGATTCCTCGTGTGCCCACGGGCTCTGTGTGTCTCTCTCTCACTTCCCCCTCTGAGTGGAATGCATGTCCCTCTGTGTGTGTGTGTGTGTGTGTGTGTGTGTGTGCAATGTGGCGGACTTCCTGGTTGGGGGCGCAGGTTTCTCTTCTCCTCCTGCTCCTGCTCCTGCCTTCCACCTGCTTCTGCTTCTGTTTACTTCCTTTCCGCCGTTTGTTTCTCCTCCTTCTGTTTGTTAATGAAAACACGCAAGTAAACGACAGGATGACTATCGTAATGGATATACCCTGTAAAAAGAGAAGAGAACTAAAGAGCGAAATTTTAGAAAATAATTTACTTTACTTTAGGGAGTTCTACATGAATGGAAACTTAATAGTGGGGGCACAGTGGGGGGGGCGGACAATTAAAGCCAATTAATCTTCTTCTTAATGTTTGGCTCGAATATTGTGTATAGGGTATAAACAATTACATATGGAAGAAACGTATAGAGAGAGAGAGAGCGAGAGAGAGAGAGAGAGAGAGAGAGAGCGAGAGCAACACGGAAGCGTCAGCTTTCGCTGCTCTCTGCTCTCTGCCGTCTCATCGCTTCCTCAGATTGTTGTTTGTTTGCTCAGGACGCGAGTCCCTCCCCTTCCCTCCCCTTCCCTCCCACGTTCCAGACACATTCTGGGCCCTGTCTGTGGCGGACTCTGCCTCTATCGCTGGATGCCGCTGCAACTATTTTGCAACAATTTTTCCCGCACTCGTTTGTCAAATTATTTGTTGTTCCATTCCTCAACGTTCTTGCGATTTTTTCTTCTTCCACTGTGCCACTTTACGGATTGAACCAGGCAGTGGCAGTGGCAGGGGCATGGGGCATGGTCGCGACAGATACATGTTCTGGAGCTGGAGCGTGTTTTCAAGTCAAACATTTTGCCGTCCCCCCCTCCTATCCATTACCATTTCTATCTACGATTTAGTCTGTGTTTTTGTAGTAATTAAAATGCCAAATGCCCATAAATAGAATATAACTACAAAATGGGAACGAAGATGAACGAGAAACAAAAGCAGAAGCAAAGCAGAGACAGAAGTAGAAGTAGAAGCAGAAGCAGAGACAGAGAGAAATGGAGGAGAAATGGAGGCCTGAGACCGAGACTGGGAATTGAGTGAACACAAAAAACACAAAAAACACTAAAGATCTTGTCTTTAATTGATCATAATTCTCTGGAACTGCACTCTGCACACAGCAGTCCATTCCATGCCCCCATCCCACCGTCCCACCGTCCCACCATTCCTCTGTTCTTCCATTCCACAGCTGAAGATCCCTTTAAAAACAAAATCCGAAATGAAGCGTACGAAATATTACG
This sequence comes from Drosophila algonquin, assembly GCA_035041765.1. Classification (NCBI taxonomy): domain Eukaryota; kingdom Metazoa; phylum Arthropoda; class Insecta; order Diptera; family Drosophilidae; genus Drosophila; species Drosophila algonquin. Next base: position 3,109,002 of record JAWNKY010000209.1, on the reverse strand, counting down.
AATACGAATACAAATACGAATACAAATACGAATACAAATACGAATACTCATACTGTGAATACGAATACAAATACTAATACTCACACAATGAATACGAATACAAATAGAAATACTCATACTGTGAATACGAATACTCCGAATACTATTCGGACGTACAAACATTTTGTCTGTTGGCTTTGATTCGATGGAATCCAAACAGGAAGTTCGCATTTAAAATGAAAAAATAAAAACTAGACGCGGTCACGAACCAGGCGACCCAAGGGACGGACACGGACACGGATACGGGAATGGGGATGGGCATGGGCATGGGCATGGCATTACGACGCACGGAGTGCAGGGCGAAGAGTGGTTTTACAGGCAATTAGCATAAAGAGATCGAACGACCTTTGACTTCTGTGCTCTTCGGCTGTGAAAGATGGAATGGAATGGAATGGAATGGAATGGAATGGAACAATGGAAATTTGACACAGACTCTACCCTCATATTGTACATCGAAACAGTAGGAATTAACTGGGGATCTATGATGAGTCTATGAAATTTTACAAAATTTATGTACTTATTTCTCAGAAGAATTGAAAAATAATAAATCAAAGAATTAGGAACGTTCTCCCAATGTTTGCGCGGAGAATGTGGAGAGGGAATGGATCAAAGATAAACTCTTTGGAGATGACAATTCTTTCGGGGCTCCAGAGTTTTCTTCATTAGATGGTTCTTAGCTCTTGCCAGTTCTTGGCTTCTGTTTGTTTCTCCCTCTATCTCCTGCCAGCTGTGTGTTTGTCTCTCACTCTATCTTCCACCAGTTTTGTGTGTCTTCGACTCTTGAGTTCTTGGGTTCTGTTTTGTCGTTCTAACGCATTTAAAAGTCATTAGTCGCAGGCCTCCATCGGCATTTCCCTGCCCTGTCCATATTTGTAGAGAGAAAGAGAGAGAGAGAGAGAGAGAGGGAGAGGGGGCCCCCTTTGCCTACTCTTTTGTTCTGCTTTGGTATGCTCTTCCAGAAGAGGGTACCATGACTTTCAGGATAGTTAACGATGATAGATAGGCCTTGGGCAAGGGATGGGTTATGCAAGGGTATCTAGCAATTGGCCAACATCTTCATCTGTCCCTATTTGCCTGTTGGCTTGATCAGTTGTGGCCCATTTGTGGCTCTGCTCACTGTCTCTCTCTCTGTCTCTCTCTCTCTCCTCTCGCTTTATCTATCATGCACTGTCATTAATTGTCGTTTAGTTTGGTCCTTGGTTTATGGTTTACCCAATCCGCAATCGGCAATCGACAATCCGCAATCCGCAATCCCCCCTTCGGCCCCGGCCTGGTCTGTGCCCCAGCATAATTATGTCCATTAGCGTGCCGTGCCAGAGGGAACCCAGAGGCTAGACCCAGAGCCAGAGCCAGAGTCAGGGGCAGATCCAGAGCCGGAGCAAAGTCCAAGGATGGTCAGCAAAACCATTTGGCTCAATTGTCTTAGCACGTTTCCTGGGCCCTGTTGTGGGACTTGAAATGAATTTGTGCAACTCACGCACACAAAATACAGAAATACCACAGATACGCATACAGATACAGATACAGATACTCATACAGATACAGATACTGTATGATGGGGCGGCATAAGATATGCCTTCTGTCGGAAGATTTATGCTGCTCTTATGCCTGGTTTAAAAATAATTTCCCTTATTTCGTTTTTCTCTTTCTGCTGCTTTGCATAGGCTCCAAGCGATGCCTATTTATATGGAACATTGGGAAGACATTAGGGAAGGGTTTACCCAGAGGCGGGAGGGATTTCCCATAGACACGGAGAATATCTTTAAAGTATCTTCAAGTTGAATATGAGTGATTCTTTCAAGTTCAATATTTCGCGTCGTAATGAATTCCTTTTGCTCTTTGGTCCTTTGGTCCTTTGGTCCTTTGGCCCTTTGGCCCTTTGGCCCTTTGTTCGATTGAGTGTTGTGTCTCTGTCTCCAGGTTTTGCCACGCAAATGCAATTTCTTGCAGACATTCGAGAGGGTCGCCGCCGCCTCACTATCCTGATTCCTGCAATTTTTATTTGATTTTATTTATTTATTTACCCCCCACCCACTCCCCCTACTCCACTCACTCCACTCCGATGGTAACCGACTTCTCGACAGGCAGTTTTTGTTGTTCGCTTTGGCCTTTGGCACACAACACTCGGGTGGAGGTCGGAGGGTGGAGGGAGGCAGGAGCAACAATTTGTAGCTGCATTCCAAGAAAAGGAAAAGGAAGGAACCCAAAACGCCCCAGGGTCCAGCCTATTGATACCCTGGGTTCTTCTGCCTTCATTTTGGATTTGGTACATGTGGCATTATTTAAATCTCGCCTGTTTGCTCTGCAATCAAAACAATGTTCCAGTTCCGCCATTCCGTTGTAATGTTTCATATTCAAGACACTGTTACTGTATTTAATATTCCATATTCATCGTACCATAACGTCATTTGGAGTCTTCTGCCATTTCTTTCCATTCCAGCATTCCATTTGTTCCGTTCCACCATTCCATTCGAACGTTATATTAAATACATTTGCATATTCCATAACAAGTTTTGAATACGTATTCCCCCTATCAATCATTCATCATTGATGCTGTATTGTTCCGTTTCACAACATTCCGTTTGTTCCAACATTTAACAGCATTCTACTTCTGTGTTTCATGTTTAACTGTCGCTTCATATTGGCCCAATCCCATCATTCATATGTATTTTTGGGTCCCATTCTGCGCCTCAGCCTCAGCCTCGTTGGGGTTTGCCGAGGCGCCACCAGTCGTGTCGCGTCGTGTCAATTCTTGAGCGTTGCCCTTGTCAACAATGAAATCGAGTCGCAATGTTCCCCTTCCCTGCAGGCATTCCCTAGTACCCATTCCACATTCCCGTATATGTATGTGTATGTGTATGTATGTCTCGTATTTCATTCCGAATGCAGATGGTCAATTTCTTTTAGCCAAAACCAGAATGTTGTGACAGGAAGAAGTCCAAGTCTGAAACGCATTTCCCCCACAAAATGCTCCCTCTTGCCGGGGTTGGGGTTGGGGTTGGGGCTGGGGCTGGGGTTGGGCTTCTTGTTTGTTTTGTCGCTTGGGCATATAACGTCGCGACGAGTTCATCGTCATCGGCATGAAGGAAACATTGTTATTGCTGCTCATGTGGAGCAGATGACGGGGCTGATGGGGCAACCGAAAATAAATGCTCGGCATTTGCCTAAATCATCTCTGACTACGAGCAGCTGCCCCTCACTCGTCTTGGGGCACACACAATTTATAGTAGTAGCCTCAAGTCGCACTCCCCACTCCCCACTCGCACTCCCCCTTTCAATACCAATCTGCAATAACATAATCTCGTATACCTATTGTCCCAATCCCAATGGGCCAACAATTGAATAACAATACCAGAGTCTGGCCTGCACGCAGTTCTAATTAACTTAACCCCCTCTCCCCCCATTGTCTCTTTTCAGGTAAGTTTCCTTCCGACTAATTGCCAACTCCGGACGATGGAAAGCCTCTTATCGTGTGGTTTGTATATGACTAGCGCCATAGTTAATCAGTTTAAACTTGCAGCGCATGCATAATCATGTATCATGAATACATATAAATTTACCTTCCACTCAATGATAAAGTCCAGATGTGTGTGTGTGTGTGTGTGTGTCGATGGAGGACTCAATGTTCTGTTGGCATGATGAAAAAATAGCCCCTCAGTACCCCCGCTGCCCCAGTTATCCAGTTCAGCAGCCACAAAGTCAAATTTGTCCTTCATTAAGCTTCGGTTTACCTGAAGTTTTCTGTTTTTATTTTATTTTTATTATTATTTATATATATTTTTTTATTTAATTTATTTTTTTTCATCACCATCCATGAACCGCATCCATTTGATGGGGGAAACTCGTGATATCTGCTCATGCAAATGATTGAATAAACCTAACATTTTTGTACCCTTGTCACGCACACGACATGTATTTTGTTGTTCCTGTCCCTATCTAAGCGCTTTTGCTATGAAAGGCAGAGAAGGGATGCCAATGATTCTGTAAGTCTCTGCCGAAGGTCGTCTCCCTGATGCAGAGTTGAAGCTGGAACCCTTACAAGAACCCATGTACCTTGAGATCCTACAATTAAGGTCTGAACGGATTACAAGAACCACAGCGTTTCGGAGAGAGAGAGAGAGAGAGAGAGAATTAGTGGGCATCTGTAGTTCGTATGAACCGGAGAGCATGAGAAGGGAAGTCACCTCTCTCGTCGCTGTCGCTCTTCGTTCTGGCTCTTCATTGATTCAATTCGAGTGCACTTTGTCCCAACCCTCAACCCTCAACCCTCAACCCTCACCACCACCCCCAAACCCAACACAACACAGTCTATCCATCCCGAGATGCTTTGCCGCTTCTCTTCTGGCTCTTCTGGCTCTTCTGGCATTCGAGATCTGTCCACATTTATGCCGAGCTGCGAGTTTTTTGTTAAGTAAAAATGCATTCAATATAAATTGTATTTAAAATTTTATGGCCTGACATTTTATTGGCACCTTCGCCCCCCTCCCCCCGGCATTTTGGCCCCCTTCAGTCTATCAGTTTTGTGGCTCTCCTTTCGTCTGGCCATTATTCATGGGAAAATTCGATTTTCTTTCACACACAAATACACACGACGACAATTATTCCATTATAATAAACCATAATTTATTTATTTTTTGGCTTTTTTTAATTAAGTAATTGATAGATTCAGAGAGAGAGTGAGAGAGAGAGAGAGAGAGGCAGAGAGACAGAGTCTAAAGAGGCCAAAATCGATGAAATTTAATTAAATATATTTTCCGTTTTCTTGGGCATAAAGTTTTATGAATTCATCGGGAGGAAACCCCTTTTAGAGGCCCTGGCCCTGGCCCTGCTCTTGACTTCCGCTCCCTCTCCCTCTCTCCCTCTCTCTCTCTATCTCGCTCGCCTTCTCTGGTTTCCTTGCGGAAGGGAACGTCAAAATGTCAGCCGCGGGACCGAAAATAATCTTTTAAATCTGTCTGGCTTCCATTTCCAATTCAAGGACTACCTTCTAGAGGACTCTGCCACTCTCCCACTCTGAAGTCAACCTGTGCTCTTTGTCAGTTGTTTAATAATCAAACACAATTCACACGAAAACACGCACACACACACACGCACACACGCACACACACAGAGAAGGAGTAGGAGAAGGAGTAGGAGAAGGAGGCTAGTCAAATAAAAGGAAATAGGACCTTGTTTTGGCCTTTTTGTGTGTGGAAGCTTGTTTTGTGACTCCACTCGAAACAGCTCTGAGCAAGTAAATAGGGAGATAGAGAGAGAGAGGAGGCAGAGGAGACAGAGGAGGCAGAGGACAGAGGACACAAGAGGCAGGTCCACAGGCAGCGTGTGGCAGCCACAAACAATGCCACCAGGCTCTAGTCACGTTCGTGATTCGTGTAATCTTCAAAATGAATCGGTTTACATGGAATAATTATTAACAGATTATGTCGCTGTCTCTGTCTGTCTCTCCCTCTCACTCCCTCCCACTCCCACTCCCACTTATTGTGCTCTGTTATTTGCTTTTGTTTGTAATTGCCATAAAAGTTGATTAACTCCACGCGTTGATAAGTGAAATCTGGACACTTGTGCCGGGTGCCGGGAGGTCCTTCTCACCTCCTTCTAGTGGGTCGCTATATCACTGTTTACTGGTAGGCAGTCGCTCTCCCTCAATCAGAGCGTGCCACAATGGAAGAGAGAGAGAGAGAGAGAGAGAGAGAGGTGTTCTACCAGCCATGGGAAAGAGCGCCCCATGTTCACGAAACTAAACCAATTTTCAAAGTCAATGTCGCGACATGCACCCCACCCCACCACCCCACTGGGCTCCCGCTTCCGGCCACGCCTCCTTTCTGGAACATTAACCCCTATTCACGCTCCTTTCCTTTCCATTCCATTCCATTCCTTTAACCCTTTTTCAACCTAGCCCAAGTATTTTCCCCCCCCTCGATGGCGTCTTGGGTGGGAAACTTCCTTCCCCAGTGTGCGTGTGTGTGTGTGTGTGTGTGCATTATGTATTCATGGATGGCAACACACACATTCACACACTAACACACACACATTATCACACAATTCGCTATTAGACGCTCGTTGAAAAGTTTCCGACTTTCGGTTCTCACAATTCAATCAACAACAAGAATGGAATTTTAGCTTTTCGGGAAGGTCGAAGCTTCGGATACCTTCGGAAATGTTGAAATGAGCTGGAGACTGTTCCTGTTCCCAGCATTCCCATTGTGGATTCAGCATAACGAAACTACCCTTGGCTTTGAGGGGTATATTTTTGGAATGCAATGGCAACAGAAAGAGCCACTTTCTGGCTGAAAGTGGGGAGCTGTATAACTATTCAAACTCGGATTTGTTCTCAATGAGAGCCAGAAAGAGAGTGCGAGAGTGCGAGAGTGTGTGGGTGGATGGGTGTATGGGTGGGTGGAGCTATAACAAAAACGTGTTGATTTGCTGAAATGATTTTCATTTGATTTTCATAGCTTGAACAAAAGTTTTTACTTTCGAATGTGGCAAACTCAATTGTTTCAGCTTCTTCTTGATGGTGATGTTGTCTTTGGGCTCTCTCTCTCTCTCTCTCTCTCTCTCTCTGGGCCTTCCTTTTTCATTGTTTGATATGATGTTATCTTCCGTTTAACTGAATCTATAGAGTACACACCATGTACATATGTACATACATAGATTTCCATGTCTCGAAATGCATTGTCCTGAATCAATCCATTGCCATTCATTCACACATATGTGAATCGTTTTGTTTTCCTTCTTTTCTTGATTGTTACTCACTTCAAGAGTTTCAGTTTAGTTTTCTTGATTGGAATTTGTGTTGTTTCATGGCCTTCAACCATTACACAGTCGATTTCTAGTTGATATTCGGACTATAATCGATTCACTTAGCAGCCAATTCGCACAAATGATTCGGAGCCCGTTCAATACCGTCCAGATACGACGGTATTCAAGGCCATCCCTTAGCTTTAACTAAGCCCCAAAAAGTTGCGGGATTGAGCCCCTACTTTTAGGGGAATTTCTCCTATTTCGTGGACGTGCACTCAAACAATCCCTGTCTCTCAGTAGATCCATCCCATTGTTTGATACCTCTTGCACCTAAATATTCGCCACACCGTAAGCATCCAGAGAACTCTTTCACATTGTGGCTGAGCTCAAACAGATCTCTCGATAGACCTGTTCGAAGACCGAAGCTTTCTATCTTTTATCTGCACCATCCTCTGGCAGCAGGAGGAGTATCCCAGGGAGGTTTCCTGCAGACACAGCGTCGTGTATCGCAAATAAAACTGAGAGAACAAAAATTGAAAATGGACAAATTTGTTTGTCCATATGCCCGGATGGTGGTTGGTTGGTGGGTGGTGGGAGGTCCAGGAGCTTCGACATTTTGTACGGAAATAATTGGAGAGCTGCTGGTCCGATAGCCGTCCCGGCAGCTGGGACGCTGATTAGCTTTTGTGAAGTGGAGTGCGCTTCCAGCTTCCAGCTTCCAGCTGGCACTCTTGTTGCACTCTTGTTGCAGTTTTTCTATGTGCCAGCCAGTGGCTGTGGCCCTGTGGCAACTTGTATCTTCCTCTGAACCTGTACCTGTACCTTTTGGTCGTACTTTCTATGCCATGGGGCTGCCCTCGCTCCGATTTTTGGCATTTGATTGATCAGAATATTTTGTGGGTCTGTACTGTCCTGTCTGCCCCGTCTGCCCCGTCTACCCCTTTCCCCAGTCGGGTCCAGTGGACGGCCAACAAATTTGTAGTCAAATGCACCAAAAGGCAGGAAATCAAAGGAAAATACGATGGCAGTTGTTTGTTGTCTGGGGATGGCACTGGCACTGGCTGGCAACCAATTTATCTGGCGATTTTGCTGACAAGATTCCAACGAATTTTCATAATTTCCCGAATGGAATTTTAGTCCGGGATATGCCAGGAGCCTGGAATTTATCCTTAATCCTGAAAACCTGAAAATAGTAATATCTTGTTGACGTGGTTTGCCTCCTTTTGATTAGCAATCAAGCTGCCCGGCCCCCTGGCCTTGACTTGGCGGCGCTCTGGCGGATGATTCAGTGGGTGAATGAGTAACTAAATGAATGGATGAATGAATGGGGGGGGGGGTACCGTACCCGATAAGCCACTGAATGTATCTGTATCTGCAGCTGCAGCTGGCGTGGCTCTCCTGTTTGCACAACTGCACTTCTGTTTTCCACATTTCATTTCTGCATTTTCCCCCGGGCCTGACTCTAACTGTGACTGTGCCTGTGACTGTGACTATGACTGTGACTATTTCTGCTATCATTTAACTTTCTCCTGCTTTGTGTGTTGTCCGAGAACCGTGAATGGCGCTCTTGTTTGCTCTTTATTTATTCTTTATTATTATTTTTCCCTCCTGGCCTTGGCAGCAGCTGCTGCGATGATAAGAAAAAAACATCCAGGAATGCAGATTAAAGAATCAAACAAGTGCCACTGCCAGTGGGTTTGCTCTGTTTTGGATCTTATTATTCTTATTCTTTTGTTTTTCGTTGTTTTTGGTTGTTTTTGCTTTGAAATTTAAAATCAAAGTAAAATATTTTCGACTTTGATTTCTTTTGTGGCATATTTTTCAAATAAATAAATAAATTGGTTGTTACTGCTTTTATTTTTACCCCCATTAATCTACGTGCTTTTCAATTGATTTCTACATAAATATTACATTTTTTTTTATATATTTTATTTATTTATTATTATTTATTTATTATTATTTATTTATTATTTATTTATTATTATTTATTTATTATTTATTTATTATTTATTTATTTAGTATTTTATTTATATTATTTTTTATATTTATTTCTATATAAATATTACTTTTTTAAATTTATTTCGATACAACTATTAAATTTTTATATTTATTTCTATATAAATATTACATTTTTTATATATATTTTATTTATTTATTTATTATTTATTTATTTATTATTTATTTATTATTTATTTATTATTTATTTATTATTTATTTATTATTTATTTATTATTTATTTATTTATTATTTATTTATTTATTATTTATTTATTTATTATTTATTTATTATTTATTTATTTATTATTTATTTATTATTTATTTATTATTTATTATTTATTTATTATTTATTTATTTTTTATTTATTTATTATTTATTTATTATTTATTTATTTATTATTTATTTATTTATTATTTATTTATTTATTATTTATTTATTTATTATTTGTTTATTTATTATTTATTTATTTAGTATTTTATTTATATTATTTTTTATATTTATTTCTATATAAATATTAAATTTTTTAAATTTATTTCGATACAAGTATTAAATTTCTTATATTTATTTCTATAGGTATAAACATTAAATTTTTTAAATTTATTTTGTTGTAAGTTTTCCTTTGAACTCTATTTTTCTGTTTCTTTTTTCTTTTCTTTTTCTTCTATTTTTAAGGGTTTTCGGATATTTTGTTCTCGAACGTTCGTATATAGATCCGATCTGGCGCTACGCTTCCCGCACATCCAAGCGGAATACGTAGCTTCCTTTTCATGTGGATTTGTGTTCTATTTTAATTAGATAACTCGCCCTAGACGATGTAATTACCCTGCATCCCGTAAATATACACATCTACATCTACATCTACATATGCATGTAGATATGTCGGCTCTAGTCTCGCTGTGCTCCCGCTTCGTTGAACCCTCTCCTTTGAACCCAGAGAAAGATGCATTTTGTGCGTTAATTAAAATTAAGAAAGAGATAATAATGAAACAAAAATGAGCTGGAATGAAGCGAGGCTCCATGGCTTATCGTTGTATGGAGGGTGGGGAGGGAGGGCCGTCTGTGTGAGAGTGTAAGATGAGTGGAAATAAAACTTTTGATTCTTGGCTGCTGTCTGCTGTCTGGAGGGGCGATAACAACACAAGTTGACTGCACTTTTTATAGTAGTTTTCTTTTTAGGGGAATGAAGAGTCGTTCACAGTGCAGGAGAAAGGGGAGCGCGATGCTGGTTTAGGGGGAGGGGGGAGGGGGGCACACTTATTTGGAAATTATAAAACTTTGCCTTCATATGAAATGGGGATGCTCCTTTCCATTACCATTTCCGTATGTGTTACTGGGCTTCGAATGGCCTGAAGTTGTCAACAAAGTTTTTGGAAGGATAACCCGCCCCAAGACACCTCTCTTAGCCCCAGTTTTGGTTTCAGCTGCGGGCTTCCAACTGGAGGTCACCCACCATCTCCCCGTATCTCTCCTCCACACCGAGGGGACGGAGAAGGAGCTGTAATTGAGAGCGAGCCTTCTTGACGACTGCCTTGCGATTGACTGAATAGACGGATTGCTCTGATTGCAGCCACAGACAGACATCAATCCTACAACGAGGGGGGGGCATGCACATGGACATGAACATGCACTAAGTGGATGAGCTGAAATGAGCTGAGATGCATCCACTTCAGACAGAGAGACAGAGAGAGAGAGAGAGAGAGAGACACTTCAACAGTAATTGATTTATCGTCAAGGTCATCATTCGAGAGTCCATCTCTAGCATACGCGGATGGGCTGCAGAAACGTGCCCCTAAGCGAACGGCCACATCGGAAGGAGTCCATCTCTAGCTTAAATCGAATACAACAAAATCATTATAGAACAAGACTTCTTGCCCCACTTTACACTCGGTTTACACTCGGTTTACACTCGGTTTGCTTTAGGCTTAACTTTGTTATCTGCAGCGCGATAGCGATAAAAGTGAAACGCAAACACAGCCCCACCTTCCCCACAAATGATACATACATACATATGTGCATATGTATGTGTATGTGTGCTGCTTTGTGGCACGGCAGCGATTTCGATAGCTGAAAGAACGGATCGATCGATGGCTGTGTGTCCATGGAAATCCAATTCGACATTGGCCTGGGGCTTTGCTCGGCGTCATGTGCTATCGATGATGATTGATAAGTTTTTATGCATTGTCCACGAATCGAGCTCCTGTTGCAATGCAGTACATCTAATCTATGTAATGGTGATCGTAATCGGTGCCCCGTGCGTTAATCGTTTCACTCGATGAATATTTTGTACTCGTTGCTGGTGAAATGCCTGAAGGAAGGAACAGATCCTACTCCAGTTACCAGCCAGGAACGACCAGCCAATCCGAAAGTCCGATTAGTATAACCTTCCTCTCGCGACGCTTCATTTTCTGCTCCTGCTCGACTCGGACATGAGAGGAAATCGGATGATGCCACCATGATGCCACCTGGGGCACTGTGGCAGTCGACAGTGTTTCCGCCAGTGTTGCCTGCCGGAGCGAAGAAGACCCCTGACCTGGAGGTTGCGTTGCTTCGATTATGAACAGGGAATCGCGCTTTTATCGATAATTCCTATTCGATAAACATTTGATGACGACTAATTGCATCGGACCATCTGTCGCCATGGCTTTTCCCCCTTTCAAGAGTGGCATGCGAGTATATGTGCATATGTTGTCTATACAGTGTTGGTGTGGCACCAACCGCCCCCTCGAGCGGCATTCGAGTGGAACGAACAGTCGGCGGGATCCACCCTCGTCTGGCTTGAGAGATAACCTTGCCACCGGGCTTCACCTGGCCTGCTGTTGCAGTTGTTGCTGGGTAGCCCGCCCCTATCCTGAAATATGAAAATTTAAATTAACAAATAAACGAAATTGGCCCGTGAATTGAGTTAACTTCCGTTGCAGTTGTTCGCTTTCTTTTCGGGGTGTATTCCCCTGCGATCCCTCCGCGTTGCATGATGCATGGGCCTCGCTGCAGTTGCTGTTGCTGTTGGGGGCAGCTCTAGGGTTGCCACAACAATTTGGGTTAAAATGATTGCCGAACAAATGAAAGAGCAACAAAGCGAGAGGCCAAAGGCAGCAAGGGAGCAGGGGGCAAGGAGCAGCGCCAGAGCCAGAGCCAGAGGAAGGCCTCAAAAAGGGGGCCACAAGAGTCAATAGCGCGCAGCAACAAAAGAAGCGAATAAAAGAGCAAAACAAAGAGGCCAAATTCAACAAAATGCACTTCCCTGCATTCGCATCTCTCGCTCTCCCTCTCTTACTCTCTTTGAGTGTGTGTGTGTTGCAGCAGCATTTCATTTCATGCCATCGACACTTGGCGATTTGTTGCAGCGTCCACTCTTGGCTTTTGTCGACACCGCTCGCCGCTGCCTTCGCCGCTGCCTTCGCCGTGCCGCCGTGCTCTTTGTGTGTGTGTTCCACTTTCGAGCACAGCACAGAAGCCGGCTGCTACCCTGTACGCTGCACGCAGTAGGCAGAGGAACCATGGGGGTGTTGCAGCAACACCAAAGCAGAGAGCTCTTCAATAGATGGACTGAGACGTGGAGTGGGAAAGAGAGCTCAAAGGAGGAATCAAATGATCAATCCCCTTGAGCATCAGTATCACTCAAATCTGATTTATTATCGATATATTATCGATAAGTCAACAAAAATTCAGAATTTGTGTGAATTAACCCTAAAACATGGATCAATCTATCCCTGAATCCATAGATGCATATGTGTATTAAAAGACTGATCGATCATCGATAGACTTTGTGTACATGCATGGTGTATCGTTAAAATAATCGATTATTGCATTTCCGATGCATTCCCGAGTTTTACTGAGACTAGGCTTATGGATGACAGGGGGAAACAACCCCCCCCCCCACACACACTATTTCAGATGAGAACATGATTGATTGCCCTGAGATTACAGGTCATCCGCATGGTCGCGGCTTTGTCTTTCTTTGGCGTTTTCTTTGGCGTTTCTGTTTCGATTTCTGTGGTTAACTGCTGCTGCCACATGTAGAAACTGACCCCACACCCCACCCCATCAAAAGAGGTGGGATCAGCAGAGAGAGAGAGAGAGAGAGAGAGGGTGAATCTATGGCAAAGAAAGAGAAGAAAGAGGGGTAAGGATTGGGGCAGCCAAGAGCGAGCAGCATGCAAAAAGGCGGAAATAAGCCACTTGAAGTGACCTCAAAAGGAGGAGCACCACTAGCAGACGCTAAGAGGGGCGGCAGAAAGAGGAGAAAAGTGTGGGGGGGGGGGGAGCATGTGAGTAATCGTGTGCGCCACTTGCCGCACACACACATACTCACATACACATACTCGTCCACTTGCACAGTGGCCACCAAAAGTCTCCAACCGATTGTGTTCCCAGCTGAATGGAGCTGCCACAGTTTGAGTCGTCCTCTGCCTGCTTGCCCCCACGCCCTCCGACCCTCTCCGTTGCACACCTGAGCCGCTCTGCTGTGGCAGTGGCACTGCCACTGGCAGCTGCTCCCGCTGCCGCTTTTCCCCGCTCTACCGCCCTCCCGCCCTCCCGCCAGCTCTTCCTTCGACTCTTTTTCGTTTGTGCAATAAAATGCTTGAAATATTTCAGAAGCAGGCAGGAAGGCAGGCAGGCAGTCTCCGAACCTAAAGGTTAATACTTTGACGACCAAAAACCAGATTTACTTGTTCTCGAAGCCCCCTCTCCAGCATGCAGCCCCCCAGCTCCATGTCCATGTCCACTGCCGCATGCCCCATGCCTTGGCATGACTCTGCCTTGACTTATTCCACAGCCTTTTGTGTGTACCTTCTGCAGAGGGGGTAATGCGATTGTCACGCAGAAAAGGAGGCCAGTTTCTTCTTCATAATATAGATAGTAGATCACTCAAAGTCTTGCCTATAAGTCTGCTAAATGTACGATATATTTATGTCTAAATTGGTTGAATACAGCTATCATAATGTTTCAAATAGAATTGATCTGAAAACACACACCCAAACGACACCCAGCCGCCGATCGTCTTCAATTTTAGAAGTATCGGTATAACTTAAGTATCTGGTACAGCGGTATCACATCAACTGTCTCTCCCTCTCCCTGTGTGGCTTAGCAATACACTATTGATCACTATTTTTCTATTATTATATAGAACCATAGCAAAACCATCTGCTGATCTGCAAATCCGCAAACTCTTGGTTTTTCAGATCCATCTTTGGGTTTTTCTCTCTCTCTCTCTCTCTGTTCCTTTTGTAACCTCCTCTCTCTCTGTTCCTTTTGTAACCTCCTCTCTCTCTCTGTTCCTTTTTCAACCTCCTCTCTCTCTGTTCCTTTTTCAACCTCTCTCTCTCTCTCTCCACATTTTCTCTTGGGTGAATATGTTGAGCATATGGCTTTCAAGTGAAATCATTCCCGACTGCAGTTCCTTGGATATACATACGATTATCTATGGGAGTAATTGCATGTATCCACATACATACATATGTATGCCTGTGTGAGTGTGTGTGTTTGTGTAGTCTATTGCTGCAATTGACTCCCCCTTTATCGCCCCACTCAACCCGCTCTCTCCCACTGGCTCCATTCCTACGCCAAACACCAAAAATAGAAAAATAAACAAATCCATTTTTAGACGATTTCATCATCATCAAACATCCACATCCAGCACCCACATCCAGCATTCAACGCATGCAACAACTCCACCGCTCATGCCACTGCCCTGCCATGAAAGCCAACACTTCCCCTCCCCCGTGCACCCCACACCCCCTCGTGCATAGCACTGTAATTCCCGATGTGCCCCACTGTTCCTGCCCAAAAAGATTCCCTTTCTTTTGCGTTCGGTAAAATTGTTTATAAATTCAGGGCAATTGCAATTTGCTCTGATGGGGCATGGGGCATGGGACATGGGTAAGAGGCGGGGTATACCAAATCAGGGCAATCAAGGGGTAGCACGGACGTCTAGCAGGGGTCGATTAAAGTGGCAGCAGAAGAGATGTGAAGCTCGCGATGCGTTTTGTGAATTGGGTCAATGCGAATCACAATTCGAGATCTATCGAGTGTGTGCGAGAAAACTTGCAACTGCAACAGCAGCAGCAGCAGCAGCTAAGTGATTGGAAAAGTGCAACATCAGCGAAGAAAATCAAACGTAAACTGTTCTAAAAAGCGCCTTCGAAACGGCTTAAACTAAAGAATCCCCAATAAAAAAAAATCACATTATGGTATGCAGAAAAAAGAGCATTAAAAAGACTATGTTACGAAATGGAAACAATCGAAACGGTTTTGAAACGGGTTTGAAACGGTTATGAATCGGTTGAGAATCGGTTAAGAATCGATTGCTCCTCATGCTCCTATTCTACGAAATGGAAACAATCGAAACGGTTTTGAAACGGGTTTGAAACGGTTATGAATCGGTTGAGAATCGGTTGAGAATCGGTTGCTCCTCATGCTCCTATGCTACGAAATGGAAACAATCGAAACGGTTTTGAAACGGGTTTGAAACGGTTATGAATCGGTTGAGAATCGGTTAAGAATCGGTTGCTCCTCATGCTCCTATCCTACGAAATGGGAACAAGCGAAACGGTTTTGAAACGGGTTTGAAACGGTTATGAATCGGTTGAGAATCGGTTTAGAATCGGTTGAGAATCGGTTGACAATCGGTTGCTCCTCATGCTCCTATGCTACGAAATGGAAACAATCGAAACGGTTTTGAAACGGGTTTGAAACGGGTATGAATCGGTTGAGAATCGGTTGAGAATCGGTTAAGAATCGGTTGCTCCTCATGCTCCTATGCTACGAAATGGAAACAATCGAAACGGTTTTGAAACGGGTTTGAAACGGTTATGAATCGGTTGAGAATCGGTTGAGAATCGGTTGAGAATCGATTGCTTCTTAAACAAATTGCTTGCATCAATAATTGCCAAACATTGCAGGACTCCGAGAACCCAACCACTTGCGAATCCTCCCCATCCCCCCGTCCAGACATCCCTCGTGGCTTTCGAATGGTCTGGGGGGGGCTGGGGGTGGTAGAGGGGCTGGCAAAGGACCAGATGGGGGCGTTGTAAAAATAAATTGCTTTGCTCAATTAGCGGTCTCTCCTCTTATTTCTCTCTCCACCCGCTATCTCTCACTCTCTCTCTCTCTTCGCCCTCTTGTCGCTGTTCTCATCGCTGTCCCCCCTCTGTCGCTCTCCCGCTCTCTGGCCCATTATTGCATTTCTCAATTGCCTCGAGGAGACTCTCGAGTCCAAAACTCTTTTCAATTTGTCGACCCATCATCATCCATCTACTATCTGAAGCGGTGGGCGGGCCATGGGCCATGGCTGGCAATTTTCCCCAATTGACTGTCCCCCACTACTGTCTGTCCCTCCTGCAATCCCAGCGATTAACCAGGTGACCCAATGCCCTGTCAGTCTGCTCTATGCGCTCGCCCGTCCATTTTCTGGTGACTTTTTATATTTAATTTTTTTTTCTATTACATTTCGTTTCGTTTCCGTCTTGGCTTGAAATCTGAGTCGGACGAGAGCGTCTCAAATTGTGAGAGTTAATCGAGCTGTAAATTGTCAGACATACAGCAGCTGGCACCCCCTGCCCCCCGACGACCACCACCACCGCACATGGCGGTCCCTGGCGCATCTCCAACGAGTGTTACGCTTCAGCGGTGGCAAACAAAACTTAATTATAATAATCAGGGGAACAAGAGAACAACTTACACTCATATGAGAGGGGCTCAGGGGCCAGGAGATGTGAGGGCGCCCTTAGAGATGGCACTTTAAAGGGCCAAAAGCATCGCTTGAACGACTTCAGTTCCTTATTGGGAAGATACATTCTTGTTGCGTTAATTGTGGCAAGAACTATCGTGATCTGTTACGGTTACACGCTGCCATCTGCCATCTGCAGGCGATGAATACGGCATTGTTTCAATGTCACGTTATCATGCCATGCCAGGCCATGCCATGCCATGCCAGGCCATGCTCCCGCGCAAGTCTCCTACTACTCCGGGCTGGGAGAGTGCGTGTTTGAAGTGCCAGACACTCGTAAGTGGCGAACGGGGTGAGAGGCAGGGGCAGGGGCAGGGGCAGGGCAGGGCCGGGCGTTGCACGCTCCTCAGACACGGATGATGCTCCTGTTACAGCTGCTGCTGCTGCTGCTGCTGCCACTGTCAGTGGCACGAAGGAAATGCGCTAATTATGTTGTTCTTGCCACACTCAGGCGAACTTCCTTCAGATGCAGATGCAGAGCCACGACCTTGATTGCAACCGAAGAAGACCAAGCAGAGGTGGTGGGGGAGGAGAAGGAGGATGCGCAATAAAAGGGAGGCAGAAAGAACAATAGGCAAAGTTTTGAAGCTATGAAAATGTCAACAGGAAGAGAAGACAGAAGACACAGCCATACAGCAGACAGCAGACAGGAACAACAAGTGCAACAAAGCGAAGGAAGGAAGGACCTTTCCCTGATTGTAGCCAAAACCGAAACTTTCCGAAGGTAAACTTTTGAAAGAAATCCAATAATGATGTTAATAACGAGAGGTGCAAGATGATGCTTAAGTGAATCACTCAAGGAGAAAGAATACACGAGAGGATCCCTGAAAGGATGCAGTATGAATGGATAAAGGAGGAGGAATTCCCCATCCGCCATGCTCCATAGAATCCTAGGAATCAACGAATGTTCCCTAAGCCGATGCCAAAAGGCCCCAATGCCAAAAGGCCCCTTGACTGTTTTTTTTTTTTTTGATAATTTGTATTTCATTAGATTCAAATTTGTATACCATCAAGCCGGATACTAATTCTACTTTGGTCTGTCTCTCTGCCTTTGTCTGGACAAGAAAAGAACACGGAAAATGGACAGTGGAAGGGCCAGAGAATGGAGGAAAACAGACAACGGACAACAGCAACATGGAGAGGTTGAAATAAAACATCATTTATATGTAACATACATATATGTATGTACTCGAATTTCCAAGAAGCTACCATCCCAAATTAAACTACTTAAAGCACAAGAAACAAAGGGGTGGTGGGATGTGGGGTAAGGGGAAAGGTGCAGGGACTGGGCTTCCCTTTTTTATGTTTGTGCTGTGTTGTTCGTTGCCAAGTTCGTGTCCAAGTCCCAATAAGATGGGGCAGGTTGTTCCATGTGTTGCCAACCAACCAGAAGACAACAGCGACAGCTTTGAGAGAGAGCTTGTCTGGGAAGGGAAAGAAACTACATAAATAAAGGGACAACCGGAGTGGGTCTGTCCCAGGCGGACGGACAGACAGACCAGGGGACCAGGAAAAGTCTGGCAAAACGGCAGCGAACAGGCAATGACAATTGCTGGAAAATCATATTAAAATAAAAACGCAATAAACAACATAGAAAAAAGAACCCAGCAAGCACCAGTGGAAAGAGCCCCACTAGAAGAAGAGGATACTCCAGCTCTCCAGTCCACTTATGGCTGCGGGAGTCTGCGGGGTTTATTAAGTCGGATCAAAGCAATCATAAATTACCCAAGATTTGGACAAGAATTAGTTTAAATAACTTGAGATTGAAGATTCCCATACAACGTTAGAGATATTAGAGGGGAGACTGTGTTTTTTTCTGTATAAATACAAAAAATACAAAAAATTAATTTAGGTGGCATCACCGAAACTGATTGGCGAAGCGCTGCTAACTTCATGCCGTACAGAAACCAGATGGCAACGCTGAATATGCATTTAATTGAAGGAAGAAAGGATATTTACTTACAATCAAGGCTTTAATGTGCTGCAAAGAGAATAAGGATGCCCCGAACAGGTTGCAGAAGCAAGCTGACGAATTCCTTCAGTTTAGGCAGTGGTTGCCAGATTTTGCTATCACTTAAGAAGGCGGCTATAGAATTAAGTGTGTGTATGATAATGAATTCCAAGAATACTACGCGTAGTCTTCGCAAATAATTTCGAAATGTATTGCACTGGATTGGAGCACCCTTGAGAGCCTGCGAGAGCCTGGAAGCAGCGAGAGAGAACCCGCTTTGTGTTGCTGCGGAAAGTACCACAAACCGCAGTGCGAGGAATGAATGAGCTTCCTTGTTAGCATAATTTAAAAATATGATCCATATACTCGTGCAGATTGCGTCCTTCATGCTCAAATGATTTCCTTCACCGTTCTCAGTCCTCACTCCTCGGTCGTTCTCGTTCTCTTTCTCTTTCTGGTTGTTGATGTTTATGTTGATGCCGAAAGAGCAGGAGCCAGAGCAGATGCCGGAGCCGGAGCCAGTGTCGCGCTGTTTTGTTGCTATTCTGCTTGGCACAAATGCCTTTCCTCTTCTGGCTTTTCTTGAGCGGATTTGCCATGCACTTCTCTTGTTGTGTCTTGTGTTGTGCTTGTGTTCCACATATTTTGCCTCTATTTTTCTTTTTTTCATCGCCCTGGCTGCTGCTGCAACTCAGGTGCATTGTTGCCCCACCGCCTGTTTATAATGAGCCAAAGAGTGAGAGTCTTGGGCAGCAGCAGCAGCTGATAAAGAAGCTTGACAGCAAAAGCAGGAGAATGGCCATGCTAAAGTCTACTAAAAGTAAATTGCATGCCAACCAAGCACAAACACCAGTGGAGACAAAGACCAAGACCAAGAGCAAGAGCAAGTCGGAGAAACAGGTTTTCCTGTGCGAATTTTCATCTAAAGATGAGAAATTGTTGGACGCACAAGAGAGCGAGCACTACACTTGGGCGATGCAATGGCGATGGCCATGCAGATGGAACTGGTTCAGTGAACATAATGTGGCTAAATGCTTTCTGTTCAAGCCAGGTATACTCGTACCGCCCGTGCCCGACTCGTACCCGTACCCGTACCCCTACCCGTACCCGTAACGTTATCTGCGTATCTGCGAATTTTTCATCGCCTGGGAAACTTCACTTTTGTTAATTTTAGCCGGCAACTGATTATCGCTTCCATGCAAATGGCGGCAGGGGCAGGTCACAGTCGTGGCACAGTAGTTTGTCTGGCATTTTCATCAAAATACTGGTAGAAATTGAAAAAAAAAATGGTGCTACAGCCATGCTCCGGTTTTCGCGAATTAAAGTCTGAGTGCTCCGATTTTCGCAGAAATTCTACTTTAAGCACGATTTTAAATTATTTCCACACGATACCTGTCAGTGTCATCGAGGTATCTACAATTTGCCATGTAATACCCACAGGAGTTGCTCCCCTTTCAGGACGAAAAACAGCCTAGACCAACAATAGATAAATATTCGATTGTCGCAGTCCATTATGAATCGAGACAACAAACAAGCTGAAAAGCAGACAAGCGCTCTATCGTTGGTTATTTTTATCCCAGATGCAGTTTCAGTTTCAGTTACAGTTCTCTTTCCCACAAAACGATGGCCGATGGCCGATGGCCATTTGCCTCCTCGGGCTCTTAGCAACAACAATGCCCGGCACACACACACCGTGCACTCGTACTATCCACTTGGCCTGTCCCTGTGTCACCCTGGGTAGCCCCTTCCCTACTCCCTACCGCACCCTGTCAGACAACGACCACTTTTCTTGGCCATGGCTGTTGTGTCAAATGGCAAACTAAATGCCTTCCAGCGGCATTCATCGGTCCAGTAGCAGTAGGAGCAGCAGCAGCAGCAGTAGCCGGCAGCAACTTGTGTGAAAAAGAGCGAAAACATCGTGAAAATCAATAAACTCTGAACTTAAGTTTTTTGAACTTTCTTGTTCGAGTTGTCGGGCCAATTCATTGTCATGCAATACACATGTACAAATATGCACGAGCCAAGAGTCCGTATGTATATGTATGTATGTATGTTTGGGGACATAGCCGCCGGATGGGGCAGGTTATGGTCTGATGTAATCAAATGGGGAAAATGGGTGGATCCACCTTCCACCTTCAGCCGCAGAGAGCAGTGCTGGATTCACTTTATTCGCAACTCACTTTAACGAAAACTGTTCTTCGTGAGTGCAGTGTGAGTCATGATACAAAATTGAATAAAATACAGCAAGAATTAGCAATAAAACTAGCGATCGTGGTATATATAATAACTATATATTTAATGGGTTGTATAAATCATAAGACTATACATATAATTATAGGTACGAGACTGTACTGCTTGAGTACCAGCTATGAAGGGTGAGCCGCGACCCTTGCCGCGTATCCATGGCTTTCATCTATAGTTTTTGTTTTCGCTCTTTGATATCTTTCCTATCTCAAATCAAGATATAGTATCTGCATCTTTATATATGTCATCTTACTCCATCTACGAGTCTGTACATCTCTAAGAGCATTCAATATTCTGTTATAATTTCTTTCCCCATCGGGCTATGCCTGCTGTTAATTCAGTTTCGAGTTGTGCCAGCACACATACATACAGATACTCGTGTAAACATGTTTCGTACATGTATGGGTGCCAAGAATTTGGGAAATGTCATTTTAATAGTTTCGCCAGTTGTCCTTGCAGTTGTCTAGTTGTCTAGTCGGAGTTCTCTTGGTAGTCCCAATTTGGCCATTTGTCGCATTCCAACTTTGCATAGATTCAATGCCCCACAGAGACGGGGAATCTGGGGGGGGGAATTGGATGTTTAACTTTGGTCTTTGGTCCTTAGTCCTTGGTTCTGGGCTGACGACAATACTCAAACTCGCAAGAGCAGTTCGAGAGACACAAAGTCACTTGATTTTTGATGTCTTGAATCCCATGGAGATATTATATCCCCATTTTTGGATCCCACCCTCCATTACGTGACTTTACATGGTCGCAATAGATTAAAGCTGAAATCACGGAATGAATTTAAGGAATGAATATGGCACCAGTGGAAAATGGCATGGCATGTGAGCGGGAGAGAAAGAGAGTGCAAGAAGCAAGCAGAGAGGAAGGACAAGTGATAGGTGCAATTTCTCACGTGACATAAGAGAGAGAGAGAACCCGACAGAAAGAAAGAGAGTGGAGAGGGAAAGTAAAACGCGGATTAGGCAACGGGGACCAGCGACAGCCATGAAATTTATGAGACGTGTCAACGGCGGCTGTTGGTCAGGAGTGACAGAGGGCGAGAGAGAGATAGAGAGAGGGGGAAACAACAGGCAGGCAAGAGAGATGAAGTGAGAATAGTGCTGGAAAAGAGGGCTTAGAGGGTTAGAGAGGTGTTCTGTGGGCAACCTCCTTTTGACAAACGACACAACAGTCAGCTGGCAACGAAATAAAATTAAATTAAACGAAACGAAACGAGACAGGAAAGGCGGTACCCAACGGTGGGGTGGTACCCGCTTCTACTCTCGTGGCTTGGAGTCCGATCTTGATCAAACTGAGGAACTATGCATGTGCCAGAATCGACTGTTGATGCTGCTCTTCAGGAATATCCCATGTGGCGCTTCTCTTTTGGGCGCAGTCGCAGTCGACATTTTCCAAACTCTTGATCTGCATTTTATCTGCGAGCTTTGCTCCTCTCCCCCAATCCTCAGTGCTTGCACTCGCAATTTCTGCATTCTGTTGCTCTCCTCTCTCGCTGACTCCAACACTTGCTGCTCGTTCTGCGCTCTTAGCAGTTCCGACAGCTCGTCGTTCGCTTTTTCTCTCTCAGCAGCAACCACAACACTAAGGCGCTCTCACTCCTCGGCTCTCGGCAAAGGCAAAGCACAGGGACAAACAAACGGGACTCTGACTTGGGTTCGCTTTTTCGCTCTCTCAGCAGCAACCACAACACTAAGGCGCTCTCACTCCTCGGCTCTCGGCAAAGGCAAAGCACAGGGAAAAACAAACGGGACTCTGGCTTGGGTTTGCCGTGTAGCTTCTTGTCTTTATTTCGATCTTCTCTTATTGTTACATTTCACTTCGACTACAGGCGACTTCGGGGATCCCCTTTGATCCACAAATATACCACAAACATGTATACTTTGTCGGTGTTGGATACGCTTCCCTTTCTTGCTTGGCCTCTGGAACGAAATGGAATGGAATAAAATGTAAAAGTGGTTACAAAATGTTGGTCCTTTTTTTTTGGTATGCAGTGTCACCCGCTTCTTTTCCCCTGACCCACACAAGTCTTCCTTGTCCTCCACATTTTTACTGTATCTATCCATCGCCCTGTCTTTACACATACATATGTACATGTAAAGTGTGTGTATGTACATCTTCCATCCCTCTCCCTTGCCCGCCAGCACGCTCAAAAGTAATTTAAGGCGTCACATGCGGTTTAAGTGGGACTCGGAGGGGTGTAATTTTGTTGTTGTTGTTTTCTGTTTTGTATAAATTATTTGCTTCTTGAGTTCGAGTTTTGGGAATCTCCCACAAACCCACGGGGGAAAGCCACACCCGCTGTACCTCTCCGTACCTCATTCGAGGTCTATGATTACCAAAAATCCTCCTTCTGCGCCACCCCCCTTCTTTTTTGGGTGAGGGTGAGGTTTTTTATGATTATTGAACATTTGTCGCCCATTTGTCTTTAATTCCAGCTCTCTTTCTGTTTTCTCTTTCTGTCGTTGCCTATGCTATTGCTCTCTTTCGCTCTCTATCTCCCTCCCTCTCGCTGTTAATTGTATTTCTATATTTGAAGGGAAAATTAAATAAAATATCATTAAGATGAATGTTTCGACCATTTATAGGGGCCGAGCGATGGATGTAACGAAAGCGAGAGAAAGTACAATCCCCGAGAATATCAAGAATAAATGAAAGATGTATTCCCAGTTTTCAGATATTTACTAGATTTAAATGTAAAAGACATGTTGCAGAATGCATTAATGCAAACATTACACTAAAAAACTAAAAAAACTAAAACTAAAACTAAAAAACTGTCTGGCACAAGCCAAAGGCTCAACACTTTCCTCTTCAAACACTTGAATTGCTCGCTTATTCCCGTGGATTTTTAACTTGTGGAAAGTATCTGCCAGCTCTGAAATACGGGTTAAAGAGTAAGCTGGGAGGAGGAGTAGGGAGTAGGCAGGGGGCAGGGGGCAGGGAGTGCGAGTGGGAGACGTAGCATGGCTAAACCGAAGAAATCAAGTTTGAATTGTTTGTGCGCGGGTTAAAGTTTGATGGATGTGCCGTGCTCGTCGTGCAGACAACATCAAAATTAGTTGAGAGACTCTCTCGAAACTTGAATGCAGATGGTGGGGTGGGGGGGTGCTTGTGTGTGCGGGTGTGTGTGTGTGTGGCCTGCAGTCTGATTGATTGACAGCTAAACAAACGAGAGAGACGGAATCTTTACTCTGGAAACAGAAACGGGTTTCGGGGCAACAGAGTTCGAGGGATATAACTTGATCTAACGGAGCTATAAATACTCGTAGGATAGTCCATGAGTAGTCCATGCATTTCTATAAGCTACGATCCAATAGATCTAAATGGGATTTGTATCTAAGAGATATTGAGAGGTAATATGTGTATATGAAGGCGCTGATCTGTTTCCGAAAGTTCCGGTTGATCTGTCGATGAAATTTCACTGGTGTCCTGATGTCCTGGTGTCCTGCTGTCCTGCTGTCCTGCTGTCCTCGAGTCCAGACTTTAACTGAAACATTAGATATTTGAGACCCTTTCCTGTGGGATCATCGTAGCCTTCGCTGGGACCGGGCCCACCCAGAAATTCAGGGCAACTGCATAGCCCCTGTGCCCGCTCCTGCAGCATCATCCACTTGAAACGGGGAAGCAGAGCAGTGCATAGCAGGCCGATGGATGCTATCACAACTACTCGTAGCACTATCCCATTTCACACTCACACCACCACAGCATGGGTCCATGTGTGTGTGTGTGTGTGTTTGTGTTTGTGTGTCTGTGTGGCTGTTTTATCATTAACTTGAGATGCCTCATGAGGAAGTTGCTTGGGAATCCGCCTGCCTGGCGTTTCGTGTCCTGTCCGCCAGACATTGGAACGAGGCAGGGGGCTAGGGGTAGGGGGTAAGCATTGGGCAAACAAATTCAGGCAACAAAAGCCCAGCCCAATATACTGAGGACAAGTGTCGTGGGCTGTTGAAGAGGGTTTGAGGAATGAGAAATGAGGCATGCGGCATGCAGCATGCAGCATGAGACTAAGGCTGACACAGTTTCCTGTCGTCTGTCGTCTGTCGTCAGTCGTCAGTGTCGCCTGCAGCACTTGGGTGCGTGTTGCAAATTGAGCGCATCACTAAAAACAGCAGCAGTTGCCACAGCAGCAGCAGCAGCAGCAATGGCTGCGGCAGCCTTGCCAGGGGGCAGTGCTGAAAGTGTCATAGCATATCAAATGTCTCCCACTCGACCGCCCCGTGTAGAAGAGAAGCCGATGTCGATGACAATGCCGAAGCCATGCAACACGCGGTGGCTGCGCATGCGCAGAAAATCAACCGCAGAAACCCCAGAGACCAGAGCAAAGCAAAGCAAATGAAACCAAGAGCAGAGGCAGCAGCAGCAGCAGCAGCATCGCTGACAAGAGCGTGCCAGCAGCAGCAGCAGCAGCAGCGGCAGCAGCACTCCCCTGGATTCCGTATTCCGTGCTGGCAATTTAACGCCTGCTTTGTTTGACGGGTGGACAGGACACTGGGGGCTAGGAGGAGAGCTGGATGGGTGGCTGGGAGTGTGAGTGGGTCACCTGCCACACCAATGGATGGATGGCTGGCTAAATGGATGGCTGAATGGATGCCTGGCTAGTTGGTTGGATGAATGAATAGATGAATGGATGGGCGGACAGACTGGTCAGCATGGCAACAACGCCTCAGCTGGCCATACTGCGGCTGTAGGCGCCATTGGCCTGAACCGAAACCAAACAACGGCTCAAACAACAGAAATATAAACAGCCAATATCCAAAAGGCAGGCAACAGGCAGTGCAGGCAGCACAGGACGCATGCCGCTGCCACTGAGGCATGCACTAATGAATAGGGGCAAACTGCGGTAGCCATGGGCCAACAATCTACTCGTTTAATGCACTTCTGATAGGCTTTTGATCAACAATCAGCCCCTTGTCAAAAATCGAAAGGGGAATGGGAATGGGAATGGAAATGGTAGCGAAACTTCAGGCTTTGTGGGTCTTTAAAGCAGGTACAGTTGTGTTTGCCTCAAAGATAAATGTGAACTGACTGGCATTGATGTACAGTTGTGCTTGTAATTCCTCTATTTCCTCTATTCTGAAACAACAAATGCATTTTTCTATTAAATATCCTGCACTATTTTCCGATTTCTATCGCGATTTAAGGTTCAAAATATATGCAAATTGTCGCTCCTTTGATAATTGTCATCTGTATCTGTGTATCTGTGTGCGTGTGTGTGTGTGTGTGTGTGTGTGTGTGTTTGTGCAAATATGTATAAAACGAATATTTTATAAAAATAATTTACTCTGCCACTATATTCCCCCTTCCCCGCCTCCTTGCACCCTTGGTGTCCTTGGTGGCCAAAAAGTATAAAATATTGTTCTGCAAAATGAATTTATAATCCCCCACAAACGGCCGAAGGGGGGAGGGGCAACTGAATTCTGGTGCATCCTCTAGAAGGTTATATGCATTATGGGAACCCGTTTCGTTCTTCCACAGAATTTCTGCAATGCTTTCTGTTATTTTTTGCCAGATATTCTCTTAACCAAACAACATACACTGCATGTGCATGACGCCACTAAACTGCTGATGGATAGGGTATAGGTTACTCGGTTCGTGGCCTTCTGCTGCCACCACAGTGGCTGAGTTCGATTTCAGTTTTGGGTTCGATTTGTGTCTGAAAATTAAATAAAATTGCAAAAAAACGGGAATCAGACAAATAAAATTGAAAATACATGACATGACGGGTGATATTTTTTACACAAATGAAATAATATGCACCCCCATGCACTTCATCTGTTTGTTAGGTATATTTTTTCCCCTTAAATTCCAGAAAAAACCAATGGATGGCTTCACATCCCCAAGCGAAAAAATATCAGAATCAGAATTGGGCAAGCTGCCATCGATCTCAGTTGTTCTTCAGAACGGCCCGCCCCCACACACCTGCCGGTATATAAATCATACATTTTCATCCATAAGCCTCTCGAATTTAAGCCAAGAGCCGAGCCAAAGCTCGTGTTCGTGCCTCCTCACTAATTGGTCTGTAAAGTACATACATATGTACACATACATATGTAGGTGGCATTCCATAGATGGATTCCTCTGTCCTCTGTGGATATTCTTATCGCCAATATGCAGAAGGACTTTTGGTTTGCACTGCCTACAGGCGAGTCTCGTGCGTCATGCACACGATATGTATTTCGTTTTGGCATTTTACGAAAGCGTTTCCATTTCCGTTTCCGTTTCCATGCGGACTGTAGCCTCGTGAAAACAACCTTTTGATCTACCACAAAAAATAAACCTTCCCTCTCCATTCCTCCATTCCTTGAAAAGTGTCCACTGTACTCCAGCCCACCCCACCCCACCTCTCCTGTTGTTCTCCTGTAAAGCGGTCGGTAAAGCCATAACAAGAATAACTTAGACCCAAGTTGAACAAATTCCTTGAATGCCTTGAGCCTCCCCCCTCCCATCATTGACAACTTAAACTAAAAGTGTCCATCACTCGTGCCCTTACCACTCTCTCACTCTCTCACTCTCTCTGTCTCTCTTGTATTCCAGATGCCAGTCCGCAGCAGCAACAGCAGCTGGTCCAGCAGCAGCAACAGCTCCAGGCGCCACGTTTCACCACGCACCCATCGTCATCGGGCTCGATTGTGAGCGAAGGCAGCACCAAGATCCTGCAGTGCCATGCTCTGGGTAAGTCTTTGCCTCTCACACCGCACCGCCCTGCAGGAGCAGAGCAGAACAGAGCAGGGGTCCTTTTCTTTCTAAACATAACACTTGCCCCTCAAAGCGCTCTGACAGCTAAGCCGAATGACGGCAACCGAGACACGGGGCTCCGGATTGGAACTTTGGCTCTGTGACTCCGGCGCATTCGACTCTGACTCTGACTCTGACTCTGAGTGTGGGTATGGCTTTGGGTCTGGGTTTGGGTCTGGGTCTGGGTCTGGGTCTGGGTTTGGATTGGGGTCTGACTCTGGGTCTGGGGTGTAAAATGAAACCATAAACGAAAACACTTTTTCTTTCTTTGGGCTCCGCGCGCTTTTGAAAGATAATGAAGTAGAAAAACAATAACTTTTATGAGGTTTCCCCCAGCTGGGGCGTCCGTGTCTGTATTCGCGTTCGTTCCCGTTCCCGTTGCCGTTCCCAAGTGGCCGCTCGTGTAATCCTTTGAGCGCTTGAGGGCGTTGCCGAGCTCCGGTCTGGTCCGGTCCGGTCCGGTCCGTCTGGGCCAGCTATGGCAAGCTCGGACAATGGCCGCACCGCACCGCACCGCACACCAGGTACACGTAATGTTTCCTCTTGGGCCTCTTGGGCTTCGTTCTCGTCCTCGTTCACGTCCTTGTCCTGCATTTGACAGTTTCGAGTATCGGTTTCATATTGTTTGTGCGTGTGTGTGTGTGTGGGTGGGTGTGTGGGTGTACCCTCTGTTCCCCGAAAATGAATGAAATGTTATGAACTTCATTCTAACCATGTCCTTTGGCTTCGGCCTTCTGCTTTTTACTGCCCTACCTTCTTGCTGTCCACCAACCACCCACTCCACCCACTCCAACCACTCCACTCCACTCCACCCACTCCACCCACTCCACTCCACCCTCTTCGATTCCCGCGAAGGGATTCCCGGGTGCTTGTAGTATTTTATGGCCAGCGGATTCGCAAAATTAGTCGTGAAATATGTACTCGGGACGGGGACGGGGACGGGGGCGGGGACTTGGACGGGATGGGATGGGGGGGACTGCGACGAGGACTGGGCGAATATCTTATTTAAGATGGCAAATTACAGCTAAACGGCGGCCAAAGGTGCGCTGCTCGAACATTTATTTGAAGGTGTTTCCGGCTTAACATTGGTGGCACACTTAGGCCCCAACATGGCAGATTAAAGGCAGGATTTTAATAGCAAATAAGTAGCAAACGCATGCACTCGTTATATATATGTAAATATATGTATATATTTGAATATTTAAACTAAGATTTAAAAATATTTATACACATACCAATAGAGTTGCTCCGAGAGTGGAAACAGTAAAAAAAAGTGTTTTCACTTACATTTTGATATTCATTTGAAAATTGTATATAAATTAAATATATTTCAATGGAATACGTTATATGTTTAAATAAAATTGTATATTTGAATACGTTTTTCTTTTAATTAAAAAAAAAATCCAACTAAAATTAATATTTAAATGAAATATTTTCATATTTAGATTTCATATTTAAATGAAATGTGTTTTTATATTGAAAGTAAATATATTTCAAATTTAAATAAAATATATTTCAAATTTAAATAAAATATATTTCAATTTAAAATAAATATATTTTAAATTTAAATTAAATATTTTTCGAATAATTTTTCATAGATTGAATATATTTGGGACGAAACAAACTTTCAAATGAATTTCTGTTTAAATAAAGTGAATTCTAATTTTCAATTAGATTTATTTTTTCTACTTAAAAACTTTATATATGTATATCTCAAATGTGGGTGTGTTTATTTTCTTTTTTCTCTGAGTGTAAGTCTCCCAAGTGGTAAAAAATAGCAAATAAATAAAATAACAATGAAGAAACACAGTTGTCCTTGTCGTAATTGCAATAATACTATTAGCGGGGTAGAACATACCGGTCTGTCTTTGTCTATTAGTAGCCCCGGTATTCAAATAGTGATTATTATGTGTCCTGTATCCATCACCATCTATGGCTATGGAATGGAATGGAGGAGTGGGGTCACCATCGAGTGAAGGGTGAGCTGTCAGATTTGATTCGACTTTGATGCCGCCCAGTGGCTTCTGTGGTGTGTAGTTGCGCGACCGTTTTGATGCACATTTGTGGAATTCAATCTGCCACACACACACACGAATACTTGCCGAAGCTCTCTGTGTCCTGTGTCTACGAGTGTGTGAGTGGGGATCTATGGTACCTTTCCCAAGGGCCATACACTCTGCATAAGCGGCTGGCGGTTTACCTCGAAAGCCGAAGCTTTAGATACTCTAGGCTCTGCCTGACAGCGTTATAGCAAAGACCATTTGGTTGTTGGATTATTGTTGAATTTTGGGGACCGACTCAGCATTGCCCAAAAGAGAATCGAACTGCCAGTACCCCGTAGTTCCCTGATGCATCCTCCTGTAAGGGTATGAAAAAACTGCTATAGAATACAAAAAAAAACAAAGAACAACAAACAAATGGGAATCTCTTAAGCTGCTCTTTGGCGTACATTCATCATGACGATGATGTTGCTGTTGTTGTTGCCCTTGTTGGTGTTATCACACATGCCGCAACAAGCGTCGACGTCGAGGTTCGCGTTTACAGTCACTTTGGCACTCTTAACCGTCAACACACACCACAAGATACTCGCACCCGAGCTCTTCCCTGCAGATAGTTGATAGACACATAGATGGGTGGCTGGGTGGCTGGAGAGGTGGAAAGGTTAGGATAGGGATTGGTATGGGGATTAGGGATAGGGATAGTGATGGAAAAGGGAAAAACAGGTGGCAGCAGCAGCGGCTGTAAACGCGAGGAAGTTTTTCTTTTTAACTTTTTACGTCGCTGATGCTGGTTGAATATTTTCGTCTTGTTTTTCCGATGGATTCTCCCCTTTGGTCTCTGAAAACATTTCTTACGCGACAATCATGAAAACTAAACAAAAATAAGAAAACGGAGTGAAAGAGCGAGAGAGAGTGTAAGAGAAGCAACTATGAAAACTATACCGTACCCTACTCTGTCCTGTCCTGTACGAGGATCCATTACTTAAGTAAATTTTGACTTAGAGCAGGAGTCGTAAGTCCGCAATCTATTCTCACTTACGGAACGGTTATTCCAAAATTAAGCCAGAAATCCTTTCCAGGTGAATGGCTACAGGCAGCTCCTGGACTTCCTGGATGACCCAACGAATATGCCCCAGCACCACCACCCAGTCCCAGTCTCAGTTCGGTGTAGGGCATGCAAGCGGCGCAAAAAGCTAAGAAATGTGTGTGATGCTTGTGTGTGCGTGTAGAAGGAATTGTTTTCTGGCCAACAAAATGAAATGCGATGTGGCAGCATTAGAGAGTGTAGTGTGTGAGGCAAGAAGGGAAACAAGGGAAAGAAGGGAAACAAGGGCCAGAAGCAGTCGGCTTTTCTTGTGCTGCTTTTTCTGTTGTTCCTTCTCGCTCAAATGTAGCGCATTCACTTGCAACAAAGACTTTTATATATGGAAACAACAACAGCAACAAGAACAAAAGTAAATGCACCAAGAAGCCTAAAGAGGGGCGAGAGGGGATGGGATGGAGCATCCACAGAGGAAAGCGATAGAGGAAATCTCGACAAAAGAGATACCCGGTAGACACGGCAGAGGCCATTGCGGAGATGTATCTCATAGCACAGCTCCACAGTTGCAAGTTGGATCCAACCGTTTAAAAAACAGGAAACAGATTTTTTTATAGTAGATTTTAGAGCAGTATCTACAATTTACAATTTTCCTTTCAATTATATTGCATATTTTTCTAATCTATTTGCATTTTCAATCATGCAACATTGATATCTATTTCTGGTGCATCTCAGGGGCTTTTTCCTAGGTATTTATCGATGACAATCCATTAAAAACGGATTTTTATCGATGATTCACGATAAAAGCTCTTCCACAAAGTCTCTCCTAGACGAGTTGTTCTCTTTTTGGCCTCTATTTTCTTAGAGATCTCGAGAACGAGAAATTGAACGAGAATTCAACCTCAGCCGAGGTTTTCTTTTCACTTTAAATGTGTATCTATGTATCTATCGATCGATCGATATGTCTGTACATCGATCTACTTTTGGGGGAGTTCGGAAATGATTCTTGCACTCTTACAAACCGGATATACCTTTGCTCCCCACGTGGAAGGAGGGTGTATTAGTGGTTAAAGTGCTTCGACTGGAGCAAGAGGAGGGTGGGGCGGGGGGCGGAGGGGGGGGGGGATGCAGGAAGCAGTTGGAGACACAGTCGGCATTCGCGTGCGTGGTTACTTACTGCACTTCTCCCTTTGCGCCCAGTCTCCGCGAGCCTTCTACTGCATCTTGAGCTCCTTATGCCCCCTTCTTTTCCCCTTCCCAGCATTTCAACAGAAAGTGGAATAAGTAAACGATGGTGGGAAAGTGGGAAAGGGAAAGGGAAGGCGGTGTGCAGCGGTGAGGAAGAAAGAAAAATTACGCTGAAAAATTGCAAACTATTGTTTTTTGGTGGTGCCAGATTTTTGTCGCAGTTTTTTGTCGTATGTACGTATCCCCTTCCAGAGGGTATCACGGGGGTTCAAAAGGCCATTTCCCATTTCCGACCCATTTTATTGTCCAGTGATCCACACACATGATATCCGATTATTCAGATACAAATTCAAATCTGGCCACAAACGTGATAAAATTTGTTTCTCGATGTAAATCTTGCAATGGAAACAACGGCTTGAATGACCTTTTTATTTGTGATGACATCTAAAGCGATTCACTTGAAAGGGCATTAAGGGTATTCTCTCTTCTGCTGTTGCTGCTGCTGCTGCTGGTGTCTTTCTCCTTTTGTTTCTTGTGATTGCTGCTGTTGTTGTCTCCTCCTTTTCCTTTCTACTTACTTTTAATGCTGCTGTGCTGCTGTGCTGCTGGCTTTCTTCCTTTGCTGTTCTGACTGGCTGAAAATCCTCTTGTTTACGCTTGCCAGCAGCATCTTATCGAAAGGACTTTAGCATGCGGGGCGGGGGAAAGGGAGAAAGCCAACTCGTGTCGTCATCTTCGGCAGAAGAGTGCTGGAAGGCTGAGTTTCTAATTGGTTTTTGAAGGATGGAAACAACGAGAAGCCTGAAATTTTAGAATTTGCAAAATAAGACCAACAGAAAACGAAAAAGTATAGAAAAACATACGATATTTATAGGGTTTAATCATGGGAATACTCTTGCAACTTGTACACCCCTCGCTACTTAAATAGGACCACATTGGGTCAGTTTTTTATTAAATTTTTTTAAAATAAAGTCTACTAAATGCTTTTAGTCTGGTGGATCCTGCAACACCCACCTACCGATTTCG
The DNA here is from genome assembly GCA_035041765.1 of Drosophila algonquin. Lineage (NCBI taxonomy): Eukaryota > Metazoa > Arthropoda > Insecta > Diptera > Drosophilidae > Drosophila > Drosophila algonquin. Next base: position 3,076,307 of record JAWNKY010000209.1, on the reverse strand, counting down.
ATTTTTCATAGAAGAAAATAACAGAGCAGGTCCCCAAATACCTTAAGCCGCAGCAACGTGTGGCAGCAAAAAAAAAGTAAAATAAAATAAAACACAATTCCCTTGACCAAACAATTCTGTTCACTCGTGTGGTGGCAGCAATGGGGCTGCAAGGGGCAAGGAAGGGCGACGGAGAGACGGAGGAGAATAACAAAATGTGTAAACAATTGTAAAGGCATAAAAGTTAAATGCATAGCAACTACGAGTAGAGAAGAGTAGAGTAAAACGAAAAAGCAGAAGAGCAGAACAGAGCAAGAAGAACAAAAAAGGCTTTTAGGCACTTTTGAAGTTTATACCGCGCTTCGCTTCTTCGAGTGTGTTGCAACACGAACAGGGAAGTGCCGTACAACTGTACACCGTACACCGTGCACCTGCATCATGTGATGGTTGTAGCTGTTGTTTTTTGTTGTCGTTTGCCCGTTCCAAAAGGCGTCAGCGCATTGCATTGTGCATAATTTAGCAAACATGTGCCATGACTGCCACAACAACAACGACAACGACAACGAAAACAACAACAACGACAACGACAGAAGGAACAGAAGTAGCCATTTCTCAGAGACATTTACTCCAGAAGGATATACATACACTCAGAGAAAACAAGCCCTGAGAATTGAATGGATTTTAATCAACATTTAAACCAATAGATTTGACCATTAAATAAGTATTATAAATATTACATAAGTAAATATTAAATAATTACATATTAAATAATCAGATATAAATTTAAAACTGTTTTTAATACGATCGATTGCATTTTTCAGTTTATATAACTTAATTATTAATTTAATTTACTAATTAATTTAATATAAATATATATAAATATTTAATTGAATATTTAATTAGTTAATATTATTATTGATATATTAACCTTACTAGACCGTATTAAAAAATCTTTTAAATTTATATTTAGTTCTTTAATATTTTATTATTTAATATTTACTTATTTATAACACTTAGTTAATGGTCAAATCTATTGGTTTAAATACTTATTAAATTAAATTAAATTGTAAATTGTATATTAGACTGTGTTAAAAGTCTTCTAAATTGTATATTTATGTATTATTTATATTTAAATCAAAGTGAATTAATTATGTGTATTTAATTTCACTAGGTATATTTTTTTATTATTTAAAAACCGAATATTTATTCTCAATATGAGGGTGTTTCTATTTACCATTGCATTTTTCTGCGAGTGCATTTAATCGTGGTGGTGGGAGAACAGGCTTAGAGCCGAGTCGAAGTTTTATAAAATGAAACAAACAGGAAGAAAAACCAATGAAAAATTAATATTCATCGCAGTTATAAAAACAAGAACTCTTGGAAAAAAAGAACCCAACGAATTCCATAATGTTTCTAAAAGGGAAACGATTTTTCCATCACAGCACTGAAGTGAAAGGATTAGCTCCTCTTTTAATCATAATAGAATCCGAATCACAGACTTAATGACATTAGATCGCACATGATTCACACACACACACACAGCCAAAACTCCCCCTCTTTGTGCCATCAATTCCTTTCGAATGCTGAAAAAACTCTTCAAGGGTCACACAGGGATCCCGAATGACCAGATTATGTCAGACTTTCGCCTCAGACATGGTGAGCCGTGAGCCATATACTAGGTCAAAGTCCTCAGTCCTCAGTCCTCAGTGCTTGGTCCTCTCTTCCTCCGCCACTCGTTTCGCTGAAAGAAAATTCCCGTGGAAGTTCAAATGACTGTAAATATAACGTATACGCACTGGGTGGGTGGCCTGCCTTGGTTGAATGGTGGTGGTGGTGTGTGTTGAGGTTGAGTCGGAGACAGAGGCGGCGCTCAGACTGACGGATTGGCAAAGGGACTTGGGGAAAGCCCCTGCCATGGTACATACATACATATACATATATGTATGTCTGTAAGTTCTCGACAAACATTGATAGAACCCAGAGTTATGAATAGCGCCCACACTTACGCCCCATCCCGTCCCGTACCGTCCCTAGGCTAAAGAGGTTGAGAGCCAGGTCTGGGTCGGTTCTAGTTCCTGTTCCTGTTCCTGTTCCTGCTCCTCTTTCTCTTCCAGTTTCTATTTCTGTCTCTGTCTCTGTCTCGGCTCTGGCTTTGCTCTGTTCTGTGTAAATGCAATTGATTTGGCAGAGCGGTTAGATGCATTCGGATGACTATGCTGTAGCCACAACTCAAACAATTTCCGCTATGCGTGCCACCAAAAGGGCCACATGCCGTATGCCGCATGCCGCATGCCACACGCCACACGCCACATCCAGATCCAGATCCAGAGACGTTGCATAATGCGCGTACGAATGCAATTTGTAGCATTGCGTTGCCTGTTTATTGAATTTATTTATATGCAGTTGCTGGGCTGGCGCTTCTTTGACTGATTGATTGATTGACTAACCGATTGAGTGTCTCACTGTCCCACTGCATGGCTGGCTGGCTGCTTGGCTGCTTGGCTGGATGGCTGCTTGGCTGCTTGAGTGACTGGCATTTGGCTGGCTACTGACAAAAACCACAGCCCACAAAACAAGGACTTGTTGCGAGATGAACAATTTCATAGCATACTTTGCAAAAGGGGCAAAAGGGGCAAAAGGGGAACGGGACGCACAACAAATTCCAGTCCTGTGAATGGTTGAAAAGTGGATAAAATCTTCAGAATGATTGAATTGAGCCACTTGATAACATTCCCCGGCTACATTGATAAGCGAATCAACAAAATTTGCTTAAACTTTTAGGGCCCTTAGACCCCCCAGTGCGGTGGGGGGGGCAGGGAAGGAGCAACGCGTCAGATGTCTGGGCGGAGAGGGAGGGGGAGGTAGGGGAAACCAGCAGGAATAGGAAATGGAATCTTTAGCTCGAAATTCTGTTCTTTGTCAATTCCATTTTGGGTTTCATTTTGCTTTAAGAAGAGGGCGCTTTCCCTGCCCCAGCCCCTGCCCCTGCCCCTGCCCCTTGGCTGGGCCCCCTCCTGACACACTATCTGATTGACTTTGGCCGCTTCCCAAGAGAATGTAAATTTCTTCTCTGGGCTTCCCTTCTCCTTAAAGGGGCGGGCGGGGTGGCTCTTTTTCTTCCTTCTTCCCTCGTTTTTCGTTTCTTTTTCTTGGGTTTTTCCTTTACATTTGCTGCTCCTTTCGAGTGACAGTGACTTTGTATGGCTTTGGCTTAAAGGATTTTTGTCAGTTTAGTTATTAAAAACTCATTACACATACGCCAACACACACATGTGCTGGCATACATATACATATGTATGTATGTATGTATGTGTATGTGTCGTTCGTCAGGGGACTGCTGCTTCTGCCCTTTGCCTGAGTACCCAGTAATCGTGATTCCTATGGGGGTATATTGTGTGCGATTAGACTGCCAGACAGGCCAACAGGCATTTCGGTTTTTATCGATAGAATATGGAAAATGGGTAGCAGCCAGATGCATATATCGATATCCCCTATCCTAGAGAACTAACTACAGGGTATTACTTCTGCTCTCTCTCTCTCTCGCTCTCTCCCACTTCTCTGCTTATTGGACTTTCGCTTCGATTTAGCGCTGACACATTTCGCTGGAGAACGTTTGCCTCTCCTCTTCTCTTTTCCCTTTCGCTTACTCTTACTCTAACAGCCTGCTGCTGTTGACTAACGGAACTCTCATGTGTGTGTACATATATGTATACATACATATGTATGTATGTGTCTGTATTTGCCTTACAATTCCCCAAATTGTAATTTTATAGCAGCGTCATTGCCCAAAATGCTCAAATAGACTTTTGCCTTTTGGTCCGTTCTTTTTTTTGTCGGGGCAACTTTTCTTTTTTTTCTCTTTTCTGTTGTGCAGCTTTTGCTCTTGGTTCGTCTTTTTTTATCCTTGGGACTTTTTCTTTTTTCCTTTGCTGTCGCTGCCGCTGCCGCTGCTGCTGCTGCTGCTGTTACTGGGCCAACACTTGGGAAACTTTTGGCCGCTTCTTCGTGTCCGTCTGCCTGCTACCCTTCTGGCTGGCTCTGCTCCTCTGCTCCAAGTTGATTCCAGTTAGCTTCCATTTGATTCTTATTCCCGGCCTGTAGTTTCTAGTTTCGCCTCCTAGCTCGGGCTCAATTCGATTTTGTCTTCAAACTGAATGAAGAGAAATGCCATTGCCATTGCACTGCCGTTGGCCATGTTCGGTCCATCCACCCTGTTGGGGGAGAGCTACCCTGATACCCTGTAAGTAGCAAAGGGGGCTCAGATCATTCCATCTGAGAGAGAGAGAGAAGTATTAAAGGGTGTCCGAAATGGTAGGGAAATACATTCTCAGAAATGAAAACTGAAGAACCGATCATCGATTTACCGACTGATTGAATCCCATGGAGATGGCGATCGGTTGGGTACCGATACCTGATGAGGATCATCATTTGCAAAGGATCTCCAGGGGCTATGAAAATATTCCAAGACTTTGAGGTGTTTCAAAAGGCTATATAAGAGGTCGAACTATAGTCGATAGAACTATTCCTTCTGGCAGGATGACTATAATCTCAAATGTGTAGACACCCATTTGACCCACTTCTGGGGCTGCTTAAAGCCCTGCTAACTCGCCGAAAGCACGGCCAAGAGTCAGGGCTCCCCCTGACTTGATGATCCAATCTGTCTGCACCCATTTTGTCCTCGTTTCGCCCCAACCCCCCTGCCCTGCTGCTGAATCCTGTTGCATCCTGGCCGTTCCGGCCAGACCAGTTAGGTGAATCTCATATTTTATTCAGGGTCTCATTTAGTTCGGTCAGAGCCCACTCACATGTAATTTTTGTTTAGCCAATTCCAATTGCAATTCCACTTCGCAAAGGGAGATGGACGGACGGACTGATGGGCTGATGGGCTAACGGGCTAACGGGCTAACGGACGAGAGAGCCGTATAAATCAACTTTAATTTAAATGCTTGACTGCTGCTGCTGCTGCTGCTGCATCCAGCGTCCAGTGGATGTCGCTCGCTCCCAATTCCCAGAGTAGAGTGTGGACAGTGGGACAGTGTTCCGGGCAGCAGCATCGGCATCGGCATCCTGGACCTGTCCCCTGACAGGCGACGGAAGTTCCAACAACTGTTGGTCGCACTCTGTTTTGTTGTTGTTGTAGTATTTTTATTTAATTTTATTTTATCGCTGCCAAACTTTACGAGAATGGGATTTCCATCGATTTTGTATGGAGTTTTTTTTTGGTGGCTGGGGTTCGCTAAAAGGGTTAAAAAAGATCTAATAGAGGTGGATACAGGTGTTACCGGATACTCGATCAATGATTAATCTAATAAAAGTGTTAATTAAAACTAATTCCATACCCGAAACACCCAATCCCCCCCTTGGAATATATAATTTGATATGTGCTTTAAATCTGTAATCGAAGTTGATTGGAATTCTTTCGTTGTTTCTTTTGTTGCAGGTTACCCACAGCCCACATATCGCTGGCTGAAGGACGGCAAGCCCGTGGGCGAGTTTTCATCGAGTCAGTTCTATCGGTTCCACAGCACTCGGCGCGAGGATGCGGGCAGCTACCAGTGCATTGCCAAGAACGATGCCGGATCCATATTCAGCGAGAAGAGCGACGTTGTAGTGGCCTGTAAGTTAGCCAAGGATTTGGAAGGGAGCACACTGCAGTGTGTGCTTTGCCTATAAGTCCGTTCTGTTGAAACCGGGACAGGGCAGGGACATAAGCGCATTAGACAGCCATTAGATCCAGTCGATCATTGGGAGGCACAAGCAGAACCCATAATAGCCAGGGAAATGCACTTCAATGGAAGGATGTAAATGTGCGAAATGAGAGGGAAAAAAGAATTGGAAATTAAATTACGAGTATTTCGGGGATTAAGCCGTTCCAAGAGCAACGACCAGGAGCAGGAGCAGGAGCACGACCAGGAGGAAGCAATCAAGCAATAACAATGGGACTTGAGTTACCAATTATGCCCCGAAGAACACTCAGCTCAGCCCTTAAACCACCTCCCCCACCCCCCCCCCCCATATTGGATGCCATTCGCTCGTTTCATTGGCTTTCAGAATGAATCGACCCTTCCAAGGGTCGATTTTCCAGCACAGAACAGGTCCGTGCGGGCGAGTGTATGCTATTATAGGTTCTAGGTGGGAGTCGTTCCTCCTCTTCCCACACACACACACACACACACACACACACACACACACACAGATACACACTCACACTCACTCTTGATGAATGTTTAGCTGCTAATTTTTCTTTAATGCGAACTTAATTACATCAAGACCGACAGGGAGAGAGAGATCTATGAGGGGTGGGGGATAGGGGATGCTGGGGAAGCCAAGTAACGAACAATTAGACAAGTAAGTGTGAGTGACACTTGAGCTATCGTGTGTGTGTGTGTGTGTGTGTGGACGGGTGCTTATTACCCCACTACTTGAACCTAATAAATCGAGCTCTCGGCATGAGACCGACCTCCGAGCACTCTCCAATGCTGCTGGGGCTGGTGCTGGTGCTGTTGCTGTTGCTGCCACTCCCCTTTCGCTCTGGTGACCTTCTTTTTGGCGGAAAGGGGCATGGGGGGAAAGAGCACGACGATGGTGATGGTGATGATGATGGCTGCCCATCCGGGCGGGTTTTCTTGGGAGTGGCTCTCACTGACAGACTCACGGACCCATTGACTGACTTGACTGCTTGACTCGAAGCAGTCGAGCAACGCCTTGAGCACTTAATTAATTGTAGGAGTGCGCTTAAACTGAACTAATAACCTTTAAAGCTCAGCTGGGGTCGGGACCAGGTCACAGATGGCTTCTAGATGGACTCGAGTGGAGGTGGAGGTGGAGTGGAGTCTATGACGATGACGATGAGCGAGGTTAAACCGCCTTGGCCGCAGGCCGACTTGCCTTCAATTCAATTAGCGATTGACACCACTGGAAGAAACTCCCGAGCTCCCAAGCTACTGTTGGCCGGGGGCTAGGTCTTCTTCTTAGATGCAATAACGGGAAATCAGGGCAGTGGATTGGAAACAAAAGAGAGAAACAATTAAACGGAAACCAAGGAGTAAAATCACTTTTATCAATCGCTTTATATCGATCATTTGTATGGGGAGCTGCCATATCGATTTTTTATCGAAATACATGGAATATTCTTGGCCATTGATCGTGTCTGTTCTCCCTACTTTCTCCCGCCTAGACATGGGTATCTTTGAGAACGTCACCGAGGGCCGGCTAACTGTTGTGAGCGGACATCCGGCCATCTTCGATATGCCAGCTATTGAGTCGGTGCCAACGCCATCGGTTCTGTGGCAGTCGGCGGACGGGTCCCTCAACTACGACATCAAGTACGCCTTCACCCAGGCCAATCAGCTGATTATCCTGAGCGTGGACGAGAACGACCGGAAGGGCTACCGTGCACGGGCGATCAACACGCAGCTGGGCAAGGAGGAGATCAGCGCGTTCGTGCATCTCAACGTCACTGGTGATCCCTACATCGAGGTGGCGCCGGAGATTATTGTTCAGCCGCAGGATGTCAAGGTCAAGACCGGCACCGGCGTCCTCGAGCTGCAGTGCATCGCCAACGCCCGACCCCTGCACGAACTGGAGACGATTTGGCTGAAGGACGGTCTGGCCGTGGACACGGCCGGCGTCCGGCACACCCTCAACGACCCCTGGAACCGCACCCTGGCCCTCCTCCAAACCAACAGCTCCCACTCCGGCGAGTACACCTGCCAGGTGCGTCTGCGCAGCGGCGGCTATCCCACGGTCACCGCCACGGCCCGCGTCCAAATTCTCGAACCGCCGGTGTTCTTCACGCCCATGCGAGCGGAAACCTTTGGCGAATTCGGTGGCCAGGTGCAGCTGCCCTGCGATGTGGTGGGGGAGCCAACGCCCCAAGTTGAATGGTTCCGGAATGCAGAGTCCGTCGATGCAAATGTACAAAGCGGAAGGTGAGTGAACCGAACCAGTCTGCCTTCATCAGTCTCTCAATGTCAATGTATCCAATCCTTTTCAGATACTCACTGGGAGAGGATAACACGCTAATAATTAAGAAACTGATCCTGGATGATGCGGCCATGTTCCAGTGCCTGGCCAGAAACGAGGCCGGCGAGAACTCCGCCAGCACCTGGCTGCGCGTGAAAAGTAAGTCACGAGGAAATCCAACAAACCCCAAAGCAAGCGAATGCAAACCAACGACTGACTAATCAACGCTGCCTGCCCCATCCTCCAATCTTCATATCTATATATATATACATATGTATCTTTCTCTTTCTCTCTCTCTCCCCTCATATATATATCATATATTGTTATGCCCTTAATTCCGTTTTGCATTTTGCATTAACCATTTTGATTAACATAAATCCCCCCCAAATATAGCTGAAGCAGCCAACAGCCGCATCAAGCGCTTGGCCCAGCCACGAATCTTAAGAGTAAGAGCTTCGCATGGTGGTTCGGGATCGGTCGCGGGATCGGGAACGGTATCGGGATCAGGATCTGGTACCTCTCCCAACTCCCATCAGCAGGGTAGACGCAAGCAGTTTCGCTTTGGTATGGGCATCAAGCAATGCAACACTCACTCTCACGCACTCATAAATCACACTCGCACTGCATCACCCTCAAGCACATGCATGCCACACACACACACATCAACACACATCCGCACACTCCTAAACTAAACTGCACTGCACCCCCGAATCCCCGAATCCCCGAATCTAGAATTTTGATTGTTTTGTGATGGAATTTGTTTGTTTATTAGCCTGGCTTGTTGTAAGTTTTCTTCGGGTGCCGGCTTCCTGTCTGACTGCTGAATGCTGCCATCTGCCTGCCTGTCTGCCTGCCTGCCTGCCTGGGGGCTCAACTAAGTCTAAGCTAAAATATTATCTTTAGTTCTCCATTCCATCTCCCATCTTAACCATCTTTACCCTCTGTACCAGCTCTGCCCTATTTTCCATTCCTAATTTCTTTGCGCCCTTCGGCTGATGAAGCTTTGTTTTTAGTCAGCTGCAGCTACTACTTAGCTCCAAAGGGCACTTGGCTCGAGGCTAAAGCAGGGAATTTCATTTGCCTCCCACCACCCACTCTCCAGTCTCCATACTCCATCTACTCTATCTCATCTGTAACCCCCAGCTCGAAATTTGTCGAAACGCAAAACGAATTTTGTATTCAAGTTGATTACCCGAAACCTCCCTCAACCTTCCAGCACCCAACCTCATCTCTTCCTCTCTCTCCCTCTCTCTATTTTTTTAACATCCTTGCAGAGTTTTAATATCATTCATCCCAAAAGTTTACGAACGCACAGATTGAAGTGTAGAAAATGTTTTTGGTTTTAGTAGCATAACTTTTTAGTGGATCCAAAGGACAGATTGAAATTTCTTTGTATACCAACATTTTACTCGTATTTGCAGTGCACTGAACAAGTTATGCAAAATTGGTTGAACAAATTAAGCTTGACATGTGTGCTCCTTCCTTATACATACATAAAATACCATACTAATCTAAGCTAATAAAATGCCATAAGCCAGCGCGCTGCAGCGGTGGGAGCACGTCCTGGCTCCCGCGTAAAGATGCCACCTGGATGCTCGCAACTTGAAACGCACAGGCGAATTGCTGCAAGTTGAGAATGTCTGTAAAAACAACATGCATTGCTTGCGCATGACGCGACGTATTGCTGAGCGAATCGAGTTTCGCTGATAAGCGATTCTCCTGGGCTGTTCAAATCAACACAGCCTGCCCCCGCCCCGCCTGACTCTATCTAAACAGCATATACAAAATATACTAAATTACCTGTAGATATCGCATATATATAGGTATATATAGTTATATATTCTATCGTATTTCGTATTATGAATTGCTCTTAAGTGACAGCAGATAATAATGGATAAACTCATTTGGAACTTGGCCTTTTCCATTGCATTCCTCCTGCCTGCTAACCTGCCAACCTGCCACCGTGGTGGCCTGTTGCGCATTTGTTGTGACACCCAAGTACCGTTAAGTGCTTGATAAATGGCTGCCTTAGGGTTGCCACCCACACCCAGACAGCTCTCCACACAGCCACACAGTCAGACAGCCACACAGCCAGACAGCCAGACAGCCGGAGCTATGGCCACTCTGGCTGTGGGACAAATTTTGCATTTTAATGAATTTCATAATGCGAAAATTAAGACTGACACACACACACATACACATACACATACACACAGAGATAGGGAGTCCTGTCATACTGACATTTTATCCTTACGGTTGGGTTTTGCCAGATATGCTGGTGTTTTTTTTTGGGACCCCAGCTCTTGAGAGACTAATTCATTCATGAGCCTAACCAACAGACTCCGCTGACGTTTTAAATATTTGACAGAGAGACAGACAGAACTTAGAACTGAGGGTCCTGCTCCTGCTGCTCCTGCTCCTGCTGCTCCTGCTGCTGCTGCTCCTTGTGCAGCAATCGTTTGGCTTGAATTATGATGCAGGAGAAGAGCAGAGCAGGGCAACATCCAGCTTTCAACTAAGCGAAGAGGAGACATATTGTTTTGCTGGAGCCAGAATAAGTTTCCATCTCCCTGGTTGTTTGATGGGACTTTAAGCAGAGTTTTTGCTCTGCTCCGCTCCGCTCTGCTCTGCTCCGCTTTGCTCCAGTTAAATTTTGATGGCCAGTTGTCGGAGTCTGTAGCTGGAGCTGGGGACTCATGTAAATTTCAAATTTCTATGCATATTTTGTTGAGTTATTCTTATGTTGCAGCAGTATCTCTATGCTTTATTCTCTCTCGCGCTCGCTCTCGCTCTCGCTTTCCCTTCCCCGTTTCTGTATCGTCCGCCGCATTGTATTCGTAGTTTATAGTTTAAGGATTTTGTCGTCGTCGTCGTCGGCGTCGACGGCCGCTTATTGGAAAACTTTTCAGCTTTCAGGCCCAGCTTCCCCCACTGCCGCATGGGAACCAATCGTTGCGGCTCATTTAATTTTATTTGCCTAGGATAATTCGAGTCAATTTGTTTGTCTGCGCCAACGCATTTTATGAGAGTCGACCAGCCGACAGCAGCCAGCAGCCAGCCGACAGCAAGCAGCAGCCATCATTTAGCTGAGCCAAGTCTCTTAATTCTCTGCCTTTCAGTTTCCCCTATAAATCTCCCAGCGAAGGGCCAAGTTTTATTGCCAGCAGAAGTTTCTTTCTCTTTCGTTGTCTGACTGCTGCTGCATGCAATCCGTGGATGAGTGGATGGGGTGATGGGGTGGGTGCCGGTCGCTGGGAAGGCTTGTCTGTGGGCGGAGCTGAGGTCCTGACTGGGTCTAATTGATCTACTCTAAGGGATAATCCGTATCAGGATCAAAATCGTATTACAAACACCTTTGGCAGCTCCCAGCACCTCTCTCCCTTTCTCGCTGTCTCTGTGCTCTTCTCTGAGCTTTTCTGCATCTCTTGGCATTGGCTTCTGGAGCGCCCTTCGCGGAGCCCGGCCTTGGGTGCGTACTTGAGAATCGCTTGATTACATTTGCAATTTCATTCCTTTATTGTTTGTTTCTTCATTTATCTCTAGGTACTCTAGTACTTGCCCCTGCTCCTACTCCTCCTCCTGCTCCAGTTACAGATTCAGTTCCAGGCTCCTGCTCAGTCTCAGCCTCAGCCTCAGCCCCAGGCTCCTGCTTAGCCTTTGCTATGGCCACAAGTGTTTAGCATTTGTAGCGCTGATACTCCCGGCCTGCAGCCCCTGTTGCCATTTTCCGCTTGGAAGGCTACTTGAAGGATAATCCTTGTGCCGGAGCACTTTTCACTTAGATAGAGAGGCAGCTGAAGGAGAAGTTGAGTTGCGAAATTATTTTCCAGCTAGCCGCGTTCAAGGAACGTCGGGTGGGATGGGGTAGGGTGGGGCGGGGCGGGGCGGGGTGTGAGAAGTGATAGGGGAAAACTGGCTACATTTTAATTGCAGCCCGCTGCTGCTGCCACCGCAGCCCCCGTCCACCCTACAGCCGATGTTTGTCAAAGTTTCTCATGGCTCTCTCTTTCTCTCTCTCTCTCTCTCTCTTTCTCTCTAGTTTGCTTTCTTTCTTTTTGGCCTCTGCTGAAGCCTCCCGCCCTGGTTTTTAACTTCATTTTTGTTAAGTTGCCGTAAAACGTCGGCTCCTCTCGTTCCCATTTGCACTCGCTCCCCCGAAAAAGTTGCACCTGCCACAGTCAGAGTTTTCCACATTTCTTCTGTTTCTGTTTCTGTTGTTGCTGCTGCTGCTGTTGGTTGTGCATTTTCCGGCTGCCTGAGCTTTCCCGCCCGCCGTCTCAACTGGAGTAACATAATTTCGTAATTTCCCGAAACGCAAAAGTGATTTTAATCGCTGCTTCCTGCCATTTCTAAGGCGCACTCTACACTCTCTGGCCCCCTCACCGCCCACTCTCTCTGTCTCTCTTGCTCTAGTTATGTGTGTGTGTGTGCGCGTAATTAGGTGACTTTTGGGCGTTAGGCGTGGCCGGACATCCGTTGGCTGACGGCTCAATGCGGATTTCGGTGGGGGAATTCGCTTTTCGCTGCGCTGCCACCTGCCTCAATGTCCGACCGCCAGCCACAGGTGGCACCCCTGAGGTCATTGGTCGATGGATGGCGGGGAGTGGAGTGGAGTGCCCCTGGAGGGTGCCCTAAGCTTGATTTGGCAGCGACATGCAAACCCCTTTTTACCAGAATCACAGATGTATGTACATACATATGTATGTATGTATGTATGTATCTGGATGTGGCGGCCACAGCCTTAAGCTCTCTCAGGCGAAACATGTGGCTGAGGATTATCCAGGGAACATGGATTAGAACTCAAAGAGCAACTATGTAAAGCTTTCATATACCCATATCCGTAGCCGTATGGAAATGCCACAGGGAATCTGCACTAGAGAAAACTTTGCTAAAAAATAGACCTTAAATTATTGCTTCATCTTGCAACTATTTATTCCATAATTTCTAGAACACATTAAAAATACACTTGTATAAAAAAATGGGTTTATTTCGGTCCTGTTTACCGTTGTTCTCTCAGCGTATTCCATTTCCATGATTTGATTTGATTTGATTAGCGTCTGGAAATGGTGTAAAATGGCCAGCGGAATTGCAGTGCAAACTGCCCTCAAAGGACGTCCCCTTATGCTTATTAAAATGCGAAAAACGAGCCACAACTAAAAACTAAAAAAGGAAAACTGAAACGAAAAACCATTTAATCGGACGGTGGTCGAGAGAAGAGAGGAGAGGAGAGGAGAGGAGAGGGTGACGGTCCAGGCCAGGCCAGGCCGGCCGCAGTCCGCTAAGTTTTAGCGCGGGCACAAAAGACGTAGGCAAACGGCGGTGGCGATTTCCATGCAAATGTTGAAACTCCCAAGGATGGCATGGCATGGCATGGGATGGGATGGTGGATGGTGACCATACCAGACCCACTTCAATGGCCAAGTAATAGCAATTATTACCATCGCATGCCATTCCAGACCTCCTCTGCGGGTCCTGGGGTCCTGGGGGTCCTGGGGGTCCTGAGGTCCTAGGCCCTCGCTGAGTGAGCGTTTTATTATGACTTTAAGTTGATGGCGCGCAACCTCTTTAGTGGGTCAACTTGAAATTAATTACATTCAAACGTAACGACTATGGCCAGGGATGGCAAGAAGTGGATGGAGGGCAGAGGGGAACTTGTGGCCAACTTGGGCCATTCGATTGCCAGTACGCAACGTCGAGTGCAGAGTGCAGAGCGTCGAGCGTCGAACGTCGAATAAATCAGTCGGCCACAATTATCAGCTCGGTTGCAGTTCAATTTCGTTTGGTTTGGTTTGGTTTGGTTGGGGCTGGTCTCGGATATATCATAGATACGAGTAGTACTCGCATAGATGCAAGTGTAGCCTCTGCCCGGCCCTGTTCCCGTTTCAGGCTGCCCCTCGACCCAAGTGTGCCACAAATTGTTTCTCCCTTGTAGGGTCGCGTAGGGTCCCCTCTTCGTGTCTTTGTGTCTTTAATATGCGCCTTGCGTGAGCCATAAAAACACTGTACTCAAAGGAGGGGTTGCAGCCACAGCAGAGGTAGAACGAGACCGAGAAGCAGGGGGAGGAGGGGAGCGGGAAGAATGATTTGAGGTAGAGGCAGCTTAAGCACACTTAACACGTTGCTGGCCGGGCCAGAAGATTTATCTAAGAATATTTTTCTTAAATTTCTCATACTCGCCTTTAAGGCCCCCTGTTTGCCTTTGCCTTTCTCCTGTTGGTTTTCATGAACTGCATGCTTGCAGAGAGTATGATAATATTCAAATTCCGATCATTTCCAGCGTATATATGTATGTACATATACGAGTATGGTTCGAAATATATTCGACCAGGAGGTACACCAAGAGCAGAAGATTAAAAGTCAATAAAACTGCATTTTGCTGCGCTTTCAATGTCAAGATTTCCCCATAAGAAAGATGATCCTATAGATGAATATGTAAATGATTCGATGAATACAATCGGATCATAATGAGACCCCTCCAGTTCTCTTCTTAAAGGTGTAAGTCTATGTCTCTCTCTCTCTCTCCCTTGTGCCCTTTCCTAGTGCGACCCGTACCCGAAAAGAATACATCCATACATATGCCATGGAATGCAAAAACAATCGACGGGAAGCTTCCCTTTCCTTTCTGGTTTCACTATCCTTTTATTAGCTTAATGGTCCTTTAAGTGGATATTAATACAGTCCTCAACAGCCACCCAGCCAGCCTCTTGGCACGCCCACCCCATCAGCCTCCCGACCGCTATCCATCATCTTTTGTGGGATGCTCGCTTTAACATCCACACGGAGCCACACAGAAGCCGCCTGTTTAATCGTACAAAATATATAGTATAATAACCCTTGGTTAAAGTTTCCTGCATGATGTACCCCTACCCCCCTCCCCCATCTGTATGCATATCCTTTCTTCACTTTTCTTCCCCCTCTGATTCACTGTTCGGTGCGTAATTTTCAAGCAGAGTTGATGTCTTTATGATTTCCAACAATTGCACTTGCTTGCTGCTTGCAGCTGCAACATTGTTGCATACCTTGTGGCACACCACACACACACACACACACACACACACAGCCACAGACATGGAGCACTTAATATCTTAATGTTCAAGGAAAAACAGCAACAGCCGGGAAAAAACTTTTATTGTAATTTTATGCACTTATTTACATAAGCGTAGTTAACGGGGGACGGGACTGCTTCATCATGGGAAATTATTGCGAATATTATTACATATCGTATAATGGATGGGAATGGAAAGGGAAAGAGAGACGAGGTGGTAGGCTGCAAGGCAATATAGCACTGGCTACAGCCTTAATATGGCTTTAACAGCGCGTGGCATTTGACCATAAGAATGGAAAGCGAACGACGTTGCGACGTCATCATCATTGCCCCATTGCCATCATCGCCATCATCATCATTATTCGCCAGTGGCAGGAGTGGCAGGAGTGGCAGGAGCAACAGAAGCAGCAGGAGAAGGAGTAGCAGCAGCAGGAGCAGTATATATGTGTTTGTGTGTGTGTGTGTGCCACTCAAAATCCAATAAATAATTTACATTCTCCGAACCGCCAGCAAAAAACTGGAGAAGGCTTAAGGAGAAACAGTGGAACCGTGCAACTGTGGATCCGTGGAACTGTCGAACTGTTGAACCAACAAGAAGCAACCATCAGCATCAGTGCAGGGCAGGGCAGGGCAGGGCAGGGCATCGCATCGCATCATGATTAATTGCCCTGCCTGTAATTCCGTGTAATAATAATTGCAAAAGTCAGCTCAGCTCAGTGGCAGGACGAAAAAAGCAGAAAAAAAAACAAGAAGGAAGGAAGGAAGATTTTCCCAATGAAGCAGTTAATCGCTGGATAAATGTCCAAAAGAGAATATTGATATGATCGAGGGGTGGGGTAATGGTTAAGAAACAGAGTATTGCATGACCGAACAACTATCGTGGTAGAAGTAAATGTAAGATCCTAGATCTAGGAACAGAAACTACATAGCACAAATACATACATATACGAGTATGTACATTTGTATTATATAACTGATATCAACGCACACACGTACCAAGAACACCCCCTTTTACACTCGCAATTATTGATTTGATTTGATTTGATTTAATTTAATTTGTTCCTCAATCAATTTGTTCTAGTCCTAGCAATGCAAATGCTCTAATAATCCAATATGATCTATCTCCTTCCTTCGTTTTGTATAGCCTCAGCACCCGTCTTTGAGCAGCCGCCCCAGAACGTGACCGCCTTGGATGGAAAGGATGCCACGATCTCATGCCGGGCCATTGGCTCGCCCAATCCCAACGTCACCTGGATCTACAACGGTGAGTGTGCCAGTGATAGTTACAGTGCCAATGGCAGTGTGTCTGTCCAGACCATGGATCAATGCTAATGCTAATATCATGTTCTCTCTCGTATCTTTATGTTCTTTTGTATGCCCTCTAACCAATTGATAATCCTAACACACACATGCAAAAATTACCAAATCCTTTCGTTGTGACAACCGCTTGAACATTGCTTGCTGCGGAATCCGTATCTGTGTATCTGCTACTGCACCCGCTAATAACCAATCAACCAACCAACCAACCAACCACTACTACTGAAACATCCTGGCCTGCTATTGTCGCATGCCGTCTGCCATCTGGCACCTGCCCTGCTGCCTCCAATGAACAACCGACGCACAATCAACGAACAAATCATCATCGATAATCGACAATCGTCCATCGTCCATCGCCCAACAACAGAAACCCAACTGGTTGAGATATCCAGTCGCGTTCAGATACTCGAATCGGGTGATTTACTTATCTCGAACATCCGACCCACGGACGCGGGCCTCTACATCTGTGTGCGGGCCAACGAGGCGGGCAGCGTCAAGGGCGAGGCCTTTCTGAGCGTGTTAGGTGAGTTATGCAAAACCGCGCTGACCCCGCAGCCCCTGCAGCCCCAGCCCTGCAGCCGCCTGCTCCAGCCCCTAGATCCTACCCCCGCCCACCCACTGAGTCGCCGAAATTTAATTGCTTGCTGGCTGCTCCACCACTCTGTCTGTTAGTTTTAAGCGAGTCTGTTTTTCTCTGGTCTACGTCCGACCGAGTTGAGTTGAGTTGAGTGTTTAACGTTTAGTTAACAAGGCTTGCCGACTGTTTTTGTTCGCCTGCATCCCACCCAGTAATCCCACCCGGTCTGGCAGAGAAGGGTATCCTGTTTTGGTGGCAGTGTTGCTGGTAGAGAAACATTTGCCAAAAGGGCAATGGGTATCTCCAAGTCGGATTGCTCGACGCTAGTGTGGTGTAAAAACTTGTTGTTGTTTTTTTGTTGTGGCATTTTCCATTTGATTGCATTCCATGCGTAAGAGTTTGGCTTTTGGCACAGCAATAACAAAAGCCCCAGAAATTCCGTATAAACCCAGCTCTAGCTCTGCTTTTGGCTCTCTCTTTTCACTCTCTACCTCTCTACCTCTCTCCCACCCTCAACGCCCATCAATTGTTTGGTGACAGGGCTTTGATGTGGCCAACGCACATCCTTCGACTGTAACTGAAATGTTGTCAGTCGTGTGACCACAAAAGAGATTCAAATTGAGTTTACTTAACGAAAAGTTCGCTCCACCTGGCTGTGGTTGGGTGGGGTTCGGTCTGGTAGGGTATTAGATGGGATAGGACAGCCCAAAAATCTCTCTCTCTCTCTCTCCCTCTTCGCCTGTCCGCCTGTCTCCCCGTCGTTCCGTCTGTCTGATTGCCAATGACATTTGAGAGTTGCAACTGCAGAATGACATCGTATCAAATCAGCTAAAATTCATGCTCCAATAATAATAATGTACGAATGTGCGGGGCTGACACAGCATCGCCGAGGGGACATTCAGGCCACCAGCCTGAACCCAGCAACACCCTCAACCAGGGGACCGTGGCTACTAGTACTAGTGCTCGTGCTCGTGCTCGTGGCTCGTGGTTCCATTGGAATTACACACTGATGCTCCTGGGCAGCATCAATTGCTTTTGAAATATTTGGCACAAAAATGTGCTCTCCGTCAGCATGCACTGGTATTATGGTTTGGGCTTTGACTGCCCCACCAGAAATGCCCAATTCAAATGATTATTCAAAAGCTGTGGATGCTGCTGTTGCCGCTGTTGCTGCTGCTTCTGTTGCTGTGTGTGTGGCACAGAGGTCCTCCATTGTGTTGTTTGTGCAATTAAAGCTGATTCGCGGTAGTGGCGCCATGCAATTCGTTTGCACGCTCGCTCGTATTTTTGGCCATGTGCTAAGCTCTAAAAGGGAACATCAGGGTGCAGCTAATTGGGAGAACTCGCTGTCGCTCAGCCGAAACCAGGAGGAGCAGCAACACCACCACCTAAATGATGCCAGTTTTCCACCACTCAACACTCAAAGGGAGTGTGTTCGGGTGTGTTTGTGTGTGTGTAGTGTGTGATGTTGCATAAAATACAGTGGTGGCCCAAGTCCGGCAAAGAAAAGTGTATAAAAAAATACAAAAACGTGGAAGGGAGGGGGGGGCCAGGCACCACAGAATAAAACTTCCATTTGCAAGGACCTTTCGCTGATGGTGATGGTGATGGTGCTAGTGCACCATTCAGCTCAGCCGAGGCCCATCCAGTTCCAACTATTCCCATATGCAATATGGAGTACCAGTGCCAGACCCCACAGAGCAACACCAACAATGTCTGGGCCATGGGGCACGTTGAACCTTTGATGCATGCGGGCCAAGTGACTGAAAAGGGCTAAAAAAATAAGTACAAAAAGAAAGAAGAAAAAAAACAGGGAAGTAAAAAAAGAATGCATATATAAAATAAATAAAATCAAAAGAGAAAGCCAAACAGAAAGGAACGCCAGCCCCCAGCCAGATCAGAATGAGGTCCCAACAAATCATTGGCCACGACTGAGGGATACCCAGTAATCCCCAACAGAAAGAATGCCTAACAATATCTGTAGACTCGTGATGTAAAAAAAAACAAAAAAAAACTATTTGTTGTTAATCTGCATGCTTGCCACCCACCCCCCTGTCCCTCTGTAGTTGGAATCTGTTGACTAACAAAAAAAAAACATAATTAAGACAAAAAATGACCTTTACATGAAGCGAAGAAGGTTAAAACTCTCCAAGGCAGTTTGGATCCGAATCTGTTCCATATTGGACGATGGAATCACCAACACAAAATGGAAAGACATCCACTCTTTTGGATGTACATACATAGAGAGAATCTTCCCTGCTTTAAACTTGTGGATTCCAGCACTTATTTATTTATCTGTGGCATTACCAGCCCCTAGCCGGGCATGCCTCGCTATCTAAAGGTGGAGCTGCAGCTGGAGCTGGAGCTGCCACTATGCGGGCCTTGTGTGTCAGTCTGTTTGGGGCTTTAAAACTTAATGTGGCATAGTCCGTCTGCCAGTCTGCCAGTTTGCCAGTCTGTCTGTCTGTCAGAGGGGTGGGTAATGAAAAGAGGAGGGGCACTGTCACGACTTGTCATTGCCACTTGCGGTCGGTGCAACACATTGGCCATCGTCTCGCGGCACTTTTAATCTGCATTGCCGTGTTGTTAATGTTTTCCCGTATCCATTTTTCTCTCTCTCTCTCTCTCTCTCTTCCGTCTCTTTTGCTCTCTTTCGGTTTTTGCCCGCAGTGCGGACACAAATCATACAGCCACCAGTGGACACCATCGTGCTCCTGGGCCTGACCGCAACACTGCAGTGCAAGGTGTCCAGCGATCCGACCGTCCCATACAACATCGACTGGTACCGAGAGGGCCAAGTGGCGCCCATCAGCAACTCGCAGCGGATCGGAGTGCAGGCGGACGGGCAGTTGGAGATCCAGGCGGTGCGGGCAAGCGACGTGGGCAGCTATTCGTGCGTGGTCACATCGCCCGGTGGCAACGAGACACGGGCGGCCCGGCTCAGTGTCATCGAGCTGCCCTTTCCGCCCAGCAACGTGAGGGTGCAACGTCTGCCGGAGCCGCAGCAGCGCAGCATCAATGTGTCCTGGACGCCCGGATTCGATGGCAACAGTCCAATCTCCAAATTTATTATCCAGCGGCGTGAGGTCTCCGAATTGGGTAAGTTTCCACCTCTTGAAGCATTTTTGGTTGTACTTTCCTTTTCGGTTTGTAGTTTTTTCGGTTATTGGTTGCGGGTGGGGTGCGGTGCGGTGCGGTCCTCCTCCGGATCGGATTGTATTGGATTGAATTTATGATTTATTCCCGTAATGGGGAGCAGGTGGAATGTAAAGTGCGGAATGTGAAAGGAGGGAAGCAACGCAAAATAAAGATAAAGATAAACATTAATCCGTGCCGTGAGGAAGGGGCAAGGGAGAACTTTTCAAAGCATTTTCCATAACGAACAAAATACAAGATTTTTATCCATTCATTATGTTCTCTCTCTCTCTCTCTCTCTTTCTCTTCCTCTATCTGTATCTCTCTTTTCTTCGAATTATGAAACATAAATCAAACTTTGTATTACATTTTTTTTATATTATATTATTAATTATTGATGATAACCTTTGGTACATACGCTGATTGACTAATTTTCAATTGTAATTTGTTGTTTTGCACTTCGTTTTCATCGCCTTCACACATCATCAATACACCATCAACACACGGAACACGCTGTAAACTCTATCTTTCTCACTCATCCACTAACCCACTAATCACTGTTGATCCATCCATCCATCCATCATTCCATCATTTCTCACCACTAAACCCCAATAATGACCACTCTTTCTCTGACAAACTTCCACTCTCACTTCCACTCTTTTCCTATGGAAACTCCCACACAACATCTTCTTCAACTTCTCCTTCGACTGTCCTTCTGCTGTCTGTCTGTTGTTTTTTCTTCAACACATTAACATCACAGAAAAATTCGTAGGTCCAGTTCCAGATCCTCTTCTCAATTGGATCACCGAACTGAGCAACGTTTCGGCCAACCAGCGCTGGATACTGCTGGAGAACCTCAAGGCGGCCACCGTCTACCAGTTCCGTGTCAGTGCCATCAACCGCGTCGGCGAGGGCTCCCCCTCGGAGCCCAGCAATGTCGTTGAGCTGCCCCAAGAAGGTGAGTACGGAAAGATGTTCGATCAATCGATTAAGCCCGTTCGTCCAACCAAGTCACTTTTTTTTTGCTCCCCCTTTAATCTACTTTTTTTTTCCACTGAATATCGTATTTTGTGTGTGTATTTTTGCCGCTTTTCCTCAGTTAATTAAAATTCATTTTGATTTGATAAGGGATCCTCAGTATATCCTCTTTGATTATCATCATTATTTTGTATTTGAGAGAGATTTACACATCTTTTTTTTGGCCAAATTCCTGATTTTCTTTCTGGAATACGATCCCTCTCTTTGTCCAACTCGGATCCCTTTTTTATTAAAGACAATCAATATATATATTTTTTTTTTGCATAAATTCATGGATTATATTTAGCATAAAAATAGTACGCTTCATATAAAATAAATTAAATTAAATTAAATAAATTAATTTGAGTTGCGATGCATCAGGAGATGTTGCTTCATCCTCGCCAAAAATCTCTCAAAATGTATATCTGGGAACTGCGGCTACAAAGAGAGTTGTGAGATTTCTGGAATCGTTTTTTGAATTCTTCCTTTTTGGTTTTAGCCCCTAGCCCCCTGGTTTATCGTTTTATAAGTTTAAACTTTGAAATATTGTTACCGCCTTTGATTTGATGTTGTTATTGCATACAAGCCATGCAAGCCATACAAGCATACGAGTATACTATGTATTATATGTACATACATGTACATACATATTGCAGTTTGTAGTTTTGTATACTAGTGTAAAGAACTAATGCTGAAACCCTGTATGTATTGTACTTCTAATTGCTGTCGTTGTCGTCAAAATCGCATATCGCCATCGTCGCCCGTTTGGGATGATCAAACGCGCGTAGAGTTTCCGCTTTACCGAGGTACATTGTACACACACACACTCCTCCTACATAACACTATAATCTAGAATCCTCACCCGAAAACACCCACTGCTGGCAGCTGGCAGCTGACAGCTGAGAGCCGAGAGTCGGGAGAGAGACATGTACAGACTGTGCTCTCCCCGCAGAGCACAACACCACACTTGAACACCCCGACAGTCCTGCAACTGCATTGGGAATCACCCCCCACTGATAGTTCTCCTTTGAATCCAATCCCACAGCACCGTCGGGCCCGCCTGTGGGCTTTGTGGGCTCCGCCCGTTCCATGTCCGAGATCATCACACAGTGGC
The DNA here is from genome assembly GCA_035041765.1 of Drosophila algonquin. Taxonomy (NCBI): domain Eukaryota; kingdom Metazoa; phylum Arthropoda; class Insecta; order Diptera; family Drosophilidae; genus Drosophila; species Drosophila algonquin. The sequence continues at coordinate 3,054,158 of JAWNKY010000209.1, read as the reverse complement.
AGCCGCCGCAGGAGGAGCACCGCAACGGACAGATCTTGGGCTACATTCTGCGCTACCGACTCTTTGGGTACAACAACGTGCCCTGGTCCTACCAGAATATCACCAACGAGGCGCAGCGCAACTTTCTCATCCAGGAGCTGATCACGTGGAAGGACTATATCGTCCAGATAGCCGCCTTCAACAACATGGGCGTGGGCGTCTATACCGAAGGGGCCAAGATCAAGACCAAGGAGGGTGTGCCCGAGGCACCGCCCACCATGTCAAGGTGAAGGCCCTCAACTCGACGGCGGCAAAGATAACGTGGAAGCCACCGAATCCCCAGCAAATCAACGGAATCAACCAGGGCTACAAGATCCAGGCATGGCAGCGACGGCACGTTGATGGAGAGGAGCGCGACATAGAGCGGCGCATGATGACGGTGCCGCCGAGCCTGATCGATCCCCTGGCCGAACAGTCGACAGTTCTCGGAGGCCTGGACAAGTTCGCAAAGTTCAATGTGACCGTCCTCTGCTTCACGGATCCCGGTGACGGTGTGGCCAGCCAGATGGTGCCTGTGGAGACCCTGGACGATGTGCCCGACGAGATAACGGCCCTACACTTTGACGACGTCTCCGATCGATCCGTCAAGGTGCTCTGGGCACCGCCACGATTCGCCAACGGCATCCTTACCGGCTACACGGTGCGCTACCAGGTCAAGGATCGCCCGGAGACCATGAAGTCCTTCAACTTGACTGCCGATGACAACGAGCTGACAGTCAACCAACTGCAGGCGACGACCCACTACTGGTTCGAGGTTTGTGCTTGGACGCGCGTGGGCAGCGGACCGCCCAAAACGGCCACCATACAGTCGGGGGTGGAGCCGGTGCTGCCGCACGCGCCCACCACCTTGGCCCTGTCCAACATCGAGGCCTTCTCGGTGGTGCTGCAGTTTACGCCCGGATTTGATGGCAACTCGAGCATTACCAAGTGGAAAGTGGAGGCGCAGACTGCGCGCAACATGACCTGGTTCACCATCTGCGAGATCAGCGATCCCGATGCGGAGACCCTCACCGTGACCGGCCTGATGCCGTTCACGCAGTACCGCCTGCGACTGAGCGCCACCAATGTGGTGGGCAGTTCCCGACCCTCGGACCCCACCAAGGACTTCCAGACGATCCAGGCCAAGCCTATGCGCCCCATTCAATGTCACCGTCCGCGCGATGAGCGCCCTGCAGCTACGCGTACGCTGGATACCCCTGCAGCAGATGGAGTGGTTCGGTAATCCGCGCGGCTATAATGTCACCTACCGCCAAATGGAGCGCTCGGGCAAGCCCTCCAAGCACCCGCCACGCTCTGTGATGATCGAGGATCACACGGCCAACTCGCATGTTCTGGAAGGTCTCGAGGAGTGGACCCTCTACGAGGTGATCATGAACGCCTGCAATGACGTGGGCTGCTCCCTGGACAGCGGCCTGGCCATGGAGCGCACCAGGGAAGCCGTACCCAGCTACGGTCCGCTGCATGTGGAGGCCAATGCCACCTCCTCAACGACGGTAGTGGTGCGTTGGGGCGAAATACCGCCCCACCATCGCAATGGACAGATCGACGGCTACAAGGTGTACTACGCGGCCACCGAGCGCGGCATGCAAGTGCTGTACAAGACGATACCCAACAACAGTTCCTTCACCACCACCCTAACTGAGCTGCAGAAATTTGTGGTGTACCACGTCCAGGTGCTGGCGTACACGAGGCTCGGCAACGGAGCCCTCAGCACGCCGCCCATCCGGGTGCAGACATTCGAGGATACGCCCGGATCACCGTCCAACGTGAGCTTCCCGGATGTGACCTTCTCGATGGCACGCATTATCTGGGACGTGCCCATGGACCCTAACGGCGAGATCCTGGCCTACCAGGTCACATACACCCTCAATGGTAGTGCCAATCTCAACTACAGTCGCGAGTTCCCGCCCTCGGACCGCACCTTCAGGGCCACCGGTCTGATGCCCGAGCGCTACTACAGCTTCAGCGTCACGGCCCAGACACGTCTCGGATGGGGGAAGACGGCCTCGGTGCTGGTGTACACAACCAATAACAGGGACCGTCCGCAGGCACCTTCCGGGCCGCAGGTGTCGCGCAGCCAGATCCAGGCCCATCAGATCACCTTCAACTGGACACCGGGCCGCGATGGGTTCGCTCCGCTGCGCTACTACACGGTGGAGATGCGTGAGAACGAGGGTCGCTGGCAGCCGCTGCCTGAACGCGTCGATCCCACTCTGAGCTCGTACACGGCCCTGGGTTTGCGTCCGTACACCACCTACCAGTTTCGCATTCAGGCCACCAACGATCTGGGACCGTCGGCGTTCAGTCGAGAGAGCATTGTGGTGCGCACATTGCCCGCCGCCCCTGCGGTGGGTGTGGGCGGACTCAAGGTGGTGCCCATCACGACCACATCGGTGAGAGTCCAATGGGGGGCGCTGGAGACGGGCATGTGGAACGGTGATGCGGCAACCGGAGGATACCGGATACTGTACCAGCAGCTTTCCGACTTCGCCCCGGCACTGCAGTCGACCCCAAAGACCGACGTGATGGGCATCAATGAGAACAGCGTGGTGCTGTCCGATCTGCAGCAGGATCGCAATTACGAGATCGTGGTGCTGCCATTCAATTCGCAAGGACCGGGTCCGGCCACGCCACCAACCGCCGTGTACGTCGGAGAGGCGGTGCCCACTGGAGAGCCGCGAGGTGTGGATGCAACGGCCATATCCAGCACGGAGGTGCGTCTGCGTTGGAAGCCACCGAAGCAGAGCAGCCAGAATGGAGAGATTCTCGGCTACAAGATATTCTATTTGGTCACTTGGTCGCCGCAGGCCCTCGAGCCGGGCCGCAAATTCGAGGAGGAGATCGAGGTGGTCTCGGCCACAGCCACTTCGCACAGCCTGGTGTTCCTCGACAAATTCACCGAGTACCGCATCCAGTTGCTGGCCTTCAATCCGGCCGGAGACGGGCCGAGGTCCGCCCCCGTCACGGTCAAGACGATGCCGGGTGTGCCCAGTGCCCCGCTCAATCTGCGCTTTTCGGACATCACAATGCAGAGCCTGGAGGTGACCTGGGACCCGCCCAAGCTTCTCAACGGCGAAATTGTTGGCTACCTGGTCACCTACGAGACCACCGAGGAGAATGAAAGTAAGTCAAATCGACGATCGAAGCTCTGAACACTTCGGAACAATGAACCTAATCTTTTATCTTAATCCCGCACAGAGTTCAGCAAGCAGGTGAAGCAAAAGGTATCCAACACCACGCTCCGTGTGCAGAATCTGGAGGAGGAGGTGACCTACACCTTCACCGTACGCGCTCAGACGAATGACTATGGACCGGCGGTGAGCGCGAATGTGACCACCGGCCCCCAGGACGGCTCCCCGGTGGCCCCACGCGATCTCACCCTCACAAAGACCCTGTCCAGCGTCGAGATACACTGGGTCAACGGACCCTCGGGCCGCGGCCCCATCCTGGGCTATCTCATCGAGGCCAAGAAGCGAGGTGAGTACTTGGAGTAGTTCAAGGATATCTATGGCGGATGGTGGCTGTTCTCCTTTCCATACAGTATATTTACTATTTATACAATGTATCTGTATTTTTCGATCTATTTCTATAACCCTTCTATTCGATTAATCGTTGGTGGCTTGGTTCTAAATCCAAAAATTATTATATCTATATAAACAAAAAAACCAAAATCATTTTCCAAATCAAATGCTTGCGTAGAAAATGGAGAGCCTCATTTATTTGTAAGTATTGCTATCCAGTAGATACTAGAACCAAACTAATTAAGTAACAAACTAACCAACCCCGAACCGATCCGACCCGATCCCACAATTAGATTTATTCGTTTCACTTGAGTTGATGTTAGACTTGTGTAGATTCCCCCCAATAATTCCCTCCAAATAATACCTACCCCATTGCAACCTCCAACTAATCGTAGCAAAAAGCAATACCCTTAACATCTTAACGTCTTAACCCTCCCTCAAATCGCAGCTAATAGAACTCCCTATCTTCGCTTAGACGACTCCCGCTGGACTAAGATTGAGCAGTCCAGAAAGGGGACCATGAAGGAGTTTACCGTCAGCTACCACATTCTGATGCCATCGACAGCGTCTTGTTCCGGGTAATTGCTTACAATAAGTATGGAATATCGTTCCCTGTTTACTCGAAGGACTCGATACTGACGCCGTCGAAGCTGCATCTGGAATACGGCTATCTGCAGCACAAGCCCTTCTACAGGCAGACCTGGTTTATGGTCTCTCTGGCGGCCACCTCGATCGTCATCATTGTCATGGTCATTGCCGTGCTCTGTGTAAAGAGCAAGAGCTACAAGTATAAGCGTAAGTGAAGCATTCTCTTGAGGAAGAGATCCTGAGAATAATCAAAATGTGGCATGTGCTTTTATTGCAGAGGAGGCACAAAAGACGCTGGAGGAGTCCATGGCCATGTCGATTGATGAACGCCAGGAGCTGGCCTTGGAACTGTATCGTTCGCGTCACGGCGTCGGCACCGGCACCCTGAACAGCGTTGGAACTTTGCGCAGCGGAACCCTGGGAACCCTCGGACGTAAGTCTACCAATCGACACCAGCCTGTGAGTGTTCATTTGGGTAAGAGTCCACCACGACCCTCGCCCGCTTCGGTGGCGTATCACAGCGATGAGGAGAGCCTGAAGTGCTACGATGAGAATCCCGACGACAGCAGTGTTACGGAAAAGCCATCCGAGGTGAGCAGCTCGGAGGCATCCCAGGTATGTCGGCTCTAATTGTGCGATGGTTTTCGCACTCGTTGGACCAATAATAACATGACGACTCTCTTCCACAGCATTCGGAGAGCGAGAACGAGAGCGTGAGGAGCGATCCGCATTCTTTCGTCAATCACTATGCAAATGTGAATGACTCGCTGCGGCAGTCCTGGAAGAAGACCAAGCCGGTGCGCAACTACTCGAGCTACACAGACTCCGAGCCGGAGGGCAGTGCAGTGATGAGCCTCAATGGTGGCCAGATTATTGTCAATAATATGGCCAGATCGAGGGCACCACTGCCCGGCTTCTCGTCATTTGTCTGACAATCAACCGAATTCTAAGATCTATGCCGTGGTAGCAGCAGCACCGTCATCCGGGAGACTTTTGTCTAAGTTGGAAACGATAACGGAAAACGGAGGCTGAAGCCGACCTGGAGCTGGAGTTGCAGTGGGAGCTTTTTAAGGAGTTGGACACGGAGTTGTGGAAGATGTAGCGAGCGAGCCAACAACACTACACAAATACACAATCGGACACTGGTCCCTGGCACCTGGCCCCTGGTCCTACATGCAGCAGCTGTCTGGCTCTCCAGCTCGCTGGAGCTTTGGCTTTCCGGCGGAGCGCTGCTACGTGGATAGCTATAGTTATCTATCTGTATGTCCTTAGTTATAGTTTTTAGTTACGAGAGATCTGAGATTTACCAGAATTTAGTTTTAAAGTTTTCAAATGTGTGTTCGTTCGTTCCCCATGCATCCCCTCTAGCATGACTCTACTCTACGCTCTGTAAGTTATTATTTTTTTTGGTAGTTGTATTTTTTTTTAGTATTTATTCTGTTTGTGTGTCCGTTGCCACGTTGCCCTCTGGCACAAGCCACCGCAACTCTTGGCATTTATCGAAGGCGCAGGTCCTGTGATAAAGCGACTCTCGCCCGATCCAATTTTTTAAATGATTTTCACGTGTGTTCAGCGCGTGGCACGGCACCTGTGTGGCTGAGTGTACGTCTGTCTGAATGTTTTCAGCGTGAATGATCTGATCGCTTAGCCTTGCGCAATCTCATTATGTTTAAACGAAAATTGACAAACTCGCCCGAGGGTAAACGTTTTTTTTTTGTTTCGAAAGGAGTAGATAGAGAAGAATTTTTGTTGGATACGGCCACCGATGCAATCGGTTGGCTGATGCAAACTGCTAAAATATAAAGGAGAAAAAGTTCTAGTAAAATTTGACGAGAATGAGAAACAGGACGAGGGACAGTAAGAAAAGAAGCAAAAAGAAATCATGCGAAAACAAAAATTATATCTTATAAGAAAAAGGTATATTATTTTTTTTTTTAAGAAAAGGAAAAGATTTTGATGTGCGGTATGTGCACGATAAGATGGATTCGCAGAAAAGGTGGCAGCAGCAGCTCCTCCGATAGGTTTATAAGTACTTATATGTGTATTCATATAGATATATAGGCCATATTAATGCAATTTTCTTTAAAATATAAGAGACAGCAACAAAAACTGCAACACACAAAACAAACACAAAGAGCGAAAGCGATAGCGATAGCGATAGCTAGCGAAGGAAACGATATAAAAACGACACGATGTAAGAGATGCATAAGAAAAGGAGCAGATGCAGATGCAGATTCTTTCTGAACGAAGGCACGAAAGTATAGCACTAAGATATGATTGATATGCATACAATATTGTATAATAGCGGGTAAGAGATGATTTTTTTTTCCGGCTTAGTTTGAGGCGCAAACAAGGCCTGGGTAAAACTAAAACTCTAGGGTTAAACTCTTGAAATGTTCGATTCAGATCATATATGTAATTGTAATTGTAATTGCGTTAAGCGACAGTTCATATCTAATCGTATGTGTGTGTGAATATGAATATTATAGCGACACGGGTATGTGCGCGTGGGTATTGTATATCTATATGTATGTATATTTATATTTATATGTATGTATATGTATATCTACAACTTAAATGACTGATTATATATTTTCCCTCGATTAATTGTAAACTTACTTGTATCTCCTTTTTTGTACTACCTATGCATTAACTAAGTTTAGACAACTTTGGCGCATTTTCGCATGAATGCGGGGTGAATGGCCGGCGCGTAATGAGTGCGTGAGATGTAAGATCAAGGTTTTTCCATGCTGAAATCGATTTTTTGAAAGTTAATCCCTACTTCAAAGACTCGGTGCACAAGTTCATCTCTAGATAAGTAAATGTAATTTGAATTGTTGATTGATGTATTGATTGGACCGATGCTGGAAGGATGCTGCAGACGCTAGCGGAGCGGCAGCGATGATGGTGATGGGGGAGCTCCAGGTTCGGGCTGGGCTGGACTCCCGGACTAGTTGAAATCGTCGTGCAGCAAGCGCAAAGTATTAGAATATTTATAAAAGATACCATATAAATGTGTAAATGTACTTGATGAAACATACGAATTCGACTCAATAAATGAAAGTGAAATTAACTAGAAATCGGTTACAATGGGTAATGTCATGGGTTTGTCTACCGATGTCCATAGATTCATCGTGATTTCTAAAATGTTATTCAAGCGAGTTGGATTTACAGGTCGGACTCTAACTTATTGGGCTTTGAAAAGGAAAACAAATAGTATCCCAATCACCGACAGATCCGGAATGATCTACACATATATTCTGGGAGTATATACGAGTATGATGCAGTATCCTGTGGTCGGATGAGACCAAACTTTGCATTTTCTTACCTGATTGTGGTTCTAGCATGTGCGCATATCAATATATTTCGCCTTCAAGCCCTACTATATAGTCAAACCTATTAAACACGGAGAAGTATTAATTATATAGCCTTTTGCCTATATCCTTTATCCATAGAAAAGGAAATTAACTGAGTCTCTTTGGCCCCATGCAATGCAAAAAAATTGAATAAAAACTTTATCGACTTTTTTTGAGGCTCCCAATTTATTTTCACGTGGAACAAATGTGAGAAAAAAAAAGAGTTTGGGGAATTTTAATCATATGATATAGCTAGAACTGACATATCCACTCGTTCTCAAATCAGTCAATGTCTTATTAATACTACGGAGTGGACGTGACTGGGAAGGCGGCATTGGCATTGGCTAAACGGGGCTGTTCGATGTCGTCTCCTGGGGGTCGGGCAGTGCTTTGGTGACCCCTTCTTCCTCCTCCACGTCCTCCTCATCGTCACTACTCTCTGGGTCTCCTTCTACCTCTGCATCCACATCCACATCCGCGTCAGCCTGCATCTCATGGCTGTCGATGTGGCGCGCCGCTGGGTGGGATGTGGACGCACTGCCGACGGCTGCTGGAGCGGTGGCAGTGAGGGAGCTGCTCATGCTGGGTACGCTGACGGGGCACATGCAGGGCACGAACTGTATGCGACTAGCACCCACTCCCGCTCCCGGTTCCACCAACCCTCCCTGCGGCTGGTAGTTAAAGTAGTCCGGGTAAGGGTATTGGGGTCGGGCGTTGTACAGGTTGTTCACTCGCCGTGTATAGGTCGGGTACTCTCCATAGCGCAGCAGTGAAGATGAAGATCCAGAGGCCCCACCCGAAGAGAAGGAGGCTGTCTCCGAGATGCTGTTGGCGGGCGGAGGAGGTGTGGTTGTGCTGCTGGTCGTCGTGGTCGGCTCCGGAGTCGTCGTCGTGGTGGTGGTAGTGGTTGTCGTTGGAGCGGGTGTTGTGGTGCTAGTAGTGCTGCTAGTGGTGGTGGAGCTGCTGGCCGGCGGCGTCACACCTGGCTTGGCGGCGACGTCGTGCCGCCTGGCAGCAGCATAACTGGTCACAGCATACGGGTCATAGTGCGGACTCGGCGAAAGGAGCGGCGTCTGAGCCGCCCCAAAGCCAAAGAAGGGGACGCTGAAGGGTCCGCCCGCCATCGGCTGGTACGTGTATGTGCGGAAGTAGGTCAGCGGGATCTGCTGGAGCATCTGTGCATTGGGTGCTTCCCTGAGAGCAGAAGGGTATACATGTGGGTTAGGATATACTCGTATCATCCTCCAGAACCTCAAGAGATTTGTGATTAGGACTCACGTTGTGGTCTTGGGCCACCAGAAGGCATTGGCACCACCGCTCATCCCAGACCCCAAGACGGCGAAGATCTGTAAGAACAAGATAAAGAATCGCATGAGTCTGGGCAATCCAATCCATTTGATTCCTTTGTCTGTTTTTAGGCCTTTCGGGGCTTTCCTATCGTTTCACTCTGTGTAGGGTGTTCGCTTTTACCCCTTTTATTTTCCTTCACATACCACAAAATATTGTTGCCACATTTTTGGTTAACAATGCACTTCACTAGGACGAGTCGCGTATCCTTTGAGAGTATAATAATAATTAAAAAAAAACCAACAAAAAAAATTTATGAATCGTTTTCTATTATCGGATATCTGCTCGAGAGCCACTCGCGTTCGCAGTTGCCTTTGTTCTAAGGCCAGAAAGAGTCGCGACCCGAGCTTTTATAGCCAACAGTTCGGATCAGCCGACAGATGGGAATGAATGGAGTGGGGATTGGGATGGGTGTAGGCTCAGCAGCGTCTTTGACTGCCCCACAGCCATATGGGGCTCTGGCTCTGGCTAGAACATAAAGGGCCGACACCAAGCCAAGCGGGTTTCTGTCTGGAGCTGGAGTTAGAGGTGGAGTTGGAGGCACAGCTCGTAGAACAACGAGAAAATTAATTGCAGCCCTGAAGAGTCTCCGTGTTGGAGCAGAGCGAAAAGTAAGCTGGGAAATCAATAATAATAATGAACCTGCGTCCAGTCCAGCATGGAGAGGCACATCATTGACAAAATGATTGAATGAATGATGGATCCGATGTCTGGTCGGCCTTAAGGTACGAGAGGCAGCCAGCAGGGAACGGGAAACGGTGAACGGGGAAGGGGGCACGGCTCGAAGGGTCTTCGATGGAGATCGCTTGAAAGGGCCGCACCGCACACCATTCGATTGGCCATAAAAATTTGTTGATGACTTTTCCCCGGGCTACTCCCTCCTATCACCCCAAAAGTTTTCCCCTGCTGGTGTTGTTTTCCGCCTTGCTTTTTAACACATTGAAATTTGTTTTCTTTCTGATTCTGATTCGGAGTTCTGGAATTTGGGTCATACGCCCGACGATGCCTCTGCCCATTGCCTCCATTGGGGATTCTTTTGCACTGCCCGATGGGGGTTATGGTTATGCAACTGGATGTCTATGTCGTCGCCAATAGAGATGTTCCATTCTTCGTCGCCCGATCTCCAATCTCCGATTCTCGGTTTACGATCACTTTCCAAAGCCAGATCGTACCACTCTTTGTATCCACAAAGAATTTATGGCTGCTCTTTATGGCAGCTCGCATGACTGTTCCACTTTAGGGTCCCATTACCATCTAAACTGTCTCAAGGGGAGATCTTTCTCTGGTGTAAACTGTATGTTTTGGAGAGGCGTTAATGATAATCTGGATGATTGTCTCATAATTCTTATTGGTTTCAGGGAGTCCACACAATGACATCATTGATCGAAATCAAACTTCTTTCACTTCTTTACGAGTACGATTTTGTACAGTCTTTATTTGCTACATTTTAAACACTATCTTCGCGGTCTGAATGCATTCTCTATGTACTTGGAAGTGTAGTATTTGGTTTGATTGTCCGTTCCCATTCCCGGCCATCGGTGATGAGGTCCTTTGTAGCTGAAGATCAAAGAGCAGATTGAGATCAGTGGGGAACGCATTAGGACCCTTTCAGACTCCTTCAAGACTCACCGCGAATTCAGTATGAACCAAGTGCTAGAGGGGGCCTGCTCAGAGGAGCTCCTCCCTGATCGTTCGATCTTCTCCTGATTCTCCTCCATCTGGGACTCAACCTGGAGCTGGGACTGGGGCTGCGACTGGAGGAGCTTGCCCAGCGTGTAGACTGGAAAGGCATAGTATTCCCGCTTCAGGGCGTATCGGGAGCTCAGTCGGAGCTGCGGGGTGGAGATGGTGGTGCTGTCCGGTGCGTCAGACTCGGGTCGCTCCAGGCTCTCATCGAAATACACGATCTGGAAGGGACTGACACTGGCTGAGGTGGATGTTTCCAACTCTTCGACCTCTTCCACAGCATCGGGCTGATCATCCTCTGTCAGCCACTCCTGGTCCTGTACTTCCTCCTCCTGGAGCTCTGCCTCTACCTCTTCCTCCTCCTTCAGCTGCTGCTCTGCCTCGGAGCCTGTGTAGTGGCGGTGGTTGTCTCCAGTGGATCGCCGGAGCACTGACTGCCTTTGGACTACCTCCTGGGGCGAGTGGAAGGCATTGTACTGCTTGGCTTTCTTCCGCTTCCGTTTCTTTTGACTTCGAGGCAGCTGCGTCTCGTAGGGCGTGGGCATAGGCGTGGTTGGTGGCAGCTCTGTGGTTGTGCTGCTGGTACTGCTGGTGGTGCTGGAGGTGGTGATGGCCTCGTGTGCGTAGAAGGGAATTAGGGTGAGGTTGAGCAGCTGACGCTGGCCGGGTATCCGGAATCGTTTGACGATTGGCTTGGGCCGGAACATGGGCGTCGATGGGGGATAGAGCACCTGGCCGGGAACCGGCTCCTGCATGGGATAGCGCTGGCCACTCAGCATAGTGTTCAGGATCATCTCGCCTCTGGTCCCATTATAAACGAAGATGGGATGCTCTGCCCCGGCCAGGGCATTGTCCCCCGGCCCGTTATCGAAGACGGGCAGGTGCCGGTGCCGGCGCTGGTGGCTCAGCCTGCGGTGGCTTCTGGTCCTGCTGGGACTCGCTCTGCGCTGCTGCACATACTGGTGCGGCAGCTGCAGCCGATGGGACATCATGAACAGTCGCTGGGGCAGCTGTCCCGAAGCAGGGACAGCACGTGGCGCAGCGGGACGATCCTCGTGCCGCACCAGGAAGGTAACGGAGCCCGGCTCGCGATCATGTCGCCGCCATTCTACGGGCTTCCTGGTTGTGGTTGCATAGTCCCCCTCCGCACGCTCCTCCCGGTGCCGCTTCGCCAGCCCATCCTCAAGTATCCAGAGCGGGCGGTGCTGCGCCCCCAGGCCGTAGGGTCCCAAGGCAGTGCTCCAGTTGAGCAGCTGCAGCAGCCGCAGCAGAGCCAGTGTCCAAGTGGCAATCGCCTCCATTTGAATGGTCAGCGAGCGATTGTCAACCCATGCCTTTATAAGGTCTATGTTGGGCTTGGGTTCATTTTGAGTTCCGGTTGGACTATGGCGTAACTTACTTTCGTTTTGGGCGAAAATCGCAGAACTCGTTCTGGGCTCGGAGTGGGTCATGATCCAGTTGCCAGGTGGGTAACTCAGTGGGTCAAGCCTCTAGCCTCTCCGAAACTGGCTGCCAATATCTGAACCAATTCCAACTATTCTGAAAGGATCGTGTGTTTTTCTAGGATCCCCATAGCATAGATTAGATGTTTCTGTCTGTGAGTAGTTGGACAGCTGCCAGCTCTAACTCTATCTGCATCTCCATCTATATCCGAATCATCGCCTGGACAGCTGTCAAAACTGAGATTAATCAAAACACTCTTAACTGATGCCGATGATTCTCCCCACTACCGACTCTCCTTTGCCATCGAAAAGTACCGAAATGGAAGTGAAATTCTGAGGGATTCTTTGATGATCAGCGGTTATAAACAACCTTCAAACTATCCCCTCTCTGGGTTTCGTTTTGCGCTCTGGTTTATGCCTTGGCCTTTGGGGCAACTTGTTTTTCAGGGCCCGAACTGGGAGCCTCGCAAGTGTGGAACAAGTGGAACGTTCTACCCGAAAATGGGGTTAATAGCCTTTGACAGACGGACAGCCGCGACGGACGGCCCCCGGGCGATCGTGAGTTCTCACTTTGGAACTCCTCATGGGCCAATGGGAAGAAGGTAAGATGGGCTACGGCACTCACTCCGTATACGTATGTACACTGGGAAATGGAAAATCGAAAATGGAAAAATGATTTATTAGCCTGTATCGCCAGCTTTGATCGATCAATCGGCGCTTGCATGGTGCATGCCACATGTAGCGCTTGTAAAACTCGGGCTAATTACAGAATGAGAAAATTCATTTTCGTGGCAGGGATTCTGTGTTCTGTGGTCTGTGGATCACCACTCGTGGATCAAGAGAAAGACGAGAAATTGCCCAAGCAAAATGCATTTCCCATCCACCATCCACCAGCCTCAATCGGTGTCCAATCCATTCAGAGTTCGATCCATTCATGATATTGTCTTGTATTCTTGTTGGATAGCTGCCGTTGAGGATCGCCCAGCTGGACTCGATTGATGGCGTGACTTGACAAGATTATTAGGCTAGGAATTGGGCAGTTCCTGCTCAGGTCAATCCCTGCGCAGAGCTCCCTGGATTAATTCGCTTTTAATGGCCTCTAATGCGTTTTAAATTCCCTCCAAGTGTCGGAGACTTTCGATTCGCTCTCTTGTCTCGGTCGCAGTCTCAGACTCGGTTTTAGTCTCAGTTCCCCTTAACGCTTGGCTTGATTTGAGGTTCGTTTCTGCAGTGAAGGTAAATATCTGAAATTCCACACATCCATGCATCCACATCTACTGGTATCTCTCCATCTATACTCGTATCTACATGTGTACATATGTATGTACGTATGTATTTATCAGTCACGCTAACTCGTGCCTATAATTAACAGCCAGAAATATTTGGACAATCATAAAACACACACACACACGCACTGATGGATGGACAGAGATGCAGATGCAGATGCTGTGCTCCCCAGCTCCCCCCAACCAAAAGAAACGCATCTAAATCATAGGGAATAGTTTGAAAGGTTCTCCTCGATCTGGCCGAATGACCGAAAGGGTGGGAGCATTTTTGACACCAACAATTTGTTCTATCAATTTCGGTATAGAATGCATTTATGTAAATGAAAGTTGTCCTCAATCGACGAGACGAATATCTCGTGGCTCCGTGGTTCCATGGCCGTTCTCTCTGATTGATGCCCGGTCTGCAGTGAGCTATGAACAATAAACCAATCAAGAGCCCCAGCTAGATCAACAGATGAGCAGTTGACCAGATGCAGATGCAGATACAACTGCCATCCAAAGATACAGGCCACGATCTGGCTACACTTGCGCTCTGACAGATGTGGAAAATGTCAAACAATTTGTTTGTTCATTGTTTCTACCTCTCTCAGTTTCTTTCCCTCTACCTCCCTATCTCTCTCACTGTCTGTTTGTCTCTGAGCTTAAGAGTATTTACATGGGTGAGGAACATCGTTAATGCGATGCACAGATAAGCCATCTAATGGATGCGATATGGCCTGGGTCTGCTCTGGTCTGGTGCTCAGGTGTAAAGATTCTTGTTCGGAGGTGAAGAAGGAGCTGTTGGTTAGATGGAAACGTTTCTTTGATGTTATGTTTGATGTTTCTTTGGTTCTAAGGAGATCTTTGGCATGTGACATCTGATAATGAGTGCTCGTAAAAATAAAGCGGAGCTTCATATAAAATAATATTTGACAATCAATCTATCTATCTATATATCCCTACATAACTATCTAATATCCTTCCTCTATCTTATCTCTCCAACCAAATGAGACCTGCAGGCTGCATCCACTGACTCGCTAAACGTCATTCATGCTCGTTCATGATTCAGCTATCTTACAGATAACCTAATTGTGTTTGCATTTCTCTAGTTTATTCAACTCGTACATCGAATCGTGGTCTTCATCATAGGAGAGATAGTTAGATAGTCAGTCTGTCACTTGTATGGGTTTGTCGAAGCATTGCAGAAGCTCCCTCGGGCTCATCAAAACTTTCCATTGACAGTTCCCAACCTACGCCCGCTCTCTCCCACACCAGCCACTGCTCACAAAGAGCTTGCTCTCTTTGTATCTTTCAGATAGATCTTTGGAGCTTTTTTAGCGATCGGACAGAGGCTGATCCAGAATGAGAATCAGAATCAGAGGCAACAGTAGAGCTTTTCGCACGATCCAATCGACAAATTCAATTAGCGACAGCGACAGACAGCCCACCCCGGCGAGCACTTCCAGCACATGTCACAGCCACTGCCACGGCCGGTTCTCTATTCTTTGTTCTCCGCTCTCTGTTCTCCGGCGAAAGCTTAGCAGCCCCGACCCCGTTCCAGTGCACCTCGCCATCCCCCCTAGAACCAACAAACCCCTGTTGGATTTACCGAATTTCTCTGCCGGACGGGGCTCGGCCTCTGCCGCGACCTACGGTTCGGGTTCGGGTCCGGCAGCTGCTTTGCTCGCAGTGCGAATTGCGTTCTCGAAGCGTGCGGCGGCCTCCGAGCGTTCTACGGTTCATTTACTTAATATTATTTACACTTCATTTTCCGATTCTTCTTCTGACTGAGTGCGAGTGCTGCTATTGTACTGATATCTGTACTGCTGCTTGTAACGCTGACACTTGCAATCGGATATCAAAGTGAGCGTTGACCGATTGGCACTTGAAATTCAAAGTTTGAAAAATTCAATCGTCTCGATAAAGAACTAAGCAATACCGAGAGCAAAAGATGACTACTAAGGGTGCGCAACCACACGAAATATCGGCAGCGAAGCGGGCCGCCTTCCAGGTGCTGGCCGGTGGATCGGCAGGCTTCCTCGAAGTCTGCATCATGCAGCCACTGGACGTGGTCAAGACGCGCATACAGATCCAGGCAACACCGACCGTCAGTGCCATGAGTGCTGTCAGTGAGGTAAGTACTTTAGATGCCGCCAGTGTCAGCTGTTTTCGCAGCTGGCACTCGGAAAAGGGCATAGCAAGGTCACGCCCCACCCACAAAACCACGCACCACTCGCCAGACCAGTCTAGACTTTCCAAAATTATACACAGACAATGCTTGCTCTCTCTCTCTCTCTCTCTCGCTATCGCTCTCCGGGCTGGCATTTCCTCGATGGGCAAGCCGACAGTCGTGTTGCGCGTCTTATCAGCCGCAGCAGACCCGACCCCACGCCCATGCCAAACACGACGAAACCGGCCCTCTGACTGAGTTCGGGCTCGGCCCGAACAATCGAAATGGAAAACTAAAAACTTTCGGGCCCGGCACGGCTGTAGGTTGTAGGCTATAGTCTCGTCTTATTTCCAATCAATCGAAACTGTGGATTCCGGCTTAGCACTCGACGAGCACTTAGCACACCCCATATAAGCAGAAATTCAAGGGGCTAAAGAACAGACTTAAAGATTGAGGATGGAAATGTTTTATGTTCCTCTTATCTAATCGGAGTAATTATGAGAATGTTTTGGATATTTTTGGGTTAGCTCGTATCAAGTTGATAAGTCTTTGGTTGAGTAGGGGCTCTGAGGGATATGGTTTGCGCCTGCAGTGGGGACCGAGTGTAGAAAGCCTTTGCTCTAGTTTTTCATGCAAAACAAAGCAACATTTTTATTTTGAGACGGAATTTTATTTGCTTCATATATAAAACAAAAGTATATTCGTAGTAGAAGATTATTAAACAAATTTATAGATCCAAATTAAAGCAATGGAAGAAAAAGACACACAGTGCGACACAAAGAGGGGTGGAGGGAAATTAGCACACGCACCGCACCGCACAGAGAAAATGTGGGACATTGCACTCGGTTCTCGAAAAGTTGTCCAGTCTGTGGGAGGCTTGCGTGCCGTGGGCAAAGAGCAAATAGCAAAGATTTTACAAAGTCAAGAAATAGCTAAGCATGGAGAGAATATCGAGAGATCTTTGGTGCATTCTATATCCACATATATCTGAGAAGACGAAGAGAGCAACAGCAACCTAATCATCTCTCATCATCTGTCTTACAGGTCCACTACAATGGCGTCTTCGACTGCTTCGCAAAGATGTATCGACAGGAGGGAATCAGCTCGTACTGGAAGGGCATTATGCCACCGATCCTGGCCGAGACCCCGAAGCGCGCCATCAAGTTTCTGGTATTCGAGCAGACGAAGCCGCTGTTCCAGTTCGGATCTCCGACACCCACGCCGCTCACCTACTCGCTGGCGGGCTTGACTGCGGGAACCCTCGAGGCCATTGCCGTCAACCCGTTCGAGGTGGTGAAGGTGGCCCAGCAGGCGGATCGCCAGAAGAAGCTGCTCAGCACGTTCGAGGTGGCGCGTGGCATCGTTCAACGCGACGGTCTCGGGCTGAATGGCCTAAACAAGGGCGTCACCGCGACCATGGGCCGTAACGGTGTGTTCAACATGGTCTACTTCGGGTTCTACCACAGCGTGAAGAATGTGGTGCCCGAGAACGAGGACAGCACCCTGGAGTTCCTGCGCAAGGTGGCCATAGGCTTCACGGCCGGCACACTCGCCTGCTTCGTCAACATCCCCTTCGACGTGGCCAAGTCGCGTATCCAGGGCCCACAGCCAGTGCCCGGACAGATCAAGTACCGCGGCACCCTCAGCTCCATGGCCACCGTCTTCCGGGAGGAGGGCTTCCGAGCCCTCTACAAGGGTCTCGTACCAAAGATCATGCGCTTGGGACCCGGCGGTGCCATTCTCCTGCTCGTCTTCGAGTACTCCTATGAGTACCTCCTAAAAACTACTCATAGTCCTGCCCACCCTGGCACTCCCCACAACTGCATAGTCCTAAGACCTCTTTTTTTGTTATTGATTACATTTTAGGTAATAAATATTTGATGCACCTAGTGGATCAAGGAATGAAGACAGTTTAGAAGTAGCACTTACATGTGTGTGATTTATTTGTTCTATTGTCTGTGAAATAAATACGAAATGAAAATATTGTAATGAAAACAAGAGGGAACGCTGTGAGCCGCAGCTCGGATTCGGCCGCGGATCTATTTTTTGTACCCGGTTATACTCAGTTAGTATGTACATTTGTGTCAATACCAGGTATAATGAAAATGCGGAAAATTTAAGAACTCAACAGATTCTAGTACATCTTCCAGGCAACAGGTGCGCACTCAGCAGACTGAGTTTCTAATTCTTTGATCTCTAGAGGGAGCTGCATGGTTTGTGTCTAAATAAACAAATGTGTCATACAGATAGCGCCACAGTTCGAAGTCAATAGCTAGATGGCGTCGTCAGTGTAGCTGGGAAGCCAAATGGCGGCATTTTGTATCCTTTAAAGTGCCGTAACTACCCTGTACTGCATGTGTGTTTGGGTGCTTGTGTGTGGATTGCTCTCTTTAAGAACGTTCCCCCGGAAACGTTCCTTTTAAACGGAAACCCTCGCGAAATCGGTTCGATTTTGAACCGGTTTAGCCACCCTGGTTTTCGACAACAGCCAAGCACCTGCTGCTGCTTGTGTTACATCCACGACGTTACATTGCACAGGCCAATTCCCCGATTCCACCCCAGTGGCAGTTTCGCACTTAATATCGATCCAGGGCACGCGCGGTGCGCCCCAGCGACAACGAGTCGAATCAAGTTCGAAGGAGCCACTGGGCGGGCGCCCACTGAAGGCAACGAGTTGCTCATGTGGTCGGTGCCACTCGCAGTCGTTTGTGAGCGTTCGCAGCGCAAGGTACTTACAGCTCCAGCTCTCCAAGCCATCAACAGGGATTGGAGCTGAGACTGGGACTGGGACTGAGACTCACAGTGCACAGCTCTCAAGCTCCAGCTCTCGCAAGCCTGGCTCTGTGAGCAACCGATAGAGAGAGAGACAGACAGAGAGAGAGAGAGAGCGAGAGGGAGATACCCACAGACACTTACCCAGAGAGAGAAAGAGAGAGAAAGAGAGAGAAGAGAGAGACAAGAGAAGAATTCAATTACCACCAAACTGTTTTGTTGTTGTTCTTGTTGTGTCGGAACTAAATAATTGTTGTATACTTTTTTTTGCTGTTCATAAAGTTGTTGTTAAAGTGCGAGTGCAAAGCGAAGAGAATAAAAGAGAAAAGAAACAGAAAATAGAAAACAGAAAAACCGAGTGCTATAAACTTCTCACAAAAAAACCGAAAAAACGAAAAAGAAAACTTAAATCGAATTCGATTTGTTGTGCCAATTTGACAGAGAAAAAAAGCAAGTTTCCTTTTGCTTCTGAATCCGAGTGAATTTTCGCCACTGCGCAGGACCGATGGGAGCGTGGAAGAGTGCCAAAGAAAGGAAGAGAGAGAGAGAGAGAGAGAGAGTGGGAGAAAGTGCGTGCGCAGAAACACCATGCGGACGAGGGGTGTTGCAGAGAGGGGTGCATATTTGCGGTCTTGCGTGGGGGCTGCTGGCCCAAGTAACGGAACGAAACGAAACGAAAAGACACGAAACGATACGATGCGACACGACCGATGGAACTAACCAGAACCAGAGGCAGGCTGCAGCTGATATTTTTGAAGAGCTGGGGGAAAATTCAACGCGTTCTTCATGAGAAATTCCTTTATAGAATGTGGGGGGAGGAGGAAATTATATAACGTAATAAATCCTTAAAAGGAGGGGGAAATATTTCCGTTGTATTTCAAAATTCCGATTCATTCAATAAGCTAGTGGGTGATGTACGATGTAATTTTACATGGAATCTTTAAGTAATCCCAACCGCAAGACAACCAACGAGTACACACACATACACAGACAGTGGTAGTGGAGAGGCGAGGCGAGAGCCATAGCGCACTCACTCTCTCTCTCTCTCTCTCTCTCTCTATTAGGACTCTCTCTCTCTCTGCGTTACCATCTACTACGTTCTACAATCAAATACTACGACGACGTTACACACACCTACACACGCTAACGCACATACGTAGACACATACACTCGCAGTCGGATTCCACAGTTGACATTTCCATTGCACAGCTTTTGGGGCAGCGCAAAAGGAAAGACAACGCGGAGGAAAACGCAATCAGAGACACAAGCAGTAAAACAACATAAGCGCCACAAATCGAACCGAAATCAGAGACCGAGCCAAATCGTAACGAAAGACGAAAAGAATAGAAAAGAAAAGCACACGAAACAGGGAACAAGAGAAAGAACCCAAAAGAAAAGAACTATACAAAAAAGACAAATATACCAAGAAGTAAAGGTTTTGTTTTTTGTTGTTGTTGTTCATTCGTTCGCTTGCTAATGAAATTTTCTGTTGTTGTTGTTTTTTTTAATTTCTTGTTGTTGCCGCCGCTATTGCCTCGTTGCCTCGTCCTCGGTCTGCAGTTGCAGCATAGTGTTAAACGAATAAGCCACCAAAGCAAATACTCGTACAATTAACCCGAGCAGCCCGAGACACCCGTTCAAAGACAGCCGCATCTGCAGCCAGAGGAGCCGCATTCCTTGGAGAAGGAGAAGGAGGTGCTCTTCGACAAAGACTAAGACAAAGACAAAGAGAAGGCGACACAGCCGCACAGCACAGCAGAGCAGAGTTGAGCCAAGGCCGAAAAGAGTGCGAACAATGTGCGCCGCGCTGCGTCAACGCAATTTGTGGCTGCGGAGCCTCTGGGCCGTCGCCGTGGCCGTCCTGGCCATTGGCACTGTTCAGGTGAGTCACCCAGTCAAGCATGCTTGTCCCGGTCCCCAGTCCCGGTGCTAGTCCCGGACCCACTCTAACACCCCATCTCTCAGTTCAGGTCCCGGCGAACGAAAGAGTAAGCCGAAACCGAAACTGAAACAGAAACACAAATCCCAACCACACAGACGTACACATACACACACACACACATACTCTCATACGCACAGAGAGGCACACACACACATGCACACACACACACACACTCACTCAGCAAAAGACAATGAGACAGATACACAAACACTCGAGCAGGGAGGACCTGTGTTGCGTCCGCGGGCTAAGCAGCCGCAAAGTATGCTTCGAAAAATGTGCCATCGCTTAGCAGCGCACCAGCACACAGGAATAGCACAAGTGGCGGTGTGTGTGTGTGTTCCACCAGCTCTTGCCAAAAACTAACCAGTCGACAGAAGGCGCGAGTGTGCGCAAATATTGGCTTAATTGAACCGTTTTCTTTTCTTCGTCTTTTTCATTTTTCGCCTTTCGTTCTCGCCTTTGCCATGGCCTTCTCTGCCCGAAATCAGCTTACACAATGCTGCCTCGGCCCAGACAGGCCCAGATAGCAGTTAGCAGCTGCCCTCCAACCAATTTGCATATGAGCAAGGGCAGGGGCAGAGCCAGCGGCGGTCGGGCGGGGTGGAGAGGTGCACTGTCACCCTTCCAACACTAATGATGGCAGTTAAGCATTTTGATTTGGGGCCGGGTACTATAAATTATTCCTTATCATTTCAGCTATTTTCTCTTTGGCTTCCTTTTTTCGAAGCGAACAGTAAGGACATACAAATTGCTCACAATTAGAGAGGTATCCCATCCTGGAAATGTAATGCAGGCCAGGATAGGGCCACTACCAGTCCCTTCTTCAATTGATTCCCTTGCTCAGATACCAGTCCCGATGCCGTTCCCATTCAATTGCTTTCAATTATTACCAAAACTCAATAGCAATAGCAGCAGCCACAGAAACAGAACCAACAGCAACAGCTCGGATAGACCTCAAGCTCTGAGGGGATAATCCACAAATTGTGTGGTTTCCTTCGCCGAGCTCCTCAGATTCCGACTTGAATAGCAGTCTCTATTGCCGCTTCCATTGGTTTTTTCGTTTTTCCTCTTCTGTTGCGTACTCATCAATTCCTGGACAGGCGCAAAAACACACACAGATACGAACATACACACACACACACAACCACATGCGTAAAGGGGGGGAATATTGTTGGCTTAAACTGAAATGCTTTTTCAAATCATTTCAAAACAATTTCAACTCGGGGTCGAGACATCTCCCTGCTTCTGACGGTACCCACTGCTCGACCCACAATCAACGACGTGCCTGGCCTTAACAATTCTCCGTATTTTCTCTTAAATAACTCAAAGCAATTTGCCTTGGCAACGGACAGCGGATAGCGGACAGCCTTCATTGGACAGCAGACAGCACTGGCAGACACTGGGAGTCACTATGCTACCACTGGCCCGAACTAGAGCGTTTTGTGGAGTGGACGAAGACCTTATCAAATTCATATACATTCAAGCTTAAGTAATGTAAAGAAAAGGAGAGCAGAAGGTGGAGCCAGAGACGGTGCTCTGAAGCATCCAAATCCTGGGCAGGGGAGCAGTTAAGCTGCTTTATGGGGGCAACTGTCTCTCCTCTTTTGCTGCTGCGGCTGCGGCTTCTGCATTCTGTTCCTTCTCCTTTACGCCTTTCAGGTCTTGTGTTTTGTATGCAGCCTGCAATTTGTTGTGCCTTCTTTCATTCACTCTATCGCTGACTCTATCTCTCACTCTCTCTCTCTTTTCTCTCTCTCTGGCTATGCCATCCCCGTCTTTTTCTATCTGTGTGTGTGTGTCTTTCTCTTTTGTTGGCTGATACTTTAATGCCGCTATTCATGCCAGCATGTTGTTTGTTGTCGGCTCTGCTTTTGCCAGCAGTTTATGACTGGGTCCAGCTTCAGCTCCAGCTATAGCTCCAGCCATCGGTTGGCTATATATATATATATATATATATATTACCCCATGTTCAGTTCTCTCTTTTTTACTTACCTCTAGCCAGCAGTTACCGCTAGCGACACCATCACCATCGCCGTCACCATCACCGTTATCAGTGGCACGCATCGCATCGCAAAGCACAGCCCGTCATCGTTTTGTGGTTGTGTTGTTGGTTGCTTACACTTGGTCTCGCCCTCTCGTTGTGCCCGTTTCTCCTTGCCTGCTCTCTCTCCTGCCCTTCCACACCTCTCACGTACTCCATCTATCCGCTTTCCTTGTACTTGCATTTTTCCTGCTTTTTCCACTAGGTTTTTTTTGTGAAGGACTTCACGTTCGTTCATGGCTGACTCATCCATGCCATAGGGACATAGCGACAGGGTGGGGGTGGGGATGGACATACAATGTGCAATATGCCCGAGCATACCCGAAACACTCGATGCACCCTGCACCTCCAGCACCCCAGACCCACCGTGGCACAGCGGGGAACACGCAATCGTTGCTGCCAAACAACCCATACAAAGTTGCACCACACATGGGGAATGGGTGGGCCATGGGACATGGGCAAAGGGGCAAGGGGGCAGGGTATGTGCTGGATACAAGGCGCAGGGTGTCGTTAGCCATTTGATTGTCGGCTGCGAACCGGGAACAGTTGGCCAACTTTAGTTGTCCTGAAACCCTGTCCTTTTCCACCACTGGAACCACCCGCCACGCCCGAGCCCAGCTAGAACTCACCGAACTGCACCGAAGTCAACTGAATTAGTTGGTTCGCTGCTTTGCTGCTTTGCTGGAGGAGTCCAGAAGGGAAGAGCAGTGCCGTAGGGGCTATGGATGAGTTACCCACTGGGCGAAAATGATTCATACGGGAATGAGATCCAGCCAACAAGCGGAATTTCTGCCCCACCCACTGTCAAACTTTCCGGGGAATTCGCGTTTCGATCCAAAAGTCATTTTCCATTGCTCATTTTCCGCATTGGGACTTCTGCGGCCCGCATAGTCTCTAAGCCACCTCAACTGAGGCCTAGTGTCCTCGGAAAATATCCCGGCAACTACTTACTTGGCGCCTGCATAGCCACATTTGATGATCCCATTCGATTCCATGGGGTTGAATTCGAGGTACTTGGCGATATTCGATTGGATGGTCTGGCATAGTTCCATAGTCTGGCTGACCCTATGCCATTCCTGCGGCGAAGGATCTGCATCTATTGCTTAGCCATTATTGAATAGTATTCGATTCGTAGTTCCCAAATCGCAGGTAAAGATCTCTGTCTGTCTCCCTCCCTAATGGAGTGACTCGCTTGGATGAGACTCGATTCGATTCGATTGGGTTGAGTAGAATTTGGTTGGATGGAAATTTGTCCCGTCGAGTGGGAATGGGTCACTCTAGATCACAGATCATCGGGTGCTACTCCTTCTCTCACCTGGAGGTTACTCTTGGCTGGAGGCTCGCCCATAGCCTGTGCCATTTGTCAGTCTCAAAGCCTCTCCATGACTCGTTCATTGGTTGTGGTATCGGTGTCGGTGTCGATGTCACATCACAGAGAGCTCTCACTCGCTCCATCATTCATTCGCTCCACAGTGGAACAGAGAGACAGGGACAGGGACAGATAGAGGTAGAGTAGCTGTGCAGTGACCCCAACTTCCGTACAGTTTTCCCATTTGCCACTCGCGGCACAAGTCGCTTTCCCCATCCCCTTGCCCCATTTACATTTCCATTTCTGTCTCTGTTTTAGCCTCGAACCCGGTGCTCGGGTTTTGCTTCGTTTTGGGCTCCGCTGGTTTCCTTTGGCTTTCATGTTGGCTTGGATCCACATGGACATCGGTATAAGCTTACTTTTGTCCTGCCATAACCCCTCCACCCTGGCTGCCCCTCGTCCCATTCCTAGTGCCGTATCCTGTTACAAAGCATTTACGCTTCAATGATTTTTTTCGATTATGCATTTTGCTCATTTCAACGTTGACAAAGGCATTGCCTACCCAACCGCCAAAACCCCCACACTACCCACTACCCCTTCCACCTCTGACTGATTGACCCCTCCATCACACACCACCCACCCTATACCCCGGCTTACCCCTCGATTGGCTTTGGCTAATGTGACCATTGTCTGTGCGGCTGGGCTCAGTTGATGTGTCAGAGTTGCCTGAATTAAGGTTAAGTGTTGCCACTTCCCCATAAGAGAATGTTCTCTCCCTTTCCCCCTCCCCCCATATAACTATATATATAAACATATATAGGTGTGTGTGTGTGTGTGTATGTATGTATGTTGTGTGGGTTCCTCTTCAATTGAAAGACACCTTCAAGAGCAGCATCGAGTGAGAAGTGGGATTTGGGAGGCAGGTGCGAGAGGAACCTGAATTCAATGTTAGGCCCAACGTGGGTCAACAACTCTTATCCGGCCGTCAGACGCAAGGTGACAACCCTTCAAGCGAACAGGCAACCCTAGGCCATCCTATGCCCATCCTATGCCCATCGTATGCCCATCCTATGACCGCCCTATGACGCCCTGGAAACTCTGACGATGGCAGCTCTGATAATGATGATGACGATGACTCACAATTGAGTAAATGAAGCAGAATGAATGACAAACGTAAAAGAAAGCAAATGAAACCAAATGAAACCAACTGAAATGAAAGGAAAGGAGGCATAAAATTGTCGCTGGCACAGAAGGACTCAACTCAAACGTAAAGGCTTGGAGATTCAGAATACTATATTTCGTGCGGTGTTGCATATTCCTATCCAATAGAATGGTTGACAAGATCAGCCAGACTCTCTGGAATTATATCGATAGCTCTCTGTTTTTACTCCATGCTGATCTAGCTCCTCTCTATTTCACACGACCGCCCACTCAACCCTGAAGAGAATAAGGTTTACACTAACAACGGCACCCACAACGACAACGAAACTTAACCAATGCAAACGATGGGGCGATAGGGTAATGGGGCGATGAGTACAAGTGGGCAGAGTGGGATAGGTTCAGTGGTTCAGTGTTTCAGTGGGTGGATGCGGATTGGAGGCGGGGGGGCCAGGCCGAAGCAGCTCGAATACGAATATAAAAAGTTCATCTGCCTCCCGGTTGCCTATCGCCTCTGTTCCCGTTTTATGTTGCACGTCTTTGGCAGCGCCGTGCGGTAATGTTTTATACATTTGTATGGCAAACATTTACGAGTACGAGAAGGAAAACTTCCCCAAAACCAAAACAGAAAAGAGAGAGCCAAGTGTAGAGGTAGAGGAAAGGCGTGGGCTGAGAGCAGGCTGAGAGCGGGTAGCGGGGTAGCGGGGGAGTGGTGGCAGCGACAACGTGCCGAGCTAGAATTGTGGCAGGTGCTTGAATTTGGCATTTTGTTGACTGAGCCTGAACGACTTTCCTTGTAGTTTAGCCTCAGCCTGCGCTTCAGCTCCAGCCAGGGATCCAGGGATCCAGCATCCAGCTTCATCCTCATTTTCGTCGTCGTCCTCAGAATCCGCTTCAGCTTCAGCTTCTTGTTCTTGTTCTTAAGGTTGTTGTTTCCACAGCCGCATGCATTATTTGTTCGAGTGGCTTCTGTGCGGTTTCTGGAGAGGCGCTGGGTCTGGAGGTGTCTGATGTGGCTGCCGCTTCCTCGATGCTCAATAGTTCGTTGCTGATTTCATTTGAGTGGCACGGATGGCATTTTACCCCTGCCCACACCCGTAACCCCACCTAGTCACGTTGGTGCGAGTATCCGCAATCTGATTCTGATTTGGGCTAGGGCTGAGCCCTGATTCGACGCATACGCGGGGAATAAAGCTTGACTTGGCTTGACTCGATTCGACTTGACTCGACTCGAGTTGACTTGACTTTTCCACTCGAATTGCTTTGGCAAAGCTTTTCTGGAAATTGAAAATGGCAAGCAGATGCTGGATGGAGAGGCGATGTAGGAGAGCGGCCATAGAGGCTGAGAGAGGAGAGAGAGACAGAGCTGAGCAGCGGGAACAGAGCAGCATCATTATCGTTGGTGTCATTAGCAATGAGCATCGAGTGGATTCACTCGACGGAGCTCCTCCAGAAGGCTTAGTGCGAATAAATTTCCTCGAATGGGCTGTGCCTGATGCAAGGATGCAGTAGAGTACTGGGAATGAGGGATGATTGAAATTCGTAACGGTTTCCCCCTGACCATCAGATGAACCATAAGAATGCAGGTGCTGTTTGATCAAAGAAGCAGAAGGTTCTCCCTGATAGGCTCTTCAATGAAATGGGAGAACATTTTCATGAATTTGATAACTTAATAAATATTGGCAGGAGTAAATGCATAGGGTTTAATACTCACTGAAGCACTCGAATGACTCTTCGCTTAATGCGGAACCAGCGAAACAATGCCCCTTAATTTTCTAGCCTCTTCTACACTTTCGCAGATTTTTTCCCATCCCATTGCTTTTAGGTCTTCACAATTTTAAAATCCGATCAGGTCCACCACGATGCGTCCTGAGTCCTAATTGATCACGCACCCGCACCCAATCAGCAAACAATGAACCCGTAATTTTCCAGCCTCTGCCACACTTTTAGGTAATCAAATTTGCAATGCGCAGATATGCTCGGGTCGCCCCATAGACCTCTGCGAGTATATGCATCTACGTCGACAAACAAGCTGCTAATTACGTGACCCAATTAAATCTAAACACACACGCCCCTACGCCCATACATCTACATGGCTCTAGAGGAGAAGCAAATTTTCGTTGGCTTTTTCAGTGATTTTTCGGTTATTTTTTGTTGGCTTTTCATCTGTCGACTGACGGCGACAGTAGCAGCATAAAAGTGTGGGAAAACTCGGAATGAAATGCTGAAAACATATACGCAAGCACACACACACACACACACACACACACACACACACACACACACACACACACAGAGAAGAAAAAACCGAAATGTTTATTTGAAATGTGCGCCAGGAAATACATTTGGAGCAGAGCAGTCCAATCCCAACATCCAAAATCCAGCATCCAGCAAGCCGTAACGAGAGCGAGACCAACAACATTTAATTTTGCTGCCTTTTTGTGCGGTACGGAAAATCCAATTTTATTTGCATTTTCATTAACAGCAAATAATAAAACGGAAATATGATTTTTATGCCATTCCCATGCAGAGTGGCGCTGCAGTGGGGAGTGGAGTGGAGAGGAGCCCGGACCTAGAGCCGCGCCCGGAGCAGCTGCTGCTGTTGCTTTCCACTCTGCCCCTCTGGCCGCACTTTATGGCCTCTTCCCAGTACCTTGTACCCTGTCCATGCGCCGCCCACTTCCAGGCCATTACAACGTGCATTTCCGCTTATTCCGCTTGCTGTTACTCCTCTTCCTGCCCTTCCTGCTCCTGCTTCTGCTTCTGCTTCTGCTGCTCCTCTGCTCTTTTTGCAGTTTTCGGTATGCTTGTTTGCATTGGTGTTGGTTTAGTCGTATTGGTGTGCTTCCTGGTGGTACAGTTCTTGTAGTTTCTGCCGTTTCTGCTGTTGGATGATTATAAGCAATTTGTGTTATAAAATCGCAATATTGCATTTTCGGCTGAGCTTTTGCGACCTCTTTCCATGCCTTCCTGTTTGACCCATCGCAATCTCCCCCTCTCCCCCTCTCCTGCCAACCTCCCATCAAGCCAATTGCCACTTTCCATTTTCCACTTTTCTGCAAGCATCCACGATTGGATTATTTTTCAATTGGCAGAGCTTTCCCATCCTTGGATTTTATTTTGAACATAATAACATTGTATTAACATTTACTTTGCGTGCTTTAGGCCAGTTCGAAGTCCAGTCCCCAATGAAACGTTGGGGGCAGAACAGACGATGGGAAAGGGAACGAGTGGGATGTGGGAGTGGGAATGGGAATGCGGATGATTGATTTAATGGGCCATATAAGTGATCATGAACTAATATCATAGTTCAGTAAAAAAGGTAGATTCATGCAGTTACCGAGTAAAATTATCAAGCATTATACATCAAGAATTTAGCATTGATTCAGCGATCACTCATTCGTTCAGTACTCAAATATTGTCAGAATATGTATCCTTATACTATTAGCTTAAATCGTTCAATGGCTCCCATTTAGAAAAATGAATCCACTAGTGAATGAATCGGAAACTCTGAGGAAAGACAGACCCATTCATGCCATTCACTTCATTCATCAGACGGAGTGCCGAACCATAATTCCCTCTGGTCATTGCTTCACCTCTTCTCTCTTTCTTTCATTTCATTGGCAAATGATGTCCGGAGAAAGTTACGGATGGCGAAAAAAAGAAACGTGAAAAGAGAGAAAGTAAAAGAATGGGTGGGAGAGTGGCTGGGGTGGGATAATCATTTGACAGAGCTAACAATGAAAGCAAATCAAAGGCCAAACCCCCGACAATCCGCCATCAGGCAACTTCAGTTTGACACTTTAATGCATCCACACGCCCCTTTTCACTCTCCCAATTTCATTCCTATTTCCAATCCCAATCCCGTACCCTGTCTCCGTCTCTGCCTTTCTGCCTTCTCATCATTCCCTTTCCAATCCTCGCGCTACTGCTCTGTCCTGCTTCTGCTACGACTCTAGATCCATTTCCTGGCCCGACTCCATTTACATCTCCCATTCCTGGCCCCCGGTCCTAGTCCGTGTCCTGGCATATTCCCCAAATCCCATTTGGCTATCAGCACGGCGGCAGTTAGACCCCCAGATGGGGGCAGGAGCAGGGGCAGGAGCAGGGTGCACATCGCTTGTTGTCAACTGACGCCCTCCGATCCAACGGACAATTTGAGGGCCATAAAAGTGGGCTATGCGCCTCATATGGAATAAAGTCAGGAAGGGAATTACGAGGGTGTGCATGTTGGGGACTAAGGGTAGAGCAAGAGTGGAGAAAATAGGGGGAAAGACGGAAAGAGGGCGTGTGGCAGTCAAGTGAATCGCAATATTTGTCACATAAAATTTGCTATTAAATTAAATTTTATTTGCACATTCATTCAAAATAAAACAAAATATATATTCGTATATTTGAAGGATAAAAGCGAAAAGCGGGGAGCGGGGAGCCAGGCTTAAAAATGCTGGGTGTCAAGACGGCGTTGGGGAGAGGGAAGAAAAGGGGAAGGGGAACCAGTGTTTGTTGAAGAAATTGATTTGATGTCAAAATTTTATGTGCTTATGTGCGTTTGCAGATAATGAAATTCATCCGCACAGACATCACAGACAACAGGGCAGAATAAACCACACAGCGGGAGACGGACAAATAATGGATAGACATCTCAGTCATTCGTTCATTCGTTCACCCGCTCTCTCAGTTTACCATTGCGTCTGTCTGTCCGTCAGTCAAGTCCAGGTCTGAGCAGAGACAGCGGCAGCAGCAGCAGCGCCAGACGAGTCAATGGGGATTGAAGATTGAGGTTGAGGATGAAAAATTATGTGAAATTATGAAACTAAACGAACAAATTAAGCCACTTTATTATGTGGAAGTGTGTGTGTGTGTGTGTGAATCTACGAGAAATAACCTGATAGCCTGATAGCCTATGAATTGCACATCAGAGAGGAGACAAGATAGGGGAAAGAGTAGAACGATTTAAATAAACAGCTATGCACATATTGTGGCGTCGATCAGGTTTCTCTTTATTTATTGCACGTCTATACGTCTCGATCTACCTCTTTGGTAATGCACATAATCATCGATGAAAGGGAATCGGCGAGGGGTATATCGATAAGGAAGATCGAGTATCGGTTGAGGGTCCTATGGGTTAGGGCTAGGGCAATTATAGGTTAACTGCCCTACAATATAATATATGTATGTTTAATTTATCCTTATCATTTTCAGGGAGCTTCATTGATACATACATAAACATAAATATGTATCAATGTATGTATGTATGTATGTAAAATGCGTAATGAACATACATATCTACTCGTTTGTAAATTACTCTTGTGCTCTTGTGTTTTATTCTTTTAGAGATAGAGATGGGTAACAGAGTGGGTGGTAAGGGCGATGAATCATCTCCTTTTTGCTTTTCGCTAAAGGGACCGATTGGGATGCCTCGCTTGGGGCTCTTATGGTGCTGTGGCATGCAACCGCAGAATGTGATCTCAACGATGCCAGCCATAATTTCTCTGTCGCTATTCCATGCCCCATTCTGCGGTTTGGCGGACTTTGTCTGACACGTTCCGCTCGTTGGAGGAATGGGATGGGGAATGACGGCGACGGCAACGGCAACGGCAACGACAACGCATATTGTTTCTGGGGTCGGCACCCCCCTTGTTGGCTCGTCTCACTTAATAAAATAATGTTGTATGCGTTGCGGCGCATAATGGTCGACTCACACACGCACATACACTCATACGACAAGTGCATGTGTTGTGCTGGTGGCGTCTCTATTAAATTCATCTGCTGCCACCAAATTTCCAAGCCTCCAACCATCTCGCCTCGCCTCGCCTCGCAGATGCGGCAGCAGCAAGTTAATGGCCAGCGAAGGCCCAGGCACAGACCCCTGTCACAGTGTGTGTATGTGCGTGCATGTGTGTTGGGATGCCTTTCTCGCTTGGGTTCTATTAGGCACAAGCAAACACAGACACACATACACACACACAAACTCGCATCGCGCACATACGAATTGTGACTTGGTGTACTTTATCGTTTAAATATTTCATGCCATACCCACACACCCACAGGGAGGAATGGTGCGAAAGAGAGGGCGAAACAAGCTCATCGTGTTGTCTATGTAAGGCACATTATGTCTTATGTGTGTGTGTGCGTGTGTGGCGCTTGGATGCGACAATAGCCACCAGACGACAGCCCACTTTGGGCTTTGGGACTCGGGGCGTCCCCACCCCTCTCTGACAATACAAATTTTTAGTGCTGCAGTCAAAGTAATGACTTTTTAAACGTCTCGCATGCGCGATCCGGTCTAGTTTTGCACTGTATGCGTGGCGGCCTCTGGCGGCCGCATGTGTCGCCGCCGCACAGCGGTGGGGCTACAGAAGGAAAGATGTCATGGGGCGGTGATGGGCGGTAGCGGTGAGGTAGCAGAAGGTAATCATAAAAGTCAATTGCCATTTAAGAGCTGATTTGTACTCTTTATTGATTAATGGTATGGTACGAGGACACAGCTAAAGGAAGCTACAAAGACAGAACGAGAGCACGAGAGAACGAAAGAGAGATAGAGTTGCGATATACTGTATTATCGATAGTTGTGCTCGTATCGCATAATCGAAGGTCTTTATCGATGCATGTCGCCGTTGTCGTCCGGCAATGCGCCACGCACTTTATGAACCACTCGAGCGGTAAATTTGATGATGTACAACATTTGACCCACAATCCTGGCCCACACTCCCCCCCCCCACCACTCTATCATCATATCCCGCTCACTTTTATTATTACATTTCTGCGTATGTGTGTGTTTGTGTGTGTGCGTGGATGTGGATGTGGATGTGGGTGTGGAGCAGCGCTTGGGGGCAAACGTGTGTATGTGGCCAGCCAAGCAGAAAACGACTAAAGTAAGTTGAAGAAGACACAACTAGCACGGAAGGGTGGGGAAAGGGGAAGATAGGGGAGATTATAAATTTATAAAGAGGAGCTGACGGGGGGAATGGGGAGGGGTAGCATTCCCTGCGGTTGTGCAAGGATAAAGAATGTTCCATTGAGTTCCGATTTTGTGTGTGTTTAAGCCACTCGAAAGCCGAAAGCAAATCAAGCCACCACATCGCTCGCCTCTCTCCCGACCTGGCCACGCCCATGAATGTGAGCAGGGGGCCCAAATGCTCATGTCGTAAATAAATCGGACACAGAATGAAATAAATGCAAAGGCAACAGAAACTGCGCACAAAAGTATGTTACAAACGTCAGTGTTGCGAGCTGTGCATTAGTCTGCGTGTGTATTGTAGGTTTGTAGGTGTCTGTGTGACGAGGATTTGAGCGCAAATAGAAGTCTATTGATATGCTTCTCTGCCTGCCCGCCCTCCCTTTCCGTTGATGGTGTCACATTATGAGCTCAGGGCCAGGGCCCTGCAGGGTATGTAAAAAATATTTTATCGCTGGCTACCCCTTTACACCTCCCCTGCCTTCGTGTGTATGTGGGTCCAGATCCCGATCCGGATCCGGACATGAACGCGAGCTCCGGAGATGAAGGGGGGATTGGAGAAGGGTCTTTAAAGCGGGGGGGCACAAATGCTGTGATTGAGAGGCGACTGTTCTGCATCTGTTGTGATTTTGCGGTTGACAGTTGAGTTAATTTGCTTTCTCCTCTTACCACCATCCACTTTCACCATACCGACCCTCATATATGTACATACATATGTACCCTCTTTCAGGGTGTGTGTGTGTGTGTGTGTGTGTGTGTGTGTATGTGACTGTGTATTGGTGGGCTTAAGTAGCGGAAATCGTTTTTTAATATCCCTTCTCAATGATACGGAAAATTAAGTGGTTAACACTGAATGCCAGAAGATGGTTTTTTCCTTTCCATCTTTTGCTGATTTTCCGGATTTTCTGTTTTTCCGCAGCTTTTGTTACCATCTGTACTCAAACCATTTTGGGGCAATTCATGTGTGGTTAGAGATGGGATTAAGAGATGGGTTGAACGAGTAGGAGGAGAAGGGGGAGAGAGCTCCCACCGCTAAGCCCTTTGTTTGTTGAATTCAGTTGGGAATCGTTTTGGTGGAGTTGCTTCAAATGTTTATCAATATATAACATACTTAACTTCTGGAACTTATTTAAGGGCAGCCACAGCATTCCATGAATAAGCTCTACAATTCACCGAATAACTTACACAAACCAATTATAAAATTACAGCTGAATAAAATAACTTTGCCTTTCTCCAAATACCCATCGTTAGCTCGTTTATTCTATCGGTAATCGAAAAAAGCTCTGCACAACATCTTTTGACCCACTGTGCACCTCAGAGTCCCTCAGAGTCCTGCCACAATCCGACAGCGACCTCAGCCAACAACAACCGAACCCAAAGCCAAAGCCAAAATCCAAATCCAAATGCCACACTAAACCTTCGCGCATGCATGGACTGGTTTGTACTTGTGAGTGTGTGTGTATGTGTGGGTGGCTATGGTGTTGGCAAAATGTTGATGTCGACGTGTTTTTAATTTAAATTTTTGTGCCTTTTGCCATGCTTCGTTTCGCACGATTCGGCATTTTGTTGCTGCTGCTTTTGCTTTTGCGTTTGCTGTTTAGTTATTTCGCCTATTTGCATATATCTTTGCTCTTTTTCCCCTCATGGAAAGGTCCTTGGTGGAAAAGCCCTTGCTCTGGACAGAGCAACTTCGGCCAGGCCACGATTTCTCATGTTTATTGTGAATGAAGTGGAAAGTGGGGAAACAGAAAGGTCCGAATAAAGAAAGAGCTGAAGGGTAATAGGGCAATATGCATATACATAGTAGAAGGCAGGATTTTCCATCTGCAGTAGCCTGATCCTGGATTGTACTGCTTCAGTTTGGGCAGCAGCTTTGTCTGGGGTGTATTTTGTATTCATAATTGAAATGAGTTTCTCCTGCTGAGTTTTTGAATATTAAGTCAATCGGGTTTTCAGTTAAATGTTTCTGGTGATTGAGATGGGTTTGGGTTCGGATCTGGTGAAGGGAAGGGACGATTCAATGG
Source organism: Drosophila algonquin (assembly GCA_035041765.1). Lineage (NCBI taxonomy): Eukaryota > Metazoa > Arthropoda > Insecta > Diptera > Drosophilidae > Drosophila > Drosophila algonquin. Next base: position 3,020,540 of record JAWNKY010000209.1, on the reverse strand, counting down.
CCTGGAAGCTGAATCTGAATCAGATTTTAAATGCGAATGCAAATGAATGCTCGACCTTGCCACACTCGCACAGTCACAGTCGTAGATAAATGTGTTTCCATTGTGCAACACGGTGGCAACAATAACTATTATCTGTGTGTGTGTTAGTGTGTGGGAGTGTGTGTACCCATAGGGAGCTGATAGGGGATGGCAATGGGTGGAACAGTGGGTGGAGTGCCTTGGGCACAGCGCAACTTTCTCAAGAGTTGCTAATGCTTGAGCTTTATCTGTGCTCGCCTTATGAGCCTCCAGGGTTCGCTCTCTCTTTCTCTCTCTATTTCTCTTTCTTTGCCACTCTATCACCCACCCACCTACTCACCCTCTCTGCCTCTGCCTCTATCCCTTGAACCATTCCCTCTCTCTCTCTCTCTAGCTCCCTCTTTCACTCCGCAATGTTTGTTAAACTTTTGGCCTTGTTGAGGAAAATACCTTTTTGGCAGCCTTTTAGGTGGAACCCTGCCCTGGTTTGCCCCTGGGGGTGGGCGTGAGTGTGGATGTGGGTTGTAGTAGCGTAGCGTTGCCACCGTTTTTTGTGGTAGGTTCTCGATGCCGGCGGCAGATTTCACCACGCTCATCGCATGTGTCGCTCTACGCGAGAAACGTGAGTTTGGGTAGTGGTTTGTGGGTGGTGTGTGCGTTGGCGGGTGGTTAAGGGGTGGCGTCGACAACATCGTTTGCTTCTCGTCTATTTTACACACAAATTATTTTGAATTTATTTCGGTTTACCTGTGTAGCCAGGTTCCGCTGGCACTCACCCTTCGCCTCCCCCTCCCCATTCTCTCTCTCTCTCTCTCTCACTCCCTTTTTGCTGTCTCGCCTATTTTCCTGTGCTTGTGTGGAAAATATTCCGTAGTATACTTTTCTGCGTTCGCTGCCAATACCAAAAGAACCCAATTTTAAGCATTCATTCAAGACGAAACGGTACAAGGGTGTGTGTGTGTGTGTGTGTGTGTAGGTCGGAGGATGCCGAGGTGGTCTCACCTGAGGCTCCTTTGCATAGTGACGATAGAAACAACCCCATTCCGGCCGACACGGCTTTGAAATATGCTTCAAATTTGCGTTTGATATCTATTTAATTTGTTCGGCTACGGCTATAGCCATAGCCTATAGCTACGGCTAAGGCATGCCTGAAAAGCAAACTTATTCCTGGATGGCCCTCCGCAACGCCTGCCCCGGACAGGAGGGTATCAATGTCTTAATTAGAACATTGCTTGCCTCAGAAATTTCATTTGAAAGAAGAGCAAGAGAGATTTATTTACATTTTTCTTTAATCGGCCAAATTCCAGAGCTGCAGCAAAAGCTAACAAAAGAAGGGAGAATAGAACGAAGGAAGACGCCGATGCCTTGCAGAAAATACAGCATCCTGTATACCTTTGCGTGTGGAACACTTAGAGCACATGTAAATGTACTCTTTCATACATACATACATATGTACATACATATGTATTCACATACTCGTGTGCCCCACGAATCATAACAATAATGGCGAGGACATCCAGCGAATTCCCAGACTTGCATTTGGGGCTCTTCAGCAATAGAGTTCCATACTCTCCAACCATCCCTTTCCATCCCACCCGATTCGGTTGCTCCCATGTTGACATGGCAGTTCTCAAGCGATTTGAAGCGACTCCGCGTATGTGGAACAAAGTTGTTGAACCCGGCCAAATTGCCAAAAGAAAGCGGACAGGCACAGAGTAAGGCAGGAGCAGGGAGCAGGGACCAGCACTGAGGGGGCGCCACAATATCGATTTTATTTTATTGACACGAAAAATTGCGCCTTGAAATATGCAATGCAAAAGTGGAAAATTCAAGAGGGAATGGGTGAGAGTGACATGAGGCAGTGGAACAACAACAACAAGAGGACAAGATAAGAGTCATAAAAACGCACACACACACACACACACACAAAGGGGGTTGGATGGAATGTGTGGGTGTGGGTGTGTGGATGGATCCGTGGGTCCCTCCTTTTGGGTATTTTCTTAACTCAACAAGGAACTGGAAAATGATGCGAAGTGGGTTGGTGGCGGAGGTGGACCGGCGGCAGGACAGCGAGTGGGTGGGTGGCAAGGCACACAGTGACAGCTTGGGCACTTATAAGCAAAGGAGAGAGAGAGAGAGAGAGAGAGGATGATGGAGAGTACCAGCCTGTGTATGGGGGAGAGTGAGAAAAGAACTGATGATTATGATGATGAAGACAAAGAGAGAGAGCAGAGGAACAACAACAGAATGAAAAGAATAAGAACAAACGAGAGGGAACGTTGTGAGCCGCGGCAAAGGCCGCGGCTCAACCTTATACCCGGTACTCAGTCAGTATATACATACATACATTTATGAGCCTACGATTTATGAAATTTATTATATGTTCTCAAAAGGGACGAAAATAATATTTAAATTAAAAAAAATGAATTTTTTGGAATTTTTATACATGTTTCCATTTTTGTTTACATATGCTTTGTATATCTGCGCCTACATTTCTGCATGGCATGTATAACTACATATTTGAGACGTACATGTGTTTAGGAGAGAGAGGGAGGGGGTATGAGTCAGCGCTTGGCAGGCGTTGCGTAGCCACTGAAATTTAATTTGTTTCTTCTGGCCATAATATTGATCCGATCTCATCCAGATTCGGTAATCTGGTAGATATGGTATTTTTTCATGATTCTGCGTTTTTGGTTTTCATTTATCTTAAAAATTGTGGATTCCACAGATTTTCGTCTTTTGTGGGGGCGGAAGGGGGCGTGGCAAAATTTTAAAACAAACTTGTGCTGGTTCGGTATCACAGGAGCTTGGATAGAAAATTTGGTTGCTCTAGCTCTTATAGTCTCTGAGAACTAGGCGCTCATTTATACGAATAAGCAAAGCAGACAGGGTCGCGTGTGAGAGAGAGCGAGAGGGAATGATAACTTTCGAAATGGTTTCCTTCATTGTAGCTATAATAATGATCCGATCTGATCCAGATTCAACACTCTGATAGAAATGGGCATTCTCTATGACTCTGCGTTTTTAGTTTTCTCGTATCTTCAACATTGTGTACGCCACAGACTTTCGTCCTTTGTGTGGGCGGAAAGGGGCGGGGCGAAATTTTAAATTACATTTGGAGTAGTGTGATCACACAGGAGACTGGATACAAAACTTGGTTGCTCTAGCTTTAATAGTCTCTGAGATATAGGCGCAAATGAAGACGGACGGACAGACGGACAGACGGACAGACGGACAGACGGACGGACAGACAGACATGGCTATATCGACTCGGCTATTGATGCTGATCAAGAATATATATACTTTATGGGGTCGGAAACGCTTCCTTCTGTGCGTTACACACAACCGTTATCCGCACAAATCTAATATACCCTTTTACTCTTCGAGTACCGGGTATAAAAATCAAGGGACAAAAAGTAGAATCAAAAACAGTCGCACAATAACATCGGAAAAAAATACAGAAAAAACAGAGCAAAGGCGTAGAGGCAAAAGACACACGAACGTCAGTGACAAAAATTCCAAAATAAATGACACTGCGACAAAGTTAACTTCCCCCGACCAGCCCCCCCGACAATCCCCCCTCAATCATTCACATCCACTACAAAATAAGCAACAGAGAAAGGACTAGGGACGAAACTGCTTATACCCTTACACATCCATTGCTTCTATTGATAATGATGATTGGATTTTTATGAAATGATGTGATGCTTGGTTTAATTATCCTTAAAAAACCAAAACAAAGACAAATAAAATATCCAGCTTTATCTAGAAATATGAGAAACTCGTTTGAATAGAATCCATTAGACAAAAAGAAGTTTATGGCTGCATCGACCGGGACATGGGTATGGTATCGAAAATGCTTCCTTCTTCCGTTGCGTTGCAAAAATTTGATTAAAATCATAATACCCTCTGCATAGAGTATACAAAGAGCTTTGGTGGAAAAAGAGGGGGATATTACGTGTTGGATTTCGCGGGCTACTGTTGTTGCTGCCGCTTGGCATTTTTGAGGGTGGCTTGTCCACCGACCGACCGCGCAATCTCCCTCCCTCCCTCCGCACCCCACAAACCCCAACTTGTGTTGTTTTCTCGCGTTGTTTTTTGAGGATTTTGAAGTAATGCAGACTTTAGAGATTACAACAAGAACAATGCCGCAACAAGAACACAAAGCAGGCAAAAAACAAGAACAAGGAGTAGAACAACAAGACGTACGGGGGTGGACGTGGTACAAAAGCAAATCCAAAGAAAGCCATTCGAAATGCTTAATGAATGAGCAGAGAGCCGAAGCAGAGACCAAGCTGAGAACAGTCAGGAGGCTCAGGCTGAGGAAACAACAACACAAAAAAAAAAACCGAATAAAGATACAAGCAAATTGGAACAAAAGCAAGGGATGACACAAGGCGACAACATTAAGATGCATAGGCGGCAGACAGGGCTGCTGTTAGTCTGCAGAGATGCTAGATGCCAGATGCCAGACGCCAGATGCGATGCAGCTTAGGTGGCAATGGGAATGGGAATCGGTTCGCAGAAGCTCCACGGCTTCACTCCATTTGCTCGATTGGTATCGTATCTGCATTTTCCAAACGAACGAGTCAATGCAAATTCAAAAGTAATTGGAATCATTCCATATACATATGTACATATGTTTTATATATATATATACAATATATTTCAGGAACCAAAAATAATGATTAGTTTTTATTTTTGTAGCCGAAAAAATCCTCCACTTAGAATAGCCACACAGAAGAATTAAATACAGCAATAGAAAGCTCTAAGTGCATAATCTAATAAGTTTTACGGATAATCATCGAAGATAATAACTATCCGTAATAATTAATATTAATAATTATCCATAATGATTATTTTTGAGCAATCCCCTGCACACTCGCTTCACTCGCACGCGATGTTGTGAGTAAAATATTGATATTTCTTCAAAGAAATGAACTCTTTTTAACTGTATTCTATTGAAAAAATAACCTGTAGTAATCGTAGCTTCTGCCTTAACTTAGATGGGGATTACCTTGGGTGGCATAATCTGATTACACTTGACGTTCGCCCATCCTCCACTGCACCTACGTATGCTTCATTTCCTTTCCCTTCATGCCTTCATGCACTCTTAGATCAGGAGCGGAGCTTGAGGGGATTTCCATAGTAGTTGGATTCTGTGTAATTTGGGTGCCATTCAGAAGTGTCCAAAAGCTGAAATTGCATATTTTGCCATTATGAACTTGTTAACGCTCCACCCGCAACAGCCAACCCAACCAGCCAACCTACTAAGTAACTATCTAAAGCTAGCTCCAGCTCCAACCACACACCCCTTCCTCCCAGTTTCCACCTTCCCTCTTCCCCTTGGCAGGCGTCACTAAAAATTACGTCAATTAAAGTTAATTGTGCTAATTTTAAGCATTTTCCCTGCCCCTGTCCCTACTCCTGCCCCTACCCCCGTCCCATGGCTCGTTTCCACTCCTATTCTGGTTTACTTTTCCATTCCAGCATTTTATGTTTTTTTTTTTTGCAGAATATGCACAAATATTTTGTGGACAGGGGACTGGGAGTACTGGGTACACGGTACGCGGCAAAGGGAGGACAGGAACGAATAACAGTACAGCGGGGCTTAAGTAAGAAAACAAAATGGCGTCAAGCTGACAAAAGCAACAACAAAGGAGGCAGAGTGGCGGCGGGGGGTGAGCGCAGCGTAGAGGGGTTAGGTTAGCGAAAGCGCAGCTGGAAAAGTTTCTGTTTAGTTTTTTCCTCTGCACGAAAATGAAGCTCGTTTACTTTTATCAAAATGAAGTTTGTTTTTCCTTGCTGATTGTGCGCATAATGAGGGGGTAGGGGATGGGGAATGCCGATGGGAATGCCGACGGGAATGGGAATGGGGATGGGAAGAGATCATGGCCTGGACCTGCACTGGACAGGATAGGACGGGAGAGGAGAGGAGAGACGAGGAGAGGAGAGGAGAGGAGAGGACAGGAGAGGGCATGGGAGGACTGGATGGGATGGTAGTGTCAAGAGCAGCGGAACGGAAAACAGCTAGCAGAATGAGGAGGAGGAAATTTTTTAAAAAGTTTTCTGACCTTTGTATCAAGACCAGGAAGAGGAAGAGGAAAGTAGGGAAATGCTTAATGTGATGTGGTGGACGGGGGTGGAGGGTGGGTCACCAGCGGAGTATCATTCAAAGTTCGTGGACAGAGGTGTGAAAGTTGACAGCAAAGTTCATAAAAGGAACATTTTTAATTTATTTTATTTACACTTCAAACTCTCTTAATAGCGAATGATGGCGTGCGGCGGTGAGCGGGTGAACTAAGATGGTGCGGCAATTCAATCACTTAAATTGAGTATTGGCAAAGTATTGGCTAAGCGTCTCCTGAATCCCCGAAGATCCAGATACCTGGCGAGATAGGAAAGTACAGTACCAGAAGGGTGCCCGTAGAGGTGGCAGTCCCTTCTTTGGTCTGGTCAGATTTCCCAGCGATTGTGTCACGCCACTCGAGACCTCAGTCATCTGCGACCTCCCCCACTCGGCTCCTCCCAGTCAAGGACAAAGCCTTGAAGCAAAACTTTTGCCTCGCCCAAAAATCCATTTAGAACCCGCAAACCCTCCGGGTCCTCCCTCCCTACCACATTTTATAATGGCATTGCTCAAGAAAGCAGAAGCAGCAGAAGGGGGAGCGGAGGAGAGCAGAAGGGGGAGCGGAGGAGAGCAGGTGGGGGAGGTTGAAAGCTGGAAACAGGAAGCTGGATCCAGAGCCAGAGGAAGAGGATGAAAGAATTACGCAGAAGCATATGAAGAATTTAATTAAAGTTCATTTTCTTGGCGCTTCTTTGCCACAGCTCTTCCACACCCTCTCTCTCCTTCCGTCTCACCCCCCTTCCTGCTCTTTCACAGGAAACAGCTCAAAGAAGGCGCCAGTGCCAGTGCCAGTGCCTGTGGAACTCTACCATTTCTGACTCAAGTAATTGCAGTTGTCAGACATATGTATACGTACTTGTGCACAGTACCACCCCACTCCCTGGTGACCTATTAAAACGCGCAGGGACTCCTTGGAAAAGCTTTTGCATATCGATTGCTATCGATTTTCGATACCCGTACTGTACTCTTTGTGGAAACACTGTAACGAGCTTGACATGTGCCAGCTCTCCACCAGATGGGACTTGCCTTTCCACTTGCCTGCCAGAGGTGCGCCATGTCATATTTGATTTAGATTTTCGTTTGAGTGGGAAGGCGTTTACTCTTTTCGATTACGACTTAGTTTGTGAGGTGTTGGGGCAGTTTCTTATTAATAAGCTAGCTCTACAAAAATCAGATAGCGAGAGCTCTGGAACTATCCATTACGTTTGATCGCCTCCCTCTCCCTGTGATTTATAAGCCGTGGTCTTGCTCATCTTCACCCTTTGTAATTGATTCGTCCCGGCCCCCCTCCAAAATGAGTAATGGGCTCCTCCTGTGCAGTGCTTCTTTTCCCCTTTATTACAATTAAAATGTATCCCAGCGTTGCCCGCTTCCGCTCCGGTTTCCGCTTCCGACGCCATCTTGCATCTCCGCCGTCGCCTCCGAACCGATCTGAGTGACTTTTTTGCTAAGCAAATTCGCTATTCGCTATTCGCTATGCATCCGGCCTAGATACATATTTATGCCTTTATTCCTTGTCCTTCATATCCTGTAGAGGGATCAATGCTATCTGGCCTACCTTTCGGGACACTTTTTGGCAATAAGTTTAAATTGCATGTCTCTCAATGTGTCTTTGTGTATGTGTTGCCAATACGTTTGTCGCTGTCAACATTCTTCTCTCTCTCTCCCATTGCTCTCGCGCGTTGTCGTTTTGGCCAAATTGTGCATACAGCCTGTGTGCTCGCTTCTGTGTGTAATTTATGCACGTAAGTCACGCCTCACCCTACCCCACCCCATTCCACCAACACCGCCAACTGCAGTTTCGAATGAACACATTCATTGACTTTCTTCCCCTTCACACACACAAACTCACACACACACACAGACAGAAAGAGAGGGGGGCCGACAGAGGAAAGGAGATAATGAGAAAAGCGTAACAAGAAAGCACAGTAAGTGAGAGCAAAGAAATTCAAAATACGAGTTCGTACAAAAAGCAAAAAGGGAAGCACTGGAGGGAGCAGAACGGGGAGGGAACACACTGGGCGGAGCATTGGGAAGAACTAGCGAAAGCGGGAGCTGATTTAATGAACTAGGTGGCTTACGTACCCCTTCTCCAACCCCAAGCGCCAACCTCAATCCCGAAACCCCACAGGCAACCTTTCACCCGCCATTCAATCATGGCATTTATCTGGTGAATGTGCTCCTAAGCTGCTGCCTCGATGAGTGTGAGTGTGTGGGTGGGTGGGATTTTGACTCTTAATGTGAGTGCGAGTGCTAGTGTGAGCGCGAGTGCCAGTGCGAGTGTGAGTGTGAGGGTCTGGGTGTGTGAGTGTTTTAGTGTTTGAGTGGCTGCTCCTTCACGGCTCTCTGTCCGTAATGAGTGTGCCAAATGCTTCGACGCCTTAAATCGACGCTTATCAAAGCGACTGCGACTCAGCCAGAGACTTTGACTTGAAACTACATATTCCACTTCCACTTCCCTCTTGGCTCTGTGCTCAGCCTACCCGCCCTAGCAGCCGCAATTATCCTGAATTCAAAGGAGATCGCTATGGGGCCAGACCTAATCAGAAATGTGTCAACAACAAATGGATCAACGGGGAAAGCGGAATCAATCAGCATGGAATCGATGTAGACTCAAGCTCTGCGGAGGCAATGGGGAATGTTAGAGGGTGTGCGAGCGCTATGCCATTTAGAGAGCATAAAACAGGCAGAACTATAAGAATAGCTGAAGGGATTGCAGAAATATTGCAAATATATGAAGACTCTTGGGTGTATCCTCATACAATATTTGAGGTATATCAGGGCACATCTTCAAGAAAAGTCGGTATCAAGGTTATGGCTAAACTGAGTGTTGATCGTGGACTTCTGGTTGCGTGGGCTCAGACCAAATATTATCCACATAAACACATATATTTGAACTCCCTTTGGTTAGTTGGTTGGTTGGTTTCTTAACGGTTCTACCAAGGATCTACCTCTCTGACATGGCTAATATCATATTGCACTAGTGACACACATGCAGGATGTTCGCATAAAGATTGCACTTGATTGTTCTCAGCTCTGGAGGGCTGAAAATGAGCAGCGACTGAGAAGCTCTCTCTCTGCCTTCCCCCGACCACGTCAGAGACCCAATCTGCTTGAGTTTTCTGGAGGAAATTCTATTCTAAAAGAGCATAAATTATGCACACACTGAAATGGCTGTTGGCTGTTGGCTGTTGCCTGTGCCATTGTTGTAGGTGTTATTGTTGCTCTCAGCTCTCGGTTATTAAATACCGGATAACACACAGGGAAAAGGATGTGGCAGGCAGATGCAGGAGAAGCAGATAGCTCTGGCTTCAACTTTTCTCCGACGATTAAGTATTCCCTCGGATAGGTTAGATACATAATATTTGAAAATCTTTCTCTTCCTCCATATTCATTCCAGAATATGAGGTGTGCGTGTGTGTGTACTAACAAATTGAAAAAGCTTTCCATTTGGCTTACGCTCCTACGATTAAAATGAATGTGATAAAAGGAGTAAAAAGGCGGGGGTAAAAGAGCGGGCCAGAGAAGTGGAATTAGTCGCTGTCAGTTGGAGCGTGTTGGAGGGGCGGAGGAGGATGGCAGAAAAAGTTGTTTCCTCTCAGTCTCCTTGAGTTGGCTGGCAGGCCATTAGCTCCAAGTGTTGTCGAAGTCGCCATCTTGAAGCACGCACGAGGAGTCATCTTCTGGCACCCCCTTCCTGTCTTCCTTTCTTCCCTTCTGGCTTTCGGCTCTTGCTCTTGCTGGATATTGCTCCATGAGCTTCCAATTTCAATTTGTTAGCAAGACGAGGCCAAAAGTTATGCCAAAAAGTATGCAAGCAACACATATGCAAATATCTGACACACACATACACACAAACACACCCTCCGTTAGTGGTCGAGTGGGATTGGGTGTAGGTGCGGGTGCGGGTGCGGGTGTGGGCTGGGCTGAGTTTGGGCAGCCGTGTTGCATACTGTCCTGTTCCGGCCCCCTGGCCATCGAGCCATCGGGCCATCGGACCCTCGGGCTGAGTCACTTAATTAGTTTTTACAGTTAATTGAATTGCAATGGCTGCAGCAAACTCCCAACAGCCCTGTTGCTATCCATCGCTCTCTACCTATCTCTCTCTCTATCTCTCTGGCTGGTCGTCGCTCTGGTTCTCGTTCTGGTCCTCGTCCTGGTGCTGCTTCTGTCCACTTAGCTCTCATAATTTGTTGATTAGTTTTTTGTTTTGGCAGCTTTATTGCATTTTGGGCAAACACTTTTACACACGTCCCGAATGCTTTGTGGCCAACTGTACTAAGTACACTACCGTGCACTCTCGCTCTCGTGCTCGCTCTCGTACTCCCTCTCGCGCTCTCTCTCTCTCTCTCTCTCTCTATCTTTCTCTTCTGCCTGTCCCGTTTTGGCTAGTGTGTAGGCTTTTATTTTTGTTAAATTAATCATATTTATTATCGAGCGAACGCTTTAAGCCTCAGCAATTTGTGGCCAGGATTATAATGTTGTTAGCCAGCATTTTCATTATGGCTGGCTGCAGCATACGTGGCTGTCCATTCACCCTACCCCCCGTACCACCGTCTTCCGGCTGACCCGTCGCCGCTTGCATGGCCATTAATGTTGCGTAATTTCTGTTGATTACTGTGCTGACTCAGCGTTAAATTTTCAGGCAACTTCGATTCGTTCTTTTCTGTTTCTGTTGGATTTGGGGCTGGAGTTGGAGTTGGAGGGAATGAAGCGAAGAGGAGAACCATTAGATCAATGGGCTGATTGAGAATTGTGTGACAGGACGATGATTTACGGCCGATTAATAGAAGAACTAAATAAAACATGCAAGGTGCATGTAAGTCGAATAACAGATATGTATAACTATTCAATCGGAAGAATCAAGAAAATCCAATCGATTGCATGAATGCGGAGCCCATTAGAATAGTTTAAATTGAAATGTTATAGAAATAAAAGCTTACAATTACTTCAAAATACGTTAAGATAATGCAGATGCAGAACATTTTAAATCTGTCTTGTTCTGCCACGAGTTTGCACCTTTCCTCATTTTCTCAGCCCTGTTTCAGACTCGTTTTCCTGCTCTTACCCAAGTGGCAGCCCAGTCTCTTCCTCTCTCATTTTCTCTTTTCTCTTGGACTGTCTAGTCTCTGTTCTCAGTCTGGTCTGTCTGTGCCTAATTTCTGTGAATGAAGCACAGCCTACTTTTGGGGAACTGGCAAGGCAAGCTATCTATCGCTTGACTACATCCACATTCACCCATTATAAATGACTTTCCAATTGTCATCTGGAGCCATTAAACGCACTCTTACACTGCTCGCGCTCAATTAGCTGAACAAAAAACCGAATTGAAATTAGATGAAGTGAAATGAAATGAAATAAAGGAAGCCAAGAGGGGCCGAAATGCGCGAGCGGGTGGTATGCAGAAAACCGAGAAATAATGAACCGCTCAATAGACATTCGATTCGGGGATGAGTGCCACGATGAGAGCCAGAACGAGAGTCAGGACCAGAGCTAACTGGAAGTGGAATGACCCAAATTATCTGGACGGAGCAGGAACATCGACTGAAACCTAAAGCAAACCCAATCCGAGTCCGAATCCCAAATCCCAACCCAACCCAATGGAAGCGTGTAGCCAAACTTGAGTAATTTCATTTTGGGGCCAAAAGTTCTATAATTGAAGAGCTTCTGCAGGAGATAGATACGGGCATAGATACGCTGCAGGAGGACCAGGGGTCACAGATCAGGCCAATGGCTATGCAAAATCAATTAGATGCGGAGATAGGGGGTGGGGGGGTCAGCCTGGAAAACGGAAAACTGTGAGAGGTGGGAGGAAAAGCAGTTGCACGATAAAAGAGCAAAAATGGAAATTGAAAATGCCATTGAATCAATGATGAACTGGTGGGCAGCTGTGCTATCCAGCTGAATCTAGTCCAATAGCCACAGCCACTGCCGATGACGGTGATGATGATAGACGCGCTGATGATGACAGTGCTGACTGCCGATGAGCATTCGCCAGCTTTGAGGGAAGCACTCCAGTGGCAGGTTTCTCCTGCTCCTCCTCCCAGCCTTTGGCAGGCACCTCCCGCAAATGTAATTAAAAGCGCTTTTAAAAGCATCAATTAGTAGAACAGTACTCTGCACACACACACACACACACACACACACACACACACACACATACAGAAAGAGAGAGACGTGCAATACTACTGCTTGTCACGTCGCAAAGTTGGCTTGGAAAAATTGTGTTGCATACTTGCAGGCACTTTTCACAAAATTAATTTCACTTTGCATGGCAGTGTATATGCAAGTGTGTGTGTGTGCTCTGTCAAAGCACTTGTCTGACTTACCTGAGAGGGGCAAGAGCTCGAAGAGATGGAGCAAGAAATGAAGAAATTTTTTGGATTTTACTTGCCAACTTTTCTCCAAAAAAGTTTCCGCTTCCCGTTTGAGTTTTCTTCATCTCTTATTTCCCTGATTTTTCATAGCACCTGAAAGCAGCTTTCGATCTGAATTTGTATGTGTTGAATTCCTTCCTTTTCACACACAAATACTCACTCACAGAGAGAGAGCGAAAGAGACTGACACATGTTTGAGTCCAAAGATAGAAGGAAGAGGCCAAAGCGAACGGAATTTTATGGCGAATGCCCAAAAAGCCTCACACTCCATATGACCACTGCCACCCCTCTGAGGCGAGGCAGTTGCAGGCTTAGTGTGCTGAGTCATCAACGAACAAACAACAGCCAACAACCACATCGTTTTTGACACTCGAAATCGAGCCACAAACAAACGGAACGAAAAAGCGACAGCTAAAATGAAAAAACCAACAAAGAAAAGATGGGCAAATGATGCAAAAAAAGAAGTTAAACGGCAAAAAGCGAAAATGCACAAAAGACAGCAAAACGTAGAAAACTCATAAATAATAGCCAAGCGACACACAAGGCTCACTTTTTCCTTCTATATGTGTTTGTCTACATGTACATGTGTATGTGTGTGTGTGAGACGAGCTCTGGCCAGCTCCCACGGAGTCCCGCTGCCAGAAAGATGGGACAAGCGTTTCCTCACATTCCCAAAAACTTTGACTTACTTCGAGCGACACGCTACTTAGGCAACACTGCCTGCCACTGCCTGCCCACCCTCCTGCCACCCTCCCACTCCCACTCCCTCTTCCACTCTCCCCAAAAGTCCCTTCTCCCATTGGCAGCACTTGCTTGTGGCTATTTTTCACAATTTGTTTTTCCTTATATTTTTCGTTTGTTTTTTTTTGTTTTTTGCACTTGCTACGTGTTTTTTTGTTGAAGTCCCTACTTTTCCATTTCTCACTCCTCTTTGTCCCGATTCTTCCCCTTTTCTCCTTTCCGCGCTGACCATTTATTCTGCTTGGCTGTTTGGCCCGCAAATTTAACATGCAAAGCATAATTCGAATGCCCTGAACACTGCAGAAAGGTGGCCTGGACAAGGTACGGTATGGGCCACACAACAGCTACGGTCACTCTAGATTCTCCTACCAGAATTCGAGCATACAATAGAGTGCAGTTCGTTGCTGTAATTTGAATTTAAATTCTTTTAATTTTAGTATTCATATTTGGATTATAGAACAGTTGAACATTGATAAATCGAATCGTACGACTTTCTCAACAAAATTACCTGTGGCACTTTTGAGACTCACTTTTGACCTCAAACTCACTTTGCAAATGGCTTCCTATCACAGAGAGCTGTTACGAGAATCAGTCCATATACCCGCGAAACGATCTGTAGTTGTAAATTTCCACCGATCAGAGCATTTGTTATTCCGTTTCCTTCGCCCTCGCCGCCTGGTTTCCGATGGAACACGGGACGCAGACCAAACACAAGAAAAAGAACGCATTTTGCGTTTTATTTTGCATTAAAATTCTATTTGTCTCCAACTCACATTAAGCATAACGTTGGGTAAGTCGCAGAAATAAGACGGTGGCTACGGAGAGGACGAACTTTTTTACGTGTGTTATTATAACGCAATTTTCTTTTGTTTGTTTCGCCTTTGCCCCTGTTTCCTCTTATTTTCCCTGCTCCTTCTCTTCGCAAAGTTGCTTTCGAGCATTTTTCAACTTTGGAGCCCCAGCTCTCTCTCCTACTCTCAAGTGTGTCCTGTTCTGAGCCTGTTCCCGGTTCCTAGTTCCAAGCTCCCAGTTCCCAGTTCTCGGCTCCCGCTCGGCTGAAATTAAAATATCATAAATTTGAGTTAATTACGGTCGAGTAAACATTAACATAATTGTGTTTCTGTCGTCTCTGGTCTGCACAGCTTTCACTTACGGTCCTCTTTTGGCGCGTCCCGTGACTGTGCCGCCTCTACAGAGGCTGGCTCGTTCTGGCCATTATAAGTATCCCCCAAAGTACTTATTGCCCGGTTTGCTTTGCTCTCGGCATTCTTCCCTAGAAACATTTCCATATACAGCTCCAGCTCCCTCCATCATGGGGGAGGCAGGAGGCAGAGGAGGATTCTCAGTTTTTATATCGAAAGTGGGAACTGAATGCGGTTTGTTCTCGCACATTTTTCAAGAGTCTACTTATGTATGTAGCGAAGGGATGGTAGAATGTGCAAAACGATTTTCTTTTTTATCCACTGTACTGTCTTTGAAAGTAGGTTTGTTGCATACTTTTCGGTGCTGGCTTGCTTTCCGTATTGTTGATTGTTGAGTTTTGGCACATGGGTAACAACCAGTATAATCCGAGTATGTTACTATTCAGCAGTTAATCAATGCCCATTCACTGCCCTTAAGCGTGTTTTTTCCGCTCCCCTAGAGGCCGGCAGTGCCAAAAACCTGCCGCATGGCCACGCCCACATCCACGCCAACGCCCCTTGGGGAAAACATAGAGACACTCATGCGTGCATTTGATTACAATTTGTCGCCCTTTCAGCTTGTTCAGCAAACACAGCGGATGCAGTGCAGTGGAGAAGGGTCGACGGAGGGGTGCCAACGGTGCACGGCGGCGAGGGGAGGGTGTTGCCATGATTGCCATTCAGCAACGAATGCAGCAACAACAATTACGGCTACGGAAGAACAAGGAGAAAACGAACAGAGACGCTAGCTGCAGACGGAAGCAGAAACAGAAGCGCAGCAGGTGGAAAGACTGCCTGTTTGGTGGGCGTGGCCTACCCTGGCCTGGCCTGACAACTTACAGCCGTCGGCTGTTGCACATGCAACATGGCCCATCTCCCATCTCCCATCTCACATCTCACATCTTTCCCCCACTCACTCCTTCTTTTCTATGTTGTGGATGTTCGCGTTGCAATATTTCCTTTTGTCGCTTGTCACTTTGTCAGCATCTGCCTGTCTGTATATCCGTGAGTCTGGTCTTGGCGGCAGTAGAATGAATTTCTTTGATTTCAACTCAAAAGCAGCCCCTAGTCCCCTAGTCGGGCCAGGATTATCGTATGGTATCCTTGAGAGAACTACAAAGCAGGAACTGTAACTAATGACTCTCTAAGTGAGTCTTTCTGTGTCATTGGAGAGAAGCTTTCCTGTCTCCCAAGCCACAAAAACCTGATATACCGCATAATTGTCGCAAGACATGTATTCGCTAGCTCTCTTTGCCTCTCCCTTTCTCTGTCTCCCTCTCTCTCTCTGTTTATTCCCTTGCTCTTTAGCTTTTCGCTCAGACACAAAATAACATGCCTGCCACAGTATTTTGCGGCAACCGCGCATAAGTCCCAGGTCCGAAGTCTGGAACGGAACGCTACTTAAACTGATTTGGTTCCCAAATAGAAGACTCTCTCTATCTATCTCGGTTCTCCATGTCTGCATACGAGTATACTAAATGTGTTTATGTATGTTCCTCTCTCTTTGGCTATGTAATACTTTAAATTTCTCCGTTTTTTCTTCTGTAATACTCTTCCACTCTCTGTCGCTTCCTTTATGCCTGTCGAATTTGTCTTTGTGGCTTTGTTTGCACATTGCGTTGCCATGGTTAGCGACATTATTATTGCCCCACTCAGCACGCCCTCAGGACCACCTCAGCCCCTCAGCCCAACCCCCCCTGTAACCCATGTCACACTCGTTGTTGTTTGTTGTTTGGCATATGCCATTGTTGGTGTTAGTGTAAACAACGTAGCAGCAACGTGGGGCAGCAGTAACGCTCGGGCGAGGGCGAGGGCGTGGGCAACAACAAGTGCAGTCCTGGCTCCAGTCCCAAAGCCAAACAAAATCTGCATAAGCAAACACACACACACACACTCATAATAGAGTAGAGGGCATTGCCCAAGCATATGCAAATGTGCTAGTGTGTGAGTTGTGTGTGTTTTAAGGGGGTATGTGTGTGTGTGTGTGTGTGTGTATGTGTTGTTGCTGTTGTTTTGGTTGAATTATTAGATTGCCTGGAAAAATGGCTACCCATCCTCTCTGCATTCTGCTGCTGTCAGGCGGCATCTATCTAAAGGAACAACGGACAAACTGATAAAAGCTTCAGTACCACATTGGCGCCTTTTTGCCAACTTAATTACTTTTGAAATAGTTGAACGAACGCACATCAACACACCAACACACACACACACAACTCACCGAGAAGGAAAAGTATACGAGGAGTGAAATGGAAATGGAACAAGGCGGGAGGTATAAAGGCAAAAGCTGAGTAAGGGCTCTGCTATGGACTGGCGCAGAGTCAGGAACAGATCCAAGACCCAGGAGAAGCTCGAAATACGTGTACGAGGATAATGCAATGCATATTTGAGCTGCCTGGCAACCGGAAGTCGACTTTAATGAACTTTTACAAGTATCCGTTACTTTTAAAGCAGTTAAATGCGTACGGCCAGGCGTGCACATGGCGTGTGGACATGCAGGGTGCATCTACTCGTACTCTATAGCGTGGGTGATGAACATGAATAGCTTCACTCTGCTCGCTTTTTTTTTCTTTTTTGTGTAGGTGGGAGTTGGGGGACTCTGGGAATTTGCCAACATTTTCCATCAATACCTATAAATATTAATTAAGGCTGTTTGAGGTTGGTGGTGTTGATATAGCGTCTCTACCGCCATCTTTCTTCAGGTAATCCTCTAGACAGGAATGCCAGGCAACACTGAAAAAAAGGATAGTAACTTTTTCCGCAGAACTAAGACCCAGTTTTATAATAAATACGTTTTTTCTTCCACGATACGTATACTGTTTCGCTCTATGATGGAATCGTGGTAGAGAGAGGAGTGATGAAAAGTTCCAATGTTAGACATTCCATCATCAACTTTTCCTTCTTTATGTATTTATTCACTATATAAATGGGTATTTCCGGCGGGAAAATCCATGTGGGATGAGATTACCATCCAATTGAAGGCCATAAATAGGAAAAGTAGGAAGCAGGAAAATGCAATGTAAAATTGGAAACCCCTGTGGGAGTATTAATCCCCTAGGCGGAGTTACGTTTTAATTGGACCACTTGGCTATTGAAGGCGTACTCGTATTCACTCGATTCAGAAATCATCACAGAAATCATCACATCGTTCTCCAGGTGGTGCGTGAGTGAATGGGTGAATACATTTCGCGGATTCTGGGTATCGCTTGCATCCAGCGAACTTCAGGGAACAATGCAGGACCAGAACAAAGGCAAACCCTGGGCGGGTAATCCCACTCGAAGCGAGCCGCCTGCTCCGTTTTGATTGTGCCAGTCCAAAACTGTAACAAAAACCAGGGACTTAAGCCCCCAGATTTGGGAAGGACCAGAAAGAACACAGGCCAGAGCCAAATAGAACAGAGCGAAACAGAGTAGAACAGGGCGGTGGTGTTGTGGAGCGGAGCGGAGCGGAGGCGGAAATTGAAGCTGTGAATTAAAAGCAAAGCGCAGATCGCAAAATACGTTTATTGTTCCCGGTCATAATTGAGAGCTGGAGAGCTTTGATTGCAATCAGCGTTGGCATTGTCTCAGATCTCTCCCAGGCCGTATTACCCATACCCCTCTGGCTGGGCTCGACTATTCTGATTCTCTCGAATTGTCTGCCATTGTCTCGGGTGATTATCCATTTTATGGATAAGCAAGAGGTACATACAAACTTACATATATACTCGTACAAGTAGAAGTGTTGAAAGTTGACTGAAATTCTGGCTGTCTTGCTCTGCAGCGCCTCTGCATCTGGCAGGACATCAATCAATCAATGTATCAATTGATATCGTTATGCATAATTTGCCAGGACATTCATCATCTATAGAAAGGGGAGGGACACAGGGACTGGATTGGCCTGGCCTGGCGACCTGACAGGCCATGTCATGTGGTAATGAAGCGTTTACCCCCCTTCCTAATGACACCCATTAATTGCTCTTTGGCATGGTGCTAGCCTCTCATGTGAGCTCTCTGATCTGCCTCTTCAGCTTCTGTGCCGACCTCCTTCCTCTTTAGCTATTCTCTGTCTGGCTTGGGCTTGGGGCATCATTTTTTATCGCTTTTGCACGCCTCCCACACACAGAGAAGGGCTTGGGCTGTGCTGGGCTGTGCTGGGCTGTGCTGTGCTGGGGTATAGCCTCAGGAATGTGGGATGTGCCTGCACAATGTGGCGTATGATTAATGTTACTTACCATGTCTTTGTATACGTATACTGCTCTTTGCTGTCTTCTTTCGTGTTTCGTTGTCTTGTCTTTGGCTTTGTTGATTCCCCCATTCCACCCCTCACACACTCACAGACACACGCACAGCAGGACACATGTATACACATAGCTGGCATTGCGTATACGCATTGCTGAAATTTTCCGAATTGGAATTTCTGAAATATCTCGCATGATTTCGGCCTCTACAAGAATCCGACAGCTTGTTTCTCCTTCAAAGTGGTGGATCTGAGAAGTGGGACAATAGTACTGAAAGTCAATTAAAAATTTCTGATTTAATCTCACATATTTACGCGAATCTAGAATTACTATAACATCTATTTTTCTATGTATTCTATGCAGGCCGCCTCGCCACGATGGGAGCCGCAAATAGCTGTGCTCTGCGAAGCCGGACAAATCTATCAGCCGCAATATCTGTCCGAGGAGGGACGCTGGGTGACGGACCTGAGCAAGAAAACAACTGGCGCCACATGTTTGCGTGATAAAATGGATTTGCTTGATTACTGCAAGAAGGTAAGTACTGACCAGCTGTTGGAGGTAGTGGCTGTGGCTCCTATTCCATCTGCTCTGCTCTGCCCCTTGCATTTGATTGAATTGAAGGCAAAAGCCAAAGAGGAAGCCGCATGAAAATTTGCAATTTCCATTGCACTTTGCATATGGAAAAGTTCCTTGATACCATCATTCCGTTTCCCTCATGTTGGGATTGCGCATTCACCATGTGGTCAGACAAAGGGTAGGATGGCGGGAGGAAATGAAGCTTGCAGCGGCTGGGAAAATGTAATTTTATAGGGAGGCTAACGCTCAACTGAGGATCTAGAATGCAGGAAGAGTAGCAGGAGCAGCAGGAGCAACAGCAGCAGTGGAAAATACACACTGGAGTACACATAAAAAAAATGGTTGAAGAAAACCAATAAATCAAAAGCAGCCACCAATGTTGTGTGTGTTGCACAGCGGGCTGATGGGTACGGAGTGTGGCACAGGAGTGGTTCTGAGTGGTTGGGTGGGTGGTTCTGGGTGAAAGTATATGGCATCGACAATTTAATTTGCGCTGCGTTGAAAGCGTTTACATTGAGACAACATTAAACGGCACTTCATTAATTTTCCATTTATTTTCGCTTTTTGCATTTTGTGCCGCACACACACACATACACACATGCAACATATCCATCTCCAATATGTTGCATGTTTGTATGTGTGTGTGTGTGTGTGTGTGTGTGTATATCTGTATACATGACCTCCCTGTCGGCGCTGTCATAAATTGGCATTCCATAGTCAACATTTTGTCCTGCTCCTCCTGCCACTCTCACTGTTTCCACCCCTGCCCACCCTGTGTTCTCCCCACTGCCTTTTGCTTTTTTAATTAAATTTTTATTTTGCCGCTCGCTGGCTAATGTAACCGTTGCTGCTGCTGCTGCTGCTGCTATTGGCGCTTCTGATGATGCCGATGAAGCTGCTTTTATTGTTACATCATCATCATCGTCATCAGAGACTTGGCATCGTCAAAAGTTCAATAAATACTGGTAGTTCATAAATATTTACACCTCATTGGCATTTCTCGGCGGCTCTTTGTTGCGATACTAGGAAAATGCGCGGAGAGTGACATGTGGAAAATGAAATCAGTTTTCCATTTGTGTTTTGATGACATGAGTTGTTGCTGTGTTTATCCAGGCCTATTTCCCAAAGCCAAGCTTCTAGTGTTAGTTTCTATCCTCTGAAAACTAAAGCCAAGGCATTTTGGGTATTGAGGAATCAGTACTCATACCCAGAGCAAAGGCATTAAATGCCATTATTGAAGGAAGAATGCGAGACGAGCTTATGGGAATATTTGTTTTTGTATTTGTTTCGATGTTTCCATGAATCATGTATCTATCATCCAATCATTAGTCATGGGCTTTAGTTGTTCTCTTTTTCATTTATTTGATTGTGTTCTGAACGATTTATGACTTTACTTTTCGATCGTACCATCATCATACCAACAATTCGCGCATTTTACATATATAACATGACAGCTTACGAGTAAACGAATATCAAGTATTCAATGCAAGCACACGTCTCCCTAGAAGTCAATATTGAAAAAGAGTACTCGGCTACTTTCCGGGATGCATGCAGTGCGGAGACTCATTACCATGGTATCATGCTGGAGTAGGCTCGCCAAATTAACAAGCTGTGCAACAAGCTGAATTTCTTTGAAAAGGGACACTAGTTCTCATATACTTTGGTATTCCTGCTATGCTACATTTTCGATACCTGATAATGAAACAAACTCAGTTTATTTTAATATCGTTTGTTATTATTTGCTTCAGAATTTTCTGTTCATCTTCCGAAACTGAGATATCTTCCTCTCATCTCTTACGACACTTCTCTGAAATATACATATGCAGGAAACACCTGCGTTATAGAGCAAAAAGAATTCGGAAAAGTAAGCCACGTTACGTTTCTATAAGAGGTCTACTGAGGTCTAGCTGCCCCTTCATGCATTTTTTCATTTCAGCTTATTGCGGTTTAATGTTTGATGCTTTCATTTATTTGAAAAATGTCTGCATACCTCGCCTAAGGAAATTGTCTGCAATGAATTAATGAATGTATCTTCCCTAAATTTGAGGACAAAATATTATACATATGTATTCCAAATGTGCTGTATTTCATATATACATTCAACGCCCAAGCAATTACAGGGAAAGCTTTTGTGCATCTCCCCAAGGGAAACTTCTTGGAGGCTCTCGGAGTTCTGCCAGCTGTGACTCAAAGGGCATCTAATGCGGTTAAAATTTGCAAGCAATAGAGTTTGGTTTTGATTTGGTTTAAGGTCGAACCGGGTCGGGTTGGGTCGGGTCGAGTAAGGTTGGTATGGATCTTCTGCGTCCATGGCTTTGTGGCCTTCACTTTGTAGGCACCCTGCTTTGGCCCCATCATCGGCGGCGTCATAGCGTCATCTGTATGCAAATAATGAGCCCGACGAGCTGTCAAAACTGTCGCATTTGAATCTGACAGTCAAATTGCATGACTCTGGTCTGGTCCTCATTTTGCTCCTGTGCGCCTCGATTGTTCTGCTTGTCGCCTGCAGTTGCTGCCTGTTGTTGCCACAACATAAATCGAAATTATACAGCAACTCACACACACACACTCTACACACACACACACTCTACACACCTACACATTCAAAACATATGTATCTGTGATGTATGTAAATGACAAATATTGTATTGGTTTATCATTTGGATTTTGCATTTTGCTCTTTCCTTTCATTTCGTGTTATATTTTTTTGTGAACATATTTTTTGTGATATATTTTATGTCATTTTTGCTCGCGATTTATTCGATGCTGCTGTTTCTGGTGGCACGCCTCTTATGTTTAATAAATATGGTAATTTATTTATTATTAATGTCGGGCAATGTTTGTGATGCGGCTCCTGGCGCCCCTAGGTGGTCGGCTCCTGTCCACGTCGTGGGCACTCGTAATGAAATGCAATAACATCATAATTAAAGACAACAGTCAGTAGCCATCGATTCGACTGGTATTTGGATGTATGCGCGTATGCACGTATTCTCGTGCCACACTGCCACCGTGTGTGTACGTAATTTGGAAAGAGGATGTGGTCGGTACGGCCCCTGGCTAATCGACTTGTTAGGCCTTGCTGACCGCACACACCATAGCGCCCACAAACTGCCTCTGGTGATGGTGCTGCTGCACTACGTGCACATAGCGCGTTGCACGCAATTTTCAATCCGCACCGCTGCCCTATGAAAAGTCTTCAATGCGCAGCCTGGCGAACCACTAACGAAGGTCCCGCCCCCATGACCGGGCCCAGCTCCAGGCCGCAGCAAAGGCAAAGTGCGAGTGGCAGGCAGAGAGTTTTTCTCTCCATTAATGTCAAGCATGGTCCAGAGCGAGGGGTGGCGGGGTAGTATGGCAGTACGGCAGTATGGCAGTGGCAGCATCACTACAAACTGCCCCCTTAAACATTTGGGCCGAGTAAATTTGGCTATTTGCATGCAGTTTTTTCACTCACTTAATTCACACACACAAACACACACAAAGATACACACACACAGCCACAGAGAGAGAGAGAGAGAGACAGAGGAGAGCACTCTACGCGTTCCATTCCACTCGTTTCGCCACACACCAGCAAATAAATCAGGCCGCCCCGAAGTATGCAACAATTTTTTGCCACGAAAAAACGGAACGAATATTTGATGCCTTCCGCCCCCTGTTCTTCCGTCTTCCCTTTTGGCTTTTTTTTGGCTTTTACCTTGGCGCTCGACAGGAAAAGAAATTAATTAAAAGCCTTTTATTGTCCTTTTGTCCATCTACTCCCGTCGACTGCCACCCCTGAGCACCCCTCAGAAGCTGCGCTTTCTGCTGCCACCCGCTGGAGAGTGCTGACCATAACATATTTATGTTGGTATTTATTTTATTCTTTTCAATTTGTTTTTGCCAGTTCCAGTTCCAGTTTCAGTTCCAGTTTCAGTTTTTTTGCTGGTCTTATTTCCATTTTGGTGGCAACTCAACTTTGTTCCTCCCTGTCCCCCTGTCCCCCTGTTTCCACCCCATCCTCGTCCGAGCTCTGCCAGTTTGCTCGCTTACTCTGCAATTCAAATGGAAATTAATTAATTTGCTGGCAGCCCTGGTTGACGGGGCACTGTTTGCCTTGCGGTGCCAGACTTCAAAATGTGGCTAGCTCTCTGTATTTATTCGACTGACCCATCTCTTCCGCGGAAAATCCCCGATATGTTTGCCTGTTTGGCTTGGCTAATGAGTTAAATTACATGTCCCATGGATAGAGTGAAAAGCCCCCATGGGTGAATGCGAATACGAGTATAAAAAATGGCACGAATATCTGCTCTGTATTCTGGCTATTTTCAGACGAAATTGTCGGGCTTTTTAGTCAGCGAATTCGCGGTACTCCGCATTAATAATGATAAATGGGACTTTCTGATGAGTTGTTCTCCTTTCGGCTAGCCACGGATTGTGTCCTTCTTTGCTTACAGAGATTTATAGAGGAACTTGCATTTTGCAGACATAAATCCCATTCAAATTCAATTAACCGCATTCAATTCAATAGGCACTGTGGGAGTGCGTGGGGTCCTGAAGTGTACGCTCATTTTGTGGAAATTCTCATTAGGGTACTGCACGAGGGCCACGCAACCGCGGACCAGAACGTTAATTAGGAATGCTTGTAATTGAATATCCCCCAAAAGCGTTTACCCCTTCCATACCCCCCAAGAGTTTCCTTTTGTGTCTCTGTGTCTGCACGAGTATTGGTATTCGTATGCTTGCGATTCCACATATTCGTATACACATACATATGCAGAATACACATATGCAACCATATGGCTGTGGCTTTGACTGTAACTGTGAGACTGTGGCTGACTGTGAAATTCCTTATCAACCAGTCATTAGTCACGGCCCTTAGCTTAACTATTTCTTGCATTGATGCATTGTCATCCCCCGTACACTTCAGTAACGCGATTCATCTTCCATTGATCGCTCAATTAGCAGGAGCGCCCTCCCTGCCTCCCTCAGTACTTCTCTTCACAATAGCTATTAAGCCGCCGGACTCTATGGGCCTCAATGCGTCCACATCGAGCGGGTCTTAGTCGATTGGAGTCGCTTTGCATACGTTGCCAACTATTTAGCCAAATTCGATGCGCTAATTATACGCTGTCAACGTCTCAATTCAATCCGATCGGAGAGCAAACTTGTGCTCATTGCGCTCCATATGTCTGTCTGTCTGTCTGTCTGTCTGTCCGTCTGCCTGTGTGTGTGTGTGTTTGTGTGTCTATTTGTGTGAATTGTGAGTGGGACTGGGTGTGTGGGTGAGTGTGGGAAGGAGGGCATTTATATAGACACGTCGCTTCAAGAGATGCACAAACACGACTGCAGCAGAGATCCAGCAGAGTCAATTGCTCTTCTCTTTGCCATTGCTGTTGTTGTTGTTGTTGTTATTGTTTGTGCATAGTTGTATGCTGGCTGACTGGCTGGCTGGTTGCAATAGTTTGCGGATCATTTAAGCGACAGAGCGCTCCTTGTAAATGCCACTCATCTGAAGTTGGCTGACCCCATCCTGATGCTGAAAACCATCAGGATGGTGATGCTGACGCTTATACTCATACTCATATGGATGGTGATGCTTTTGCTGTTTCTGTTTCTGTTACTGATGAGGTGATTGCGGCTGACAGGTGAGCCACTCACCGTTAAAGGACACCAACAGCATCATCAGGCAGCCAGGCGGCAATGGACGGGGCTTGTTTTTGAACTATATTTATGAGACGCCCCATAATGGCCGTATTGAAATTCAGTGAACAGGCAAAAAGTAGTTTAGTCGCTAAATAGTTTGGCCAACCATTCAGGTCCTGTGTGCTCCAGCTTCCAGCCTCTCTACTCATGCTACTGCAATGACTGTGTGTGTGTGTGTTTGTATGTCCAGCTTATGGCTTAATATAGTTAGCCGGGCTTCAGTGCCCATTCGCTCTCTGAGCTAGACGCGGCACTCGGCAGCAAATGGGTACATTTTGCCGTTCAGCTAAGCCGCTCGCTCATATGGTTCCAACATTGCACCACTCCCGCCCACCAAGGGGCCCATCCTGGGGCACTGACACTGGTCCCCTGGATCCGATGGAATTGGAAGCTGAAACGGGTCCAGCGTTCGGTGGCAGGGTAGCTGGGTGGCTGGGATCGAGGCCTTAATTCAATTGTTTGTAATGTTACTGGACATTTAGAGTTAAATGCTTGCTTACACATAATGCCCATTAAAGGTGATGTATGTGCGCCCCGTTTGGGGATGCTGTGCCCGAGGCTTCAGCTGCGGCAGGAAAGTGTGAGGGAGATACGGAACCAGCACGGTTGGATGCGTCGAATGCGAAGCTTGTGCAATGGTTGGTATGTGGCGTTGGCATGTACCGAGGCAATTATGGATATATGTATGTATGTAGTTTGTCTGTACAAAAGTGGACAACAACTGAAGAATGGTAAAGCAAATATATAGAAATGGAATATAGTTATGGTCTATGTTGATAGTATATAAGGTTAAGTATATATTTAAAGCATAAATAA
Organism: Drosophila algonquin; assembly: GCA_035041765.1. Classification (NCBI taxonomy): domain Eukaryota; kingdom Metazoa; phylum Arthropoda; class Insecta; order Diptera; family Drosophilidae; genus Drosophila; species Drosophila algonquin. The sequence continues at coordinate 2,994,802 of JAWNKY010000209.1, read as the reverse complement.
GCATTAGCTGAGCAGTTGAATTATTTGAATCCCATGCATGTCCCACATATAGAAGTTTCCCGCCGGAAATCCCACCTAGATTCGCTGATTAGAGCATTCAATCCCATACAAAGTAGCGCGGTTGCGAACGAAATCCAATTGCCGCTTATAGGACGCACTGCTGTATAACCGTTTCCATGGCACAAAGTACAGTCGCAATTACACATGGCATTACCTCTTAGTACGTATCAGCTAAATTGTGCCACGGGGAAGGGCTTTTCCGGGGACACGCAATGAAATAGAAGCCAAGCACTCAGCTGACCCTTGGAGAAAGATGAAGAGAGGCGTAACGATTGTCAAAGCGGACCTTAAACACACATGCGGACACGCTAACGCACACTTTGGCCACATACAGGCACACATACATACCCAGGATGGCACCTTAAAACAGTATTGACTTTCTACCCATTTTGTCAGGAAAAAAGGACTTGCCACCAACAAAACGTTGAGCTGAAAAAACTCGAGTAACGTCGAAAAGAAATATGGTCATCGAGCACCGAAGCTTTTCATACTCTAGGGCGTTGTAGTTAGGTGGTCGCAATTATGCAGAAATTCGTAAAACTGCAGCTCTGTGACAAATATTTAAAATATTGTCCACAAAAATCACACGTTGAAACCTATGCTTAATGCATCTTGAACGGATAAGAAATTATTAGATCAAAACTGTATAAAAACTATTAAAAATGTTGCTGTTCCTGAGTTAACGAACTGCATACACAGTCGCTAAATAAAAAGAGGATCTGTTCCAAGTGACAGCCAGACAGTTTCAGGCAAAATGGCGCTCTATATCGAATCATCCGATCAAGAAAATATACGCTTTATGAAGTCGAAGATGTACCTTTGTGCGCACTGTGTAAGAGGTGTCAATGGAAGGACTCTGACTAGGCTCCAAGAATAACAACATTTAGCCTTTTGGCCTTAATGCTGTCCTCTTCCTTCCCCTTACGTTTCTTTTTTCTCTCCTCATATGCTGCGGCGTGAGTGCCGAAGAGAGTGTGTGTAGGTGTAGGTGTGTGTGCACAACAGGGCGTATGGGAAATTATTTTTACAATTTCAATGTCAACATGTTGGCGGCGAAGAGCAAAGAACCAGGCACGCGCGAAGGCCAAGTGGCCGGGAAGGGGAGGGGAGGCAATAGCGTAAGGGTTGACAGTGGGTGCTGGAGGGGATGCTGGGGCTTGGTGCGGGGCCTAGTCATTGAATGGAATGGACGAACTAAAAGAAAGCCACCAGTCGGAGGAGTAAACTAAAAATAAGTATACGCAACGTGGCCACGCTTCAGACTCGTTTCACTTGGAAACGGAAGCTTTGACTGGGCTGGAACGAAACGCAATGGAATGTAGAGGAAAGAAGAAACCTGCGGCAAGGTGCTGTCGAGCCTGTGGATTGAGGCGTGGCGTGGCAGTGGGGCTTTGGCCAAACTTAAATTAAAACAAGCTCAGCGGCCTGTGCAAACAAACGCCACGAGGCATGCCACACCATCACCACCGCCATAAACCTCTTTCTTCTCCCGCCCCGTCCAACAACTTCCCGTCATTGCAAAGAAGGCACAAAAATGCAAATAGAAAGTTTCCACAAAATGATTTGCCCAAGCACGCACCAGAAGAGAGACGGAGAGAGAGGCAAAGAGAGAGGGAGAGAGACAGAGAGAGTAAGTGAGTGAGATGCTGATGGCAACGTGATGCTGGTGGCCTCATGTCAGTGCCACATTAAAAAATCATTTTCAATAACGCGCTCCACTGCCGAGCGCAGCAGAGCAGGGACTTCCTCATCTTCATCCGCATCCGCATCGACATCGTCATTGCCGTGCCCCGCTGGGGCCAGCAGCTCGAATGTTTGCATTTGGCATGCATTGACTGACATAGCACACATGGGAGCTGCTGAGCTGTTCCCCCCAACTCTAATCCACTCTTATATAAAGATGTTATCTGGATGTGAGGCGGTGTCAAATACGTACATCCAGTGCTGCTTTTAACGGGATTTGTGGCGCTCACGTGGCATCTTGATCAGCTTAGGTAACAAACAGGGGGTTGAGGGGTGGGTGGGTGGCGCCCCGCGAAGTACGCAACAGTTTCTTTATAGAACCAATCAAACGGATTGTTCTGCATTTGCATAAGAGTGCCATCCAAAAACGGTTGGCATAACACTATGTATGCATGCCACAAATTCTAGCTGCAACAGGATGCAGAATAGAATCTCAAGGATAGCAAATACAATGGCTAACGACATTTGTCCGCTGTCGTTAATGTATCACATCGTCATCCCTTTGCACTGCTCAAGGATTCTTCTGGCACACACCCAATGGACAGCAACAATGGTTGGAATAGGGATCGCGACCCGTGTGTCCTGTTTCCAGTCCTATTCCCACGTGCATGCATATGTATGTACGAGTATGTATGTAAATGTGTGGTTGCGAGAGACAAAGCGAAATGTCAAGTTTAATTGTTTGTCTGTCATTAGCACACACACACACACACACACACACACACACACTCAAACGCCCATACGCGTAGTAGTCCAACCAAAGGGAAAGCGGTGCAGCGGAGCGAGGATTTTTTTGCTCTCTACTAATTTTATACAATTAAATTTGCTTGGCTCATCCCATGTCCATGAGTATGTACATGTATATGTTCATGTATGTGAGTGGCAGGCAGTGTGTGTGTGTGTGTGTGTGTGTGTGTGTGTGAGTGGGTGGCTGAAACAAAAGAATCAAATGCTGTTACAATAACTTGAGCTGCGTGTATTTGCCGCAAACTCTCTCAAGCGAGCCACTTAAACAGCATCACGCTCGGTTGAATATGTTTTGATTAAGCCAAGTATAACGAACACATTTGAGCCAGGACGACGACGACGAGGACGACGAGGACGAGGACGCAGGGAGGTCACATGCCCATGCCCATGCTCATGCTCATGCTCATGGGGTATACGAAAGTGAGTCTCACTTTCCACAGATGTCGTTCTGTGTTTGCCTGCGTGTGTTTGTGTATTTGCGGCACGTTTATATACTCCAGCGACCAGGGCCTACCGGACGACCATCGACCGCTCTGGACAGGCACTGGGCCGTGTGAATGACATGACGTCGTGGTTGTGGCCATGCCTACCGCCCACACGGTCTCCACCTCTGCCTCTGCTGCTGATGATGTGCGTTTCTTTATTTTTAAAGCCAGCCGTATGTGAAGTAGGTGAAAAGGAGGCAGCGGATGGGACAAGGTGCTTGCTGGTGGCATGACTGTATGGCACGCACGCAATGCGAGGCACAGACACCCAAATCGAAAACGCAGCTCTACAACAGGGGACGGCCTCGCTGGACTCTGTTATACTTTCATCAAAATGTATGCATTTCAAATGGGAATGGTCAAAAAGTATCTAGCAAATGGGTTCTAGACAACTGTTACACACAAAACTGTTATACAAAAACTTTTAGAAAATAGTATAAGTCAAAATATCAGCTTGTATAACAGGTTACACATATCTGTTTTATATACATACATATATGAATTTGTATCTTTCGCCACCAGCCCTCAAAACGTGTGGTCCCCGGCAGTGTGCAGTGTCTCCCCACTGTGCCATTATGTGTTCATACACAGGAGGCATATGGAATGACCACGGCACAAGGCCTTGCCAAGACTTGTTTTATTTTATTTTTTATTTTCTTTTTTTTTTTGCTGATTTGTGAGCAGGACCTCTGTAGGTGCCTGTAGCGAGGGGAAGGGGCTGTGGAAGGGTAAAGCGTGGGCTGTGAGGACGCAGGCGGCTTCAGAGGAGAGACCTTTGGGGTTTCGGTTTTGAGTTTGACTTGACATGCATCAGCATCATTATTTTGTGCTTTTAATGTTTTATTTAGCCTGGTTGCCGACAGCAATATACTATACTGCTCGCACATGTGGTGCGGGGGGGGAGGTGTGAAGGGATGTGTGTGGGTGTGTGTGAGCTAGTGTGGGTGTTGTCTGACCGCCTGTTCTGTGGCAGTGGCAAGCGAGTAGCGAGTGTTGCCTACGTGTCGTTTGCACTCATTGCCTCTGCTCACTCTGCTTCTTCCCTCTCTCTCTGCCACTACCTCTGCCTCTGCCTTTGCCACTCCCTCTCTTTTTCTCCTCTCCTTCCCCATGTGCGCCATTTGCAACGAAGCACTCAAACAACATTTAAAAAGGCCTCATTTTCATGAGCCTCTCTTCGTGTGTGTGTGTTTGTTTGAGTATATGTACATATGTATGTATGTACATGTATGAGTGTGAGTGTGTGCCACTCGGCACATAATTGTTTGAAACAAATGTAGTGCACACACACACTGTAACAATCGCACACATATGGGTGCACACACACACACACAGAAACAGATATCCCACACATCCACACATGGCATGTGGGATATTTTATTAGGCCATTCAGTTAGTCAGTCATTTAGTCAGTCAATCAAACGAGTCAGGCAATTAAAGTTTTACTGGCCATTGTCGGAAGCCAGAAGAAGAAGAAGTTGCAAAAAGGGGGAAACAAATATAGCCTATACAAAGACGAGTGGATCCAACAGAGAATCCTTTCAGATAAATGAATTTCCCCCCCCCCCATTCACCATTCCCATTCCCCATTCCTCATGGGAACCAATTTAATAATGCACCAAACGGAAACAGAAAAGGGAAAACGGAAACTAGGACTTGTACTGGAGTATTAATCAGGTATCACTCCTATTTATTCCAGGCCTATCCCAACCGGGACATAACCAACATTGTGGAGTCATCGCACTACCAGAAGATCGGTGGCTGGTGCCGCCAAGGCGCTCTGAACGCGGCCAAGTGCAAGGGATCCCACCGCTGGATTAAGCCGTTCCGTTGTCTGGGTGAGTACATTGAAAGACCCGGTCCGTCGGTTACTACCATCTAATCCACATGTGCTCTCCACACCATCGAACACAAACATCCAACTATCCACACTTCGGCGACGATCCACAATGTTTGGCTTCAGAAGGACCATTCCAATCGGACGCCTTGCTGGTGCCAGAGGGCTGCCTCTTCGACCACATCCATAACGCATCGCGCTGCTGGCCGTTCGTAAGATGGAACCAGACGGGCGCCGCCGCCTGCCAGGAGCGGGGCATGCAGATGCGCAGCTTCGCCATGCTTTTGCCCTGCGGCATATCTCTATTCTCCGGCGTGGAATTCGTCTGCTGCCCCAAGCACTTCAAGAGTAAGTGGTCTCTTTCAGTGCCCTCAGTCTCCTCCATTGAACCCCCGATTGTCCTCTTTCTTCAGCCGATGAGATTCATGTGAAGAAGACGGATCTTCCGGTGATGCCCCCGGCCCAGATCACCAGTGCCAACGATGAGCTGAACCTGAACCTGAATGCCAACGAGGAGGATGACAGCAACGATTCCAACTACTCGAAGGATGCCAACGATGATGAGCTGGACGACGAGGATGATCTGATGGCCGATGACGAGGAGGACGAGATGGTGGCCGACGAGGCGGCTGCAGCTGGCGGCACTGCCACTGGCACTGCCACCGGCTCTAGCTCAGCTGCGGCTGGCGATGCTAGCAGCGGCTCCCTGGACGACATCAATGCGGAGTATGACAGCGGCGAGGATGGCGACAACTACGAGGAAGATGGCGCGGGCTCCGAGGGCGAGAGTGACTCGGATAACTGGGATCAGAACGGCAGCTCCAGCGGCGCCAAGCCCGTAGGCCTGAAGGTTCCAATTTTATCGGTGGCCTCCTCCTCTTCATCACCGTCCAGCCTGCCCATCGGCTCCGATGGCATGGGAATCGGCATCTCCGGCAAAACTCCCGTGAAGCCCGACCAGGTTACTCGCATTCCCTTATACTCGCCTGCACAGGCCGCCGCCAAAGACGGTAATGCCAACCATATCAATCGACTTGCTGCCGCCGCTGCCGCTGCCGCCGCTGCTGCTGCTGCCGCTACTGGGGCTGCTGGAGCACCGCCGTCGACGGCCCAGCCCACCTCTGATCCGTACTTCACCCACTTTGATCCGCACTACGAGCACCAGAGCTACAAAGTAAGTCAGAAAGTAAGTGTTTATGACGAGGGCGCAGGTTTATTTATCGATGCAACACAAAACGTATTCTAAACAAAGGAAGCCCAACAGCGCCTTGAGGAATCGCATCGCGAGAAGGTCACCCGTGTGATGAAGGACTGGTCCGATCTGGAGGAGAAGTACCAGGACATGCGGCTAGCCGATCCCAAGGCAGCCCAATCTTTTAAGCAGCGCATGACCGCCCGCTTCCAGGTTAGTCATCCATGTGACGCACTCATCTCTCACTCTCTCTCTCTCTCTCTCACTCTCTGTCTCACTGTTTCACTGTCTCACTCTCTCACTCTCTGTCACTCTGTTAGTGTCTTTATCTCTATCTCACTCACTTGCACTCTCCCCGTCTCTCCATGTTTATATCTAACTTTGAAAGCTTGCCAATCTATCACCTAACCTATCTCTAATCTTGATTCTATGACCAGTATAAATTCGTATATGCTAGTACATATATGCTAATTTCTGCATCCGTGTGTGTGTGTGTCTGTCTGCGTCTGTAACGGAGGCGTCATTTGGCAAAGGATCATAAGCTACGATCGAAGATCGATCGACCGCAATCGATGAAAGGCACATGAAAGATTCAAAATTGATTAATCGACGAGCTCGAGTTTTGTAGATCGATTGCGATTGCGTATTCGTATGTCCTGTGTTGGTAAGTCGGCCACCGATAACCGATACAGACTACATCCGTGCCCAAGGACGTCACTGTTGCTACGTGCTTTGTAACTTGTATCTTGTACCCATTAGTACGAGTAGTATCAAATAGCTACCTACACCTTCGATTATAATTTATTTATGTTCCTTCCGATCCTGTTTTAACCCATTATCGTATCATATCGTATCGTATCGTAATCGTTTTCTACTCTATCTATAAAGTAGCTCATTGAGTCGTGTTCATTGTATCGCCTGCTTTTCATTTATCTACACACTTGTGCCTGCACTATCCCGATCCGATCCCGCATGCTGTGCATAGTGATCTGAAATGGTACTATACCGTGTCCTGGCTCTGGCTCTGGATAGTGCGGAGCAGGAGTGTGTTTTTTGATTATTTTTTTTTTGTGTATCCATATGTATGGCAAATGGGAGCGAAAGAGGCATCAGATTGTAATCATAACAGCAATAACAATTACAGTAACGATAATGCTAATCTAACAAATTAACGAAAGCAACATTAACCCAGTACTGCGCTACCAACAATTACAACCGCTACAAACAGCAACAACAAGAATTACCAGTACCCAATATACTCCAAATACGTATACAATACTTACCTCAAAAGTGCTTTGTAGTTGAACTGATTGATTGGCTTATACATACATATACCCGTACTCGTACCATAGTCAAATCCTTTAATCCGTAATCCTTAGTTTTGACGCCCTTTTCACCCGTTTCACTCTAACCAAATAGTGCTAACCCCGCCCCTGCCCTACCTCTCCCCACACACAGAGAACAGAACAGACAAACCAACCCGAACTGAACCGAACCGAAACGATCCAGGATACCCTTTGGAATGCCAGCCCCGGCCTTGGGGCTATATCTATTTACATATATCCGTGTATGTGTGTGTGTGTGTGTGCTACAACGCTGCCTACGTAACGCTTCTCCATACAGAGCACAGAACCATCTACATCCATGTGTACATACGAGTATCCATCCATGTTCCTGCCAGACCCGTTCGGACCAGACCCGACCCGACTGCTACTGCATCAATCATTTGTGGCCTGCACATTGCACCGCACTGTCGCTCTCCCTCCCACCCTCTCTCTCTCTCTCTCTCTCTCCCCCTCTCTCTCTCTCTCTGTCTTTCTCTGCAGCACCAGTTCTGTAGCGGCACCACTCAAGCAATTCTCCGGCATTGTTCAGACATTGTCCAGACTTTGCTCCATCCATCCTAGCAAGCCTCTGTCATTCGACTAATGACAAAAACCACCTCACACACTCCCCAACCTCTTCCCAACTGCAATTCACGCGATACGAACGAACCACAGAACCACCGAACAACAAACCACAGAATATTTGAAAGTTAACTGAAAAAAAATCCGTATAAGAACCGTTTAACCGATCGACTTATTGATACCGATCGACGGCAAATTCCCCATGCTGATAATCTTTCTCTCTTGGTGTGCAATACGTCTTTATATGGGAATGTAATTTTAGACTTCTGTTCAGGCACTCGAGGAAGAAGGCAACGCCGAGAAGCACCAGCTGGCCGCTATGCACCAGCAGCGTGTCCTCGCCCACATCAACCAGAGGAAGCGCGAGGCGATGACCTGCTACACCCAGGCCCTTACCGAGCAGCCGCCCAATGTGAGTACACAGCCACAGTCCCACGCCCCACACCACCCAGTCTGGTTCTACCAGATCCCATCCCTACTAAACGAGTCCTTTCCTCTCCTTATGAAATCGATATGGCGGGAAGCGCTTTGAAGCATTGCCTATTTTATTGTGCTCATAACGTTCGAGTAATAACCTGCTAATCCCCCGACAGGCCCATCATGTAGAGAAATGCCTGCAAAAGCTGCTGCGGGCCTTACATAAGGACCGAGCCCATGCCCTGGCACACTACCGACACCTGTTGAACTCGGGCGGACCGGGCGGCCTAGAGGCAGCTGCCTCAGAGCGACCCCGCACTCTGGAGCGTCTGATCGACATAGATCGAGCGGTTAACCAATCGATGACCATGCTGAAGCGCTACCCGGAGCTGTCGGCCAAAATCGCCCAGCTGATGAATGACTATATCCTGGCTCTGCGCAGCAAGGATGACATTCCCGGCTCGTCACTAGGCATGAGCGAGGAGGCAGAGGCGGGTATCCTGGACAAGTACCGCATCGAGATCGAGCGCAAGGTGGCCGAGAAGGAGCGTCTGCGTCTGGCCGAGAAACAGCGGAAGGAGCAGCGTGCCGCCGAGCGGGAGAAGCTGCGCGAGGAAAAGCTACGCATGGAAGCCAAGAAGGTTGACGACATGCTCAAGTCGCAGGCGGCCGAGCAGCAGTCCCAATCCCCGTCCCAGTCCCAGTCTCAGTCCTCCTCTCAGTCCCAGTCCCCAGCCCAGTTGCAGGCACAGCAGAAGCAGCAGCAGCAACAGCAGTCGCAGCAGCAAGACAAGAGCATCAATAGCAAGGAGCTAGGCATCGATGGCGGCCTTGTAACCGCAGCCAATCTGAATCTCGACACCACCAAGAGCGAGAAGGACCTGGCCGATGCCGAGTACGCCGAGGCCACTGTCAGGTGAGTTCCATCTCCAGACCTTCAGATCTCCAGATCTATTTCTCTGAGTTAAGGACTGACTGATCTGTTTTCATCCTTGCAGCACCAAGGTGCAGACCGTGTTGCCAACGGTTGACGATGATGCCGTTCAACGGGCGGTGGAAGATGTGGCTGCTGCCGTGGCCCACCAAGAGGCCGAGCCGCAGGTGCAGCACTTCATGACCCACGATCTGGGCCACCGCGAATCGGTATTTGAGCTGCGGCGCCAACTCGTGCCGCATCTGCCTAAAGCCTATCCTCTCTCGTTCTCGTTGCAGAGCTTCTCGCTACGCCGCGAGTTTGCGCACGCGCACGCGGCCAAGGAGGGACGCAACGTCTACTTCACTCTCTCTTTTGCCGGCATCGCCCTTATGGCGGCTGTTTTTGTGGGTGTGGCCGTGGCCAAGTGGCGAACATCGCGCTCGCCGCACGCCCAGGGCTTTATTGAGGTGGATCAGGTGCGCATACGTCTTGGCGGGATTGGAAGAAAAAGTCCTTTATGCTGTGTGTTGTATTACAGTGTAAAGGATTTTTCACATTTCTGGGCAACATCAAAGCTTGAGATTTCTTTTTACTGACATTGTATCCCTGTTTTGCACTATAGAACGTGACCACACACCATCCCATCGTGCAGGAGGAGAAGATCGTGCCCAATATGCAGATCAACGGGTACGAGAATCCGACCTATAAGTACTTCGAGGTGAAAGAGTAAGCGCCCCAAGCAGCCAGGCAGCGGTAGAGCAAGCGAGCAGGCGAGAGCACGGCACATCAACAGCAAAACGCAAAAGCAGCAGCAAAAAACCAACAATTTCAAAAAGGAAACTTAAACATAATATTAAATACAAAAACAAATGAGTTGAAGAAGAGGTTTTTTTTTCGTCACAAGGAGCGCAGTTCCAATAAGAGATAAAAGCAGTTAAGAAAGAAGGAAAGAAAGGCAAAAGATTAATATGAAAATGAAAATGAAAGGAGATTCGGATGAAAGTATCCAATGAATGGTAACGCATCTATATATTAAATTAAAGCAAGCAGAATGGCAAATAATATAAAGCAAGCAATTAAATTTAAGTATTTAAATGTTTAACAAAATGCAGTCAGACATCCTCCCTCTCTCTCTATCTCAAGCTCACTCGCTGTCTCTCACTCACTCCCTTTCCCTATCACACACACACACACACACACACACACACACACACAAACATCAGTACTCGTACGAGTACGCACAGAAAAACAGTATTCTGTTGGTTTCCCAACAATATTTACCAATATTTGAAAAGTTTACTCTATTTGAGAGTATTTGAGTCCAGCGAAGAAGTCGAAAGAAGAAGAAGGAAAGCAACAAACACACATACACTGACAGACAGACACTAAGGAAGGAGCTAGAGTTGGAGCAGCTAAAGGACTAGAATATAGAGAAGAGCAAAAGCAAAAGCAATGCAAAATGCAAAAACAAAAACAAAAGATATTCCTAGTAAATAAATTGTCAAGTCACACTCACACAGATGCCCACTCATAGATACATTCACTCTCTTACAAAAGCACACAGTCACATATACAGTCACTCTCTCACACAGCCACAGTCACAGACAGAACTCACAGACAGTCAAGGCTGCTTCGTAGCATACTTTCGAGCATCGCCAGATCGTCAAAATGCTTGCAAAACGGATATCATATCTCAGCAACTCTTACCAAACTACGCAATACTCGTACAATTAAAGCCACGCTAAGAGCTGAAAGCATAGATACACACAAACACTCACACACACACACATACTGAGACACATGTGAACCTAAGAGCTACCTACGCGTACTAATCCTTATACGAGCATGCATCCCTATATGCAGGACTCTCTATATACACACACTTAAACACCCTCCCAATACACACACATACATACAGCAATATACATATACGGCAAGGCAGAGGCAGAGTAAAATCCCACAAATTATATATACACATATATATATACATATATACATATATATATATATATATATATACAGTATATATACAATATATTTAAAGCAAAGCAAAAAGAAATGTCCATAAATGTATTTATGTATCTATACACAGCAAAAACACAACCGAAAGGTCAGGTCAGACCCATGAATAATGAATACAAATGGGTATTACGAGTATATATTGTATGAATCCGCTACGTAACAGAAACAGAAGCAGTAAAAAACAAATCCGAATGCAAACGCAAATGCAAAACGCAAAACGCTAAGCTAATTGCAAAAAACACAAAAACCAAAGAGAAAGCGAAGATCTTTTATAACTTTTTCAGCATTTTGTGTGTTAGTCGAAAGAAAAAATGTTCTCTCTCTCTCTCCTATGTTACATGTTTCACTCAAAAGCCAGCACAAAACACTCACACACAAACACACACACACACATAGAGCCCTTGTGGAGAGCCCTTGTGGAGTAGCCATTGGATTTCATATTATATTGTTTGAAAACTCGAACTGTAATCGAAGTGTTTGCATAATTTCCTTAGCGCCAAATGTCAGCGATATCTGATAAGCACAGCACAGTTGGAGCCCCAAATAGAGACGGACCCGGACACGGAGACAGACCCCGGAGACAAGGACAGAGACAGAGACGGAGACAGAGACAGAGGCAAAGAAAAAGACAAAGACAAAACCTGGCACCGACTAAAGTGGCCGGAGCCTCAACAGATAAACCATTTCGAAATGGCTAGTTTCATTTCTCAGCTCGATTGCTTGGCAAATATTTGGCCAGCATTGTTCGAGCAGCCAGATTGTTACTCAATGAAATCAAATAATCGAAAATTCTTCCCAACTGGCAGTCGAAGCGCAAATGCCCTTCCCTTCCCGCAACTTTAACTGAGAACTAAGATTAACACAGATTTTAAATTGAGTTTGAGACTAAAGAGGGAAATGGATAAGCGATTGAATGTTAATTCGAAATTTAAATTGTTAAAATCGGAAAGAATTACTATGATACAAGCCTATAATGGGACTTCTTTTGAAATTAAGATTGATTTTTAAATTGTAACAAATATTGAAAGCGATGCTGAAATTGCATCTGGGATAAAAACTGAGATTGTTATTGAAACAGAATGATGTGTAGCTAAAATTTAAATTGAAACCATAACTAAAGTTTAAATTCGAATTTAATTGTAATTAAATTGAGATTGACGCTGAAATTCAGAAGATCATTTTCACTGAACCTAAGACGGAAATTGTAATTGAAGACGATATTGAGGCTGGGAATGTGATTGACACTGAAGTTGTAATTGAAACTGGACTCGAAATGTGAATTAAGGCTGCCATTGAATTTCGCAAATCAAAGATCACAACTCGGCGATCAATGATTTGATTCAATTTCGAACTTAATTCCCATTTCGCCTTCAATCTCAACTGCAATTCCAGCTGCAATCATTATTGCACTCACAATACCAATTGCAGATTCAGTTTTAGGATGCGGTCAGAAGGGCACTTTAAATTTTAGAGTCAGACCCAATTTCATTATCGATTGCAATAACAATTTAATCATCAATTATGGTTTTAATTAAGATTTTAGCATTTTGGCAAGCATCTTTGGCAATTGCAATTTCAGTTTCCATTTTTGCAGCAACTTCAGTACCATTCTCAATTCACTTTTGTTGCCAATATCAATGCCAACCGATTACAATTATTTGTTCTATATCGATTCAACAATTGTTTCAATTAGATTCAATTTCCATGAATTCGCTTTTTCCAACTTCCGAGGCTCTCCTGCACACTCTCAACACACACATACACACCCTTTATAATGCTAAATATATTGCAACAACAATATATACATATATACGTATATAAACACACACACACACACACATCTATATATTTCAACAGAAACCAAAAACCGAAAATCCAAAAGGCAAATCAACTATACAAAAAAGCGTACGAGTAAATATGAGAAAACTCTAACTAGTCAAAAAAAGCTTGAATATTTTTTAATTTATTCATTAATACAACAAGAACAACAGCAAAATGGAAAAGTATACATATATATATATATATAAAAACATAAAAACCAAAAACAAACAAAAAAACAACCACAAAAATGGAAAAAAAAGCATAAAAAAACAATTGATATTTACACTTAGTGAAGCAAAAAAGTAAAACAAAAAAAGCGGAAAGTAATATTAAAAGCAAACAAAAAAAACCAAAAAGAAAAGAAAACGATGCAAATGTGTAAGAAATAAACCCCGTCCTGCATAAATAAAATAAAATTAAATAAAAGAATAAATAAATGGAAACGTAAAGAATATCATAATGCAAAAAAAGATTTACACAAAACTTAAAAAAATGCAAATGCATATAAGAACAACAAAAAAGAAAGAAAAGAAAAAAGCAAGAAAAAGCTACAACTAAATTGTAACAAAAATCGGATGTGTTTTTGTCGTAGTGTCATCATTGAAAATAAATATGATAAAAGAAAGCAAAAACAAAAGATGAATGAAAATTCAAACAAAATGGAAAGAGCTGCAAAAAAGTCAAATTTGTGTAACTCTTTTTGTCCAACTATGATTTTTGCATAACGGATGGCCAGAGAGACGTATAAGAAAATTTAAATATTAAATGTACTCAAAGACAATTGTAATTGCAACAATAATTGTACGCTATATATACTATTATTAATGTGGAAAAGATTTCAGCATTCGGCATTGGTCGGTCCCTGGTGGTTGGTCCATGGTCCATGATGGATCGTTATTGGGGTGATCTGATCCCCAGATCAGATACACAGAGAGAGAGAGATAGGGATGCGCTCCTGCTTCTACCCGTACTCGTACACGTACTCCTCTTCGGATGGGCCCAGGCCAATGCCAGGAAATGGAAAATTGTATAATGTTTCACACAAAACCCAAAGATGGAAAACCAAAAACATACAACATAAGAATGCAAAGGAAACAAACAACAACAACAACAAGAATGAAAACCGACCCCAAAAGAAAAAACAAAAAACAAACAACAATTTTCAATGTATAATCATTTAATTTTATTTTGAATTTTTATGTTCTTTTTCGAAATATTTTGCATAAATAAAATAAAGTAACAGAAAAACAAACAATCCCCCCAATGCCGCAACTTTAACTGCTTTATGAGTGTGTGGGTGTGGGTGAGGGTGAAGAAGGGGGAAGGGGTTGCCAACCTCAAGATTATATTGATTTATTTAATATAGCTCCCAGCCACCTGATGGGTCATATATTTCAGTGATATATCGCCTCGAACCTAATCAATTTCCCCGTTGCCGTTCGGATTAGCATTGATAAGGGAACGGATTCAACACGAACAACTTTTCATCATCTGAAATCGAGGATAATCCCACTCCCAGTTGAATACTTCATGGATCGTGCTAAAACATAACTTTAACCACAGATAGAAATTGCAATCGAGGCAGTACTCTTGTCATACATATCGCAAACGTATCATACCATAGATGATCTTTAACTCAATAACCTTATCTTCAACTTACGGCACCTTGAGCTCCTCTAGTCTGTGCCATCTGTAAAGTACCGTAGTTAAAGCGCTCGAATCCCCCCATAGATAGCTAACGCCTTAGTACGCCTTAGCCGATTTCCAAGAATGCCATCAAGTCTGACCAGATGAACTATGGACAGACAGACAGACAGACTTCTAAGCCGCAGCTCTAGCAGAGATAGAGAGTGAGAGAGGGGGAGATACAGATAGAGACATGTGTACAGGTGTACTGGTGTGTGCTCATTATGAGTTTCCAGCTCGAGTGTGCCTACAAGCCTTTACAATAAATCACTTGAAAACGTATATGTGAAATCAATGTAAAGCACTTCAGTCTATCAAGTGTCCGAAGCATGAAAATTGACGTACATTTTGATATATGGGCGAAAGAGCTGCTGCTGGTGCTGCTGGTGCTGCTGCCTCTGTTTCTGTTTCTGGCTCTACTGACTAGCATTGAGTTTTCCGATTGGATTGGTTGGGTTAGGGGTTGGACTGTGCTCGGTTTGGCTGGGTTTGGTTATTGGAGCACTCACACACACACGATTGATCGATGTAGAACTCCGCTATGTGGAGCACGCTTGGGCAGATAGTGTGATATTTCTTTGAAATAGTTCGAGTGCAGCCCCAGTACCGGTACCGGTACGGGCACCAGCTCCAGCAGTACAAGCTTTGTCCATGGTTGAAACTTTCCAAAGTGCATTCTGCATTCTGAAGTGTGTTCAACAAGTGGCGCACTGTCCACAGTTCTCGGCTACATGACAAATGACAAACAGGCCACTTACTGGCCGTGAGCAGACAATTGGACCTCTCTATCGGAACAACGTTACACACACACACACTGATAGATTGGCAGATACAGCCACAGATAGCCAGGTGTCTTGGTTGGGTTTGAACAACTTTGGAATGCACTTGAGCGAATTGGGTGTTGAACATGCGACCAACGGGTGGAAAACGCAAAAAATCCAATCCAGGCCGATTCTTACTTGAACTTGAGAGCACTCCGATATAACTGGTGCTCGTAATAGAAGATGATAGATCTTCTTGGGAGCGACTTTTGTAATGAATTCTACCCTATCTGTTCAGAATGTGGAGGATATGGATTTTTATCAACTAATTATTGGGAATCAAAGAAACAAGCCTATGTGTTCATTGAGCTATGGGTTTGGTAAAGAAAAAACAGGTGGGAAACGCATAGAGAAGCCTCGATTTGTATATTTTATATATAGATTTTTTAATTCTATTTCCATTCCCATTATCAATGGGAGGTTTGTTTTGGCTGTCAAACAGAGCCTCGCAACGGATGTGGCAAGATGTCAGCGCAGAAATACAGATACAGTTCTAGATTTTAGAACCAGCACCAGGGCCTGAGCTAGATCGCGATCGCGAAGGCAGCCTCAGAGCACAAGCCAAGAAGCTTTCGCAAAAATAATTAGACAAGGCCAACTATAGACCGGGGGGCGTTCGATGTTGATGTCGATCGGCCATTCGCGGCGGCTGGCATTCGCAGGTCCCCGGCCCCGTTCCCGTCCTCGTCAGATAAGGGCATAAACAAAATGCTAGCAGAGGGGCCTGCAAGTGTGTGCGATAGAGACGGCCAGTGTGACGCCAACTACATCAACGACAGCGACAACGACAACGACATAGGTTAGTGGGGGCCGCCCCCACTCTAGTGGGGTGGCCAGCGATAACAAGCGAAGATTGGAAACGGTAGCCTGCTCTCCCATCTGATAAGCCGGAGCCGGAGGAAGCCGAACAAAATAAAACAACAGAAAAGGGCAGAGCCCAAAACTGAGAGAAAACATGTTCCAACAACATTAAAGACCGAACCACATTCAAATTCTATTGACTAGCCCAGAAAAGGAGAAATATAGCGAGTTTCCCAGGTACATACATGCATCCCATCCCATCCCATCCCAATCTTAATCGCTCACTCCCACCAAAAACCCATCCGCATCCCCATCCCCATCCACATCCCCATCCCAGTGAGCAAGCAACAGCAGCATATCGGAGCTGTAATATCTGTTGGAAAAGGTAGCAGACGGAGGCGGTGGCAGAGGCAGAGCTACCTCATACGAGTATGTATGTATGTATGTAGGTTGTTTCCATAGTGTACGGGGCATTATCACGGGGACCCTATCGTCACTGATATCGCCACCTCGCCTCTTGTGCAAACAGAAACCAAAATAAAACAAAATACGAGTGCCCGTACGCAGTGCTGAAGGTAGACGGTGGCCGATGGACGATGGACGGAGCCACACGGGAGTTTTATGGCCCAACTCCCGATCAGAGAACGACGATATTATTTGACAATAAACATACGCGCCACATAATCGCCCCTAATAATAATATCGTTTGGGAATTATTATTATTATTATTTTATGATTCGGCTTGAGCTCGAGCTTGGCAGCCCTTTACGTATCACCTTGGTCTATGGGCTACTGAAACATCAAGTGGAGGTCTTACGAATGCCAATTAAGATATTTATCGTCAAGCACTCGACAAATTTATTCATTCGCCCACTGATGGATTGATCAGAGAGTGGTTCCGTTGTGTCTTTTTGGCTCTGAGTGAAGGCTCAATAATGGACACGCTCTCGAAAGGTAGCTCAGTGATTTTGGTGGAAGGTAACAAGTCCATTTCAAAGTGCTGCAGATGTAGGATCAAATATCAATCAGGGTCAGCTGGTGACGAAAAGATCCGAGCGGCTGGTATGGGGGATATGGGAGACATCCCAAGAAGATAGAAGAAGTCAAAGCTTTGAGTATGGGATGAAAGAATGAAGCTAAGAGAAATACGCTCTCATTACCAAAGAAACAGCCTAGATTATGGATACCCAAAAAGGCGCACACATTCAAAGCTTTAAGAATTTATTCAAAGGAATGACCTAAAAACTGATTGGGTAAAGATCTGTGAATGGTATTACATTTAACAAGCTTTAGTAATTTCTTTTGGAAAAACAACACTTCTATGTAACCAAACGAAAACATTGGGGTCACCTCTTGGGTCACCACTGCACACCACTGTGCACTGTGCACTCAGCAGCCTGTACACCAACAGCAAATCGGTTAAAATACAACAAAAAACAAAAAAAAAACAAAAAAAAAAAAGGGGGATACAAGAACAAATATAAGCAAAAACCCCGATTTGGGGCGTTGCGAGCAAGTATCTCTCTCCGAGTGGAATACCTCTCTCTCCGGGGTCTGTAGATGTACGTACATATTCATGCCAGCGATATCTGCAGGGCCCGCACACACGGACACCGGACGCGGACACGGACGCGGAATGCTTTATCGCAGTCCCAGTCGCTGTAGCTGTAGCTGTCGATGTCGATGTTCTTGTGTACTCTTATTGATATTTGTTTAACTCAGTTATTTCCCTCTTCGGCCGCTGTCCGCTCTCCTGGTGCGTGTTTTGTTTAATACCTATTTGACTTTAATAAGTGATTGTTGTACCATTTAAAGTGCCCCTCGTTGCGCCACTCCAGCTGTCCCAGTCCCAGTGCCAGTCGCAGTGATACTTCCCGGCCCCGGTCCCAGCCGTAGCCCCGTCCCATTCCCAGTTCGTCCGTTTCCAGTCTTCGTCCGTGTGTGTATGTGGATCATCGTGCAGCAAGAGCTTCTGGCCCAGGTCCCTTTCATTGGCAGTACGATATCGTCAGCGGGTACCATTCGACGTGGAACCATTGGATCCGCATCGAACACATCGAATGCCGATCGCCAGCTTCGTGTCGCGTCGCGTTTGCCAGAGCGAAAGCTTTCCACTGCCAGCGCCAGTGCCAGAGCGGGAAGTCGAGAGCGCATGCGCATCTGCATTGGTCATAACAACGGACAGGGGACAAGCGGACACCCAGACAGCCAAGAGCGGAAAGCGGACGGACAGATTGTTTTAGCTGATTGCGAGAGGCAGCGTTTTTATGGCTTATTGAAATCGGCAAACGGCAGTCAAAAAGCGCGCGCTCCGCAGCCCACAACTCGGAGACCTCCACTCGACATCGTAACCGTAAAGCGTCAACCGTAAACCGTAAACTGAAACCCGTAAACCATAAACCGTTAACCGTCGACCGTAAATCCAGACTCTTTCGGAACCGATAGAGAGAGAGAGGAAAATGTAGCTCTCGATCAAGTGCAATTGAATAATAATAATAAATCAAAGTTCGCGCCACAGCTTAGTGGTCGTACGAGTACACACAAATTATAAAGTGATCGTGAATTAAAAACCGATCGACAACTATAGCCACTCCACTCCACTCCAGTCTATAGCACAGCACATCAGCACATCAGCATTCCCCAACCCCAACCCCATCAGCTGTCATCGCGAAGTGCAAACAATTAACCGTCTGTCGCGAGCTTAAAAATTAATTCATTAAATGTGCCACTGAAATCACTCGCTCCGGCCACCCACCCACCTCCGAAAATCCCCAATTTGCAATTTGCTATTTGCAATTATTTCATAGGAATCTTTTTGTTTCTGTTTCCGTTCGGTTGAGTTCGGGTTCTGCTCCGATTCTGTATCCTGGCGGCAGGCAGCACGCGAGAGCCCTAATTATGAGCAATTATAATCCGAATTGCGGTTACTTCGAGGATTGCAGCTACTACACGAACAATGTGTACCAACAGGACTATTGCATGCAGCCGGATTACGAGTACAACAAGCATGTCTACGAGTAAGTAAAGCACCCGACCCGACTTGCCCGCGAATCGAAACGGCCCCTCATCCTCAACTCGGCTGGGTCGTCGTCGTTCTCGTCCCAATCAGTCCAATTTGACCCAATCGAGGGCTGATCACACTGGTCAACAAAATTGTATTCCTTCTGATGAATTTTTTTCAGATAGATATGGGTATTTAAACATTTTTAAGGAATTATTGTTTTTCTTTGGTCTAGTTTTTTTTAAGAATTTTTTAAATCTGTTATTTCTTTTCATGTTTTCTCAGAGGTAGTGCATATTTTTATATAACTTAAGTAACTTATGTACATCTCCTTGTATTGAACTTCGCAATGCGAAAAAGCTGATAAATTAAGCTATAATAAAAATCAAACCCAAATACTTTGTAGCCTCAGCTTGATGTCTGGAAATTATTAAGCTTTCAAATTCAAATTCGAACATTTTTAGCGGTAATTTATCCAAAATTTTGACTTTGATTTTGTTAGCCGACTTATCACAGTTATGATTCTTACAAAAAATACAAGAATCTGTGTATAACGGTCGGTGACTGTCTATAACGGTCAAATGGCATTTGAGTTGGTACCGTATATAAGTATATTGGATTGTATATCAAATGCCGTAATCATTTTCATGAGCCGCTAAATCCAAGCCAAAATCTCTTACTTTTTATAATCAAAACTTTGTTATTCAAATTATCCCACGTCCTCATAAAAATAGCTACAGCATACCATCGTTAATTTATCAGTCTTTATGTACATATGTGTGTATATATTCTGACCAATAATCTGGAGATCGCTGGAAGAGTTATATTACTTGAGGAACATTCATTCATTAAATTTTTATCAGTCAATTGGATCGTTTGCGGCTTTCTTGGGCCGTATCAAGTACTTGATCAAGGGAGCAAAGTTTGTGGCTTTTTTCATTCACGTTTTCCGGGCATCAATGAACTAAATGAGTTGATAAAAAATATGGAATGACTCGTAAAAAACGTAAATTGGTTTAATTATCGCACGCAGAATACAACATTTAGATACCTGAAGATCAATAAATTTCTTTTAAGCTAAGAGGAAAAAAGTAGACAAAATTATGCGTTTCGTTCCAGAGAGAGGAACTTGTCGGATTGCAGAATCAGCTATTTTTTGAGGATATTTATTACTTAATGGTTGTAATGGAATAAAAACATTTCAATTATGGAATGAAAATATTGAAAAGACTGATCATCACCTGATCACAGGGAATTCCTTCCCCTTAGATCTGTGGATGATTGCCGATCTGTTGTGGGCTTTTTCTTGTCTAATCCGTGAGCAAATCCAGCCAACAGATCGCAGGTGCTCAGAGACCCACACACACTCACACAACCCGGCAACATGTCGACCGAGGCAGGGGCAGAGCGAAGGAAGTGTCAAAATATTTCCAAGAAATCGATGAGGCAATTAAAAACAATTTGATTTAAAATCAGCTAAGAAAACACAGGCAGAGCCCAGAAAATAACAGACACGGACATGGACATGGACATGGGCACGGACACGGACAGAAAAGAGGCGGACAAGCAGAATTGGAAAATTGGGAAACAGGATCAAAGCAAAACGTATTAACATTTAATGGCATAACATAATGAAATTGTATTGGCTACCGAACCGGATCGAAACGAGATGAACTGAACTGAGTCTCTCCCTCCCTCTCTCCCTCCCATACACTCTGTCTGGCTGTCTGTCTCTTTCTTTCCTCTGATCGCATAGATCGTATGCTTAAGTCCCTGATTTTCGCACAGTGCTCGGTACGGCTCGTCTCGTCTCAGCTCGGCACGGCTCGGCTCGTCGTGTGTTGGCCCTAAGCCAATGTTACGGCATTCTGAATGGACTACAGTTAGCCAGGATCCCCGGCTCACTGACTGACTGACTGGCTGGCTGGCTGGCTGGCTGGATAAGCCGAGGCAAAAAGGTGTCAGACGAGACCAGACCAGGACAGACCAGAACAGGAGAGGATAGGATAGGGTAGGGAGCTAAACAGAACCATATAGGAGAGAACAGAACAGAACAGAGCCGAGCCGAGAACCAACAATGCGCATT
Source organism: Drosophila algonquin (assembly GCA_035041765.1). Lineage (NCBI taxonomy): Eukaryota > Metazoa > Arthropoda > Insecta > Diptera > Drosophilidae > Drosophila > Drosophila algonquin. The sequence goes on along the minus strand of JAWNKY010000209.1, from coordinate 2,973,260 downwards.
ATTTCCACTTTGTCACCTTTCGGTCTGCCCTTGCGAACTGCGGCGGGGTTTTTGAAAAACCAAAACACATGTTTAGTGAAATCGTTTGGAAAATCACACAAACAGAACTGAGTGAGAGAGACAGAGACAGAGAGGAAGATGGAGAGGGAGAGGGAGACACAGCACACACGTTTGACAGGCAAAATTTTTGTTTAATTGGGTTTGTCCATAATCGTTGCATCGAACCCTCGGATAATCTGGGATAATGCTGTTTGTGCCAAATAAAACCAATTCCATTTATTTGTACTTTATGTCATGTTCTGTTCACTCTCTCTCTCACTCTCTCACTCCGCTTTCTGCAACCTTATTCATTGATGGATCTGCTCAGTCTCAGTCTCAGTGTCTCAGTCCTAGACCCAGACGCGGTCCTAGTCCCAGTATCTGTACTGGAATTTCCAATCCTCCTTCGTGCTTCCTTTCCCATATGTTAGTGGTAGTGTAGCAGGTTGGGTTTTCCTCCAGTCCTCACAGGTGTCCTTAAACAATTAGTTGGTTAGTATAATCGTGATCGCCGGCGACTGATGTTTTTTGTATGGTTGCATCGAGACTTTTAACGAAACTTCTGCCTGGCCCACTTGTCTTTTTCAGAATGCAGGGCTAGGGGGTGGGCTGGAACTTGAAGGGCACCAAAGGACACAACACACCAAAGTACATGGACACGGACACGCTATACTTGTTTGAGCCTGCCCTGAAATATGAAGTTCGAAAAAATAATTTCATTTGATGCCGTCGCCGCGGACGCAGCTCCCCAAAAACGCAGTCACTCAAGTTGAACGTACTCCAAAACCAAAACAAAAAAAAAACAACCGAAAAAACTACAGAAAAAATTAACAAAAAGCAGGAGAAACCATCAAAAAAAAAGACCAAAGCTTCAAATGCCTGGGAATGTGTGCACATGTCCCCGCGACAACAAGAAGGCGACGTTGGATGAGCCAGGAAGTAAACAAAGCCCAAACCCCAAACAAAAAAAAACCAAAGGAAAGGCTTTGAATCGACGCTTGTGATACCCTTACGGATGGCGCGCTCCTATTTCTGATGTATCATATGGATGCAGCCCATATAGACTATATAGCCTCAATCAAAAGAAGGTATTTTGGGCAAAGCTGGAATCCAGATATCTTTCACTCTTTCTATAAAAAATAGATTGTATGGGTAGGCGGATAGATGGATAGATGGATGTCAGTTCTCACAATCATCTCAGAGGTGTCCCACGACAATCGTATCTTTTTCTTTTTTAAGGTATTCTTACTCTTTGATATGCCCAAGTCGTTTGCTTAAAATGAGTTCAATTTGCGACGCTTACGCTGTGATAATTTGTATTTATGTTTTTCTTTTTTTTCGATTTGTTCTTTCTCAAATATTAATGCCAAGTCCTGGCTGCGGCCAACCAGGGCTGTCATCTATACAAAAAAAAAAAAAGACAGTTTTCAAAATTAAGTTTAGCTTACGCCCTGAGCTTTGAGAGAAATATCTGTTGAGCCTGAGAAGACTCCTTTGATGGCGCATCGCAAGGCATAAATTTTGGGCTAATCGCCAGCCCTGGATGACTGGCTTGCTGTCTGGCTTCCATGTCGTTTCTCAGGAAACTGTCACCCGCCAAATAGAAGGAAACTTTTTCACCTTATCCTACTGTTATCTTTCTCTGTCTCTGTCTCTGTCCCTGCCTCTGTGTTTGGCTTAAACGGTGCTGTCAAAGCGACGGCCACTTGCCCCCGGCCCCAGGCCCTAAGAGGTGGTTCAGGGGGCCCCGTCATGTCAGCCATGTTGTCAGACCCGAAGTTGGTGCGGCAAAAACAGGCAAAAACGGAAAGGAGCGAAATAAAAATCAGAAATTGATACATTTCACAATTTTGCTGCAGTTTCAGCTCGTTTTGGGCGACGCGTGACTTTGTGACATTTAATGCCAGTTTGCCAGCCGGAGTTTTGCCAATGGCATTGCATGCCCTGCCGTCGCAGGCTGACTGCTTCCGTGCACGCGGATGCGGATGCGAATGTGAATGCGAATATAACACAATGAAATTTGCATCCAAGACAGTCGCGGGACTCGGCATTGATGGGCCTATAATGAAGCATGTGATTGCCTGAAGTGTCACGGAGGCAAGACGAGAGGCAAGCGGCAGGAAGCAAATGGGGCGGATCGTGTCTCAAGTTGTTTTTGGCACATTTCTAATATGACATGAGCTTCGAATCGGTCTGGAAAACGCCAAAGAAAGATACTTAGATACATACCTAATAAATACTTGATGATACTAATGATTGTATGTAAAAATATCTAGGCAAATACATATGTATATAAATACATGTGTAGATAATGCTACTTTGCTATACATATTTAGAATATGCTGAAATATGTTTACTTATTTACTTTAAAATGAAATTTAACTATTTATAACAATGTAAGATACATTTTAAAATGTAAAAAAGAAAAGATACATTCACATTCGCGAGAATGTTTCAAGTTGCAGTACAAGAGAGCGATCTTTATACCTACACATACATACATACCTACCTATAGGTGCATAGGTAGTGTTCTTACACTAAAAAATAACCATTTTTGTATGATACATACATATGTATGTATGTATCCATACATACGCTACAAAATATAACTAAAATAAGCTAAAGCAGAAATGCACGATCTATTGCTTATAAAGATATTTTTTTATTCGACACCTACATAAACCTATAAACAGAATCGGATACAATATCTTAAATAAGAATCACGTAGGCAAGAGTCAGATATTCGAAAAATCATTTCGATAGTATATAAAAAATAAGTGCAGACACTTTCATACTTGGGCAATTTACATTGTAATCTGAATTTATCATTTTGGATGGAGTTTTATTCTTTAGTTTTAGCTGTTTTAGCTGTTTGAGTGAAAAATACATTCGTTCTACTCAGTTTCCGATCGTACTCGTATCGGATCATTTGGGCTGGGGGGACCATGACCACCGCAAATGGGCAAGGTGATGTTTGAAAAAAAAAATGAAATTAGAAAACAAAGAACAGGCAAACAAAGAGACGGAGGAAGGAGGATAGAGTCGAAATGAGCATTGTGCCACACTGCTCCGCACGCTGAGCCATTCATGAAAATATTGCAATTGAAGCTGGAATTGCCTTGGCATTTGGAATAAATTGCAAATGTATCTACCGGCTGCCTCCAGCTGTGAAGGAAGTAGGAAGTGTGCGGAGGAAGTTGGCCGCACCGCATCGCATCGCAATGGAATGACTGACCAACTGACCCGGGAAACTGGCCGAGCTATCGACACAGTGGGACGGCACGGAGTTCAAAAAACGCAAAAGGAATCGGACATCAAAGATGGAAAATCCATTTGTCAAGTTACGGGGCACACTCGCAGCTCCTCAGCGATCCTTACAGCTGCACAGGAAATATGTACCTTTGCGCGCTACAGACACTCGTACGAGCACAGTGGAGGAAGATACATGCCTTTTATCCTTTTTTATTAGTCAATGAGCTATTGAATGATCCAACCTCTACTGAAGAGAGGCAGAAAGCGGCACAGGCATCGGCATCGGCACAGGGACAGGGGATGAATCGAGGACCGAAAGTAGGAAGCAATTTGTCTCGAATGCTCCTCAACATTTTGCATCCGATATGTACATGGACTTTGTCTCTGATTTGTCATCTGCTAAATGATAATGATCCGCTCTAAGCTGATAAACGGAACTGATGGATCACTGGAGGGGGGCAGGAGAAGTTGGAACTTCTTCCTGGATACCCTATTCCATATTCGAGACATTAGTTTCTCAAAACTTGATTTGAATAATCTTTTGGCTATTTTTTTCAGAGACAGAACAGAAATTACATTAATGATAGAAGTCATTGCTCAATTGAACTTGATAAAAGCCCACCTCCTTCTTATCATAGAGAACCCTTTCGATTACAATTCCCACAACTGGTACGCGAGTATCGTCCTAATGGACTGTCCCATGGTTAAGTAGACAACGTTGATTTATTCTAAGCTGACTTATGAATCTGATGGATTGACTTGGGATTGACTTCTGAATGCAAATCGTCCTCATTCGATCATTAGGGATCTTCTGCCACCCCAAAAAGAGAGATGGCCATCCAAACCAACACAAGTCAGAACATATCCCAAAACGAACTAAACGTATCCCAGCTGTGTTTGCTGTTTGCTCGGATACATTCCCATCTTGAGGATCCCTTTTGTCCGGGTCATGGCAACGCCTTCTTTGTGTTGTCCCCTCCCTTCCTTCATTTCTCTCACTGTCTCTCTGCATAATGGATTTTGCAATAAGGCAAACAAATTACCCAGAATCAATATCAAACAGACAGCGACACAGATCACGCCAGGACAACTGACCAAAGGACAAAACCCCGGAAAATCAATCAGGAGCAAGCGGAATAGCAGCTCGAAGGGGCAGCGGCAGAGGAGCTCAGGAGTGTGAGTAGGAGATAGAAGGTAGGAGCTGTAAAGGTGAATGAGGCATTTCCGCTTATATCCATCTCTCAACTTTGGCTTGGGCATCGCCTGTGCAGCAGCTTCTTCTGGTTGCATTCAAAAGTCAGTATCTTTTTCTTTTTTCTTTTTTGGGTAAATCACTTCCGCGCAACGAATCGGCCAGCCCGAAATTGTCATGGCCGTCAATTGAGAACACGAGCGGGCCAACAACATATAGAACATAGAGCAGGGAGAAGGAAGGGAGAACACAGGAGAACATAGGGAGCAGAGAGGGTCAAAATGGGAATAAAGGCAGAAACCGGAAGGTAAATTAAAATGGATGACAATGGGATGAACGGTGGTGTGGCAGGAGGGGCTGACATTTTCAAACGAGCATTGAATGAATGCGTGAGTGCGTGAATGAGCGAGTAAGCGAGTGAGTGAGCGAGTGAGCGAGTGAAAAAATGAATGAATGGTTCGAGTGTGCATCTGTATGTGTGGCACGCTGCTTTGATCGCTTCTCGAGTTGAGGCAGCTATGGCTGCGCTTAATTGTATCTCAGCTAAGCAAACACCTTTTGCCAAAACTTCTCCCTGTATGCGCTGTATCTGTGAATGGCAAACGAAGCGTTTAATTGGGGTTGTTAGTCCCATCCCCCAGCCCCTGAACCTGAACCTGGGCCTGTGCTCGACTCGACCAAAAATTGTCGAGCGGTTTCAGCCTGCAGCAGAACAACAACAGAGAAACATGACGTCAATAGCAACAGGGATATATTATAGGCAATCGTCTGACATTCAACATATTTTATTGCATTTTGTGTGGAAAGAGACGCATCTAAATGGAAATGGAAATCAACTGCCGCTGTTAATTGTCTGTATCTGTCGGTTACGGATACGATTGGTTTGGTTTGGTGGCACTCCGCGGGCCAGGCCTGGGCATTGTCACACTTCAAATCGAATTGCTGCCAGCTGCCGGGCGACATTTTTGAGTTTTCTCTTGAGTTTTCAATGGCTCAGCGAAACGAGGGGTAGAACAGCTTTACGTCCGGATTAAAAGTATAAACTTATCTGTACATAGGCATTTCTAGTCTCTGAATCAACAGCATACATACATATTATTTCGTCTTCTTAGATTATCTCTAATGTCTCCAGCATTATGTTTAGTCTTGAACAGTCGTTTAATATTTAATATCAGATACTAGTGCTTAAGTGCTTCCAAATTTATTTCTCTAGGTTCTGCTACCTTTTCGACCTGCACAGTGTACAACCTTTTGTTCCTTCTTTCAAATAATTTTGGATTTGAGACTTTATTGCTGAAATAAATTGATAGTTAATTTAAAAACTATGGACTCTATTCGGGAAAATTACAATTATACAATGAACTACCACCTTTTTGGGTATATATTTCCGGGATTCACCATTTAGGGGCTATAGCCCCATAGTTAATTGTTATGCCTGCTTTATATCGCTGCTAAGTAAATAAATTGAAAACTAACTGAAGAAAAATATCAAAAAGGATGCTCGAAATCCCACAAAACAAAAAGGAGAATACGACAACGACAATGAGAAATGCCATTGAAGTATTCCATACTACCCATACTTGGATCCTAAATAGAAATAAACACAAACAGCAAAAATAGCAAAAACAATCGGTTAAAGTAGTTTGAAGTGCAAAAAGGGGAAAACAAGAAGAAACGAACATAAATAAATACAAGAAAGAAAAAAAAAACGGTAAAAGAACAATAAAAATAAACGAGTTTTTGTGCGAGAATCGAATTGAATTTGTATGTAATTTGAATGCCGGAACAGACAACAGATACTCGTACAGATACAGTTACCAGATACATTTTGCACTACTTCTGTTTTTGTTGTTGTTGCTGCTGTTGTTGCTGCTGTTCTTGTTGTTGTTTCTGTTGTTGTTGGTGCTACTTAAACATCCTGCGGAAGCTAAACTATAACAACAGTCAACCGAGGCAGCAGCAGCGCTGCTTGAAAGGTTTTTACTTTGTTAAATGCAACATCATCATTAAGCCCATAACAATGGCCCATCTACCCCCGCCCCTACCGCCCCTCCCGTCCTTCTTTGCCTATGTGCAAGAAGAGAAGAAAAAAACCCAATTGAAAATGGGCGTGCGCAGGCCCTGGCCCTGGCCGATACAACAAAAGATACAGAATATCCCTTTCATTGCCAGAATATCCTTCGCACACAGAACACACTGTGCGAAGAAAATTTCCCTGACATGCGCGCACTGTGCATAGCCAGCCATCTCGCTCCCTCGGCGATCTGATTGGCCCGGGGCCTAGGCTGATGACGCGCCCACTTGGCAGAACCGAACCGAACCGTCGGTGACGGTGACGCCGACGGCGAGAATGGCTGCGACGCCGACGGCATAACAAGTAAATTTCCCCCCCTCCTCTTGTATGTAGTGGGGATTGATGATGGTGTGAACGTCATGAGCGACAATGGAGTGCCACTTCCCTGCCGACTGTCAGGATGGGGGAGGGGTTGGGGGTGTGGGTGGTTGCCTACATATACATATAATATAAAGAGGGTACCCTCCACATAAAGATACTTATATGTATAGAGATACTTCTGGTATATACTCTTGCAATCTTATGACTATACATATATACATATACATATGTATGCATGTATGTATGTAGATGGGATCCAGGCACGCCATGTGTCTGGCAATGTAGCATTTTCCCTTTTATTTTTTTCAATTGCTCCACAACTCCAGCCCCTGGCTCCTTTTTGGGGATTGTTCAAGTTAGCTTAATGTTCGTGTTGATTATGTTTTTTTCTATATTTTCGTTCGGGCTCCTCCGACCCCCATTTGAGTCTTCTGGGTGTGTCCTAAGTGGAAAGAACGGAGAGGGGACATATGCACATGTGCGAGTATGTATTGGCATGTGAAGGATCTGAGATAATCATGGGTTAGCTTATGAAATCGAAATTCAAATCGTTTTGGGGGTCCTCTGCCAACACGAAAAGAACTTTGATTTTAGTTTTATTTTCAAGCGGAAACAGTTGAACTTTTCCATATACTGTAGATATTCATGTACATATGTACAGTGTCTCAGAGCCAAAACAATGCAGTGTCAAATAAAAAGTTAAATTGGGTGCCATAAAGTTATTACACATTATTTTTCAAAAATTCCAATGACCGGTGATAGGTATATACATTAGGTACCAAAACCAATATTTGACCCTTAACTACTGGGTTTTCCCCACCTGGTAGATCGTATTAAAACTTAAACTTTTTATTTGACACTGCATGGTTTTAGCTCTGAGCCACTGTATGTACAAACCTTCCATGTTCCAACGTCTGAAAATATATTGGATACTAAACGATAAACTTTTATCAACGAGAGGATTTTAGATGCATTCAATGGATTTCTTTCGAATCTTTTGCATTCGATTTTGGAGATTTTCCAGTAGAAATATGCCAAAAACTTTTAAAAAAATAATCATCTATCTGGAAGTGATAGCTGCTTTATCAGTACCATAACGACAAACATTTCCGATAGATCGTACTCACACTTTGTACATTTGAATGCTACTTATTCTGTATTAATCCAAAATGAAAAATACGACTGAAAGACTGAATACTGGCATATTTAATCATCAAGTGAAAACTTGCAGAAACTAACGCAAACTGGTATTTACCAGTGAAATTAAGGAACGGCCATATCGACTGCATCGATTCGTCTGTTTAAGGGTCAGAAATGCTTCGTTCAATGCAATGCCACTTCTATTGTTATACCCTTGATACCATGGATAACCCACTGAAACAGCAAAGGAATTTGTATACTTATACAACATTTTATGAAAATCGTTCAAGAAAGTAGAACATACATATTTTCTACATTGATTTGACTCTGAGATTATCAGTGAGATCACGCATGTTGTAATTTCATCAAATGATTTTCCGTCCATTCAAAGTAATTAATTCCATTAATCCATTCAGTTAAGTAGCTCTATAACGAGCAAAATCAAACGTACAATTTTAAAGATATAAGCCCAAATACGACCTGACAGAATTGGCTTTTGAGGTTGGTCTAAAAAACGGAAAAACTTTTCGATTTGGGTTGGACTATCTGTATAAAATTTGTTTTGATAATATTGAGCGTCAACAAAAAATCTTAAATAGCCGAGTAGATATCTCATGAGCGCCTAGATCTCAGAGTCTTTATGAGCTAGAGCAACCAAATTTTGTGTCCAGACTCCTGTGTAATCACACTATCACTCGTACTAGAAGTGTATTTCAAAATTCCGTCCTTCCCCTTTCCGCCCACACAAAGGACGAAAATCTGTGGCATTCACTTTAAATCATAGCAAAATCATAGAGAATGACCATATCTAGATTAGATTGGATCATTAGTATAGCCATAATGAAGAACCATTTCGAAAGGCATCGTACCCTCTCGCTCTCTCTCACACGCCACCCCGTCTGCTTTGCCTATTCGTGCAGATGAGCGCTTAGATCTCAGAGACTATAAGAGCTAGAGCAACCAAATACAAGTGTATTTCAAATTCTAGGCACGCCGCCACCCCCACAAAAAAAGATTTCTGAATCTGCATTAGGTCAGATCATTATTATAGCCAGTAAGAGCAAATTTAATTCCAGTATCTCTTACTCAAGCGCTTACTTATTCCCTCTCTCTTTCTCGCACACATTTCCACGAGCCGTAGATATATACATATGTAGACGTAGAAATTAAGAATACAGATAAAAAAAAATATATGTAAAAAAAACAGATGTTAGTTTATCTATAAAAATCTCCCAAAGGGTTCTTCTTAATTTGTTGAGATTTTTTTTTGCTAAAATTCAATTAAATGTACATACATACATTTGTATACTGACTAAGTACCGGTTATAAAGTAGAGCACAACATTCCCCTTCGTTTTAGATAGAATACTAGAGAGTCTTTGGGGAAAAACTTGTATCAAAAATCATCTATCTTATATGAGATATTATTAAAGGAAAGCATAACTATAAAAATAGCAATAAAAACGGAACATACGAAAATACGGTTTTTATTGACTTTTAATGTGTTTTTGTAAAAGAGGACTTTTTTTAGGAAATGCCAATATTTAGATCAAATTTAATTGGATAATAAATTTTACGAATTTTTCATTTTAATTAGTTGTACACATTTGTATGAATAAATGTTGGGTATCCTTGGCTTAGGTGTTTTTCGAAGGACCCTATTTTATCTGACTACATTTACAAAGGTCTATATCTAAATTTCTCCCTATAATTATGGGAAAGATCTTTAAAGTAAAGAGGCTCAGTAGATACGAATTCTCTTTTTAATAAGTAACTTTGTATGAGCAAGAAAACCGTAGTGGGGAAAAGCGATGCCTAGATCGTATTGTTCGTATTGATCTTTAAAAAGATTTTCCCCATTAACCCTATATTCATATTATTTTAAGTTTGTATCATGTCTTTTAAAAGACTTTTTTTGCCCACGACTTCATATAGCTGCATACCTATGTATAACCATATGTGTATATATACATCTATGATATCATGTCAGGGCTTGACCATAAAATCGTGTCCTGCCCCTCACTCCTACACACACTCTCGGATATGGGGAGGTCGTAGGTTCGTCGTCGCTGTCCCCGGACCCGGCACTAGAGCAACGATAATGATAAATACAATATAATGACGCGGCAATTGTTGACAACATCAAGTGCAGGGCAGAGCCAAGCCGGGCCCGGACCCGAACTAGGGCCAGGAAGAGAGAGCAGAACATTTTTCGGCCCAAAATGTGAATGAATGAAAGAGTTTTCCGAGCCACACAAGGAGGTTGTCTGACTGGCTGGGAACCAGGCCTGGGCCGCGATACCAGTCCTACCTAGAGAGTGTTTCCCTCTCCGCTGCTGCCACTACTCGAGCGCTACAATGGCTCACACGCACACAGAGACACACAAACACACACACAGATACAGAAGAGAGGCGGCTCAAGTGGCACTCGTCGGCTGGGGTAGAGCAGGGCAGCAATAGCAGCCAGTGGCCCTCGCTGCTGGGGTGCAAGCGAGACACACGGACAGGCACAAGGATCTGTCTCGTTCTCGCTCTCGTTCTAGCGTGGACTCGGGCCGGGCTGGTGGTGGGTTCCAGCAGTTGTTGCCGGTGGTTGAACGAGCCACTCACAATGTAGCTGTTGTTGTTGGTGTGGCTTCTTCAGCGCTGTATCCTTGTTGAAAAGGACATGAGAAGCCACTTAGCGGGGCCCAACAACAGAGAGTGTCTCTCTTCAGGCATGGGCATTGTTTCGGTTTTGGTGCGCATTGCTAGTACGAGTATATATGTACCATCCAATGCCAATGGTGGAGGGATGCAGCTCTGCAGGCCATATACCAAAAGACACCCTACACACACACACACACACAACACGCAATGAAAGAGAGAGATTTTTTGGTACTTTTCTGCCGTTGGCTGGTTGGACTCGTGTCGAGTTCTTGATGTCTCGTTAGTTGTTGATGACACTTCAGTTTGGAATGTTTAGAGTGCGGCTAACAGCGCAGAGCCCGAACGCGAATGCCCAGTGAATGCCCAGCCGTACCCGTAACCGTATCCTTCTACTCCTGATCCTGATCCGAGATAACAGATATTTGATAGCCGGACGGACCAACATTGATTATGATTGCCATGAGCTTTTGCTAGAAGGTCCTTAAGACTCAAGTGCGTTTGTGAGTGTCTTTCGAATATCTCTGTGCGCGTGTGTGTGAGCTTTTTTCCGTGTCCCCTTCATTGACCCCGTGTCCGAGCCACCAACAGCCACAAAGTGGCGGAGAAACGCAAGAGCCAGTCTCCGTCGCCCGCCGCCCACCAGCGGCGCAAATCGAACGGATCACCTAGCCCCACATCCCCACAGCCTCCGCCAGACGGCCGATCACCCGCCGCCATAGAAATGACCAGCTCGGGAGCCCTGGAGCGGACGCCCTCGAAGCGGAACCGAGACCGGGAGAGAAATCGCGAGCGGGAGCTGAGCAGCGGCAATAGCAGCGGCTTGGGGAGCGCCGGAAGTTTGCCCGCCTCACCCCAGAGCGCCATCACCGTTAGTCCTGCCTCGCCAACGACCCCCACAACGCCCAAGCGACCGTTGCGCACCTCCACCCCCTCGCTGGATCGCGAGGGAGAACGGGCCAGGGAGCAACGTGAACGCGAGCGTGAACGAGATCGAGAGGATCGTGAGCGGGAGAGGGAGATAGAACGGGAGCAGGACCGGGAGCGCTCCTCGAAGGTCTTTAGCACCGCCAGCACCACTGTGCCCACGACGACGACGCCCTGCGGCACCGGACTGGCCGCTACCGAGCATCTGCGCATCCCCACAGGAGCTGCCGCCTTCAGTGGCTTTCCCGGCCTCCACGGCATGGGTAGCCTGATGGTGCCCTCATCCGCTGCAGTGGCTGCTGCAGCTGCTGCCCCCTTTTTACCCTGGTCGCCCATCCTACTGCCGCCTTGGAGTCACGCCCTGCTCCCAGCCGCCTTCTATCCGGCGGCCCTGCGCAACGCATTGCCCGGGTAAGCACGATCGAGGGGGAAAAGGAATTAATGAAACACTTCCTTATGTATATTACTAAATTTAATTGTGGGATATAGAACACACATATCTTAATCTTTGGCTAAGATCAATGATCCGTGTATCGACTATCTTTGATTCCGTAATCTCGTCTAGTACTCCAATTTTCTTCGATTTCTCATCTGCCTTCTAATCTCGATGACGTTTGGGGCTCGATCTATTAATCTCAGAGATCAGTCTATTATATACTCTTGGGGTAATACTTAATTGTATCATATCGGTTTTGATTGTTATATCTTCCCTGCCATCTACCGATTACTACCAGAGGTATACCAGATATGTATGTACATACGGCTATGTATTCGTGTAATTTGTATCGCAGATACGAAACTTGCAAACAATATTCTTTCTCCCACAATCCGCTGAATCGCTCACAAAATAAGTTTAGTCGGTATTTCGTGTTTGAGCTTTGGATTCGACAAATGTCAACTTTTCTGAAATCTAAAACTACTTAATAGGGTTGCACTGCTCGATCGGTCCTTACTGTTCGCCTAAGCCGTGGTTTGCCTTCGCCTAAGCTTCGGCTCATAGTCACACCCATGAGCGAGCCCCTTCTCTAGTCCTGGCTAGGGCCAGTCCCATGTGCATGGCTAGCTAATGGACTTTGCTCACTAATCCAATGAGGCCACTTGCAGAGCCAAATTAGCCAAATCCTGTCGAGAAGCAGCACGGCACAGAAAATAGCGAAAAACAGCAAATATGGGACGTATTTCCCCTGTTTCTGGTCGAGCAAGTACTCAAGGTCCTTGCTTTTGGATCGTAGAAATTCGGTTGATTTGCGCTGTGCTGGCCTGGCTTAGAAATTCCCATCCATCCATGGACAGTAGGTGAGAGTGGTCAGGGAAACTCCAATGACCGGCCAACATGTGTGCGACAGACAGAAGAGGACTCGCTGCAGATTCGAGACAGGGAAGATGCAGACGACGGCGTCACACTGTCTGGCGGAGGGAATTCCCTCTACACACAACATGTGTCTCCGTCTTTGTCCCACCATCGTGCCAACTCTGGCGTGGGAATTTTGGAAAATTCAATGTGGAAAAACCGGAAGCAGCGTGCAAAGAAACTTGCGCCAACATGTGGCACGACCTGGGCCGACCTGACCCGATCCTATCCGAACCGAACCGAACCGATCTTGGGATGGACAGGTAGATGGCGACCAACAGGTCCCAGCGGTGGTCAGTGGTTGGCCTAAAGAAGATTTGTGTTTAATTGTTGATGGTATTAGTGGAAAATCAAATTTTCATTAGCCTCTGGGCCCATTCCAGGATTTGGCAAGTGAAAGCCGAAAACGAAAAGGAAAGGAAAGACCACTGGGACTAGGTGTCAATAATCCAGCGATTTGGATGCACTTAATCAAAGTTAATTCTCGGCCGAAAATTTTGCAGGGAGACCAGATTAGATCGGATTCCATATACAGATCCCAAATGTCTCAGATAGTTCGCTCGCTCGCTCCCTCGGCGAAAATCTCAATCTGCGAAAGTCAGAGCATCGGCAGGTAGCACAGGTAGACCGGTGGAACAGACTCTGTTCAACGCACAGTGTTAAAGCCTTTGTTGGGCCTTCCGGCCATTCATGATATACCCATACCCATAGCCATACCGGATGTAGAGGCTATGGGCATGAAAGTGCAGTTTAAAGATGACAGGATGACAATAGAAAGCAAAGCAAATAGCCATTCATTCAAGCCTCAATCGAAGCATCAATCAATACCCATTCCATATAAACATATTTCTTTCCAACATATTCTTCCGGGACTTTCGAACCATATCTCGCATATTTCTTATCACCCTTCTTGCATCTATGGAGTGATTCCGTAAGCGTTACCAATAATTCACTAAATTTTTCAGTTTCGTCTAATCCTTCATTCATCTCTGTCCTTTCAGTTTGTTTGATGCCAAGGTGCCATCGTCTCAACGCTCCGGCTTCCACATATCGGACATCCTCAACCTGGACGGATCCGATCTCAAGAATGCCGCCGCCGCAGCTGCCGCCGCTGCTGCTGCCCAGCACAGCAGTGAACTGAGCCACGCAGCGGAAGCCAGCAATGGCCATGGACCAGCAACGCTCTCGCCTACGCCCACCAGTGCGGCGGCGCTGGAGGAGCACGCTGCTGGGGCCGGACATGGCGACCATCACACCACAGAGCACCACCCACAGCAGCCGCACCTCCCGCCGCAGCATCCGCATCACCATCAACCGCATCCGCATTCGCAGCACCTCCAGCAACAGCATCCGCATCCGCAACACCACCAGCAAACGGTAGCCCCTCCCTTGCCCCTGTCACACCACCAGAGCAGTAATGCTGCTGCTGCCGGCGGTGCAGGCGGAGGACCCGATCCCCATGTGGGCGCCCACGCCCATGCCGCCGCCCACCTGCTGGCCAGTCATAATGCAGCGGCAGCCGCCGCAGTTGCCGCTGGACAGTATCTTCCCAAGAATTTCGGCACCTTTGGGGACGAGATGTCTTCCTACCACCACATGGCCCAGACCATGCTCCAACACTCGGGACGCAGCGCGTGGATCAAAGAAAACGAACTATACAGTGAGTCCAAATCAAATGCTTATAGATGATTATAGATAGATGATAAATAACGAAAACTTAAAATATACCGAATTTCAAATTAAACCAAGTGGAAACTAGAGTACTTCGGGGGTTACTTCAATGAAAGCTTAAACAGATCTTAAGGAAGTGTGTTCAGTGGAGAGTTCAAGAGACAAAAAATTAAACTGCAAGAAGCAGCCCCTAATGAATCTTCGCTTTTAATCAGTAGGGTAATCGGTATTACTAATTTCTTAACAGAAGAACTAGGGATGAAAATGAAGTGTGCAATCTTTATGCAAAGATAAAAGACTAAAGATATACTCAGAGGAGCATATAATAGCAGAATGTGCAATTCCTCGAATGAATTCTATAACGAATCCCGTAATCGGATAACCAATAAATTTTGAGTAGTGCCATTTCCTTGGCTAGAAATCTTTGGAGATTCCCAAGTCGCCAAATGTATTAGGAGACCTTTTAAAAGATAGACATCAACAGTTAGGGAGAAAATTGAACCCCCGTAATGGTTGGTCTTTCGTGGACGTAAGAGAGCCGCACCACCGATTAACTGCACGACTAATATGTAATATTGTTAAATAATTGCCTCGCCAGGAAAGTGGTGCTCACCCATCCACTCATCCATCCAGCCATCCACCCAGCCACTCATTCAGACATTCTGTCTGTCGGTCGGTCGGTCGGTTGGTCGATAAGGCAGCTGTGTTTGCATATGTATATGGGCTAGTGCTATTAACCCTCTGCTCGTACATACATATATGGATTCAGGTGCTTTCTGGGAGCGCAGAGCGGAGCGGTGACGAGCCATTTCTGATCCTTGCACACTTTCCAATCGTTGCTTTTTTAATTTTTTTTTTTATTTTTCACTCATTCATTGGATCGAAATTGGGAATTGGGAATAGGAATGAGAAGCCTGGACCTAGCCTTGGGCCGGGGCCTGGGTTTGCCTCTGGAGTTGAGGTTGGGGTTCTATTATAATCTTGACTAATAGTTTGTATAGCGCTTCACACTTGAGGATTAACTCTGTTGTTGCCCTCTGGCAAGGATGGTAGTCAATCGTTCCTTGGCCTGTCCTTTGTCGGTTGTTGTTCCGAGCCAAACATTTCTCACTCGTCCTGGCAATTTATGGCACGCACTTCCGCCTGGTCCTCGTCCCTTTTCGATTACCCCTCTCCAAATCCCATGCCCATGCCCATGCCCATTCCCATTCTCAATCGGTCTTCCTCTTTTTTATTATACCTTTTTTTGTTTGGCTACAAATTATAACTGCTGCCCGCTTGCCGTTTTTTCTTTTGTTTTTTTTTTGTTTTCGTTCATTTTTTTCCTGGTTGTTTGCTCTTTTTTTTTGGGAAACTTCACAGCTGTAAGAAGGACCGTCGAGGAGGAGTCGTTTTGATTATATTAAGTTATTAATTTGTTGAGTTGTCATGGAAGCATTGCGCTTCGGGCTTCGGTCTTCGGGCTTGGGTAATGGGCTAATGGATGAGCATTAGCCGCTGGGCTTTGTTTAGTCAATGGTATACGAATTCGAATAGATGGAGCATATGAGTTCTGAGAATTGGAGTAAGGGGTGTTCCCTTCCCGGTTTACTGCTCTCCTTACTCGGATGAGATCTCTTTTTTCCCAAGCGACTTCTGTTTCCAACGACACTTCATTGACGTTGTTTCTGGAGCCCTTGCGGTTACATAGATCACACCCCATGAGAGAGGGGGCAGCCACGCCCGGCGATAAATCACCGTTCACAAAAGTTCATCAAAAGTGGGCGGTCGTTTTGCAGTTACTGTCACCCCATAGAGTCCATAGAGAAAGAGGAACGGAAACCGGAAGAGCCTCGAACTGCCATCGATGTTTGAGGTTTGGCTTTTGTATGCCATTGTCCCCGTACACATTCCGAGGCATTCAAGGCACAGCACTCGTAAATGCCTTTTCATTAGCATTCCATCCCATCCCATTCCATCCCATTCAGGACGGGGACAGAACCATACCCCGAAGGTCAGCAGTCAGCAGGAGATCGCAACGAGACAACGTCAGAGAGAAGACCAGGTAGAGCGGTAGAAAGGTAGTGAGTTAGAGATTCCCTGTCAATTCTCAGTGTCTCTGGTGCCTAATTGACATTATTAGCCCGGGCCCATGCCCATGCCCATGTCGAAGCAGGAGTAGGGGTAGGTTTTTGCCAGCACATCTGGCCCACCCCAAAGATCGACCACAGCCTCATGTCGGAATTAACCCAATTGCCAGAGTTGACTCTCCAGCTTCCGCCCCCCCCTTCCATCCAAAATTTGCCCGATCATGCCGATCCGATCCGTTCCGATAGGGGTGGAATACCTGGTTAGGGGTGTTATGGGCTAGGTTAAGGGGTGTGTCAGGGCATTAATTTATTGGCATTGCTGACAAATTCGTTGTCAATTGGCAGGGATCCTTTGTCTGCCATCTCACTAAACACAACTCCCGTCTCTCTTCCATTCTCTCCCATGCAGGCACACAGCAGCCGGCCAGTCCCGATAGCACCTCGCCGGTTACATCGGAAGTGTCCTACACGTACATCGGTTCCAATTGCCAAACCTCGCCCGCCCTCTCCGGCGACTACAAGAGCTACAGTCGGTCTGCGGACAGTGATGCTCTGTCGGTGGGCGATGCCCTGCACACCATCCATGGCGGTGCTCCTTCTGGTGGACCCTCTGCGGCACATGCCCTACACAACAACAACAACAACAATAGCACCAGCAACAACAACAACCACAGCCTGAAGCACGACCCCATCAATGGGGGCGGAGGAGCCAGCAGTGGACATGATGACAGCCTCAACGAGGATGGTATCGAGGAGGACATCGACGATATAGACGATGCGGATGGCAGCGGTGGAGGCGGCAGTGGCGGCCTCAATAGCGACGGTCTGCCCAACAAGAAGCGGAAGCGCCGAGTACTCTTCACCAAGGCACAGACGTACGAACTGGAGCGACGATTCCGGCAGCAGCGCTACCTGAGCGCGCCAGAGCGCGAGCACCTGGCCAGCCTCATCCGTCTGACGCCGACGCAAGTGAAGATCTGGTTCCAGAATCATCGCTACAAGACGAAGCGTGCCCAGAACGAAAAGGGATATGAGCATCCGGGCCTGCTCCATGGCCACGCCACCCACCCGCACCATCCGTCGGCCTTGCCCTCGCCCAGGCGCGTCGCCGTGCCCGTGCTAGTGCGCAACGGAAAGCCGTGCTTAGGTGACGGCTCCAAGCTAGCGCCCGACTGCGTCTCGGTAAGCTCAGCCCAGGCCACGGCCATGCAGAATGCGGCCGCAGCCCACCACCTGGTGGCACTGAATGGGGCCGCCTACCAGCATGCGGCTGCCGCTGCCGCCGCAGGACTCCATGCTCATGCCCATGCCCACGCCCAGGCCCATGCCCACGTCCATCCACATGCGCATGCGCAGCGCGCCGCCTGGTGGCCCTAATACTGTTAGATAGGGAGAGGGAGTGAAAGAAGGAGTGGTATCGGGGGGTATGGACACTCGAATAGTCGACAAGGAAGCGAGCGCTCTGGAACCTAGACCTGGACCTGAAGCTGGAGCTGGGAATTCGAACAAAAATTTGGTGCAATAATGGAACATCCCCTTTTCAAAGCCGGCTCGCCAGGCCCCCAAAACAAAAATATGGAGAAAATGAGAAAGAGCAACAGAGAACCGAATGAGAATGAGAAGCAGCCAAAAACTAATTATGTGGAAAAAGTAGAGCATAGTCAAAGTAGAAGCCTCTGTCAATCCTGTACATAAGTCAGACAAAGGAACCAAACTAAAAAAAAAACAAAACAAAAAAACAAAAACCAAACTAAGAAATACCTAGAAGAGTTCTGAGAGCGGATATCATAGGTGTAAAATAATAATAATTCCCCAAAGGCCCGTGGTGCTCAAGAGCTCTAGGGGCCCCCACTTAGTCATAGATTTTCTAAACCTCTACCTATAACCATTCCCAATCCATATAGTTACATAATTAAATAACCATATAAAAATACTTTTTTTTTGCACTAAAGTTGATAATACTTATAAAACTAGATGTAGAAACATTTATTTTTTTTTCGCCTTAGTCTTTAGCATAATAAATCCAATACCCAATGCAAAACCTGTAAATAAAATAAATAAATACAATATAAAAAGAGCAGGAGGTCTAATAAATATATGTATGTATGTATATCCCAGATCGCAATGCAAATAAATCATACATATGTACATACATGTCTGTACTATATAATACCTAAAGCATAATTAGTGTTCAATTTTTTTGTAGCAAGAATTTAAAGATTTTTTTTTGTATGAATACTTATATACTTACATATATATGTATGTAACATTTATATATAGTTACTTAGTCGTAACCGATATTTTTTGTCATATGTGTGTGAGTGTATAGCAAGTAATGGAAAAACTCTTTGAATTTATAGCGAGTAACGAGTTCATAAATGTTAGCAAGGACCCAGCAACGACAGAACAACGACTTAGACCAAGACAGAGTGAAAAAAACGAACACGGACGGACACGGACGGACACGGACACGCAAACCGGGACAGGTCAAATGTATTCAAGACAGGAGCAAAGCGAAGCAACCAAAAAAGCTGCAAGATACATTTTAGAGATATAATAAAAACCATTTACAATTTAAACGATCAAGTGTTATATTTTGTTGGATATTGTTGGAATTTTGAATTTCTGGCCTCTTTAGCTGGATGTAAAAGAAGAAGGCCTTCAAGAACTTTATGGGACCAAAACTCAAATAATCCCATTTAATATAAGAAATTAAATCAGAAATCGTTTAAGCTTTTGCTAAAAGTATCAAAGTGTCAAGAAACAAGAAAGTTTTTCGAAATATCTGCAGTACGGCAGACAATCCAATCTTTATGGACATTTTTTACAGTTTTTTGTATATAGCCATCTGAATCTGCACTTTCTTCTACGGTACGGGTTCATACTATGATTATACTGCATTCTGAAGTAAATTTATCATGTTAGAGCTAAAAATGTAACTCAAATGATCCACTTTGTGGGGATCGTAAATGCCTCTCCGTCCACACACCGGTATTCCCATATCGTTGGGACGTATAAACATGTTGGACACACCATAAATATGGTCTTGATTATGGTAGTTAGCTACCGTTCTGCGATTGTAATCGTAATCCATTAAGTTCAATTCTGTTGATTACGACACCACAACAATATACGTGGATGGGCGTTGGGCCGCTATTGAGCCTTTAAGCCCGATAAGCGGACCAGACCCAGACCCGAACACGGGCAGAGCTGGGCAATCGGACTTTAAGCTATAATACTATCTGGAACGCTCTGTCTGGTAGCTCCAGTCTCGACCAAATTATCAATCGATCATGGGCGTTTCATCACTTCGATTATGCTGGATAGGGGTAGTCAAAATGCCGACGGTAAATCAGCTGGCATCAGCCCCCACATACACATCTATTTGAATCTCCCCCTTGTGACACATTTGGCAAATAAAGAACTCGAAGTCAAGTATATGGGTTGGAGTATCTCATAAAATGAAATGAGTGCTATTCTAATAAACGACAAATTAAATTACTCATCAGTGGAATACTCGTACTTGACTTGACCATTCAGGGCACTGCAGTGCACTGTGGTGTGAGTGGAGCCACATGCTCACTCACTCATCCATGTTTTCCTACCAGTCCTTTCGATTCGATCGCACGCATTATGCGAGCAGTCAGAGAACAAAAACAGAAACAACAACAGCTACAGATACAGCGGGCATAATAATAATAATGACGATAATTAAGCGGCATTTATAAGTATCGAGTGCCTCGGACACAGATATATACATATTTATGTACGTACATAGTGCACTGCAGGAACAACAGTAACGGCATGTAGAGTAGCTAAAAGCATCTGAAACAACGGGTACGAATGTGCGAAATCGAAAAACAGTTTTACACGGCCCATAAACTCAACAACTGCAACTGAAGTACCACAAATGTTGCCCCCACATACGTTGTAACCCTTTCTTTGTATAATGTGCCTGGGGCACTCGTATACCGTAGAGCATATCTGACCGGGCATATTTGGTAATTGGTTAAAGCGATAATCTTGTCTGGAGATCTTCAATTTGTTTCTTCACAGAAGATGTATGTACATTGCAAATTACAGATTACTTATTGGTTCTGCAGCGGATCTGCCAACGCATCGTACACCCCACCGATCCTCCGATCCTTTTAATTAGGCATTGCAAACATGTAGCTCCTAAAATCACAGCTCGTGATTTAAAGGATATGCTCATGCATTATAAGGAAAGGGGATGGTTGCTCGTCTTTAACCAGGGATATCGGGAAAGGTTTAAGCAAATATAGAAAAATATTCGATGTATCGTCAAAGATAATAAGGTCTACTTTAACTTCTATTCACATAAGATCGGTATTACTGGAAAAAAAGTTAAGGATTTCGTAAGAAGCTGCCCCAAATATGGATGTGGGCGCACAAAAAATTGAAACTCGTCCCGGAAATTCTTTGGGAATGATGAAATTACTGCAGAAATAACTGGAGTGAAAAAATGAAAAATTTGAGAATACAAGAAAAAATTCTGTTGAACATTTCTTGGGCACAAATAGTGGCACAGTTTTTTGTTTGATATGTACCACTCATGTCCTATCAAGTCCGGCTGCGCGAAGCTGTACATCTCGCTTCACAGCATCCGAGTGCAGCCTATTTCGGGGAATTAATCAGAGCTAAGCTACTATGAACTTATCGGAGATGATCCGAGTGGTATCATTTTCTGCATAAATCTCGAAAACTAGTGGCTATTCGCAGACACAATTAGCAGTAATATTCAAAATAATTGGTTACAGAAAAGTACTATTATATGGCAATGCAACCCGATTCGGAATAGCCTGGAAATATATCTCTACCCCAATCTGTACTCCCTCGAGTGGCTCCCCCAAATCAGAACGCGTAATTAACTTTGGCCTACAATCTGGCATATAAATACATATACGTACATATATATATACCTATGCACGTACATACATATGTATATAGGTGGTCTACAAATACATACATATACATATGTACACTTGTGCGCATATATGAGTATATGTGTGTATGTGTGCGTGTGTGAAGTCCCTGTCCAGATATTGGAAACCAGCAAAGGCCACTTATCGATTATTTTATTAATTGTAATCTCATTTATTTGCCCTACTCTGCGCTTTACTGTTCTGGGCTCTCACTCTGTGTTTAATTTCTACGTTTATTTTGTGATAAATTTATTATTTGATCGGACATACGTACACACACTTATGTATGTACATATATGTCTAGTCGTATACTTTAATCAATTTTTCATTACATACGACTGACTGACTACGATGTTGTCTCTCTCTTTATCAATGCCAAATTTGAACGGATCCAGTTCCAGTTCCATTGCCATTAGCGGCCCCAACATTCGGAATTCATTGCTGATCAAGTGCCTGTAAGCACTAGACACGATCGACTGGAGCTGGAGCTCCTCTGTCCCACAGCCCACATGTTGAAGTGCTCGAGGACAAGTGCCGCTCCAGTAGGGCCAAGAGTTGGATGCGCCTCAGCTTATGTTTCCCTTGATCCCATTCGATCTTGCCTTGTTCCCATTACCTCCACAATTGGTTCTTCATCAGCAGCACATAAGCTTTATAAGTATGGAACTGAAAGTCATCATGATATTAATTCTCAGGAGATGTTCGTGAACGACCTGTACGTTTGCATGATGTACTTGTTAGGGGGTAAAAAATGCATGTATTGTCATTTTGGAATTATTGTATTATAATTGTGCATTTTGTAGCAAAATTGGAGTCAATTAAAAACACATTTCTTGGTGTATTATTAAATGAGACTGATTTACTAAATAATTCGTAGCTTTGAGCTTCTTTAAACAATTTTATTGGCTTGTAACTCATTTTGCTGGGAATGAATGCGACTAAGGAGATAAATGCTAAAAATAGTGCCATCGGATGATTCGGATTTCCATGGTATTTCTAATTTAACTGCTATGCCAGCTCTTCTGCACCTTTCAAGTATTTACTTTCATTCCCATCAAAAACAACGAACCATATAACATCCTTCAATATATAATTGGTATGTGAGTGGTAATTGTACAATATCAGAAATGGTTAAATTATTATTTTTTATTTTATTAGTGGTAAATGTACAAAATAAGATATGGATATATTTTTGATAAGTTCTTTGTGCTTCAAGAGATTTAGATTTATGTGTAATAGGGATGAGACTGCCGCGAAGGGGTCGCAGTGCCATCTCCGCTTTAAACCACATTTATCTGTTGAATAAATATAAAAATATATCTATAATATCAATTTATTTTGCATCTTACCTGTGTAATAACGACGCGTCGATGCAAGCCACTAGATCACCTCGAAGTGGGCCCGGCGCCATCCAAACTCTCGTCCATCTTGTGCTGTCAAATAAATAAATATAAATATTAAATCATTTCAAGGCTATTTAAATCTTACCAACTTAAATGGCTTGATACATGAGTATTTTGCATCGCATTTGTATGAAGGGCTAATCAGGAATTCATTATTTAAAAGATTCATTTATAATCTTAATCTTAGTTCTTACCCATACCCTCTGTGCAGGCTTTACATATATTATTTTATGTCTGTAACAGATCTAAGAACCGATCCATATATCGTTTATCTTTAGTAATAAACAGCACAGAGCTGAATATTGCAAACATTTAATTTTACTACAAATTTTAAATTCAAATTTTTGTTTCTACTAAAAAAAAATAGATGTGTCTGCCTCGAGCTCTGCCAGAAAGCTGAATATCTCCGAAACGAAATCCGTTGGGTTGAACTGACAGTTGCTTTTGATCAGAATATGGCCCACTCTTTATGTTCGGCTGTAGGAAAGTGTGTATTGCTCTCAAAAACCAGGAAACTAAAATCCAGAAAATACATATTATTTGTATAGCAAAAGCGGTAGGAAAGCAACCTTTAAAGGATATTATGCATTATAAGGAAAGGAAATGGTTGCTCGTCTTTTACTTTAAATGAAAGTAAATAAATTATTAAAATAGTACCATGGGATATTTCCGATTGCCGTGGTAATTCCAAGTTGTCTGCCATTCGAACTTCTTAGAAAAAACCAATTTCTTTGGAGCTGACTCCAACACTTTTCAGTTCCTTGCTTTTGGAATCTCAGCACAGATTTGTGCAACGTCACTCAGTCTCTTCTAACCTTCTGGAGCTTTCTACCTTTATAATAACTGGATTCCTAAAACAGAGTCACTATGATGTAGTTTTTACTGATTTAAGTAAAGCTCGTTCATTAGTATCTCTTCTAACAAGTTTTCTGACTAAACTACTTCTCTAGATTTAGGCATTAATCGAATGCCTCTCTAAACCGGGTTTTGTCCCATTTGCGGTTCCTCAAGGTAGCCATCTCAGTTCCTTGTTGTTTAATTTGTATATGATTTTCCCAACGTTGCATTTAATTTAATTTGAATCTTAAGTTATTAGGCTATTGGCAAAAGGATTGAGTTAAGTGCTACGCTTTTCGTTAAGCTGGAGACCTCCGAGACCTCCGAGCGATAAGTCGCCTGCTTGCTTCCTCTAGGAAGCAATCTGACGATCCCCAGTTAGATATGTATCTTCCACAGGAAGCAAGTCAATTAATAGCTTGCCTGCATCCAAAAGCTTGCCCCTAATCGAGGAATCCATTCGGGGCTTTTTGGTATCACATCACCTGCTCCCCGGCGGACCCCCCTACAGCTGTGTCAGCACACTGATAAGCGGGCACGTTTGTGCCTGACATCACGATCATGCATGCCTGACCACTCGCCGGGGGGTGGAGAGGGGAGAAGTAGCGACCAAGCTATGCCTGAACAGCGCAGAGCAGAGTAGTGCAGAGCGAATCGGATCGAAACGAAACGATCGACCAAATAGCTGTCCTCGCATTTGTGAGACATACATACGTATGTACATATCGGGGATGTGGCCAGCAGAGGAGAAGAGGAGGAGGGACCCCAGGCAGGTGGATCGGGTACGGGTGCGGGTGCGGGTGCGGCAATCAGCCTGGCGTAGCGTGTAAGCGTCGCGCATTGTCCAACAGTCAGCCGGTACGGTACGGCTTATCGCTAGGAGGAGAAGGTGAAAATATTATTATATTATTTCACGATTGTGTCAACTGGCGCTGGTGCTGGTGCTGCTTCTGTGGGCCCCGGCAATATCAGTCCCCTGTCCGGCCCAGCCCGCGCCTAATCTAGATCATTGAATCGTATTGAAATGTACTCGCCGGCCATATACGGGCGGAGTAATCAACATCCTGTCCGATTCGCGATACGCGCTCCGGCTATATGCAAATCATTAATCGACGATTACGGCCTGTATTTGGGTTGGATCGCTGCTACCCCCAGCCATTATTCTTATCCAAGCAGTCAAGCGATTGGTTTATGACCAGACTACTCGCTCACGCACTTGAAATCGGACTGGGACTAGGAATCGCCATGTGAATGGGTTATGGGCACTTAACTTTCATTGTTTTTTCATTGCTAAATAAACGAAGATATACTCGCTGGAATGGGTAGCATTGCTAATGCAATTATCCTCGGTTATATTGCAACTGATGGAGAAACTGGACTTCCAGTTGCAGCTAACTGTTACACCGGAGGATGATGCACCCAAAATGATCTGTCTACCCTGCGTCGATGTTATCGAGTATATCCAAAAAGCCAAAAAGGCTGGGAGGCAACGCAAGATGCAGACGACGATTCATGATCCATTCGTCTTCAGATTCCATTTGTAATAGTCCATAACGGTTTGCTCGAAGACTGAGCTCCTCTAATGAACGGTTCGATATGTATCTTTCGCAGATATCTAGGATCATCCTCTAGCCACTGGTCTTTTGGTTAAACTTAACATATTGTGATCGTTTATGAAACCAATAAAATTCTTATGCCTTAACATGTACACATGTGTATATTGAATGGGAAGAAATATGCCATTCATATACATATGTCATTCGTTGAACGTTTCTGTCGGATGCTGTGCGGCTGCTCGTAAACTATTGTAATGTCCCGAAGCTCGGATATTTCGGAATCCTGGACTGTCATTTAGACATAGTCCATAGTAATATTTCAATTCACATACATACATACATATATGAGTATGACCATAACGAGGTGCCAGCCCAGCACTATGTACAAGCATACATATATGTATATAGCTGAGGCGAAATTCCTCATGTAGACGCTTCGATCTAAATGTCCGGCTTGTTTTTCTGATCACAGTCCCAGCCGATTCTCTGTTGCATGGTTCGCCCGTAGGGAGCCCTTTTTGTGTTAGGGCGGGCTTCAATCCTAATTAGCCAATGCCGGGCAATAAACCGCCGGAAAGAAAGAGCCCAGTGGGGCGTCTGGGTGGGATAAAGTTGGCTGAAGATTGGCTGGGTGGTTGGTTGAGGCCGTCGCCGTCCCCTTTGTGGGCTCGCTGGAAAATCAAATCAAATTAAGTCGAAAGTTGATGGCGCATTTTACAGTTCTGTGCGTGTGCGCGAAGTGTGAATTGAGGGGGGAGGGGGTCTGAAGCTGGGGCTGGGGCTGCGACTGCCACGAGGTGGGACGTGGGAGTACGTTGAGGGAACGTTTTTAATAATGTTGTTGCTCATTTCGCGGCCATCGTCATTATCTGCATGTAATTTCTCATTTTCATAGTCAATTAAGTCAATCACATGCCCTTTTAGCCACCGCAAGCGTTAGCCCGCCGCCCTCGAGGCTGCCTCCATGGCCTCCATTGGAAACGTTGAAAGCCACCCTGCAGCACAATTAACACGTTGTCGTTGCTCATTCTCTTGGTCCTATTGTTGCTGGTGGTGTGTTTCCGTTGTTGCTGTTGCTGCTGCTGTTGCTGCTGCTGTTGCTGCCAAGAAATGGGACTGGGCCGGATGCCCACCCGCAGCTCTGGGCTATACCCTTGCATAGAGTATTATAGATGTGGCATGAACAATGAAACTTTAGAGGATATCGAGCGAAAGCTACATGAATAAGTGGAGCAGACAGTAAAGACTCTTAGATAGACTTGGATAAAGTTTGGCCTGGAACAATAACCTTTTAAGAAGTCCAGAGAAGTAAGGACTATATAGGCACCATGTAGGGACTACCAAGTCGAGGCTGAAAGAGAAATCATACACTGAGTGCAGTGTATGTTTATCAGCGGCCAGGCAAGCGCAAATTCCCCCATCCTGTTTTCCTGTTTATTTGTAATGCAATTCGGCAGCGCGTTTATTGCTCAATTTCCATCGACGACGACGACGACGAGCGTTGGCCAAGAATAGTAGGAATAGGAATTACGTATTACGTATTCATATGGCCAGGCTCATCGATGGTTGGCAATGACGGTAACGACGGGTGATGGTTGATGGACGATGACTTGGGAAAAGCACAGTCAACCCCTCGGCTCAGCACGCTCACCCGGACCCTCGACCCTCACTACACCTCCACCCCCACCCCTACCCAATCTAAGGAACACAACTCATAGAATCATCCCCGTGGCAGCGTGTGGGGGGGTGGGCAATAACTGTAACAATTTCAAGCACTAAAACGACACGTGACAGCTGCTTTTAAAATTGAATTTCCTGCATGTAATCTTGTCCAGAGTCAATTGTTTTTGTGTGTGTGTGGGTTTTTCCAGAACACCCAACCCCACCCTCCTCCTACACCTCATCGTACATTCTACATCCTACATCCACATCCTACTCCTCCTGCTGCCGCTCTGCCGTGTTGTTGCACGTGCAGCTTGCTCTTCCCGGCACTGTTTTGTGGGTGGGTGTTTGGTTCTATGGGTTGTGGCATTGGCCACACTTTCTTATTTATGAAGATGCGGCCAATATGTTGACGTTTTGCTGACCCACAGCACGGTCGACGTCCACGGCTACGGCTACGGGGTGGGGTGCAAGGTTTACTTTTTGGGTGTGAATGAGGCCTTTTACATTCACAGATTGACTTTCTAATGGGGTGTGAAGAATGTGGTCGCTGGATAGGATGGGATGGGATGGGAAGGGAAGGGAAGGGTGCTTAAGGGCCAGGAGAAGTTGACACGGATATGATGGGATAACAAGGATAAGCAGGTCTTTGCAGACACAGAAATGGTTAATTATTTAATCTATGGAGCCAGTAAATGATCTTGAATGACGTATGAATATCGAATCAGGCAACGATCCAGATTGCATTATAATTGAGATTGTCTGGATTCAAGTGCCGTCAAAATTAAACAAATTAGGTTTAGTCTTCACATATTTATATTACCTTAAAAAGAAACATCGGTAAGACGAATGCCACTTTGTTGTTGGAACAGCTCATCCTGAGGAAAACCTTCGAAGACCTCCTACGTAATGGTTCAGTGGACAGTACAGTGCCATTCATCTTTCAACGCTTCCCACACAGCACCCATGTTCACAGCTCCATTGCCAGATCCAATTAACATGTCAATAGGACAGATCCCGAGTCCGGCTAAGACAGCCACCGATTGAAGTAACCCCTAATGGACAGATAGAGGCAAACAGAGTCGGGAGGAGAGACAGACGTTGCGTGCGGAGACGTGAAACGTGCCGCCATTAAAAAAGCCACGTAACATCAATTTTAATATTGCATTACATAATGATTTGCATAAAAGGCGTACGCACGCACACACCCCTTCCCCAGACCCCCTCCCCCAGCTCCCTTCTGGCACACCCGCAACCAAAGCCATCGAAATCACAGACAAAAAACAAAAAACAGAGGGGAAAACCCCATTAAACCAATAAAAATTTGCACTTTCACATGACCCGCCGCTGTCTCTGGCTCTGGCTCTGGCTCTGGTGGTTGCTGTGGTGTCGATCGACTCGACTAATTTGAATATGAGCACTGCCAGGGCCAGGGCCGTCCTTTGTGTGCCCCGTCCTTCCCACGATATCGATACGATACGAGTCCTGCACGGGCCTGAATGGGAAAGGGGGAGGGAAACAGACCATTAGCAGCAGACAAAGGAGCCAGTCGCAAGTCACCTGTGGGGGGACTGGGAACCCTAGTCCCCTTTCGATGGTCAGATTCCATGCTCGCAGTACTCCGCAATCCTGCAGCACTTGGATGAGCTCAACCTTTTTGGCCTTTTATTGCATTATTATTGTTAAATAAACAAAATTCAACAAACAAAGCAAATATTATCCCCGATCGAGGCGGTCCTGGGCCAGGCACTGCACTAGGACGTAGACTGGAAAGAAATCAATCAATGGAAAGGCTTCTCAGTGGCAGCAATTAGCTGGCACCCTGGGCCACAGATCACCCCGAACGGAAGTCCTTAAAAGGGTTGCCTTGGAGTGTGTCCTGTCCGCCGTGTGTGCCGCCTAATTGCGCGGGAGTTGGCTGCGGAGTGGGTTGCGGGTCACGAAAGGGTTCGTCCCGTAATTCGAGTAGACACGCTCCAACAGAGCCGGTCGAGTGGGCCCCTGGAGAGGCTGTGTGGCCTACGAGGGCGGGTCGGACCCTATCCTCCGACTAAGCCTGGCACCTGTCCAGGTCCGGCGAAGCCAATGGGGATGTTTTATCTTTTGTAAGTGATTTCAGTTCGGAAAAACATTGGGCCACCGAATCTATTAGCTCAGAAAATCTGTGAAACTTTGAATATATTTCATAAATGCTCAGCATTATTGCAGTATCTTTCAAAATTCAGACTTTTATCAGGGCATTAAATATTTGTAAAAACATTCTTATTTTCTATTTCTAACTTAAACACATGAAATATTTTAAAATTTGAATCAAATAGGTCATATCATATCAATATATAAACGGAGTGCAAGAATTGGCATTATAAAATAACTAGAGGTCGTGGTACCTCTCTTTCTCTCTGACATGACAAGTTCGATCAATATTAAGATAGATCTGGGACTGACTGACTGAGTATTGAGTAGAGCCGCAGCCCTTTCCGCGGCTCAAAACGTTCTCGCTCGTTTAGTTTTATTTTCCCAAAAGTTAGGCATTTTTGTATCCCTGGATGCCCCAATAACGTTTGGGCATAATGGAAAGTTTCCTCTTTACAAACTACTATGTAAATTTTGAAGCATTACCATTTTAATATCTGATTCATTAACACTCGTGTTAAAAACTTTATTTATTATTTTCCCTCGCTTTCAGATCTTACCTCGACTCTTGGAAAGATCAGAGACATTCCCTTTCAGTGCTTACCTTGTCACTCTAGAACTCCACATTCTGGATAACTCAAGAGATATTCCTATATGTGTAGATCTTGCTCTAACCCCAGTTAAATCCAAAGAGACATTAGCATAACTCTTCGCCTCTACTTTACCAAACTCACATAAGACAACCATTCTTGTGACACATTGAAAGTTCCATACATCAACCCGACCCAGTTCGACCCACACTCACACCCACGCTAGGACAATCCAACCAGCACACAATGGAAAGGACATTGGAGAAGGAGCCAACGAAGTGGTCAGCACATCCATTCATAAATCAGATCCCAGGGCCCAGAGAGCAATGGGCGCAGGGCGGCACAATACAACAGAAGCCGGACTATTGACGTCAACAATAAGTAACAATGATGTCAACTTGTAATTGAATTGATTGACAATATTTTATGTGGAACGATACCGAGAGCAGTGCCAAGAAGAGCAG
Source organism: Drosophila algonquin (assembly GCA_035041765.1). Classification (NCBI taxonomy): domain Eukaryota; kingdom Metazoa; phylum Arthropoda; class Insecta; order Diptera; family Drosophilidae; genus Drosophila; species Drosophila algonquin. Next base: position 2,942,991 of record JAWNKY010000209.1, on the reverse strand, counting down.
AGTGGAGCAACCAGCGAATGGCAGACACATCCGGTCGAGAGCGGGTGGCCCCGGGTGGATCCTTAATGACAAAATTTGTTTAGATTAGCATTAATAGATGGGCGGCGATGAGGGTGGGGTAGCAGTGGCAGGAGTGGGGTTGAACCACTGGGTGAGTGGCCATAAAAAACGATAAGAAGATTCAATAAAAATACTTTAAGCGGAAAAACAAGCTTGAATGCCGATAAAAAAAAAAAAAAACAAAAATAGAGAAAAGAAAACAGGGAAACAGGGCAACAGGGAAACACATCGAAGATGTGAACGAAGAAGGGTCATGAATAGAGCTCCGCCCACGCGATTTTGGCAAGGGGAGTGGAACTGTGAACAAAGAATCAGCAACAAGGACATGGACATGGACTTCGGCAATATGTGCAGGACACCCCCTGAGCGCTGGGCCCTGCGCTTTTTAGCTAATGAAATCGTTTGCTAAATGAAACGTGAACAGTCAAATCAAATGAATCTCGGCAGCCGGGTAGTCGGGCAGCCGGGCAGCCGGGCAGCGGAAGCGGAAATGTGTCGCCGTTCAGTGGCAGACAAGAAAGAGAAGGGCAGCGGGAGCAACAAGAGCCTTTACAAATAGCTGAAAACTTTAAAATCGCATCTCGAGACTCGAGCAGCAGCCAGCTGCTGCGGTTACAGAATCCAATTTAAATCCACTTGAAATGGAAAGTTTCGTCCGGATTTATATTCGGATTTGGATTCGAATTCGGTTTTGATGTGCGGCTAACTGTGTGTGCGCTTCCGTTTCCGCTTCAGTGGTGGAAGAGGGGGTGCTGTAGAGCTGGTGGCCTGTGGTCTGCTGTGGTTCGGCTGTGCGATTAATTTGTTGATTTATTCGCAACGGAAGGGTTGCTTAATTCGTGATGACGGCCGTTTTATTTATTTACGGGAACATTCCTCCATTCCTCCTTCGTTTGACTCCTAGCAAAACAAAAGTCTCGCCTCGCCGGAGTTTGACCCCACGTCGGACAGGTTGATCGGGGTATTCCCGGCCCAAGCTCAACAAAACGTCTGTTCCTCGGCAGCTATGGATAGTCTGGTCTGGAGCAAGGGAATGCCATCATACGGAAGCAATAGTCAAAGTAGTCTTTGCTATCCCCAGATCCAGATTGGTTTCGATTAGATAGTTTTTCTGTTTCTACTTTTGATCCATTAATCGGACAGTTCCACACAATCTCCACCTCCACTCTATATCCACTCGTTATATCGATATATATATATTATAATATATGGCAGGGTATCAGCTTAGTCAGACAATTGTCCGGCTGGTGCCCCTGCTTCATATACCCAGAAGAGAATAATTTTTAACGGGCCAAAAAACTTTATCGTGGATCCTTTCATTTTGATTCATTTTTCTTGCCTTCCTTCGGTTTCTTTTTGGGTTTCGGTTTCGGTTTTGGCGTTGGAGTCGTTTTGGTTTTGCATATACATATGTATATGCACAAAAGTTGTTGTCGGACTGTTGTCGGTGGCTCAGCAGCCAATTACTGCACTGAGCAGAGAGACACACATAAATATTCCCAGTCAGGACAGGCAGAGTCCTCGTTCCGGGGTCCTTTTGGCCCCGCTAGATTTGTATACTTGTTGTCTGGTTATCAACTCACTTCCGGAACTTAATGGTCTGAATCCTTTTGCTGCCTTGATTTGACTTTCCGTGCACCAGCCCCAAAACCCAAACACACACACGCACATACAGAGTCGGGCGTCAGGCTGGGTGCATTGGCCTGTAAGATAGCCGGCTAACCCTTAGAATAGTCAAATGAAGTCATCGGAAGCAAGGGATTAGATTGGATAAGCAATCCATGAGCGAATTAGGTTCATGTTTAGGATGAAGCCTCGGCATTCTTCATGATGTGGCATATGGGAGAGCGATGAGTCGAGAAACTGTTTTTTGGAAATTTCTATTTATATTTCAAAAGATACCTACTCATATTATCGAATATCCTTTCAGATATATACACATGTACTTGCATATATGTAAGTCACTTTTGGCATCCACAGAGATAGGGATAGATAATTATTCTCCTCTCGCTGGATCGTTTATCTTCCAGCAGTTTTGGACAAAGTATATCGTTTCGGCCAGTTGAGTTATGGCGTTTTACGAGCCAATTCAAAGCCAAAGCTAAATGCTGGCCCAGAATGAAGGACGATGGCTGCCAGGAGTCCATCCATAACAGTATTCCCCAACCTATTCCGGGTCCTTTTGTTTGGGCTGACTTCGGTTTTGCTTTGTTTTTAATGCGCTTTTGATGAAGCCATCATGTCACATTACATCAAACAAACCAAACAGAACACAGAAGAATATAGTGGAACGGAACAAAGGGAGAAATAAAATCAAATATATCAGACCAGGCAAACACACAGAGGTCCTGGGTTCGCGCTGTGTTCGCTCTGGGCTCGCCCTGAGCCCTCGTCCTGCGTGAGGGTGTTAAGGCAACAAACAACACGGTCCCAGGACGAGCCCAAGGCAACCCGGATTTTGGCCATTTAGCCGCAGCAGCTCGAAAATCTCATAAACACTTTGCTCGGCACAAATTGAAATCTGGTTAGCAGGGGGCTGGCAGGAGGAAAGTGGGTTGCTTGAGAAGGACAGGGGGGGGTTCCAGGAGGAGAGGAGGTGGTTGCACAATGACTGGATGGGTGGGGTGGTAAGCAAACATTGACACGCCATTCAAGCCACGAGGCGGGGGCAAATCAAAGACAGCCAAGCAAGTGGGGCAAGCGGAAAGGATGCCTGATCAGAGTTGGGGGGAGTGGCTTCGTGTGAGTGCATGGCAAGGGGAGGAAAGGAAAACGTTTTGCCTTGATGCGCATTAGCCGAGAACACATTCAGTTCAGTCTCTTGTGGAGCTGAGAGTGATTCGCTTGTTATCCCCAGAAACTGATGGACTGGCCAAAGCCATGGCAAAAGGATTGTCCCGGACACACACGACATATCATTGACATTTTTATGTCGGATCGTTATGGGGGCAACGTTTCGAAGAGATTTTTTAGCTAAGGCTTTCTCAAAAAAACGTTAAGAAAGACGATATGATTTTACTGGCATTTAAACCAATGGCAAAAAAATGTTCAATATAAATCGAAAATATAAAAAAAGAATACTGTTTCGTTCTATCGAGATTTAGATATGGACTTGGCCTGTAAATAATTCGAACTTAACATTAGAAAGATATGGATATGGAAGGTGTCTGTTCCATGATACGATTTTCGAATCCAGTTAAGCTACATCAAAGATCATTTGCTCTTGAATGCCCCACACAATTCTGTCACCATTTAATTGCTGTTCTCTGAGTACTCTCGATAATCCCCATCTGGGGAATATCCAGACAAGATTGAGTCAAGTATCAGCGCCCTCAGCAATTGACTGGGAAGCAGTAAAAAAGTGTTTTGTATTTTTCTAATCATAATTTATGGACCCTTTGGTCAACGACGTCCACTAACTTGTTTAGATTTGGGATCTGCAAGTCTCATCGGCAGGGCCAGGGTCAGGGACAGGAACAGGGTCCGAGGAACGACAACAGTGACAGGCACTCCACTCGTTCTTTGTGTGTGGGTTTCTGCCCATTGTGACTGTCATTGCATCTCTTCGATTTGTCCCGTCCTCGCCCTCTCCACTGGTTGTCCATTTTTTAGTACTTCCTCAAGAACAACACAATGGCCTGGCTCTGTGGCAATGTGTCATGCTTGTTGATTTGTAAGGATGCAATGCAGCCGCTTGAATTGTATTGACCGGAAAATCATAAAGCTCTTTGTCCCACACGATAAAGAGAGACAGAGAGGAAATCAAATCGAAGCAGCCTCGTCATGGCTGGACATCATTTGGTCCGTTTTGGTTGGGTTCTGTTCGATTCTGTTCTGTTCGGTGTGGATGGTGGATTGTGACTGAATTGAATTGAATTGAATGGGTGCTGCTACTGAGACCGGGAATGTTGCCCCGTGTATTTAATCTCTCTGTCTCCCTGCCGCTCTTCGATTTCCCATTACTCGATTATAATCCTTTCATTCAATCAGTTTCGTTGTTGGAGTTTTCTTGTAAAAAGTATCCGATTCCCGTTTCCGCCGCAAAAGTTGCTCGTTTTTCTGTCTGTGTCTTTTTCAGATCGGCATCATCATGAGCATCATCATCACTATTATGGAAAATTGTTTATAAGTTGACGGGCAGTAAACAGGATTTGTCTGCAGGCAATCGGAAATGCTAAGAAGTCAAAGTTCCAGAGGGATCAAAATTACCATTCAACAACCGGAAGAGGAAGTCCATTTTCTTCCTTCATGTGTGGTCGGTCGGATTTTTCTTTCTTTGCGACAGCGAAGAATGTGGAGCAAGTGAAAAATCGAGCCCAGATTCATTTTCATATATTTTTACGTATACCAATTTATATGTATGAGTAGATATTTCGCGTGTGCTATAGAAATATTCGCACTATGTTTTTGAAATAAAATAATACAAATTAAAAATATATACATATACATATGTATACCATGAAGTATTAAATTAATTTTTTGAGATAAACTTAGATTGAATTTTTTGTTTTGGGAGTTTTAGCATCTCTTGAGAAACTTCTAATGATTGTTAAATATAATCTTCACATATATATGCACTGATTTTCTCTCATACATTTACATACCCATATTTAAAGTAAATATTCGTCTTTAAATATAAATATAGTGAAAATAGATTGAATTCACTTTAAACTACATTTTGAATACGGCCCATGTTCAATATATGTAGATATAAAATACTTTAGAATAATTATATGAGATACATATATCTGTATTTATACTATATATTTATAGGAAATATATTTAGATAAAATATAATCATATCAATGTCTAAATGTAATGACTGTTTACTCTCTCGGGCAAATACATATTATGTACATATGTACATAATTTATATAGACGTTATGGCAGTTTGACACTGCATTGTTTTGGCTTTGAGCCGCTGTATGTATTTACGAATATATTATATTATAAATATATAAATTATGGCTATCTCTGGGTGTGGAATATAATGAACGACTTTGAGGTCTTATAGTGAGGCAAAATTTGGGACCAACATTAGCTGTTAATTAGTTTTCTCGATGGAGCATAGAGTTTAGTTGTTGTCAATTGAAGTTTATTTTTTTAACACTAATATTATACCTTGGTATCTAATTGATTTGACACCCAGCCCTGATCTAACCTCCCCCCTCTCACCTTTCCATTGCTTTCCAGCTCGATTAGCTTTACATGTGGTTCGCTCGTGGGATCCATGGCAAATGACCTATAAATGACACGCACACAAAACGATTTCCCTCCGCCTGAGTTGGCCCGACTTGACCTGACCTGAATGAGCAATGTCCGCCCAAACCACATCGCACTATCCATCTGCCATGTCCTACAACGTCCCATATCTCACATCCAACATCATTCACCATACACCACTCATATTCATATTCGCCATCACGTGCTGTGACTCCTGCTCCTGCTGGATCTCGTTGCAGCATATGGACTGGTCTGGCTTATCCATTTATGAGTGCACATTAACCATTATGATTTATACATACATACATACATATATATATATATATGTATACTCCTCGTATGCGTATGCGTATACGTATGCGTGTGTGTGTTGGCCAGAAGCTCCGGGTGGGAGGCAAGCACGAGCGTCGTCCGGTAAGTGCCGTGCCGTTGTGCAGTTGAGTGGAAACTATAGATAATATTTTTATAGTTGCACTGCCTTTGAGCGAATGAAAGGAAACTTATCCTGACTGACTGAATCAATGACTAAATGAGTGACTGAGCGAATGACCAACGGAGAGAGTGAGTCTGACTGCTCCATTTTTTTTTTGTGGTCAGTGTGTTTTTGTTTCTATTTTGTTTCCAAGCTACAGATTTATATGGTTTATCCATCTCAGCCACATTGAAGCAAAATCAAGCTACTATTTCATATGTATAGTGTATAGCTGGTATAGGAACAATCAGTCGTGGAAGCGTTCCTGTGAGAAAAACTTTAACCAAACCAATGTAGTTGTGGATCGAAATGAGTATAATACACTCGGGCAGCTAGCTGCCATATGGAATGATGGATCTGCAAAGGGTATTAAAAGCTTCGGCCCCCAACAGCCAGACCACCTTTCTTGTTGTATATTAGAATGTTTGCCGCATTGAAATGTATTTTTGTCGATTCCTTGATTTATGACAAAGCATTTTTGTGCCTTTATTCCACCACCAGTCGTACTGGTCATCCGTCGCTGGTCAGCAAATGGTGCGTCAGCGTTTAATTTCATTTTGCGACATGTGCCGGACATTAAGGAGCGCGGCAGAGAGATATGCCAGAAGGAGTAGACCCGGCAGGCAGCCGCCTAATTGACAGATATGATTTGCTGTAGTGTAGCTTTTGTCCTAGCCAGAAAATGGGACAGAGGAAGTTTGAATGGAGCGCCGCTACTTGAAGGTGCGTCCCGTTCCAGCTACGTGTCTTTGGTTTGACCAAGAGGACTAGAGCTAGAGAATGAGATCCATTTGGTTCTATTTCGAGCAGCTGAAGGAGTCAAGCTAATCCTTACAACTGGCTCGAGGATTTCGATATCTAAAACAAATGACACTGCAAAATATTACTTCAATTAAGCGAAGAGTTTTTCAAAAGGAGAGGGATCTGACGAGGAAATGCATATTTCATTTGGGACAAAAAGGCTTCTATCCCAATCCCTATCTATCAATAAATTTATTGTAATATTCTACTTTTTTTTTTAAATTTAATGAGTTTAATATATGTATGTATATGTCGACAGTGCTCTGAAAAATGGCGACTCTTCTGCACTGTATCGTATATCTACTTCCTACCAAATAAAAACGAAGGCAAATTGTGTCAGTGTCAGGTCATCTTTAAGAAATTGATTTAAAAACATCAATATTCATGTTGTTTTCCTATATCTTCCCCATGGAGAAGCACATACATACATACACTCTCCAATCGCATTTACATCCGAAATTGCAGGTCGATTTTTCCATTTAAGGAATATATTTGGGGCTGTGGATAAAACAAGAACTACATAAATATGGAAGGTGATTTCGGACGAACAAAATAAATAATTTCCATTAGGATTCAACCTTTTTTCAAGTAAATAAGTAAAGAAAAATAATAAGAGAACAATTCTGAGGAAGAATCTAAAAATTAAACCAAAATAAATACATGAAAAAAATAGGTCTGATTGAATCTAACAGATGGAAAAATAATATAAAAATATTCCCAGGTAAATATTTAATTTCCGAAAAGCAAAATCTGAAGCAGAATAACTAAAATAGTAAGTACTATCTAAAGAAAGAATGTATGTGACTAATCGATTTGGAAATTTGAGTAGAAGAGCTAGAAATGTATGTAAAATATCCCCAGAAGGATTGTCTTAAGAATTATCGAATTAAAATATAATTCGAAGAACAATATGATCGTGCAACAAATCTGATGGCAATACAGCAGAAAACGTTATTATTCATTCACTCGTTTCGCAGTACAGTGCGTTTCACAACAGTAAGGTCCACACTTCGCAAGCTTTATTTTTGAGCTCCTCCAACTCCAGCCACATCCTCTGGCTCTCCTCATTAGCCTCGAGTACATCAATCATCGGCTTGTTTTAATTTTAAAAAAATCGCACGCTGTTAAATCCCTCCCCTGGCAATTCCACCCGCCTCTCGCATCCCTCCTGCGGTTTGGGATGGGGTACTTAATTAAATCCTATGCTCCACCCTCCCCCATCTGCCATCTACCACCCACAATCCACCATCCTCCCCCCTCCGTTGACTTGTTCAAGCAACCAACCACGGACGGAATCCCGCCCACCGCCGGCACAAGAGGAGCAGCCGCAGCCTGTGGCGTCATCTCTTTCTGGCATGTTCGGAAATTTCCCTCAAGAGGGAAATTTTGCAGCTCCTTCACTGTTCTCAAGGAGCGCCATTTTGACGGGGCTTCTCGGGAGTCCTGCTGGGCCACGGGGGGTGGGAATCTGGAATGCGGACTTGGACTTTGACTTTGACTCCTCCTGGCGACCATATTATCATGTTATGGGGTGTATGTGCGTGTGTGGCGGCAACAAGATTGATCTATTTTAATAACCAGGCTCAACGGAAAATGTAAACGGTAAAAGATGTAAACATTTTTGAAGGAATTTTTAATTTACTGCGTCGTAGGCGCCCCCGCCACTGCCCGCCTCCAGAGAAGGGTCTAATCCCAGCTAATCCTCCAGTCTTAGTCGACAACTTAATTGGATTTTATTTCAAAAGAAAACAGAAAAACGAAAAGCGAAGAGAGATGAATTGTTTCATTGCGCGTTAATTTTGTTCTTTATGGTATCGTATTGGTAGAATGAATCGTTGAGAAAATACAGTTTAGTGATCTGATGTACGAATAGTAGTTGGAATAAATAAATATAGTACTATATATATATATATGTATATGGTATGCTAAAGCTAGTCCGGACTCCTTCTCCTTTCCATCTCCTCCACTTCTATCGCTATAGTTGTCCATCGTCACCATTCGCATTAGCTCAGCTTATGTGGTTTGTTTAAATCATTCTTCTTTATCCAGCGTACACAATAAAAATTACAATTACAATTACAAAAAAAAAGAACTCTCACACACACAGAAAATACAGTGGACATTCACGCCAGGTGGCACTCTCAATACAGCTCCTGAACAACAATCCTCGAGGGTGCTTTTTAAACATACGAGTATCTTTAAACTAAGTTATACTATATCTAGGGCTCTAGCGTTCTTCTGTAAAACCGAAAAAACAAACAAATGCATTTTACAGATTACTTAATAGTTAATAAACAATTGGTTTTCATGCTGTCGCTGTTGCTGTTTCTGTTGTTCCGTTTCATTCATTCATTTAATTAAATCAAGATCTTTCGACCACATTTCCGCCAATATCGAGCGTCCACGAGTCTACAAATGGGGTACATAGATATAGACATAGACGTACACATAGATATAGACATACAATTAGGGTCTGAAGCAAAAAAAAAAAACAGAGACATACACTAAGGGTGTGGCAAAGGGACTAAAGTTAAAATAGTTTCTTCGTGTCATGTCAGAGCTCAGAGAGGTGGTCTGAGCGCAAAACATTGAGGAAATGCTGATTAAAAATATACACAAAAGACGAGTGACGTGAGACGCAAGGCGGAATCCATCTAGGTCTCAAAGTATTTGTAGATCGCCGTCACATAGGACATCACCTGCATCCAGTCGGGCCGCTCAAGCTGGCACATATCGTTGATGTTCTAGAGAGGATAGCGAAGCCGCATTTAAGTATTTTCCACTCACAAAACACAAACACAAAGAGGGAGAACTCACCAGTGTGGTGCCAATTCCCACTGATTCGGCGGCTGCAAAGGCTAGCGAAAAGTTTCGACGCTTGTTCGCCTGACTGAGCTGGTCGTAGGGTATGCGATCCGGCAGATAGGAGTGAAGGATCGCACAAAAGGCCAGGCCATCGTTCCACGATGAGCTGAAGTTCGTGATGTCAATGTTGCGGTAGCCCACTGTCTTGTTCTGGCACCACTTCAGCAGCGCATTCCTCTTGGAGCCGCCGTTTTTGGCCAGCATATTCAGCGGATCCTTGCGCTCACCTTAACAGAGAGACACCAGAATGTTAAAGGAGATCGGAGAGTCATTACCTTCGCTCGACCTACCGCTAATAAAGGACTTTGAGACACTGCCAAAGGGCAGGCTGGGCGGCTGACTGCTGCCGCTGCTGCTGGGCGTGGCCGGTGTGGAGGGCTGCGAGGAGTTGGCAGCCGTCACCTGCTGCTGCTGTTGCTCCCGCAACGGCAATGTGGCTTTGGTAGAGTTAGTTGATCCTACTCCTCCTCCTCCTCCTCCAGTTCCAGCGTCAGCTGCTGCTGCCGTTGTTCCCACATTTACATGCAGATTGCTGCTCTGCAGGACTGGCAACCGAAGCTGTGGATAGAGAGACAAAATATCGATTCAGGGAGGCTACAACAGAAGCGGAAGATGTTTACTCACGCTCTCGTGCCAGTCACCGGAGGTGGGCAGAATGATGGGAGTGTTTCCCAGCTCGGGAGTGCCGCTGTTCAGGCTCGAGTTGGAACTGTAGTTTGACTCCGCCTCATCCGACTTTCCTTGCTAAAAGAACAAACGGAGAGGAAAAGGGAGGGGTTCAAGCGAGTGTACAATTAAGAAGAGAGCAGGATCCACTATACCGCCTTGTTATTCTCGATGCTCTCTATGAGGGTCTTGACGGACAGCCTGGAGTCCTGCCGGCTAAAGCTAAGTTTACTGCGACGCGAGGCCATCTCCAGCTGGACCGTGGACAGCACCGACTGTGGCGTCTCCGACGGCTGCGGTTCTGGGGAACGAAATCAAAGAAATTCGAGTCAAAGATTATGTGAGGAATGGCTTGATCTTACGCTGCTTGGTGGCGAGCTTCTCCAGCTGCTGCTCCAGCAGCCGGATCTTCTCCTTTTGCGTCTTGTTGTCGAGCAGGAGCTGCTCGCGAGCGCTTAGCGCCTCAGTCTTGAAGTCGTTGGCAACACGCACGGTCATCAGCAGATCTGACTGGAACTGTTGCCATTCCTCAGCATCTCGTCGCCGCAGCTGCGTCTCCTTGTCCAGCCGCTGCTCGGTGTCGCTCAGCTTCAGCTTCACGTCCCCCAGGTGCTTCTGTGTTTCGCCGAGCAGCGCCTGAAGCTGGGCCTTGTCCTCATGATGGCACTTGGACTGCACCTGCAGTTCGGCCACCCGCTCCTCCAACGCCTGACAATCGCCGGCCAGCTTATCCTTGTCGCGCTGCAGCTGTTCCAGCCGGTACTCCAGATGGGAGACGGCACACTTGGCATTGTTCTTGGCCACCTTGCACTCCTCGGTCAGTCCGGCCAGCTGCTCCCGCAGGCGGCGAAGCTCCGCCTGGCTGCGCGACCACTGATCCTGTAGCTCAGCCACCCGCTCCTCCAGGGCATCCTTTTCGCGCCGGGCCGCATCCAGTACGTCACTGAGATCGGTCTTGTCGCCGCGCGCCAAGTCCGCCTCCAGTTCCTCGATCTTGGAGCGGGCATTCTCGAGCAGCGTGCTCAGCCTGCTGATCTCAATGGCCCGCTGCGAGATCTCCTCCTTGGCCTGCGAGAACTGTGCATCGCCCTGCTTGCGCTCCGCCGTGGCCGCGTCCAGCTGCGAGTCGAGCAATGCGATGCGCTCCCGCTGACGCTGCTCCTCTTGCTGAGCGGCATCGCGGGTCTGCCGCAGCTCGGCCAACTCCCCGTTGAGCTCCTCCTGCTTCAGCAGCACCGCCTCGCGCTCCTCCTGTGAGGTCTGGATGAGATCCAGCAGCTTCTTTTCGCGCTCCGAGGTGCACACCTCGGCCGCCTGCTTTGTGTCGCGCAGCAACAGCTCCTGGAGGGTGCTGATCTGCGTTCGGGACTCGTTGAGCTTTTCCGTCTGGCGGCAGAGCGACTGGAAGAGCACGTCCTTCTCCTCGGCGAGCCGCTCGTTCTCCGTTTGGGTGTCGCTGAGCTGCGTTTGCAGGTCGGCCAGCTCCTGGAGGGTGGCCTGCAGCTCCTCATTGGTCGAGTAGTGGGTCTCCTCCATCTGGATGATCTTGTCCTGCAAACAGGCTACTGATATCTCGCTGGACGACGACTGCTTGTCCCAGTCGGGCGTGAGGCAGGGCGTCCCATCGTACGCCTCGTTTGTCTGAGAAAATATAATCGACAAATGATGGAATTCAAAAAGCAATTTATGCTTCATAGATACTCACACTGGGCAGTGCTATGGAGGCGGGCGCTGAGCTATGCAAACGCTGCGAATCTTGTATAATCTGATGCTTCTCCGCATCCGACAATGGCGAGTTGACAACGTCCCGCAAACGATTGCGCAAAGATTCATTTTCATATTTCAGATTGCCGATTTCCATTTGTGTTTTCTCCTGTAGATTCTGTAAGCGGAAAGATCAGTTCAGTTTTGATTGGATTCAAGTCGATTCGAATCTCGGCAGGTGAGGCGCTGTTGCTGTTGCTTCTGTTGCTGCTGTTGGCTGTTGTTCTTACGGCGCAAAAACGAAGCTCTCAATTAAGGAGCACTTCCCCGCACTCTCTCTCTGTCTTTCTTTCTGCCTGTCTGTTTTTGTATCATATATTGTATATCTTATAGAACATATTAAATATCAATACTATGGGCTAGAGTATCGAAGCGCAACGCCCCCGGCACCCACTTGTAGTTGCGATTGCTCGAATACCTGTCCTTGGATTGAATATATTTAGAGCTATCCTGTTGGATCCGTAATTGATCGTAGCTCTATATAGTATACATATCTCTATATGTAGATATGTATCAACCTATCTGTAGGCATCATTTATGTATCTGGAATAGCAGACGATCTGCGCTCCATGGACCAGTATCCTCATCCAATTGGATACGCTTAAGTATAGCTTATGGCTTATAGGGTATCACTACATCAATCAGCCATGACAACTCATCAACGACAGCAGCAGCAACAACAACGACGGCAACAACAGCAACAACAACTTGTGGTTAGGAACCCATCGCTCTATCGCCTCCACTACCCTCAGCCCTCCCACCAAGCCCACCTGCATCTTAACCAGATCGCCCTTTAGTTTGGCCACCTCGCTTTGGTATGGCAGCAGCTCCGTGATGCGTGTCTCCAGCTGTAGTTGCTCGCTTCCCAATCGATCCAGCTGCCTCTGCAGCTCCTGCATTTTGTTGTTAGCCTGAAAAAAGGGGCAAGAGAAGGGTTTTTGTTTGTGGCAGGCAATGCTTTTTCGAGTGGTGTCGCTTACCTCTAAGAGCTGTTGTTGTTGCTGTTCGTTGTTGAATTGTTGCTGTTGCTGCTGCTTTTGTTGCTGCTGTTGCTGCTGCTGTTGCTGATAACTGCTGGCTGCCACGGCTGCCACAGCCACGGCGGCTGCAGCGGCCGGAAATGCGTTTGCCGGCGTACTATTGCCGCCACTATTGTTGCTTACAATGTTGTTGCTGCCACTGCCACTGGCACTGCCTGACGGTGCCGATGCTGCTGTCGCTGCTGCTGCTAGTTGTTGATAGAAATCAGCTGCGGCGGCGGCAGCAGCGCCACCATCTTGCAACGCGGACAATGCGTTGTTGTTGTTAATGTTGTTGTTGTTGCTGCCGCTGGTGGTGCTGCTGCTGTTGTTAGTTGCCGCTGCTGGGGGCACGGCCGCAATAGAAGTCATTAGTTGTTGGTTTTGTTGGTGTTCTGGTTGTACATTCGCATTGCGGGCCGCTGCTTGCTGCTGTTGTTGTTGTTGTTGCTGAAGTTGAAATTGTTGTTGTTGTTGTTGTTGTTGCTGAAGTTGCTGTTGTTGCAATATTGGCAACTGCTTTGGTTGCTTGAGTCCTTTTAGCTTTGACTTTTTCAGCGGCAGCGTGTTGCTCTGCTGCTGCTGCTGCTGCTGTTGTTGCAATTGTTGTTGAAGTCGCTGTTGTTGTTGTTGATTTTTCAGCAGCAGCGCATCTTCATCGCCCACATCCACGCCCCTTTCGTATGAGGCTGCCTCGTGATTAGAATAAAACTTTGTTGTCGCTGTTGTTGTTGTGCCACTCGCTGTTGCAGCTGTTGCCGCGTTATTGAGTTGCTGCTGCTGTTGTTGTGGTTGTTGCTGTTGTTGCTGTTGTTGTTGTTGTTGTTGTTCGTGGGCCGTGTTTAGGGAGGTACTCGACTGTGACTTCTGGCGATTGTTGTTGGAATGCTGCTGCTGTTGCTTGTGCGAGGAGTTCGAGGAGTTGGAACTCGAGGTCCCTTGTCCTCTGCGAAACAATGATTTCAGCTTAATCATTTTTGTTGTGATTCTCGATTGTTGGTGAAAATCGTATTGAAAATTGTGTGTATATTGTTGTGTAGATGATTCGGTTGTTGTAGCAAAACGTAAACCATTAACTTTAAAACTTTAGGGCTCTATTTTTGGATTTTCCGTGATATTTAGGCTTTATGCAACATATGGGCTCCTTGTGTGATTTGTGGTATGATCCTTAAGATCCACCCTAATATCATTATTGATACCAAAAGTTCGAATTTCGCAGCTCCGATTATAATTGGTTGATTGATTTTTATCACCACTTGTTGAATATGTAAGCTCCGATTTCGGATCTGTGTTAATGTTCAATCTCTAATTGGGGATGATGATCTGTTTTATATTAATGGAGCTCTTATGTTTTTCATATCGAGGAACTTTTGTTCGAAATGGTCGTCATTTATCGTTGTTTTTCGTAAGCTTTATAGTTATTAGTGGTCGGTTATCGTTGTTATCTCTCTCTCTCTCTCTCTGCCTCTCTCTCGGAAAAAGTGAAATTTCGGCAATATTTCTGCAAGATGCCGGTAAAAGACCTTCGCGAACAGATCCAAACGATGAATGAAAGCAAACGATGGGGGAAAAGTAAATGCTAATGACAATGCGTGATGTTGCATGCAACATAAGACAAATATATGCCAACACTAACAACTATAATGTAACAACAATATAACTCGTTTGTGTCCGCAGACAATCACACGGCATTGTGCCACATAAGCGGGGCAGTGAGAGAGCGTAGCGCACTCTGTTAGTTAACAGAGCTCTGTAGCCCGACAACTCTCTTGAGTACGAATGATCGAATCAGAAACAGTGACTGACGCACAAGCACACACACTCCCCTAAATGAATATGCAGTACAGCTACAACAATATCGATCGGGGGGACTTTGAAATTCTGAGATGGCCAATCTCACATCTCCTCATCCCCACCATCCATCTCATCTCCCAAGAGACAATTGCAACGTCAACATTTTAACAGCTCGCACTTGTACACACAAATATCTATGTACACAGTGGTGCTAAAAATTATTCGTACCGAAAGGTACGGTTCGTATTCGAAAGGGGGCGAATAATTGTGTGATTCACTGTAACCCTAGTAGTGATCAAGCGCCCAAGCGCCGTGTGATCAAAATATCAAGGGAGCCAGAGCGAGATCTACAGGGGAACTCCCCCTTCCTCTACCCACGGGGTACAAGGGCCGCACTGTTTTGTTTGTTCATGAGTTATTTCTTCCCCCCATTGTCATAGGCCGGATTACTCATGGCCCGACATAACACGACGTGTCACTCCCCCCGTCCCGGCCCACTACTTCCAATTGAAAGAAACGAGGCTGAAATTTAACTGCACTAAAATGACATTGACAGCTGACCGCAGTCAGAAGTGCACTTGCAGGCAGCCTGTAGCCAGTGTTGGTAAACGATCTGCCTATATCGAGCTGGCGGCTATGGCCTCGGCAACAGTCCAGACCAGCAGCAACTGAAATCTTTTGTTAATTCTTTTTGGGACAGCGCATAGCCCACGCGAAACACGCAAATTTTTGTTTATTTCATTTAGGCCTTTAAATTGAAAGACAAACATAGACGACATGACATCATGCAGAGAGAAAAAGAAAAATCACCGAAATTAAATGTACATTTGAGGGACACTTTTTAATTGCTGATGAACATGAGACCTTATCAGGTGGTGTGGGTTTATCTAGGTCCGCAATTTGTTTGCACTGCGATAATGTTGGATAATTGGGCAGCAAGAAAGTGAAAAAAGCACAGAGCAGTCGAGTCATTTATCGTTTAAATGTTAATTTGATTATATGTATGTTGGTGAAGGCAACGGTTAGGGGGGGTGGTGCACACGCGCGCCCTGATTTGGGCAAAACATGTGCGTTGTCCAGCACTGAAATGCAACTGCACAGTGGGAGCAAGCGAAACAGGATGTGGAGATCTCTTGGATTGCCCTTCAAACAGAGGCAGAGAGGGAGAGAAAGATAATTGAATGGAGCTACACACACGTACGCACGAATACACGCAAACGCTGATTTAATTTCTTGCATCAAATAACTGTAAAAAAGGTATTTTTTCTTTATTTTCACACTCTTTCGCGCTAGCGCAAAGAAAATAAACCGGAATACGCCAGCAAAACAAAAAAGTCAACTCTCCGCACCAACACACCAGCACAAGAGAAACACACACATACAACTCGTATATCCGCCGTACGCACATACACGATCGGAATAATAGTTAAAAGATTTTAGCTATGGCATTCACATAATGAAACAAAATAAAATAAAAATGAAAAAAGACTACAAAGAAGACGAGAAATACGCGACAAAAAAAAATAGAACTGACAACAAAGCGACGCGCGTTTTCGGGTTTCTGTTTTTTTCTGCAAACAACAACAACAAGTGTCCATCAGTCACCTATCGATACGACTATCGATGGCAGCTTCTACCGCATATCTTCGAACAATATACATGTACTTTTTGAAGCTAAGCCGAATGGTTTACCTTTTTCAACTTTAAGTGTTTCTGAGACTATAGTACTATACGTACTATAGACTGAATTTCAATTCTGGAACCATAAGATATTATCGTTGATCATTTTGCGGAAAAACCCTAACGCATTTGGCTCGCAGCACTATCGTGATCTGTAAGCAACAGGGGGCGCTTCGCACGGCGCATGCGTGCCGCGTTTCCCAACACTAAAGAGGCGCGCCAGCGTTTGAAATTATAAGTTCGACCAATTCAATTTTTCAACGCAGACGAACCTCTGCTGGCATTAATGAACCAGAAAAAGTTATGCCTGCATGAATTTCTAGTAGGTTTATTTTTTTTATGTATAGTTGGAACAGTTATGAGAGTTTTGTGATCCAATTGAGAGGACCACTTAGCAAAAAGGACACTGCCAGGTGTCTGCTCTCCATTGCTCTATAGAAAAAGCGGGAGCCCCTACACTCGCAACACTATCGTGATCTGTAAGCAACAGGGGGCGCTTCGCACGGCGCATGCGTGCCGCGTTTCCCAACACTAAAGAGGCGCGCCAGCGTTTGAAATTATAAGTTCGACCAATTCAATTTTTCAACGCAGACGAACCTCTGCTGGCATTAATGAACCAGAAAAAGTTATGCCTGCATGAATTTCTAGTAGGTTTATTTATTTTATATATGGTTGGAACAGTTATGAGAGTTTTGTGATCCATTTGAGAGGACCACTTAGCAAAAAGGACACTGCCAGGTGTCTCTGCTCACCATTGCTCTATAGAAAAAGCGGGAGCCCCTATATACTGCCCAACAAAACAGGGACATTGCTGTACATCGAAATATCTTCTAGTTGTAGAGAATATTTTCACTAATTGTGTTAGATACCCTTTCTTACTATTCTTACTTATTCTACTTTTTGAAAAGGTATCATAATACATATATTTCAATGAAATATTTATCTATATATATTTTATTTTTTTATTTAGGCCACGTTGATCAAGAAGAAGAAGAAGGGCATGTAAATCTTCGACTCGGCAATGGACAACGTATTCTTCTCTTGTTCTTTTCCCCCTCAGTCTCTTCTCACATTCTTTGTGGGATTTCTTTCCCGCAGAGATGCGTGTGCTTTTGCTTCTTTGCTTTGCGCTCTTTCTTCTTTATCCTCTGATATTCCGCCTTCTTTTCTAATTCCACCTCTTTTTCTTCATGGGAGCTTATCAGAAAAGCGAGAAAACTAGAGAGAAAAAAACCGCAAAAGCCACCAAAGCGCGTCGTTCGGTTTATTTTGCGGTTTTCAGCATTTCTCTTTTTGTATATTTTCTATGATTTTTCATTGTTTTCGGTATGAGGCGGGAGGTCTGTGGTCTCTCGATGGGGTCTATGACCAAATACCCAAACGTCACTTATCGTTACTGCTGCTCCCCCCTCTCGCCTGTCTCCACTAAAGTATGTACCTCTAATAACCGCAGAAGCTGACCATCAGCCAGCCCCCTGGCCCCCTCGCTCCAATATCGCATTACGCTCTGCTTGTGGCCCCGCCACCACCTCTGTGGATCCCTGGCCAGCGAGCATGACATATTCAAAAAAAAAAAATGCACAAAATCCAAGCATGGAGGCACTGACACTCGTATACTCTTTCCATTTATAAAGAGATTAGCAATATAAAAGCGTTGATCAAAATATCTACGAGTATTATAAATATGAAATTTTCCATAAAAATGTAAATACTCCCTTGTGGAGAGAGTACGGTTGTTTAGCATTAGCAATAACCAGCAGTGCCGGCCACTGGCCTAGCCAGAGCACGACAAAGAGCGAGGGGTGCCAGGGAGGCAGGCCGGCCCCCTCGGGCCATTTACTTGTTTCCGTGTGCGTGTGCGTGTTCGTGTGCGGTGCGGTTAGGTAAAGTACGGGGCGGCGAGGTGTATTGCTCTGAGAATTTTGTTTCTTTATCAACGTTACGCTTTGGCAGTTCGGCCGACCAATACTCTCTACAGTCCATTCAAAGCGGCATATCGGATGCCAGAAGCAACAAAGCAAAGAATATCGGTAAATGACAAGCAGTGGAGGATGCATTCTAAGATAATCAACCAATTGATGTGACCCCCTACAGAGAGAGAGCCAAAGAGGTATAGAGGCAGAGAGCACCTGTAAATGTGATGCATCTCGCGTATGTCGAAAAATAGAAAACTGTAGCTCACCGTCGCGACGCCAGCGTCGCAGCTGACGAGTACCGTTTTACCGCCCGAAATATGCGCCGCTCTCCCTTGCTCAGGCAGGACGTGTGTGTGCGCTTATGTTTCATCTCGCATTGTTTACCGCCGTCGCACCGCCATATGCTGGCCGGCTCTTGTTATACCCTTGAAGGGAGTGTATTGCGGTTTTAACCAGACGTTTGCGTATGTACATATGTATATTCTTGATCAGGATCAACAGGATCGTTATAAAATATGGCTATTAATTTTCCTTTGAATATATATGTATCTTACCAAACTCAAACATATTTTGATTCCCCCATTTCCTAACCTATCGTATGGGAGCGAGGGTATACAAATCTTCGGAGCCCGAACCCGAATGTAGTCTTTCTTTCTGGTTTTCTTGTATAATTTTTTTAATGCTAGCCCGAGCTTTGCCTGTTTTTATGCATAAAAGCTGCCCCGAAATCCATTTCCTTTCGCTTCTCGAGCGTATAACAATAAATTATTTTTAGAAAACGGTTTCATTTTCGTTCGTCGAAATATAAATTAACTTTTTTTTATTTGGTTATTGTTAGAGTTTTAGCCATTGTTGTGTGTTGACAAGCCGGCGACCATTTCTAAAAGTTGTGTTTTTTTTTCTTCATCTCTTTTTTTATACATATTTATGAGTGTTGTCTTCTTCTTTTGGAATATTTAGTTTTTCTTTGATGTTTGATGGTTTACGTTTTGCTACGGATGTTACTTTCGGCTTAGAAGCGGCAGAAAGTGGAAGTTTCACTTTCAAAAATTATTTAATTAATGAGCATTTAATCGTTTTCAAATCTTTTCGAACAGATACAGCAATAACAAACAAAAAACAAACAAATACAAACTGGAACATCATTTTCGTAGTCTATTTTCGTCGTTTTTTCACTCACCCGTCGCCACCTCCGGGAAATGTGCCGGTGCAGTTGCTCGGTTGGAGGAGGA
Source organism: Drosophila algonquin (assembly GCA_035041765.1). Taxonomy (NCBI): domain Eukaryota; kingdom Metazoa; phylum Arthropoda; class Insecta; order Diptera; family Drosophilidae; genus Drosophila; species Drosophila algonquin. The sequence continues at coordinate 2,923,499 of JAWNKY010000209.1, read as the reverse complement.
GTAGTAGGAGGAAGAGAGAAGAACAGCAGCAGCAATAATCAATCAAACGGTATTCTCGGCAGCTTTCGGTTGCTGTCTCTGCTAAGCCACTCTATCCGTGTGCGATTATGTGTGAGAGAAGCACTTGCACCTTTGACTTTTTTGGGGTCGGGTCGGTTGTAGATGGAGGGGGGTTTGGTTCCACTTAAACCGTTGCTCGGTCACTGTGAAATGACAGAAACAGGAGGAAGAGAACACTATACATATGGTATATGTATTTGTATATTCGATTCGATCTTAGGCACATATGCATTTCGTTGAAACAAAACGGTAACACGCACGCACACACACGTTTCAAACGATTCTCTAGGAAACAGCTGCAACAGAAGCAGCAATGGCAATGGCAACAGCAGCAGTAGCAGAGGCGGCCTTCTCTGTCGGCGTTAATTATATTAGAAATTCGCCTTGCAGCAGTTGTGGCTGCAGTAGCGGCCCCTCCAACAACAATGAAGAAATGCAACTAATTAGCAATTATTTGCGGCTTTTAACATTTCTTTTATATTTCCACAAATTCCAATTAGAGGGGGTGAGGCAGGAAAGGAAAGCAATGGCACCGCTGTCTGCTAATGCCATTTGCTGTTGCTTTTCTAATGCAGCCGCCGCCGCTGCTGCTTCTGCTTCTGCTGCTAGTCCCGTTATTTCACAGACACAGAGAAACGGAGAGCCAGAGCAGCAGTGCAGTCATTGCTGATGACCTCCGACAAGAGTACATTGCTTGCCTGATAGTCAATTAATATTCATTTATTTTTTTGTTGCAATTAAACATACGTTTGATATTGTAAAATTGTATGTGTGCTGTGTGTTGGATGCTGCCGCGACTGTTGTTGCTGTTGCTCTTGCTCTGGTGCTGCTGAATTATTGTTTTATTTTTAGATAAAGCTGAATTAACAACAGCCGCACGCACGCACAGTCTCGACAGATTGTCAGATTTTCAGATTGTCTTCACAAGCCAAAGGCTCACGGCTATTATCACAGATGCTAATATTACGCTCGCTTATTGTTATTATTTTTTGATTAGAGCTGGAGAAACATCGATGTTAACATCGATATAATCGATGTTTTTTCCATTCTTTTAAACATCGATTGTTTATGGCGAAACATCGATGTTTAGTCTTAACGTCTTGTTCCGTTTTTATGATAGAAAAAACTAATGTTTCTTAACAAAAATCAAGACTTATTTTAAGATATATGTATGCACTCTAGGAATTTTTTTTTTTGTTTAAGTTTCTGAAGGAAAGCTAGGAGCTATTTTAATTAAAATGATCTCGAATGAAAATGATCCCAAATGAAAATGATCCCAAATCAAAAGGATCTCAAATCAAAATGATCTTTAATAAACTGTTTATTTTTCATATCTTTAATAATATATAATATTTTGTATAATATTTTTACAGAATTTTTTTAACTGTTACCTCTGAAAACATCGATGTTTTCCCACCTCTAGAAGGAATACTGACGAAAATCGTATTCCTCCTTTTTTTGTTCGGTTTTATATTACTAGCAAACTAGGACCCTCAGGCCTGAATACATAATTTTATACAATAGATAAAACAATTTTCTACAAGACGGGCTAATTTTAAGGACTTCGTTTGGTTGAATTGTTTATAAAATAACGTTTACAAAACTGCATGACATGCGACGTAAGAAAACGTAAGTGAGCATGGAATGTCACGTCATTTGGAAACTTAACCGTTGGTATGGACATACATACATATGTATACCATACCCCTTTTCATTTGGTTAATGATAAAATTCTTTTTTTCCAGCTGCTTTAAAACGTATTTAATATTGTATTTTGCACATATTTACATTTATTGACCCAATAATGCATTTGATTAATTTATTAATAATAACATATTGATCCCGACACCTATTTTCAGTCTTTATAAATAGACCAAAAACCATACAATATTCTAAGATAGAGACTGGCTAGTTCCTGCAATAATTGGTGTTTCTTAAAACAAACTTTTCCTAAATTCTATAATATCCTTTCCTAAGGACTAAAACTAGTTTAAACTATTTATAATTTTTTTTCAATTGTTGCCTTCACCGTAAAATTCGGTGGCACACTTTTGAACAAGGCGAATTCGTTTACACGCAAATACGGTCTGACCTCAAAATATACCGCAATATACCGACCCTTGCTTAGGAAAAGGAGGGTATGGACAACAGGCAAAACGGCCCAGAAAATTCAACGCATGCAAAGTAAATTCCATCCTATTGCCTAACATAAAAAAAATACCTGAATGCGTTTTGTTTATATTTGATTGCAATCAACAATTTTTATAACAAAAAAAAGGTTTTAACTATAAATTAAATGTCAGCTTTACTCCTTTACTCTTTCTACAGTGCTAGAGTCGAATGGTATCTCCTCCACTTTCTTGAAACCCGAGTAGCGAATGATTTTGCCAGTTCCCTCCACTTTAATGTGCTTGGCGAATTGTTGGGCCGGCGACAGGGCCATTTCCTCCTCCGTCTTATAGCCATAGTATTTGGCCCAATCGTTTCGACCGGTATAGACCATGTAGCAGACCATGCCGAAGGCGTTCCAGGCCAGAATCGCATAGCCAATGCTGAGGCGCCGCTTCCATATTTCGGCGCGATGCTCCGGTATGGGATTTGTGTGGCGCCGCACCAAGCGGCGCAGCCATTTCATCTCAAAAAGTGCCATCGTTTTGTATTTAATAGAAACAACACAATAGTTATGTAAAGACGCGGTAAACAAATTGTGTCCGATCAGCTGTTCGATGTCAGCACGATATATGGCAAACTATATGACCAGTGCTGAGAGGCATCGAAAAGCACCACTTAAATACCAAATATCAATCTATTAAGGTATTTTTCAGAGCCGAATCAGCTGTTCCGTCAGGGCTGCACAGTGCAACGGAACGGTGCTTCATGAGCAAGCGAATGTTGTTTTTGTTGTAAAAGATAATGATATTAGAACCTGAACAATCAAAGCAAACATTACATTTATACGATTTGGGTTTCAGAAAGTCAAACACCTCCCCAAAAACCGAACTTCACAGATCCCCGTAACTCGAACACAAGAAAACACGCCTTTGGTAAGTAGTAGAAGGCAAAACGAAGAATTGAATTACTTACAACGTAATATATTTAGGCCACGACGGCACCAACTAATTCAAAATAGGCTCAGCGAGTGGGGATCAAATGATAGAAACCGATTGGAATATTGTCCACTTCAAGAGCTAGGAGTAACAGCTAGGGCCGCCACGGAATGCCCACCACACACAATTCGTCGAAGCAGGCGGCGTCGCCTCAGGCGCGCATTGCTGGTGGCGGACTGGTGCCAGAGGAGGAGGAAGCCAACATGCCGAACCTATCCTCACTGTCGCTGGACGAGCTGAAGCAGCTGGACAGAGATCCGGAGTTCTTCGACGATTTCATCGAGGAGATGTCTGTGGTGCAGCATCTAAACGAGGAGCTGGACTCGATGATGAATCAAGTGGAGACTATATCACGTATGCAATGAAGTTAATCCATTCAAGCAGGCCCAAAATGTGATTTTTAATCAAAACCAGGTGAAAATGAGAGCAAGGGGTGCCATCTGGTGGAGCTGAAGCGCCGTCTCAGCGATGACTACACCGCCCTGAAAACGCTGGGCGAGAAGTGCGACCAACTAAACAAGAAGTACTTGAAGAAGTCGGAGGAATATGCCCCCCAGCACATACGGGTTAGTGATATCTCTTGGCGCTGCATTGTTTTCCAAGCTCATCCATGTGACGTGCCTGTCTTGTTCGCAGGAATTACTCCAAATTGCTGCCTCGAATGCCGACGCCGATTGCGATCGTCATGTAGAGCACTTTCTCAATGGCAAGATCGATGTACAGACTTTCCTCAACACCTATCAGAGCTCCAAGAAGATCAGTTCGGAGCGCAAGGCCAAGGAGGAGCGACTGGGCACACAGCTGAGCGCCCTAGAACGGGCCGGAATTTAAAAAACAGCCTAACAGGCTAATGATAAGATGATTACAATACCGAATACCACGATGATGACACGCCAACCAATCTCCAAAACTGTACTGTACTAATGTTATCTTGCATCTTGCTCCAACAAAATGGAGGGTTCCATTCTACAAGTCGCAATATATAGGATCTAAGTAAGAAAGGAAAGGCAGCCCCTCACAAATTATGGAGACGAGATCTAAATCAGAGCAGAGTGCAAGGCTCGCTAATGAAACTTATAATATCTAGTTGTAGATTTTATACATAGACACACATACATACTTGTAAATCGCTAGGGCCCAATCAAAATGTATTGCTTTATATATTTATAATTTTAATTTTAGCAACGGAACGCCTATGTGTTACGAGTCTGCAGTCAAACTCAAGCTGAAGCTCAAGCAAATCCCAAACCAAAAAGCAAAAGCCCCCAATCGAAATGAAATTGCATGTATTCCCCTAGGTTACGTCTGATCGCCTCTCCTGCCAACAGTTCGGTTTATCTGTGTATTACCCCAATGTATATTAATAAAGTTTATAATTTATCTTAAGGCCCGAGAATACACCATGATATATATGCAACCATGTATATAGAAACTTGGCTTATGGTTGCCGATTTTTTCCAACCATTAGCTGCGTCTGTAGTCGGTGTACCCATGGACCAATTTAAACATTTTCATTGATAACTTTTTAACCATTTTTATTTACATTTCATTGGAAACTTCCACCGACTGGAACGGAAAATGGAGCTATCGCGCTAGTGTGTTTTAGTGGAACTAAGCCAGAATATATCAAGGATATCAAGTTTAGTAGAGATTTAAGAGTTCCTACAGGGACCGAAGGCTATTGTTTACAATAAATCATTTAGTTGAGCAGAAAATAGTTAGCATAATAAAATAATTAGACATATTTAAGGTGCAAAATTATCACAAAAATACCACATCTGGTATTTCCAGTATCTTTGTCATTTTCTTGCCTACCAAAACAAAAACAAAAAGAAACAAACTAAGAGAATGGGCAAATGCCTCGCAAATTGTTTCAATGAATTTCTCTGCCTTTCTCGAGTACTCCCCGCCTCTCTCCGTCACGGAGGCCGTGAATGGAATTGGCCAAGTTGCTGATAAGTTCCCTATAGCGCCAGATAAGCAACGTACACTGCGATCGTAAATTCAGTTGTTCAGTAATAAATCAGCGCCTTGTCCCCTTGGTTGCAGTTTGCAAAAATAAAGCTGGAAACGGAAAACAGCTGCGAAAATGAGCAAGGAAATTGAGGTTCTGGTGTTCGGTTCGGCCATTATGGATTTCATCTGGTAGGTTGCCATACCCATCCATGGAATGAGGACTGTGTAGATCAGCACCTTCACTTTTATTTTGGCAGCTACACGTCCCGCCTGCCCAAGGCCGGGGAGACGCTTCACGGACGCAAATTTCAGACCGGCTTCGGCGGTAAGGGTGCCAATCAGTGTGTGGCGGCTGCTAGGCTGGGTTCAAGGACGGCATTGGTTGCCAAACTGGGCGATGATAGCTTTGGCGGCGACTACCTTCGCCAGCTGCGGGAGGAGAACGTCAATGTGAGCCACGTGCAGCAGGTGATGGGCCAGAGTACGGGCATTGCGCAGATCGCAGTCTCCGACGATGGCGAGAACAACATCATCATTGTGGTGGGTGCCAATAACCAGCTGAGCCCTGAAGACGTTTTCAACGCCAAGACGCTGTTTGACGAGGCCATGGTGCTCGTGTGCCAGCTGGAGACGCCTGTCGCAGCCACGCTCCAGGCCCTGCGCTGCTTCAAAGGTGTTTCCATTTTGAACGCCGCTCCGGCAATGGAGCAAACGCCGCCAGAGCTGCTGCAGCTGGCCAATATATTCTGCGTGAACGAGAGCGAGGCTGCCATGATGACGGGAGTGGCCAGCGTGAGCAGCATAGAGTAAGTACTGGCCTTATCTTTCTGTGTCCCAACTAACATATCCTCCCTCTTACAGGGAAGCCAAAACCGCCTGCAAGCGGCTCATTGAAATGGGTGCCAACACGGTGATTCTCACCCTGGGCGCCCTGGGAGCTGTGTGGGGATCCGAAGAATCGCCCGACAAGTTCCAGCATGTGCCCGCTCCCCAGGTCGACAAAGTGGTGGACACAACGGGGGCTGGTGACGCCTTCATCGGTGCGCTGGCCCACAATCTGGCCCGCTTCCCAGACCGAAACCTCAACGCACACATTGCTGCTGCCAGTGTGGTGGCCTCGCAGTCTGTCCAGCTGCCAGGGACCCAATCGAGCTTCCCCCGCGCCTAGCGTGGCTACAGAAGGCTGTCGCAAGTCCCCGTGTACTTATACGTTAAATAAATCTCCATCTTGATAACCAATCTGTGCTTATCGTTGCTCCCAGTAAATGTGGAGACTGTTGGGTCAATGTATATACATTCATACGTATATGTATATAGATGTAAATGCATAAGTATGAGAAGTAGACTATAAATATCCCCCATTCAAGATAAAACACAAAGTAACTAAATACTTACAAACATTTGTATATGTATACATATGCATGGATACGATTCTAAAAAAAAAATAGAATTTGCAATATAAATGAGGTTTTTTTTGAGGCTACATATAGTACTATGTATGTACATATGTATATGATTCGCTCGTAAAGAGGTTCAACCGCTCTCAACGTGTCTGCTTTAACTCTCTAAACCTGTTATTGTCTCATCTGGGGTTCCTCAAGGTAGCCATCTGGGTCCCTTGCTATTTAACCTATTTATTAACGATCTTCCACAAATGTTATCTTATTCCCGTGTCCTAATGTATGCTGATGACGTTAAGCTATGTTTTTCCTACAGTGACCCCTTGTCCCCACTATCTTTGCAATCAGATCTTGATGCCCTTAATAACTGGTGCCTAATCAACACTCTACCTCTTAACATTTCTAAATGCAATATAATGACTTTTCACCGCAATAAGCCATACCTTTTCGACTACTCTATCAATAACTTTATCCTTCAACGCCTTTTCAAAGTAAACGACTTGGGCATTACCTTTGTACCTAATCTATGTTTCAACTCTCATATCTCTACTATCTCTAACAAAGCCAAAGGAGTCCTCGGTTTTGTCAAAAGATGGTCTAAGGAATTTACAGACCCGTATACTACAAAACTTCTGTATGTTTCTCTGGTCCGGCCTATCTTGGAATATGGTTCTTGTGTCTGGTCTCCTCATTACCAAAAATTTCAGGATATGCTCGAATAGTACAAAAACAGTTCCTCATCTTTGCCCTCCGGGGACTCAATTGGGACCCTTCGATCCATCTCCCTTCTTATGAAAGTAGGTTGCGCCTAATTAACCTCCACTCTCTTAAATCCCGTAGAACCTGCCAAGGAGTTCTCTTCCTCCATAAGCTTCTCTCTGGTGAGGTCGAATCGACTGCCCTTATCAACCTTATTAGTATTGCTGTTCCTTTCCGCCCTACTAGACATTACTCTCCTCTTTATCTCCAACTCTGTCTTTCTAACTACTCGGATTATGAATCTTTCCGTAGCCTTTGCCGTAACTATAACCAATTTTTTCATCTGTTCTCCTTTGATACTAGTTCTAATATGGTCAAAATTATCTTAATCAATAACTTAATTTAATTTAACTAGCTTTAATTTGGAAATGTTGGGCTACCGGCTCTTCTCTTACCTAAATTTGGCTATTGGTAGGATCTTATCGGCTACTGAGCCGATAATCAGCCCCACCGGGTCTGAGTATTGGCTTTGGCCCTTTAGTTTAATTATTTGATATGTAATTTTACCCTTACAGTTTAACTGTACATTGTTAAACTTTAAACAAAATAAACAATAAACAACAATAAACAATAAAGGTAGACTACGTTATGAATCACATTTAGGTCGATTAGGAGTATAAATATAATTGATTTAGAGGTAAGATGCCGATCGCTTCGATCTATATGAAATAGTAAAACGATCGGACGAACCAGAGAGGTGTAGAGAGTCTTTTTTATATAGGGGTCGTCAAATTCCTTTGACCACCTCTTTATAAACCCAAGCACGCCCATGGCCTTATTCACCATGGTAGAAATGTGTTCTGAAAACTTTAACTTGGGATCTAATAGAACACCAAGATCATTAACCCGGGTAATTCTCTCAAGAGAACCACCACAAAGGGTGTAAGGAACCAGAAAGGCGCTGGAGCGATGAAAAGTCATTACTTTACATTTTGAAGCGTTAAGGTTTAATAAATTTGCACAACAACAAGACTGAAATCTATCGAGATCGGATTGCAACCTGGACTGAAAAGAAATGTCCTTATACTGGACACAGAGCTTAACATCAGAGGAGAGGTTATTTGAAACACATTTAGCTGATTTAGGCGGTAGGTAGAAAGGAAATCAAGCAGTTGCAGCTGCTTATGATACAATTAAAATCAGATTTATCAGATTTATCTGGCATTATTATGCAGAGGAACACAGGCCTGCATGAACCAACTCGATTTGATGGAATTGGGTCCCTCAGAATCTGCATCTCAGCTTGCTGATTCCTCCAAAACGTACTATTCGCTCTTGGAATCTTCTTAGCCAAAGGGCTATGATTACAGTGACTCCGAAGGAAGTCCGCAGTGCTCGCACTTGGTTTGTATTGATTCGTGTCTACCCGAATCCGACTGATCCGAATGATTCGCAATGATCTTAAGCAAGAGGCATGAGTATAGCTGTGATTTTATGAATACTGTAGATTCATGCAGGGCTCTAGTACAGCATCTCACATTGCATTTGTTGCTCTTGATCTATAACAATCGATTCTATAACAGCTATAGGATGTACTAGAACATATTTATGGGGAAACAATACCCTGGGCTGTGTGAAATATAATGATTGCATGACAAAATTACAAATTTAAATAATAAGTTATTTATTTGATACAGTTGTCCTCAGTTTACAGGACTTGAGCCAGCAAAGAATTTGAAGTTATTTCAAGTAAAATTATATTCAAATTTGATGCCAATTTTTAAAATTACTTTCTTCAGTACAAAATTCAGCTTCCGTACGATTGGTAGATTTGTATCTGAAGTTTATGGATAGCTGAAAGCAGTTGCTATTTAAGCAAATAATATCGCATGTTTGGAGACGGAACTATCTAGATAAATATGTGATGATATGGTGATGCTGCTGGAAAATATGTAAATATAGTACGCTCTAAGGTATACTTTGGGGTACAATCGAATGAAACAACAATTATATATATATATTTTTTTTTGCATTTTTATTTCGATTCTTCACTCCAGCTAATTATATTTTAAACACATATTAAATTAAATTTGTATTTCCCGTTCGGATAATGTTTTCAGTTTCAGTTTTTTTCTGGTTTAGTTAGGCCCCTGGGGCTGGGGGATGTGGACAGGCCCATCGACTGCCGTCCCCTGTTCGATTGGCCGCAGCGATAGCTTTGATAGCTTACCGCCCCCGACCATCAGCGGATCAGGACCGATCCGCTGGTTCGATCGACAATCGGACGGTAATCGGCGCAGTACCCGCCTGACTGTAATTTCGTTAAATTCTAATACCTTTATAAGCTTTTCGCTTTTCCTTTTCTTATTTTTTCTTTTCCTTTTTTACTCTTCTTTTTCTTTTGCTCTTCCATGTACAAATATTGGTATGTATAAGTTAAGTATAGTTTGGGGGGTGAGGTGGTCTCGGGGATTGACTGGGTCTTGACTGGCGCTTCTCCGAGTTTTGGGATTGATGGGAAGATGTGGATGGGGATGCCTGGGAATTAGTATTTGTAGTTTTAGTCGGCATTCTCAGTAGAAGTAGTTGAGTACATATGTTTCTTTGTATGTGTTATATAGAATTAGGTATGTATACGTTTGTATAAATTTAGAGTTAGTTTCAATGCCAGCCCCATTGACACGCTTTGCAGACGTTGGTCGTTATCAACGGCATCATCGTTATTTTTCTTGGGGAGATGGAGATACATACATACGATCCATCTATTTGTATGGTTACTAAAACTATCAACTAGGTGTTTATAGAATTCTTTGTTTAGCTATCCAATAGACTTAGTCATATGTTTACTATATGGGTTATAGTTTTCCATTTATTTTGCTCTCCATTTATTTATTGTTACTGCTGCTTATCGGCAAATCAACAAGTGCAAACAATACGGAAATTATGAAATTCGAACTCCACGAAACACACATGCCAACCCGACGACGACAGCAATTATCGTGCATAGATCCTTTAAAGCTACATACATAGGTTATATTTTTCTTAGTTATCTTACGCCAAATACATTTTCTTTAGTAGATATGTATGTACAAAAAATTTAAAAAATTATAATAATAAGTGAAATTTATACGGATATCATTCGTATTAAGTTTTTGGTTAAAGAATTGCATTTTATCAAACTGGTTTTAAATTGAAATTTGTATTTACAAAAAAATGTTAAATAGTTTTTAAAACAATTTGGTCATTTACTGTCTGGTTAATGATGTGTAACATAAAGCCACATTGGAGTGACCTAATCAATAGACTTTTTAGCGGGTAAAAATAATTTCTTGGGTGTAAAAAATAATAAATAAATCTTGTAGTTTTATAAAGCAAATATATATTTGCATCTTGCGTAAGATAACTGTCAAGTATCATCAATTGAGCTCGACTATGACTATAAAGGATGTACGATTCATTCCTGAGGCCGACTATATCAACTGGATAAATATATGCTAACTACGCTCAATAAAAAAAAGCGAAATGAAGATATTGTTGTTCCTGGGTCTCTGTTGGATTTCAGACTCCCAAAAAGCTCTTGCGCAGCCATAAACTCTACGCGAATTTCAGGTCAAATATAGAAAATAAATAATTAATTACAGAGCGCCATCGGCTTTTGGATGGGGGAGGGCACTGAGAGGCGAATCACTGCCAAGGGGACTCTCCTCTCCCTGTTTTGTTGTTCTTGTCGTTTTTAGATAGTGGAGAGCTAACATTTTACTATATTATATACACATACACGCAACTACAATATATATCTATATATATATTACATAAATACACACACATAAGAAATGTTGATTTGTATTATTTTTGTTTTATAATTTATATATAACACAGGCCAACAGGGATGCTTAACGTTAATATATACTTTTCTAAGATATACAAGCTATAAAGCTTTATTGATGTTTGTCTTAGAAAAGTCCATGTCCATGTATTAACGTAAACAACTTCGTGTAGACAACCTGCAGACCTGGCCCGTGTCATACATATACTATGTATATTTATATATAAATATAATATAATTTATATTTCAGAGTTTATTTTAGTTACCATTCATATCATTTAGATTTTTTGTTTCTCTTTAGGGTTTTTTTTTTGATAATTTTTTTTTGCGGGTTTTTCGCCATCTCTCTCTTTGTCGCTAAATAGTTATCATTTTTTCTAAAAATTGATGCAGTGTACATTGGCTTAGTTTGACTTAGTGGTTGCATATCATTTGTTTTTTTTAATGTTTTTTAGAATTTTTCTTACGTGTGGAATTACATATTCATATTTCATTCTTTAGTACATATGTATATGTATGTATATCCTCCCTGCAACTTGATAAAAATTATATTTTCTTTAATGAACGTTTCCTTTTTGATTAAGGGGAAGTATCCAGAGAGAGAGAGAGAGAGAGAGAGAGGCAGAGCCAGCTATTGCTGTCTGCCTGTTTCCCTCGCATTCTTCTCTCCATCTCTCTCTTTTCCGTGCATACAGCCCAAGTTTTCCAAAGTTTTAACATTTTTTCGGCTTTCAATGTGTGTTTGTGTTTTTTTTGATTAACTTTAAATAGTTCCGCGTTTTTAATAATTTTGAATTTTTTTTTTGTTTTTAGACACTTTTTTTTGTTTTTTTTTAAAGGTATATCTTAAATATCTTAATCGAATGTAAATGGTTAACGACTGGCATTCTCAAAAAAATGTGTTCTTCATATGCCTATGTATCATGTATATGTATGTATGTATTTTTGTATGTGTGTGTGTGTGTGTGTGTTTGTTTGTGTGTGTGTATAATGCATATTCCTATATATGTAGGTGCGTTTAATGCTACTGTTTTTGTTTATATTAATTTTGTCCATTTTATTTTATTGTTGTTTTTTTCTTTACTTCTTTTAAGCTTTTTATAGGGTTCTCATCCGATTTCTGGTTTATTGGATCTATTTCCTGTTTTATTTTACTCTCGGAAAGGCCTGCTGAGGCTCTCTCTCGCTGCTAAACGGCGGCATTTTTCGTAGGTGCTTGATAGTTTTTTTTTGTGTTTTGTGGTTTTAACATACATACATTTGCATCCCCTCATGCGGCTTCTTTATGGCTAGCCGTATAGATCTTAACTCTAGATAATAATTATTCACGCACACATATCATATCATTTGCTGTGTGCTTTTTTATCGGTTGGTTTTTTTGCGGTTTTTTTTCCAACAATTAAACGCAAAATTATTCAAGTTCATAGTGGGCTTTTGTTTTTGTATTTGTTTCTTTTTTCCTATTATGCTGTGGTTTTTGTATCCTATGTACACGCGACTATATGCTATTGTTCAATCGGTTCCTCTACCTCTACTTCCCTTCACTTCCTTGTGATTTGACTCTGTCTATAACTTAACTAGTTTGCTCAATCTTAGTCGAAGTAATGATAAAATATACTTGTATAAGCTACAGGCGCGCGCTTAAAAGCAGAGAGAAACACAAAGTAATTTAAAAAATACAAAAAAAAACAAAACAAAAATCTTTGCTTTCGTAATAGTAGTAATAATAGTTAAAATTAGAGCTCGTAAGTGTAATAGTAATAGTAAAACGTAGCGTTTTAAGGAGCCAGAAATTTGTAAATTAACAAAAGCAGTTCCAAATGCTGACTGAACATCGCCTGCTATCCATTCCATACATTCTCCGAATCACCGTTCCGGTCCGGTCCGGTCAAAACTAAATGTTTAATAAATATTCATAATTAACGTCACCGACTTGGCCTATTGTAAGGATCAAAGATTTCTTATAGGGATTTATTTCCCTTTTTTTTCGTTTTCTTTTTTTGTTCTATTCACAGCGGTACTAACGGATTGAGAGTTCTTACTTTTTTTGTTTAACAAAATCGTCCAACAAAATCATCTTCGTCTACATATTTATCGTGACCTAACGTCTTGTCTTGTGTCTTGTCGCCACGTGCTTCTCCGATAATCTCCTTCTACTAAATTATCATGGCCATTTTTTTTGGTATTTGTGTTCGCTCAATCTGTTTCTTTGTCATTTCCAGGATATATTTTCTCTCATTTCGCTATTCTTCTTTATCTCCCTGCCTTGCCTTTGTCCTCCAATCCATTTTGCCTCTACTTGGCCTTGGACTACTTGGAGAGACCCGGTCCTATCAGCTATCTTTATCTTTATGGTCCGGTTCCATTCGAATGATTTTGTTTTTCATAGTTTTTCTTTGTTTTATTTGACACTAATGGTGTTTTTATGTTCTGCCGCTCGCGGTATTTAAATTCTAATCGGTAGTTAATCAATAGTGTGTGTGTGTGTGTTACATTAATTAGCACAAAAGCGTTTGGTTATAGCATATCCGTATATATCCGTACAGCGGTGTACAGCGGTGTACAATTGATGGGCCCAGCACGAAGCAAACAAAAATGCAACTTTGACAGACATGCAATACAAACTAATCCACTTCTTCATTTGTGTAGTTGTGATCTCTCCGCTGGCTGCCGCTCAATGTGGCGGCTGGGGTTTCTGCTTCGGCCAGCTCCTCCTAGATCTCTTATTCGGGGTCGCGGTAAACCACGACATGCTTGCTGGTGGAAATGGCATGCCACGCTGCGGAACGAGACGATATGAATATCAAGTTAGTCGTATTTAATGACGAGGAAATGTAAAAATGGGGCGTGGACTCGATTGGATTACTCACTGCTTGAAATGTATTCGACGATTGGATCAGTATGGGAAGACGACGCAACAGTCTCGGCTTCGACCTCCGATTTCACTTCCGCTTCCTCCTCCACATCTACCTCCGCATCTCGGAGGTCGGCCAGAAAGCTCAGCTCCTCAAGGTCCTCGTCGTAGTCCTCTACGGTGTAGCTCATATAGACTGACGTTGTCTTCGATTTGGCAACTGGGCTCTGATGCTGCTGCTGCTTGGTCTTGGACAGGGACTGCAATGACTCCAGTTCCTGGGAATTTCGTCGACTGCCGCTGTTACTGCGTGCTGCGGCCGCGGCCCGGGCAGCGGCTATGATGGCCGTCTCAATATCATTGCAGGTCTCCAATTGTTGCATGGAGAGGGGGACATTCGGCAGCGGCTCTTCGCTACTGCTGCTGGCCCGGCTAAGGAACTGATTGATGTGGTCCTTTACGGACGTATTGGCGGCACCATAGATACCACTATCGCTTGACTGGTTTGCCACATAGACCGCACCCGATCCCGAGCACAAGCCAATGGGACCATTGCCTCCAGATGAGGAGGATGATATGGAAACGGACGACGACGAGTTGGAATTTGGTGCCGAATCGGACGAAGGTGTTGAGGATGTCGACGAGTTGATGATGCTGGATGAGCCAGAGTTTGTGGAAATGGCCGCTGAGTTTGGCGACGACGACTGCACGGCCTCGCCTGAGATCGATAGCATGTCCAAACTGGCCGAGCTGTTGACCACATCAGAGGCGGCGCCTGAATCATTCAGTATCAGCTGCTGGTAGCTACTAGAGCTCACATCAGACTGTGTTCCTGTGGCGTTTTCTGCCTCCCTCTTCTCAGCTTTGTCCTCCCCAATTTGTTCTGGTTCTGCTTCTGGAATCTGATTATCATCCTCCTCTTCTTCATCTTCATCCATTGGCTCTGACTTGTGCATCTGTGTGGATAATGTCTTTGGCTGTGACTCGGCCTGCGGCATTGACTTTGGCTGTGGCTCTGCCTGTGTCTTTGTTGACTGTACCTTCGGCTTTAGCTCTGCCTGTGACTTCGGCTGTGACTCTGGTTGCATCTTCTTCTCGCTCTTCTCCCTTTCTTTCTCTTTCTCTTTTTCAATTTCATTTTCCTTCTCGTCTTTCTTGTCGTCGAAGAGCTTCAGCTCATCCTCGTTGAAATCCCCAAAGATGAACTCATTGTTGAGTCCCTCCTCTCCCGAGTCGCGGTCATCGTTTAGTATTATCACCGCCGGCCGACCAGCAATAAGCTCCGGTGTCAGCTTGCTGCTGGTGTGTGACATCTTGTGTCCCATCTTCTTGGTCCCCTCGGTCTGGGTGGCCGTCGTCGACTTCTGGGCAACTGGCAATGGCATTGTCACTGTCACTGTCGCAGTCTCATCGGCACCAAGCTTCATGGTCTTCTTGCTGCTGCTGCCCGAGCTGCTGCTGGTGCTGCTCGCGTTGCTGTATGACAGTTCCTTTGACTTGGTCTTTGACTTGGCTGAGGTAGTTGGTAATGATGTGGTTCCGGTGGATTTGTCCACCATCTGCAACTTGGTTGCGGCAGCAAAATTGAAAATTGTTGACGAGGCTGTTCCCGTGTTTACGGACGATCCTGACCCTGTCGATGTACAAGTGCCGACTGTCAGGGAAACATTAGTTGTGCTATGCCTCTTGACAGTCTTCTCTAGGGCTGGGTACTGCTGATCGATGTTGCTGCTGTTGAAACTATAAGTGGCATCGTGCTCCACACTCTTAGATTTTTGCAGCGCCGGCTGTGACGAGGACAGGCCGCTGCTGGGGGCAGTCGTGCATGTGGGTGTCAGCTCTGGCGAGGCATCAACGTCGCTGGTGCTGCTGGCCGGCGTCGCATTCAGACTCTTTGAGTAGCTAATCGATCCCGCCGACGACGAGTTGTTGCTGGAACTGGCCACCTGATTGGTGGTAGTGTTATTGTTACTGCTGTTGCTGGTGCTGATGGCTACTGGTATGGATAGCGCTACTGGCAGCTCTGGGAAATCGGGTTTGACCTTAGATTTGCTGCCCTTGCCGCCGGTGGGCTTATCAGTCGCTCCAGTTCCTGCAGCTGATTCTGATGGCTCGGGGTCGCTGGCATTTGCGCTGCCATTGCCATTGGCATTCTTTAGGGCCTCTCGCTTGTTGCGGGCTATGTCCGCATAGGAAATTGGAGCTGGGGCCATGGACTTTTTCTTAACCTGACGTTGGGTGGCGGCCTGCGCTCCCCGATCCTTGTTGGTGGTGTTCGCGGCACCGCCGCTGCCGCTGCTGAAGCCGAGACTCTTCTTCTTGACCGTCTGGATGGGCAGCGAGTGGACCGAGTCGAGATCACTGGAATCGGATTTCTCCGATGGCGGCATCGAGGATGTGGACTTGCGTCGCGAGCTGTCCTTTTTGGACGACCCCGAGCCACTATGATGATGATGGTGATGGTAATGATGATGGTGGTGATGGTGATGCTGCGGCTGTGACTCCTGGTACTGCGGCTGCTGCTGCTGTGCCGACTTGCTCGGATACTGGCCGTGATGGTTACTGGAGCTGGAGCCGTAGCCGGAGCCAGCGCCGCTGTTGGTGTACGCCGTGTAGTAGTGCGTCCGTTGGGACATCATGTTGGAGGAGGCAGATTTTGTGATCTGCTGCATGCGCTGCAGATTGCCTCCCGTGTGGGCAGCGGCCGCAACGGCCGCATCGTCCATGGTGACAGCTCTCTGCTTCTTTGGTTTCTTCTTCTTTGTCACGACATGGAATTCGGCTGTCTCGGAAAGGACGGTATTCAGGGCATCCATTTCCGACATACAAGAGAGAGCCGGCAGGGAGAGCGGCAGCGATTCCGCTTCGATATCGGGCTCAGAGCTGGCCGCAGCCTTGCCCAAGCCGGGATTGCGGTATTCCTGATCCCCCAGATACTGCAGCTCCTCGGTGCCCCAGGAACGGCGCTCTCCTTTCCGTTGCTGGGCGGCAGTGGCAGCGGCATTTGCTCCACGAACTTGGACCTGGACAGGTGTAGCCTGCTGCTGCTCCTTGCTGCAGTTCTTGCTAATGTCCGCCACGGAAGCAGAGTTTTGCTTGCCACTGCCACCGGCATTCCCATTGTTCGAGTCCTTCTTCTGGGGCATCATCTCAGTAGTGGCCGATTCGCGCTTAAGGTCGTCCGCCTCCATTTTGGAACAGCTACGCAGCTCCTCCAACGAGTTGCTCTTCTTCAGTTTCTGGTTCTGCTTCTTGCGCTCCTTTTTCTTCTGGCCGCCGCTGTTGCCATCGTTTTCAATGTACTTGACCAGTTGCTCCACCGACTCTTTGCCGCGATACCCGGCCACAGACTCAGCATCCACAGTGGTTGTGTTGCGCTCCTGCTGCGACCTCTTCTTTGACTTGGTCTTGGTCAGCTGTCCTCCAGTGCCGGCACCGACACCAACTCCGACTCCAGCTCCGGTAGCGGCTCCGTTTCCCCCCGATCCGTTCCCCACGTTAACCTGCTGCAACTGACTGTTGAAGGAGGCCGCCACTGCAGCGGCTGCTATAGCCGTGGTTGTTGTGTTGCTTCCGGTCGTAAGCAGCGTGGAGACGCTGTTCTGGCGATTTGTAGACGACGCCGGTGCATTTGCACCCATTGTAGTGGTGATCAGGGCCGTAAACTGATTGGAGCTGCTTCCGTTGCCGTTACCGTTGCTGTTGGCGTTGCCATTGCTGCTGTTGTTGCTGGTGCTGGGCGTGCCATTGGTGCCGAATCCTTCGCTCAGGGCGTTGCCATTCTCATCGAGGTTACGCTTTAGATATATGTAAAATGAAATTTGCAATGGTTTTGCAACTGTTTTTTTGTTTTGTGAGTCTTTTGTTGTTGGACTTACCGATGTGGACTTGGCACCCAGTACCACGGGCCCTACACGACTGCCCTTCTTGTTGAACAATTCCCCCGAGGATGTGGCCCTGTTTGGATGTGTTAACGATGACGTATCAGCGTAGACCGAAGAGCAGGCCGCATAGCTGTCACTCAGTGACACATAGCCGGCGTCCACTCTGCGGCTGGCATTTTCCATTCCGCTTACAATGTGTCCGCCAGCCGATGGATGCTCTGCCTGGAGCTGCATGTTCTGTTGTTGTGGATCCATGGAGGCCATTTCGGATGGCCTGACGACAGCGGAACCCAAAAACGGCATAGTCTCTCCGATTTGAAACTCGCCTCCATTGGCCGACTCTCTCGATTCGGGCTGATGCGTGGTATAGTTTTTCATGATATTGCCGAGCACTTTTGTGCTGAGATACGACGATGACTGATGGCCGCCTACTACTTTCTTCTTTTTTATTCCGCGACTGTCACCCGAAAGCTGAGCACAGAACAAAAAGAGGGAACAGGTGGAACGAGAGAACGAAGAAAACGAGAATTAGTATATTTTTAAACACCACATCGGCAGTTGAGCTATTCTACACGGCTTCCTAGTCCAGGGTTTCGGAAATTCGAACGGGACTTTGCGAACCCCCCCCCCCATTTTAGAGCAAGGAATTTTGGGCTGAAGGCTTCATATTAGAGCGAGCGATAATTCGAGCTATTGCATATCCCAAAACCCACATTTTCTGAGAGAAATTGTACAGAAAATGTCCTCATCCCTCCCCCCACCCTGTTAGTTGCGACTACCCACCCGTGAAGTGAATGTGATATGATATGATCCCACCCACTCAGCTATATATCACCCAGGCGTCGGATACGAAATCCTCCATCTATCCTTTCTATCTATGTATCTCACTAAATTTTGCTTACAAATTTCTTAAATCTATGGTATATGTGAGTGTATCATAATACATAGGATATTCATATATGATGCCTGGAACAGGGGAGCGCCGTACGCACAACACTCAACGCCTCTCAGCAGGACATAAGATACGTAATCATAAATACAGATACATAGTGTGTGTGGGCGTGTGTGTGTGTGTATGGTATGGTATGGGTGTTAGTGTTTTTGTGTGTGTTTTGTGTGTGTGTGTGTGTGTGTGTGTGGGGTAGACATAACTTGATTAATTCTACATATCCATTTAGAGAGTTTGTGTCCGGAAGAGACGACATACATATAGAGGAATATTGATTATTGCGATTACTACAGGTTTATGGATTACTAATTGGATTATGCTGCTCGCTTACAGGCCAAACCACGCCATTGAAGGGCGGCTGGCGGCCTAACCGCGTCGCATCTTACCGCCTCATATGGACTTGACTCAACATTCCACCCATCGGTTTCGATAAGGCTCGATTTAGCTATCTCCCAGAGCGCTTGATCCATACAGACGTCCCATTGACTCAGTGTATCATCGCTTACCTCCAACAGATATTCTTGTTGGATTGGGCCAGCGCCAGCGGCTGCACTCCCACTCGCACCACCACCCGTCTCATCATCGTCCATATCGAACTGGGTGCCGGTCTCAGCCTCGCCCAGATGGCTGGGCAGACTGCTACAGCTGCCGGCGCTGTTTTTGCCAGCAGCAGCAGCCTGTGACTGGGATGACTCGGCCATAGTCTGTTTTAGCTTGGCATCCATGGACGTGGTCGCTGGCTCAAAGTTGACGCTGCTCGGAAGGCTTCCTCCCTCGCGCTGCCGTCCCGACACCGACCAGTTCTTGATCTTCTTGGAGGCAGAGGTTGCGTTTTGGTTGTTGTTGTGCTGCTGCTGCTGGTGGTGGCGACGATTCGCTCGTCCACTCAGCTGGTAATCACAGTTGAAACGTTGCGTTGTCGCCGATGTGGCTGCCGCCACTGCTGCTGCTGCCGCTGCAGATGTGGTGGCCGACCCACTTCGATGAGCTGCCTCGACAAGATCCTGCAAGGAGCCGCCCTGCTTGTGACGTTCCCCGGATCGATTGTTTGTGTGGTGGGTGTTGTTGCTGCTAATGCCGGCTGCACCGGATGTGGACGCTGACGTCGCTAGAGTGGTTGGGTTGAGTGTGAGGCAGGATTTGATGGCACGATAAGAGATCTCTTCGTCGTACTCAGCCTTTTTGAGCATTTGCTGCATACAAAATGGGGATTAGATCGAGATTAGGGCTGGCTGTGCAAGGGATAGGGGAAGTTTGAGGGCAGATTACTTACCAGAAAACGCTCACTTTTGTTTTTCCTGTCGCCAGGATTACGGTACCAATATGCCTCCTCGAGAAGCTTCTTCAATGACGCATCATCGAGATCATTGAAGTCGCTATCTTCCCAGGCATCATATTTTGTCTGCAAGATGTTTCAAGCGTCTTTAAAATATATGATTTTCAACATTTCGCGACATTGCGAAAAACAAAATATGAACGCGATCACTCACGCACACACATACACACGCACCGCACTCCAGCGTCGTGCATAACCTCAACAGGAACGACTCTCAATCCGAACGCATGCCAGGCTCAAACACTTGTACTCTTTTCAATGCACTTTTCGAAGCAATATGACAATTTTTTTAAAGCAAAGCTTATCAAAAACACAAAACACATGCGGTATGGTGGAATCACACGACTCAAATAAATGGGTTTAAAAAGAAAATAGATGTTTGTAGTTTGTGTATGGTTGGTGCTGCGGTATAGTCAGACGGATGTGGTTCAAATTTTGATTGTTTATATTTATTTTATCGCTTCACAAATTCGAACCAAAGCAAAGCCGCATACAAACGTCGACTGCGATCAACAGAACAATTTCTCAAACTAATTTTCGTTCCTTTCCTTTATGTGCGTTTTCTTTGCGGGCAGCACATTACAGCACGGCTCTACTATAACGGTTCATTTCTCTGAATTGCGCCGCCTTCTTTTTGTACCATCTTCTTTATGGGTAGAGGCACTGTACGAGCGCATACATATGTATATTAATATACATGCGTATGTAAATATGTATTGACATAACAGAGGTGATTCTTGTTCGATTTGGCAGGCAACGTGAATAAAACGCGATCAACCCAGGCTTTCGCTAATATGGCTTTCAGAAATTGAATTTGTATGCATATGTATGTATGTATAATTATTGTATTTTTCGAATCAAACTTAAAAGAAATCATATTTTTGTAATCGAATTTCGATATATCGTTTCTTTTTCAGCATTCCAGCTTTGCATGCGGATCGATAAAAGAACGATAAATTTTTTGTATGCGTGTGTATGGGACACAAAAAGCACTGTACAAATTTGATATTACACATCTCTTTCTAATATTAGCTTTGGCTTGCATTCTCGCTTCCTTCTATCCTTAACAAATTGCGTCTGTCCATACGTACACATGTATGTGTGTATTTTTCAGATCAACGTAACACTAACACTCAAAAAGAAGTCGTTGCGTGAATAACTTTCAGTTTATAATGAAAATTTAAGCAAACGTTGGCATTTACATCGGATTACTATATCTTCTAAGTTCACGAAGTACATATGTGTGTGGAGGCTGTTTGCAGGCTTCAGAATTTAAGGTCTAAATTCCGGCGCGCCAGCACAGAAAACCCGCGATCAATAGAATGATTTTGCAAAAACATAAACAAAACGGCTGTCGTCGCGCTATTTGGCATAGAATATTACATATGTATGTACATATGTACATATTTGTAATCCCGAGTCGAATCAAAATCAAAAACATATACACATACATATGTATGTAGATTTTTTAATTGAAAACATTTTTTTTTCGTTTATTCCTATCTTTTCCGCTTTTGTTGCAGATCAATTCAATAACGGTTAATTTTCCAATTTCGCTTTAGGCACAGATCGCCAATCGCCCTTGGTGTGCGTGTGTCTGTGTGCGTGTCAGAGCGAGTGTGCACAAAACAAAAACACACTGATGTGATGTGTGTGTGAGTGGCTATGGTTTTCTCTCTCCAACATATTGTTTCGATTCCTGCCCTTGGATTATATTCGTTAGAGGTATCAAAGTAAAAGGTTATACATTAAAAATGTGCAAGCAAAATACAAAAAATAATTAGAAATATATATATATGCATAGATATAGGTACATATATATACTATGTGATTCTACTATGTAATATGCAGATAAGTATTTAAGTTTCCCCAAAAGAAAGCGATTCTTAAGAGCATGTCAAAGTGGATCAGTATTTCATTTATTCAATTTTTTTGTATGGCATGCAGCTAAAAAATACGTATGTGTACTGTAAAATGTGAGGAATATAAAATGATTAATTGTTGCAGGATAGGAGTAAAATATTAGGCAAGTAAATAACATAAAATGATATGGAAAGTGATCATAAATAAGAGTGAGGTAGGATTGCGAATACGTAGCTTACAATTAGCATAATTGATTAATTAGTATAATTGATTAACTTAACATATACTATGATTAATATATAATGGGTATGAGTGAATTGTATGATTTGTTAATTTATGTTTAAGCTAATAAAACGATGAATAATTTCGATATTTTAAGAATGTTTATCCAATCATTCAAAGACTGAATTGTGTGTGACGCTGTTGTTATATGATAGATACACGTGCACAACCTAGCGGGGTGCAGCACTGAGGCTGTTCACGCACCGTCGTGCACACCCCCACACATCTGACGATATAATGACGTATTTCCAGATGAAACCAATTGCGAAACAAATACCAATACCAAAACAAAACAAAAAAAAAACAACCAAATAACCAGAGAGGGATGGGGGGAGAGAACAGAATGTGCTGTGGGTTATTGAAGGATATAACGACGATGATGATGATGATGATGATAATAATAGAAACATGTCTCACAGTGTACTGCACTCACCTTTTTCTTTTTCTGTCGTTTGCCCACATTCTGATCATCCTGGGTTTTACCCTTCGCTCCCACCCCATACTGCAGGCACCTTCGTGTGGATGCTTCCAGCTTTGACGTATCGTCAAGAAATGAGTAGACTGGATTCGTTATGTTACTGGAAGTTGGCAGGACCTCTGACGCTGGAGCTGACGCTGTAGCTGACGCTGATAACGATGGTGTGGCTGTGGGGGTGGTGGAGCCATCACTGCCAGTGACACTTGGATTGTTATGACTGTTACAGTTGCTGCCACTGATTGGGGGGGAGTATGATTTCCTCTTATCGCTATCTGTCACTGACTTTGATGTGGCTTTCGCATTTGTAGATGCAGCTTTTTTCGGGCCACGAAACCCGATACTACCATCGTCACGTTGCACCGGCGAGCCGTCGTGCTTTGCCAAATTATTTGCCATTCCTTCCAACAGCTCTGTCGTGCTAAGTGTGGTCGGTGTTGTCTTTGTCGACGTTGTTGTGGTAGTGCTTTTACTCATTGTCCCAGACGCAATTGATACAATGGGCGTATGAAGTATAATGGATGGTATCTTACTATTGGCCGCAGCCAAGCGCAGATCTGCAGATCGCTCACCAGAAGCGGTTGCAAATGAGGTTGTGGATGGCTGTGGCTGTTTTGTGGATGATGATGGTTTATCTGGTGATGCTGGTTTTTGTTCATTGTTCATCTTTTAAATCAAATAATAGGGCGACCAGGGGACGAAATAATCAAATGCCATCAAAAACTTTCCGAACCTGTAGAAGAGCAAAAACATATACATACATACATACAAATATATGACATGATACGCGATCTGAGGTCTAGGGTCTATGGTCGGGATCTGGGGTCTGTCAGGTCTGGGGTCAAGGCCAGGGATTGAGGTTACTGCCCATAACCAGCGTCATAGCCATACTTACCAACCAAACTGTTGCCCGGTGTTGGGTTTATCTACTGCTGCTGCTGCTGGTGGGTGGGTGAATTGGTGACTCTGCTTTTGCTCTTCCACACGATATTATCT
Organism: Drosophila algonquin; assembly: GCA_035041765.1. Lineage (NCBI taxonomy): Eukaryota > Metazoa > Arthropoda > Insecta > Diptera > Drosophilidae > Drosophila > Drosophila algonquin. The sequence goes on along the minus strand of JAWNKY010000209.1, from coordinate 2,899,812 downwards.
AGGAAGCACACAGCTGGCCAGCGCCTTGCGGACGCCACCGCGTCTGCTAGTTTATGATGCCGCTGCTGTCGGTCTTGTTTTTCGTTAGATATTGTCGATTACAAACAATATAGTTTAGGGGCGCTACCCTCCTATTGCGTATTGGCTCTACTCCTCCTGCTTATGCACTTGTCAAGCCACACACAAAAAAACAACTTTAAAAAGAAAAAAAACCGAACCACTCGCAGTGGCGCCGAACCACACACTGTTTTAAAAGACGGCCGGCCAACTATCCTATTTTCGCAGACCTACATTGACTTCACAATACATTTATTAGTTCTTGTGTGTAAAGTGAGCAATGCAGCAACGAAATGTGCGACAATTGCACTCGTGCTGCAACAAAATGTTGCAGAGTGTCGGTTTATGCCTCCTGCCTCCCTCCTGCTGTTGTTGTTTGCTTGCTTGGGTTTATCGGATGACAGTTAAACGGCTGGTGCGTAGAATTGAAACACTGCACAGAAAAAACATGGGATGGAAAATTCGTATCGTTAATTACTTGGCAGTTTTTTTGGTTGCCTTATTAGGCGGCGTCGTCTTCGTCGGTAGATTCACAATTCGTACAAAAAATATTCTTTTTTTTTTTTGCCATACAAGTCAATTAGTGTTGTCAAGCTGCTGAATGCTAACTGGCGTTGCCAGTGCAGCGGCATTGCATTTATAGGCGAATTTTACTGACGAAGAGTAACGGAGGGGGGAGCTTTGAAGGATTCGATTAATTTATTGTTTGTTATGCGCGTAATATTCAATCACACAATTGTCTGATTATTCGCTGCCGATGGGCTTATAGCCTTGCGATTTGTTGCGCACGCGAGTTGGCAACGCTGTTGCTGTTGTCAGTGGCAACACCAGCGCAAAACACGTCATTTTGCCACACAGGTTTTTTTTAGCAATTGAAAAGGAATGCGCCTTTTTTCATTAGTGTGTATACATATGTTGTCATCTATATGACTGGGTCGTGTAGGTGAATGCATTAGCAATGCTTACAATGCACTTTTTTGTTTATCACATTTGTTATTTACCGATACACAGGACAGGCGGCGACAGCTGTATAACATTATGCGCACACGCATACACATACACTTGCGAGCGCAGGTATGCTTACAATCTATGCACTGCTGCTACTACACAGAACTGTGTACATTTTTCTGACCTTCTCTTTCAACAGTTACAACTAAAACGACACTTATACACTGCAATTGCAAATTGCCATTGAGGCAGAGGGGTCAAAATGCACAAATATTTGATTGTAAATGCAAAATATAGCTGTTTGTAGCATGCACAACAGGATTTGTTTCTTCGCACAGCACATGAAAAAATTTAGAAAAGAACACTTTTATGCTGTTGCGTTAGCAACACTTTTTCCAACTTTTTCCAACACTGGCAGTGTTGGGAGCATCGATATTTATATATATGATGTCACATCTCACAACTATCGGCTATTTTAGTCTAATAGCGTTTGTTGATAACTTAATGCTTTAAAGAAGCAATATATATATTAAAACCATTTATATTGATTATTTAATGTTTTAACTATTAATTTTAAGTATTGCTATTATTTGCATATCGATTCTTTTAGCGGGCAAAACATCGCCTACTCGATATGTCGACAGATTACATCGATAAAATCTTGGTATATCGGTACTTTTCGCATATTGCAAGTTGTCTTGCGTTCTGTTCTGGTTATTTATTTGAATTACACACAAATTATACGACTGTGTAATAATTATAACAGAGGCAAATGAAAATTAATAACAAATACGAGTTCGACGACGACGTCGCATCGATATGCGAGTCGACGGTAAGTTCCCCTGTTTCCGTACACTTGGTGTCTCTCGTTCATGTGGTGCCGCTTTTTTTCAGGCTGCGTTGACCGAGGGCTGCCGCCTGCCGGTGCGTATGCACAAGACGGATGACTGGCCATTGGCAGAGATCGTTAGTATCAAGGAGCTGGACGGTCGGCGTCAGTTTTATGTCCACTATGTAGACTGTAAGTAATTGGAAGTTTCTCGAAGTGAGAAGAGGAAAAACTAACCGATCTTGACAGTCAACAAGCGCCTGGACGAATGGGTCAACGAGGAAGACCTTTACACCAGAAAGGTGCAGTTTCCGCGTCGCGATGGCTCCCAGACAGGCACCAGCACGGGTGTAACCACTCCGCAGCGCCATCACTCTCTGGCCGGTAGTGTGTCTCGTCCCACATCGCCCCAGCATCCGGGCATTGGAATCAGCTCCGCAGGGGCTGCTAGCAGTGGCAGTGCCGGTGCCAGTGGAGGTGCCGGTACCGGCGGCGTTGGTGTTACACTTGGCGGCAGTGTGCCTAGTACTGGAGGAGCTCCTGTTGCAGCAGGCGTAGTCAGCAGTCCCGTTTTGGCTACAGGCGGTGGAGAGCTGGTCAATGGCAATAATGTCCTGGCTGCTGCTCTGCAGAAGCGCTTCAATAGAAGGCGTAGGGTTCATGGCAACACCCATGGCCACCACATACCGTCGCAACAGCCGCCGCATCCACAAACACCAAACGCTCAGGCTTCCACACCGGTGCATGTGACGGGTGATGGTCTGATACCCACAGCACCCATTGAAGATGGCGATGGGTCGCAGGATGGAAAGATTCCCACGCCCAGACAGTCGGGCAGCATGGTCACACACCAGGACGATGTAGTCACGCGCATGAAGAACGTGGAAATGATCGAGCTGGGCCGTCACCGCATTAAGCCCTGGTACTTCTCGCCCTATCCCCAGGAGCTCTGCCAGATGCCCTGCATCTACATATGTGAGTTCTGCCTTAAGTATTGCAAGAGTCGCACGTGTCTGGAGCGTCATCTCTCCAAATGCAATCTTCGACATCCGCCGGGCAACGAGATTTACCGCAAGCAGACCATATCCTTCTTCGAAATCGATGGACGCAAAAACAAGGTGTACGCACAGAATCTCTGCTTGCTGGCCAAGCTGTTCTTGGACCACAAGACGCTCTACTACGACACAGATCCATTTCTGTTCTACATCATGACTGAATTCGATTCACGCGGCTTCCATATTGTCGGCTATTTCTCCAAGGAAAAGGAAAGCACCGAGGACTACAACGTGGCCTGCATATTGACAATGCCGCCGTATCAGCGCAAAGGCTATGGCAAGCTGCTCATCGAGTTCAGCTACGAGCTGTCCAAATTCGAAGGCAAGACTGGCTCGCCCGAGAAGCCGCTATCCGATCTGGGACTGCTCTCATATCGCTCATATTGGGCCCAGACAATACTGGAGATATTCATTAGTCAGAATCCCAGCACTGAAGGCGAGAAGCCAACCATAACGATCAAGTATGTATCATCCAATATTGCTCTTATTCCTTTTGCTAATCGATTGCTCTCCACCAGCGACATTTGCGAGTGCACTTCGATCAAGAAGGAGGACGTGATCTCAACATTGCAAAACCTTAATCTCATCAACTACTATAAGGGGCAGTATATTGTATGCATCAATCGTGACACCATCGAGCAGCATCATCGCGCCATGGAAAAACGCAAGATACGCATCGACTCCAAGTGCCTGCACTGGACCCCCAAAGATTGGTCCAAGCGCTCCAAATGGTAACCTAACCTCCCGCTCTGCATCTGCGCCCAGCGCCATGCAACGCTCGCTTACACAAAGCTATAATATTTGAAAATTTATTGTAGATGGCCTGCTATTGCTATTAACCCAGCCACAGCGTGGTCGCTTGAGCCGGCTAGCCGCCGCAGGACCGACCTGACCCTGACCAGTGCTGGCATGCCCCGAGCCCCGCAAGAGACTAACTGGAAGCCTTGTAGTTCGTAGATTCTAGTTTATATCTGTTACGCTTTTAATAATGTACAAAGAATCCATGTATTCCAAATATATTTACGACGAATCAACATTCTTCCCCGATTCCCTTTCCTTCGGAGGCAGCTGACTGACCGGATTGTCCAGTGCCTGCAGAGTAGCCGCTTCCAGACCGTTCTCCACAAGCTCCACCGACGCCTGCACCGACTTGAGGGTCTCGTAATTCTCGGCACAGTTTCGCTGTTGCTTGCTAAGCTGGGAGCGCGCTCGATGGCTTGTCTCCAGGTTGATTCTGCACTGCTGTATGGCCTTTTCGTCTAGGATCGTGGCTTGTTTGTCGCTATCAATTTTTGACGCCAACATTCTCACATCGCTGGCTATAAGTGGTACCTGGTTGGCAGATACGCTTTTGTGAGCGCATACGGCGTTTCGGAGTAAGGTGCACTTCCCGATGCGTACCAAACGCTCATAGTGGCTTTGGTACTCGCTCTTGGCGTCTAGCCAGTTACGCGCCTGCTCCTCCACATTGCGCTGAACGTTCTTATTGTCTTCGGTGAATCGCTTAACGGCTTCCAGGTGCATTAAATATTGTATATCTTCTAGACCATTGTCCAAAGATTCCATTTTGGATGACTTTTTTAAAAATGGTGAAATTGCTATCGAAATACGCTTTCGATTATTGCAAATACAACCAAAAGTGTCAACTACCGTCATTCGGTGTGATATTCAATGTTTGATGATCAGAACCAAAATATTATTTGAAATGGGGTGTTAAATTGGTGAAGAATTATTATAACAAAGGGTGAAGATAAGATTTTTATTTAATTCATTATAAGTACATATATTATATTGTCACCTTTATTGAACTATCGAATGCATTCTGGCAGCGCACTGCCACCTGGATAGTGCTGCCAGACTTCAATGCAACACGTGTTGCCGGCTGTTTCGTACTGTGGGCGCCTGGAAAATAAATATTTGTTCATCATTTTTCATATACTTGGACTAGCACGAAGAAATTCTTTGACAATGGCTCGTGGAAAGAAACAGAATCCCTTTGCGGCCCGAAAACGCCAAAAGCGCGAAAACGTACGCAGTCTTTTCCCTCAATACTTGCCCTTAAAACTATAGGATATTTTCTTTTCTGTAATTCCCATTAATGTGTTTCAGGGTCCACAACGCCCCGATCGGCGTTCCGAGCCTTACGAGGAGACCAAACGCGACAATATATCATTCATCAAGTACTATCACCTACAGAAGATTTGCAACACAGAGGAGGAATGGACGCAGTTCCTCGAATCCATTCGCGACAATCTGCCAACCACGTTTCGTGTGACGGGCTTCAAAGGCGAGGCGAAGGCCCTGCTGAACATTATCGAGACGCAGCTCTTTACCGAATATGTGCGAGCGGTTGCAGAACTGCACCAAAAGCCACCAGAGCAAGTGGAACGACCCCTATGCCTGCCCTGGTATCCTAACGGGATGGCCTATCAGCTGCATCTCACGCGCAAGGACATACGACGCTCGGAGCCTCTTTACCGGCTGCACAACTTTCTCATTGTGGAGACGACGGCGGGAAGTATCAGTCGTCAGGAGGCCGTCTCTATGATCCCGCCCATTGTGCTGGACGTGAAGCCCACAGACAAGGTCCTCGATATGTGTGCTGCACCCGGCTCGAAGACAGCTCAGCTAATCGAAGCCCTGCACGCCTCGCCCGAGGAGCACAAGATCCCGCCCGGCTTTGTCCTGGCCAACGATGTGGACAATAATCGCTGCTACATGCTGGTCCACCAGGCAAAGCGTCTGAACTCGCCCTGCCTGCTGGTGACCAACCACGACAGCAGCGTCTTTCCGAACCTGTTGCAGAGCAACGAGGACGGTGCCAAATCCGTTCTCAAGTTCGACAAGATCCTCTGCGATGTGCCATGTTCTGGAGATGGTACGTTGCGTAAGAATCCCGACATCTGGACCAAGTGGAACTTGGCCCAAGCTTACAACCTTCATGGGATACAGTACCGCATTGTGCGTCGCGGTGCCGAGATGCTCGAGGTGGGTGGGCGACTGGTCTACTCCACCTGCTCCCTCAATCCCATTGAGAACGAGGCAGTGCTGCAGCGCATTCTCAAGGATGCCGATGGTGCCCTGGAGCTGGTGGATGCTGGTCACCTAGTGCCCGGTCTGAAGTACAATCCCGGCATGACAGACTGGAAACTGGCCACGAAAGAGGTGGATACCGTGTACACAAGCTTCGACGAGGTACCGGAGAACCTGCACACTATCATCCGTCCAGCCATGTTCCCGCTGCCCGCCGAAGACATGGCCAAGATTAATCTAAACAAGTGCATGCGCATCCTGCCGCATCTGCAGGACACCGGCGGCTTCTTTGTGGCCGTCATCGTGAAGCGGCGCCAGCTCAGCTTCGAGAAGAACGATGTGCAGGACTTGCTGGAGAAACCAGCTAGCACAGCCGTCGAAGAGCCTCAACTTGACGAGTCCGGCAAGCCCATCGAGGCGAAGAACGTGCCTTGGGGACCACAGCGGAAGCGAAAACGACTCCATGGCTATAAGGAGGATCCGTATGTGTTCTTTGGAGAGGATGATGCCGACTACAATGCCATCAAGGAGTTCTACCAGCTGGACGAGTCGCTCAGCAAGCGCTGTCTCCTCACCCGCTGCGTCACCGAGAAGAAAAAGAACATATATTACTGCTCGGAGCCCATCCGGAAGCTGGTGGTGAACAACGAGCACAATATCAAGATTATCAACACAGGTGTAAAAACATTTGTTCGCTGCGAGAACCGACACACAGTCCATCCATATCGGCTAGCACAGGAGGGTCTGCAGACCTCAAATGCGTTCATGGGCAGCAGTCGTCGCATCGAGATCCATCGCGACGATCTGGTCCGCCTGCTCAACTGCACCGATCCCACGAAACCGCCCTCGACCCACGAACTGAAGCAGGCCACCCAGGACCGCTGCAGTGAGCTTGGTAAGCCGAATAGCCAGTTTTGTCACAGACTTTTGTCATCTCCATCTTCTGATATATCGCTCTAGGCGTGGGTAGCTGCATCCTAAAGTACGTGGACGAACAGTTCACCCTGTTCGTGGTTGGATGGCGCGGTACATCTAGCCTGCGGGCCTATGTCGATCGCGACGAGACCATTCACATCCTCCGTCTACTTGGCGCCGATCTCAGCAAGTTTGAGGTCAACAAATACGAGGAGGCCAAGAAGGCGGCCGCCGCCGCAGCAGCAGCTGCTGAAGCCTCCGGTGAGGCCAATTCCGGTGCAGAGAATGGGGGTAATGGTGCAGAGATAGTGGCCCAAGAGACAGCACCCACACCCATGGAAGCCGATTCACCGGCAACGGAGAGTTAATGAAGTTATAATCTCCCCGAAAATGCATTAATTTTTGACTCTCCGCCTCCACTGTTACTCTCTGGAGAGGTTTGTAGAATTACTATGAAAAATATACAAATATGTATTCCCATATAATATGTGCTCCTTTTTTATATGTATGTATAGCATATATGTATATTAAATATAAATATTCCTTATTGTTAAATCAATATCGGAACAGTATATAACATCTTAAATTCCTTAGAAATTGCCTGAGTTTTGAGAAAATAGATGATTGCTGTCTTAAAATTCCGATCGTACAAAACAAATCATACATCGTAAATAGTTTCTATAAAAACGACAAATCTTCAGGGACCAATCACCTAATCGTCAAACCAATAAATACAACAATATTTGAAATTTTGGCCAAGTTGTCAATCGATTGATTAACAATGGAAGGCCTCTTTATTCCACTACCCTGCTCCGCCCGCAAAAAAGAAAAACAACATTATTTTGAATACGTTTTTGTTATAAAATGTTATATTTATGGTTTTATTTTTTTTCCCAGTATAAATATATCATATGTAAAGTATATAAAAAAAAGTTCATTAAAAAATTACACATATTCTTTATAAAAATGTTTGCTTTTTTCTTAAATCGTTTTCCATTCTAGTTGTTTCGTTTTATACGCTTCATACGTGTGTGTGGTTTTCATGTCTTTTAAAAGTATTTCTCATATGTTTCCTTTTGTTTTTATTCCTCTTATTGCGTTTCATTTGAGTAAAGTAAGTGGTTTTTTGTTTTCGTGTGTGTTTTGGAAACAATTATGCACAAATATATATTTATAGGGAGAGGGGGCTTTATTTTTTATAGACGAATGTTTTATGTTTAATGTTAAATACGTTTGTAGGAATGAGACAGTGTGTTGCCAGCAACAGTGGCGATGGCTACGGCGGCATCGACAGCTTTGTTAGTACATAATACAATTTGCAAAGAGAAAACACAAATACATACATACATGTATAAAAAATAATAATAAAAAAATAAAAATACTTTTTCAAGCAGGCAGACAATAATTTATTGGATGTAGTACAGTAACAGTCTCACGATCTGTGTTGCAAGCTCTCTCGCTCTCGCTCTCTCTCTCTCTCCCCACCAACCATCGTTGCAATGACTGGCAATGCCATTCAGGTAATTGTTCAAGCTATTGTGGAGCTTTTCTGATGGATGGATGGCCAGCGAATGAGGCGGCTTGAGTCTGTGCTTCGTGGGTTCGGTTCTCCTTCTATCTATTACTCGTATGTACGTTAGCCTGAACTGAATGTTCGTTTTGATGGTTTTAGCAAATGGAAAAGGAAAAAAAAATATATACGTATAGAATGTGTGTGTGTGAGAGTGTGTTTGTGTGTTTTGTATGCGCTTGAGAGAGATGCAACGTAGTTGGCAATGCTGGATGCGCCTGCCATTTTGGCTTAGGCCTTCTTCTCGGCCTCGATGACCTCCTTGGTGGGCAGCACGTTCTTCTCGTTGGTCTCGGTGTGCTTCAACTTTTTCGCATCGAAATTCTCGATGCCGGCTATGAATTGATTCTTCTCCTTCTCCTGTTCAATAGCTGCAATCGAACAACAGAGAAATAGAGCGCACATTAGTTGCGTTCACCATCTAAGGCAATCCGCTTGGCCAGCCAGACAGACACGAGAAACAACCGCTATGGCAGCGGCAAGGCCGGGCCAATATCGTTTTATGGCCAACAACAGATGTCGTCCAAACAGAGCAGAATATGGCCAGACAGACATTCAGACAGACACTCACCTTCCTTATCGGGCAACGGGTTCTTCTCGTTGGTCTCGGTGTGCTTCAAGTTGTTCTGATCGAATGCAGTGATGCCCTCGAAGATTGATTGTTGGGTCTTCTCGGCAGCCACATCTGTTCGAAAGAGTTCCCCTCAGTTTTTCTCTTTTGCGGAGATATTAACCTTTTATCCAAACTCACCCTCAGCTGTGGGCAAAATTATCTTCTCCTGGGTGCTGGCATTCTTCAGTTTCTCCGTGTTGAAACCCTCCAATTGACTCTTGAGGTTCTCGGCCACCTTGGGCAGATCCTTGAGTGCTGGGGCTGTGGATGCCATCTGAAATCGTAAAATGTTCGGTTGTAAATAATTGAAATAAGCAAAAAAAAAAAAAAATAATAAACATGTGTATTGCCCAACTGGATAGTATCGGCTGATATTATATTCCAGATATCAACTCCGAAACATTTTTAATTCTGGATATCACATTCTGTTTCTTTATCTTGCCGCTGCTATAGTCTCCGATCTTTAGACACAGATGTACCATATGGTTCGGTATAAACACGTTCCTATTCTCGTTATTTTTCCTTACATTCCATTCTTTTCTTACCATTATTCGAGCGGAAGAGGATATCGATTATATCACGACTGTAGCCAGTTCGATTAAGAGGAAACAAACATTGATAGCAGGTTGATATTGCGCATTAATAAATAATTCATTTTCGTAGAAGACATTTCTTTGTTTACCGTTGGATTTACGTTTGCGACTTCTCCTCCATCGCATCGACAGATTGTAACAAAATTGCAAAACAATATATTAATCATGAATTTGTCAACCCGATAACGTATGAATCATGATCCCAGGACAAGGAGAATGACGAGGACTACCATAAGAGCACAAATATTGTGTTTGATTGTGTGCGTGGGGTTCGGTTCCTATCAGGAAACCAGCATAAAAGAGCAGACGAGGAACAGGGTAAGAAGCAAAGAATGAGTTCAGCGAACCTTTCGTCATCGTCATCAAGCGGGGAGAGAGATTAAACTCAAATTCGACTCATGACTGTAGTTCGGGCTCGGTTCGGTTTGGTTTGGTTCTCTTTCGTATTTCTTTTGTTTTATTCTCTGGCCGGCCGTTATCAGGGCGTTACGGAGAACGTTCTTGAAGAATGCTGAAACCGGGGCCGTGGTCGGGCAGTTAAATTGCATTTTATCACGTTTATTTTTAGTTGCAAAATTCGAACTAAAGGTCCCTTGGTCCCAGGGTCCCAGTGTGCGTGACCCATTCCATGCTTCACTCATGTTCGCTATCAGCATTATTATTTTCACAAAGAATTTGCTTTGTCCCCCTTTCATCAATATCGAAATCAAGTCATCAAAATAGTACTGCTTCTGTATCCCGATAATTGAACAGCTGCAAGCGTTACAAGGGCAGCGACCGCACCAAAACCAACAAATATATATACATATATGTATGTATGTATGAATGTATTGTGCATTTCCAGACCATAAATGGTCTTAAAGCTGCGCCTAAAGCAGATAGCCAATCATTGTGGATTGACTACTAATACTAACGGCCTCCTGTGGCACTTCACTTCTCTGCGCCTCTCCAAAAGTTCAATCCAGCCCACTGCACTCCCCTCAAGCTAGACTCACCCAAGGTGTATCTATACGGGGTTGTCCATTTTATCTCTCTCTCGCTGTCTCTCTTTTGTGACAATTGCAACTGATACAGCATATGCAATTATTGTGGGAGCGGGAGCGCTCTCTGCGCAATCATCACCTTGCACAAGCACAGTGTGCAGTGTACAGTTCAATTCTCTGAGATTATTTATGCGTAGCCATTTGATCATGATTACCAATTGATCGTGAACTATTAAATACTGAATCGTTTGCTATTTTCCTTCGATTAATTGACATCGCGCAGAAGCTGGGTTTCGTATTAGTCAGCTCCTTGGCAGGCAGCACAACAAAGGAGAATCAACATGCAACTCTGCATACATACATACAAAATTAGTTGATTGGAATGGTGATGTATGGTATGAGGGAAGGGGAGCACGGGTTGGATAGGATGAAGTTTGCCGTGAATCAACTTCCAACTGAAATATGGTCGCCCCGCTTAAAGCGACCGATGAATCATCAGCCGACGTTTGCCGTTGGCATTGCCATTGCCGGCTCTGTCGTTGTCGCCGACGCTGCCACCACCACCACCGCTGCTGCTGGGGTTTGCCAGCTCTTATTGCTGTTGTTGTTGCCGGTGTTGCTTTGGCTCTGCCCACACACACTCTCTTTTGCTGCTTCTTTCCAGCCGTCTTTTGTCAAATTTTCTCAACTCACAGCGCTCTTTCCCACTCTCCATGTTTCTTTCTTTTTTCCTTTTTTTTGTTAATTTTATATCTTGTAGTGCTTTTGGGTTTATGACTTTGTTTACTGATTGGAGCTCTTAACGAGGGGGGAGCTCATGGAGGTGGAGTCGGCGCCAAGTTGCCAACAAAAAATTAGTTTTGGACACATTTGAAAGCTAAAATGAGTCGAAAGAGTGCTGATGCGTGGCAAAGGACAGACGGAGAAGGGAGTGAGAAGAGGCACCAGCCGAAGTTGAGGCACAGCACCGAGTAGAAGAAGCAGACGGGCAACAGCAGAGCGCAGAACGAAATTCGAAAAAGGGGAGAAATGAGAAATGACAGACACGTCCGTTTTACACCCTCGCCAGCGCTGCCAGCAGAATCAGACGCAGTCAGCGTCGCCAATTCCTGCGGCACGTACAAACATATGTACATACAAATGCATACACATACATACATGTATAAATAAATATGTACATACACATATACATATATGTATATCTAAGCGACAGCGAAATACACAGTGAATTTTAAATATGAACATACATATGCAGGCGGCAAGGCCCACTCATCCGTCTGTTAAATTTTTTTCATTTTAAAATAATTTTTTTTTTTGCGATAACAAATTCGAAATTGGTGACAGAATAGCCAGCCGCTGCATGCGTTCTGCCACGCCCCGCAAAAAGAGTCACACATGTGCATGTGCATGACTTGTGCGCAAGCCGTAGTTTTCGTGGGGAGGATATTAAGCAGCGTCAAAAGCGCCCCGCCCAAAGCAGCAGACACATACAAGCAGACATATAAAAAAATGAAGTAAAAAAATGCCGGCCGGCGCGCTCAGGTAGGAAGAGGGAGCAAAAGAAAAGCTTTACCCTCACACACACATAAAAGTCAACTGCGACAAAAGCGCTTGAACAGCTGCGCTTTATAAGGGGCGAGAGGGAGAGAGGGATAAAAGCAAAAACTAACGGGTAAACCACCATGATAAATATTTATAACAAATCTGAGAATAACCAGAAGCACTCTTTTTCCGAAGATCCGCCCCTCTCTCGCTCTTCCTCTCAAACATCATTTCTGCAATCAATGAAGAAGCGCAGTCAACAAAAAAACCAGTTAAGTGCTTTTTCTACTCTCTTCTGTCTGCTTCTTCTTGCTGATTTCTTTTAACCGTCTGCCACAATGGAAGGAGAATTGAAAAGAAATTGCCGGCCCACAATATAAAGGGAGGGGGGCGTGAGGGATGAGGATTAAAATAAATAAAATGTAAGGCTCACCTTAAGTTGTTTTTTGTTTGGTTTGGATTTACAAAAAAAAGATACTGGTGAGGTGTCGCTATCGGCTAGGTTTGGTTGGGTATGCTATATATTTATTTATATATAAGCGGTATACACTATGCAAATTTTTACACTTGATTTGAGATATAAGTTTTCTTTCAATTTGGTTCGCGGAGCTGACAAGCTAACTAGATGGACGTCAAAACTGGACTCAAGACAACTTTAAAAAGTTGTTCTGAACGAAACAATTCAATTGCACACCATGGTCCGCTGAGCGGACTTATCGAAAAATACATATCAAAATATATCGAAGATTGTTTTTATTCATTTCCATCATATTCCTCGATTTTGATATTCTATTGAAAATTAGCAGTTTGCTAGAACTCTCAGCCCTCAACACATAATTTTTTCCGATTGATAAATTAATTTCCTACATGACTGGCTAATTTTAAGTAGTCCTTTTATTTGATTGCTTATAAAAAAAGTTTAAACTAAAGAGGTAAACAACTAAATGACTGTCTTTACATGGTAACTACATTCTAACTACGCATTTACTACATATATAGTACATAATTATGTAATTATTAAAAGCGACACCTGCTATATTTTGGTCGTTAAATTACAAACAAACAAAATAAAGATTTGTAAGTGTTAATTTAATTGTGTGTTTTTGATTTGCAGATTAATTGGTGATCGTTACGAATTTACAGCACGCTGTATAACCGAATATATGAATTTTCAGCTAAAAAATTTTCTGGCTATGGAAAATACACTCAAGTCAGAGTTTGTATGTAAAAATAACTTTTAGAACTTTTTTTTAGTATTAAACCACTTCGAAGTTGAATTCCTGGAACTGGCAATAAGTTCAAAGAAACATATGTATATGTAAATTATTCAAAAATGTTCGAAATGTTGCGGCATTTAATTTGTTGAATGTATAAAAAATACTATAAAATATAAAAAGATGCAAGACATGGTGTCTAAAGTCTAGTAATCAGATCCGAAAACACGTTTGCAAGCAAAACGTGCAAAATAAAAATACTGGCGGCCGAGTGTGTCTAGGTGTGCATGCCCTGCGGTGACACTGTATAGAAATAAATCCGTTAAATATTCAAAATTTTCATAAAATCAATCAGGAATGTATTTTTGTGGGCGCTGTCTCGCCGGTTAACGACAATACATTGATGTTATATCAAAGCAAAATTGGATAAATCCGTTTTTGCCGAACAGAAATGCAATAAAATATTTTTTTATTCCCTATTTATCCCCTAAATTTCTTAAAAATTCCCTCTTCCCTTGTTGTCGTCCCAAAATTCTCTTTATAGCTTGCTTGGTTTTTGTTTTTTTGCACTGTGTTGTTATCATACTCAGACACATTCACGAACACAACCACAGTTTTAGCGGAATTTCATTTAAAACTCTACGGACTGTAAAAAATACCACGAATACTTTGAAATACCTTTCTAGCATATATCGGCGTGTTTGCTTGGTGATCTGACTACTGATTTCGAACTAAGCCTAGCAAACACATTTTGCATTTAAAAATGTTTGATCTGTTCAACCTTGATTCTGTTTGCTAACACTTTTTTCTGATCTCAGCACCGCCCTTAAATAAGACCAGCAATAAAACCCTTATTGTAAAACCAGATGGTGGGAGCGGAATAATAATGTATGCATGTACATATGTATATGCATCTTTCGGTTTTCAACGAAGGTAAAATAGTTTCATATCAACCAGCTTTAATAGTAATATTTTAAATATTATCTGGCTAAAACTTGACATTTTTCGTATGACATAGAAGAATCAGTACCATAAAAGTTATGCAAGCAATAAATCTATTTTCAGCCAGTTTTTTGGCTATAATGAATACTGACAGAATCGTTTTTAAAAAGCTGTAATTATTATTTGATGGTTACTTCTTAAATGAAAGAATAGATCATCGTTAAAATATTTACACATTCAAGCTTACAACAAGACAATACTTTAATAAGGCTTGGTTTTGATCTACGTCATAATACATCCGTATATACAGTCAACTGGAGCAAACCTCGGTTCGGGCTATCGTCCGTTTCAGTCAGAGGCGTGTGCTACGCATAGTTTGCCGACCGGCATTCGTTCCACACCTGCACCATTTCGTCAGGATCGCTGAATCCGTGCGAGGCTATGACGCTGCTGTAGCTATCGGGTCCGAAATAGTGGGGTCTATGGAAAAGGAAGCCGTCGCAGTGGTGGACGGGAATGTTCGCCTTGAGCGCTACAATACCCAGATAAATGTCATCGAAGCGGAACAGCGGCACTTGCTTGCTTGTCTTGTACATCTCAAGCAGGGCGCTGCGGGAAAGGATGAAGGCACCGGCCGTCACATACGGCGGCCACTTGTCAAACGGATACTCCTCCAGCGAGACATACCACTTGCTAAATTTGTGACGGAGCGGGGACGTCTGAAACACGTAGCCGGCAAATAGAACATCGGGATGATGGGTATCCCGCCCGCGGCCAAGGAACCGCAGAACATTCTTTATTGACACATAGTAGTCGTCGTCGACGAACATGTAGAAGTCGCTCTGGTTGAAGTGCTCGCTGGCCCAGCGAATGCCCATCATTGTCTTGATGGTGTTGTTGAAGTAGGCATCCACAAAGTCTGCATACACAATGTCCCCATGCTGCTTGGCCTCCCGGTCCACATCGTCCATGCTGTCCGGGGAGGTGCCCAGCAGGAAGGTGCGACGGATGTGTACATCAGAGAAGCGGGACTCATAGCCCCATGTCTTGCGTATGGCCTGGCGTCGCCGCACATTGCCAATAGCGCTCTTCACCAGTATAGTCAACCGGGGTGGATCCGCGCCCATGAATGCGGGCATTTGCAGAAATCCGTAGTTGGAAATTCCGTCAGAGGGCAGGCCCTCATTGTGCAGGGGATAGTAGAAGTGTTGCTCAAAGTCCAGCTCATGCAAATGCGTTAGCAGGCCGCAGTAGTCGATTATGAATATGATTGGGATGACCAGAGAGCATTTTAGCAATAGTTTATAATGTTTATTTAACATGTGTATAAATTAGAACTAGAGAACAGTGTGACCGCGGAATTATCGATAAAATATACCGTCCGACCATTAAAAATATACTGAAACGAACGGTCTCACTTTAAAAATATACCAATGAAAATACTTACGAAAATCATATTCCTTGATTTTGATATTCTCTTTAAAATTACTAGCCAACTAGGACCCTAAGGCCTGAGCACATAATTTTATACAATAGATAAAATAGTTTTCTACAAGACTAGCTAATTTTAAGGACTCCGTTTGGTTGGATTGTTTATAAAAGAACGTTTATAAAACATAAGCACTAACCATACAATATATAGACATGTCAATTCAAGTACCGAAAATGGACGCACGGCAGTCTGACATCAGCTACACCAGGAGACCAGCTACACCAGTCGTGAGAGTGTATGAGTGCACATTTATTCTCGCTTATTTTGCGTGTTGTGCATGTGTGGATCAGCTCCTCGGCGAGTCGTGAGAGTGTATTTGTGCTCATGAGCATGCATGTACATTGCGTGTTTGCAAGTGTGTATGAGCGCACAACTGAAATTTTCGGTCACCCAACTTTGTTTTGATTTTTGTTCTCGAGCCACCCTTCACTTTAGCATTATTGGAGTCGGCCCTTTTTGAAGACGCTTGCCTTATAATACCAGAATAACTGTTATTTTGGACATGCTTTAGATTCTAACTTTGTTTAATATAGAATATACTAATATAATGAGCAGATATATGTATATATATTCACAAATATTTATTTCATTGTATGGTGTATTGTATTATACAATGATATATTTCATCATATATTAAAAGTAGTATGCGCTAAAAAACATATATACATATATCATCCTTGAATATGGATATTAATGACATATAAATGGGTAATAAATGGGTCCATACGGATTTTAGTGCCACACTTGCGAGTCAAATTTGAAATCATCCCTCTTTTTCTGATGCGAATATCCATCAACAGAGAGAACTTACAAGTAAATTCATATGTGTGTGTACGTGTGCAGAGCTGCCGAAACAGCCAGCCAAATATTTTTTCTTGAGATTTCTTGAGACACAAATTTGTTTGCTGAGTGTCGCTTATTGACGCGACGCACTAATACCCTATAGACAAATAATATAATTTGGTGTCATGTCTGATATACATTTTGCATTTGTACATATTTACATTCGTTCCTTATATTCGTTTATAGTACATTAAACAAAATTAGAATATAGAGGATATTCAATATATACAATTATTTTAATTTTGGGCAAGCGTCATCATAAAATCATAACTTACAATCAATTTTAAAGTAATGGGTGTTTTCTTAGACAGCGGCGTGGTAAAAAACCAATACAAACAAGATATGTACACACATACAGCTAAAGCTCAGCCTCACATACAGAGCGTGTGTTCTTTGCTGTTCTTTGCTGCTGTTTTGACAACGCCGCTGTCTAAGAAAACACCCATTACTTTAAAATTGATTGTAAGTTATGATTTTATGATGACGCTAGCCCAAAATTAAAATAATTGTATATATTGAATATCCTCTATATTCTAATTTTGTTTAATGTACTATAAACGAATATAAGGAACGAATGTAAATATGTACAAATGCAAAATGTATATCAGACATGACACCAAATTATATTATTTGTCTATAGGGTATTAGTGCGTCGCGTCAATAAGCGACACTCAGCAAACAAATTTGTGTCTCAAGAAATCTCAAGAAAAAATATTTGGCTGGCTGTTTCGGCAGCTCTGCACACGTACACACACATATGAATTTACTTGTAAGTTCTCTCTGTTGATGGATATTCGCATCAGAAAAAGAGGGATGATTTCAAATTTGACTCGCAAGTGTGGCACTAAAATCCGTATGGACCCATTTATTACCCATTTATATGTCATTAATATCCATATTCAAGGATGATATATGTATATATGTTTTTTAGCGCATACTACTTTTAATATATGATGAAATATATCATTGTATAATACAATACACCATACAATGAAATAAATATTTGTGAATATATATACATATATCTGCTCATTATATTAGTATATTCTATATTAAACAAAGTTAGAATCTAAAGCATGTCCAAAATAACAGTTATTCTGGTATTATAAGGCAAGCGTCTTCAAAAAGGGCCGACTCCAATAATGCTAAAGTGAAGGGTGGCTCGAGAACAAAAATCAAAACAAAGTTGGGTGACCGAAAATTTCAGTTGTGCGCTCATACACACTTGCAAACACGCAATGTACATGCATGCTCATGAGCACAAATACACTCTCACGACTCGCCGAGGAGCTGATCCACACATGCACAACACGCAAAATAAGCGAGAATAAATGTGCACTCATACACTCTCACGACTGGTGTAGCTGGTCTCCTGGTGTAGCTGATGTCAGACTGCCGTGCGTCCATTTTCGGTACTTGAATTGACATGTCTATATATTGTATGGTTAGTGACATAAGTGAGCATGATATGCGACGTAAGAAAACGTAAGTGAGCATGGAATGTCACGTCATTTGGAAACCTAACCGTTGATATGGACATATTTATACCCTTTTTCATTTAATTCATGTTAATATTATTTTTCCCAGCTGCTTTAAAATGTAATTAATATTATATTTTGCACATATTTAAATTTTTTGACCCAATAATGCATTTGATTAATATACTAATAATAACATATCGATCCCGAAACCCATTTTCAGTCTTATTAAGAACACCAAAAACGTCATATTTTCTGAGATAGAGACTGAGTAGTTTCTGCAATAATTGGTGCGTAACTACACCAAAGAGCACCAAAAACCGTAACATTTTCTGAGATAGAGACAAGTTTCTGCAATACGTCTCGCATCATACATATGTCCGCACCGTTATTCAAAAATACCAGTATATACCACGACAAAATAAAATACTTTTTGCGCTATTTTGGCATTAAAAAATACCATAAAGTCAGGGAAATTGCATACAAAATATGTGAATGTCAATTGTAGAAGAAGCAGATAAATAGTTTACAATTTGGAATTTTTTGCTTGGCGCCTGAAATTAATTTGCTTGCAAGATGTCCGGAAACAACAGGTGCAGTAGCTCCACTCTAACCACAGCCCAGAAGTCGCGCATTGAGCGCAATCTGGCCAAGGCCCAGAAGTTGAGAGAAGCCAAACTCGTCTCGCATCCTTACAAGGAACTCGGGCAGTAGGTTTCATCTTAGGATCGTAAGCTTACATCGCTAAGCTTACTCTTCATTTGATTTTTTGCAGCAACCTTGGCGATACTCAACCAGAGGGCGGACCGAGTCAGGGCACATCGGTTATCAAGGTGCAGGGCACCAAATACATCGACAGTGGCGGCGGTTTCCTGCTGGAACAGCCTGTGTTGCCTGCGGCTGGAGCAGGAGTGACAGAGAAACCAGATGATGGGGCAGTTCCGACTTTTGTGGACGATGCCATTGCCATACCGGTGGTGTACGAGGAGTGTCTGGAGTGCGGCGATCCGTTTGCCGATTCGTATCTGTTTAACAATTTTGGACACTCGGTGTGCGACAAGTGCCGGGACAACGATGGCGCTCACTCGCTCATCACCCGCACTGAGGCCAAGGCCGAGTATCTTCTGAAGGACTGCGACTTTGACAAGCGTGAACCGCCGTTGCGTTACATTAGCCGCAAGAATCCCCACAACGTTCGCTGGGGCGAGATGAAGCTCTATCTGCACTCGCAGGTGCAAAAACGGGCCATGGAGGTGTGGGGCAGCGAGGAGGAGCTTGTCCGTCAACACGAGGGACGGGATGAGAAGCGCGAGGTGGGCAAGGCCCGGAAGTATAACAAACAAATGAAGCAGCTCCGCATGGAGGTCCGCAGCAGTATTTACACCAAGAAAACGCATGTCATACACGAGCACGAATTCGGTCCGGACACCTACAACGAGGAAGAGGACGAGTATACGCACACCTGCCTCACCTGTCCCTACACCGAAACTACGAAAAGATGTGGGAATCAACTATCGCCACACCTAAGAGAAAATCCCATATAGTCTTCATATACTATTTCGCCGTAGTTTGTAAGACCGTTGAGGAAACCTTTTTTTTTGAATACAAAACCTATTTGAATGCTTTTTTTTATCGCCACATGAATGAAATATATACATATATTGGAAATTGCTAACGGAGAAATGTACATATTAAGCATTTTTAATTTAGTTTAGTAAATATTTGAATTCTAAATATAAAATATTCTGAATTCTTCCCTACCTCTAAAGATCACTTATTCAGAATGTACGTGGCCTCTGCAGTAAGCTCCTGAGTACATGCTGATAGTGCAACTTTGATTTCGACATTATCGCCTTCTCTGAAACATGGCTCAATTCCTCAATCTCGGATTCCGAGATTTTTGTAGATAATTTTAACATATATAGATCTAATCGACCATCTCGAGGTGGCGGCGTCCCCTGATTGCTGTTCGTTCCGACAGCTTCCCAACTCTTTTCCATCGATGAGCTATTGAACAACACTATTGATATTATCGTAGTTAAAATTCGTCTGTGTTCTTTTAATTTATTCATATCATGCTCTTACATCCCACCGTCCTCTGAATTTACAACTTATATGCTTCACGCTGCCCATCTCCAGTCCGTTATGTCTCAGCTTGGTGATTCTGATCGTCTTATTGTCCTCGGTGACATTAATCTCCCTAATGTCACTTGGTCCCCATCCAATGACTCAAACTTAATGTTCCCATCTATGCAGCATGACTTCGTTGATTCTCTGTGCGATATATCGTTAGGCCAGGTAAATGGCATACGCAATAGCATGTGTAGGACCCTTGATCTCGTCTTCACTACCGATGCATCGAGCACTTTGGTATGTCGAGGATCACCTCTATCATTCCCTGAAGATCCATACCATCCCACACTTTCAATTGATTTCATGTTACCATCTTCAAGCCCCATAAAGTCGTTTATTAAGCCTTCGAATGCTTCAAGAAGGCTGATTTCTTCTCCTTGAATACTGCCCTATCTCAGATGGATTGGTAATTCCTTGACGATTTCCAGGAAATCGAGTCTGCCACGAGTGCATTCTATGGCTCTATTTTTTCCATCTTTCCCATGCACGTTCCTTTAGTCACCCCCTCCAGAAATCTTTCTGGTCCTATCTGGTTCACCCGAGATTAATAAATCTGAAGAATTTAAAATCCCGTATGTACAAGAAGTTTAAAAAATCCGGTTTGCAATCAGACTTTTCGAAGTACTCAATTGCAAAATCAAAATTTTCCTTATTCAATACATTGTGCTACAACAGATACTTGACCCAATGCAAGCTTAACTTTAAACGCGACCCTAAACAATTCTTCAGGTTTGTTAATTCTAAACGTAAATCTTCCCGATTTCCTTCTTCTTTGCACTTAAATGGTAGTTATGCTGATAGGGATTGTGATATTGCTGATCTGTTCGCTTTCTTTTTCCAACGTTGCTACTCTGTCCCGTCTATTAGCTTTCCCTCTATCTTAGCCTCATCGAACGACTTTAGTAGTAGTTACTCTTATCCTATCGCTATAAATAGTTCTAACTGTATTCTTCCCCCTTCATCGACTTTGATGGTCTCCTATCAAATTTAAAATCGTGCAAGTTTTCGTTCTCCATGGGCCTGACTCGGTTCCGAGTGCTGTTCTAAAACTTTGTGCAGAATCTCTTTGTGTACCTCTCCTACAACTTTTCAACTTGTCTCTCAAGACTGGTGACTTTCCCACCGTCTGGAAAGAATCCTATATAGTTCCCTTTCATAAAAAGGATCTAAATCTGATGTCTCTAACTACCGCTGTATTTCTAATTTATCTGCCATTTCTAAACTCTCTCGAAAAAATCATCACTTCTCAGCTGCAACATTTTTGTAGTTCTGTATTCTCTGAATCACAGCATGGATTCATTAAACGTCGATCGTTTCTACTAATCTCCTTGAATTTTCCACCTTCGTAACTTCGGGATTTGCTAAACAGTGTCAAACTGATGTCGTTTATACTGACTTTAGTAAAGCCTTCGACTCCGTCAATCATAATCTACTTATTCATAAACTGTCTCTTCTAGGGTTTCCGACTAAGCTTCTATACTGGACTAATTCTTACCTTTGTAACCGTTCTCAACGTGTCTGCTTTAACTCCTCTCTCTCTAAACCTGTTATTGTCTCATCGGGGGTTCCTCAAGGTAGCCATCTGGGTCCCTTGCTATTTAACCTATTTATTAACGATCTTCCACAAATGTTATCTCATTCCCGTGTCCTAATGTATGCTGATGACGTTAAGCTATGCTTTTCCTACAGTGACCCCTTGTCCCCACTATCTTTGCAATCAGATCTTGATGCCCTTAAAACCTGGTGCCTAATCAACACTCTACCTCTTAACATTTCTAAATGCAATATAATGACTTTTCACCGCAATAAGCCATACCTTTTCGACTACTCTATCGATAACATTATCCTTCAACGCCTTTTCAAAGTAAACGACTTGGGCATTACCTTTGTACCTAATCTATGTTTCAACTCTCATATCTCTACTATCTCTAACAAAGCCAAAGGAGTCCTTGGTTTTGTTAAAAGATGGTCTAAGGAATTTACAGACCCGTATACTGCAAAACTTCTGTATGTTTCTCTGGTCCGGCCTATCTTGGAATATGGTTCTTGTGTCTGGTCTCCTCACTATCAAAAATTTCAGGATATGCTCGAATCAGTACAAAAACAGTTCCTCATCTTTGCCCTCGGGGACTCAATTGGGACCTTCGATCCATCTTCCTTCTTATGAAAGTAGGTTCTGCTTAATTAACCTCCACTCTCTTAAATCCCGTAGAACCTGCCAAGGAGTTCTCTTCCTCCATAAGCTTCTCTCTGGTGAGGTCGAATCGACTGCCCTCATCATGTAATATGTAATTTTAACCGTACAGTTTAACTGTACATTGTTAAACTTTAAACAAAAATAAACAATAAACAAAAAAATAAACAACAATTTGCAAGCGGCTTTAGGGCGAGAATCAGGATTGTTGAAAATATTTATTCTGAAATTCAAATTATCAATATCGAGGAATTAACGATTAACCAATTTTAGACCAGTGGGTATTATAATACACTCCACGAAAATGATGAAACCTGAAGAACTTTGGCGCAGTTCAGGTGAAACAGCTTTCTCTTGGATTGATCTACAAGAAGTATTTACAAACAGTATTATTTTCTGCGGATTAACTCAAGTTTGTCACCTGTCTAAAAAGAGAGGTTAAGTAGTCTAAGTAGTTAAGTAGTTTCCGTCGGTATATTTACGGTATATTTTGAAAATGAGTCAGTATATTTCGGAGGGTCACACTGAGCTCTATACACCAAGATTGATAAACAAATTGTCGGCCGTACGGTTTAAGGAAATAAGTTTATTTAGTGCATAGCCATGATGGAGGAACAGTCCGACGATGAGAACTCGGAGCCCACTCCAAAGAAGATTAAGCGGGAGTGGGTGAAGAGCTACTCCAATAAGGCCATGGAGATGATGAAAAAAATGGGCTACGAGAACGACAAGGGTTTGGGTAAGAGCAATCAAGGTCGCTTGGATCCCATTATAGCTGTCCAACAGGATGGTCGTCGTGGTTTTGGCCTCAAGCTGGACGCAGCCCACTTAGCCGCTGGCCAATGGGATCCCAACTGCGAAGAGCTTGAGATGCCAGAAACAATTGAGTGGCTAAAAAATGTGGGCCCGAATGCCAGTCAATATACCATGGACGAACTGATGCGCTCCGTCGTCTTTGGCGAACGCAAACGCACTCTGGATGATGAGACCCGCTACTGTGATCCAGCAGTCCTCCATGACATCCTTAGTGCAAAGACGGCATTTGACGATCTTAACGACATCGAGAAACGCCGTGCCCGATCTCGCTGCAATCCATTTGAGACCATACGCAGCTCCATTTTTCTCAATCGGGCCGCCGTTAAAATGGCCAACATCGACTCCATGTGCGACTACATGTTCACCAATCCCAGAGATCTCGAGGGGCGTCCTCTGGTTGATCCCAAGGACCTCCTCTATTTTACAGACATGTGTGCGGGTGAGTCAATGCCAATCGGGTGATTCCACATGGAGTTCTTCTGAATGTGCTCCTCTTTCCCAGGCCCCGGCGGCTTCTCCGAATACGTTCTGTTTCGCAAATCGTGGGAGGCAAAAGGATTTGGATTCACGCTGCGCGGTGCCAACGATTTCAAGTTGGAGAAGTTCTTTGCCGCCTCCCGGAGTCGTTCGATACCTTCTACGGAATCAAGGATGATGGGAATATATTCGACGACCAAAATCAAGATTCGTTGAACGAATACATACGTCGTCACACACCCGATGGCGTACACTTTGCCATGGCCGACGGAGGATTTTCGGTGGAGGGCGAGGAGAATATACAGGAGATTCTGTCGAAGCAGCTCTATCTCTGTCAGTTCCTTACTGCACTCAAAATATTGCGCAAGGACGGACACTTTGTGTGCAAGGTGTTCGATCTATTTACACCGTTCAGCGTGGGCCTGATCTACCTGATGTACAAATGCTTCCACCAAATCTCGATCATCAAGCCAAATAGCAGTCGTCCGGCCAACTCGGAGCGCTACCTTATCTGCAAATACAAGCTGGAGGACACCTCTGCCATTATTAATTTCATGAATACCATCAACATTATGCTTAACGAGCAGCGCGACAGTGGTAACGACATCCTCGAGATCTTCGACGCCAACGAGATCGCTGCGGATGCAGATTTCATACAGTACATCATTGATTCGAACAATGCGATTGGCAACAAGCAGATTGTGGGTCTGCGCAAGATCGCTGCCTTTGCCAAAAATACGGAGCTAAAGGAGACACGCCAGTCGGAGGTGCGTCAAGAGTGCCTCAAGCGCTGGGCTTTGCCCGATAAACTGCGCCAGGCACCAGAAATAAAACCAACAGATCGCCTGCTTGAGGAGCTGCTCGTCGATTGGTCGCAGGATCGCAGCTGGCTCAATATTGCGCCAAACGAGATGAACAATGTGTCAGCCCTCTTTAATACCGTGCAGAATGTCAGAGACTGGATATTCATGCCGATTGGGCGCGAGGAGACCAACATCAATAGCTGCAGCCTCTTTATGTGCAAGTCGCGCGGAAATCTTCTCCGCTACACGGAGCACAAGAAGTGGGAGCTGGTCGAAACGTCCTTCGAGGTGCAGGCGCGTTCCATATTTTCGGTCAGATCGTCTTTGAGTTCTATGGCGAGGGGCGCACCATTCAGCGTGTGCCCGCACTGCACATTATAGACGGGATCTGCCTGGGCGGTATCGACATCCGCCGTCGTCCACTATGCGATCGCATCAGCATGTGCGATAAGTATGCCCGCAGCTTAAACAAGCCGTACAAGAAGGAGCGAAATTTCGGTCCGTTGCGCTGCAAGCCATTCTTTCGACTGCAGGACATGAACAACTTTTTTGGCGAGATGCGCCACTATGTGCTGAAAGACAATTCGCAGCGCTTCGGCTTCTCCCTCGAAGACAACAAGTTCTTTGTGCCCGGCAGCATCCTCATGCTCTGCGAGCTGGACCAAAACTATGTTTCGGCCAAATCGCGCTCTCGCAACCAGGTCTACTACTTCAACACCAAGAACAAGGAGTCGTATTATAAGGATAATATACCCAACAAAAAGAGCCTTGAAATCTTTGCCTCGTTCCGCCAAAGCTATGCACGCCGTTTACTCTGGAAGTGGACGAATTTGCGACAGGTCGAGGAGGATGCCCACGAGGACAATCCAAAGATATTGTTCCGAAGCCATTTCGTTAAATTTATCGCGGACCGGCTAGCCCACGCGTAGGCAACATCTGCAGTTTGCATATCCATATCAAGCATGGACATTGCCCCGTAGCATAGATCTTAAGATTATCTATATTTAAAAATGAAAATGTATGTTTTTTTTCGCCTGCATAGGATTTATCTGGAGGTTTTACAACAGATCCTGTATTTTACTTATACGAATTAAGTATCTGACGAACATTTGTCCCCAGGAGCTGTTCCAAAAATTTTATTTTTCTGTATTTGACTTTCATATGTAACAATATACATAATAATTACTTGTACATTTTTATCGGACCGAAATCATGACAGATTTTCCGTATTGCAATAGATTCTACCAAAGAAGACAGCCAAGGCTTTGAATGCCCTTGCCGAAATTGTAGCTAGTTTTAATTGATGTTCTTTAATTAATGTTTGGAACACAAACCCCTGAAATTGTGAATGAAATACCACAGAGAATCACATAACAGGTATATAATATATGGGTTTCGAGTTTCGACTCTGATATCTGACAAACAAAACCAAACATCTTTACATTTTAACTGTGCATGTACGCCTTGGATCGGTATACACCCCTGGACAAAAGCGAATTCATGGCACAAAATGATTCAAGCATGCATTAAGTATCTGTATGAATCTTATTATGCATACTTTTGCAGCAACCAAAACCATTGGATAATACACAAGTGTGCGTTGCCAGATTAGATTACTGGATAAATAATCAAACAAATAATACGAATTTTAAGCTTTAACGATGTGCTGATTCTACAATACGTACGTATCATGCACCATCTCCCTCTGACAAAATTGTTTTTACAGAATTGTGTACCGGATCTTAATATTTATCAGCTGCCTTGGCTTCTATCTAGAATTTTGAGCCCCAGATCCACCATTCACCCTCACTCCCATTTTTTTCATTGAAGTTTGTAATATTATAAGTGTAAATAAAATGGATATAGCCAACAATAAATACAAAATATTAAGTTTTTCCTTTCGAATGTAATTGAACAGAAAACTTTCAGGAGAAAATTCTAATGACACAACATATGAAACTCGAGTTAAGACTGAAACAAGAACAAGAAGCCAAGACCAGCTACGGTAGCCGAAGATTTGATACCATTGGATTACTATTGTTTCTATGGCAACCCAATTATGTGGTGATTTAATGAACAATATTATAAAACGGGAACATTTTGTTTGATTTAACTTATAGTAGGTTGTTTTGCTAACTCTTAGGTTTCTTATCTGTTACTTTTCAAAGAGAACATTGTGTTTGTCCCTTTTTGAAGACCTTGTCTATGTAAAATCAGCAATCAGCACTATCGGATAAGCGGAATATTCAATAATTTCAAATAGGACCTTCTGCAAGGGTATACAAATTGGCTGCACAGTTCAACGCTTTCATTGTGCAGTGATCGCTCGAGTTTCACGAAAGTTGGAGGAAAAACAAAACAAAAGGCTAGGAGACACAGTGAAAATAATGAAGTTCGGCTCATATGTATAATGGCTAAGTGATGAAAACTGAGTGAACAGTCAGTTCACTTACTTACTTACTGTAGAGATCTGGGGCAACTAAGGTGGAGTTCCAATCACATGGCCGCATTGGTGTTAGCGATGTTCGATGTTGGTGGTGTCTACTGTAGTTGCCTCACATTATAAAAAACAAAACAATATAATATACTAGGAATACCGACTGGCTGGGCTCTCTGTTTAACTCAACTCATGTAACGTTTTCTCGAATATCTGACATTTTCTGTGGCCCACAATCAATCGTAATCAATCAAGTAAACAGATTGGGGAATTCTTTAGTAATTTATACATTTACTAGCTACATATTTAAGTAGTAGTTCAATATTTGTAGTAAGTCTTTAGCATTGTCTCTGTTTTGGTGGGGTCCGGGGTCGGAAGTTGTCAGGAGCAGAGTTCGCTGCATCCGTGCAGCTTAATTAATCACCCGATAAATGGATGAAGAGTGTGGCCCGGACGCGGATGCGGATAGGAGGGCAGGAGCGATGGCCCCCAGTGACTCTGTGCTGTTTACAGCTGGATCCCAAAAAAGCAAATGGGTCACTCACCTCCCGCTTCGGGGGCAATTCTGCTTCTGCAATTCATGCCACACACAATACAGTTACATATTGAAGAAGGCACAGAGGTGTGAAGAGTGGTTCGGTTCTCGAATGCGCCATCCATCGGACATGCGCCATCCATCGGACATGCGCCAGTAATTAACGTCCCATTTTGGGTTAGATTATCCATGAATAATTGGGAATGACGATGGTCGCGCCTGTCCAATCCCTGGCAATGGCAGCTCACAGTTAGAGGTGCAACCATAATGGATGGAGGAGCAGTTCCCTCACCGTCCCTGAGCTTCGGCTTGGGTTGCGCAACTGCACCAGATTGATGATGGCCCGGCAAAGTGTACGAGTGGTCCTCCTTTCCCTTCCCCTTCCCCACCGTGAGTGTTTTGGAGACTGAAAACTTTGCTAATTGCTTTTTGGCTACGGCAATGGCGATGGGAGTGCTGATGACGACAACGAGAAAGCGGCTACAGTTACAGTATCCAAAAAATGTGGACCTATCCATTTTCAGTTCAACTGCACCGCACAGTGGTCCATTGGGAACAAATCGGGATACAGTGTTAAAACAGATATTCTATCAGTGTAGGTGCATAATAAAACATTGAAATATTAGGATGGAAAGGAAAACCGATCATTAAGTATACATATATTTTAATATTAAGTTGCATCGATGTGGTCGATAGACAAACCGAGAGAATCAGCCTGGGACCAGTGCACACTGTGTGGCATGTCCGGGCAAGCTGTGGGCATTGGGTTTGTGCTGTGCATTTAATTGTGCTTTTTTGGTTCGGCCTACGATTGCCGAATCAGCAGAGAATTAATTACACACACACTCACACAAACGGAGGACCAGTTGATAGTTTTATACATTTTTGCACACTTTGCCTGCTGCGAGCATCTTCAATTGTCAAAACAAATTTTTGCAACTGTGCCGTTCATTTGTAACGGGATTACGGACAGCCCTAGAGACGACCCTGGCTCTCCCCCCCCCATTCTCCTAAAAGGCGCACGCTCCACTCCACTCCACTCCACTCCACTCCAGAGCTGTCGGGCCCAACTCCCTTGAGAGGTCAGAGCATATGAGACCTCAGTGGGAGTGGAGTCTTGCTGAAACTGAACGTGGATCATGGTCTGGGTCTGGGGTCTAGGTCTGGGGCTGACCGCTGCCCAAATGCAAATGTCATTTTGTGGCCGTTCGAATGAATAAACGAAATTAAATGCCAAGAAACGGAAAAGGAAAGAGTTTGAATGGCAGCCCAAGTGGAAGTCATTGTTGAAGCCGTTGCTGGACTGAACCCAGGGCGACCCCTGGTTTCAATAAACCATTTGGGACCACAAATGATTGACACATATCGGAATCAACATTGAACTGAGAGGAATTTTCATCTAAAGAACAGAGTACGGCTAAAATATGGTTTCCCTTTTTCTTCTGCTAGGTTTCTTGTTGATCAATTAGCCAATAGGATATGGATTGGCTTATGAAAAATGAATGGGGAATATATACAAAAGAATCTAAAACCTTAATGTTAGACTACTCTTTGACGGATCTAAACAGTAAATTAACCAGAAATGCTGTATATCTACAAAAGAACACATTTTGAGAACTAAATCTTAAAGAGTAACGAATATACGTAAATTGTTGGTGTGAGCCTGTTGTCAATATACAGATTTATTGATCAAGTAGACATCCGAGTATATATAGAACATAGCATATCCGAAGTTTGCTTTTTTACTGGCTCATATTCTGATCGATATTTGTTTCTTTCCAACTAAAATCAAACTTAAGATCTTCGGGACCGGAAAAACTAAACTATAGAATTTATGGACTTTCATCTTCAAGATCCGATGTACTTTATGGAATCTAGCTTCTGTTTGGATTTGTTAGCCGTCTCAAGTTTCGGGGAGTATCCTCATTGAATTCCCTTTATCCCTATCTCTCGCCATCACATCTTCTTCCACATCGTGCCGCTCTTTTGGCCACGTTGATTGAGGTCATTGGCGAGCATAAGCATGCGAGTCGCTTTGAATTAAGAGTCCTTTGCCTGACTGGGATATCTTCCTCTTCGTGACGACTTGAGCAGTTTTAGATGAAGAGGAGGAGGAGGAGGAAGGGGAGGAGGAGAAGGAGAAGAGTGGGGCCAGCAGATGAGTATGGGTTGTTAGATGTGTGGGTGGTGGTACAGAACCCACATTCGATTAGCGGAGAGAAGAAACTCGATGAGTTTTATTAGTAAATAATGGCAAATCATTTGCCAGTTGACACTTGCTGAATGGTCGAAGGTGGTTGGGGGGGGGGGGGGGGAGCAAATTGGGGAGGATGTCGGGCGACATCTGGAGAAGGGAAATGTCAATGGCAGGAGCAAAACAAGGAGCGGGACTAAAGTCAAAGCCAAGAAAAGTCCTGCCCGTTGCGGCTGCTAATGAGCAACATTAATGAGCGCTATTTTTCATTGAAAGGACAATCAGTGTGACCATGTGTGGCTGTGTGTGTGTTTGTGTAAGTGTGTCGAAGGAAGAGAGATAGAGAGAGAGAGACGGTGGGAGGGTGATTGCTGATGAGCGGTGGGAGTGGTAATGGCAGAGGAGGATGCTCTTCGTTTCTTAAGTCTCTTGGGTATTTAAGCGTCCAAAATTTAGCAAAGATGGCAATGACAGCAGGTGCTACCACACATGCACGTACAGAAATTCACACAAACACACACGCACACACATAAACATACTTACGCATGTGTGGGTACGGATGTACCGTTACACTGATGTCAGAGCCCATGAAAATTTAATACAATGGAAAAGAAAGCAAAGAATTTGTAATTAAATTAACCATTTGCTGGCTCTTTCGTTTTTCTCCCAGTCCATATCATTTCTACTTTGTTTAATACCCTTCCCCTTCTGAGGTTATTACGATTGTAACTAGAAGGAATCCTTTTTACTCAATAAAAAATAAAAGATAACCGAGATATAAATGGTGGGCCACCAAGAAAACGAACCATATCATAAGCCTTAAATATAAGTTAATCTTGTAGCACTACGATAAAGACTAATACGTTTCTAAAGATATTCCATTAAATCTCAACAAGTGTTGTTTTTTCATGGCTAAGCCAAATTGTCAAAAGCACTGGATGACTAAATGGAATAGATATTTATTAAATATATATGATATATGTATATATTTATGTAAGTATTTAAGGGTATTCAAAGCTTCGTTTACCGGTGCTATTCAACGTTTTTTTTTATTTTGATGTTCTTGTTGTTTTAAATTAAATATTTTTGCCTTTTGCAGTGCGTGTGTATGCCCTTCCGGGATGTGGCCGGAGTTGAGTGGGTCAGCGGAAACCTCAACAAATTCCACTTACGGCCGGGGAGTCCCAGACTCAATCAGTTCCTTGTCCAGCTTCAGGTTGTGGTTCTCCATCTCCATCTCTATTTCCATCTCTGGTTTATCTGGAATGAGGTTCGGTTTTTGGGGTTCAGGTTGTATCTGAGGTTCAGGTCCAGTACGACACTCTGGAGAGAAATGTGAAATGAAAAATCGACTTGCAATTAGCAAACATGAAACATGACTACATACATCCCAGCTCATCCCCCTGCCTGTCTTTGAGGTATGTGTGCAGACACAGCCTGGCTCCGGGTCTGGAGCTACATATGTATGAGGGAGCGCTCCAGGAGCTGGCAGCGTTGTCAGCATGGTTAATAAGTTACTTTCGAGATACTTTATTACTTCCTTGGTGGTGAGCGACAGCTGTGTATGTGCGTGTGTGAGAGCTTTACAAAGGGTTGCCTGTTCTCTCCACCCCTATCTCCTTTACCCGTGACTTTCTCTCTGTATCTCTGTCTGTGCGTGAGTGTGTGCAGTTTTTTAATTTATGCGATTTTTGACTGCCATTGCCCACAGCGTATGAATAGGTGGAGAAAGCTAGACGGGTGGGGAGAAATAGGGGGAGGCACACTGACATGCAGGATAATTAAAATTCATTGAACGGGTAACGTATGGGATATGATCTGCAGATCAAACATTCCCGAGTCAGCAATGTATTGCAAATTGCAATATTTCTTAGTATAACCGAAGTATTGAGCGAAATAAATAGTTTTTATAATATTATGGTTTTATTTATTCATTTTTCCTCTCGATTTAGAGCGTTATAAGCCCTCAGCAATGCAGCATGTATCAAGAAATTGGATCGTACTATTTTTACGCTCCATCTGTGAAAATCCGATGCATGAATTTATGCATCATAGTCACTAATGATGTGCGTTTTCCTGAAATATTTTAGGAAATCCATCACTGATCCCAGATCAAGGTGTGCACCAATTTAGATCGTTGGATAATGCAAATATCATTCAGGTGAATGAATAAAACTTGCCGAATTTTTACTGAAGTAAATGCTACAATTTTCGGAATACTTAAAGTGATTTTTCATGTACTAAATTGCCGGATCTCGAACCACAGTGTCGCGCTTTGATTGTCTACGCTCTGCGCACCAAAATAGGCAATAGTTTATTTTACTGAACGTTATCAGGAGGACAGACAGGGTGCCCGTGCCCTTGCCCGTACCCGCATGTACACACCCTATACACCAGCAAGCCCACACACGGGGTACACACAGACTTTCGCCGAGTTCCCCATTCGAGTTTTTCCTTATTTATGCAAATGAAATCAATGCTTGTTGACGTTCATATGTGTATGTGTGAGTGTGTTTGTGTCAAAAGAATAGAATTTTTCATTTTAAATTACATGCCAGCGCATATGTGTGTGCGTGTGTGTGTGCAGAGACAACTTTTGTTCGTTTGTTGTTGAAGAACTTTTGCATCGAGACTGAACTCAACTCCACTCCACTTCCACTCCAATTTGAACCAAACCGAACCAATCTGAAACGTTCTGAACCGAGCTCAACTTCTGGAACGCTGTCGAACCACATTAAAGGTAACTATGCAAATATTTTTGCGGCTCACACGAGCAAGCCCAGAAAGCAGAAAGCTTGACCCGAACCGGGGGACCCAGACCCAGACCCAGACCCTGAACCGAACCCTTTGCCCTTATTTGGAGGCGTCGTTTTTTCTCTTAGCACTATTTGCGCTTAACCCTTTGAGTGCTTAGGTGGTAACCAAAAATATTCCATGCTGGTCAATAGCAAAACTACAGAGCCCCCATTCCATTGGATTCAGCCCACATTCAACCTTTCATTGAAGTTCGTTGTTGGTTTTAATTGTATTTGGCCGTATTCGCTTTAGTTTTTTCCTGTTTTTGTTTTTTTTTTTGGCAATCACTTAGTCAACTTTTCACTACTTCTCCATCCTACTCCATTTCACAGCGTGTATATCTTTCTCCCACTCTAAACCCTGCTATAGCTCTTTTTCACGCTCAACCCCATCCATTTACATAGCTCTCAACCCATCCAAATTTCTCCTTTACACACATACATATGTAGGTATATAGTTGGGACTCCCTCTGTGTGCGGAATGTCTAATGAAGCCACATAAATCAAGTGGCAGCAAACCAGAAAACAGTGCAATCCTCACCAATTTCTGCCTCCATGTCCCATGCCCCATGGGTTTGCCTTCATCCTTCATCGTTTAGCGGTGGACGGAGGTCTCTCCAGGTCAGTGCTAGGACTAATTGAAATTAAAAATGTTGCCAAGAAATTGCTGGCCATCCACTGATTTATGCTAATGTAAGCCAGAGAAAAGAGCAAAAGAACAACTAATTCAAATATCGAAATATTTTTTGGTAAATGAATAAATGAAAAAAAGAATTAAATAAATAATCGAGCAGTTGTAGCTAATCGACGATTCTAGGGTAGATGTTATTTGTATTTATGGCTTCGACAGTGGGTGTTCTATCAGCCAAGACTATGGTAGACTTGCCTACTTATTAATGACCTATTTAATAAAAGCAAAAGGACACACCGCCCTTAGGTAATTACTTACAAACAAAAACGCAGTTCGGAGAGCTTAATGTCCAGAAAACCCTGCCGTATGCACCAGCAAGATTCAAGCCTAACAAATCCGAACCATCTACAGCTGAACAACTGGCCGTATAACCCACCAAATTTCGTTTGGGAAATATTCAATTTTCTGGTAACTATGTTATATTTTTAAGGCTGTGCTGCTCATTACTGAAGAAAAGTCATACCCTGATCGATCCTTATGACACACTAAGTGAAGCGCTGTTACAGATAACAGATGAAAAGCTTTTTATTGCAGGAAAAAGCTCTGTAAACATGGAAAATTAATTCAAATGTATGTTTGAGAAATGGGGATAAAAGGTTGCGGGTTCCTGGCATAAGTCCTGAATGTAACCTCTTAGTGGTGAAACGAGCAGCGATTTTTATCTGAATCAGTTTCCCAGAAAGATTGATTGATCTCTGGATTGGTCCTGAATCTTCCGATCGATGGTCCCTAGTGCCACTTATCTAAATCCCCCCGAAGAACCGCATTGGAAACATCTAGACATCATGGTGTGTATATCCTTTATTTGGTATTCGAATTATTTATTTCTTGTAATATTAAAAAAAAAATGACAATGATCACATAAAATATTTTTCGTTTGTAAATTACAGAATTTTCTTGTCATACAATACAATATTATATTATATATATTCATATATATATATTATTTTTTTTATTTGTATTTATATTTATTTTAGTGTAATTATGTTTATCATCATAATTTATGACTTCATTAAGTACAATGCATTTTTTAAGCCTGCTATTTTCCATACTCTTTTGCTTTCCATTTTCTGCTTTTGGTTTTCAATTTTTTTTTAATTTAATTTAATTTTTTAAAATTCGTCTAAATTACCTTTTGGTTTGGGTGCTCCTTTCTCTATCTCTCCGTCTCTCTCTAAGGATATATTTTCCATCTTTCCCACTTCTTTTCGTTTAGTTATATTAAATGTTATGATTAGACGTAAGACGATACAAAAAAAAGGTGACATTATGTTCAACTACTTTTTTTTATTACTTAAGTTTACACAATTATATTAATTATGCTTTTGGTTTTTCGCTATTTGGTTTTTGAATGTATTGCACTGAATATTAACCTAATTATTTATATTAATTTTTTCCCAAATTTCTTTTCTGTGTGGGGGCCTGGGTAATGCCTTTTGCCAATTTCGGCAATGGGGTCACATTAAAACTTATGAACCTACCACGCATATATATATATATATTATACTATATATATATTGTGTATGCTCTTTATGGAATATTCTTATGTATTCCCTGCTCCAACCATAAATCTAATTTTGGGTATTCTCTTGATATTACACACACATTTTTCATTTAATTTCCAATATTACAATAAAAAAAAACAAAAAAAAATAACACGATTACATCCTGTAACTTTGGTATTGAATATTTTTCCCGTTTATATTTTTATTATTTTTCTGTATTTCCACATTTTGGTGTTTGACTTTTCCTCTAAACTAAACTTACTTTGAGGGACTAGAACTCGGGTTTGGGGTTAGGGTGGGGTGGGGTTGTTGTGTGTGGGTGGAGAGGTTGATTAAATATTTAAGAACATTATCCATTTTGTATGCAAAAAATTGACCAAGACATCAACACCAAACAAATGGCCTACATCAAACATAAACGTTTTTAAACTCCTACTACTATATTTTATAAGTTTCTATAACTTACAGCTTTCTTTCTTTTTTAGTATTTGATACAGACAAAAAAAATTGTAATCGTTAGTCGTATTATGAATATTATTACTCACTTACTTTTGCTTTAGGTTTAAGTTTTTATACAGTTTCTATCAACACGACGAAAGCGTCTAGGATATAGGATGTGCAGCAGCTCAATCTAACACTAGGAAAAGGATCTGTCCGTTTTTCGAGAGGTCTCAATATATACGTAGATTTCTACAGATATCTATGCAGTATATAAGGATCCTTGGGCTGGGAGATGTCCCGTTCTTCAGGTTAAAGCATAAATCCCCCATCATAATTCTTATAGTCTGTTTTATAGGGCCGACACTCAAGCCCCCCCCCCCCACTTCTTTACTTCTCCACCCTATAGGTAGTATATTTACACTCACGAGCCCTGGACGGGATGGAATATCCGGGCTACCGGCTTTTGCATGGATATCTTTTTCGTTTAGATGGGTGTCGGCATCAGTTTGCCGTAGTCCTGGTGCATGCTTGGCTTCACCGAGTTGTAGACGGTCCGCTCGGCGTCGTCGGGCAGGGCATAGACATCGGGTGGAACGCAGAGCGACTGCAGCTTGGAGATGTACGAGTCGAAGTGCTCGTGCGGATGCGGGTGCGGGTGTGGGTGACCGTGCGGATGTCCGTGCGGATGCGAGTGTGGGTGGGCATAGCTGACGGGATGATGCACGGTGTAGGCATGATGCGGTGGCACCGGCGGTGGACCCGGTGGAGGCCCGCCACCCGTTCCCGACCCACCTTGATGACCGTACATTCCGCCACCAATACCACCGCTGCTGGCCGATGGTGGTGGTGGCGGTGGCGGCAGCAATGTGGAGTAGGCGGTGGCGTGATCTCCACTGCTTCCGGCTACCAGTTGACCCCCGGCACACACACTGTCCAGGCCGTGGCCGGACACCACCTGGCCACCGGCGATCGAGGTCGAGACGGAGACTGAAGTAGGTGGTGCTGGTGGCGGCGGCAAACGCACGTGCTCCAGCAGCGTGATCACGTTGTTGCGCAAGCTCTCGTAGTAGTTGTTTAGGTTGGCATTCGGCGGGGCTACAGCCCCGTCCACCGGGGCATGCGACATCATGCCACCCACATTCGAGTTTGGGTTGCTGTTTCCGGATCCTGGCGTCAGACTGCTGATCGAATGGCCCAGATCGTTGCTTCCGTTTCCGTTGTTGTTACTGGAGCTGGTTGCGGGACCAGTTGCGGTCCCGCTGGTGGAACTGACGCTGGCAAAAGGCGATTGACCGCTTGGTGAAGCCATGGCCACATTGGAGGAGCGCTGCTGCTGCTGATGGCCGCTCAATGGAGAAGCCTCCTTTTAAGATGGGAAGAACAGAGGTTACGGGGATGATTAGTCTTGAAGTTGCTTGGTCGAAGGATGGAGTGAGACTATATACTATGTGCAAGGGCGATGGTCACGGGGAAAGTTACTTTAATTATTTTCTTCTTATGTAATCTTTACTTTTTATTTTTATAAATATTATGTATGTATACATTCATATGTATAAATGAAATTAAATTCATGCAAATTTAACAGTCAAAGTGTAGCCTTTCAGACCCCATTAAGCATATATGTACATCTTCTTGATCAGCTTCATTTGGCCGAGACGATATTGCCATGTCTGTCAGCCCCTACATCCGCCGGTCCGTCTTGATGAGCGCTTATATCTTAGAGACTACCAGAGCCTGATTCCTGTGATATCACAGTTGAACAATTGTTTTTCGAATATCCAATAGAAACTGAGTACCGTGTATCTTGATGTCGATGTACGTGTGACTCGACAGATAAGCTCGGATATTAATTATATGCTCGGTGCTGTCCATTTCGAAAGAAGTTCGGATTGGGTTCCTCTTTAAATGGAGTATGGCGGGTTACTTCGGGAATAATTGCGAAGGAGAGGACTGGAGGTTGGACACCGATTATGTTTGAACTGCAGGTGTATTCTGTGAAGGTTAGGGCTGGCTGTTCATTTTGATTGGAATTTGAGGGCCAGAGTGGCCAGCACTCGATTTGCTGTCGTTGGCCCTCTGGTATGTGGAAATTGGTATGGGGAGGGTTCGACTTTTCTACCTCTAAACATATGTTATGTACATATGAACATTATGCACCTCGCTCACTCACACTCACACTGCCACCCATACCCATACCCACATACACACACACTCACTCATGATTCGTTATGTACACATACGAGCATGTATGTATGTATGTACATATTTATGTATTTCAATCAAATTGAAATTCCAATAAGAACGCACCAAACACACGAATAAAAATAAAGAGTGGGTGAAAAGAAATGAAGAGCAAGAAGGAGGCACAACAACAAGAGAAAAAAAAGAAATCGTCAGAGGACGAATCATCGACGAAGCCGTCACGAGCACAAACGAGAGGGAAAGAGGAAAAGTATGGGGAAAGCAGATTCCGTTATTTTTTTCAGCTTTGCCTTTCGCTATTCGGAGTTGTTTGAGCCGACACACACACACACACACGCACATGTCCTCCTTTCTCCACTGCGGAGGCTACGAAAGGTTAATGCTGTCTGCCTTTGGCTTTGCTGCTGCGTCGGATACGGCTTGTGCCCTCTGCCTCTGCCTCTGTCTCTGCCTGTGCTCGGCTACTGCGGAAACACTGCTGGTGCTCTGCTTTTGCTGGTGCCTTCTCCGCTGCCACTGCCACTGCCGCTGCTCTGCTTTGACCGTAGCACAGTTATTTGGTGTATTTCTTTTTGTTGCTGCTTTCTTTTTCTTTTTTCTTTGTCCGTTTTAGGAGCAAATCGAATGGTGTTCTACGATTTGCTGACTGCGTGTTGGGTTGGCGCCTCGCCTCTGACGGGGCTGCAGCTGCCTGCGCATGACCAGCATCACACAAACCAGAACACATACTGACACACACACACACACACACACACACACTTACACACACTCGCTGTGGTCTAGGGACATGCGTGTGTGTGTGTGTGTATGTATGGGAGCTTGTCGCTTGTATTTAGGGGTGTGCCTGTCTCCTGCCTCCTCTCCACTCGCCTGCTACCTAGTGGAATCTGATTCGCTGTCACCGATGCAGTGCGGATGCAACGTCACCGATTGGCTGTCACACTCTGATGGAGAGGGGGAATGTCAAAAGTGCATTTCGGGTTGAATTTCAAATCTAGTGTTGATTCCTCATCTCCTTCTTGGAACTGTAAATAATTCCTACTGCGATGGGTAGAATGGAGTCTTTTTCTGGTTCAACCAATGAATTATGTATTGCGATTCAAAAACGGAGTTTTCTTCAGAAAACTTCAGAAATATCTGTGTTATCCACTAATTTAAGGACACTATAATTCATATATCAAATTACCACATACATGTGCACACATGCCGTCATCACTTTGCCTGCCTTTTGTTGTGAAATAATTTGTAGTGTTGCATACTTGTTTTTAAATTGAATCCAACAAAACTTGTTTGCTTTAATAGAAATCGAATTACTTTTAGTGCCACCCATAGGCATAGAGCCACTAGCCTCCTTTCCTGTTTTTTTTAGTCGAAAATATTTAGTTCAATGACGCGTCGCCGTCGACAGGCGGCTGGTAAAAGTTTCCACTTTGCTTTACTTTACTGTACTTCTCTTGACTTTACTGTAATTTTGCTCATTGTTTCAGCCTTTTGTGGGGAGCTTTGGCGACGTCCTTGAAAAGTGTTAAGACAAAACTCAGGTGCCGATAGACAGTACTTCGGGCAAAACAAGAAAAAAAAAAATAACAAGAACTCGGGGGAAAGAACTCCACTCAAAGTCTCGTTTTGAGCCAAAGTTTAGACCCCCCCCTCCCCTGCCGCCCAACCCAGCTCCCGCCCGTCAAGTCTGGCCAAACTTTCCGGGGCGGTAAACTTTCCCTATGACCATCATATAATGCTACAAAGGGAAGGGTGCACTTAGCCTAGTTAGATATGGTGTTTGTTCTCATAATTTGTTGCCGTCAACGAACCTGAGCCTACGTACCCGATCGCTGGTGCTCAGCTGCGACTCCATCGCATTGATGTCGGACTTGAGTCGCATCATCTGCGACTCGACGCGGGCGTTCTCCCGCTGCAGCTCGGAGATCTCAGCCTCCAGGGTGTTGAGATCGTCGCTACCATTGCCGGCAGCCACCGCCGTTCCGCTCTTTTCGTTGCTTCCGCCGTTTCCGTTGTTGTTGTTGTTACTGCTGCTGAGACTGCTGTGGGCGCTGTTGCTGCTGCTGGTGACCCCGAGGCCAACGTTGACATTAAGTCCAATGCCGCCCACGCCGCCAACACCGCCGGCGCTGCCTACGCCGCTCATGACAATGTCCAGGCCGCTTCCTCCTGTATGGTGGATTAGGATGGTTGATGGGAGAGAGAAGGGTAGGTCAAAGGACACAGTTAGTGGGTGTTACCGAGAGTGCTCTCTTAAGATCTAGTTTTTTTTTGTATTTTTCTTCTTTATTTTTTAGTCTTGTCTCTGGCATTCCACGGGTTTTCTATGTGCGCGTGTGCTAGCAACTCAATCGGAGCGTGTGGGTGTTGGATTGAGTGGTGGGTGAGTGGATCATAAAGTGCGTGGGACAGAGAATATGTAACAGCTTGATGTAAATCCATTCTGTACAAGTTCATATACGCTGGATGCAAGGATTGCTGAACGTGAAGTTAATCCTTGGAAAAACATTGGAAGTGAAATACTCGTACAACATGTTTGTGCATGAGGATGCCTTTGTGGTAAACATGGGGAATGTGAAACACATTGTTGAGAGCATGTTCTGTTGTTTTTCACTAGTGAAAAAAGCTTTTATATTTCGTGTGAATGGCGAATGGTCGATCACGCATGAACGAACGCCAAATGTGAAAGCACAAGACAGTTCAAGGGATAACTACTTGATCCTTTTGAAGCAGGAACTCATTTTTGAATGTGTAAGAGTAGATCATAGTTTTTGAATCGTACTGTGTCCTTCACTATTTGTGCCTCAAACACCGAGTGAATCGCTGTGCCCTGAGTAGAGGGGTTGGGCTGTGATATGATGTGATGTGTGTGTGTGTATGTTTGTGTGAATGTATGTATGAATGTCTGTATGTATGTATGCATGAATGTGTGTATGTTTGTATGTATCTATGTATCTTCGGGGCTTACCTTGATCGACAGACCTTCTGGGAATATTTGTATGTACATTTTTTGTGGCTTTCTTGAATTTTTTTTATTTTTGTGTGGGCTGTATAACAATTTGTGGCTTGTTCGCTTTGCTGTATATGTATAGTATATATACACAAAAATTCTTTATATACTACATATATATGCATGTATATTTGTATATACACACATACAAATATGTTATGTTATGTTTTTTTTGTATTATTTCGGGGCTTTCTGTATTTCTGTTCTTCTTTTGATTTT
This sequence comes from Drosophila algonquin, assembly GCA_035041765.1. Lineage (NCBI taxonomy): Eukaryota > Metazoa > Arthropoda > Insecta > Diptera > Drosophilidae > Drosophila > Drosophila algonquin. The sequence continues at coordinate 2,859,253 of JAWNKY010000209.1, read as the reverse complement.
GTCTGCTGGCGCAATTGCAATTGCAGTTTCGCTTTTCGTTTTTCATTTGCATTTTCATTTATTTTTGGTTGGTGGTTGTGGTTTCAGGTTTTCGGTATTTCGGACTGTTTTTGATCAGTTCGTTTTCTATCTACAGTAGATACTCGGCACCGATACAAAATGTTGCGTAATCTAAAAGAAAACGCCAACAAAAACCATGAAACGAAACGAAAAGAAGGAACACAGAATTAAATTAGAATTAAAACTAGGAATTTAAATGTTTTAAATGTTTTTTGTCTTTTTTGTCTTTTGTTTTTTCTTATCTTTTTCTTGTTTCTTTCTCTTTTTGTATTATCTTCTTGTTTGCTTTAGTTTCTCTTGTTCTTTAGGCACACACACACAAGGATATTCAGAAATTGTTCAGAGGATATAGTTGTGTGTGTGTGTGCTTAGAGATTTCAACGGGTCGATCGTTCATGTTATGTACCGGGTTTATAGAGGATTTATTGGTTGGTTTGTGGAGTGGGGTTTTTGGGGATTTCGGTGTTGGATTGTTGGGGTTTTTTCATAGCCCGTCGTATCCTCTTTAATTTGAAAACGATGATTTTTTTTGAATTTTTATTTCTTATGATTTTATCTTATATTATTCTTTTTTTTTTTTTCATTTTCCGAAACCAAAACCAAAAATAAAGTCTTTTATCTTTGAATATACTTGTAACGCAACTCATGTTTTCAGGATTACGTTTATCTATTCTTTTTAAATTTGTTGTATACTTTTTTTTGACGTTAGCACACGCACACAAAACTCCAACCGAAAGTTTTTTTCGACTAAAAGCGAGCAACAACAGAGAAAAATTTTAGATCCCCACTGTAAAGTCCACCCTTAATGGGGTTCTCCCTCAATATCTATTTTTTTTTAAAGTATAATTGAAAGAGATTCCTACGATGATTGCTGGAATGGAACAACAATTTAAGTGAAAGCGCTCAAGGTTGGAATGCATGAAGATGACTAACATTTTAGCAGTTTAATGGGGTTACACCTCTCAGGATCTCTTTATGAAAAGCACAGCCTTTTTCTAGTGTACATTTTCAAGAATCTGAAGTGATGCCTATCATTTGAAAGATTTCAGAGGTTTGGATTTAATGCATTACGTGGATTTTTCATGTGAAATTAGCAATAATAGTGCATATCCAGTATCAGGAAATCTTGAAGGAGACCAATATCTGGTGGTTGTCTCTTAGGAATTTGATAATCGTATGGAACCAGATTAGGTGGACTTTAATGATTGTTGTTTTTCAATTGAACTAGCGATCATCACTTTTTAATAAAGCAATAATTTTACCATCACTATTTCGGGGTCGGCCATATTTTTCTTCATTGTGTTGCAGACTTTATGAAAATGCCATTATGACCCAACCTCCGCCCTGTTTGAGAGGAGGTGGGGTAGTATAATGGCACTGGGCCCAGTTCATAACAGAAAAAAACGCGCAAGAGAGAGTTGCAGAGACAGAGAGAGGAAGGAGAGATAGAGACCTTGACACTTACCTGTATAACCTTTCGGATAGACCATGGTGACCTCGTCGAATTTGGGCTTTTTGATTCCCTGGCCTCCAACAGTGGTGCAGGCTGAAGAAAGACAAAAAGAGAGGGAAGAACGGAAAAGAAAAAAATTGAAAAGAGGAGTGGGGATCATGAAAGCTTCTTTTGTGGTCTTTTCCAGGGATCTTACCATCGAACTTCATGGCTGTGGCGGCTGCCACAGCGGCCTTGTGCTGCTCCACAGTGCCACCAGCTTCCAGGACTCTCATTTTGTTCCGATTGGCTATGGGACAGCCCGAAGCACTGGAGTAAAGACAGAGATCCGTTTTATAGAAAACCATTGCCGGATCGAACAGCCCACAGCCCATAGCCCACATCCCAAAATCCAACTCACCTTCTGTGGGAGAGGAACTTGCCGGTGGAGTGACCGGAGCCATCGCATCCTGGTATGGGACACCGCAGCGGCTCCGAGTCTTGGCCATCGCGCGGCTTGCTCTTGGGTTTATTGGCCCGTGGACATCCAGAGAGGCTGCGGTGCGATGAGTAGTTGCCGGTCACATGGCCAGAGCCATCGCAGCCGGGCGTGGGGCACTTGAGCTCCTGTGAGTGCGACTGCAGATGATTCCGGTCCGAACGCGAGCAGCCCGTCAATCTGTGGAAGGTTCGGGATGGAATATACGTTCAAAGGGATTACTGGCTGACCCAAAAGTATTAAACCAGGCCAAGAGTGCTAAGAGTGCTTTTGGTCAGATAAGATTGCTCTTTCTATGTGTGTGTGTGCATGTATGTGCGTTGGGGGTTTGCGTGTGTGGTGGCTAAGATTTTCGTCTTGAAACTTTCAGTTTTAAACTTTCATTAAACCATCTGTCTTTGAGTGTGGAGTGGGACTAAGACTGGGACTAGTTTTATGACCGCTCTGCGTCCGCTCTCCGCCGTAATCATAAATATTAAAGTTCTGGCTCTCTATCACACTGGTCGGCCAGTGATTTGCCTGAAAGCTTTAACGACCCTTCGTTTGAAGAGCGGAGCTCGGTTCAGATGGTGGCGGTACACCGTGCGATGGACGCTTTCGGGAGAATGATGGGAACATAGATACACACATAGATGAGATAGATGGTATAAAGTATACCTATGTACAAACTAGCATATGTATGAGTAGATCTGACATTTTTCAATTTTTCCAGCACTTTTTCGTTTTAGTTTAGCAAGTTATGTACAATTTCTTGAGATAGATCCAATATTGTACTTAAATATTCTCAAATTAATATTTCCTAAAAACTAAAAGAAAATATTTATATGCATTTAGAAGCTGTTTCAACTAGAAAAGTTGTCCGATGAATAAATTGAGAACAGTTTTTGGGTCGAGAGTAAGATATTTTTACACATGGTCCTCTATCCCCTTATTGCATAATTCATTGACCACAAGCACAGGGTGGTCGCTCTCTCTAAGGAGCATTCTAAGAGCGGACTTACCCATCCTTGGTCTTGTCGTGCTGCGGTATGTGCTGCGGTGGTGGCATCGAGTAGCAGGTGGCCGGGCTTGGCGAATAGCCACCGGAGACGGGTGTCGGATAGCCGCCGGGGCCTACCGCCGTGGCGTACGGATTGCTGCACTGATACGCGGCTGGACCATAGCCATGATAGCCAGCTGGTGGGTAGTCCGACTGCACCACCATACCGTATCCGGGATGCGGCGAGTACCCTGAAAAAACAAAGAGATGGTCACTATCATCAGTCAAGAGGAATATGGTTTATCCGATGATGCCGATGAGTCTACAAGGGTATTAAACTTTTTCGTCCTTTTATATTGGTTACTCACCGCTGGGATCCCGATAAGTCTCGATGTAGTGAGAGCCGCCGCTGTCCGGCGTGGATTCACGGCTGTAGGGCCGCGGTCCACTGATGTGTCCGACCAGTCCGAAGCCTAGTGGTCGTGGCGGGCCGCTGAAGTCGACGGGCTCCATTTGGGGGGAACGCGGCGGACCGTTGGGACCCAGGGCGCCGGGCGCACCGCTGCCAAATCCCTGGGCATGACCCACGACAAGGCCATCGGCTCCATACTGGGGACTGGTGATGATGCTGTAATCCCAACTAATGAGTGATCTGGTGGATGCTGTGCTGGAAACTGCAGTGTGCTGTCTGCTTACCTGTGTGGGAGCCGGGTGACACTGAGGTCCAGGGTCTGGCCCTGCGGACTGGGCACCTGGGGGCTGGCTATATTGGGACTTGCCCCCGGCTGGGGGCTGCCGTTGCCCATGCGCTGGTTGTATTGGTTGTGGGAGGCTGGTGAATTGAAACCGTGCGGACTGGAGGAGGTCACCGATGTGGACCCGGATAGGTCTACCGCTGGCGCTGGTACGCCTCCCACATTCGGGGTTGGCGAGGAGCTCTGCTTGCCGTGCTGCTGCTGTTGCTGCTGTTGCTGTTGCTGCTGTTGCTGTTGCTGCTGCTGGTGGTGTTGCTGCTGCTGTTGTTGCTGCTGTTGCTGGTTTTGATAAGCGGCTGCAGCGGCGGCCGCCTGGGCAGCGGCCATCTTCACGGACAGATTGATGGCGGAAAAACCCGGTGGCAGGGGGCCCATGGTGGGATCGTAGTGGTACATGGGCCTTGGATAGATCGGCCCCGCACCGCTGCCATTAGCCAACTGCTCCTCGTGCTCGGCCTTGGCCAGCATAAGCTGCTGCTCCTGCAGATACTTTTGCTGCTGCGCCTGCAGATCGTCGGCGCTCTGGGGCAGATAGTGATAGGCTGCGGCCGCCGCCGCAGCCGAAGCTGAGGCAGCTGCCACGCCCGCTACGGACGTCACCTGACGTTGTCCGTTGGGACAGCAGTTCGGATCGTACCGCTCAAAGCCACCGGCTCCAGAAGAAACGGTCACCGCCGACACGGAATCCACTGTGGCGAAGGCGGGCGCCCCCACCACCGATGCGCTGCTGAGGGAGCTGAGCGAGGTGGGCGGGTGCGGATGTGGATGCGGATGTGGGTTTGGATGCGGATGCGCCTCGTAGGCACTCCTCGCCGTTCCAGGTGAGAGTTCGCTGGCATTGGCTCCACCATTGCTACTCAGCAGCTCTCCCCCCACGACGTACCGCATCTGCTCGTACTGTCGCTCCTCAGCTTGCTGCTGCTGCTGCTGTTGCTGTTGCTGCTGTTGCTGCTGGTGCTCCGTGTGGTAGCTGGCTGAGTGATCGGGACCGTCGTTGCCCTCATTAATGAAGGGTCCGCGCTGCTGGTGGAGCGTGTGTTGCTGCTGCTGTTGCTGTTGCTGCTGCTGCTGAACGTGGTGGGCGTGTGGATGGTGGCTCTGTGGCTGCGGAGGACTCTGCATACCCACAAAGCGACTCAAGTGCGGCGCATGCAGATTAGTATCGCCACCATTGGAGGAGGTTGTGCCACTACCGCCACCGTTCGTTGCCCCACCGCCGGATGCAGTGCGAGCTGTGCCCGGTGTCGTTGATGCGCTGGCCGTCACACTGGAGGCGGGGCCGGCTGCATCGTTGGCCAGATATGAGTGCATTGGGCTTTTGTTGTACTCCGATTTGATGCTCGCTACAGGACTATACTCCGATTTGATAATGGGCATTGTTGTTGCACTCAACTTGTTATTGTTGTTGATACAACTGGAGTTGTTGTTGTTCAGATAGTGACTGGACGCGATCTTCAGTTTATCCAATGGATGCAACTCTTTTTCGTGCTTTTCCAAATCCGCTAAAGTCGATTAGTTTCCAAAAAATATAATAAATGGGGAGAAATAAAAGAGAAAGTGTAGAAAAATGAAGATAGAGAGAGAGACGTGTTAAAAGATCATTCCATTCTTCAAGAAGTCGGAAAAAATGCAAATCTCAGCTTAGTGGTTCTGTGGTTCTAGTGGTTCCGTGGACTTAATTAGCCCTGTGGCCTCGTGGACGCACCTGTTCGATCAATATTCGAGGGCTCGCTATTTAGACGACGACTGGCAGAGCGACGGACTGCGCGCGGACAGCCGGAGAGGCTGCGGTGCACACTGCGGTGCGGCTGGACGTGTCCGCGTCCGTTGCAGCCCGGTGTAGGGCATTTCAATATCTGTTCGTGCAGGGCCAGCACTGTACATTCGAATCGGATGTTCGTTCATTCGATTTGGTTCGATACGATTCGGGTCGGGGTTTTCGATTAAGAGTGGATGGGAAATTTAAATTACGATCAGCGATGTAATGGCAGATGGAGATTTTCAAATCTATCACAACTACAACAGCAACATCACATAGAAAGGCATACCGCAACCAGTGAAGTCATGAAAGAGAGGCATACACACACACACACAGAGAGAGAGAGAGAGAGAGAGAGAGAAAGAGAGACAGTCAGAAATGCAGAAAGAGATTTTCCACCACAAAGGCTTTGGATAGAGCTAAAGAGACAGAGAAAAGGAGGGAGCCATCTAACGATATTTATGTATGTATCAAGCTTTCCTATAGGAAGCCTTCGCAGCCGCCAAGCCACATGCAACTAAACAAAGAGCGAAGTATAGAGAGGCAAGAGAGAGAAAAGAGAAAGAAAAAGACTAAGCGGAAGGGGGAAACGATTGTAGAAGAAGGACAAGGTAAGAAGCAGAGAAGATATTCTAAAGAATGGACTCTAAAACTGAGAAGAGTTAAGTAACAATGAATTCTGAACAACCTCAGAAGTAAAGAATAGATTTTAAAGATATTTTGAATGATGACCCTCTTAAAAATATGTATTAGGAAAGATTTTAAAATATTCTTCAGGAAAAATTGTATGGAAGACATTGATAAAGAAGGGCCCATGTGGGATAAATTCCTTTCCAAAGATAATACAGATTTAAGCAAAGGAGACCTCAGAAATGGTCTATCTGAAATTTTAAAGACTGACAATTTCGCTGAAAAGTTTACTAGGAAAAAAAAGTTTTGGTAAATGTGAATCTCAAAGCTCTTAATCCGAAAAATAAGATTTGATAGAACAGAATCTTTGGCCGAGATATCCTTTAACCGGATCTACGCTATAGAAGAGGTTTTTAAGCAGGAGAGCTTTCGCAATATAGACACAGATATTAACATACACAACATGCTTTTATGTTATTTTCGCTTTTTGGTACGAACTACGGGAAAAAAGAGGAAAGCTCAGCGATTTCTTCATTCAAACAAGAATGAGCAGAGTGGAGTGTAAAGAGAGTGAGAGATAGACAGTTAGTGAAAGGGAAAGAGAGAGAGAGAGAGAGAGAGAGAGAATGACAGGTAGAGAGGCACACACAAAGAAAGAGATGGAGATGGATGCAGCGATTCATGTATCATCTACTATGCAAAGGAATGGACAACTTACATTCTGTGGTAACCTTATCGCGCTTCGGACAACCCGATAAACTGCCGGGGCCAAGCATGTTCGAGCAGGACGCAGAGAGTGTGTTGAAGAGAGACAAATATAGGGAGAGAGAGAGAGAGAGAGAGTGAGAGAAAGAGATGTTGATTGATTTCGCATAACGGCACAACACGGGATAAACGGTGCAACGGTACCTGCGATGATGCGAATACAATCCAGTGACATGTCCTTGGCCAGTGCAATGCGGTGTGGGGCATTTGGCGCCATCTACAATTAACCAATTAACAGTAAAAATGTGAAATCAACGAAGCGCTGGGCAAAGCGATTGAGTGAGATGAACAGAGACTCTGAATCAGAGTCAGAGTGGGAGTCAGACAGAGAGAGAGAGAGATAGATAGAGAGAGAGAGAGAGACAAAAACGAGAGTGTGGAAGTGGCACGGATGGAGCGAGCGAGCGAGCGGTTTTCTAATTAATTACATGGGAAGCGACAGCGAAAGACAAGTTTGACGTTGTCCATACCCATACCACTCCATACCAGCCCGTCGTCCCCATCCCCAATCTCTCAGCCTTTCCCTATGTATGCTCCACCCCCGCTTTCCATCCTTTCACTTCACAAAAACCTCTCCAAAAAAGCAACCTTGACGAAGAAATGCTGGAAAAGCGAACGTACGAATTCTTTTAGCCTAAATAATTAATTAAAATTTGATGGAAAACAGCTTTGCATTATTTACTTTAAAAAGCTCACACACACACACACATTAGACAGCTCTAGAGGAAAGGGGGCCGGGTACGACATCTTTCAAAAATCAAACCAGACCCAGAGCCAAACCATGTTGTGCAGACGGGAAAAACTTGGCCTTTTTCTAAGCGCGTATTCCAACCAAGATAACAACCATCATTCCCATACCTCCCGGCCTCGTACATACAATGTACGTGTGTGATATATCAGACAGTCGTGGGGGGGATGGGTGGAAGTGGAAGTGGATGGAGGGCGGCCTGGTTAATGAAATACTTTTCGAAATATTTTGCTCTTGCCTGCTTTTTGTTGTTGTGTCTATTACGTGGCCGGGCAAAATGTCAAACTGCAGCAGCAGAAACAGCAGCCAGAGCAGCACCATCCGGAAAAGGTAAAAACCAACTCGACTCTAATTAGAATTTAATTAAAATCAAGAGGGATGGGAGAAGCAGCACTAGAAGCTGGGAAGCATGTGGAGGGCCAAGTGTTTGTGCATTAGAATATTTTCAACTAACCAAAAATGTTAGAGAAAAAGAGATGCGGGATACCTGGGAATAACAGAAAAGGAGGCTAGCTTCGCAGGCCGACAAATTTGATATCCTTGTCGATTTCTATGATAACTGTGTATAAATGTGTATAATTCATTTTTAACATAAGTTTTTAGAGTATATTTATAGAACGAAAAAGAGGTAGCTCTATGATTCAGTTATCAAATAAATATATTTGAAGACTGAATGACAGGAGTATAGACATATGTACATATAGGCAGACAGATAAATTAAATTAATTAAAAGCCCTTAAAAGCCCTACTGCAATAAATATACTACATCTAGTATCTACTAGATATTTTGAAGATGTGAAATGGACTTGAAATCATTTATCTTGTCTTTAGTTTGAGTTTATACTATGCGAGTATAAAGTTTGTAGTTTGTAAGTTGAGTTTATATTATGCGTTTCATACATTTGCTCGAAAAAGTGATACCTTCTGGCAGGGCATAAAAGGAAACTGAAGATATCTGGAGGGAGGATGCCCTTAGACGCACACATGCTCAAGTTAAGCCTAATAAGCCACATTAGCGAGAGGCAGCAACAATAATACCAACAAAATGAGGAATATGAGTGCCTGCCACACGCTAATGACTTATTTCGTGCCACAAACACACACACACACACCGCACACTCGAAACTGCCTCTATTTTAGAGCTTTAGAGCCTTCTGTCAACTATTTAAAAAGTCATTCAAATTATATGAATACCAAAGTCAAGCCTAAGAGAGACACAAACCCCTCCCTAAATACATTTATATACATATGTATATGTGTATGTACATATATATATATATATATATATGTATATGTATTCATGTTCAAGGCTCATCTAAGGCGGCGGTCCTCTGCAGCATATTAATGCCAAAACATAATGACAAAATAAATATGCAAAAGTGGTTTTGAAGGAAAACGTGCCCATAATGCTTTATATCTAATCATACACCCTCGTTTTTCCCTCCCACTTCTGACAGTCTGTGGAAATTGTACAGCGAAATTAGTAAAAGGCAAAGCTCAAGGCCTTGCCAGGCCAAGGAAGCACTCGCTCAGCCAGAAGATGTGTCTGTCTATGTCTACGTCTAGTTCTAAATGTGTGTCTGTGCGTGTGTGTTGTGGTATAAAGGGTTTACAAGCCATTAGTTGTTGTTGTGCGTCCCATTCTAGCCAACAATATTGTTGCCCCCCTGCCACTAATCATACCTTATTCCCATACCCCATACCCCCATACCCCCATCCATACCCATTCCCGATCCCATTTTCATAACGACAAAATCGCTTAATGTCTTTTGGCTGCCTCACCCATACTCTCACACTCACACTCTCGCACGCTCCTGCTTCTTTCAATCGAGAGAGCGCAGTGAATGAGTTGCAAAAAGGGTTTTATTTTTAGATATGCCTAGAAAGGAGAACGGGGGGGTCATACAAGGAGATGGTTAGGTGAAAGTGGAGTGCTGTGGTAGCAGTGAAATGTGCAAATAATAACAACAAAAGCCAACATTATAATAATGGTCTTAATGTTGCTTATTATGCAAGCAGATTGAGTGTGTCTCTCATTCTGAATTTTAATGGGACTATCTGAAAATTATTAAGACGGCTATGATCACAGCATGCCTAATGATTGGCCTTTTATTGGGCCAAAGCCTGGTTCCACTTATCGTCCTCTCGCGACATTCCCTTTTTCAAACTATGGGAATCACTTCATTCCAATTAAAATCCCGAAAGAAAGGCATTTGCACAAATAATTCTTGCGAAAGAAAATACATTTATGAATGCCAATAGCAAAAAAGTGATTTGTGGGTAATATATCCACATGAGAGGAATGCACATTTTTATTAATTGGTTGAATATTAAAATCAATTCTGGTTTTCAGAAAAATACAGTTCAAAAGTGCTAATTTGGTAAGCGAACACGTGCCACCGATATCTATATTGTTCTTGGCGTCGATAGTAAGTCTCGCTGGTTATTGGGCGAGTACAAATGTTCATAGCTGTTCCTTTCATTGATTTAAATTTAGTGGAAACCTCAGAATGTCTTTTTGTGGCTACTCGTGAAAGAATGTGAGAGTAAGTAAGTTGTACACAGTAGTGCTTCTCGTTGGTTCTTAAGTGAGTGATCACAGAAAAGCCTTTCGGTCATTTTTTGGTAACTTGATCATAACACAACACATCACAGAAATTGTCTTATAATTGGGTGGGATAATGACCACACGCCGAATTGTCATCGCTCGCCGTATCGTTGGGTAAGATTGATTTTCTTGGGTACTCAGTCTCTCTCTCTCTCTATCTGTCTGTAACGTAGTTCAAGTAACGAGTGAGTACAGTACTGCCACTCGGTTATTCTATCTGTACATCCATTAAACCACACACACACTGGAATACTCTCTCAGTCTGTCACTTTTTTGGGTAGGGTTGGGTCGGGTTGGGTCGGGTTGAGACTGTTGGGGGGAGGGTGGGGCTTTGTTCTGTTTTTGATTTTGCCAATTGAAGTGGTAAACTCAATGCAACAAGAAGTCTCGCTCACATCATCAGCCGATCGATCAGTTGAACCGTAACCGGAGACCAAACCGAACCACAACGAATCACAATACTGTGATACTGGAGCACAGTATACGGGATTTGATTCACACCAAATCACAGTCAACTGTAAAATCTCGTTTACTATGCTTACTATGAAGAACTTACCGCGATTCTGGCTGCCCGGCGAGTAGCTAGGTGCCGGCGTCGATGTCGCTGTCGATGCTGCTGTTCCTCCTGTAGGCGGACTACTCGTGGATGGGGGAGTGGCAACCAGCGGTACACCCACCACACCTTCCCGGGCAATGTCCTGCATCACTGAGGCTGCCCGACTGCCCACGCCTGCCGGCTGCAGGATCGTATACTGTTTAGCATCCACCTGGGAGCCACCATGACCCGTGCCCGTTCCTGGCAATGCTCCTGCCAGCGGCTCCTTGGAGGACTTTGACGGCTTTTCGCCCAGCTGGCTGGCTATGTCAAAGGCGGCCCGTGGCGGCAATGGAGTTGGCTCCAGGCTCAATTGCTGCTGCTGTTGACTGGCGGCGGCGGCTGCGGCATAGCCATAGTAGGCCAATCCGGCGGCGGACTCAGCTGCTGCGGCCGCATTGTATGCGCTTGTCGTATAGTGAGCATGGGCATGGGCCTGGGCCTGAGCATGGGCGGGGCAGCGGCCGCATAGTTCCGTTTGATAAAGTCGATAGGCGGCTTGAAGGCCGAGGCGGCCTGGGCGTACACATTGCTGGCGGCCCCCTCCAGATCCATGTCCTCTGGTCCACCTCCCAAAGCTGTGCCTGTTGCTGTGACCGGGGCCAGCTTCTTGCCCCTTTCGCGATCCTCGTACGTGGCGCCGGCATTGAGGCGGGCCTGATCATTCTCCTTCTGTCTGTGGAAACGTGGAAACAGGGATACAGTTGCAGTTGTTGTGGGAGTTCTGGGTGCAATGGCCTCATACTTTTGCTTCTCTTCAAAGAGGTTTTGGAAGGGCGGTGGATTCTCGTCCTGCTCCTGCAATCTGTACAGATTGGCCCGGGCGTCGGGCCAGCTACCGGACAGACTCTTCAAAGCCGCCTGCGTCTCCCGAATGAGGGTTTCATCATCCTGATCTGCATCGGCGGGTCCCGGAGCTATCATTTTGGTCATTCCGGCTGTTCCGACCGTGGGGACGCTTGTCGGTGGACTCTCGGGGCTGTCCGGGATGGGGCCCTGTTTTCGTTTCTTTTGTGGCAATATGTTGTTGTTGTTGCTATTACTGTTGTTGTTGTTGTTGTTGAGAGCCGCATCCTCATCGCGACTGCAACGCTTCCTACGCTTTATAGCTGTCGTCTCAAGATCACTACTGGTGTTGGTGTTGCCACCGCTGTGGTTGTTGCTGTTGCTCTCGGCCAAGGGCGTGTCCTTGGTGAGTGGACGCTTGGAAAGCGCCATCTTGTGGTGGACCCTTCTGCTCTAAGCCAGTTCGCTGATCAGAAGAGATTCAGATTCGAGTTTGGGATTTGAGTAAAATTTTTTGGATGATTGTGTTTGATAGCATGATGAAACTTGTGTGTGTAAACAGGAGCGGCGCAATCAACATCATCATCAGCATCATCAGCATACGTAATCCCAGTTTATTGAACATCTGATCGCTTGCCAGGGAACCGGCCCCAAGACCATACTAAACAAAATCGAACCGAATCTGAAGAGCTATGTTCTAACGTACAGGGTGGCTATACTATATATGTACAGCTGTGAAAGAAATAATAGCACCACCACCGCAATAAATTTTTAAATAGTTGCCAAACTCACATTTTTAACTTTAAGGAAACTTTAAGCACATTTTTAGAAATGGAAGACTATTATAAACATATGAATATAAAAAAAATCGTCTTCCTTTTGAACGTTTTTAAGTTATTTAAGAAAATTCCTTGAAAGTGATCAAATTCGGCGAAAAAAATAATAGCACCACTAGCCATTTTCTTAGTGAAGCTTCTATATTTCTCAAAATTGTCTTTGTAAAAGGCACGTATTCATTAGTTTGGACTAAGATTTCATTGTTTCTGTCATAAAAGTTAATAATAATCATTACAATGGGACGTGGAAAGCAATGCACTGCGGAGATGAGAGATCTGACCAAAAAACTGATATTAAACGGAAAAACTTACAGAAAAGTTGGTCGATTGGTATGATATTCCAATAAAATGATTAAAAACGTCTTAAACTATGAAGAAAAGGCTGAAACAAGCGGACGAAAACGATCTTTGACCCCTCTTCATGGCAAAAGACGGATTCGTCAGAGAAAGAAGGTTCCCTTTAGGTCAGCTACCGAGCTTAAAGAAGAGCTTAAAATAAATGCGATGGATCAAAAAGTTAGTACATATCTTAGCCAATATAATATAAAAGTCTGCAGCCCAAGAAAGATACCACTTTTAAACGCGAGACATATTACTAAGCACATGAGGTTAGGCAGTGTTCAAGCAAATCGGACATCCCAACAATGGACGAATATTCTATGGTCAGATGAGTCCAAAGTGGAAATGTTTGGTGGAAAAGGATCTCGATCATACGTTATAGGTCCAAGGAAAGTAGAATACAAACTTTAGTACACCACAAAAACCGATAAGCATGGAGGGTGTAGTGTAATGGTATGGGCCTGCTTTTTCCACTATGGAGTAGGTACACTAGGAACAAAACCCATGATGGTTTTAGCACGTGTAGGTGAATATCGTGGAGACAGTAATGCTATCCTTTGCAGAATATGAAAGTCCGTTCGTATGGGTCTTTTAACAGGTTTATGACCCCAAACACACCAGCAAGAAAGCAAAGGAATGGTTCAGGGCAAACTGTGTGAACGTTTTGGAGTGGCCTGCTCAGTCACCTGACCTGATCCTATCAAAAATCTGTGGTCCTACGTTAAGAAGGCGGTTGCTACTTCCAAGCCAGCCACTATCGGATCACTTTGGGTATAAATTGAAGGGTCCTGGTCCTAAAACTAGGCCAGGACTTGATTGATTCCATGCCAAGACGCTACGCAGCTGTTATTGCCAAAAAAGGACATGGTACTAAATGTTAAATGATAATTATAGATTCAGTAATAATAGTTCAAAATAGTTAACTAAGGAATTTGTTACTTTTTGGTCATTATTTTGTTTTAAATTCAATTTTTGAAAAGTGGTGCTATTATTTTTTTCGCCGAATTTGATCACTTTCAAGGAATTTTCTTAAATAACTTAAAAACGTTCAAAAGGAAGACGATTTTTTTTAAATTCATATGTTTATAAGAGTCTTCCATTTCTAAAAATGTGCTTAAAGTTTCCATAAAGCTAAAAATGTGAGTTTGGCAACTATTTAAAAGTTGCTTGTGGTGGTGGTGCTATTCTATTTTTCGCAACTGTATGTATCAATCAACATTGGGAGCTGTAAAAAAAATTCTGTTTTATGGGGAGTACGAGCTTTCGGATTTTTCCTCCTAAATATATAAATGGCTAATAAATTTATACTAAATATATTTGATTGCATTAGTTGTCTGTTTTGAAGGGGGGAAGCCTACCTTAAACTATGATCTTCCACATTTCTAATTTTTGGTTCTTTATAAGACCTTTCTTCTTTTCATGTTCTAATATTTAAAGAGCTGCCATCAAACATTGATATTTTTATTTACTAGTTAATGACTCCGAAACAAACTAAAACAAACGTTAATACAATTTTTGTTTCTATATTTCTGTATCATGATTTTTTTTAGCTAAAATGTTTGAAAATATTAAAATATGATTTGAAATATCTCCCTTGTTTGCAGGATGCGAACAATTGCCTGAGTGAAAGTGAAAAACTCCTGTTTGTGACTGGGGCTTTTATAATATTCGAATCCAATTCTTCGTTATTTATCTACTGAGAATCATCTGTAGATTGCGACACCGTATGTATGTATTTCTGTCTAACGAAAACTAATGGATTCTAATGTGAAAGATAAATCATAAATTAACTGAGCTTTTCGTCATTTATAACGATCTATAATATCTACAAAGAATAAAAAGTTTTCGAATAAATTCAGTTACTTTTAAATTATACAAAGAATTACATTCTGCTTCAATTGCGGTTCCAGAGTGGAACATTTCCTGGGTATCAACTTATAATACACACAAATATGACCTAAATGCGATCCATCGAATATGATTCAAAACCCTTAAAAAATTCTCGATTATCGTTTGCTCAATTCCTTCGTTTGTCAATTTATCAAATTCTCAATGTGATTATTCTTGTTGCATTGAATTTCTTGTATATATTTCGCTTTTAGTTTCGTTTTTGGTTTTCTTTTGCGGATCATTTTCTGCTTCGTTTCGTTTCAATTTCTGTTTTTGGTTTTGCTTTTTGCTTTGGATAGTTTTTTATATTTTTGGGGCTGGGGCGGGACAAATATGTTGCTAAATTAAGGGGAAGGTCTGTTTTGGGATCAGTTCGGTTCTTTGGCGTTCTGAGAAACTCGAAATGTTTTTAAGGGTTGACGAGAGAGACAAAAAATTGGCTAGAAGATTGATTACAGATTCAAATATATATGAACTTTACCTATTTTGTGAATTCTGTTTCTGTTTCAGTTTCGATTTTGTTTTTGAGTTTGGTTTCAGACTTTTTCGGATTCTGTTTCGAATTTCGTATCAGTTTGTTTTCTTTTCGTTTTTACTATGTTTTAAATTAATTTTTTTCGATTTCAGTTTTAGTTTCGTGTTTGATTTTATCGATGGGGTTTACGATTTTCAATGAGCATTTGGTTCTATTTTATTAACACTTCCAACTTGGACACTTATACTTTAGTTTTTTGCTTTCCTCTTCATTTTCAATTGGGGTTTTCTTTTCTGGTTTTGTCTTCTTATGATTCGTTATTCTTCTGGTTTGTGAATGCTGCTGTTGCCTTTGCTGAAGTTGCTGCTGATCTTCATCCTCCACGTTGCCTCCATATGCACATACACACCTGCACACACACACACACAAGCACTCGCACACACACAAACTGACATAGAAAAACACCATTAAAACACAAAAAAAAAACAATACGAGGAAAACTACCAAAAATAATTGAAACTAGAAAAACAAAATAACTTTTTATTTGGCACTCACTTTGTTGGGTCAAATTTTGTTAGAAATTTTGTCAACTTTTCGGCTTGGCGGCGGCGTCTGCGACGTCTTCAAGGACTTAAAAGTTCAAAGTTGTTCTTGCCAGTAGGCTTGAGGAATTGATTGGCTGATGGAGCGTGTTAAACTTTTCCGGCATCGGAGGCGTATACGCATTATCAATTAGGCCGCGCACTTTCCACTTTCGGACAATTGTTGTTTCCACTATATTACGGTTGATTTCTTTTCGTTTTTCTTACTGTTTCACTGCACTGTTTTAAAACGGAGGTGCTGCGAGAAGGGAGGGGGTGCGTGTTGATCGGGGATCGGGAGAAGGGGGGCTAGTCTATGTCTATAAGCAGCACGACCTCCGAAAGAGTTGATTTTAGTTTTGCGCGTAGTTTGGAAAAGTTTTTTCTCGTAACTTTGATGCCGCGCAAAAGTTTGAATGTCTCTGTGGCCTCCGTGCTTCTCTGTATTTCTTTGTTTCTCCGACTTTCTTTGCTGCTCTCCGTATTTCTCCGTATCTCCGTATTTCCGACTCCGTCTGTTAGTTCTCAAACGAGGTTGCCCTCTGGGTCTGGGGCCGCTTTTCGCCGCTTGGGCGAGAGAATTGCAATAAAAGTCGTCTGTCTCAGCGAGGCGGCGGTGTAGTCCGGACGTCCAAAACCCGACTGCTGGATGCGTTTTGGGGTAATAAAATTTTACATCGGCAGCAGCGCGACCAGCTCAGTTGGCGTCGGCGCTGACAGAAGCAGCGGAGTTGGCGACGCGGCAGCAACAACAACAAACAACAAAAAACGACGAACCAACGGAAAACAACGAACGCATCGGAACACTTTGGAGCCCTGCCTGTCCGGGGGATTCCCAGCTAATCTGCTGCTTCTGCTTTGCCTCTTCCTTTGCTTTGCTCGTGCTTCTTCTTCACGATTGCACTCGGACACATAAACACATACACACACACGCACACACTCACACACTTCGGATTCGCCTACACTTCGTTTGCGTTGGCGAGGGGGTTGGTTGGTCGGTTCTCGTGTGTGTTTCGTGTCGTGTAGATGTTCCTTTCTATACTGCTCCGCTTCGTTTTCGGCGTCGCTTCACTTCGCGTCGCGTCGCGTACCGTTACTCTCTCTTTTTGGGGCCCAGGAGGAAGGCCGGCAACGTGCGTGTCTACCTGTTCTAAGTTCGCTGCCAACTGACAGTTTTCCCAAAGTTGTCGAACTCTTAGAACGCGAAGAAAACTGCAGCCAAAAATGTTGTCGACGTCTACGTCGATGTCAGCGTCGCTGTCGCTGACGAAGCCGAGAATTGATGGTGCTGCCAGTGACGACGTCAACGTCGTGTTTTCGGAGTAAAGCCGAACGGTTGTTCGTGGCCCTTTGTTGCCTTCCCCTGTTTGGTCATCCACATGTAGAACAGTGTTATAGCGGCTGGTAGCACAGTTATATGCCAGCTACGGAGTCGGCGCAGTTGCCAGCTCTGGGGCGCTGCCTACCCCCTTGTGTACAGCGACTGCGAAGTGGACTGCGACGGGTTCGGGTCAAAAAATATCCGAAAAAATCGCACAGACGTGGACGGAATGAAGAAAGGCGCAGGACGCAGGGCGCAGGGCGATACAGCGCATTCCGTCAGCCGCCCGCCTGTCGCTGATTTGGCTTTCATTTCGGGGCCCTCTCTAATTGTAAATTCCAACAGCGGCAACAGCAGTGGCAGCCGCAGCAGCAGCGACGGCAGCGGCAGCAGCAGCGACGGCAGCGGCAGCAGCGACGGCAGCAGCATTGGTTGCCCACAAATGACTTTATCCCGTCGTCGACTCAAGTCTAGAGTCCATGGTCCGTGGTCCGCGGTCCGCTGATCCCGTAGTCATCGTTGGGCGCCGATCAACACAGATCAATCCAAGCCGGGGCTTTGGCGCCTCAACCATTAAAAGTAGTCCCGTCTTATCAGCCACAATACTTGCCAAAGTGCTTGACGCATTCGCCGGACACATGGACAGACGGACAGTTGGACAGGTGGACAGGTGGAAAGACGGACTTGTGATTCAGAGCGCATCTAGTCGTGGTCGAAGCAGCTGTCAAACCTGCATCGGTCGATCGATCATCATCATCAGCAGCAGGTAGCATCATGAGTAGTTGCGGAAGGCATGGATATTTTAGGGAATGCAGTTGCTACTGGTGCTACGACTGATATTTATATTATTCCCGACTCTCACCGCTTATACCACGTTGGATTCTACTAATGATCTGCATCTAAACATACTCCGAATGCTACTAATAATATTAATGCTGATATGACTTCTTATAACACTGCCGATGCATATTAGTCTGTTGGAATTCGCAGCGGAACGCTCTCCTGTGTGTGTGCATGTGCTTTTTTTTACAGTTCAGTGAATATGATTTTCTGGAGGGATGAAATAGTTGATAGATTTGATTCGCCCAGATTAGCTATCCGTAGAGCGAGAACGAGCATGTAGAATTGTGGAGGATTATCAACATTAAATAATCGAAATATTTCCTGCATGGGATAATCCTATTCGATAGTTGATGACGAAGTTCGGAAAGGTTTGGTTTGATTTTAGTCGAATTCAGTTAAAATCTTCAAATCTCTGTACATCGAATCGTCCAGAGTGGACTGCATATTGCGGGGGCTTCTTTCGATATATTTATAGATGATTTGTTGTTTATATAATTAAAGGTGACGGATTTTCTCTGGCGCTATACATTCATAATAATTGTTGATATATTTCCAAGTTCGAAAAGATTTAATAAGGGCTTTCTAATTGCATACTTCTTCGAAAGGGCAGTCGAATTACGAAGTGGTATTCGATCTAATAATTTACCATCGATCTATCGATTTGTCTATATTGGCTTATTTCATTTATTGTGTCTGTTGGGCACCGTAGGTGGTTTTTCTTAATAGTTGGAGTAAATACATATGTACATATGATATGATCATGGATACTGGAAGTTGCAAATGTGAATCAATTAAAAGGTAGATAATATATTATATACAAAAAAATGCATGTATCCCCTACTAGGAACTCCCTTCAATTTAATTTTAAAGGACTTTTGTTAATAAGGTCTTAATTTAATTAAATTCTCATTAGCTTCGAGAGGAGTTTCGAATTGAACTTATTTCTTAGATTTCTTCAACCATAATTTTCACTTTTTTAGTTATAAGAAATATATGTATGTATATGCCATTAAATTATTACTTTGAATTATGTAATTGCAAAAATTAATGGAGGGAAAGGTATTTCGTAAGTGGGGTTTCTTTCAAACTACCAAAATTGTTCAGAGTTAAATTTTTAGAATTTTAGAAATTTGTATATTGCTTGAAAAGAGGGAAAGACTTTTCTTAGTTTACACTTTAGTGCAATCGATTTTTCTTTTTATTTCATTTAAGTTTTGGGACATTTCGTCAGCTGCTTACATTCTGAGGGAATCTACAATGCAGATCTTTCTAGTCGGTAATAGGAACATCTATCCACTTTTATTCAATCACAAAAGAATGGGTTAGCCTCCAGTCAAAGATGAATTTTTCATCTTAACTTCAGTGGCAGTCCCACAGCGGAAGACAGCCATGTTCATTAAACTAATCGCGGGAATGGGTTAACCGGGCCGCCTGGTTCTTTGCTCTGTCTGTGCGCTGGGCCGTAATTAAAATAATTAAATGTAGAAAAAAGTAATCACAAGATTGAAAAGTAATTTACACATGTAAGCAAACACCACACACATACACACGCATACACACGCACACACCCATAGATACACATATAGTACATTACGGCATGTGCAGCTTATACAAATACAAGCATAAACAAGCACACCCGCAGGATACGCTCTAGAAGCAGTAGAAGCACCAGAAGGTAATGGTTCAAAGAACCAAAAAAATGAGACAAGACGCTGAAAAGAGGAAGCCGAACAGAGAAAAAGAATACAGTGCAGGAAAATTGCCAAGGCAAATGGAAAAGTCAACATGACGACGGATGGGAACCAGGACCGGGAGAGGGACTGGGACCACGCAAAAGGGTAGAACCGATGAGAATATCTCCATGAAATGGCAGCAGCAATACAACAGAGCTCCAGTTCGGAATCAGGATGCAGGATGGGTACAGGGTACAGGGGGTGGGGGCCGGGGATTAGCAACTACAGTTTTATGTCTTACGTAAACGGAAAAACGCAAATGATTTCGCTTATTTCGGTGGGGTTCTTGCAGGGAGAGAAGGAGAACAAGCGGTAACAGCATCAGTCAAAATTTGCGTACACTGCGGGGTAAGGAAAGGGGTAGGATGCGGTAAGACGGGGCAAAATGGGAGGCAGAAGGCACTGGCTGAGCGGCCACAGACGATGGCGCAAATCTAAGGACAACAAAAATTAAGTGGCAACAAGAAAATAAGTCACTTCTTTGCCTAGACTCCACACCCAGCCCAATGGACCCATGGGCGTCTGTCTGTGGTAGCGAGAGATCTGGGGTAATGGCAAAGGGGGTACAGTAGGCTAAAAGGATAGGCGTGGTTTGGTAGGCAGACAAGGGACCTAGAGCTCGGTCGTGGGCCAAGGCAACGAAATGATTGACAGCGCATAATTAAATTAATTGAGTAATCCACTGGCTGGCACAGGCAGAGCACAGGCCCAGCAGGGCGCACGTGGTGGTAGCGGCGATGGGATGGCGGTACAGGGATACAGGGGTACAGGGGTGATACAGTGGGTACGGTGGGGTAAAGGGTTAAATTCCCAACGGCTGCGGCAGCAAAAATGCACACAAATGTGCCGCTACGCGGTTGAACCACACTTTCTGTATATTTCTCTCACTCCAAAAGTCTTCACATCTTCTGGCATAACTCTCCGAAAAATACTTTTTACGTCTTTACGTACTCTTGTTTGCTTTAAATGCTTCGATCTTAGCACTCAGGCTGTACTGTACAAGCTTGTCTTGTGATCAGCTTTCTTGGCAATACAAACATGTCAAGGCAGACAACGTTGGCTGGAGTATCTTTCAATAAACGATTTTAAAGCAATCAGACGACATAAACTTATTTCCTTTAATATACTTTTTGAGATCAGAAGACAGTCTATTATGGTTTTTAAAGCCAGGGCATTTTGTTACAATCAAGCCACTTTGGTATCCAGCTGCATAAGTGGAATTATACAAAGATCTTATATTTGAATTCAAGTGTTTTCAAATATTTTCAAATCACTTAGGTAATGCTACTGTGCCAAAAAATGATAAGCATTCTGCTGATTCCTTTCTTGGCTGTTCCTTTCTCTATCATACCCCGTCCCCCTCAACTTTGGCATGCGCATCCACTAACGGCATTTCCGCGTTTTCCTTCTTTTCTGCCTCCGCCTCTTACTTCTGCTTCTACTTCTGCTTCTGGCGTCGTCTGCATAATGAGAAGCCGCGCCGCGAAATGAGTAAAAACCGAAATTGAAAGAAATAAGCCGGAATGCTATGTGGCATTCCCCATGCCCCACAACAACTTCCTCACACTTCCACTACCACCCCCCTCCTTCTGTGTGGAAATGTCGTTGAGCAGAGAAGAGCGGAGCGGAGCGGAGCATATTCTCACACACATTTTGTGCAGGCCCGCAGCTTGGCTAACACTTTTGCCTTGCGGTTCATCATCTTGGCTGGATCTGGAGTGGTGATGAGGGGCGGGAACTGTGGTGGGTGGTGAACTGGGACTGTGACTGGGCAGGGAGGTGGCTTGGCAGGTTAAGGCGTAGGTGTAGCTATAGCTTGTGGTTTCCTCTTGATGTGAGCCTTTGTCTTATGATATCGAGTTCCTCGAGTTCGAGTCAGCGTCACCGTCTTCGTCATCTTTTTCGTTTTTACAGCATGCCACCACCCCACACCATGCCACTACCTTCTACCCCACCCCCCACAAGGGGGAAAGGGTTGAAGCAGCTGTGTGGTGTGCCTTTGTCTTTGAGTCAGCCAGGCGCTGTATTAAAATTAGTAAAAATCGGGAAAAAGGGCTGTGTGGCAGGCGTCAGCCACCAACCATCCAACCATCCACCCGAGGCAGCCACCGTCACCCAACTCCTCACTCAATCCAAGGCTGCCACCGCGGCCAGTGACAAGTGTCACAATGGGTATACTCCTGAACGGTGGTGGTAGGCGTTTGGGAAGAGCATGAATTGCCGCGGGCAATTGTTTACGAGAATATCGCAAATTAAGTAGGGCTTAAATTTTACAAGTATTTCGCCTTTAAGAGTTAAGTGCTTTCTGTTTTTTGGCGCTGTGTTATCGCCAGAGAGCCATCCCACCCCCACCCAACGCACAATTTCAACCCCAACCCCACCGTAGCTAAAGCTTTGTGCGGATTTCGGATTTGATTGCCAGCAATTCGGCCTGGCATCCCGTCTTTGACACTCAACACTTCTGCGTTGACATTCTTTCTTGGATTCCATTCCATTCCAGCCTTACTCGGAGTACTCATTTTTGCCACTTGCCAGAGGCACTTGAAGGGGTTACTTACTCCAGGGGCGATACTATAGATGGAAGTTTTCTGGATCAAGTTTTATTGGACTCCATTGGTTTAATTTCAAGTTAAACTACAAAACATTATGAACACCTTCGGATAGATTCCTTTTACGGATAACGAAGTTCATATTTACAAAATATACTCGTAGCCCTCGTAGAACCGCTTTTGATATTCGATAAAGGAATGAAAAGCAATACCTTTATCATGATTCGAATATTGTTAACATCTAATGATTATTTTGTTATTTAATTTTACGTGGTCTTCTTTTAGGCGTAAATTTGTCCTTAAAATAGCACCCCTTCTAAAAGATTGCAATCGATTGTATCAAAATTTCGGGCAAATAAATAATCTCTGAATATTCATGAAATCCCTGATTGACTCTATAGAGCTATTATTAGAAATTTGTCCCTCCTTTCATGACTATGAAAAAAAGAGTTTTTGTATCAAAAAAATTATGCTACAAAAATTTTACATTTTATTCATTGAATTCATTAAGAGTTAATTAAGTGTATGCGTGTGTGTGTGTATGTCTTCGTGGTGGGAGATTTGTGTACTCAGCAGTAAGTCTGAACAGGGCTGATTCGAGGTTAATAATATCTGTGGCTTGTGGCCAGAATAATAGAGCCACAAAAGATGCTGCAACCGCAATTGAATGCGGTTCTCCTACTCTCAGGCTCACCACCACAGCTTCCAAGCCGCAGCCTCCACCTCCGCCTCACCCTCATTCTGATCTGGTCCTGGTCCTGGGCTCCATTCAACTCCTTGGGCTGTGCGCAAAAAGTGACTTTTGCATATACACTTTCAGTGGTTATTCTGATTTTGATAAATGCCCAGCAACGCAAATAGAAAAAACTTTAGTGACTATAGGTATTTTGTAGATAGCATTGGAACTAGCAAGGACTCATGCTTACGTTTTTTAGTCCAATTTAAGGAAATATTAAAATATCTGCTCTATTTAAATGTGAATACGATATTATAGAAAGCTAGCGATACGATATTTGGCTATGAAAGTCCAAGGGTATATAGTGCTTCGGCCCCCGTCGTCTAGACTTTCATTCTTTTTAATATTCCGCTGATGCCTGACTCTCCCTCACTTTCTCTACCCAAACTTCTCTTCGACTCTGTAATTACGCGTATAGGATGATGATTAACGCTCACGCAGCAGCAGCAGCAGCAGCAGCAGTACCAGCACCAGCACCAGTAGTAGCAGACAGGCAAACAGTCTGAGCGGGAGTGGGCCATTGGTGGTGGTGCTGCTGCTGTTGAGGTGGCAGCTTGATTTTGTATTAACTGAAGCAAAGCTAATGAGTCTCCTCTTTTGCATGTGAATCCGAATACTATGAATCTGAATCTGAATCCGCATTCAAGTCCAAAGGATTTTTGTGTCCGCTGTGTATTTTCTTTGCAATTAGTTTGTCGTCCTGACAGACCTCTCCTCTCCCTCTCTCTCTTTTCTTTCCAGACGTTTCCTCTCTTCCTTGCTAGACAGCTGAATTATGAAATTAGCAAACGCATTTTTATGGAAATGAAAAGCAGAGAAAAGTTCTCTATATACAAACACTGAGATTCCATAGGCCTGCCATTCGTCCTGCGGGACTTTTTCAAGGACACGATAACCGAGTGTTGAGCTGGCTTTTTGCAATGTAGTTAAAGCCTTTTCCCACTGGCAAAAACTTTGGCCCAACCCACTACCCCAACCGGCTTTCCTTGTTCTTCTTGGTTCTTGGCGGTGTTTTAATCAGGCAAAGTGTGAAAGTACGTCGTCGTCGGCGGCAGCAGCACCAGCAGCAGCGTCGGCCAAAAGTTTGTTCTTTATACATATTTTTAATATGCCAAGCGTGGCCAAAAGCAGAAGCAGAAGCAGTGACAGAGCCTGGGACTGCGACTGGGACTGGAACTGTTACTGGGGCTGGGTTTTGGAGTTGGAATTGTGTCTGCATCTGTGTCTGGGAACTCTCGTCTCTCAACTTAAGCTCAAACTCTCTGCTCGGTTTTCAGATTTCGATTCAAGTTGCCACATTCCGCATTCAGTTCAAGGTTCTTTGGTATGGGGGTACGAGGCAACACTCTTTAATTATTCTCGGATGAGGGGCCGCCTTCTTAAAGGTGCTGTGCTCTAAGAGGAGAGACTCTGCTAATTGCATTTTAGAAACTGCTGGCAACACCTATGCGATTAATGAGTTCAAAAGGCTAGATGTCGATGGCGATGTAGATGGGTGCTAGAGTTACCTTTGTGCCCCCGCCTGCATCATCAACATAATAATCGCTTCTGTTAATTGCCTCGAACTATGCTGGAGGAGTGTTCTTCCATCGAGTGCTCTCAATTGCTTCTCGATACGATACAAAGCAGCTTGATTTACTCAGCTCTGCTCTCTATCTGTGTGGTGTGTGTTTGGCCACTAAGAGAAATTCATATGAATTTCATATTTTTCTTTGAATTCTGCTGTGTTTTGGCTCTTACTTCCATTTTCTCGTAAAAGTGTGTTCCATTGTGATTTACTCGAAAGAAGAACCATAAAGATCCGTAAAGAACTTTCCTTGATTTTATTTCTTTTTCCGCCGTTGTGCTTTTTTTCTTTGAGTGTACATTTATGCATATCTGCCATCTAGCAAAATATCATTCATGCATGAGTCTGTATGTCTGTGTATGTCTTTCAGTGTATGTGTGTGTCTAAGTAATTGTATCTATGTACTTTTAATTGCCGGCAATTAAAACTTAAACACACCTCCGACGAGGGCTGATATTGATGTTGGTTGGTTGTTCCTGAGGCCGTTAGCGATGGTGCGTGCCAGGCTTCATTTAGTGCGCTCGCCAGAGCGGTTAAGTCACCAAGGTGCTAGTGCTAGCAGGCCTGATGATGGCCATGGAGGGGGTAGTGCCGTAGAGTAGTTGGAAGGACGATGTGGAGTGGGCTAACAAGAAAATTGCGTGGCAAACACAAATACAATACGCACTTAAGCGATTTTAGGTGATTGAAAAGCGATAAGCTGCACTCTCTTTCTCTCTCTCCCTCTTTCTTTCTGCGATGGTGTTAGTCGGCGGGCGGTGTGCCCTAGGAATGGATGGCTATAAGGGTGAGTGTGTTGCACAACCACAGACAATTCCCACGCACTCAAAACAAAAAAAAAGAGAGAAGGAATAAAAATTTCAGTATCAAAGGAAAAGCACTGTCAGCCACAACATACTCATAAAAGTTAAACTGTCATTAATAAACGAAAAGCAGCATGCACCCACAAAACCACCCAACCCATCCAGAGACCTCCCAAACAGAGAAAGGAGACCAAGGGAGAGAGAGAGAGAGGGTGGTAGGTAGCCGAGCAGCGTCCTTGCTGCGCCTCACGCTAATTAAATTCAATTAAACGACAATCAAACAATGTCAAACGGAAGTCAAGCCACGGCACAAGTAAAAAAAACCGATTTCCAAAAAAAAACAATTTCCAAACAAAAAAAAGAAGAAAAAAACACAACCTGTCCTGGCTAGGCGAGACATGCCCCCCTGCCATCCCAAACGCCCACGCAATTGGCCCCGGCCACGCAATGCATGAAAATCGTGGAAAATTGTGAAATGTGAAAAGTGAAAGCTGTAGCATAACATTTGAGTAATTATTTTCATTTCATTCTGCCTCTGATGGAAGGTATGCATGTATATCTGTCCTTATTGGGGCATGCTGGAATTGTCAAGAGGCTTGCTTCCTCAGTCAAGTGGGAGACAAGAGCCAAGTCGACACACTGAAAAGCTTCCATTTAGGAGCAAACAAATGTGTAATTCTCAGAAAAACAGCGTTAAGTAATCCATTTTCTTTTCTTGATCCATAGCAAACAGGCTGAGATCGGTAAAGTTGAAAGAAATGCCCGGTCTGCTTTTCCCGTTCTTATACATATATTATATTTATTATTTATTTACTTATATTCTATGAACTAAGAGAAGATGTTTAATAAAATTGTTTGACACTTGACAATACTCGTAGAGTATCTCCATCTGCGTTTTAGATAGTAAGAATTTGTTTTTTGGGCACTTTTTTCTATGTTCTTTGTTTCGTTTTGGCTCTCATTTTTTTCCGGTTTGACTTTGACTGACGACTTTTGCTTTTCGGCAACAATTGACACGCGATATAGTCTGCTGTCCCCAGGATCTGTACCCTCTTCTCTGAGCTCTGTTCCCTTTCCCATACCACTTCCATTCTTTCCTTTAACTGAAACTGACAAAACAGATTTAAAAATTTGGTTTTTGTTCTTGTCGTTTTGCGTTTGAAATCTTAATGATGACGATGGGACCGGACTCGAACTCGGACTCAGACTGGGACTGCGGACGAGGGTCCTCCTGTTGGTTGCTCTCCCCCTCTTGTTGTCCCCAGCTGATCAACCTGTTGACAAAACTGGCAGAGCTAAGCGAGCGTGTCACATGTCTACAAGAGGAATGGTCACCCATCCAGACCATCCCTACCCGCAACAGGAGGAAGAGCTGGAACTGAAGCTGGACCTGAACCTGAAGCTCGACCGGTGGCAGCAGTTCCCACCCACTGTGGCGGCTCAAGTTGTTGGCTTTGAGGTTGGCTTTAACCCTTTCAGCGCATTTCATTAACGCTTCCTTTTGGCAGCTTTCAACTGGCAGCTGCCACATCCCTGACTCTCGCCCCCCACCCATCCGATTGCACCTTTTTCAAAGGGTACTTTGATTTTTAAGAAATGTTTGGAACGCAGAGAAGGAACCATTTATAACGTCAATAAGTAAATAGAGCATTTCGTATATTTATGTCGTATACGATGGCTTCCCTGCCTAAAATACGTTTTTATAAAGAAAAATCTTCAGTTTATGGCTTATAATCCCATGACCATCATTGGGTATAATGCATTTTCAAGGGTATTAAAAGATTCGTTTCCCGATGCAAGCCTTTCATTCTAGTGTTTTTTTTGTGTGTTTTTCTTGTTATTTTCATTTTGGGGTTATTTCGCTTTTTATTACTCCGGCTCATTTTGCATGCAGCGAGCTGAACGGGAATATATATTTTTTAATGCGTCGGTTTACTTGCTGATGAAGTGAATCAAATTGGGGCAGCGGCCAGGTCCGGGGCAGGACGAACACCAGCAGGAGACCCGAGCCGGGTCTGTGTAATTGCATTTTTATTACTTGAACCAGGCCCGCTCAGTTTCAGTCTCAGCTTCAATTCAAGTTGAGTTTTCGCCTCAGACCGCGACCGCGACAGTTTGTTAAGTGCCCTGCTTTGTCCTGTCCTCTCCTCTTCTCTTCGGGTTGTCTGGCTTGTCGAAGGAAATGGAAAAAATGGGGAAGAAAAGACGGGCACGAAAGGGTTGCAACTGCGCGGTAAAATTCATCATCAAAGGTGTAAAAACTTTTAATATGTTTAATTTTCCACCTATTCTTATCAACCCATCAGCGCATCTAACCAGAAAAGAAAAGGGAGAGGGAAAGGAATGGGTAGCCCGGGAATTTAAGGCATTAGCTGCATGTGAGATCTTACGAGATTATATATGGAAATGAATGAAAATAAATAAATTGGCAAAGAAATAAATAGGTTTTTTGGTAAATAGATTATTTTGTACATAAATTACATACATATATACCTATAAATTGTATAAAAGACAGTGTGATCTGTTGAATTTCTTTGCTTAAATTGTAGAAACGTCCTCCAACAAGGCGCTCAAGAATGTTAACCAAACTACTCCTATAGATTACACATTGTTTGTTGTGCCCTAGGTATTCGTCATTCGAGCTGATGCATGGCTTTCATCTAATATGCTTATATCCTTTGGCCGGCTATTCTAGAGCTCAGTTCAGTTGAGTGGAGTTGCATAGGCAGTGGCATTGGGACTCTTTTCAAAAGGGAAGGGGCCTGACCACACCCAGGTTTAGCTCCATTCCCTGGTCATAAACCTCGCCTTGAAGATGTCCCGTCTGCGGCTCAGGGTCTTTGGCACTTTTGAATAATTTTAACCCAAATAAAAAATGATGTGAATTCCTAATTAGGCACAAAACAGCGGCCCAGGGTCCGGGCAAGGCAGCCAAAGCCCTAGAACCCTGGCCACAAGCAAATCAGCGTCGTTTGTTCTCAAGGAAGAAGAGGTTTTCTTTGGCCAGGCGTTATGATGATGGCTAAATGCCACGACTGGCTGTCATGGCCACGTGGGAATTGAACATTTCAAACTGGAGCTGGGACCAGGACCAGGACCAGGACCAGGGCCAGACCTGACTGACGGACCACTGCCACGGCTGACTAGTTAAAATGCAAGGATTTCTCGACTCTCTCTGTGTGCGTGCGTGTGTGTGTGTGTTTGGAAGCCCCGCAGCGCCCAAGTGACGTCCGCATTGACAAATTGATATTTGCATTTAAATTGAAAATTTACATTTGCCAGGCGATGACGATGATCGAGAGACTATGCCTTGGTCCGGTCCCTAGCCCTAGTCCTGGTTCTGGTTCTGGCTGAGGTCCTTTCTGGCACTGCAATCGCCTTGTGGTCACAGTGGTGTAATTCACATTAAATGCCGCATTTTTCTTATTTCTGCGCCATTTCCATATCCGACTCGTTCTTGTCGAGAGCACGGAACATACAATTGGACGTCACTTCATTCGCTTGACATTCGACATTAATACTCGTACCACCCCTCACTATAAAATAAAAAATAAAAAAGAATGGAAAAAAGTGAAGCAACAGGGATTGTTAGGGCGACTGGAAACGAGGGGGACAGACTCAATTTGCATTATGAAATAACATTTCTTTTCTTTCATTGCCAGGAGAATATTCCATTCAGCCAAAGCACTCCTTAGATTCAGGCCCCCCCAGCAGCTGTTCTGCTCTCCATTCCTTGGGAGCCAATCTGTGTTTATTACTTTCCGAGGAGTATGGGTGATATGGGTGGTGGCATCTGTGGCGTGGAATGGGTCTATCTCAGGTAATGCCCACCCAAGCAGTGAGACAGTCGAGGGTCCGTGAACAGTGACGGTATGAGGATTCAATCCTTCAGTCCATTCAATCAATCAAAGGTCGTTGCACATGCACGGAAGGGGCCAAATGTCAATCAGTGAGTCCGCTCTATACAAATACAGGGTGGGTGTGGTGGAAGGGTTCTTTTTTTTTATTGCGGGGAGTGCAGGCTCCCAAGTTTCGATCGTATAGCAATAGTTCTGAATTTGAGAGATCTTGAAAGGGTAAAATTGACCTAAAAATGTTTTGCTTGAGTTTTTGATCATTTCTTTGACCCACATTAACTTCTTTTTTGAGCTATACCTACGAGTATCTGCAGTTCCTTAAGGAATGATATCTTGAACTACTAAAGCGTCAAGTATTCTTAAGATGCATATAGCTTAAAACTTTTTGGCCTGATTACTTTTTCTTTTTCTCCAGGGCATGAATGAATCTGCTATTATTGCTGCTGAGAAAATGTCAAGAAATTAATATATGTATGTATTTTCCAGTTTGTTTAAACAAATTGTTGTATGTTTGTTGTTTGGCGCTGGTTCTGATATTATTTATTTGCCTAAGTGGCACAAAACTTCATCTAGAGCAGAATCATCGGAGCCGGAGTTGGTTGCTTGATTGGAAGCGGATTGGGGATGCGGGTGAGGCTGGTTGGATGGATGTTTTTTGGGGGCTGACAAAAGGGTTTCCATGCAAAACAAAAGGACCCCAAATACCCATTCGCCCATCTACATATGCGGGTGCCAATATTGGGACGATTCGTGTGAGGGTTTGCATGCCGGCATGCCTGCGGGTCAGGGCATTCGTTAATGGTGATAAAATATGCTCAAATTTGCCAAATATGAAAAGGTAGCTAGAGAACCCAACAGAGATGGAGCAACAGAGGGGGATGGCAGCAGCCCGAGGGCTCGTTCTTTCGGACAATCTGACTACGGAATCTGGAGTACACATATATTGAAATCAAGTAGCGCAAGATGGTGCCATAACCGCACCATACTCGTGGTCGCAGCGCCAACCCTACTCTCCTGAATATTTTCCCACACCCCCTGAAGTGATGCCCTCCAACACTCTCCCTTGTGTGACCCTGCTTCTGGTCCGAATCACAGCGAAATGAAAATAAATGCGTTGGCTAAAACGAAGCGATTGATTTTAAGCTCACCCCCAACTCCACTCCACCCATGAGTTTCAACAAGAGAATTCCTAATCCCACTCCACACTATGCCCCCAACCCCCTGGAATGGTTTCGCCCTTTTGTCTAGCACTGCGGGGCCAAGGAGCGTAAGGACCGCAAGGACTTTGCCCAGTACAATTTTTTATTCATACGAGCATAAAGAAGCAGCACAAAAAAATTATGTTTTTTTAAGGAAGTCGTTGGTTGCCGAAACATTGATACCCTTTTTCGATCGATATTTTCTATGGCAGCTATGTACATATGATATTGTCATCAGTATCTGATCGTTCCATTTTCAACCCATTATCTTAATGAATGCGTCTGCAAAAAAGGTTATTTTGTTCCACTAAGTTTCTGATCAAGAAAACATCTATAGGATGTGAACCGCTTTCCGATTTGCGCGTTACATTGCAAAATATGCCACAAAATCACAAGACCCTGAAAGATTTTGTAAAATATAAAAAAAAAATCATATATTTATTTGTGGATAAAAAATGAGAGGGAACTGGAAATGGAATTTCGTTTCAGTTGTCTGCCATACAGTCGCTACTCCACCCTCCTTGCCACCGCAGTTTCTGTCCTGATTCCGTCTTGGTGGCCGCCTCAGTCCGTCCACGTCCACGTCCACGTCCACTTGCTGGTCATTCATGTGAGTCAAAATGGCAAACTGAATTTGTATTCAAACATTCAAATGCGGCCACCCCCACACCCATTATCCTCCACTTCTTCTCCGATGTTCGGCGACGTCGCACATGCGTTAATATTTCCGTCGTAATGTCGGCCGGCCATAAAAAAATTGAATAAAATATATCCAAATAATAGAAAGAAAAACTCACACACAAACCCGTACTCATATGTACATTGTGGAATTGCCAAATTGTCACGCATTGAGTTATTTTGTTTGGTTTTGCAACTGAAAGAAATACATACATATATATAAAAAAAGGAAATAAAAATGGAAAATAAAATTTGCATTTCAATTTCTCTCACATCCGTTCTTTGGCTGCCCCTTATCCGTCCATCACTCGATCGCCACTTTCATTGTTCTGGTTATTTACGAGTCTCTTAAGTGCGCAACCCTGTCCCGATTCGTGGCCTTTAACCAGGTCTTAGGCCGGCTCCTGGCCAACGACCCATCCATCCATGACCGGACATGGCCACCAATTTGTAATTGTCATAGTTGAACTCAAAGGGTTGGGGCGGTGGGATGTTTTGTTGAGATCTGTTGAAATCGTCGATAGGAAAACGAGTAGAGGCTGTGGATAGATATCTAGGAGGTATAATCAGATCTAAAATACATAAGTACATATAAATATGCATAATCTAATGACTTATGTTATTTATACAATATATATCTGTGTTCCGTCTATCTTCTTTTCAGTTGCTGACATATATTTTAGCTCTTTTCATTCAGCACCTTCCTTTATATCTCGATCTCTCTTCCGAACAACGAAGAAGACAGCGAAGATATATTTTTCTATTTTCTGCGTACAATAATGATTCGATAATAACGTATCTTTTTAATCTATTAGATGAGATCTTCTGTCATGATTTTGCGTTTTCATTTTCGTTTTCGTTACAGGGTATCTTCAAGAAGTTCACCATTTATAAGCGTAGTTATGGGTTGAGACACAGAGAAGTTAGCACCAAGCATTTACATCCGCTTCGTTCTTGCGTCACGCACTCGTGTACGAGTGAATATTCCAATTGAATATTTCGCTCATCTGAAAGTGCTGATTGGAACTAGGGAAAAATAAAGTCACCAATGCTAATCGCCTCAAATTTACACATGAATCTGATGGTAGGCGTTGAGCATCAGAAAAAGCGCAGTTACCAGAAATTGAGACACCACTAGAGCCACTGAACGGCTTGCTAATCGGCACAGATAAGCACTTATGGTTTTCCGGGTCAGCTAGTATATTTACCTATATATTTATATACATATGTATGACTTGAATGCACCACACGAAATAAATCTTTATATTGCCAATGGAATTCCTTAAAAATTATGCAAATCTGAGCTTCCAGTAGAACCGTAAGGATATCCAAAAAATTTCATCAAAGTAATCCATAAAACTGATCGAAATTTTCCTTTTTAGTGCATAATTCCAATTCCCTGAACAAATTCAAGTTCTCTTTCGGCTACTTTATTTTCGCCATCGCCCCCCCGCTTCAGTTTATTTGGTCTTTTGTAATTATTTCATTAAGATTTGCTTTTGGCTTTTCCCTTTTTGCCTCTTTTGCGATTCAGTCAGATTTAATTGGATTTTTAAATGCGTCGAAATGCTGAACGATGAGGACAAGCCCAATTCGCTGATGGACTGTTCATAGGACGGAAGAGCACAGCTCCAGGCTGGGTATGGCTGGGTACGGTATGGTCTGTTATGGTTTGGCTGGGATTCGTCCTGGCCTGGCATGTCCTGATCATCCATGTTGCATGCCAATATTAATAACAACAATGGCAATAAAGCCTATTAGAGCCGGCACACATTTGAGCCATTAATGAAATACATTGATTTCTGTGTCGGATCCTGGATTGGTAGTGTGGGCCCCTTTTTGCAGGGAAAAGGGTTTAATGTCAGCGCTACCTTGTCCTAATCAATTCGAAGGCATCGAAGCGGCGGCAAAAGCGTTTTCGGCAATCGTTCGGCGACATGTCCTGTTCCTGTTCATGTCCCGTCCATGTGTATGTGTATGTGTCCTGGCCTTGCGTGTTGTCACGTTATAAAAACCCCACTGATCCCCATGGCCATGGTGTTCAAATGGAAGCTATGGGATGGGTTCGACTCTCAACCCCGTTTTGGTTCCGCTCGTTACCAGAAGCGCCAACTCAGCACGAAATGACTCTGACTCTGACTCTGAGGACGAGGACAACGGTTGTAGCTGTTGTTGATCCTGGTCGGGGCAGGGACCCCCTCTTGGCAGGTTATTAATAAATCTTGAACCCTTTCGCGCTTCAGTTGGATTCCATGGGGCTGCTTCTGTTTCTGCTTCTGATTCTGTTTCTGGTTCTGGTTCTCTGGGGTGTGCGTGCTTGGGCTTCCTGTTGCGGAAACGGAAACGCATTGCCGACAGAGTTACATACGAGTATAATCGATTAATTCGATATTAGATTGAATTTATGGTACCCTATCCCCACGATTGCCCGCTCCTCTTATTTAGTCACGCCTGCCTGAACATTGAGCGGTGTAATTTTTGGTAGAGTTTTGGGCCATTGCACCTGGCCAAGGCGCGACAATGAACTGAGCCCCGAACTTTCGGGCCAGAAGAAAGTTAAAGAACTTTAAGTTCGAGACTTCTAACCAAAATACAAACTCAGACAGAGACGGGAAGAGCCAAGTGGAGAGTTAGAGAGAGACAGAGACAGACTGGAAGAAATTAAAGAAAAGTCAAAGTTTTCATCCTAAAAGAACTTTCGCCGTGGTAAAGTTTTGAGGCCATAATTGAAAATTGCGAACTGGAAGCGCTTTAAACGGCTTTAAGATCGGATCGGTTTATTGGGCTTCGGCTTCGACTTGGCTGTGGGCTAGGTTGGCTTTGTGTTTGGTTTCATGCCAAGTTGGTTTCAGGCCAGATGAATAGCTGGTTGATTTCCCTGTGTCGGGGACACAGGGAGCTCGAAGCTGCGGCTATTAATTAATTGGGATGGAAACAAACGCAAATATCAATGAGGCAAAGGCAGACGATGACGAGGTCCGGCTGCAGGCGAATGCAGGTGGAGCCAGGTCCTGTATATGAGGAACTGGTACTGCAGTTCAATGGAGTATATGCCGGGGCAGAGGGTGATGTGCGCTTTGATGGATTGCAAAAAAAAAGGTATTTTATGTAATCGGAGTATGGTATGACGCTAACCGGGGGATGGGATACATACATACATAAACATACTCGTAGCTGTGGAAGGACCTCTATGTGGCTGTATTGTACGGACTGTGCATTATGTACAGGGAGAAACCCCCAGTGGAGTGGGGGGCCAGTAGCAGCAGGCGTGGCATGCCCTGAACCGCTCATAGGCGCAAGCGTTGGTGCTCCGCCGTCTCGGGGCCGCCTCCCAATGGAAAACCACGGAGGCGTCGCCAACCTTGCTCAAAAGTGGGAAGTCCTTCGGCCAGCAGCAGTTATCCCACGCATGCGCTTTCCCGCATTCCACTTGCCACTGTGCCCGTCTATGACTTTAGTTCCCGACTGGGGGTAGCTCTCTGTCTGCTTCTGTTTTGGGGGAGTCCGAATCGGTTAGCCCCAAAACTGTTCTACTTAACGGGGCGCTTTCGGAGAAACCTGCTCAGTGGCAGACGGACCGGCCACGAGCAGATGTCAGTGGGTCCCCGGAAACGGCTCTGCGACGACTCTTGGTATTCCTTTACTTTTCCTTTATTTTTCCTAATTTTTATATTATTTTTCGTTTTTGGTGTTTTCTAAGGAAATTGAAAAGTAAACAAGTTAGCTGGCTACACACCCCCTTCTCCCGAAACCTAAACACCTCCCCCAAACAATACAAAAATCCACTCCACAAAAAAAAAAAAAAATCAACAACGAAATGAAATGCCAGACTCAAGACTCGAGGTCCAACAAGGGGATGAATAATTAGATTTCTCGGTACTTCTTCTTTACCACTGCTCTGTGGAGTCCCCTGGCTCGGCCTAATTTCATTGTTTTTACAGTTATTTTGAATGATTCCGTACTTCGTATTCCCCCCCCCCACCAGTACCTTTCCATCTGAGAGACATGGGGCACATAGAACCAACGTCAAATGAAATGAACAATTTGCCAGAATTTCTTCCCATTTACCATTTCCATTTTCCATTTTTTTTCAGTTTTTTTTTGTTTTGTTTTTTGGCTTTTCTTGCTTGTGTTTCTTATTAAGTTGAGCGACAGTTGTTTTTATTATTTTTATTGTCTTGTGCCTCCGATCTGGTTCTGTACCCCGCCTCCCCATATTAGCATTCCCAATCCCCATGCCCTGCTCATGTAAATCAAAACTGACTAATGGCATGCGAAAAACAATAAAAACCCTAAATGAAATAATGAGCCAGGGGACTCCTGGATCAGGAATTGTAAGACAAGGGGACTTAACGAAAATAAGTAATGAGAGACGGCGGTCGGAGTGATGAAGACTCTGAGAACAGAAGGAGAGTAAATACGACTATAGCTACAGAACAAGTGTAAGAAGTGGGCTCTGAGAAATATATACATATGTACACATGTATGTATGTATGTATGTGGATATGGATATGGAAGAGAAGGGAACCATGCATATAGGGAGTCGTATCTTGGTTCGATTAGGGGAACATTTTGATGGAGTAGGTCTTGTACCCATCGTTCTGTTTGGCCATCCCCTATCTGGGGATTGTTAGCACAGCAATTTGCCAATATTTTGCTGTCCAGATAACGGACACTCGAAGGGACACAAAGAAAACTTCACCCCGTGTCGGTATGACTGTTGGACTGTGTGCTTGTATGCGTGTGTGTGTGTGTGTGTGTATGTGTGTATGTCGATGTGGGTGAGTGGATATAGATGATGCATGGAGACAAGGACAAGCGCCCTTATCTGTCAACGGTTCTCAGGCTGGACACTGGAAATGGACATGGACATTGACTGGGACTTGGACTTGATTTGGGTGCGGGTGCGGGTGCGAGTGCGAGTGCGGGTTGAAGTCGGATCCGGAGACTGGGACAGACGCAGGACGCTCTTTTTAATGTGATTATCTTGTAGCGTGCATGTTCATGTCGCTTGTCTGTGCCGGACTGTCCACTTTTTCCTCTGGCATCTCCCTTCGATATTTCTGTGTGTTGGCTTATCGAACAAATTGACAGCCAAACGGGAGGGAGAAGTGGGCGGTGGAGCAAACTGTTATTCCAGCATCAGCCGATGATTAAAATGATGATGTCAGAGGCGAAAACAAAACAAAACGGGGTCCGCGTTCCTCGGTCTACAGTCCCCGGACAAGTGCCAAAACTCAACTTTTACTTGACCACTTCAGACTTGAACGTGGGCCGTGTCCTGTGCGTACCCTCTGGAGACACCATAGAAAGATTTTTCTCTATATATATATACAGAGAGAGAGAGAGAGGGAGGGGAGAGAGATAGGCACACAGGGACAATGGGGCAAATCACGGGTATTGCAATCGAATCGGAAATGCCAGGAAAACGAAGCCAATCCGATCCTGGCGAGAAACTTGACTGGAGGGCGAGCACTTAGGCAATAAATTTATGACATTCATTAGAACGTCAGATTAAGAAATCTCCAGTCTCCAGCTGACGCCAGAAGCAGAAGACCCCAAAAAAGGGCAACTAAATCGAACGCAATCCAAGCTGCTGCTGCTTCTGCTGCTGCTGCTTCCCTTAGACTCCTTCCTTTGCCTATGTCTGTACTTCTGTGAAGTGGATTTCCCAACTTGCCTTCAACTTTCCCGCCAAGCAACAGGCTCAAATGGGAACAGGAAAAGCAAGATGAGCTACAGAAAACGTTGGGAAGCTGGCGAAGGAGCTGGAGTCGAAGCATGCTAAGGGAGAAACAGAAGAAAATGGATAAGGATTACAAATATGGAGAAATTAAATTTAGATAATGATGAAGAAACCTGGGATCAATCTTTAGAAAGGAATGCATATGGAAGCAGCATTAATAGCTACAAAGATCATGGAATACTTATGAGGTAAAGAAGGTAAAGAAGAAAGTGATTCGGATAACGAGCTGGAGACGATGTAGAAGGGATCTGGTGCCGAAGAAAAATAACCCTTACGATGTGAATATTGCGTATTTACAAGGGTTTCTTGCAGGTTATTAGGATATTATGGAGGCAATCTTTGTAGATCAATGCTAAGGATGTTTAGAAAGTTAAGTATTTTCTTCTCGGAAGTGTGTGTTTATTCCTAACATCTAATGTTACTTGCAATTAAGGCACCTTCCTTTTTTTTGGGCTGGGTTGAATATTTATGTTTTATATGGGAAGAGGAATTTTGAGGCTTATCTTTGTGCTGCAGCTACTCTGTACCGATTAGTTCCGATTTGATAGTCCCCGGGCCAGTCCGGAACAGCACCCAAACTTTGCCAATTGGAGTTCCGTGATATTGAAAGTGACTTTAAAGTCAGCCACAGCTGTGTTCTCCCTTGGCCTCCATCTTCTGTCCAGGTGGTTTGAGTACGTTGCGGCTGGGGCTTCATAATTAAGTATGCGGTTAGCGGGCCCACCAATGCCGGACGGGATAGGACTGGGACTGGGACAGAGACAGGGCGTTGGGTGACTGCACCATGGTGTACTGGGTGGTGCGGGAGATATGCCGCGTACACAACAACTGTCACCGCTGGGGCCGCTGCCAGTGGCAGTGCCTTTGGGACACGACTCGCGCCAGGATTTATGTGCACGACAAACAAACGACCACCGCAGGACAAGAAAGCGCTTAAGAAGTGCCCTGGCCTTCTGAGAAGAGGGTGGTGGGTGGTTACGGGGGGGCTGGGGTTGCGCGCAACAATCCAAACAGCTGCGAAAGAGACAACAACTGCACGAATATCGACCAGCATAGACCACAGAGATACGCAGACCCACCACAGTCCACAGTCCCACAGTCCACAGTCCCACAGCCAAGGTTGTTTTGGAAAACCAAGTTATTTAGCCACGGAATCGAATGAAATGTCGCGCTGTGCCTCTGCCCCTCTTGTGGCGTCCGCTCCCCCTCCCTTCCCTTAATTCTCCTTCCCACCCGTTGGCGATGCGACGCTGCGTGCAAATCGTTTGCGGTACCCGCTCGACATTTGGGAC